>OX608074.1:88320432-90720432 GCA_951509635.1 Eupeodes luniger
GTTCAGATTTTACTATGAAACCAGACTATTTAAACTAAAAAAATTGAACTCAGTTTAAGGTTCAGCTGAACTGAAGTTTAAACCTTCACTGTGAAACTAGGGGTAAAAGTTTCAACTCATCCTTAAGACCAACGTCATATGTATCTACGTTGTCCCATAATTCATATTTGTTTGAAAATGTTCTATTTTAAGTTTCAATAATTCTTTATTGGATTTTAGCAAGCTCTGTTTCAAGTTAACTGTCTTAAGTTTCACACAAAAACTAAGTTAAGGCCTTTTCAAGTTGCTTACGCGGCCTGAATCCTTAAATGTCTTTGCTCGACTAAGCATTTTAAAGTAAGACTTTTTCATAAAAAATTAAATGATTAGAAAAAAACTTCTTGAATATAGTAACGCTATTTTTGAGGAAGAGGCCATAGCTCTGCCTGGCTGAGTAGTCCTTAAAGACTGTTTTCGATATGCTTAACTCTTAGTTTATTTTAAGCTGTGGAACTTCGTTATTGGGCAAAGTTGACACTTAAGAATTTTTCTGAAGAACAGAACCATAAGTAGACTAAAAGCTCGTATGCGCATAAGTACCTTTTTGCTAAATGTTTCACCCATACTTGTGGAAAGTCTTAAAGCTTTGTTTAGCTTACATATCTTGTAGTAGGAGTTGAGGGTAATTTAAATGTTTAAAACTCCATATAAGAAAGAAACTGCCTTTATTTTAACAAAATGCAAATTATTCATTACTAACTCATCATTATTTCTGTTTAAATTTTAGGCATGAAATCTCCAAGTGTCAACGATAAGAAACAAGACTCTGATATAACTAAACCACAGCCAACAACACCAGATGAAACTGTTCCAACAAAATCAACTCCAGTTAACACACCGAAAGCCGCTGCCGGAGCAACTACAATAAAAGCCGAGAAAGATCTACCTAAAGCAATGATCAAACCGAATGTTCTAACTCACGTCATCGAAGGTTTTATAATTCAGGAAGCTAATGAACCGTTTGCGGTAACACGTCAACGATACTCAGACAAGGATCAATCTGATGAACCTCCAAGTAAGTTTTTATTTTACTCCAAATTCATCATGAATATGTTCTAAATTGATTTAATTTTTAATTTTTATAGAAAAAAAGCAAGCTATGGAAGAGTCTATCCAATCGTCAAACTGTCTTCCAGCAGATATGATCGAATGCGAAACTTGCGGCAAGCCCGAACACAAATCCAAGCTGAAAAAGAAACGTTTCTGTTCACCAAATTGTGCCAGACAACGAAAGTCATCACTCAGCGAACAAAATTCCGATGTTGCTTCAATGCCAGCCTTGCCCAGTCCGAATTCCGAATTGAACACTTCTGTTAAATTAGGAATAGAATGTGCGCCGAGTGTGGAGAAACCGCTACCAATGGAAATAAGTTACCCAATTCCGAATAATGCAGTTACTCCTACAGTTTCCGCCCTGGAAGCGGCTGCGGCGGAGGAACCACCACAGATGGTCAATTGGACAGTGTCCGATGTGTGTGAATTCATCAAGAGTCTGCCTGGCTGCAGCGACTATGTCGATGACTTCGAACAGCAAGAAATCGATGGCCAAGCTCTATTGCTGCTGAAAGAGAATCATCTGGTGAATGCAATGGGCATGAAACTGGGACCGGCACTGAAAATTGTCGCCAAAGTTGAGTCCATGAAGGAAACAACTGGTGCTGAAAAGGAACAGCAATAAACTCCGCCACCACCGTCCTTCTACGATACTTGTAAATAAGAAGCAAATGTTGTTGTATAGTTTTATTGTTTTTTTTTTTTATTTATTCTACCGCTAAACAATTTATTATATCCGGGATGTAAATAGTATTATATAATTGCTCAAGAGTTAGGGAGAAGTGTTAGTTTCATTTCGATATATTTTTATTCTAAAATTAAAGAAAAAAAAAAGTCTATTTATGATTAATTCAGCAATCGACCTTTGCTTATCATAGTTTAACATTTAATTTAGTTTATAAATGCAATGCATTTAAAAGGAAAAAACAAAGTATCATTAGGTATATTATGGTATAATTTCGTAGTTTTTGTAAGACAATGTAAATTTACGAAATTTTAAAACGGATACGAAAAAAAAAACAATTATGTCGTTCAACATTTAATATTATAAAATTTAAAATGATAATTACTTTTAAGAACTTCAATAAAAAACAGAGAAGAAGCTAAGGCTTAATATTATACATACAAATTAAATTGTTTTTTGTTTTTACTTGATGTAAACTGTGAACACTCGAGCCACGTCCGTCGTCGGCATTCGTTATTGATTTGGGGTATTGCAATAAGAGGAAATGGTAATAGGAACTTAATTACCGATTAAAATTATGTACGTTCCAATTTTCGAAGATAGGACCAATTCTAGGGAAATTTAATTTATCCATGTAAATAATGAATAACCACAATTTACGTGTTTCTTAAACTTGTATCAGCTCATAGAAGACCTTTGTGTATTAATGAGACACTTTAATGTTACCCTCTTGCCTGAAATACCCTTAAGATTTATTGGAAGAAATGTATTCTCTTTTTTTTCTCTTACGTGAAGTGATAGTCCAAGAATTTTTAATTTAACAACAATTTGTTATTATTAACTTTTAAAACTTACGAATTTTAAGAAAATTATTAAGAAGTGCTTCTTCTTCGCTTCTTTTTTCTGGCTTGTTGAATATTGTTAACTTTTCTTAAGTTCACAAAAAAAAAAAGTTAATGGATTCACTAAGCCATTTTGGCTTTCAAAAGAAACATTTGTGTTTGCCTAAGATGGACTAAAAGAAAATTTAGATTGCTGGTACACGTTTATAATTTAAAAAAATAATAATTTATTATTTCTTTATTTAAAAAATTTGAGGAAGGCAAAATCAATCAAATACAATCACCTTGCCACGTACGTCGTCGTCAGTTCATTAATTCGCAAATAAGAATCTGTCGAAATTTTCGCCGAATTCCAAAAACGTTAAACCAAAAACTCCTTTTTGCCAACTAAAACGATTTTCTATTCATTTCCTAATCGGCCCACCAGTTTTTGTTCAACAAGAAGTTGAATGATATTAAGCATTTATGCTAAGTTTATTTATTCAAGATCGACGGACATTGGGCGGCCCTGTCGCGAACGAGATTTCTCTGGAAATATCGTATCGTGAATGGCGTTCGAAATTTCCCTCGAAATTTATTGCGTTCGTGAACGATGTTTCTATGGGAAATTTGTTGTCATTGTATGGAATTTTTCCGAACTATCATATGTTGCTGGAAAAATTGAGACGAGACTGAGCAATGTAAGTTCAATTGAAATTTTTTTGAAAAGCACAATTTTCTTAAACCAAATAGAACCGCTGGATCATTATTACGGAAAAGTGAAACTACATGGAAAAAGAAGATTTGATACAATTTTGGAAGAAAACGGATACCGAGCTCAATAGTTAATCCACCAATCAATTCATATTTAACCCTCAAGCGGTCGCGCGGTCATTTGTAACGGGAGCGGGCGCGCGTAACCGAAAAGACCTATCGGATGAATAAGAGAAATAAAGTACTAATTATTCCATAAAAATTTACTTATTTGTACTCAGATACATTATCATTGTCTTTAAAGTCTAATTTGTCAAAAAAGTACTTAAAATTATGAAAAAGGCTACTAGAAATGAGAATTACAATGATGGGTAAAAATAATAATATGAACGAAAATGTACTAAGCGCGGTCGATTCGACTACGCGCGACCGCTTGAAGGTTAATTGGAAAAAGGGATATTTGTTTACAAAAAAAAAAAATTAAAAAAAATGTCAGTAAAACAACATACAAATTAAAAAAAGCTACCAGAGGGGCGACATCGTTTCTTGACTGACGGCCACTTTTAGATTCATTCGGGAAGCTGCGATATCGTCCAGCATACTTGAGTCAACGTGGTATACCTTTGGAAGGTTGCTTTTAAGAAATATGCACATTTTGTGCAAAGCGCATCATGTATTAACGATTTGGATCGCATTTTGGGGTTCAAAGTGAAGTTCTCTGGGCACATAGAATGCATCTCACTTGCTTAAAATAACAAAATTCAGTCTGGGGGGTTATTATGAAAAACGAAACTCGTTCAAAATAACGCGTATTCGTTAAATTGCGATTAGGAAAAACGATTGTAGTAGTACTAAATCGTCAAATTGCGATTAAGAAAAACGAGAATCGTAAAAATGACGATACTCGTATTTTTATTTACGAGTGCCTTCAGCTCTCGTTCAGCTTTCGTTGTCATTTATTTTTTTGTTTTTGTTTGGTTGGTTTTTGTTTTGGTGAGCAAAAAAATGTAAGTAAATAATGAATAAAATTGTGAAAAACATAAAAATAAGCGCAAAATGCGTGGAAATTTGCTCCATCAAAGTGGCACAGGGGGTGGCCCGGTGATCCGACTGATGCGAATATTCAAGTGGCGGCCGGCAGCAGCACCAGTGTCAATGTGACTATGGAAGAAGCTGATGAGCAGGAAGTACTTCTCGCTATGTTCAACGGTGATTCTTTACCACAACCAGAAAACAATGAAAATACTGAACCACAACCAGAATATAGTGAAAATTTTGCAGAAGATGTCAACCCACCACCTTCCCGTAATAAAAAAGCACCAAAAAAGACCAGAAACACTTTGTTGGAAAAGCATGTAAGACTACAAGATGAAGTGCTCAAAATGCAGGACGAACGTTTTGCATCTCTTGAAAAGACTCAAAAGGGAATTTTAAAAGAATTGCAAAAATTAAACGGGTGGCATAAAGAAGCTGATAGACGGTGCAAAAAACTTTATGATCTCAAAAAAGAAAAACTTGAGGAGTTTAAATGCAATAACATTAAGAAAAATAATGCACGTTTAGAACTTATTTCAATAAAGTCCAACTAATTAAAATTGAGACAAGCGAAAATGGATATGAAAATGAAATACTATAACCCTGTGTCCAATGAAAACTGCAGCAGCAGTTCTGACTGAGTAGGTAACTTTATGTATTTATTTTGTTTTTAAGTTGTTTTTAAGAAAAGTTTATGTTTTTTGTTTTGTTTAAGCTGGAAGAAAATTAATTTTATATTTGTTTTCTTTTTTAACTTATTTACTTTTGTGATAAAGCAAAATATACACCTGCATTATGTATGTGTATACATATAATGTGTTCAATGAATGAATTAAAGACTTTATTTTGTTTATAAAATGTCTTTTATTTGGTTCCGTATTTCTGCTGCTATGTTCGAAACTTGATTTAAATTGCTAGCAGCAACTTCATGCTCATCTCCTTCATTTGTTTCCACAACCGGCACATCTGGCACAGCAAACTTTTTGCAAATATTGTGCAATGCAGCACAAACATTTGTTATTTGTATAGCTTTTTCCGGTGAATAATGGAGTTGCCTTGCTCCGAGAATGCTTCTAAACCTCGATTTTAGAACGCCTATCGTCCTCTCAACAATATTCCTGCATTTAGAATGAATAGTATTAAAATGCTCTTCTCGACCTCCTTCTTGCGCAGTTCGGTAGGGAGTCATCATCCACGGTTCCAGAGTGTACCCAGAATCACCTAAACCAATTATAAAACATCAAACGTTTTGAGTAAATTTAGCATCTACGTACCCAATAACCAACTTCTCCTATCACCATCATTCCATTTCTGCTCAAGGTGTCTGCGATAGGCGCTTAAACTGAAGACAAATGAGTCATGGGACGCTCCTCCATACCGGGCGTCAATAGCGCGGATTCTCATTTTGTAATCACAGACCTTTGAAAAGTAAAAAGAATTGCTTAAAAAGAGTGTTTATTGTCAAAAAATGTACACCTATGCTATATTGGAATAGGTGGTAGATACTTACGATCATTGCATTGATACTATGGTCACCTTTCCTATTGAAGTAAAGATGCTCATTTACTACTGGTCTTATAATTTTGATGTGTGTTCCATCTACACAACCGATAATGCCAGGAAAACCAAATTTTTCGTAAAAATGTTGCTTGCTTGCAGTCTTTTCTTCTTCCGTCGATGAAAAGGATATAAACTTTGGGCAGAGAACATTTTCCATGATTGTCAATATTTTTGAGAGGGTGACCGACAAAGTTGGTTGTGCCATACCAACAAGGAAGTCCTGTCCGGTTCCTCTTTGGTAACCACCCTCGGCCAGAAACCGGAGTGTTGCAGCTAATTTCAATACATTTGGTATGTATGTAGAATTGAAACTAGGAAGGTGAGGATCGATCTCTTCTAATACATATTTGAATGCGTCCTTGTTCAAACGATAAAGAAGCTTGAACCTGGCAAATATTTTAGGAGTTTTTTTTTTAATACTAGATTGAAAGGATTTCACTTTACTTACGTTGAACTTGGAAGGCTCATTGGGTTCGATTAATCTCTTGAAACTCTTCTTTTTATACGCATTTCCTCTTCTTCGTTAGTTTGGGATTCATCTTCGCTTTCAAGAAAATAATCGCAGTGAAAAAACATTTTATAGAATTTATGCAAATTACATTTATTTTTGAAACTTCCTCGACTTTATTTATATTTTCACATTTGTTAATAGGAGTGAAGTTAGTTGCTCCTTTAAGAAATTATCATTTTTGGTTTTTGCCTGGCAACTTTTTTTGTTTTCTATTTTCGTATCTTATAATCGCTCTTCACCATGACTTTCGTTTCTTCGAGTTTCGTTTTTTCTGCCGTTCGTTTCGTAATTCATAATAAGGGCCCTGAACAAGTAGAAACGTTACTGTTTAAACAATGTTTTGAGGTTAAGGGATTGGACGTACCCAATATATCTTTCTACACATTGATGAGGAAATTATTTGGGATATTTTGTTTTATTGTAATGTAATGGGAATTCCAACTCCAACTTTTTTGTTTTTAATTATGATCCTTTGCTAACACTACACAATTCGAAATTGATCCCCGAATATAATTTTGATTTTTCAAACTTGGTAATTTTTTTTCCCTGGGAAAAATTTATTCCGGAAGAAGTTCACGATGACTGGAAATATTTCTTGGGAATGAAATTTTCCGTGGGAAATAAAATTTCAAAATTTCCCTGAAGATTCCCGGACTAGCAATCGTATGAAGGCCCCGGCTCCTTAGTCATATACATATGTAGGGTTTCTAAGGCTCCAGTTATAGCTATCATTGGTTTTCATCATTGAAAACAAACATTGGAATTTTTTTGACAGGTCGTTTATAGCTATCATTAGAAATTTCTGTCATTGAAAAAAATTTCCTGATTGAAAGCCACCGAAAATTTTTTACGGACAGACAACTGTCATTGGAATTGTGTGAAATTGGAACACAAATCAGTGGAACGATTCGTTTCACATTTGAACATAAAAGTATCAGCTGTTCAGGAAAATGAATTTCCGTCCGGAAAATAGAAAAATAAATTTTTAGAGAAAAATAAATGCGCAATTACACTTTTTTTCCTAAAAAAAAAAAAATATTTGTGTGATTTCCTATAGATCAGTATATAATTTTAATTCCTAATCAAAGGGAAACACCGTCAAATATCGATTCAAAAATTTTTCCGGATCGATTTCAATGATAGCTATAACTGGCCCCTAACAGTCCCCGCGACAGAAGACAACCTTGGTTCCGGAGGTCAATTTAAGCAGACAAACTAAAGAGGTAGTTTATAGTGTCCACTGCCATTTAAAGTTACAACGGTTTTAAAATGTTTGGAATCCTTTTTAAATTGGCTCTAACATAACTAATATCAACTGATTTTTGATTTTTGTATTATGTATGTACATAATATGTCTAAACAAGAATAATTAATAGGGTAAATTCACAAACGTCAAATTTTTTGGTAGTGATTAGTCATCACATCACTAATGCTTTTTTGCAATACTGATCGTTGCTCAGCTGATTACGATGATGCGATGCTGATCGACAAAAAGTTTTACGTTTAAAAACAACTTTGGATGAGATACTAATAAAAACTCTCATTGTAATTAAAATCTGGAGCCACACATTTTATCTCCTCTAAAAATTTTCTTCACAATATTGACTTTGATTTTCTGCCGGCAATAAATTCACCGTCTTATTTTAATCTGGTTTCTATTAATAGTTTAATTTGTACGCTGGTAAAATAATCTCTGAAATTCATCAAATTAATTAATTTATAAACAATTTAGAATTTGATTAAATACTTTTCATTGTCTTTTTCCTCCATTTTTGCTCCAAATCGCGTGCGCACCAACAACTTATCAAGAAGATTCTTCATGCTTTTTTTCTTTATATTTGCTCATCAGTTTATCGAACTTTGCAATAATGAACAATTGACATTTTAAGTAATGCCAATTATTTGCGTTTATCCCTAGAACCCTACCCAGGGTGCTGTATCACCCTGTGCTTTATTTGATTGATAATATTTGTTTAGACCATCAAATTAAAATGTGTGCCAATTGGGTCAAATAGACGTTTTAATAAAATGTTTGATTTATCCTTTTTAAATATTAATAAAAGTAAATAAAATTAAAATATTAAAAAAAGGTAAAAAGGCTTTTATTTAATAATATCTTGAAATAAAAAACAGGGTGCCCTGGCACCCAGGGTAGGAAAAGTCTACTCCTAATATGGGTAGTGTTCTAGGGTAATGAACGTGCTACAGAGATGATCGCAAATCATCTCTGCAGTGATGCGTTTGTGAATTTACACATAGTTTATACTTAACGGATAATGATTTACCCGAAATTTATAGCAAAACCCTTTTCTGAAAGTTCAATTTATTTTCTTAATTATACTTTCAACGAGAATCGGTAAGAGCAAATTTAAAAAAGTATTCCAAAAATTATAAAAACGGTTACAAATTGAAAAAGAAGGGTAACCGAGAAAATTACCCCATAAGTTTCTTGGCTTAAAATGACCTCAGGAACACATGGTTTTCGTCTATGGTGAGGAGTGTGGGACACCCTTTATATATGAGCTTATCGTGATCGGGAACCGATGTTAGCAGTTATACATTATATGGCTTCGTCTTTGTGCAAATATTCTTTGCAGAGCCAGTATGATCCATCCGCTAATCCTTTGGCGATCCCATCGAGACATACATCCATACATCAAGAGAAAAGTCTTAAAGCTTCATCCACACCTGCTAAAATCTGCTGCGAGCTATACAATATAAACTTATTTGGGTAAAATTTAAATTGCACAGTTTCGAAGCAGCCCATATCCTGATATCTTCCGATTTCCACAACCAAGCTTTAAAAGCAAATGCAGTTTTCACACCTTTCCATCAGGCACAAATGTTCTCAATTTTTTCCCAAAAAATCATACCACTCGGCAAACAAAAATTTAGTTCAAAACTGTTTCCCGTCCGTCCCATCAAAAAATACATTAAAAGAAAGGTGGTTTCAAGCTCTCCTTCCCAGGGAAGGAAGATAGGGAAATATTTTGTGGTGAAGTAAAATTACAGAATTTAGAACCAGCCTAAACAAATGATCTCCGACTTTCATTACTTTATAGGAAATGAACTCACTTTTACCCGCACCCGTCCTACCTGAAACATCCTCAAATTCAATTTTGGCTACAAAAAACAATTTTTTGAATTTGTATGACTTGTCAAAAATTTCAATTACACAATTTCAATTTTGCAAAACAAAATAATCTTGTTGGTATTTTTAGGCGCCAGTTATATGTAGGTATCATTGGTTTTCATCATTAAAAACAAACATTGGAATTTTTTAACAGGTCGTTTATAGCTATCATTAAAAATTTCTGTCATTGAAAAAAATTTCCTGATTGAAATCCACCGACAAATTTTTAGGGGCCGGTTATAGCTATCATTAAAATTTTTGTTTTTAGTTTTTGAACATGTTACAGATTTATTTCTAGCAAAAGATTGATGCAATAAGATGAACACTATATTCAAGTATTTTTTTCAAAAAGAAACAATGCATTTAAAGTTTTATTTAATTTATGAATCCATTTTAATTTTTTTAATGACAAAATTTTATTTTACTGAACAGCTGACTGACAAAAGCCAAAAAAATCCATTTCGTTTTAGGCGCCAGTTATAGCTATCATTGAAATCGATCGGGAAAAATTTTTGAATCAATATTTGACGATGTTTCTCTTTGATTAGAAATGAAAATTATATATTGATCGTTTACACAAAGATTTTTTTTGAGAAAAAAAGTTTAGTTGCACATTTATTTTTTTCTAAAAATGTATTTTTCTTTTTTCCGGACGGAAATTCATTTTCCTGAACAGCTGATTCTTTTATGACCAAAAATGGAACAAATCGTTCCAATGATTTGTGTTTCAATTTCACTCAATTCCAATGACAGATTTCTGTCAGAAAAAGTTTTTCGGCAGAAATTTTTAATGAAAGCTTTAAACGACCTTCCAAAAAAATTCCAATGTTTGTTTTCAATGATGAAAACCAATGATAGCTATAACTGGCGCCTTACTGTTGGTGTTCCAATTTTTTACTGTTCCGATCACATCATTAAAAATTTTACTGATGAAAGCAACAGTAAAAAAATTGTCTGAGTCGTGAAGCCTCAAAGTGACATTTTATTTAATCACGTAAATTTACTGATTGCTATAAACGCTCATCAGTAAAACATTTCAGATTCCTCCTGTTTCAAATGTTACTGATGGATTTTACTGATAGCTATAACCGCCTTACAGGCAGAAATCTGTCATTGGAATTGTGTGGAATTGGAACATAAATCAGTGGAACGATTCGTTTCATTTTTGAACATAAAAGTATCAGCTGTTCAGGAAAATGAATTTCCGCGCGGAAAATAGAAAAATACATTTTTAGGGAAAAATAAATGTGCAATTACATTTTTTTTCTCAAAAAAAATGCTTTGTGTGATTTCCTATCGATCAGTACATTCATTTTTATTTCTAATCGAAGGGAAACACCGTCAAATATTGATTCAAAAATTTGTCCTGATCGATTTCAATGACAGCTATAACTCGACCCTTGAAGTAAGTTTTTGTAAACTATTTGGTTTTGTCTGAATGCTTAATAGAACTTAATCTTTTTCAGAGCAAAAACCTTTACATATAATGAAAAACGTATACAACTTTCGTACATGTTTTTTTTCTCTTGCAACTTATTTTCGGAAATAACTTGATGTTTTTGACGATGTATCAAGTTTCTTATAACTTCTATGGAAAAGCTGTTCTCTATGAGTATCTGGTAACTTTTTATCATTGGCAGAGTGATGTATTGGGTCATTTAACGCAAAGGCTTTATTTGTTAAGTTATAAATAAATAAACTAGGTGGCAGTCCATGAAGAACCAGGGCCTAGTGACTTACAACTCTCAACCATTCCTGTGTGCGAGTAATGTTGTCAGAGATGGAAGGGACCTACAGTTTATATGCCGAATCCGAACGGCTAATTTGAGAAAGCACTTTTCATGACAAGAATTACTCTTGGAGAATTTGTCAATTCCTCGCAAGAGGCAGTACACGTGAAAAAAGTTAGGTGGCACAGGCAGGGATCGAACCCAAGACCCCTTGCA
The DNA here is from genome assembly GCA_951509635.1 of Eupeodes luniger. Taxonomy (NCBI): domain Eukaryota; kingdom Metazoa; phylum Arthropoda; class Insecta; order Diptera; family Syrphidae; genus Eupeodes; species Eupeodes luniger. The sequence goes on from OX608074.1 coordinate 88,331,930, forward strand.
TGAAAGTCCAACGCACTAACCATCACGCTACGGGTACTATTTGTTAAGTTAGATGCTTTATTTATTCGTATATGTGTTTGGCTGGATTAGTTTAGAAATCGACAATTCTCCTAGAAGCCGTATTATTCGGGTGCCAATTGAAAGACAGACGGTCGTTTTCGCGGTGTAATTTAACGTCCAAGAACGCAATTGTCCCACCACCTAAAAAAAACAATATAACTTTTAAGGTTTTCTCGGTTTAAAGGAATTGAACATTTTTCTGACTCAAATTAAAACTTTTCACTGGCTTCGACACACCCATATGTACATATATTTCTTAATCAGCTATTGGCATTTGCTTAATTGTTCTGTTCTCTCTTTACAAATGTTACCGATACACCCCTTTAATCTAACGGTTGCAGTGTATCTTAAAAGCGGATATACCACAACTAAGGATACGTAACTAAAATTGTAAGAATGAGCCCGCATTATTTGGGTTTGCTTCCCTTCATCTCATTTTATTTCGAATTTAAAAACGGAAACCACAACTTAGGGGCCAGTTATAGCTATCAGTAAAATCCATCAGTAAAAATTGAAAGATAGGGAATCTGAATTGTTTTACTGATCAGCATTTACAGTAAAAAAAACTTCATATGAAAATACCAATCCTTCGAAAGTATCACCCTCTAAAATTCATTTGTTTACATTGTTGTATTCGCAATGTCGGTGTAAGGATGTGAATTCCAACAACAGTTTTTGGCGAGTTTTGATACATACATGAACTCTTGAATTCTTCAAGCACACTTAGAATGAACTCCTTAGGCGCCAGTTATAGCTATCATTGAAATCGATCCGGAAAAATTTGTGAATCGATATTTGACGGTGTTTCCTTTTGATTAGAAATAAATATTATATACTGATCGATCGGAAATCACACAAAGAATTTTTTTTGACAAAAAAAAGTGTAATTACGCATTTATTTTTCTCTAAAAATGTATTTTTCTATTTTCCGGACGGAAATTCATTTTCCTGAACAGCTGATACTTTTATGTTCAAAAGTGAAACAAATCGTTCCACTGATTTGTGTTCCAATTTCACACAATTCCAATGATAGATTTCTGTCAGTAAAAATTTTTCGGTGGATTTCAATCAGGAAATTGTTTTCAATGACAGAAGTTTCTAATGATAGCTATAAACGACCTGCCAAAAAATTCCAATGTTTGTTTTCAATGATGAAAACCAATGATAGCTATAACTGGCGCCTTAATCAGCAGTTTATAGCTACCGAAGACTGTGTACAAATATCAAGGAGTAATTTTTGTTATGTTCGCCGCAGCCGCAATGTGGCGTTGGAGGTCTTATATAGAAAGCTTAAGAGAAAAAAAAACAGCACGAGCTAATGTAGCCTTAGCCACCAGGTGCCGCCTTCGTAGTTTCTCGAGAATAGGGCTATAAGTGTAATATACAAAGACGAGCATTGGTATCATTGTATACCCAGACTGTTTTTAGTTTATAGCAATCAATACATTTTCGTCTTTTTTTAATGATGGCATCGGAACATCAAACAATTGGAGAGCATCAATAATACTAAATTGAAGTTTTCTGGTATTTTGAAGTCAGCTATCCATTTAAAATGAAATTTCACCTTTAAAAATTTTAAAATGCGTTTACAAAATAAATTGAACTTAAAAAAAATAAATACTGCAAATTGTAATTTGTCTTATTTTGCTTAAAATAAAGCTTTAATACGTTCAAAAATGAAGAACAAAAACTTTATTGATGTACCTACTTTATTGATAAACATAACTCACCCCTTACTGATGAAAAAATTAAAAAGTGCTATAAGTTGATTTCTGTTTTTGACTGTTAGGTGAGCTACTCGCTACTTTTCGTTGGTTTATGACATTTGCTTTCGTTAAATATTGGCGCCTTTGATCGAGTCAGGCAGTAAAAGATCGATATAATGGACTTTCTTCAATAAATTAGTCAATATCTCAAAGAGCCACTATTTTTACCTATACCTAATAAGTATTTCCCTTTATTTAGTTTATTCATAGATTGGGGTGAGTATACATACACCCCATCCCTTTTGTTGATGCGAGGAAAGGAAAATTAAAAATAGGGGAACGGAATGGATTTATTGTTATTTTAAGTGACATGAAATGTATCATCGCACCCCTTCAACTTTATACGACCTATAGCCCCTTTCACCGTCGTCGTCAGCCTGATTCAAATATTTAATCGTTTGATAAACAAAATGCACGCCACTCGTATTTCCGTTTTTCGAAGAATTTAAAGCAACAAGGTTAAAACCTTAGAACTCAAATATACAACCCTTAAAATACATACACACATATTTCTCATTCAATATTGCCCTTTTCATTTTTTGTACAATATAATAAAGGGTTCCAAAGACTTGACTGAAACTCAGCCCTGGTCCTTTTTAACGCTAAGCCATATTTGCTTTAACAATAGTTTTTAGATTTTGACACAGGGGTTTCTTTTTGAAAGGAGGAACTTTCCTATGATCAAGCAAAGAGAAAAAAACATCCCTTTCGATGCAAATATAGTGCTGCTAACATGAAGTGTTTTTTTTTTTTTTTAACTTCCATATGCCCACATACCTAAATTACATGCTTTAAGGATACATATTATATACTTTTAATGTATTTGAATATTCAATTTCATAGCATCTAGCTATGTATTATGTACGTACTTTAATATGTAAATAGTTTTATTGTTCACTCCCATATTGAAACTTAGTATATCATAATTATAATGATATAAAGTAATCAAAGATAATATTTTGTAATGTATTTACGTGACGGGATTGGATTTAACCAAATTGAATCCAGATTCAATTCGGCTTGGATGTGGAAGGATTAAAATAATTGGATTTGTCTATTCGTTTCTTTCAATTTTGTGAGCTGAATCCATTCATAATAGGCCTGTTCGTTTGCTTACCAAATTTCACAATTTTAATGTAGTAGTGAAAAAAATGTGCTTAATGCAAGGTGCACATTATCGATCCTAGATGACAGTTTTGCTCACAACATATAGAGAGCCCTCAAGGTCAATACAATAAAATGTCGAAGTACATAATGAAATTAATTAATATTTCCAGCTAGTTTCATAGTAAAAGGTTTTCCAATAAGGACTTGACAGCTTGCTCATTGGAGTACATATACGTCATTGTAAATGGTCCATCGGCTTCAATTATTGAGTCAGCTTGATCTTGTATAATAGATGATCGCCACGATCATTACGTAAATTAGCCATAATGTGCTCAAGCGAACGCTTGAAAGACAGCAATATTTTTCACCAACTCATTTTCTCACTGACACGGCAATATCTTACTTACTTACTTACTTAAGGTGGCGCTACAGTCCTGTGTGAACTAGGGCCTCACAAAACAAACTTCTCCATCTAGCTCGGTTCCTAGCAAGATGTCTCCAGTTTCACGCTCCAAGTTGGGTGAGGTCACTTTCCACTTGTGAGCGCCACCTGATCCGCGGTCTTCCTCTACTGCGCTGTCCTGTGGGTGTGGATTCGAAGACACGGCAATATCACACAACGAATATGTTGATTCAAATTTTTGCACTAAACTTGTTATTGCTTGTCTATAAGGTCGAGAATTATGACCGAAAATTTAAGTCAACGCTCTTAAGGTTCCGATCATACACTCTGAATTTCGGTAGAAAATTCGAACGATGAAAATGTTGAGTTTCCTGAATAAATTGACATTGACAGTTTGATGAATAGTGAAAAGGGAATTGAATTCAAAGTTGTCAAGTCCCTATTGGAAAACCCGATACATACAACAAGCGATTTTAATGACAGTTAAAGGAGCCAGTTATATTAGCTGTCGTTTAAATCAATCAGATATTCTAGCATGTTTCTATTTTTATTAAAGTAAAGTGTTTTTTTTATTTATTTGTTGAAAACGTTTTTTCAAAAGTTAATTTTCTTGGAAAGATGTTTCTATTATATCAGAAAATGAATTGAATCGCTCCACTGATTTGCATTTCAGTTTTATACGTAGTTACTAGTCCTTCTTGGAATTTTTATACTTTTTCAAATATTTCCGCGGAGCACTTGGATATTCTTCGCGGAGCACTTGGGGAAACCCGGGTTTATAGTATTGAAAAAAAATATTGGCAGGAACAAAGAAAATCCCAGAGTTTTTAAATGGGGTTGAAAATGAATCACACTTTTTCTTTTTCTTTTAAGTTTGTAATGGTCACGAACGTAACGCGGATGTGATCTACTGAAGATTTATTTCAATGCCTAAGAGTAAAGTTTAGACAGACCGATATGAGGTGACGAAGACTTTTTTGGTTCATTTTTTGGTTTTAAAAGTAAAGCTAAATAAAACAACACAGTGATCCAATCTCGATGAACATTTTATTTCAAAAGTTTAGACTTGGCAATTTAGTCTGAAAAACAATATCATTCAAATGGCGGCCTGAAATTACTCGATTGTGAAACAGCCATACATAATATTGTTCGTGTTGTGAAGCTTGTTGCATCTTTTTGAACTACTCATCGTCAAGTCCTGATCGTCAATCGTTTGCAAAAAAAAGTCCGTACGATTGCCGGAAAATTGATACATTCGATTTTCATTTATTTTATTTTGTAGGTACCTATATATTTAAAGCACTTTATCAAATTAACCCTTTATTAATCTAATGCCCACATTATTAAGTTTCTTCAAAACTAGTTTGACTGTTAAACTAGATTTATAGGGGTTTTGAGTTTTAGGTTTTTCAAAAATTTGATTGACCAATCAATCAAAATAGTGTTTGAATAATAATAATTTTGACCTTTAAAGCAAAATTCTGAAAAACCTTAAAACTCGAAACCCTAATTGAGCTGGTTTTGCCAAAAAAGGAGTTTCAAATAAATTCAATAATATGAGTGTAAAATTTCCGATTATTTTTTGAAAATAATTTAACTTCAGATCCAAAACTTTGCTTGTAATGGGTGATGATTTTTCTTTTATTATCTGTTTGCAACACTGGTTTTGACAGCTCGCGCACATTTTGTGTTTTCTATCACTGTAAAACATATAAGAAAATTCTTCGTCCTAAAAAATTCTATTGACAACCTAATTTTGGTGAATGGACTCTTGAAAAGTTGGGGGAAGTTCCACTTTTTATAGAAAAGTTGAGCTTGTACGTGATAAACAGAACTGCCGTATTTAAGCCTAGTACGCAGCTGAAGTGAAACGAATTTTTTTCGGCGGTCTCCAAGTGCAGAGCGAAATGAAAACGAAAACCACAGCGGAAAAATATTTGTGGAGAGTTCTGTCTGGAAGTTAAAGTTCACTGCTTGTCTTCATCACTTCTTGCATTGCACATCACCAATAACATCCTGAGTTTCCGATTCAGAAATGCAATATTGGAACACATTAGAAAAATCCATTTTATTTTAAATTTTAAATCAAAGATAAATCCAAATCAAAGCACCGAAAGTCACGAGAAAACATTTTTTTTCAATTTTAAGCCTAGTACGCTGCTGATGCGAAACGAAAATTCCCATACAAAAATGACATGACGAAATCATAAACGAAAAATTTCGAAAAATTTTTCAATAAATAAATTAAACGTCAAAATTTCTCAAGCAATTAATATACCGGGCAATTAAATTGAGAACGAAAAGAGTGGAGAATTGTACTAAGAAATCTAGTACAGCTATCCACTAAAATGACACATTTCGTCGTTCAGCAGCGTACTGAAAAACGAAGAGCACAGCGAAATTTTTCGTTTATGATTTCGTCATGTCATTTTTGTATGGGAATTTTCGTTCCGCATTAGCAGCGTACTAGGCTTTAGAGTAAAGAGTAGCCGAAAGCGTTGTAAGAACTTTAAATGCATCAAGAAAATGTCAGTTTGGTACGGTTTATAGGCTGGCGGAATCATTCTTCAAAGATGATGCGAATTGCAACGTTACTGTGAATGGTGAACGCTACCTTGAGATGATAAAAAACATTTTTTGGGCAAAATGGAAGAGCTTGAAATGCATAACTCGTGTTTCAACAAGACACCACGTGTAACAATATATCAGTTGAGAGGGAAGTTAGGTGAACAGTTTAATTAAAGTTTGGGTCTGATTGTGCTATTTAAAGCCTTTAGACTATTTTTTGTGGGGATATGTTAAGGTTCATGTCTTTAGCGACAAGCCCGCTTTGATAAACGTACTGGAAGCCAACATTAAAGCATATATTCGTGAGATACTGGCCCAAATGAATTTTAGAAAAAGTATGCCAAAATAATCTCCAAATATTTAATAAGGTCCACTATACTATTGGTTTTTTTTTAAATTTCCAATAGATCTTAAAAAATCACTCGTTATTTATCGGTTCCTTTACTTTGATCACTGGGAATAGGTCTTTTTTCGAGATATGTGTTAAATTTACGTTCCTTGAAATTCCAGATTTCTCTAGATTTAAAAAATAAAACACAATATTTTATATTTACGTTTCTGGGGCGATTTTATTTGACTTTCTCTATGTAAATTGGCTTTTTGTAATTATATTTTATTTATTCAGATTAAAATTAGAAAGCTTTCCTTTTTGCTATACATGTATGCTATGCATTCATTATTTACAATTGACAATTTTTAATATTAATTAAAATGTTCGGTAACTAGGTATATATATTTATATATATATATAATAGAATTTATGCATAAATTTCTTCTAATAATAACAATTGAATATAAAGTGAAAAAATTTCATTTACTTTTTTTTTTTTTTGAATTTAAAATATATTTATTGTTTAACAATTCATAAATTATCTGTATATTTATTTAATTATTTTTTAAAATTTAATTTTTTTTAATTATTCTTCTCTTAAAGCAAACAATTTTCACAGCCGTTACATTATTAATATTTTCATCTTCTGTTATTTTATGTTAATTTCAATTTAACTAATATAATAATTATTCTTTTTAATTTTTTAATAATAATTTCGATTAATTTTAATGTAAATAATGTGTAAATATATATATATATTTTTCGATTTACCTATTTATACAATACAAATAGCTACATTTCATGCATTCTGGTCCATGAGATACAAATTTATTTAAATTAAAATTTTAACATGTGTTTTTTGTTTTTCGTAGTTAATATTTTTTTATTTATAAAGATTATTAAAAATTCTTTGCTATAGTCAGTGAAATAAAGTTGTGTGTTAGGTTTGTTTGTTTGTATGTTTGGCTATTTTATAGAAAATAGATTGTAGTTGTTATGTTTTATCATTTTTTGTCACACAGAGGTTTTAAAATTTAATTTTTAGTTTTTGGTTTATTTTTTGATTGAAAAAGTGAAAAATTGGATTTATCTAAAAATTTTAACATTATTCCAATTATTTTATAAGAAATAGTTTATTCTACAATATTGTTCTGCTGGAAATTATGTATTGTATATATAGAACCATTTAATATAAATGTTTTTTTTTTGTTTTACTTTAAATTGGTTGGTAAGTATAGAGGTTTGTTTGTGTACTTTCTTGTCACATCTAAAATATTTTGTTCTTTATTGACAGGTAGGTATAGAATAAAAAAGACTTTACAGAAAAAGCTATTCTAGGAAGACAGACTCTATAATTTAACAAAATAAAAGGTCTATTTTATTCATGTCATTCTAGTACCTAATTTGTTCGTAATTGTAGTAGAATCAATAATCATTTATTTGTTGACAATTTATTTGAAACTACAACGAATACTACCAAAGTACTCCCTAGTAAAACTGAGTTCTAATATTTCTTTGCTTAGTTTTGAAAGGGTTTGAATTTAAATAAATTCTTATTCCTAACTATTTCATATCATATTTATCATCTTTTATCTGTTGTCAAAACTTTTAGATTCCTACCTTTATTTTTTTTATTTTTATATGTGAATTAGTGCAAATTAGATTTTAAACAAGTGGACTGAATTATTTAATGTAATTTTTAGCACCTAAATATAATTAATATTTTTTTTCATAATAAGGCCTAAATATTTTTTTTTTTCAAAAACGTGTCCAGTATTTTTTAGCACTTATGTAAAATATAAATATGTTAATAATATTTCCTTGTCATAGTCCTAGTAAAGGAAAAAGTTTAATTACTTTTCTTTTAAAATGGTGTCCAATGTGTCAAAATAAAAAAAAAATTATGCTCGATACTAAGAAAAAAAGTGAATAAACAATTATCTAAAATCAAAATAGAAATTCTTGTTTCAATATTTTGCATACATTTTTTTCACCAAAACGGTGCAAATCGTTTTGGTTTGACCAAGATTTGTATGACAGAAAAATAATTTTGCATTTAAATGTCAAAATTTGACGTGATTTTTAATCAAATCACGGTCAAAAAATACTTTGAAAAAAATTTATAAAAATTGAGGATGTCATTTTGCCAACCATAAATCTCCAAAATATAAAGTAGTAAAAACCAAAGCTTCTTAATAATTAATAAAAAGGTTTTAGTCGAATTGCTGTTTCTTATTCATGGTTTACTTGTGCTTCAGTTGAAAAGGTCTTGAACATTAAACTGAATTAAGTTGAAATAAGTTTTATAATTGATTGAACTCGATCGTAATAAGAAAGCAGAGTAAAAGTGAAATTTTTTTGAAAAATTGAAATGTGTTTTTCTTTTTAGTCAGATACTAGGTTTTATTTCAATTATGCGATGTTTTTTATTTTAATGAAATAAATATAATTTAGAGGCATATTACAAGACAATTGCGTCTACAGCTTTATCTTTATTGTATTAGTTGATGGTGACAGTTCTTTTTTGACAACAATGAAGATTGAACGCATCACCATAGAGATCAATCTGCAAGCCGTTGTCGTTGAATTTGTCAAAAAAAGGGTTTACCAATATGAACGAAATGATTTTGACAACTCGTGGTAGCCATATTGTTGCTTTTACATTCTGTCAAAATATCTTCTATTAATCAGTCACTACAGACAAATCATCAAGGTAACTTACAGCGTTGAGTAACAAATGATAAAATTGTATTATCAAAGTAGGTGTTCTCTATTAGCATAGATGCGTGCGTTGTGCCCTTTTGTGTCGGGTGAACAATCAGCCAACACCCGTAGGCTACGTTCAGACGACCATATTTTTCTCGTATACCGTATACGGGATTTTATCGAATAGAGTAGTGGCAGCAAGTGTTATATTTGTACGTTCACACGAAGCCCATGCGGGAAAATCCCGTACTCGTGAAATAATTTTTTCCGTATACCGTACGAACTTGTCAATACGATTCGATAAATCTCGAATGTATTTCTATCGTATACATGATTAGTAGCGCTTATCTTTATATTGTGTCGTTCACACGAACAAAATTTCATCGAATTCGTTCATTAAAATTTCTATACCAATACAAAATAAGTGGAATACGTGGATCCATGATGACGATGGATGGTCGGTTGACTGCCAACAGTACTGTGTCCCCTGCCTCGCCTCAAAACCCGTACGTGAAAAAATAGAATCGAATATTACTCGTGTGAAACGCCGTCTCGTATTCGATAAAACCGCATACGTGAAAAAATCGAATCGAATAGTCGCCGTCTGAACGTAACCGTACGTCAACGAAACGCAAGATCTACTGACAACATCACCGCAATTCGTGAACGTCATGTCAAAGATCATGTCCTGTCGGAGACCACAACATGGCGAATTTTGCGATGTGATTTGGGGCTGCATCCATACATCCAACTGACCCAAGAGCTGAAACCAGACGACCATATTCAGCGTCGTCGTATGTTCTCTAATTGGATTTTGGAGCAGTTGGAAGCTCATCTTAATTGTATTCGAAAAATCATCTTAAGCAGCGATGATGCCCATTTTTAGAAGAATTGATACGTGAATGAGCCAAATTTCTCCATTCGGGATGACACCAGCCCACTCGAAATTCACGAGTTGCCCATGCATCCACATAAAGCTACTGTTGGTGTGAATTTTGGGCTGGAGGTGTCATCGGTCCGTACTTCTTCGAAAATGATGCTGGCCAGTCCATCACCATCAACGGCGATCAGTATAGATCGATGATGACCAACTTCTTGTGGCCTGATTTGGATGATATGGACACCGAACACATATGGTTTCAACAGGATGGTGCGCGTGCCACAAAGCAAAAGACACATTACATGACATATCCACATTCGTGTAGTGCGACAAAAGAAAGAATATCTATACTTTACAGTACGTCCGAAATTGGGCTCAAGGGCAAACTGATGAGCATTCCTAGAAGAACTGGTATTACAGTTGAATTCTTTGAGGGGAGGAATGCAACTAGCTATTTCATTAGAGCATTGTTTATGAAAGTACCGATAAAATAATGATAGGCATGAAACCTTACGACGAGCGAACGGTGCTCGAGAGGTACAAAAGTTTCAGTTAGGCAACGGTCACCTATCAGTTTAAGGACCCTCTTTTGAATTCTGTCCAAGAGGTTCAAGTGAGTAATAGGAGCACCTGCCCAGATATGGGAATTGTACTCGAGTTTCGGACGAATATAGGCTTTATAGATTATAGCTAGATCAGAAGGGGTAAAAAACTTCTTGCTTCGTCGCGTCGGAGAAAACTTAAACACTTAGCAGCATTTTTGGCGATGTCAAATATGTGATCACTCCACAACAAGTGGTTTGTATTGCACATACTGAAGACTGTTGAGTCTCTTCGATGCAAGTATCACCCATGAATAGTGGCATTGGGGGAGGGTTACGCTTTTGAGACAGTAGACAGCATTGAGTTTTCGAAGCATTAAATTCTACAAGGTTTTTGATTCCCCATTGGACAATGCTGTCAAGATCAGAATTTAATGAGCTTATCATACGCTGTCGTTGGTAGTCCACATCCGAAGAACAAGGATGCGAATCTAAAAACGAATATGAAAAGCTGAAGGTACTGTCCTGTCATCAGCGAAACAATTTAGTGGGTTAGAAGTTTCAGACAAAAGATTATTATTTATAAAAATAAGGAAGAGCGTCGGAGACAAAACGGAGCCCTGGGGCACACCAGCGTTTATTTTGTGGATATCAGATTTGAACCCGTCCAATACTACTTGAATTGAACGGTCCGAAAGGTAATTTCTAACCCAACGAAGAAGAGATTCATCAATACCAAAAGCACGCATTTTCGATAAGAGAGCTTGATGCCAAACTCTATCAAATGCCTTTGAAATATCGAGTGCAATAATCTTACTTTCTCCAAGACGATGTAAAGATTTGTTCCACTGTTCGGTGAGATAAACCATGAGATCACCAGTGGATCTATTGTTTTCGTAGCCATACTGCCATATGTCAAATTCAGTCTGATTTTTGCGTCAAAGTCATCGAAAACTAGACCTTTCGAATGCGTGCAACCCAGAGAGGCCGTTCGGTGAGAAACAGTTTCAAATAATAAGAATATGCTTAGTTTTCTATTATTACAATTTTGTTTGCAGATCGATAGCATAGTAATCCATCTGTTTTTTAAAGCTCCGGCTATTACTTTTACATTTGCTTCAGAAACAGGTGACTTTTTCTAAACTTCAAATATCTAACAACTTTGTGTACAAAACAAGATAGACTTTAGATAAAGACCAATGTGTACTAAAGTTCAGAATAAACCTAGACAAGAAAAATAGTTTAGTGAAAATTTTAATTTTTTCAAACAAAATTAAGCTTTACTATTTTTCCAAAAGCACAAAGCCCACCATCTTTTACTTTAAATTGGTTCTATAGAAGATTTATTTCTTATAATTCGCTTTATGTTTATGTTTTTAATAAATTTGAGCAAATTTTCTTATTTTGTTCAAAAATTCTGATTAGAGAAAGATTTATAAAATTAATTTTGCTTAAAGTAGGTAGTATATCACTAAAGCTAAGGACTTTCTAGATTTTACAAATATATTGTATCTATATAAATGAACCTAAGTGTAGTGTATAGGTATATATCTTTCTAATCTTTTATTTGTTTGTTTATAGTTATTGTTATTGTTGTTATAAAATTGTGTCTAATTATGAGAAACCTAAGGAATTTATCGAAAGATTTAGCCATTTATTGTTTTTTTTTTTAATTTTATAGAGAGTGTGTGGCAAGTTCTTATTTATTAAACCTAACTTACATAATTTCATACATACTTATGAATCCTTCGATTTTTTTTCTTATTTAATTTATAGAATTTTGCGGAAGGAAATATTTATTCTGAATGGTCTTTGACCAAAAATATAAACGTACGTGTACGAATAAGCTTAGCTTGTTTTGTTTTTTTACAATTTTATTTTTTATTTTTTAACAAACTTATAGAGAAAATTATTTTACGATAGTCCACCATTTTTTTTTTTTTAGATAATTTTTGTATTTACAGAGAAATTTTTACTTTTGAGCAGATTTGAAGGCAATCATTTTTTAAATTTTAAAATATGTTTAAATATTTTTATTTTAATTTTTGAAATAAATATTTTTTTATTTTTGTAAATTGTAAACATTTTCAACAAACAATAAAATATTATGTTTTTCTTTATTCTTTTTTTTTCTCAGTGTTGGATATGTAAGTATTGCATGTCATGATATTTTCTAATTTTTCAAGTATATGTTAATTTGCTTGTGTATGTTTCCAAATTCGTAAAAATAAGCGTAAGTTAAAAATTTTGAGAAAAAATAATTTAAATAAAATTTGCATAAATGTGCAAAAGTGTCCAATAATTTATTTTTTTATTTGTAGCACTCATATTTGTATGCTTTTTTCATATTCAATTTTTCTATCACAATTTATTGATTTCTATACTCGAACTCATTGTCCTTTCGTCCGAAACATTAATAATAATTTATTATTCTTTGATTGCATGTCAATGTGACCTTGTTTAGTTTAAGTTTTTTTATTTTTCTTTTTTTTTTATGGTTCACATGTTACATTTTGTTTCTATACCATGGCCTCTATAAACTAGTATTTTTAATATGGACTTTCTAAGAGTTATGTCATGTTTTATAACTTAGTTTTTTATTTTGTTTGTGTTAAATGTAAAAAAATGTGCTAACAATAAATTTTTATTGATATAAAGAAAAAAAAAAAACATAATTTTGTAATTATTTATGTACATAAATATGCATATAGTGTAAATATGTACATATAAAAATAAGGTATGTTAAAATGTTTTTAGTTTTTAAGTTTTCACTGAAGTTATAAATTCAGCAATACATTACCCAACATTGTTATCATAATGGTGGACATCGCAAGTGGAGTTATGGCGGTTGCAGTACTATTTCCGGCTAGAATTTGAGCGCGTTTTCTCATCCGTTCCTAAAAAAAAATAAAATCAGATTGGAATTAATTGGAATTAATTAAAATGTTTAATATTTGTATTTATTTTCTTATGAATTGTTTCTTAAGTTTTTCACACCTTTATGTTATATTTATTTAATTGAATAAGCTATTAAAATTTATTTTAAAATTTTATTGGGTAACTCAGTAATAAGCTATTTCGCGCCGAATAAAGTCTCTGAACACAAAATAAAACTGCTCATCAGCTGATTTGCAAGTGGCAAGAGAAACTTCTCATATCTCTAATTGCTTCCACTTTAGTATGAAACGAAGAATTTGAGCATCAAAAAGCGAAGTTTTGGTAACCTTAAATATATAAAATTTTTCAGCTGACAGCTTACAATTAGTACAAAATAAAGCAAGCATATAGAACAACGCGTAATAATTGCTGAAAAATATACATACATATATAGTAAGCATTTGAAGACCACAATTTTAAAATTTCATATAATTTCATATTATTGTTAAAGTTGGCCAAATGTGAAAAGAATTAGTGGCGCTAAACAAACTGACTGACAAATGTCATAACGGAAGAAAAAGAGTTGGTAAAATTTCAACTTTACAGCAAAAATACTCCATTTAACAAGATGGGAATCTCAGACTGACATTTCGATTTGCCTACAAGCTACTGAGGGAGGACTAAATGTGAGAAAGTGTGCGTGAAATGATGCAAAAACCAAACACATTCTCACATTTAGTCTTCAGGCCCATCAAAATGCTTCATTTTAGTCCTCAGGCCCATCTTAATGCTTCATTTTGAATGTTTCATGGCCTTCGTTCAAAAACGAAACAATCCTAACCAACAGAATCTGAAGTGCTGACATGGTCTTAAATTGGAAGATTTGTATAGCTTTTGAATTTCAATCCAAATAAATGTTGTAAACGTATATTAAATAAAATAAAATTGACCAAATACATATGTATTTAATGATTTATTAGTGCTGTATTTTGTTTACTTAAATTTATTTGCGAACGCAATATGCGCTGCAACTGGTTAAGTATAATTGGACTAAAAACGACTTCAAATGGCATTGTCGCCCTGAAGTCTTCCTTAGTAAATAATTTATAAATAAATTTTTAAATTGTTTATAGAATAAATAAATAGTATAATTGGAAATGGACAAAAGGGTAACTCAATACTTTGTAAAACAACAAAACAGACAATTTTATCAGCTGTAGTTAGCTTAGAGCATTTTTTTTGGCGACGTTAGAAGTTCAGGTGGAAACAATAGGCGGGTGTCTCCGTATTTTTTGTGTACAGACAATGCTGCGAGAAGCATACTTGTGAAGTTCCTTTGCCAACTTTAGCTAGTTCAGATTCCTCAATTAGACTAGTATTTTCATCATTTAAACAGTTCGATAATTGCAAGACCAAATTTTAATTTTGTTTGTTGTATAAATATTCCTGAAAATTCCTTTTAAAGGAACTATATTAGAGTTATAATTTTGTTTGTAGTTAAATTTTGGAATAGAGATTTGAGGGAACCATGTTTTAAAAATAAGTTGCTTTGTGTAAAGCATTTTTAAGGAATAGAAATAGCCAATATGGTTACACACAATACCAACTAAATGAGGTCAATAAATAGATTTAATTAACTTTTTTTATTCCTGTATGGGGAAACCGAACATCCAATAGAAAAAAAATCGGTGAACGCTCCAAAATGCATACTTCTTGACTAAATAATGTTATCTTCTATGTTTACGCATAAAATTACGAATTTTGTAGCATATGAACATTTCTAGACATTTTACAATGTGAAAATAATTGGCTGCTATTAATGCCAATGTTTTTTTCTAAAAAGTTGATGAAGGTTAGCCGAAGCGGAAATTTCTTTAATGAACATGCCTAAAATAGTATTGGCTTTCTCAAAAATATTTTTCTACGCTAACCTCTGCTTTATATCTGAAAACAATTGTTTATGTATATTTTCTTCTATGTCCTGCATTTATAAAATGTAATTTATGGAAGTATCTATTAATTATATTAAGAAAAACAAAAACATATAAGTTAAACTCATTATAATTTTTTCATTATTAGCAGCACTTTTATTCAACATAGCTACTCTTCAAACAATAATAAGTAAACTTGAACTTTGGTAACTAAACATTTTTAAGGAATAAATGAAAATTATATTTTTGTACGTCAACAATAAACATTCATGTCGATTACATGATCTATTGAATGAGTTGTACATGAATTCAGAACGATTTTTTGACGTTTTCATTTTGTGATATAAGTCAAAATTTGCATTTTATTTGCTCTGCATTTATTCAACAGGTTCGCTATAATCGTTCTGATTATTTTTTTAAAACGTTGGTGTTTCTTTGATGCATAGTTTTTTTTTTATAGCAAATACATGTATGCTTCCATCAATCAAGAATGTAATGGATAAGGTATTTTTCGATTATAACTCTTTTTTTAAATTAAATATTTATTAATCAAAATGGAATTGAAAAATAGTTGAAAGCTTAAATCATTAAAAACAAACTATAAATATACTAGGATTAATTAAATTGATACAGATTTTAATCACTTGCAAACAAAATATTTGGGTCGTTCATTAACGAAAATTTATTAGAATTCAATTCAAACTGCGCTCGCACCCTTAACTTGATGGTTCTTCGAACGCATCTTTGGTACATTAATCCGAGCTTAATTATGAAATTGAAAGAATTTCGTGGTGATTACTGTAAATTAGTGAATTAATTATAATAAACTGATGTTGAACATGCTTTTTTCAAAACCAAAATGTACATTGGTTCACTATCAACAAAATGACTGCAAAATTAAAGCTTAAAACTGACTTTTTCATCGAAAAAAGTAAAATCTGAAAAAAAAACTTATTAACTTCCCCCAACGCATCGTTTTTTTTTGTTGGTTTTCACATCTATTCATTCTGACTAATTGTCAAAATTACAAATACAACAATGTAAACAAACGGGTTTTGGAGAGTGAAACGTACGAAAGATTCCCATCTTGGTAAATGGAGTATTTTTGCTGTACAGGTATATCAACTTAAGTTGACAAAACTATTTAAACTGGCGGCCATTTTAATAGCTGTCAAGTGAACAACGATTCAAAATTGTGCAAATTTATTTTTAAAATCATGATTCAGTTCGAAATTTTTATTAACGAATTTTGTTTAGCAATGAAGCTTACTGTTGGTTGAATGGTTACATCAATAATATTAATTATCCTCTAGTGTACATGTGTTGAGACAAGGCACGTTACAAAAACTGACTGTTTGACGTGCTTTATGAGTACTTCTTTAAATACAATGATCGAAAAATTGCATGGGTGTTTTTTTTTATCGCATAGCAATTTAATTTACCAAAAATATCTCACGAACCAATAACGCTAGCGAATTGAATTCGATTTTATATTATATATTATGACGTCATACCAAACTAGTATATTTTTGGAAAAAATTCCAACCAACGGTTTTTTTACAAATTAAAAAAAATATTTGTCACCTCGAATATTTTACGAACAAAAAATGATTTTATCTCCAAAATAATTTTGTGCAGTAAAGAATAACGTTTTTGACATCTGGTAAAATTTTGAAAAAAAAAAAATTGAATTGACAGTTTTTTAACAAACAAATTAAAACCTAAACAAAATTATTACTAAAAGTTCGTAAAAATTGATTGTCGACTCAAATATCTTTTCAAAAATTTGAGATAATTTTTTTTAATAAAAAATACTGTTTTCAACATTCAGTAAAATTTTGAGAAAAATCGAATTGACAGTTTTTTTTTTTACAAAAAATAAAAACCTTAAAAAAAACAATACTAAATCTTAGTACAAATTTACTTTCGACTCAAATATCTTTTCAAAATTAAAAATAGTGTCTTCAAACTAATTTTATCTCACAGAAAATAGTGTTTTCGACATTCAGTAAATTTTTTATAAAAATCCAACAGTCAGTTTTTTCATAAAAAATTAAAATCTACAAAAAATAGTACGCAAAATTGGTAAAAATTGATGTTCGGTTCTCGATATCTCGTAAAAAATAGAAGATATTGACTTTGAATTAGTTTCATTCATCCAATTTGTATTTTTTTATATAAGAAATAAAAAAAAGTTAAGAAATACTACTAAAATTGTTAAAAATAGTTGGTACTTTTAAAATCTTTTAGAATAATTCAACTGACAATTTTTTTAACAACACACGAAAACTTACAAACCTTTTTTAGCAAGACAAATCGACAGACGGGATGGGATGTTATCAGTGTGGGCGGCATTCCAGCCTCTTTTTTTTCGTAGTTGGTCTTTTTGACAGCTGTCACTTGATTTATGCTTAGTTTTTACTAAAATATGGACTTAATCGTGAACAACGTTTGCAAATTGTGAAAAAAACAATCAATTGATTGATGGAAACTTTGGCCGCATTATCTCGCATCGTGGGCGTGTGGCGTGGCCATCAAGATCGTGCAATTTAAGTCGTTTGTCTATGCAGATAAGCCTGAGATGATTGTCGTTTTTTTGGAAAATAATATTCACGTTATTGCTGACATACGCCCCAATTAATGCTAAAAGTGCCTCTCGACTGGAATTTATTCGAGCTAGCCTCTGAGACCACTTGTCTAAAATCATATGTAAACTTAATGCCAAATTATTTTCTTTATAATAAAACTAAATTCTTGTCTTGAAAATCAATCGTCTAAAAAAACACCCTTTATGACATAAAGATTTGTCACAATTCGAAGCAAATCTCACTTTGAAATTGAATGTAAAAATTTAGACGCATTTATTTAATGTTTTCAGAAACGATGGTTTTTTGACAAATCTGTTTTAAGAACAAAGCGATCCATTTCATCTTTGGACTTTTTCGTCTACAATTAACAAATTAACAACAACGCGAACTGAAAACAGTATCATCTGAAAGTGGCAAAATTAAAAATTAATTTAAAAACAATTGTAAGTTATTTTTTAATTGTATGAATAATAATTCAAAGATTCTAATAAAATTCAGCAATTTGGAAACAAAGCAAAGAACTCACAACATTTAAGATACCCACTAAGGCTTCGTTACTTTTGTTGGCCCATAATTTTAATAATAATACGTCTAAAAAAACAACATCAACTTTTGTTTTGTATTTTTGAAAGCATTTCAATTAAAATTATTTTTTTTGCTATGAAATCAGGTTATTTTGAAACGAAAATATTTGATTCTATAGCCACTCCTTAATTAGTGACCATTTTGTTCAACATTAAAAAAGCACACAATTTTAAAATTGCATTTCTTATAAACAAAAGCAGTAAGCTATAAATCAACATAACAATGTAACCATCACATTTGGATTTGGGTAACTCACAATTTTTGGGAACATTCCTCAATAATTCCATAGTGAATTTTGTAGCAGGTAATATATAAGGGAACATCTTTATGCGTCATATTTTAAGCAGTTAAGAATTTTAGGAAAGATCATTTTTAAGTCCAGAAATCGCAAATATATTTATATTAAAGCTTCTAGGTATACATTTTTGTATATTATATAAGAAGTATAAGGTATTTTTGAGTAGGTATTTATAACCTTAAAAGGTCAAAGAAGCTCCGCTTTGGTCGTTTTTTCATCTCAGAGCCTGTTGGAGTTTTTGCAACTGTTGCACCTTCCTATAGAAATTTGATTAATTTTCTTAAACTTTCCAACTAAAAAAATACGTTTCTCTTTTTTTTTTTGAATTTTCTATGGTGCAGACATACCTGATATTTTGTATCCTCTCCAGGTGGATCCAAGCACTCAAACTCACAGCAATGTGTACCAACTCTGAAGTTCTTGCAAAACTAATGAAATATAGGATTTTCAAAAAAAAAAAACAACTTCTTAAACCAGATAATCAGATAAAGAAAAGAGTATTTCATGCTTACATAGGGTGGATCGCAGTAAATTGCTTTACACCACAACGGCTCCGAGTGGTAGCAGACACAGAGACTGCATACTCCGGGTCCAGGTACATACAGCATTCCATGGTTGACAGAGTTGCCTTGAAAATCGATGCAGTCCTCCTCCAAGCATCCTGCAAATTGAAAGATACATAAATAAATTTGAGGTTATGTAGAAGCGGTATGGATAAATTGAAACCGAATACAAGTATAGATAGTTTATAGAGGATGATGGATATTGGAGATGCATGAAGAGTTCCGGGTATAATTTAGTTTCTTTATTTTTTGGCAAATATCCTGCAACACAAGGAGAATTTTTCTGGCAACATACCAAAATTTATCAAAGCTTTATTGAAAGGTGGATGAGCATTGTTGGTTGTTTGTTTGTTTTTTTTTTGTTCTTTGTTTTGGTATTTAGCTATTTAGGTACTGTTATTTAATGATTCTTTGGCATAAGATAAATTGGGTCATAATAATAAGTTGCTGCATTTTGTTTTAATGCCGATGAATATATTTGTAAATTTAAATCGATGCCAATGAAGATGAAAAAATGTAAACAGGTGATTGAGAGGTCAAATGCACAATCACTTTTAATTTATTTCAAGAAAGTGACAAAATGAATTTCAGAAAGTTTTTTGAGATTGACATTGTTAAGCGTATCAATCTAATTTATGCTAGTATAATTACATCAGATACATATGAGATCAGATGTTTCAAAGATCTCAGAAAATAGTTAATCCTTTAATCCCCATTGTGGACAACTATACTATTTTGCGATTTGTCTTGTTTAAAACTTTAACAAAATATTAATAACAATATTTTGAAGTCAAAAGATACATACATAGATAGATAGAAACATATTTTATTGAATTACAGTAAAATTTATATTATACAACAAAAATGTTTACAAAAATCATTATTGCATGGCGAATGCCGTCTGCCAGATTGACAATAAAACACAATGAATGTAAAAAGCCCTACAATTACTTTTCAATATTAAAAACGGGATTTATAATTTCTTGACAATATAAAGTTCATGATAAATTAAAAATAGTTTTAAAAAAAGTGAATAGAAACACAATCAGAAATCTTCGTTCATTATAGCAGTTTTATATCCAAGGGCAAATTTTGCAAAATCCGTAAAGCTTGACAATGACAACAATAAAATTATCACTTGATCTTCCGATAAAAAGTCTTTTCTGAATACATGCCATTTGATTTCTCAGAGAATGGGGCATTTTCCCAAGAGGTGGAGAGTATCCTCTCTTTCTGATAGGTTGCACTTATTACACTCTAGGGGTAAATATGGCCTGTGTGGAATGTTTTTAGTTCACTATGTAGTCTGACCATCATAGAAAACAAGTGGACAATATTGAAATCTTTAAAATAGTTGTTCTCTGCAAGGTTATGATCAAGGGCGGATCCAGACTTTCTTTTAATCAGGAGGGGGTCACACACTTAGATGGAGGCTAACAAAATTTAAATAACATAGTGTGCATCAAAACCTTACGTTAACACATTTCAAGGGCTAACTGACAACTTTATAGTTATCAAATTATTATAGAACACTGTTGTACAATGAACAGCAACTTATGAAGACTCCTACATATGATAGCATTCCAAGATTCCAACAGTTTTCTAAATATGATATATTTAGAGCGAAATCATGATAGTTTAGAGGGTTTTTGGTGCATTTCACGCAGAAATGTAAGAAACTGTTTTGAAAAGTAGCTTTTTTTCCAAAAATAAAACATACTTTTCTTGTTTCCATTTCTATTAATGTGAAGAACACTACAAAACTTGAAAACTCCAAAAAATGAGAGAGGATCTGATATAAAGAATTGTCGGGCTTTTTTTAGTAATGTTTTTCCTAGGTTTTTATTTTTTGTAAGAAAATTGACAATTCGATTTTTCTCAAAATTTTACCAGATGTCAAAAACGTTATTCTTCGTTACCGTTAGTTGCATTTTTTTCAAAATTGTATCAATTGTATCATGTCACAATATATAATACTAGCGGCCCGTCCCGGCTTCGCACGGATACAGATATTTAAGTTATAAGCATGCTAATTAAAATGACCATGAACCACTAAATTAGAAAACATTTGTTTGTCATATCATTAATACTATTTGCAGCGAATGCGATGACATTTTACTAATTTTTTTACACCTTCGGTTGGTTTTAATAGGAATTTCTAAAGATTTCTATAGTAATCTAGTACTAAATTTATTTATTTAATTATTTATTTATTTATTTATTTACTTATTTATTTATTTATTTGTTTATTTATTTATTTATTTAGTTATTTATTTATTCATTCGTTTATTTATTAATTATTATTTATGTAAACATTTCTAAATGCTTTTGATTTGTGTTCTTGGACACTTTATCTGCTATTTATCTTTTAATTTTTTTCAATTTGTATACTGATACAGGTTTGTTAAAGTTATAATTGAAATTTTGCATTGTTAGCTTTTGATTGCATTCCACCCCTTCTCTCTGCTCTATATAATTATTGTATGTATTTATTTATATTCTTTTTTTCGTCTTTAATGAAGGTTTTCAGTAGCTTTGCCTTCAACCAAAACTCTTAATCTTTCAATCTTGTGTTAAAAACTCATTTAAACTTGGCAGTAGTAAGGTAGATTATATACCAATCTCTGTAAATTGTGCAATATATATTTAAGATATAAAAATAATGTAATATTTTTAGCTACAATAAAAATCTAAAATCTAAATCTAGTACTAAATATAGCCTATGTTACTCAGTGATAATGTAGCTTTCTAATGAAAAAAGTGTTATTAAAATCGGTCCAGTACTTTTTGAGTTTATTCGTTACAAAAAAAAAACACAACTCTTTCCTCTTTATAATATTAGTGTAGATACAATTTAATTCAAACCACTAGCGTTACTGGTTCGTGAGATATTTTGGGTTAACCAAAATTCACTTTTTTTTTAAATTGATATGGTAACAAATCCACCCACTCAATTTGCTTAAGAATCCAACAAAATGTGTTTAAAGTCGATATCTCCACTGGTTCTTGAAATGGAAGACCAAAAAAAAATTCCCAAACGTATGTACGTACCCACGCACGCACAGATATCTCTCTTAAAATATTTTATTTAGACTCTAAAGACCTTGAAACGTAGAGAAATGTCAACATTTTCAATTCAACAAATCGGATCGATTACAATAACTTCCTATGGGAAGTTAATAATAAAGGGTGATATTTTACTTATTATCTTTTTGGCAACACTGGTTTTAACAGCTGACGCACGTTTCGTATTTTGTTGTTTAATAATGAATCGTCTTACAAACGAACAACGCTTGCAAATTATTGAATTTTATTTTTTTAACAGAGCACATGCTCTGTTATGAAAGTTCATCGGGCGCTTCTTCCATTTTATGGTCAGTTTAATCGACCCACTGAAGCAGCTATTCGGGCTTACGTAGAGTGCGAACTGAAGAAAATATAGCAGCTGTAACGGCCAGTGTTAATGATGACCATCAATTATTATCGATTCGTCGCCGTTCGCAGCAATTAGGCCTCTGTTACTCAACAACGTGGAAAATTTTGCGGAAGGATTTAGGTGTGATGCCTTTCAAAATACAGCTTTTGCAAGAATTGAAGCCGAACGACCTACTGCAACGTGAAATTTTTGGAAAGTTGGCCGAAGATCCACTTTATTACCGAAAAATTGTGTTCAGCGACGAAGCTTATTTTTGTCTCAATGGGTACGTAAATAAGCAGAGTTGTCGATTTTGGAGTGAATATCAGCCAGAAGCATTGCAGAGCTACCAATTCATCCAGAAAAAGTCACAGTTTGGTGCGTTTTATGGGGTGGTGGCATCATTGGATCGTACTTCTTCAAAGATGATGCGAATCGTAACGTAACTGTGAATAGTGAGCGCTACCGTGAGATGATATCCAACTTTTTTTTTGCCCAAAACGCAAGAGCTTGACTTGCCTGACATGTGGTTTCAACAAGACGGTGCCAGATGCCACACAGCACGCACAACAATAGACTTATTGAGAGGCGAGTTCGGTGAACATTTGATTTCACGTTCGGGACCGGTCATTTGGCCGCCTAGATCGGGCGATTTAACGCCTTTAGACTATTTTTTGTGGAGCTATGTTAAAGCTCATGTCTATACAGACAAGCCCGCTTGAATTGATGCATTGGAAGACAACATTTAAGCATTTATTCGTGAGATACCGGCCGAAATGTTGGAGCGGATGGACCATTTGTGGCGCAGTCAAGGTCAACATTTGCATGAAATAATCTTCAAACATTAAATTATATGGACCGTACTATCGATTCAAATAAAGATTTCATTTTGCATTTTTCCTAGGACATGTGGTTTCAACAGGACGGTGGCGGCGGCGCCACAAGCCACACAGCAAATGTCACAATCCAAACCAAGTTTGGCGAAAGTGTTAACTCACGAAATGGTCCAGTCGCTTGGCCGCCTCGGTCGTGCGATTTGACGCCGCCGCGCCGTTAGACTATTTCCTGTGGGGCTACGTCAAGTCTATAATGGTCTATGCCAACAAGCCAGCGACGATTGATGAACTTGTTTAATTCAAAATTACTACGGTAATATTTTCTTTGAGTGTATGGAGGTAATAAAAGTCTGTCAGGTCAGGGGAAAAAACGTAGACTTTCTATTCTATCAATATGAACGGAATAGTTTGGATGGCGCCCATACAAGGCAAGTGCCTTCAAGAATTGGCTTGACAAAAGAAACATACAGAATTTTAATAACATATGGATTACGGAACGCTTGGGAAAATCTTTTGACGAAACCAAATGTTTTGTTAGTTTTTTTTTATAATATTTTTTTAATGTGATCAGTAAATGTTATTTTTGAGTCTAGTACAACACCAATGTCAGAAAAATAGATTTTTTATTCATATATCACATGTAGTTACAATTTAATATATTACGTTTGCGTGTAAAACGCAAATGTCTTACATTTGTCAATATTTAAAATCAAAAGATTTTCATTGCACCATTCCAAAAATTGATTTAGATCTTTTTGTAGCTTTTTACAATCCTTGTTTGCATACATAGGTCAAACGCGTTTATGGTACCAAAACGGCCATTTCCAGCGCTGATTGAGTCGCGCAGCAAAGGCTGCTTGTGACTGCCATCTCTACCTATCTTCCTACCTAAAGTCCCTGATGGAGTTAATAATTCGAAATATTTTAACAAAATCTGCATTGGTTAACGATAGGTAGAGTTATTTAAAACAGGAGGAAAATCATTAATAAACAATATAAACTGCAATGGACCAAGTTGACTCCCTTGAGGTAGACCGAAAATGACTTTACATTGACACGAAGGAATACTCCTGAACATGACGCTATCATATATATCTTTAAGTTATGACAAAATCTACACAACGAGACGGTCATTAAGTCCAATTTTACTTAATTTATTGAGAAGAATTTCAAGGCTTAATTTGTCAAATGCCTTGCTAAAGTCTATAAAGATGCAATCGACTTAAGAGAGTTTTTCGAAATCATCCAAACAAAAATTACAGTATTGTAATAAATTACTTACGATTGTATTATTTTGCATAATAGACAAAAGACTTGAATAAAATTCAACCAAGTTTATTGAACTTACTTGAACAAACTTTTCCATCAGAAATATACACACGTACATTATTTCATAGATTTACATTAAGTAGACTCCTCGAATCTCCATGACATTCTTCATGTCAAAATTGAGTGGCATGCTTCAAAAACTATTTATTACGGTTACGGAAAATAACACTTCCATCAATTGATTTTGTTGCAATATATGTACATTTTATTCTACGATGAATGCATTTTATTTTGAAGAATACTTGAGATGCGGTGTCAGATAAATGGTAGTAGTTTTTGATTGATGTCACCTATTGCCCCGTGCACGTCATGAAATACCTCTTGGGTAATCGATTAACGCGATAAGGGCGTACTGAAGATTGTATCACGTCTATATAGTATTTACGTAAGCTCACAATATATATATGTACATATATACATACATATGTATGTGCATAACTATACATCTTTTGTTTTATACGTAGGGCTTATGTTTAAAATAAATAAAATGGTTTCGTAAGTGCACTAAGGTTTATCAGTGAAGTTGATTGCTGGATGGCTTGAGAAGTGTCGGCATATAAAAATCGATTTAAATATAAATACATTTTTAGAAGCAGACATGGTTATTGATTGATATCACACACAAATATGCAACAGTTTGAAGAAAATTGAATGCGCATTTATTTCGTCCCAAGAAAATAATTGCCACTTGTGTATAAAAATATCTAAACAGCTTAGTACTTTAGAATCACCCTTAATAATTTATTGTCAATTGGTAGGCATTGCTGCTTCTTGATTCGTATTAACCCTTAAATACGTTTACTTAAATAATGTCGAAACTATATTTACCTATAAAATGGTTATAAATAATTGGGGCTCATAAATATGTACTTCGTAAATAAGGGTTTGTTTTGCTTTTGATTTATTCTTCTATAAAAAGGTTCTCGAAGTCGAGTCGAAGGATTATTCAAATGTACAATTGACATTTGGTTAGGTTACAGAAATTATACGTCATTGAGTAACGATATGTTGATGGCACGCTAACATCGATGATTTTGAAAATTACCCATTTCTATGATTTGAATTTGGACAGCTCAAACACACGCGCAACAAAAATATTGTTAAGCTGTAGGACCTTAACATAAATCAATTAATCTTAGCAGTGTTCTTTTGTAAATGAGGTACTGTTCTGCTCCAATGTCTTAGCTGGTCGATATTCTGATAATTTGGAAGCAAGTGTTTTAAGCACAATTATTCAACAACGATCAAACAATAATTGAATGCTGTTTGGAAACTGTTCAATTGAGTGGCTTTTAAGAGGACAATTTGAAGAACATTATAAAAACTGTTAATAAAAGGAAAAAGAGATATTAGAGTTTACGTCATGACTTTTTTCTCCATTTATAGATTTTTGTTTACTTTTCAAGAATTATGTGACAAATAGTCATTGAAACGGATTTTCAATTTTAACGTGTTGTCTAGGTCCATGGTTCAATTTGGGCCATAAGAAATTAGTTATTATCGTTATGTAGTGCTCGCTGTTGACGGTAACCGCCTCAAACGTCGTTTTCAAAAAAGTACAGACCAATTACGTCGCCGGCCCAAAATCCACTTTCACGGACGGCGGCGATGTTCTCGGCCGATCTTGCGTTCCTTGAACGTACGGGTGTTGGCTGATTGTTTACTGAACCGGCCGTCTCAAAATTTGGCCACCAAACGTTGAAGAGTCGACTCTGAAGGGCCACCACGTCTACAGTTACGTTAACGAACACTCATTTTGATAATAAAGTTGTATCGTTTCAACGTGCTGTTCAATCGTGTAACTTGCAATGATGATTTGACATAAATCACTTTTTTTTTCAATCTTAAACCTATCTTAAAGCTAGTCAAAAATTCATAAAACTAGCCTAATTAACCATAACTTGCAACTAACTTACTGGTCCCATGCGGAAACTCTAAGTTAAACTATAACACTTAATACTAATGCCTTTCGGCCCTACTGACATAAATCACTGAATAATAAACAAAAGATTTGACAGATGTCCCTAACACAAAATGGCCGCCACGGGGCGCCAAAATCTACCCGCGCCAATTTTCAAACTTATAAAGGGTGATTTTTTAAAAGCTATAGGAAAGTTTAAAAAAAAAAACACATAAAATTCAAAAAAATTAATGAAATTTTTATTTGTAGTACGGTCCATATAATTTAATGCAAGATTATTTTATGCAAATGTTGACCTTGACTGCGCCTGAAATGGTCAATCCGATTAGTCCAATTTTCCAACATTTTGGCCGGTATCTCATGAATTAATGCTTCAATGATGTCTTTTCCATCAAGATCTCAAATTTTGAATTTTAAATGAAAAAAACAGGCCACAAAAAAATATGTAGTTGTGAGTGATCTTAGAAAAGTGGAGCCAACGAGCCAGCCAGATGGCCCTGATTCCAATACCAGCTTTTTATGAGATATTCAGCTTAAAAACTCAGGTTGTGTCAAGTTTAAGCCATTTTTTATTCAAACATACCAATATGGATAGAAATATTTAATTCCAACTCCATAACGCTGTAGTGCGGCTATCGCAACAAATTCACCAAAGTTATAAACACCATAAAATAACTTTTCCGTAGGTGTTTTGTTGATGTTAAGGGGACATCTTGCAAATGGAAAAGCAAAAGCTATTTGCAGTCAGAAGATTTTTACTGATGCCAAACTTTACTGTTGTACCAAACTTTTGTTTCAATCAATCCACAAAAATTATAAAAATGCCTTTTTCAACCTACCACCTCACCAAAGGCTTAAAAAAAAAACTCATATTCCCAAATAAAGGCGCTTATATTTCAAAATTCTTTTTTGTTTACGGGTTGTTTGGCATACCCATGGAGTATCAATAGACCTTATCGATACGTTTTTGGTAGTCCTTCGTAAATTTGACATGAGGTCTTTACGTCCCAAAAAAGTTCCTAGAATGCCCCATATAGTATTAAAGCTTATATCAACTTAAATTAATGTTAAAATTAGACCTCTACACTAAATTTTAAGTGTTGTGTTCTCAAAAAGGTTGTTAGGAGGCACACATGTAGTACCCGTGGCATGATGGTTAGTGCGTTGGACTATTGATATTAGTTTTTTTAAATTTTCTAATGAATACAAAAATAAATAAAATTGAATTGAAGTTAAATAGATCTTAGGGCCGAAAGGCATTAGCATTAAGTATTATTGTTTAACTTAGAGTGTCCGTATGGGACCAGTAAGTTAGTTGTAAGTTATGGTTAATTAGGCTAGTTTTATGAATTTTTGTCTAGCTTTAAGATAGATTTAAGATTGAATTAATAAAAATGAATTTGAAAAAAAAAAAAAAAAAAAGTGCGTTGGACTGTTATGCCAGAGGTCTTGGGTTCAAACCCTGCCTGTGCCATTTAAAGTTTTTTTACGGGGATTTCCTTTTGCGAGGTATTGACAAATTCTCCAAGAGTAATTCCTTGTCATGTTTAACATTTTGACGCCACTGAAACGGATTCGAGTGAATGTGTTCCTCTTTTCGTGTTTATTTGAAAAGAAAAATGCACGCCTAGATACTTGAAAAAAATTGACGTTCTCAATGAAAAAATTCTTGTTGTGAATCACGTAATTACAAATATTAATGAATACGTGCACTCAGAAATTATTGCAATTTTGCAGCACTTTTGAAGCACTAACAAATGTTAAACCATCAAAAAATTACGTGTTCTACTATGGAAAATTATCTATTGTTTCGTAGACTCGAATAATATTGGCATCGTATACAGAAGATTCAGAAAGAAACGGGATGATTTTTCAAATCAAACCGATTTTGATTAATTGGAGAAAAAAAAACTCCAATTCTTTTTTGGTCAAATCGCATGATCACGGTTGCTAATTCACCATTCCTTCTGTATAAATCCCAACTTTCACACAAAAAGCCAGAGTTAGCCTAAAGTGTGTGGGTCCAAGGCAATTGCAGTTCTTGAATTAACTAAGAATTTGAATGACAGGGTTATTTTAAGTTTTAAAAAAAAACAGGGAAAACAAACAAACCTATTGTCAAACCATAGAGTGATAGTACGTTTCCACCAAAAAATAATCCGAGATTTAAGGCAAGTGATTTTAAATGAATCATGAGGTGTTTCCACCAAAGAAAAGGAGATTAATTTGACGTTTGGTTTATGTCATAACAACCAAACTTAAAATTATTCTCCTTTCGAAAAGAAAAAAAATATGTATTTGTTCACTCATGATCTGTAAGTAATTAGTTTTATTATATTCTTGTACATATTTATTATTTTTGTATACTTACATTTTATTTCGTCTGTGATTTCTTGAAAGTTGTTTATTGTTTTGAATTTGAGTCATATGGAAGTGAGACAGATAGTTTTTGTTGACATTTCCATCTGTCAGTAAACGAAATTGGCGTTTAAATGGGTCGGTTCAACAATTATTCT
The DNA here is from genome assembly GCA_951509635.1 of Eupeodes luniger. Lineage (NCBI taxonomy): Eukaryota > Metazoa > Arthropoda > Insecta > Diptera > Syrphidae > Eupeodes > Eupeodes luniger. Next base: position 88,361,152 of record OX608074.1, read on the forward strand.
CCGAAAAAAAAAGTTTGTTTGATTTAACAAACTAATGTTTCCAAGTAGATTTCAATGAGTTTTATTTGAAATCTTCATTTGAGGAGATTAAAATTTGTATGGTAAATCTTCGAGATTTCAAGGAGATTTGTGACAAATCTAGCTAAATCTCGGTTTAGTGCCCGGTGGAAACGTAGTATGAAAATATTGAACAAGAATACTTTTCCAGAATAAAAACTCTGTTTCAAAGCCTTATTATTTATTTGTATATCTTATTTATAACAAAATAATACAAAAGCAATTTTAAATCTATTAAATTACCTACGTATATACCTACTCAAATAAATCCAATCGACATTGCATATTGTTTTCGTAATGACAATTATATGCATCTAAAGGTAGAGATAGTTCTTTTCACTATCGACATGTGTATATTTACTTTGACTTCCTGCAAATAAACTTAATACCCGGAACGACATTCTTCAGTTGATTGGCACAAGTTGATCTTTTCTTTATCTGCAGAAAGCCCTATAATACTCCATAGTACTCTTCTCTAATACTTGTAGTTCTTGGAATTTCATCAGAAAGACAACAGATTTTGTCTAACTAAATTGCATTGTGATGACTTCTTCTAAGTCTCGTAGGTATATATGTATATAGCCCCTACAGATAGAATATCTATATACATAGGTTAAACTTAACTCTATACAAGCGTTAAAAATACTTGAGCTTGCTGTGTTTGTTATTTGAAATAGAGATGCATTATCTGTATTGATTTTCGGATAAAAGAGGATTTCTTTTAGTAGGAAGGTAGTTTTTGATGTCAAAGAGCTGAATTTAAATGACGTTTAAAACAAAAAGGGCAAACTTGTAAAAATGTATAGTAAGACAATGGTTTATATTTCTATTTATTCTGAGCTCAAATAGAAAATTATTATTCTTTATTAAAATTCTTATAACACAATTCTTTCAATGTATGTATATTTATAGTTATTTCGGGAATATTACGTTATATACAACTAGAAGGTCCAAAAAATTATTGATTCATGATATTTGTTGGTTGGAATTGACACAGCTGTTAACCAGTTATATAGCCTATCTAAATATAAACGGGAGGTTTAATTATGATCACACTGGAATATCTGTTTACGTTAGTACATATATTCATTTTTTTTTTTTTTTAATAATTTACAGCAACTCAAGGGGTTATACCCTTTATATGCCTCTATTAAAATACAGTGTGAGCGTTAGGAAAATAGGAAAGGATTTAAGGGAAGATACCAGTGTATAGTGGTCTTAAGTTTTTGGAAATCAAAATGCCAGAGAAAAATAGAGTTGGGTAAAGTCTCCTACATTCTTGATGTTCGGTTAAAAAATGAATCTCTATACTTAATAGTACGTTCGAATTTGATCTCAAGGGTAAACTGGTGAGCTTGCATTCCTGGAAGTGCGAGATTACGGCTGAATTGTTTACGGTTTGGAAAACAACAACTAATTCGAAAGAACATTGTTTTTAAAAATATCGGTAAGATAACGAAAGGTATTCGTGCGATGTAAATTTTTCGGTTATAGTTCTATCGCCTATCATTTTAAAAGCCCTTTTTTGGATTCAATCAAAGAGATTTAAAATTGTTTTTGGGGCATTTGCCCAGGTATGCAAGTTATATTCAAGTCTTGGACGAATGGAGGCTTTTGTAATTTACAGCCAGATCAGAAGGAGTGAAACATTTCGTGCAGCGTTCGGAGACATCCTAAGCACCAAGCAGAATTTTTGGCAATGTCGAATATGTGATAATTCCATAAGAAATGACAAGGACTGAAAGTTGATTAGTTTTCTGGATACAAGTGTTACTCGTGGATAGCAGCATCGAGGGTGGGTTAGGTTTTAATAACAGGAGACAGCATTCATTTTTGAAGCATTAAATCCTACACAGTTCATAATTACTCATTGGATAATGCTGTCTAGGTCGGAATTTATTGGTAGGAATTTAATACGCTATTCTGTTAATACTTACTTACTTACTTAAGGTGGCGCTACAGTCCTGTGTGAACTAAGGCCTCATCCAACAAACTTCTCCATCTAGCTCGGTCCCTAGCTAGATGTCTCCAGTTTCGCGCTCCGAGTTGGGTGAGGTCACCTTCCACTTGTGCGCGCCACCTGATTCGCGGACTTCCTCTACTGCGCTGTCCTGTGGGTGTGGATTCGAAGACTTTCCGGGCCGGAGCATTGGTTTCCATGCGCTCTACGTGACCCAGCCATCTTAGTCGTTGGACTTTTACCCTTCTGGCTAAGTCTACGTCGCTGTACAGCCCGTACAGCTCGTCGTTCCATCTTCTCCTCCACTCCCCTTCGATGCGTACGGGACCGTAGATCACACGAAGAATTTTTCTCTCGAAACGACTCAAGGTGCTTTCATCCGCTTTTGTCATAGTCCATGCAACGTATAGCAGGACGGGGATGATGAGGGTCTTATAAAGTGACTTTTTTAGCCGAAAGAAACAGCGGATAGCAAGAGTTATTCTTCGTTTGATCTCAGTGCTGGTGTTGTTTTCTGCGTTCATAGCGGAGCCTAGGTAGATTAAATCATCGATGGACCTATTGCTACGACAGACATGCTAGCGGTCATTAAGAAGTTTTAGTTCTTCGAGATATTTCTTAAACTGATAATTAATCAGGGTTTCCATGACTTTGGAAAGAAGGGACGGGAGAGCAATTAGACGATAGTAAGAAGGGAAGGAGGATGTTCCTTTTTTAGGGACAGGCTACTGATACTGTTTTCCATCCACTCGTAAGAGATTTGGAGGGATTCTATCCGAGCCAGCGGATTTGTCAAGATAATTCAGTGCTCTTCAACTGCAAGAGTGCTACATGGATGACGTGGTGTAACGTACGTTTTTTTACAAATGACCGGATATTTTTACTGCCTTTGGGACATTGCAGTATTTTTTGCCGCAAGTTCTGGTCATGTACAAATTTGGTTTCTCTAGTTTCTTTAAACTTATTCTGGTTTTCTCAGGTTCGGTTGGCTTCAAAACAATGGAGACTTACATATATACATCTATTATGTATTGTTTTAGGGTAATTTTTAAATGTATGTCTAATAAAATAAAAACAATGCGAAAGAAAAATTACTGCCTTTTTTTTTAAAGAAACTTGGAATATGTATCAGATTTTCTCTATGAAATAAGAATCAAAAGAGTTTATAAAAATATTAGTATGAAAAGCTGTTAAACATTTATCAGAAACCTCTTTCCAAAATGTTATGTTTTTGAAAGTTGGTTAAATTATTTCAGTAGGTACTCATTAGAATCAAGAACTAAAAGTCATTTTACATATATTGAAGGTGAAAGGTTGTTTTTCTTAAGATAATTGAATTTACCTTATTATCATGAGAGATGAGACTAAGGGTTTGCGTTAGATAGACCACAGCTTTTGTTGGGGATCTTTAACCACCCCCAATTTCGCTTCAAGAGCAAAATACTTTTTTTTTTAAGGTAAAAAATAAAAAATATTAATCGAGTTAAACAAGTTCAAGTTGTGAGATAAAATTCTGCATTTCGTATCTACTCACAAAAACTATTTTTCATAATTTCCATCCAACTTATGTATGAAAATAGAAAGCAGAATATGCAGAAATTTCAATCCCTAATTTCATAATCTTTATAAAAAACAAGTAATAATAAAAAACTGTTAACATTTTATTTTTCAAGAACTTAAATAAAAAGATTAAAGAACTCTAAAAAAATAAAAGAGATGAGGATGCGACCCACTCTGTAACTTCCCATTCTTGTCAGTCTTTCAATATTTCTAAAAGTTTTACAAAATATTAATACCAACATTTTTTGTGAGATAAGCAAAAGTTTGAAGTCAACATGTTTGTTTGTTCTTAAGTCGAATACCATTTCATATCAGTTTATTGTTGTTTTAGTAGGTTTTCGTATTTATTAAAAAAAAAGTTGTCAATTGAATTTTTCTAAAAAATTAACTAAAAGTTAACAAACAATATTTTCCACATGATTAAATATAAATGTTTAAGTTAGTTCAATATCTTTTTTTGTTCCCGAGAGTTTTAGTAGAAAACCAATGTTTGCCAATTTTAGTAGGTATTATTTTTTGAAAGTCATTATTTCATATAAAGCAAATACCGATTGGATTTTTATAGGTTAGGTTAGGTTTGAACGGGCTGACGGTTGATGTTGTTACCATCACACTTAGATCAATGTAGATCCGTTGTGGTACCCCGAAGTGTTGTAACTTCCTGAAAAGATATAATAACCTATGAATCATGTGGTTCGTTTAACCATTTAGAGGTCTTGACAAAGTTTAGTAAGCTTTTGCCTGGCAGTTCTGATAGTTCCTCTAGTTCATTAAAGAAGAAGTTGCCTAGAGTTTTCTTCCTAGCAGGACAGAGTGAAGGACAGTGGCAGAGAAAGTGAGTGGTGTCTTCATGCTCGTTTTCATCACCACAGCCTCTACAAAGGTCATCAGTACTGAGCCCCATCTTCTTCTTATGGTAGCCGAGTAGGTTGTGACCTGTAATAATGCCGATAAGGGATCTTAGGGAGGGTTTGTTAAGAGTTAAGATCCAGTCGGATCTTTTCTTATCGTATCTAGGCCATATCTTCCTGGTGTTAACACAGGTTTCTAGGAGATTCCATCTGTCATTGGATTTGTGAATGATGGTTTTACTGACGTTATGTTTCAGTTCACATAACGGTATCCCTATATGATGGTCTATCAGGGAGGGTTCCAGTGTGGAGCCCTCCCTAGCAAGTTCATCCGCCTTTTCGTTGCCTGGTACATCACTGTGGCCAGGAACCCAGCAGAGTCTTACGTTATGCTGTGTGCCAAGAACCTTTAGCTCTTCGCGACAGCAAGAGACAAGCTTTGACTTTATTTGGGTGGCAGAGATAGCTTTTATTGCTGCTTGGCTATCAATGAAAAAAGTGATGTCCGCGTGTGATATCGCCATCATGGATATGTGTTTAGCAGCGTTTTTCACTGCCAAGATCTCAGCTTGGAAGACGCTGCTATAGTCGGGGAGCCTGAATGCTTTGGCAAGGTTTAGGCTTTCAGAGTAAAAACCTGCACCTACTCTAGTGTCCATTTTCGAGCCATCGGTGTAGATGGTAATGGTTGAGTCGTTGGTGTAGGGCTCACTATTTACCCAATCTAGTCTATTGGGGAACCTAGTACTAAAAGATTTGTTGAAATCTAAGTAAGGGCTCATATAATCTGTACAGATATTGTTGTCTACGTATTTCGTAAGAATAGCTGCGTGGCCACTCTGGCTAGTTTTCCAGATATTAGTTTGACTGAGCCTGAGGGCGCTGTTTGCTGCTGATTCTTGGACGAATAGGTCTATTGGGGGGAGATTGAGGATCGTTTCTAAACCCGCAGTTGGGGTAGTCCTCATCACACCACTAGTACAGATACAGGCCATTCTCTGTACTTTGGTAAGTGTTTTTTGGTTCGTGGATTTCTCCAACGCTTTCCACCAAACCAAGCTGCCATAAGTTAGAATCGGTCTGACAATGGCAGTGTACATCCACATTACTATTTTGGGGTTCGGTCCCCAATTTCTACCCAGAATCTTGTTACATGAGTAGAGTGCAATTGTGGCCTTCTTATATCTTTCTTGGATATTTGGACCCCAATTGAGTTTTTTATCCAATATAACTCCGAGGTATCTAGCTCGGTCGGAGATTCTTAATGTTGTATTATCTATTTTAGGTATTATAAACGGAGGGATCTTCCTTCTGTTTGTAAAAAGAACCAGTTCTGTTTTAAGGGGGTTTACATTAAGACCGCATTTCTTTGTCCAGTTGCTGACCTTTGATAATGCGGTTTGTAATTGTTCGCTAATAGTGGTAAGGTATTTACCCGTCGCCAAAAGCGCTAAGTCATCAGCGTAGGCTACCACTACTATACCGTAGTTCCTAAGTTTTATTAGGATCTCGTTCATCACTAAGATCCATAATAATGGTGAGAGAATTCCACCTTGCGGGGTTCCTCTAGATGCGTACATCTCTAAATGCGTGTTACCAAGCTCACTATGTATTTGCCTGTTTTTCAGCATACTCATGATCCATTTGATAACTACTTCTTCTATACGTTGATCATTAAGTGCTTTCTCGATTGCATTACTGTGGACGTTATTGAAGGCTCCTTCAATGTCCAGGAATGAAGCAAGAGTGTATTCCTTAACGTCAAGTGATTTTTCTATGGTTCTAACTACGTAGTGTAGTGCCGTTTCTACACTTCTATTTTTGTGTAGGCGTGTTGGAAGGGTGATATGGTCTCCGGTTTTAAATTACTGCGGATGTATATGTCGATAAGTCTTTCTAGTGTCTTAAGTACAAAAGACGTGAGACTTATAGGTCTGAAGTCCTTAGGTTCGGTATGGCTGGGTTTGCCGGCTTTTGGTATAAAAACGACTTTTACCTCACGCCATGTCTTGGGAATATATCCCCATTTAATGCTGCTTTGAAAGATGTTTATCAGGTGTGGAGTGATAAATTCAATGCTCTTTTGCAGCATCATTGGGAAAATGCCGTCTAGGCCTGGAGATTTATAAGGGGAGAAAGAGTTAATAGCCCAGTTTAGCCTTTCTTCCGTTATAACATCCGTAGGGATTTCATACTCGAAGATTGAAGAGTTATCTGATTCGCGTTCGGGGTTAGGTTTACTGCCTGGGAAGTGTGTTTCAACCAGGAGTTCCAGACTTTCGCGATTTGATTCAGTCCAGTCATTGTCGGGTTTCCTTAGAGAACCAACAGAAATGGAGGTTTTCGAAAGGATTTTCCTGAGTCTAGCTGACTCGTTGGTACACTCGATTTTGCTGCAGAAATTTTTCCACGAGCTCCGTTTGGCTCGTTGGGTTTCTGTTTTGAATTTTCTTTGACTAGTCTTATAACAGTCCCAGTCGCTTTCGAGTCTTGTTCTTTTAGCAACATTGAAAAGCTTTCTTGTTTCTTTTCTAATGTAGGTTAGTTCTGTTGTCCACCAGGGGGGTTTACTGTTTTTCTTCACAGTTGTTTTGATAGGACAACTGGTTTCAAACGCTTTACGCAGAGTCTCAGTGAGATTCTCTGTTGCCTTCTCTAGACTGTCTGGTCCTAGAATGGCGTTGGTGTTAACGTGCTCAATGTTATTTCTAATTTCCCTATTGAAGATAAGCCAGTCTGTACGCCTGTTATTTCTAAAGGGTTTGTGCTGTCTATCAACGTTAGGGATTTTAAATTCTATAAGACGATGGTCAGAGAAGGAAGGTTCTTCTAAAACCCTCCAATGATCAATTAGACAGGAGTCAGAATTGTTTGAGAGGGTTATATCTAGCACCTCTTTCCGATTTTTTGTGACAAAGGTGGGTGTATTACCTCGGTTAGCCACATTCGAACATGTTTGCCTCATAAAATCAGTTGGATTTTTCTAAGAAAATTATGTAGCATTAAAAACGAAATTTAAAACAGAAAAAAAATAGTTTTGTAGTCAATATCTTTACTTATTCTCGAGATATTCAAATCGAACATCAGTTTTTTTTAATTTATAAAAGAAACTGACGATTAGATTTGTCTAAAAATATTACTTAGTATCAAAAACAATAAATTTTATAAGATAAAATGTTCAAATACAAACAATTTGTTTATAATAATTGTTTGCTTTACTTTGTCATTTTTAAGCTCCTCCCTCTTAAGTGGATCGAGGTAGACCCCACTTAAAATATAAAAAAATGTCTGTTTGGTACTCCCTAACAAAAATATACAATTAATTTAAGCCCACTTAGTTGTTGAGCTCTTTTAAACTATTTTTTCAGTTTACAAAGTAGTTCAACGAAATGGTGTGTTTTTAGTCATATAACTATGTTTTTTATTGTAATTGTAAATAAGGGGCCTAATTTTGTATACGATTAAAACTTTATGGGAATACAAATAACTGAATTCATCCAACCATACACTTAAAAACTTTAAAAACAAGTTTAAGCAATAATGCTATAATCTTTTGCAAATATTTCTAGATCGAATGACGTCATAAATCAAAAATAATTCCGCTTGGACTAGTAATATGTGTTGGACAACTTCCACTGAATGAAACGAGTTAACTTTGTTTAAATTTTGAATGCTTTTTATTTAAACAAAGTCACGTTGAATTCTTTTTTTTTTTTAAATATCATTTGCAAAAATACTCCATTTAACAAGATGGGAATCTTAGACTGACATTTCGGTTTGCCTATACAAGCTACTGAGGACTAAATGTGAGAAAGTGTGCTTGAAGTGATGCAAAAACCAAACACATTCTCGCATTTAGTCCTCAGGCCCATAAAATTGCTTCATTTTGAAAGTTTCATGGCCGCGCTCAAAAATGAAACAATCCTAACCAACAGAATCTAAAGTGCTGACATGGTCTTAAATTGGAAGATTTGTATAGCTTTTTAATTTCAATCCAAATAAATATTGTAAATGTATGTAGTATATCTTCTTCTTAATATATATAATTCTTCTGTGAGTGTGTATGTCACTGAACTTCTCTTCAACGACTGGACCGATTTTGATGAAATTTTTTGGGTGTGTTCAAGGGGATCTGAGAATGGTTTAGATTCACAATTTTGTCGGCTAGGTACACCTGTTATGCTTTTAAGAAATTTAAGCCTTCCCAATATGTGTAATGGTACAAGACTATTGATCAAAGAATTAAGAGATAATGTGATTGTAGCAACTATCATTACACGTCCCGTGGCTGGTCAGCTCGCACATGTTCTGCGGATTCCAATGATACCAACTGATTTGCCCATATCTTTTAAAAGGTTACAGATCACTTTAAAAATATCCTTTGCCCTAACAATAAATAAATCCCAGGGACAAACTTTTTCCATAGTTGGTATCGACTTCAGGAAAGAGTGCTTTTCCTACGGGAAATTGTATGTGGCACTTTCTCGAGTAGGATCTCCTGAAAATTAATACATTTTGTTGCCACCTAGAAATACCACAGCCAACGTAGGGTACAGGGAGGCTTTAAGATAAGCATACAATTTTTTCTAATTTAGTGATTCGTGGTCGTTTTAATTAGCATGCTTATAACTTAAATATCTGTACCTAATTTTGTCTATCCGTGCGAAGCCGGGACGGGCCGCTAGTATAATTAAATAAAATTGACCAAATACATATTTAATGATTGATTAGTGCTGTTTTTTGTGTTTCTATGCTTACGCGAACCTCTTTTCTCAATAAAGTATTAACACATAGAAAATAATTTGTAGGTGGTGTGGAAATGCATTTAATTGTATCTTTTGACTAATTATACATTTAATAAATTAGCGATAGGGAAAAGGAAAGTTATGAAGCCAAACTTAGTCAGTTTACTGTACAAACTGATTTAAGTCAAGCAAGCACGAGCCACCAGATTGATTCTTTTATCGAAGCTATAAAAAACTCGGTCTCCTTTGTAGAAAGGAGAGACGTAGCTAAATGCAAACAAAAGTGGTTTGACAAAAACTGCGAAAGAGCCAGAGCTAAATCCTTCAAACTGCTAAAACTAGCAAGAATGAGAAACGGAAGTTTTTTCCGTGAAGCTTATGTTCAGCAAATAAAGAATATAAAAAACTCTGCCACATAAAGCGAAATGAATATTATTTAGGAATAGCGAATAATTTAAATAATGGCAAGGATTCTTCTGAATTTTGGAAAGTAGTGAAGGAACTGAATGGGAAAAAATTCAAAATTAGTAACAATTTGGATGCTCATATTTTGGCAAATCATTTTAAAAATCTACTTAATCCATTAGAGATTGAAGAACCAATACAATTTGCTGAAAATTTCATAGTCGTTGACCCTTTAGATCGGGATATCACCATATTCGCAGTGTTTTACATAAAGCTAAAAATAGCAAAGCCCCAGGGTATGATAGAGTTCCTTATGAATTTTTCAAAAACGCTCCAAACGATTTTTTGGAAAATTTAGCAAGGACATATTCAAATATATTGCACACGGCTGAAGTACCTGAAACTTTCAGAAAGTCAATTGTATTTCCAATACACAAAAAAGGGGACATAAATAATGTGGAAAATTATAGGGGCATCTATTTCCTAAATGTGATTTCGAAGATATTTACAGGAATTATACTGAAAAGGCTTGAGTTTTGGGTAAATGAGAACAACTTGTTGAACGAATTTCAAGCTGGTTTCAGAGCAGGGTATTCAACAACGGATCACATTTTCTCCATCCAAAATATCGTAGATTATTACGCAGAAAATGGGAAAAAGCTGTATTCAATATTTATTGATTTCAAAGCTGCTTTCGATAGCATTGATCGAGGAGCATTGTTTTATAAATTAAATCTACTGGAGTTATCCTCTAAGATTTCTAACGTACTAAGAAAACTTTACGAGAACACTACATCAGCTGTATGGCACGGTGAACAAATATCAGAATGGTTTGAAACCAAAAGTGGAGTACGTCAAGGATGTCTTTTATCCACCCTGTTGTTTGCCCTTTTCATCAACGACATAGTTGACGCTTTGCCAAACGGTATTAAAATTGCAGGACTTGTTATAAAATGCCTCCTATATGCGTTTTGTTTGCAGACTCCCCAGAAAGTCTTCAGCTCATGATAAATAGGCTAGATAAGTACTGTAAAATGTGGAATCTGGTAATAAATATATCAAAATCGAAAATTATGATATTTAGAACAGGGCGAGGACGACACAGTAGAAATAAAAGGTGGTTTCTAAATGGTGAAAATATTGAGGTTGTGAATGAATTTACTTATTTGGGAATGATTCTCACACCCCAACTCAAACCTAAGAAACACTATCAAAGTAAACTGAAGAAATCGTTATCTGCTATAAACTCAACCTGGCAAAACTTGTTTAGGAACACAAATGTTGCACATAGTGTCAAATTTAGAGTGTTTGATGCGGCTCTGAGAACTATAATGACATATGGATGTCAGGTATGGGGATATGAGCAGTATGATGACTGATGAGGTTGAAAAACTGCAACGGCTGTTCTTAAAAAAACTATTTAGATTACCAAAATCAACACCTAATTACATGCTGCTGCTTGAAACAGGTCTTCCTCCTATTTTTATTTTCACCTTGAAAATGCACTTTGCAGGATTCCGCGCTGGATCCTCCTGTATTGATCATATCAACACCCTGCGGATCATTATTGAACAGTGCGTTGAATATCGATCACCACTACACCTGCTGTTCATCGACTTCGAGAAGGCCTTTGATAGCGTTAACAGGGAGTATATGCGGTTAGCTTTGCGGAGGAGAGGCATCCCAGAAAAACTAATTGCTATTATTAAAGCAACATATGATGGATTCAAATGTCACGTTCTGCATGATGGTAGGTTGTCAGATGATTTTGAAATCCTAAGCGGAGTCAGACAGGGCTGTATTCTGTCGCCAATATTGTTTTTGTTGGTGATAAGCGATGTACTGCGCGAAGCTTTGTCAGGTAGCGGAGGGATCCAATGGACTTTGACATCCTATTTAAAGCACTTGGATTAAGCGGATGATGTTTGCTTACCCTCTCAGAGGATCATGGATCTCCATCAAATGACAACAAGTGTGGAGAGAGAAGCGGAAGTTGTGTGGCTGAAAATTAATTCGGGCAAAACAAAAATGATCAGCCTCGGAAACCGACCATCCTCTCAAATAAATATTTCCTCGCAACCGGTGGAAAAAGTGGAGAGCTTTCAATACCTTGGAAGTATCGTCTCCATCGAAGGCGGAGTAAAAGCGGCGTTCGGTATTCCTGTTTGGAGGAATAACTCTATCAGCTTAAGAACAAAGCTACGACTGTTTCGCACAAATGTCGAATCTGTGCTTCTTTATGGGTGCAGCACTTGAGAGGTTACTTCAGCCATAACAAGAAAGCTGATGCAAACCTTCGTGAATAGATGTCTTCCTAAAGATTTTCTGGCCAAACCGTATATCAAATGAGGTCCTTCATAGAAGGACAGGTCAGGAACCTATAGATTCTATAATACGAAGACGTAAGTGGCAATGGATTGGACATACGCTTTGAAAAGGAAACGACTGTTTGGTGTGACATATGGTATACTAGCCTGAAACTCCCACTAAATTAAAAAAGCTTGCCGAAGACATACGCAAAGAGTTAAACCAAATGTAAACCGGTCGGAACTAAAATTAGTTAGGAGATCCTTTCCGAAACTTTTCTTTTGTTTATCTTCAATATTTGGTAGTTATTTCGGTTAGGACGTTGTTCAAAATTATTTATTGATTTTTTATAGAAAATTTGGTAACATGCCATGCTCTGTGGCATTATTATAATTTTGATTTTCTATTATAATAAGAAATCAACTAGAAGCCAATATGGTACACCCAGGTGATCACATAACCTTCATGTAACGTCAGGAAAAGTTATAATAACGCTTTGGCTTCTTTTAATTAAGTAGTTTGTTCTCTTGAAAAGAGTAAGGTGAACAAATAAATGACATGTTTTCTAATTAATTTTATACCTTGTACAAGAGTTGTTTTCAAAATACTCTTGGAGTCTATTATTTCAAGTGACGACACTAAAGTCTTCAACTGAAAACCAGTCTTAAAGAGTATTTTACTTGCCTATAGTATGTCACGCCCTTTCTTCCCTTGGTTTGGGAAATTTAATTTGCCATAAGGTCTGTGAATTTTAAGTTGGTCAAAAATCTGCTCATATCGTTGATTCATTGTTATCAATAGACATCCATACATTTTCACTTACATATAAAAATATGGTTATATATGTGTAAGAAAATCAAATCCTTATAAATTCAAGCTTAAAATAAATCATGTTTGACATAATACAAACAAAAAATATAATACTGAGTGACCTTCGATTAGAAATGTCTTTTTTCAGGACCTTAATGTATTTTCATTTCAAAGGATATATTTAATGGATTTAAAAATAGATAAGTATGCCACAGCGCCGTCAGGTTGACTCTTATAAATTTTGTACCTCTTCGTCCTGGAGCGAAACTTAAAAAACACTCAAAGCAACTTGAGTGAAAGCACTACTCGAGTCCATGTCTTTCTACATCTCCATAAAAGCCGGAGGAGTATTTGGGAAATAGTTCGTATCGTATACTCTTCAAATAGAGTGCAGCCAAACTAAGGGTATCTGCGCACTGTGAAGACCGCATCTGTTGAGTACTTGTTAAGGATACAGAACCGAGAACCGAACTGAGAAGACGAGAACCAACGAACGTCACGTGAGTGCTTTGTCCACATTATACAAAATGAAAACGAAGAAAAATATCATCAAATAGGTTGGGTACGGTACGGTGAAGGTAATCAAGCTCTAGATATTTTATTATTCCCTTTTTTTTTAGTGTGTGTGTTGAATCTAGAGCAAAAGTATCTATGAAATAAAATGATTCTCAGCCGTAGGTAAGTTACTCTAGCTGCGTGTATAGTGTCTTCGTTAGTCGTGGTCGTATGGTAGTGACGAGGATGCCATGAACAACTGAACGTCTTTTTTATGTAAGTGTGAAAGACTTATTTGTATGCAACAGTCCAACACAGCATCACAGCAGTAGAAGCCGTAGCAGAATCATGAAGGCCTCTTTCGCCTATCTAAATATCAGACAACACAAAATCAACTTTCACCGTTTTTAAAAGAGAAAAACAAGGGTTGGTGGTCAATTAGTGAGTGAGCATTGAGCAGGAAAGGAACGCATTAAATATTAAACAAGTGACCTATATTCCATTCGCATGTGTTTAAAGCTGACCGCAGGATAATTCTTTAACATTTTTTAAAGTTGAGAAAAATGAAATGGGGTTGGTACAGCGAAATCTCCCTTAGGCGGATAGCAATGGCATTTTAACTTTGAGTCGCTCAGTTTTTGTTTTCTTTTTTAAGTTAACTCAGTTTTTGGACATAATTTTAAAAAGGTCAATGTCAATAGAAAATATCTGAAATCGATGTTATCGGAGGAGTTGCAGCCAAAATGGTTGTAGTGTTTGGAGTGTGTGTGTTTTTTGGCAAAGCAAATTGAGATGACAGTAATTATTGACACTTCTTTCACACGAGAGAATTGAATATTGGAATTTATAATTTTTTTTTATAATCACACATCTTTGAACTACAATGTATTTAATAGAGTTCGTATACTTAAAAAATAGGTAGTAAAGTATGCTCTTTCTCTAAACTTAATTGAAGAACTATTACAAATTGTTTTCGTCTCGAATATCTCAAGAGTAAACACTGATTTTGTCCACAGTTAAAATTAATGTTACTCAAGATATGAGTCACATTTTTAAAATTATCAAATTAACATAAATATATGTATTTTTAAGCCCAAAAAGATGGATTCGGTGCCCACATAGTTAGGATACATAAAGTGATATAATCAAATACCACAAAATATCAAAAATCATAAATATGCATTAAAAGAGGGATTAACTTTTAGAAGAAGAAGAAAGCCCTGACATAACTATTTCATATTATATACTAGCCGACCCGTGCTTGCGTTGCTTCGCAAATTGTAACCACGAACATTTTTTGAATATTCCTTACCGAAATTAACACTTTAGAAAAAAAACTTAAGTAAAGGCCAAGCCGCACGTGAAAACAAACAAAACCATTTCAATTTTTTAGTTGAAAACAGAACGAAATTTTTGTCTATTTTCTTCTTTTCTTTCTTTTATTCATACCTAGAAACGTTTTTTTGCAACCGAAAAATATAGTTTGCGGTAAAAAAAAACAAATTTGTGTTTTTAATGTTCTCATACATCTATAGGTATGCGTGTGTAAATATCCATAGACACATTTTTTTATTCATCTTCTCATGTTCAGTGCAGTGCAACTGACTCTTTTTATCGACGTCATTGTAAGTACCTTCTTCGAGTTATTTGTAAAGAAAATTTTAACTTAATTTCAGTTTTATTGTTCGAGGAAGTGATACAAAATTGGTAATTCAAGCTATTATAATAGAACTTTTTTTATTTTTAAATTGGAAGAATTATAATCTATTCACTTCCTCGAACCAGAAAAATAAAAAAGATCTAATTTTTCTTTAGATAAATCGGCATTTCATGTGCACGGCACTGTAATTAATTAAATGTCCATAGTAACTTAAAAAAAAAGAGCCCACACTGCTCAGCGATGTGACGATAGAATAAGAGAAACAAAAAAATAATGTGTGTGTGTAGGTTAGTTGATGAACTATACAAATACAATACAGAAAATTTGAATATGTAGGTAGGTAGGTAAGAGAAAAAACGTAACTATTAAATGGAACACATATTAAGAGAGAAAGAGCATGGGAAGAAAAGAAAATTAAAAATGTTGGAATGATAATGAAATGAAACAAAGCAGTGACCTCGCGATTGTGATGGAATCTAATTTCCTGGATAAAATAAATTCAAAAAGTGTATAATTTTATTATTTGTTTTTATTTATTTCTCAGGTTGTATGTTTAACTTAGAAGTGATTTTAGGCTTAAAATTTGCGCAACAATATTGAATTTATGAAGGAATGCTAGTCTTTGTCGATTATTGTATAGGTTTTAAGATATGAGTGGTTATATAAGTCAACTAATAAAAAAAAATGGACAAAAAATGTAAAATTAATAATATTTAAGTTTGACAAATAATTAATGAAAAAAAATTAAAGCCATAAACACTCTCATAACAATATAGAAAATAATAAAATATATTTCAAATAAATCGGTTGACTACTTTCTGAGATCGTGCGTTACAAACTTTAAAATGGTTTCGCTTTTATATAATAGTATAGATTGAAACTTACCAATCAATTCACAAACCTGATAAAAATGTTAAAAAGAAATTAAATAATAAAAAAATACGTATACGCCTGAGTGACCCAGTTAATGATTACTAATGTCTTTGATGGTGTCATTCTTCAACAAGGTCTTGAAAGTAGAAATAAAATAATTGTACAATTTTGAACATTTTTAGTGGTAAAAGTAAGAATACGGTTATTTACAAAAAAAAACGTCTTTTTTTTTATAATAAGCGCACAATCAGGGGATAATACTACCCTTATTATGTAGACACAGTGTGAGCACTAGGAAAGGGGTTGATAGGAGGTGTCGCTGCACATTGGTTTTGAATTCCTGAATATTGTAATGGCTGGGAAAGACAGAGTGTGGCAAGGCATTCCACATTCGCGTAGTACGGCTAAAGAACGAATCTCTGTACTTGACAGTACGACTGAAGTTGAGCTCGAGGGTATATTGATGAGCATTCCTAGAAGCGCGAGTATTACAGTTGAACTGTTTAAGGGGAAGAATGCTACTGGCTATTTCTCTAGAGCATAGACAGTTAAAATAACGGTAAAAGAGGGTGAGACAAGAGACATTTTGACGATGTTCAAGCGACGTAAATGATCTTATGATGGTAATATCACCAATCAATCTGAATGCTCTACGTTCAAAACTGTCCAAGAGGCTTAAGTAAGTTGCAGGAGCAACAGCCCAGATATGGGAGTTATACTCAAGCTTTGAACGTTGTATATAAGTCTTGTAGATAACAGCCAGATCAGAGGGGGAGAAAAACTTCTTGCATCGCCTTAGAAAACTCAAACACCCTGTGGCATTTTTGGCGACATCGTGTATGTGATCGTTCCACAAAAGGTGGTTGGTGATACACATACCGAGAATATCGAGATTTTTAGTCTCCTCGATGCAAGTGACATCTATGGATAAGGGGGGTATAGCTCGCATTAACGATACAAGACAGCATTGGGTTTTCGAAGCATTAAATTCCACGCGATTTTTTATTCCACATTGTACAATGCTGTTTAGGTCGGAATTTAATGAGCTTATCATATTTTGTCGTTGCAGTTCCACATCCGAAGAAGAGGGATGTGAATCTGAAAACGAATACGAAAAGCTAAGAGTACTATCGTCAGCGAAACAATGTATTGGATTAGAAGTTGCAGACAGGAGATCATTAATTAAAATGAGAAAGAGTGTTGGAGATAGAACAGAGCCCTGGGGCACACCAGCATTAATTTTGTGATTTTCAGACTTAAATCCATCCAATACAACTTCTATTAAACGATTCAAAAGATAATTACTAATCCAATGAAGGAGGGATTCATAAAAACCGAAAGCACGTATTTTCGATAAAAGAGCCTGATGCCAAACCCTATCAAATGGTTTTGAAATATCAAGTGCAATAATCTTACTTTCTCCAAAACGATGTAAAGATTTTTTCCACTGTTCGGTGAGATGAACCATGAGATCACCAGTGGACCTATTGCTACGAAAGCCGTATTGTCGGTCATTAAGAAGCTTTCGATCTTCGAGATATTTCTTGAGCTGATAATTAATCAGCGTTTCCATGACTTTGGAAAGAAGTGACGTAAGTGCCATCAGTTGGTAATTAGAGGGTGAGGAAGATTCGCCTTTTTTGGGAATAAGCTGGACAAATGAGGTTTTCCATCCGCTCGGAACAAGACCTGAGGAGTAGGAAAGATGAAAAAGCGTGGAAGAACACCTCTTCAGAACAATAGCGGGGATACCATCCGGACCAGCATATTTATGTGTGTTAAGATCTTTTAGGACTCTCGCCACAGTACGAGTGCGAAAAAAGATTGGCCTCATAAAATCACTTTAACGAGTTCAATGACAGGCGGAGTCATAATAACAAATGGAGTGTCATTGACAACGAGCGTAGGAACAGAGTAAGAGGAAGAATTCTTCATATTTTTTTACAAATGACCAAACATTTTTACTGCCTTTGGGACATTGCAGTATTTTTTGCCGTAATTTTTGGTCATGTAAAAATTTGGTCCGTCGAATATGGGCGTTGCAGGCCTTCTTGGGTTGCTTGAACTTATTCCGGTTTTCCTCAGTTGGATTGGCTTTAAAACAACGGAAACTCACCTTCTTGACCCTGATAACCTCTTTACAGCTCGCATCGAACTATGCGTTTTCTTTAGGTCTAACGCTTTTAACACTATTCGGGATAAAAGTTCTCATTCCCAAGAGAATCAAACTTGTGATCATATCAGCGCTGGCGTCAACGTCACTATCGAGGAAGCATAGTGTCCAGTGACCAGTTAAAGATCCTAAAACAATAATTGAGACCGTCCCAGTTGGTTATGGGAATAAAGCCAAAAACGGATTCCAAATATAAAAAAGACGTCTTAAATTTTGGTACATTAAATTAAATCAGCACCACACAGTCTTGGGTTCAATCCCTTCCTTTGTAATCTAAAGTTTTTTTCAAGGGTATTGTCTCTTGCGAGGAATTGACAAATCCTCCAAGAGTAATTCTTGTCATGAAAAGTGCTTTTTCGAATTAGCCGTTCGGAATCGGCTTAAAACTGTAGGTCCCTCCATTCCTGACAACATGACTCGCACACAGGAATGTTTGAGCGTTGTAAGTCGCTAGGCCCTAGTTCTCAACGGACTGTTGCGCTGTTACACATCTTTTTTTAAGCTATTGCCCATTGAGAGAATAATAAAAATTAAAAATTAAATTTTTAGATAATTTGTTTGTATATAAAAGACGAAATATTCTTGTTAATGGTTGTTAATAATTTAAGACCCTGTTTTTATTTAAAAATATATTGATTTAACCCCTCGAATACATCTCGACATAAAACAGCTTAAACTAAGATTTTTGATTGAATATCTAATCTTTCCATTTCTTTTAATAATAAAATAGATTTGTTACCATAAATACCATTTAAATTAATAACGGGTACCAATGGGAAGTTATCAGTGTGGGTCGCATCCTAGCCTCTTTTTTTTTTAAATTTGGTTTGGTATTTTAAGTGAGGCCAAAATTAGATTGCCGTCGATCCCTATTTTCATAAACGTATTTTGTTTATCGATGAAGCTCACCTTAGGTTTAATGGATGCTATATACCATGAATTGGCCTACAGGATAGTGAGATTTAAATCTGCTTGCCTTTTTTTTGTGGGAATATGTGAATTCGCTAGTTAACGCCGATTAGCCCAAATAGATTTACTACTTTTCTTGCCTTAGGGCCCTTTCACACCAAACGAATCCGAATCAATCAGAATCACTCCGAATCAAGTTGAATCTGATTCGTCATCTCCACTCTTTCACACCAGCTGAATCAACCTGAATCTATAAAAATCCTTTCATCATAAATCGCACTATTTTCTTTAACTTTTAAAATTAATAACTCCACGTCCATCTCGTATGGTTTTTGATTCAAGACTGACCGGACGAGGAATCTGACAGGTTGAATCAAGTGCGACCTCGAATCAAACCTGATTGAACCAGATTCGTCCGGTCTGAAGGCGGGAAAAGAATCCCTTCACATTTAAACGGAGCGCTCGAAGCCGAATCCGAATCAATCAGAATCACTCCGAATCAAGTTGAATCTGATTGACCAAGATTCGGCTTCGAGCGCTCCGTTTAAATGTAAAGGGACGAATCTGGTTCAATCAGGTTTGATTCGAGGTCGCACTTGATTCAACCTGTCAGATTCCTCGTCCGGTCAGTCTTGAACCAACAACCATACGAGAGAGAGAGAGCAACTAAACAAAGGAAAACAAAAAGAAGATGAAAGGATTTTTATAGATTCAGGTTGATTCAGCTGGTGTGAAAGAGTGGAGATGACGAATCAGATTCAATTTGATTCGGAGTGATCCAGATTGATTTGGATTCGTTTGGTGTGAAAGGGGTCAACTGAATAGGCACAACGAGAATTTAAAATCATTGTTAATGAGCGTTTTCAAGTACTGGATAAGTTAAATCATTGAAATTCAATTTCTGATCTAAAATTTTAAGACCAATGGGTAGGATATACATTCCCTAGACACCTAGACCTAACCAGACAGCTGATAAAATTGATTGAAGTTTTAATGCTTTTTATTCTTACTTAAAAAATAAAGGTTCGCAGATTTAAGGTGTGCATCAGATTTTCCTGATTCTGTGGCAAAATCAGGGCCGGATTTAGAGGTCCAGAGGCCTCGGGGCAATAAAGGAGCGGAGGCCCCATCGCCCCAAATTATTTTCAAAATAAAGTAAACCATTTTTTTTTTCACTCGAGTTTTGCAATAAATAATTTATTGTGAAACCAAGTAGATTCCTTTAGTATTGAACAAACACATATAAATGTAAACGGAAAAAAGAATTATCTGAAATTAAATTTTAGCGTTAACGAACGGAACCTTTAACTTTATTAAAAGCACAAAATGGTTTGTTTAATTTTCATTACTCTCCCATGAGTAACCTCATTAGTGGTATCACAATGGACCCTTGAGGTCTAAGTGAGTCAATGACATCTGGACAGTCACTCCAACCTAACCTAACCTAACGGAACCTTTCGAGCTTTTTTCGCCGAAAAATCGTTGATGATTTCGTTGAAATCCAGTTCTCGGAGTAAATTGCTTTCAATTCTCAGGAGAGAAAGCTTCGATAGACAGTTTTGTCCCATCGTGGTTCGAAGCCTATTTTTTATAATTTTCATTTTTGAAAATGAGCGCTCTCCAGTGCAATTTGTTACCATCAAAACCAAATACATCCTCAATGCAATTTAGATGTTTGGGAATGTACAATTGTACATAGCTCTGAAATTTTGATTTTCGAGAATTTGGTAGTAAAATAGTTCCGGCGATTGATCTGTTCCATAGTGCTTTTCCTTTTTGTATGAGTCTATCAAAGACACAAATTGAACCAACTCATTACCAAGACTAGGCTCTTAATCATCCGGATACACTTTCACCAATGACTCTGCCATATCGCCATAAAGCGATTGGGGTACTCCCTCAAGTTGGGTAGTGAATTGGAAGTGCTTCTTATCAGGGCCATTTGAGATTTTTATATTTCACTGATTGCCTGATTGGAGTGAACAAATATAGATCAATGATTTCTGTTATTTAAATAAATAAAATATTTAGGCTATAGGCAAAGGTAAAAGAGCAAAAAAAAACAATACATGTCAAAGGAAAAGATGTTTACTAGTGTTTACTAGTTGGAATTTGAAACAAAAATTTGCCGAAGTCTCTATTGTGCGGGCCCCCCGTTTGTGGAGGCCCCGGGGCTTCGGCCCCGGTTGCCCTCCCCTTAATCCGGCCCTGGGCAAAATTATTAAAAATTCGAACCAACTTAAACTAATCAAACTTAAGAAAAACCGCGTTATTTGACGAACAACGGAAAGTTATGCGATTAGAGTTATTCATAACTCAAATAAGCTGGAAGATGAATGGTATCACGCTGTTTTTTTTCAGACGAAAAACTATTTTCGATGGCTCTTATGGGTTAACCTTTTATTTTCACGATTTAAGAAAAAAAAATGATTTTAAAAGCTTCATCACAGCTGTGAAGGATGGGCTGTGATATGAAGAACTGTCAGATATTATGAAACATTTAACATTGAGATCGTTACATCAAAAATTACTGCAGCAATTACTGGACAGTGTAGCAAAATTTGGACTTCCTTCAATGACTGCCCTACTCATCTGATCTAAACATTATTAAATATACTTTGGGATTCGAATTGGAGAAATAAGATGTAAGAAATTTCTGTATTTTGAAATTTGAACAACATTTCTCATCAAATTTTTCGTTTTTGGTGACAATTTTCTGTCAAAATTCTCAGAAATCTTAAAAAAATTAATTGGACAATTTTGTAACATTGACGTTTTTAAAATCAATTGGCAGACTTTATTTTAGCTGATTTATCAATATGAAACAATCTGTTTCAAAGCTTTTTTTTAAGATCTTAATGTTCTTGTATTCAATTGACATTTTCTGAAATTTTATATAATTTGTTTTATTTTACTCACAACTCAAATGTTTACTATGTAAAGCTTTCAATTTTGTACTTGTATGTATGTCAAAATGACCCAAATTTTCTTACAAATACATTCAGACAAGAGTCTAGAACTACCACCAATTAGTAACTTGACTGTAAAATGGTGCATTTATGTCTGTCTGGGCTTATAAGGGAGACATCTTTTTGTTTGTTACAATTATTTTTAAGCCTCGTTATTGACGACGACGACGACACAGTGGTGGTGGTTGCGGTGGCATGACATAGAATACCGTGTTATGGGAGGGAAATGCAAAAGCCTTTCCGACAATTAGTCGAAAACTTTCATAATTAAATTTTCACCCACAAAACTAGAGTGGGGGGAAGCCATTAATATTGCAATTGAATATCCGGATGTTATAGTTGAGACTAGAGGCAAAGTGTGTATAGCGTAACTGAAAGTGACGCAGTGTTTAACCATCTAAGTGTCAACCTCTATTTCCTATATACCGTACATATATTTCTCTATGTAGATTGGATTGCATAATAGTATATATAAATTGCATTACATATACATATATACATATATAGTTACTTAGATATAATATGCATTTACACATAGGTTAAAGTATATCTTTGCCAATCTACTAAATCTAAAACAAATGCTTTTGAAATGCAATTAAGTTTTGAAATAATTGCATCGTGTCGTTTGATTGGGGTTGAAGGATTTTAATTAATTGCCTTTCGCAAAACTATCTATTATATAGGTACATACATATGTATGGTACGTACATTTTAATGCGGTATATACTAATCCCTTCGTGTGTAAAACTCAATCAATGTCGATTGGAAGCAGTGAACAAGATATAACGCTTCACAAATTATTGCTGATTTGAAGAACTAAAGTGTTTGCTTTTATAAATTAAGTGACATTTTCATAATTTGTTAATGATGACAGATGTTTTTTTTTGGGCGTGTGGTTTTCAAGAAGAAATTAAACACATAAAATTCAATGTTCTGGCCAATAATAATTTAGCTTTATTATAAAGACAAAGGTTCGCAATAATGTTTTTAAAATTATGTTGGGCAAAAGGCTGTTGCAAATTGCTGAGATAAATTTAACCCTAGAGGACCAAATTTCAACCACTTTTTGAAATAATTGGAGCCGTATTTCAATAATAACCGAATGTTTTCTTCAAACGAGTCAATCGTCTCGGGCTTATCTGTGTAGACAAGCGCTTTGACATGATCCCACAAATAGTACAGTGGTGTGAAATCGCACGATCTTTGAGACCTCGCCCGCCATCGTCGTAGGCCAACCAAAAGTGTTGATTGAAAACCACACGTCTAAAATATCCACCCGTTAGATGAAAAAAGGTGCAATCAAATAAACTCACTTTCGGTGATTAAGACTAAGGATTATAAGCTGGATATTTGTACTTTGAACGCGTTCGAAGCGCCTATTTTTACATTCAAAGCTCTGAGAAATAAAACATACTAAATTCAAACAATAAATTGAGTAAGTACCTATGCAATTTATGGGTTTATAGAATGTTAAAAGAGGATTGTAGAGGTCCTCTATAGTATATTGTTTTAACAAAACTTTCTTATATGAAAAGCATCTAAGCTAAGTCTACACGAGCGTATATCAATTTCAACAGTTTGCGACACAGAAATCTATAAAAATAAGTTATATTTTATAACGATTATCCAAAGAAAGTGTAAAGGAAGCCAGACAATAAATTCCATTTACATCGCCTCTAGCTAATTTTCATGACGAAATGGATTAAAATAGTTTAGCATTGTTGTATATGATGGTCAGAAAACTTTTTCTTGCAAATTTACGACTGTTTTGATGCTTGTGTGACACTGAGCTCTGTTTTGTTGAAAATAAACGTAGTCATCCACAATAATATCTTCTAATTCAGCCAAAAAAATCATTAATTGTAGTGTAGATAGTGGACAATTCCAGTTTCATCAGTCCATTTTCCAACAAGTAGGGTTTAATCACACCGCCCGCCATCCAGCACCAACCCAATTACCACATTAAATAGTGACACGTTGGGGATGGAGTGGCTTTTCACCAATCACACTTGGATTTTTAAGCCCCAAATGCGATAATTTTTCTTATTAACTTAGCCTCCGAAGTTTGTTTGTAGTAACTATGTAATTTAAAAGCCTTTAAGACACAAATTTGTATGAAAAATTCGGAATTAAAAACTTAGTTTTTTTTTTCAAAACAACGAGCTTTAGCGGTAGATTCCGTTCAGTAAAGCCAATTGAAATAAGGCCAACTTTCAAAAAATGGCCTTAATGCATTTTACAATAGTTAAATGAGGCCAATTTTTAGAAATTAGTCGAATTGCAAAGTAAAATAAGGCCACATTACTTTGAGAAATAATTTTTAGTGTGAGAATAAGCAGAGCCCTACAGTGTGAACTGCTTGGGACAATTCTTGAATTTTGGCCTTATTTTACGCCATCATTAAAGCGGCAGGATTCTCAGTTGTCACCAACTCACCATGACTGTTAAATGTTTACCATTTTGTATCGTTTTTGCTTGTCAAATGCTAAAAAATGACAGCTGCCTATATATGTACAAACGGCTATTAAAACGTAAGATAGATTTGTTTAAATTACATAACCAAATTTAACTTATTAAATTTAATTTAAAAAGTAAATATTAAAAAGTGATCTTGAAAATAAGTCTATCTTGTAGCTTTTGCAATTACCTTAAAAGTTACATTTTTAAGTACCCGATACATCATATTTGCTTTAACATACTTAAAAAAATACTTATATTTCGTACATTTTAAAGCATTAGTTTAATACTTTTATTGGTAGATGCTTGTTCTTAAAATGTCCGAAAATGTTTTGATATAGAACAAATTACGTTTGAAGAAAACTATTTAGTTTATAAATTGTAGATACATTTGTAAATCAACTTCTCCTTGATAAATAAGAAGTCAACCGGATTTAGGCCTCAATTTTGTTTTGGATTTGATTTACATCTTAGTTTGTATGAACTTACTTATAATATATATTAATATGTTATATATATTATTACTAGCTGACTAGACAAACGTTGTTTTGTCACATAAATAATTTCTAGAGTATATTTTGATTTGTATATTGTCTGTGTACATTGGGAAATATCTGGTGAATGAGAGCATCTTGTGAATCAATAATCGTGCAGAAATCGACCGGTAATTTTATGCATCCAGTTTCATCTGTAGTAACTTTTCCGTCGCCTATATCTAACAGTTGTTTTGAGAATGTTTCAGATGGATCTTGAAGCATTTGAACACGCATATTTACTTTCAGTTGTACTTTTTTAACATTACGCCACAGTGGCCATGATTTTAAGCGTTGATCTCATCAGCGTATGTACGTTGAACGCGGAATAACGGGAAGTGTTTGTCTGAAATCACCTGAAAGGAGTAACAGAGTGCCGCCAAATAGTCTGTAGTTGTTTTTTATTATCTTTCAATGTCCTATTTAACGCCTCAAGCGGATGTTTGTGTGCCATAGTGCATTCTTTCCCAGATGATAATTTTACACTGTTTCAGCACTGTGGCCATGGATGATTGTTTTTTTATATTGCACACCGCGTCTGGGTTATTTTGAATATTTAGTGGCAGTTTAAATACTGAATGAGCTGTTCTGCCTCCATCCAATAAAGTTGCAATACCATTATTTGATCGTATTTAAGCAAGGATTAGCGAAATAAGGAAGTTTTGCCAGTTCCACCTTGTGCATAAAAAAAGAAAGAATCCATCTTGTCCTGCTGAAACTGCGAGCATGATGTGGTCATAAATGGTTCTTTGTTCTGCATTCATTAGTGGGACATTGCGAGCAACAAACGCTGCCATTTCTACAGTATTGTATTGTAGTTCACGATTCAATTCAGTGTCTATTAAATAAGATGCATTTCAGTTTGGAGAATGCATACCAAAATGACTGAGTGGTAAGTTGGCAATGATAATGCAAAGATCATCAATAGCAATCAATGCTTCATTGTACAGAGCGTCACTGAATACTATCGTAAGATTGTTGTACCGTGTACTATGTTGATGCAATTAAACCATAGCACTTAGGAATATAAAAAATAGATAAACACCTATTCTCAGACCCACCACCGAATGTATATGCAAAATTTCATTGAAATTGGTTGAGCCGTTTCGGAGGAGTATGGCAACTAACACTGTGACAGGAGAATTTTATATATTAGATATACATACATACATATATTATACTTATAATATAGATTATATTAGATTAATTCTTTATTATACAAAAAATGGTTTACAAATTTCATTTCTTAAAAATAAGAGCATGGCTTTTCTGCCGTCTGCCTGATGTGACATTTTATTACAATTTTTAATATGAAGTGAACAATAAAAAATTAAAGTTGCTAATAATATAGTACCTATGTATAAGAATTCTAAAATGGGTTATAATTCTTATTTAATTGAAAGTTAAGGTTGTGAGAAAAAAAGATGCATTTGTATGTTTATTGTTATTAATTTTACACTAGATTTTGATAGCGTTAACTCAATTTTAATATGATTTCAAACACAAAATTTTGCCAATTTTGAAATTATTTGAAACACAAAAGTATTAACAATTTTGAATTATTTTATAAGCAAAAATTTCACAATTTTTTCAATTTTAAAGTGATTTTCAACACAAAAAAAATCAATTTTTAAATGATTTGAAACACAAAAATATGATGCATTAAACTGTAGTAACTGGATTTTTTAAGGATTTAAATATCGAAACTGTTGCGGAAGCTTAATGCGTGTTTGCAATAATTAATATAATATTTCGTAAAGTCTGCTTGGAGAAATGAAGCTCTCATCAAAATAAAGTCGGCGGATTTCCTGCAGTATTGGGCAATGGGAATGAAATGGTTTATATCTTCATTTTCTCTTCTATTGCAAAGCCAACAGATTTGGGGTAAATCTGCTCGATGAGGCATAAAGTTTAAGTTAAGAACTTCAACACGTGCTCTAAATTATGTAGCTTATAATTTCAGCCGAGTATTCATTACGAAAATAGTTCATTCATGAGGAAATTTGGTGATTGAGATTCTTATAAGTGTTCCTAGACAATGTTGAATTCGCTCTGGATAGATGTTGGTTATAAATCTTTTCGTGTATTTTCGCAATAACCTCCGCAAACATACCCTGCCATTCATCAACATTTGACTCCAATAATGATAGATGAGCTGCATGAGAATGAGCTAGTTCATTCCAGTTCTTGAATGGAGAAGCGTTAGTTTGCAAAAGTCTTGTCATGACTTGTTCCATTTCTTCTCATGACCCTTATCAAATAATCATAGTTGGCTATTAGATTTCTTATGTACAGAGGCATTATACCAGATTCCACATAGATAGCATAGTTAGGCGTTGAGTTAGGTAGTCTGAATAATCGTTTGAAGAAATATCTATGCACCCATTCAAACGTCTCGAGATTTATATAGCCGAAAACCTGGGCACTATAGCACATACAAGTGTTGACCGTTGCATGAAAAACACGGTATTTTGACGCGAGATCGATATCTTGGTTTGCAAAGAACTTAGTCCACATCATACTCAAGGCTAGTTTTGCTTCATTACTTTTTTGTTTGGAAAAATGTTTTGAAAAATTGAGATTGTGTGTAATCCAAACACCCAGATCCCAGGTACTTAAATTCTTGCAAAACGTCGATGTTTACATTATTGAGAGACCATTTTTCGTCGGATTGTCTTCTCCTTTGACGTGCTTAAAAAATTATCACCTTTGTCTTTCTTGTATTGATGACTAACCCCCATTTCTCGCAAAATGCATTCAGCCTGTTTATTTTTAATTGCGGAGTGTAAGGGTTTTCGCCGAGTAGTACTAAGTCATCAGCATATAACAGAACTTTAATTTGTATATCCGCAAACGATAACCCTCCTGGGAGTATATCACAAATGTCGTCAACAAACAAAGCAAAAAGTAATGGGCTTAAAATACAGCTCTGTGGAACACCTGCAGTTGTTTCAAACCATTCTGAGAAGTCCTTTCCATCCCATACAAATGCACTAGATGAAGCAAGAAATTTAGAGTACATGGTCAAAAATGTTCGGGAGATTCCTATCGTTGAAAGCTTGTACATCAAAGCCTGTCTGTTTACTTTGTCAAATGCTGCCTTGAAATCTACGAAGCAAGCGTATAGTTTTTTCTTTTTATCAATGGATTTTCTAGCAATGCTTGTCAAAGCAAATATTTGATCCATGGTTGAGAAGCCCGACCGAAAACCAGCTTGGAACATACTTAAAAGGTTTTTTTCTTCGATCCATTTGGTAAGCCTTTCGTATAGAATCGAAGTAAGAATCTTCCTCAAAGTGCTTAAAATAGAAATTCCTCTGTAGTTATCCGGTAGGGTGGCATTACCGCTCTTGTGAATTGCAAAAATAACTGCTTTGTTTAGGTTGTGTGGCACATAAGAATCTCTTTATAATCTGTTGAGGTATGATAGAAGGTAATTCTTGAATTGAACTGTGCTATTTTTGTAGAATTCTACTGGAATTCCATCTATGCCAAGAGCTTTATTGTTCTTCATCTTATGAAGTGAAGAATCGAGTTCAGACAAAGATATTGGACAATCCAGTTCATTAACTACAACGTTGGGTAAAGCATCAGCTTTACTTTTGTCAGCCGACAAAAGTCTTAAAATGTGCTGCTAGCGTTTCAGCTCCAAGAGTGTTTACCATATTTAGATTACGACCATTCACGAACGTTATTCCAGAATGTTTTTGAATTTTTGGATTCCGATAGCTTTTTAGCTAGATGTTTCAAGTACTCTTTTCTTTTAGAAGCACACAGGGCTTTGTATTCCTTGTTGACCCGAAGGTAGATATTTTTGAAAAACAAGGTATCTGTAGATCAAAAAAGCTTCAGATACACAAAAGATAATTTGCGTACTTATAATATACATTAAACAATAAAACCCGGGCAAGTGCCTTTTGCTTAATTGCCTAATACGTATAGCAACCTTATATTTTTTAGAACCACAATAAAAAAAATATCATATAGGTACCTTCCGCTCAACTATCTTTTTGACTGAACTTCAATTTCTTTTTTACAATTTTAACGAGTTTTAATTAAAAAATATAACATTTTAAGTACACATTTAGAATCAACTGAAAAAACTTGTTTTTTTTCCGAGTTTTCTTATATTTCGTGCGTAAAAATTGAAATACATAAATATTAATATTACAATATTTCATATTATTACCTAAGTATTTTTTTTATAGAATTGTTTTGTTTTTTAATTAATATAAATCCATATGTGTACTAAAACGGTTTTTTATAACTTCCTTACCCGCATAAGTTCCCATTAAAACGGGGCATTTAAGTTGAAGCACTTAACCGGGTATAACCCTAATTTCCAGCGGAAGTTTTCCTACCCAAAGTACGGCCGCCGCCATCCGGTTTCCTCCGTTAATGTTATGCAGAAAAAAAATAATTTAAATATTAACTTAACCTACATAATTAATAATAATTAAAACCAAAAATAAATAAAATATGATCCTGCTTTATATTCCAACTAATGGTATGTTTTGAAATACAGCGACTTTTTGTGTGTCGGAATTATATAATCTTCTCTCTTCATTCCTTCTACATACATAATTATAAAACTATTAGTGAGATCATTTTCTTAAAATAAATTAAATCTAATTGTTTCCTCTAAAATATGTCATAAACAGTAAGTTAGATTTTACTAGAACGAACCTTAGACGAAAAAAAAAGCTTTATCAAAAATAATAATAAGGGTAGGTACATTATTATTTTTTTATTTTATTTCACTTTTGAGGGTTGATGGTAAAAAGAATTGATGTGGTGAAGGTTAAAAAAGTACACGACAAGTCTAGCTAGCTATTAAAAAAATATACTATACTCGTACATTTGAAATAGCTCGAGTCACGCAAAGGCATATTAGTCACATAAATAATAAATATTTAGTTTGGTATAGGTAGGTAGAGAGGAGACATGGAGGCATGTAGGATTGTAGGTGCTTCTAGTTGGTTACTATATATCGACATAATAGTAAAATAAAAATAAAAACATAAGCAAATAATTTCCAAGGTGAAGAATGTTGGGTTGGTAAGTTGAAAAAACAGGAAACAAATTATTATAGAGGAGAAGGAGTATATATAATTGCTTTTGGTAAGTATATGAATGTCGGAAATAATTGCATTATTTTATAAAGACTAATTTCTTTTTTTTTTTACTTTGAATTCAAAAATTGCAAACAGGTTGGAGAGTCATTATTTGATGCTTTTGAATAATTGTTTTTCATTTTTAACCAGCATGTCCCGGAAACGGAAGAATTTAGTGTTGAAAAACGATGTTTAGGAAGGACAATGAACTTTGGATATTTGCGAGGAATATTATATAGAATGTAATCTTATATAATTGACAAAACGTGCCAGAAAGAAACATTGGGGAGGATTACAGATTTAAAAAAAAAGATGCTGAGATGCGACTCGCACTGATAACATTCCATTCCGTCTGTTGATTTGTCTCGCTTAAAATCTTAACAAATTATTCATAACAATATTTTGTGTGAGATAAATAATTTAAAGTCAATATCTTTCTTTGTTCTTCCAAAACTTGAGTCCAAAACCATTTTTTATCAGTTTTCGTGTTTTGTTAAAAAAGTTGTCAGATGAATTTTTCTAATTTTTTTTGAGTCAATACCTTTGTCTTCATTTATTCATCAATTTTAAAATTTTGTTTGAAAAAACTGCCTGTTGGATTTTCATACAAATTTTACTGAATGTCGAAAACAATATTTTTTTCAAAAAGAAATAATTAGTTTGAAGCCAATATTTTTAATTTTTGAAAGGATATTTGAGTTAGAAATCCAAGTTCAAGTAATGTCTTTTATGTTTTAAATTCTTGTAAAATTTTTCTCAAAATTTTATCAGATCTGATTTTTCTTTGCAGGCAATTATTTTGAAGATAAAATAATTATTTATTCGAAAAATGTTAAGGGTGACAATTATTTTTTTTCAGTTTCTTCTGATTTAAAAAAAAAAAAACTTTAATTGAACTTTTTCAAAATTATATTAGTTGGTATCAATATTTTTTTAATATTATATAATATAAAATTTAATTGAAGTCGCTAGCGTTATTGGTTTGTGAGTTGTATGTACTGTTCAAAATATTGTAATTTTCACTGAAATAAAACCAATTTTTGGTAAATCATGGGTTTTCAGATTTATTTTTGTATTCTACAGATCTATTAGAGTATAAAAACAGGGGCAAATTTCACTAAATACTTTTAACTTTGTAAATTACTTTTCATTAAACGCAAAAGTTTTCCTTTTTGCAAAATATGTTTCAACAAACTCAAATTTGAAAATTTTGAAAAGTTTTGTTATTTTCAAAAGTTTCTTTTTGTTTCAGTAATATGCAAAGAGACATTTTCATTTGCAAATAAAAGTTTGTTTTTAAAGGGTTGGGTTCTATATCCCGGTTTTTATATTCCCGTTTCTTAAAATCCCGATTTTAAAATCCCGTCTTTTATAATCCTGCTTTTTATAATACCGATTTTGCATAATCCCGCTTTTTGTCATCCCGTTTCTTATAATAGCGTTTTTTATTATCCCGATTTTGCAATCAAAACTAGTAGTTTAATTTTAAAAAAATCGTGCGATTTGATTGCAAAATCGAAATTATAAAAAATTAAAACAAATTCAAAAATGAGGTATTTTTCTTGATTCATTTTATTGTAACCTTTAACAGATATAACATATCAAAAAATAAAAATATAAGGTAAAGTAGTATTCTTTTAAAATGAAACAACAAACTCAAATTAAAAATTAACAAAATCAACGATAGTGGTAAGACCGTTATGGAGAGGTAGATTAGCTGTAGGATGCATTTTGATTGTGCAAGAATTCATATTGTAAACAAAAATTATTGTTTATGTACAGTAAAAACAAAACAAATTACGATATTATTATGTATTAGTTTTATTTGTAATTATTATATTAGTCAAGTAATTTAACATTCAAACCTTTGACTCTTATTATTATTCAGTTTAATGCATATATTTTGTAAAAAAAGGGGTTTTCGGGATTTTAAAAAGCGGGATTGTAATTGATCGGGATTTTGAACAAGCGGGATTTTAAAAGACGGGATTTTAAAAAATCGGTATTTTAGAAGACGGGATTATAAAACCTTTTTTTCGGGATTTTTTAAAAACGGGATTTTAAAAAGCGGGATTCCGATACGCTCCCGTTTTTAAAAGTTATCGAAAACTATTAAAAAAATCATAAATTAACAGCTTTGAAAATGAAGAAGTAAAAAATAGTTTTACAAGGCAATGGACATAGCATACTTTTTGTTTGGTTTGACAAATTTACCAAAGAACATGAGTTTTGAATTGATTCATCTGAATTTCAAAAATGTCTGATTTTGTAGAGGTTTTTTAATCCATCGATTTTTTTAATGTAGCCGTCTTTAAATGGAATTTGAGAATTTGACGGTTTATAGAAATTTTTTTTTCAAGAACGATTTCCTTATCTAGTATGGATGTGTTGAATAACACAATCTAAAATTAACTTTGTAACTTTTCAAAATACGAATTAGTTGCAATGTTGTATTTTAAATTGGTGAACATTTTTTACTTTTCACTTTTCAAATAAAGTCTGAAAAATTGAAAAGTGAAAAGTCTTTTCATTTTGCAAATTTTGTGAAAAATTAAGCGATTTTAATTTGCAGGATGTTATTTTTTTGCAAAGTTGCTAATTGAAAAGCATTTGGTAAAATAAACCCCAGGTCCCAGGTTTTCGTATCGTAATTTGTAAATTCATTTTACTCCTAATTTGTTATAAGTGTCCTTTCCTGCTCATATCTTCAACCTAACATAGTAAAATTAGTATCAAAAACTTCTGGAAATGTATTCAATAAAAATTAAAACATAGCTATTTGCTCTATCATTTAATATATACAATTTCCGATCTCGTCAATTTTATTTACTCTGTGGTATTTTTTGTTTATAGGTATAGAACTTTAAACTGGTAACACTATTTTAACTGGTGACCATTTTGTCTCAGCTGTCAAATGATTTATTTTGAGTTTGCTTTGACAATTCAATATGAATAGCTTGACGCCTAAACAAAGCTTCCAAATTTCATAATTTGTTTATACATATACATATTTATATAATTATGCAGTGTTTAAGTCAGTTAAATTTGAAGCGAAAAAGCTCACTTTTGGTTGAATGGATACGTCAATGAGTTATGAAAATCTTCTAAAGGGCCTTGTACATAAGAGCGAACAACGAATGAACGAATGGACGACCAAACGTGATTTTACATATTTCAAAAAGTCAATTACAAACAAAAACACATTTAAATTATAAGAAACCAATTGACACTAATATTAGGATAATAAAATTTGCATTTTGTTCTCTAAAACAAGAAAATTTTGTAAAAACAATTTGGTAGTAACGAATTGCAAGGTTGTTGCTACGAACTGTCAAACTCTATTCGCGTTCCACATACCATCCAAACTCTTAACCTCAAAATTATACCACTCTTGTTTTGTTTTGGTGTGAAAGATCATGGCTGAGGAAAATATGGAGAAAAGGGTAATTATAAATTGACAATTCGTCGCTGTCTGCGAATAGAAATAAAGCTCATGTGAAAGAAAAGTCAAAATATGCGAACATCCACAGTTCGCAGTTCGTAGCTCATGTGCAAGATGCTTAATGGTTGTTTATTGTGCTTCATGGGTTTATGGAATAATTGCTTCGTACTTCTTTAAAAACGATGCTAGAGCCATAATAACTGTGTTTTTCATCAACAAGATGGCGGTAATACATGTCAAAAAGCTCATTCCAAAATTAATTTATTGAAGAATACGTTTGTGTCACGCCATAAGTCGTGCCATAAGTTCAACACGGTTGATAGCTTGAAGGAATAGATTCTCTTCGTTATTTCCAATGTACGGCCACAAATGTTGGAAAATATTATCGAAAACTGGACCTCCTGATTAACTTACGTTACCCTATTTTAGTGGAACCCCATATAGTCAAAGTCATGATCCTCAAAAATCGACACCTTTGCAATAGCAATATGTTCAAAAAATAGCTAAATCGAAACCACTTCCTGGTAGTTCACACTTCTAATGACAGCTTAGTTTGACAGATGTGTATAGATTTCGAAAGCCAGATCGCTAAGAGTCCATCAAAAACAATGTTCTATCTTAAACATAGCAGTTTTCTGGCACTATGTCCGCACATATGTTCCTAAAGTTGTGGGTATTGAATGCATTTGAGAAAATTGTTTATTTTTGTGAATAACGAGAAACTGGCTGGAATATATTGCAACAAATTATATAAAAGAATAAAATATGGCAGCAGACAAAACTTGTGTGACATCTGCTTGCAATAAATAATTTCAGTGTAAGTAGGCTGGATGGACTTTTCAACGTATGCCGGCTTTGAGTCAATTGCAATTCTTATGATAAATAAATAATAAATAAGGTAGAGCAACTAATGACTTACAACTCTCAACCATAGCTGTGCGAGTCATGTTAGGGATGGAGGGGACCTACAGTTTTAAAACAAATCTAAACGGCTATTGTGAAAAAAAAAACACTTTTCATGAAAAGAACAACTCTTGGAAGATTTTTCAATTCCTCGCAAGAGGCAGTGCCCGTGAAAAAAACAACTTTTGAGGTGGCACAGGCAGGTTTTGAACCACAGGCAGGTATTGAACGCAAGAACTCTTGGACACTCTAAGTTAAACAATAATACTTAATTCTAATGCCTTTCGGCCCTACGAACAGTCCTACGCACTAACCATCACGCCACAGGTTCTACATACGTTATCATTTTTAAGAGGAATTAATTGAAAGAAAAAGAACAAAGAAATATATGACGTAATTCAATGTTATCTTACTATAAAATACTTCAAAGTCAAAGGTCTCCTTTTTCAAGTCATTTAAATTCAATTTTTTTGCTCAACATATTTTCAACTTTGACTTGTTTTTTCTTACCCCAAAAACTCTTTGCCAGTAACTTATTTTTTCCTTTTTATTTCAAAAATGAAAAACCAACAGAAAAAAAAACTCTTCAAAGACTATAAACTTATTTAATAATGCTTGGTTTCATTCTATGAATTAGTAGGTAGGTAGGTAGGTATAAAGGAAGGGTTTTGGTCATTTTCCGTTTAATTCAACATTCACAATGTGAGTTGTGGCGGGTTTTCCGTTGTAAGTTCAACAACAAAAGTTCAAAAACTTTTTCATCAGTTCAGATGATTAAAAAATCATCATTTTCTTGAACTACACTTCTTCTAAAAGAAAGAAAAAAAGAAAATACCTTGAACAATAATAAAGCTTAAGAAAAAAAAGAAAAAAGAAATAAAACAAGACGCCATATTATATTCTTTCGTTCTGTGAACTTATTTATATTTCACTGAAGAAAACAACAATTTTTGTTTGTTTGATGTTGCTGAGTTGAAAAAGTATTATCATAGCAGACAAAAATATGCTTAAATTCAGGAGTGTTCATAGAACAATAGAATACAACAAATGATAGTAATTACTTGAATAATAAAAGGAAATCTTTTTGCATTCATTCAGCACGTTTTAAGAAACAACATGTACTTCGGTGTATAAAGGACTCACAAAAAGCTGTTTGAACGTGGCTAGAACGTTCTTAATACGAGTCGACAGAAGGAAAATATTTGCACCCTCTTAAATAAATAATTTGGTGGAGTTCGAGATGCGAATAGGTATTGAACAAATTATGACACAATATGGATTTTTTATAATGTCGGGAAAGTTAAAATAGAAAATAAGGGTCACTCACGAATCGAATCAATAAATCTGGATTTTTTTCAAAACAAAATAATCTTGAGCTTAAAATGTCATTGATAAGAAACAGCTTGCAGGATATAGCTGTAAGGGCATCCCTTAGGCGAGGATAAAACTCGTACAATAGAATACATAAAGAAGACCTTGGAAGTTATGGTGAATTTTGTATCACTACTTTAGAAATAAATCGGGATTTCCATAAATATATATCTACCAGAATCCACCACAACAAAATGATTTACTGTACATATTTTTGTATATGAATAATTCCGCAACAAACTATACATGCCAAAATAGTTTCTTAGATAAAGTTCATTGCTTAAGTTTACTAACTATGTTTCTGGTGGTTCTTTTCTGAGTGAATTCAAAATTCTTAACATATGGACGTTTTTATATTTTTATTTTGTTATTTAAATGAATTTTTGAGTGAAAATTTTCTTCAACGTGTGTACATAGCGTGAATTTCTCACAAGAGGTGTGTAAAGATGTACTGTACATAGTGCGGGTCTTCACACAAAATATAAAGAGTAAGCTGCATTATTTATAAATGTGATTTAATGGAAGTCAGGAAAGTTAAATCCCCTGTTGGCGCCTCTTTTAAAGGTTACACGCACAACTGGAGTTGTTGTTGGTTGCATGTATGTGTTCGTATGGCCTTACGAACAGTTTCTGACATATAGGCAATTATTAAGGGTTTAAGAGATGAAAACTCATATTGTTCTGAAAAAGACGTTAAAATTAATGTTTACCTTTTAAAGAAATTACAGACAAACTTTCGATTTTGCATCACATCAGTTTGTTCAAAAGTTACATTGTTAAGGGGTTCGGTATATAGGAGAAATTAGTATGCAGTATTATTGTGGAGTTTTTTGAGATATTTGAACTTAAGCTTGAAGCATGTTTTCAAACTATTTTTGAACTTGAATTCGTGATTTTGTCCAACAAAAATATTAAGTATACGCTAAATTGTACGTATTTTGCTGTGACTATTGCTATTGAAATGCTAGGTATAAAATATTATTTTAAGTGATACTATTAAAACACAACATCGTTTTTGGAAAAGGCAAGAGTTAGAGGAGTGACTTAATAAAAACAACCAACCTAAGCTGAATCGACTAAGATGATAACTAATTGACACATTTATTTGTTAGAATTGTTCCTCTATGTAAAATGATTCAACTTAATTTATTTCGTTTAAACCCTTAGTTTTATGTTCGTTTTAAGATTCAAAATCCTGCTCTTTGAATGTGGATCTTCAACGACAATGTATTATTATTATTATTAATACATTCTTTATTTCTCGATAATTGTTTACATTTTGTTGGTATAAGAATTGTAAGGCTTGACAAAAATTTTGCCGTCTGCCTAATCGACTATTGCGAGTTTTTAGTAAAAAGAAAGAAAAGCTTAAAGTTCACTTTGAATTCGAACCTAGATAATATCATTAAATAGGGAAACGATTCGAGTAGAATTGAATGCTTCGAAAACTCAATGCTGCCTACCGTTGTTAAAAAAATGTACCACCTTAGCCATCACCCACGAGTAGAACATGCAAATTGAAGGATACTGAAAACCTTGAAATTCTCGGTATGTCTATCTTTAACTACCTCTTGTGGAAGAATGCCGCCATGGCTATTATCTATTAGACTAATACGTTCAAACTTGAGTATATAATTCCCATCTCTGGACTAATGTTCCGTCAACCTACATAAGTCTCTTGTACATCAATGATCGGTGATGATATCTTCGTTGAATTATTTCGTCACTTGAAAACCGTCGCAAAGTTTCTTTTCCCACCCATTTTGATCGTTATTTTAACGAATTACCAATTCAAACGGAATACTCGCGCCTCCATGAATGCTCATCATGCGCTTCAGTATGCCCTCGAGCCGAACTTCGGTCGTACGGTCAACTACAGTATTTTGTTCATTAGCCGCACTACGTTAGTGTGGAGAACCTTAACACACTTTGTTTTTCCCATCAGTCAAGAAAATCAAAAAAATTTTGTGGGGTTTTTGTAAGATTTTTTGGTAATTTTACTATAGCCCCTGCTTGTAGTAGTACCCATGGCGTGATGGAAAGTGATTAGGAATGTCATGCTTGGTTTCAATCCTGGTCTGTGTCATCTAAAGTTTGTTTTCACGGATACTGCCCCTTGCGAGGAATTGACAAATCCTCCAAGAGTAACTCTTGTCATGAAAAGTACTTTCTCAAATGAGCCGTTCGGATTCACCTTAAAACTGTTGTGCCCCTCCATCCCTGCTGACATCATAACTTGCACACAGGAATGGTTGAGAGTTGTAATTTACTAGGCCCTAGTTTTTATTTTATTCTAGTACTTTGCACTGATCTTATCTGACGGCGGTCATTAGAATTCCGAGAGATCTTCTACAAATCTACTATGTCATTTTATTGGCCAATTTATATTTCTAAAACCTCATACATTTCTGTATTTTTAGAAATATTCCATAAACAACATTTTTCATCCAAATTTTTTATTTTTGCTGTCAGAAATCTGAAAAGTTTAGACTTTCTTTAGACCAAAAGACTTTCTCAAAGATTCTATATGAGTTTGATGCTATAGTCCCTAGACTTTTGAAATGGTCAAGAAAATTCTTGTGGCCAATATTTGACTAGTAGAGAGCTGAGTTGACTTTCTTTCTTGTAATGCTTTCGCAGTGTGATCGAAAAATAAATTGAATTTCTCATATCTTGAATGAAGTAAAGAACAGTTTTTTTGTCATTATTATAAGATCTGTCATTTTAAACCGTCATGTCATCTAATTCATCAACGTCTTAAGCTAAGTATACACGATTGGAAGATCTTCCAATGTTGGCCGAACTGATCAAAATTTTATAATGGCATGCGATTATCATATTGCTATCAAATGAAAATTGTCCGTTTATAAGGTTGGTTGATATTATCCACATATTAGATAATTTTTTGGTAGGAAATCGGCTGATAATTGCCAAAAATTTTTCCATGAAATGGAGACATTGTCGCTCGTTTCCTATCCGGATTTTTTTTTCGCATTTTGTGAAGATTATACGGTTTGACCATTTGGCTTTAAATTCGTTGTTAGCCATCTCAGTCTACTTAACATCGCTTACAAAATCTTCTCTGCCGTAATATGTGAACGTCTAAAACCCATCTTTAACAACCTGATAGATCCTTATCAGTGTGGTTTTAGACCAGGAAAGTCCACAGTCGATCAAATATTCACATTACGGCAGATCCTGGAAAAAACCCAAGATCACCAAATCGACACCCACCATCTTTTCATCGATTTCAAGGCCGCATATGACAGAGTCTACAAGGACAAGCTGTATAGAGCCATGTCTAGTTTTGGCATCCCTGCCAAATGCGTCCGTTTGTGCAGGTTGGAAACAACTTAACAGAACCTTGCGATGTCAAAAAAGGCTTTAGACAAGGTGATGCGCTGTCATGCTATTTTTTTTAACATCGTACTTGAAAGAATAGTATAGAGCTTCAACACTAGAGGCACTATCTTTCAAAAGTCTGTCCAATTACTACATATGCTGATGACATTGACATAATCGGAAGAACTGAGCGTGATGTGGATGTCAATGGGGCTTTTGTGAGTATTGAGGCAGAGGCGGCAAAAATGGGTTTAACGGTTATTGAGGACAAAACAAAGTACATGCTGTCGTCAAGGAAGAACTTACAACACCGACATCTCGGAAAAAACGCCACCATCGACAGACGTAACTTTGAAGTAGTCAAGGACTTCATCTACCTAGGCTCTGCTGTAAACGCAGAAAACAACACCAGCGCTGAGATCAAACGAAGAATAACTCTTGCGCTGTTTCTTTGGGCTAAAAAACCAATTGAGTAGCAAAGCCCTCTTTCGAGCGACTAAAGTGTAGCTATATAAGACCCTCAACATCCCCGTCCTGCAGAAGCATGGACTATGACAAAAGCGGATGAAAGCACCTTGGGTCGTTTCGAGAGAAAAGTTTTTCGTGTGGTCTACGGTCCCGTATGCATAGAAGGGGAGTGGAGGAGAAGATGGACCGACGAGCTGTACGGGCTGTACAGCGACGTAGACTTAGCCAGAAGGGTAAAAGTCCAACGACTAAGATGGCTGGGTCACGTAGAGCGCATGGAAACCAATGCTCCGGCCCGGAAAGTTTTCGAATCCACACCCACAGGACAGCGCATTAGAGGAAGACCGCGGATCAGATGGCGCGCACAAGTGGAAAATGACTTCACCCAACTTGGAGGGTGAAACTGGAGACATCTAGCTATAGGGACCGAGCTAGATGACGAACTTTGTTGGTTGAGGCCCTAGTTCACACAGGACTGTAGCGCCACCTTATGTAAGTAATTAAGCCATCTCAATGGTATAGCTAACGTCTAGCCAAACCGTGTATATAAATACTTTATACTCCGAAAGACCGGCATCGCCTGGTCTCGATGTCCTGATGGATAATTTGTAAGGTTTGTTCACGCGTAAAATCCCTTTTAAACTTCTTTTTCGTTACTTTGCCAGACGGTAACTTCTTACTTCTTTTCATTTTTGCAGTTTCTGAATTCTTTGAAGATCCTGTAAGCTTTAGTTGTTTCCTGTTGAAAAAATTTCTGCTAATTCGGTGTTTAGACGAGTTCAAACGTTTTCAAGAAGTCGTGCAATTAATTCAAAATTTGTCAAGCGATTGGTTGCCATTTTTTTTTATAACTTTTGACAAATAAAATTGGGTGTGTAGATGGTAAATAAAAATATTGGTTACATTTGTTTGCAAAAAATCTGCCAATACTGGGAAAATCTTCTAATCGTGTACACTTAGTTTAAGATTCATTGAAATAAGAGTTTGTGAATCGTCCTGAAAAGAACACAAGCTGATGCTTCGGAGAAAGAATAGAGATTAGTAAGATAAAAAGTTGAGTTCGTATACACGAGAGTCATATGTATAAGCAATTTTGTTTATATTTTTGAGATCTTAGAACTTAATACTAGCCAATTCCAATTTCAGTAAATCAATGTAAAATTTGAAGGATTTTTATTAAAGAAAGCTGGTATAATAAACTCAAGTTATTATTTTCTAGAGTCTAGACTTTAAAAGTTGAATCATAACGCTGATCAAGAAGGTAATGTAGGTATGGCTTGGACCTTGGCAGAAGGTTGCTTTAGTTCGAATCGTAATTCAGATACAACCTTTTATAGTTCAAACAAATTTTAATAATGAGCTTCTTGAGGCTATCATTGCGTATTTTTTTCCAATAAAATACGTAATGATTTTCCAAATCTACAATCCCTTACTTCGATATACCGTTTAAAAATTATCAGTATCTTACTTCGATATTCCGTTTACAAATTATCAGTATTTTACTTAATTTTCAAAATAAATCCTTATTAGTTGTTAGTCCTTCTTTGCCATGCAATAACCTTAAAACATTCATAGTTTTAACATCAAGTTTTTGGAATAAATTGAAAAGAAAACATATATAAAAATGTTGAAAACGCTTTATTCTATAACTAAAATCAGAGTTAGTACTAAAAATTAACTCTAAATCGAATTTTTTTAAGAGTGTTGTATTTTGACTTAGCCTTAAAAACACGGTTTTGGTTGTCTTAAGTATATTTAGGTTAGGTTAAAGTTGATGGAAACGGACACACTTAGGCCACTTTAATGGCCCATTGTGATACCACATGAATCTTGAGGCTTCCTCCTAAGCTCAATGGAACCAGTTTGAGTCACTTACGAAACGTGAGAGGCTGATTATGCTGATATGATTTAGATCATTTAGATCGTTATAGAAGAATTCTCCTAGGTAATTCTTGTGTTTTTGAGCTAGAGCAGGGCATTGTACAGAGAATGTGAAGAACTGTTTCCTCCTCTTCCTCGTCCATACAGCTTCT
The DNA here is from genome assembly GCA_951509635.1 of Eupeodes luniger. Classification (NCBI taxonomy): domain Eukaryota; kingdom Metazoa; phylum Arthropoda; class Insecta; order Diptera; family Syrphidae; genus Eupeodes; species Eupeodes luniger. The sequence goes on from OX608074.1 coordinate 88,402,589, forward strand.
GCAAAAGTCATTTGAGAATACGCCTTATCTCGTGGTGTGCTTTCCTATTAGACAGTGTCCGGTTATGACACCTATTATCGAGCTTATATGCGATCTGCTTAGAGATAGCAAGCACCTTGAACTTTTTAAATCTAGTTTTGGCCAGATGTTTTTTGTGACCTGACACGTGGTGATGTTGTTCCACCTGGTGCCTGCCCTCCTCACAGCGTTTTGCATTAGCAACAGTTTACAAGTAGCGATTGGTATGCTATTTGATGGGCTGCACTGTATTGTTCCTGGTGAGTTCATCTGCCTTACAGTTACCTGGAATGTCTCTATGGCCCGGCACCCAGCAAAGGTGAATATTAAACTGTTGTGCTATCTCCATTAGAGATTATCGACAGTTATGGACTGTTATAGAGTTTGTAGAATCCAGAGATTTGATAGCGGCCTGACTATCTGAGAAAATACGGATATCAGATGTTGATATCACGTTTTCTTTAAGCCAGGACAAGACTTCTTTTATCGCCAAAAGTTCCGCCTGGAACAAGCTACAATGATTGGGAAGGCGGAATGAGAGACTTAATTTCAGTCGTTCAGAGTACACACCTCCACCAACCCCTTCTTTTGTTTTTGAACCACCTGTATAAAAATGGATTGACTCGTCTTCCAGGAATGTCCATACCTCCCAGAAAGATCTGGAAGGTATAGAAATCCGGAAGTTTCTGTCGAATTGCAGTTGGGAGATGGTGTAGTCTGTGTGCTTTGGAATTAATTCTAAGTAACTAAGAACGGAGTGGCCATAATGTTGTTGTTAGTCCACTGCGACGAAGCTTTGAGGCGAATAGCAGAGCTTGCAGCTATTTGTTTGCTAAAAATGTCAAGAGGTGTTAGGTAGAGTAAGGTGTCCAGTGCCGCAGATGGGGTCGTGCGAAGCGATCCACTTATACATAGGCAAGCTGAATGTTGGACTTTATTTAATTTGTCACGTTTTATAGCTTTCTCTAAAGCAGTCCACCATACTGCCACACCGTACATTAAAATCGGTCTGATTACCGATGTGTATAGCCAATGCGTGATTCTGGGTTGTAAGCCCTATTTATTACAAATAGCTTTTTTGCAAGAAAAGAGAGCTACAGTAGCTTTTTTGACTCTTTCCTGTACTTTGCGTTCCCAATTTAGTTTTTATCTAAGACAAGACCCAGGTATTTAGCCTCGTCTGAGAATTTTAATTGGATTCCTTTAATATAGGGAGGGTTGAGAAATAGAATTTTCTATCTTCTCGAAAATAAGACTAAATCAGTTATGTGTGGGTCAACACCCAGTCCATACCGATCAGCCTAAAGTATTAGTCTGTCTAAGGCATTTTGTAAGAGTTCTTTTAAGGTGTTAAGATGCTTTCCTGAAACCAATATAGCAACGTCGTCGTCCGCATAGGCGATCCGCATCCAGACTAGTTAGGATTTCATTCACCACTAGGTTCCAGAGGAGAGAGGATAGAACACCACCTTGCGGGTCTTAAGTATTTACAATGGCATATTTTAAAAACCAAGATTTCAATTCAGGACATCTTAATCCTTCTAAAAAATATTGTTTTGTTTATGCACCAGAAACAATAACTTAATTTTGTTGACCAGTGTAATCAATCAAGAGTTCTAAGGTTAAGCTTTTTCATTAACATTGCGAATTTTGAGAAACTGACATATTCCAAAAGATCATCAATTACATCAGCAGATTAGACCAGCAGGGTCAAATATGTAGACTAAATTGCCAAATTTGTTGGTGCATTCGATGATTTGGTGACCCACTGAAGTGCATGTTCTATAAAAGTGCTACGAGTTGTTCCCATTTGTTCGATATCTTCATACCCCTTTGTAAACATTACAACCTTATTTATTATTCAATTGGTATTTCGTTTTGTCTCGAAAAAAAATGAACTTAATTAGTGAAAATATTTTCTATTTTTGTTACTTTACTTTTACTTTTATTTTACGTAATTGTCCCATAGGAATTCCAAAATCAATATCTTTTTTTAGAACTGAAGCAAGGATACGTGCATATATAAAAAAGATTCAAAGTGTTTCAAACTTTCAAAAAGTGCTTACATGTTCATATACATATGGTCACCGAAAATAGCCTAAGGCAGTAACTTTAAAAGGTTTTGCAGTATATAAGATTGTATATCTGTTCTCAAGATTCTTTTCCATGGAATCTCATATAAAAACTTGATTTTATATATTAAAAATGATTGACCCAGTAATTTTATGAAATGCGTACAAATATTGTAAGTCAACATATGCAGCTATTATACACTTACCTATATATGAGATATACAGGCTGAGCACCAAAACAATGATCTTCCCTGTCAAAGACATCATCGTCATCAGCTTGTGGTGTTTCGGATGTGGGTCGTTTTGATGGATAATTTAAGATCGCAGCACGTTTGACAAATTTTTCTATATATGTAGATAACGTATTAGCACCCAGCCAAAGCTTATCACAGCGCACTTCAATATATATTCCCAAATTTATTCACAACACAAGCAATTTTAATCAGCAAAAAGAAAAAAAAACTAAAAAGAACAAACTATAAGCACTTGAATGATGGCGCAAATAAACGATTAAATTCTTTCCATTGACAAATATAACTACATACGGTTCGGTTCACGTTTCAAGCTTCAAGCTTCAAGACTCAAATGGTCAAACTACCCTTGAAAACACACACTGGTCCTATTCGTATATATGATGATCTTTCTGGGGTGCGCTGACGGTGCGGTATTGTTTGTGTTTTTTTTTTAACTATGCCCCACTTTGTATTTAAGAGTCAATTAGGACAGTAGGATACCTCAAATAGGGTAACGCGGCGGCGGCGGTGATGGTGGAGCAGAGCGCAGGCAGCAAAGACGTCTGCGGCGCGGCGTGGCGTGGTGACAGCGGGTGACTGCTGTACAACTGTGATAAAGAGAGGTAGTTGTTTGTTTAACGATTCGATTTAAGGGTAATTTATGGACTCGGACTGTCGACTCTGACACTGACAACGACTACGAAAACGAAAACGACACCGACACTGACACCGACCGACACTTATGCGCGAGGCGACATATATTATTTTTAATCCGAGCATCAATCACCAGCGACGACACTTCGAACTTAACAACTATGAATAGCCACTGCAGCAGCGATGTGCATCATTATAATCATAAATATTGTCATGGGAACCACAGCTAATAATAGGTCCGGAGCAGATCTATGAGTCTATCTAGTTTCTAGTTTCTAGTATATGTATCCAAACTCCTCCGGTCCATGGATTATGCACGGATACAAGAGAAGAGGCAAGATGATGGTTGATGACGGAGGAAATTGAAAAGCCAAACAGGAAACCACGCAATTAAAACAAGAAAAACACACTAAAACGTGAGTTTTTCGAAAAAATGAGAATTTTTTAAACGACAAGGTATACGAGTAGAAACGAAAGGAAAATAATGAGAAAAGGACTTTTTAGCACTGCATTGGGAGAAGTCCAAGGGGTGGTAGTTTAGACTTAATTTTTTTTTTAACTTTTTTTCTTTTTGGCAGATTGCAACTTGGCCTTAATTATTAAAGCACTTGAAACCGAAACCTTTCTTGAAGGTATAATAAATTTTTCTAGACTGCGTATGGTGTATGATGGTTGTTGGTGTGTGGTGTGTGGTGTGTACCTTTTCGCCTCGGAAAATTCCTGCCTTGAAACGACGACGTTATGTTCACAACTGAAACTGTAACTGACGGACGAACGAACTGAGCAGAGCTGAGCTGAGAGAGTGGAATTATACTGCATTGTGGACGGATGTGTTTGCCGTGTTAGGGTGTCAAGTTCGTAGGTGTGCGAGAGCATATTATGGGGGGGGAGGGGACTTTTTTTTACTTTACTGGGAGCCACGCTGCTGCTGGTAGATTAGGTATAGCTTCGTGTGCTTTTCAATAGAGCGATGCTTCATTTATAGGGAGGTTTGGTTAGGAGGTAGGTGTATATGATAGAAGAGCTTTCACTCCGGAAGCATCTCAAGTTTTTGCGGCAAAACAACAATTACAATAACAACAACAACAACAAATATAACACGCACGTATAGAGAGACTAAGAAGTAGAGAGAGAGAGAGAAAGAGAGCAAATATAAAGAAAGTCTCAGGGGGTGGTCCTTATGGTATGGTTACAGGTAGAATTTTGTTAATTTCAGGGTGTTGCTTTTGCAATCCTAACCTAGTGAGTGCAAGTTGATGTGAGGCATTTACTGCCAAACTTTACTTTGTAGTATTTTTTTAATTTTAAAAGTTTAATACAATTGAACATTTGTCAGAATAATATATAACCAAATAGTAAAAAATGTTGCGACCAGAACTAATTTTAACTTTATAAAATGGACAATTTTAAAGAGGATGTGTTAAAAAAACATCAGGAATAATTCGTTTTTATTTTACGAATTTTGATTTTGGAAACTATGATCTGAATTTTTATATCAGTATCTTTTTTTGAGGATTTAACAATATACTTTTAATTTTGATAGGTATAGTGGTGCAACAATCCATACGTAGTAACCACAAAATTTTTAGGAAGCGCTACTCTACGATCAATAAGCCATCAAGTGTCAAACATAACAACGGAACATCTAAGAATACCTGTGTTTTGTTGGAGAATCTATAAATAGTATAGTAGGATTTTACACGAATAACAAAAACAAATATCCGTAGTATGAATACTACCGATAAAATTTAGAGTAGAATCTACCTGGGATGGGTTTTTGACAATTATACGAGTCTCGAATGGATCTTATGTGATTTCGTTCTAAAATGTTGGTACGATTGATATTGCATTTGTATCTCGATGGCTGTATTCGTTGAGTAGTTGTGCATTTGGAATCATGTGTTTTCCATTGGGGAAAAAAATCAATCTGTTACTGTTGATATTATTTAGTTTTGTTAGTGAAAATGGACTAACTGGGCTTATTTTGCAAGAGAAAATTATAGAAAAGATATTTATGTTTTGCTATGTTTCTACCAAAGGTTTATCTCAGTTTAGATTAAATAAATCTTTTTGGTATTTCCACCGCACAAGAAGATTTAAAAATTATTAAGTTTGACAGCACTTTCTAAAATGCAAATGGTGTTTCGATGTTTCTTATGAAGTGCAAGTGAGATAGTTTGATTCGTGTTAAACAATGAAAAACTGAATAGTTAAGCACCATATAAGAATATGCTACCTACTCCATGTGCAATTTTTTTTTTTAATTTGATTAAAACAAAACTATATTTTTTGTACACAAACATGCAAATAAACAGACCATAACGCATTATCTGTAAAACCACCTCCTCCACACAAGTTTTTCTTCACAAAGTTGGACTCGACTCCGATCCCCGACTGGAATCGAAGCGAGTCAAGCTCATTTCAACTCGATTTAGTTATATAAAGAATTTAGGTATGCTTCAAGCTCGCTTCAACACCACATCTTAATGCAGTAGTCTACGAACAAACCCCCTTTTTGAAGTTTTTATTTTATGTCAAATTGTTTGGTTAAAACTTTGAAATCGACTATCACATTACACAGACGTATTTTCTTGATTTTGATAGTCAACTATCAAAAATCAGCTTACACGATTTCACCCCTGATCTGAATTTCGCTTTATTTTTTTTGGAATTTTTTGATAAATTATTCTGGCAAATATTCAATTGTATCAACTTTCAAATATAAAAACCGGACTACTGCGGATCGTTGTTTTGGTAATTTCTCACTGTACTATATAATATGGAATACCAAAAAAACACGGCTAATGAAAACCTCAAAAATTGCTTTCGATACTCGAATATAAGTCAAATCTCTATCCACAATACTTAATTTTCATCGGCAGTGTTCTTCTGTTGTATTTATTTTGTATATACATTTCTATTTTACTATGGATGGCTTTTCCAAAAAAACACGTGTATAATTTTGCAAACAAATTTTTAAAACTTGTTTAAGCTGAGGCAATATTATAGTGAATTTGCTGAATATTTATTTAACTAAATATAAAAAAATATTATTGGAAAAAATGTATTTTTTCATTGATGTCTGTGATTTTTCTGAATCTAAGTTTATTTTATTTTAAGAAATATACTTACAGATTTTGATTCATCCAAAGAAAAACTTAGGATTTATATAAATAAAACAAAATTGATTCCAAGGCCAAATTTGTTTTTATTAAAAAACAATCTCACTGTTATCAAATATCATCATTTGTGTAATTGAATGCTGGCAACACTAATTAAAGAGCTTGACAGCTGACAATTCGGAATGAATAGAAAGTGGAACAACTGCCTAAAGCAGCTTCTTCACTTTCTTGGTACACATTTAAAATAATGTTTCGACATTTACTACATTAAGTATTTTTCTTTTACATTTATTTGAGTTTCTCTTTTAAACAAACCAAAATAAGAAAAACATTTTTGATTTAATGAAGGGTTTGTTTATTATTCTGTGCCGAAAGTTTACATACAAGTAAGAAGATAAACATAAAAAAGGTTTTTATTCGATCAAGCTGCAAATACCGATAACAGCTATTGGACCGACAAGTCGGGAAACGTTCAAGGAAAACAATGTGTATTTTAAAAATTATTTGACCAGCGTAAACCAGAATATTTCTTAACCCTGGTAAATTTTTAACCCACTCTATTTTAAAGCCCAGGATAATTTTAAACTCAATTTATTTTTAAATCTAGTTATTTTATAAACCAGGTTATGCTTTAACCCAGGATTTTTTGAAACTAAGGTTATTTCATAAGCTAGGTCATTTGTAAACCCTGTATATTTTTTCCCCTATGTTACTTTTTTAACAAGATTATTTTACAACCTTAGTAATTTTCAAACCCAGGTTATTTTTGACCCTATTAGTTCTTAACCTAGGTTGTTTTTTAACCCTGATTATTTCCAGGTTATTTTTTTATCCTGATAATTTCTTATTCATTTATTTTAAAACCCAGGTTATTTATTATTAAAGTTAACCCTGGATATTTTATGACCTAGGTTATTTTGTAGCATAGGCGAGGTTGTTTTATTACCTCGGCCACTTTTTAATAGTGATTATTTTTAAACGTAGGTTATTCCTAAACACAGATTATTTGTAGCTATTTTAAAACCCAAGTTATTTCTTAACTCTGGTTATTTTATATTCCAAGTTTTTTTTAATAAATCCTAGTTTATTTTACAACCCACATTCTACCTCTCATAAAATCATCCTAGTTCATTTAATTGGGTTGATATCTTTCTGCATACTCACATTCCTATTAATATAAATCTAAGCATTGGAATAATTTTGTCTGTTCATCACCAACTTTGTTTTTCATCCTGGTTCCTCTTATATAAAACAAACCCGGGAAAAGGAAAGATATAAACCGCTGCACCAGATAATATTCCTTCACTTCTTTTAAATTTTTGTAAATACAATTAAGCATCCCCGCTGTGTTATATTTTCAACATGGCTTTGCGACAAGATATATTTTAAAATACATGGAAACATTCTCTGATTACTCCTATTGCTAAACTTCAAGTAATTCCAAAAGTATTTGAAGCAATTGTTAAAAATAAACTGTATGTCTAATTTAGTTCGAAATCATATTTCTCAGCATCATCATGGCTTTATGAGTGGTAGATCGACAGCAACCAATTTATCAATATTTACGAATTATTGTCTTGGTTGTTTAGAAAATCGTTTGCAAGTCGACGTTATTTACACCAATTTTTCAAAGGCATTTGATCGTGTGCAACACAATATTCTTTTGAAAAAACTTGAGCTGCTAGGGTTTCACTCTGCTCTCCTTGACTAGATTAAAAGTTATTTGGTTGGACGTAGTCAATATGTTAAAATTGGTGATGTTTTATCAAATAAAATAATAAACTTTTCAGGTGTTCCTCAAGGCAGCCACCTTGGGCCACTCCTTTTTATTCTTTTTATTAATGATTTGCCAAATTATATTTCTTATGCAAAGTGTCTCTTATATGCCGATGATCTCAAGATTTTTAGCTGTGTAAGATCTCCATTAGATGCCAGTAAAATTCAAACTGATATTGACTGCATTGTTAACTGGTGTACTATGTACACTGCCAATCACTAGGATGAGGCCACATATTTTTCAACTGATTTTCGTTCTTTATACCTGCTGGAAATTTCGTACCAATACAAATTTACTACATTTGAGTAGGTAGATATTTTCTTTAAAAAAAGTAATAAAATTAAGGGGTTAAATAGAAAAGACCGTTGGAATTTCCCTACATTAATGAATGAGCTACCTAAAAAGGATATAAAAAAGTGAGTCACTAGGATGAGGCCATTGCGAATATTTCGTTGTAGAAGTTCAGATCAGCAATTTTTTTCAAAATTTGGGTTACAATATTTAAGAACGTTTTACAAATAACTATTTTTATTAAATTTCAACTACAAATGGGTTCCGGAAAGACGTTGACAGTAGCAGAAAGAGGACAAATCGATGCTTTCAAGGAAATGGGACTCTCAAGCCGAGAAATAGCAAGGAAGCTGAACAGAAGTAAGACAGTTGTAAACAACTATCTTGCTGATCCTCAAAACTATGGAAAAAACCAAAAAGGACGCACAGCCCAAGCAACAACATCCCGAGAAAAGCGGTTAATTTTACGTATTGCTTCAAATTCTACTCAATCAGCTACTAAAATAAGGTCCAAAAGCGGAGTATCAGCCAGTATTTCGACAGTCCGAAGGATAATAAGAAAAGATGGTACTATCCAGAGAAGAAAACTCAAAAAGAAACCTGTTATAAAGCAAGTACACAAGGAGCTGCGAATGAACTTTGCAACAGAACATGTCTCTTGGAGCAGTCAATGGAAACGCGTCGTCTTTTCGGATGAAAAAAGTTTAGCCTTGATGGCCCCGATGGTTACAACTTTTATTTCCATGATTTAAGAAAAGAGGAATTAATTTTGGGAAGACATCACAGCCGTACATCAGGTGTTATGGTGTGGGGAGCTATCACCTACTATGGCAAAATCGAATTGGAGTTTCTTTCTCTAACAATGAACGGAAACAGCTACAAATACTTGTTGGAACGCTCATTTCCGAAGATGAAAAATATTTTTGGACCTCTGCCTTGGATTTTCCAACAAGACAATGCCCCCATCCGAACTTCCAGGGTTGTCAAAAGCTGGATTTTATCAGAAAACGTAGAGCTTTTGCCATGGCCACCCTATTCACCGGACTTGAACATAATCGAAAACGTATGGGCATGGCTATCTCGAAAAGTTTATGAAGGCGGTAGACAATTTAAAGACAAGGACTCCTTAATTGAAGCTATCCGTGATGCCTGGGACGAGATTTCACTTGACTATTTAAAAAAACTTTATGATTCCATTCCAAACCGTCTAATAGAGGTCATATCGAAAAATGGGGGGCATACTCATTATTAATTGAGAAAAACTTAATAAATAAATGTTAATAAATAAACATTTCTTTCATTTTTTTGATATTTTATAAGATTTTTCATGTGGCCTCATCCAAGTGACGCACTTTTTCATACTGTTTTTAAGTAGCTCTTTAATTAATGTAGGGAAATTCCAACTGTTTTTTCTATTTAACCCCTTAATTTTATTACTTTTTTTAAAGAAAATATCTACCTACTCAAATGTAGTAAATTTTTATTGGTACGAAATTTCCAGCAGGTATAAAGAACGAAAATCGGTTGAAAAATATGTGGCCTCATCCTAGTGATTGGCAGTGTATATTTCAATATTAAAAAATGCAGTGTTGTTACATTTTTTAAGATACTAGATCCATTAAGTTTCAATTACAAAATTGATAATCATCCATTACAAAGGTTAACAAGACAAAAAGATCTTGGAGTTATCTTTGACTATAAAATGATTCTTTCGCTTCATATTGACCACGTTATTTCTAGAGCTAATGCGATGTTGGGTTTTATATCTAGAAGTTCTAAGTCTTTTGAAGATCCATAGGTATATTCTAAAATCCCTTTATTTATCCCTTGTCAGACCTTTGCTGGAGTATTGTTGCATTATATGGATTCCCTTTACTCAATCAAGTATCCTTAGGATTGAAAAAATTCAGAAAAGATTTACCAAGTTCGCCTTACGTAAGGTTTTTCGAAACTCAGATATTCCATCTTATGAGACTAGGTGTAAATTAATTAATTTAAAACCTTTAGTGCAGAGAAGAAAGCTATATTCGATACTCTTTGCTTTCGATGTTTTTAATTCTAACATAGATTGTTCTACTTTGCTATCAATGTTTAATATTTACGTACCTTCTCGTAGTTTGCGACCTAGAGATGGAAATTTTGTACATGTTCCTTTTCATAGTACAAATTATGCCAAACACAATCCAATTACTGATTCCTGTATTGCTTTTAATGAATTTGATTTTTTAATTGATTTTAATAATAGTACCTATAGGTTATTAAATTTGTTATAAACTGTATTATTTTATGTTAATTATATTGAACTCATATGTAATAAATCTTATTATTATTTGATTTAATTGTAGTCTCCATAAAGTCATGTTACTTGAAAGACGAAAAAAAAAATAAATAAATAAATAATTAAGGCTCTATAAGCTTTGAATTCTTGAGGTGTGGCTGCCAATTTTGTATTATTTTTGAAGCATGTTTTAAATGTCATTGTGACAGTCTATCAGTGCTAAAGTGTCAGAATATCAAAGTAAAATATTTTAGAAAACGATAGTAAGAAAGTGTTACATTGTTAAAACATCATCAATTCAAAGTTGCAAACGTGTGATAGTTTAAATCGCTATAGTATTTAAATGCATGTTAGTAACATTACAAAAGCGCTTGACTTGTAGAGTAACAAAATTTTTTTAAGCATAATTTTAAAAAATTGATTAAATCCAAAATTTCTTCACTCATTTTTAGTAAAGTTATTGGCTAATGCTTTACCTTTATCGTTTTAGTTCTTATAACTATTTTTGTCGGATACCCTTGTGCTTCATTATATTTCTGATGAAATGAACAAAAAACTTTTTTATTGAATTTTATTATCTCACTTCAAGTAAAAATGTACATTAAAAAAAACTTTTGAAATTGCTTCAGTAATAGAAATTCACATTACTTAAGTTTTTGCCTCATTCGTTCATTAAGTGGAGGAATAACTTCTCTTGGTATTAAGAAAGTTGACAAATTAAATAAATCCAAGAACACTTTGTATCGATCACTGTAAGAGAACAAACAAAAAAAATCATTTAAATACAGATGAAAGTGTTGAATTTTCAAAAAACATAAGTACCTCAGTGTTGAACGCAAATATTGGTAACCAGATGAACCACCAGTTCCAAGTTGTTGTGAACCAATCATCCTTTGCACCATCATTACATGATTATCTGTCAATTATATCGAAAAATATTATTTCCATATCAAAAAATTACAAAAATTCAAATCTTACATCGCCATTTTGTGATCAACGAATCAATATCCATTAACAATGTTAACATTTGGTGCGGTTGGCTAAAACGAGGTTCATCCCTATAGAAGTTTATCATGATGGCTCCTTGCATTGCTTTGTGGCTGAATCGACGATCACCACGTGATACCATTGCATTGTGAACATTTGGATCAAAAATACTCCGGTACACCTCACGACGCTTCTCAATGTCCATCAGTCGATAGTTTCGAGCGTGTTCCAATTTTTCAAGCTAAATTTTCATTTTCATATATGAAAGTCGATTTAGTCAATACGAGTATATTTACATAATTGTACACAATACTTACTCGAGCATTTTTTTCTTCTTGATCTAAGAATACTGCAACGCTCTCCTGGAACTTGTGCCAGAAATTAAAACCATCAACTTCAAGACCCGGGGTCCTCCCTAACCACCTATCAATAAGATCCAACAGGGACGGATCACTCTCAGATCCACTTATAGCATCTGCTGCTGATTTATCATCACCAAAAGCTTCCGAATATCGTTGATTGTATTTGACCCGATTTTCAGATTTCACACCGAGTTTGTTTTCAATCAAACGAAATTGAAGACTTTGAAAGCCAGAAGCTGGAGCTAAATAGTTACGAAATTCCATGAAATCGAGTGGTGTCATTGTTTCGAGAATTGGAACTTGGTCAACAAGGAGCTGGAATAAAGAAAAAAGAAATAACTTGTTTAAAACGGATAGACAATAAAATGCAAACAAAAAATGAAATGCAATTGCTCCTTATTTTCGAATTGCGTATTTCAATTTGCATATTGATTACACTCTATCATATCAGGTTTTTAGATATTACTTTTAAATATTCGAAAACAACTTTATATAAGGCTTTTTAAAACTATTCAAACTCTTGTTGTACGTTTCTTTGACTATAAAATACTTAATGAGTTTCCAAATATAAAATCTGCATCTTCAATATTCAGTTTGAATACTTTCAGAATTTAAAAAATTCCATAAAGAAACGCTGAACTAAAGCTGTTGAAGCTGTTTTTAACAGATAAACGTAAACGGTTTAAAAGACAACAGAATTGTACTTTGCAAAATTAGCAGCCAATTAGTTGTTAAGAGCTAAGTTAACATTTTCCTTCTTGAAAACACAGTTTTTGGTAAATTTCAAATATTTTAAATCCTTTAGAAATGAATCGTTTGGTTTGTGTAGAAGAAGAAAAACTTTGTTTCACTTGCCAATGTTCAAAATTTCAATGTTTTTAAACTACAGTTCAACAGATTTACTCTTTGAAACAAATATGTTCGAAGTTCGTCGTACTTATAGTTGCTTACAACTTAACCTTACCTTTAATATAAGAACAATCCGATTTAGACGTTTGAGTATTTCCAAAGTTTTAGACTCTTCAATTGTTTCATCACTTAACATTTCACGAATTGAATCAAGTTCATATATGATTTGCTTGAACCATAATTCGTAAGCTGGAAGGTAAAAATTGTTTTAAACAAATTACATTTTTATACATTTCTATATATGTTACTTACCTTGATGAGTAACAATAAACAAATGTTCATCGTGTACTGTTCGATTGTCCTGAGTTGAAAGCATTCGTTGAGCTGATAGAACTTTATCTAACATTAGATATTCACCATAGATCATGCCAACATCAGATCCAAGAGGAATGGCGTTATCATCGTGGCTGTTACTGATAAAAGGTATAAAAGGAATTTTCAGTAAATTGTGTATAGTTTTTTTTTTTTTACGAGGATAACTTTATTGCAGGAGTGAACTCGATCACCTTTAACATTGAAAAGTGAACGTTAAATTTGATAACAGAATGAATTTTGTTGCGAGGCAAGAGGATGGGTAGGAAAAGTCAGTGCGAGAGTAGGGTAGGAAAGAGGATGGGATAGGAACTAGCGGATGGGAAGTGTTTGGAAGGTAGGAAAGAATGTCAAGTTCCGGGGGACGCGGCCTGCTTGCGAAGCTCGGCAGTTAGCTCGCCGGAATGGGGGGGATCTTGCCCCCGAAACTTAACCTCACCTGCAACAAAACACACATCAGACCAGAGAAAAACTACTAAAAGGACCACGGACGGACAATCACTACTCCTAGGGCACTGCAGGTGTTGTCGCAGTGTCGCCAACCCACCCAACCATGATATCCGTTGGCAAATATGGATATCCCCAATATAGGCGATGACCATGTTCCGGTCACACCATCTTCACTGAAAGGAATTGGCTACCATCCACACCCCTGAAAATTTCATCTTCAAAAGTTCATGTTTCGTTCAACCGAAACAAGAAAACACCAAAAATTTCGTCCAAAAGGCGTTTAAGTGAAGTTTATTGACATAAAAAAAATCGAAAAGCAGCAAGTAAGTAAACGTATAAGAAAACATTAACCAAAGATTCATAAACTATTTAACCAAAAGTTAAATTTCTGATCATTAAATTTCTTTTATCAATTTGTCTATATAGCTTTACAGATTGATATAATTAATCAAAAATCACAAACAACAGCTAGAACACAAAAAAAAAATCAATCAGAAACAAAACGTGATCACACAGCGCTTCCCAGAAAAAAAAATCTCCGTACCCTTTTTGGTACCTATTTGGGCTATGTTGGATTCTGCGATGGTAAAAAAAAAAATCCCTACCTCGATAGAGCTCTGTGGAGGAGGACAACTTATCTAAAAAGTTTACGTGAACGCGGTCAATAAAGAAACCTAGGAAACACCATCTATATCACTTACAAAAACGTATTTAATTGAAAATCGAATATTTAAATTATAAATTAAATTAAAAATAAAGCCAACACTATCCGCTTATTCAAAAACAAACTTCAACGCCACATAAATTATAACATAAAAATAGTAATATTGATTTTATATAAAAGTGTTATTACACTTTAAATAATGAAATAAGGAAAACCAGTAAGGTTAATACCAGAAAACCTTTTCTGGTGGTGTTAACTCGTAATTTGATGTTGGTGTTTTTAAGTTTGCTGTGCCTCTTTTAATATAATTTAATTTGGAAGTGTACCTTATTTGTTCTGTTTTTTTTTTTTTTCAGACTCACTGTGGTGGAGCCTCTCGAAAGGACGTTATGATACACTCCTGAGTATCTTCTGGGGAACCGGCCGCTAGATTGTGTCCGCCGGTGTAGAAAACTAAACTCTTGCACTAGGCCAGAACCGGAAATGACAGGCGGTTTGGCATGAAAATTAAATCTCCAAAGCCAGTTTAGGCTGCCGGAAAGATGAGATCCCAATAAGAAGTTTGGTCCCAGGAAAAAGTAGGTTCCAGCAAAAAAGGAAGGAAGTGTTCCAACATAAAAAAAAGGTGGATTCCAACGATCAAAAATGGTATTGGCGGCCCCGTATTCGTCTGGCAATCTGGAGCCGCCAGTATTCAAATAATGGTAGTTTGGTTCCCTTAGTGTCACTTTGTTTTTTTTTTGAAATATGTTTGAATTTGGGTATTAAGGATTGCAACTCAACCGTGGTTATAACAAGTAAGTATTTTAGTATAGACAAATAATCGTTCGTTTTTATCTATTTTGTGCTTTTAAGTACTACACCAGTTAGAGCTCGATGGATGGTGGTTAGCTCTTGTCCGACCGTTGATGCAAATTTCTAGTATGACAGTAGATCGTCAGATTAATTTGCGGTAAAAATATCAGCCCACTTGGGTTTAGCTATTCTTCCTCCCACATTATTCGGGTCATACGATCCATCCCACCCGCTAGTCGATATATTTTTTTTTTGAATGCCAATGTAGTAGTTCAAAGATTTCTCCTCCATCTCTCATCTGACATTTCGGAAGTACTCCTGTGTCACTTCAAATAGGACTTCATAATTTGACCACTAGGTGGCGCTAGAATCGCAAGAAAGACTTAAGGCTTGGACTGCAGTTTGGGCGTCCACAACAAAGTTCGTGCTTTTGTAGGATATATTCCCAATAAAGCACGAAAACCAGAGGTCGCCCGCGATGTAGCTACCGTATTGATGCTCAAACTCCTAGATCCATATTTAATTCAGTTTGAATTAGGTGACAGATGGCTGAAATTGCCTATTCTTTCAACCTACAAAATTTCTTGCTTCCTTTGGTGAGGTTTCAACTAAAAAGTTCAGCAAATAACGCGCCCACTAGCATCGCTCCCATTGTGTTCGTGGCCTAAGAATATCCCTAAAATTTCCCAGCCTACATTTTTTTTCTACCACCCGGAACGCGACCATCATCTGTCAAAGGGTTTGGGTAATTTTTTGTCCATTCATCATTCTTCATTCATTTTTCAATTCAACCGCGAAGTGTATGGCCGTGTAATAAATTTGGTATGCGTTAAACTGGTTTTCTTTATGAAGTTATGTATTTAATTTAATTGTTTTTATCTTTCTTTTAGCTAATTATTAATTATAGATCTTTTGTATTTTGTTTCAGATTTTCTATGGACCTGAAAGAGTTTTCAGAAAAAAATCCCTAATATATACCTTTTTCTCTTTCCTCTATAAGGCGGTAAGTAACGATATTGGTACAGTTCTCATACGCAAACTACACTGGTCTTATATTTTCGCTAATTACCTATCTCCCACAGCTGTGGCCCCGCTAGACTACTCCTGCAAACACCCAATTTTCCGTTCACGCAGGAATCAATCAGGCTTCAGGCCTGAAACCAAGAAAACGGAAGCTCGGCCCTGGAACCATCCTACAAACGTGGGGAGCTTACCCACGCTACCCAAGCCGGGCATTATTTACAGTTATGTCGCAACAATAGACATTAGGTAAGAGCTTTCGTGGTACTGTTATATATTCCTCCTTTCATTAACTTCTTTTTTCATAGTCTTAACTCTTAGACGTGCGGCCGCTCAATTCACCAATTAATCAGATATAACCAAAGGTTGATATTTACTTTTTTCTTCCTTTTCCCTTCTCTTTTTTGGAATTCCTACACCACTCATTGGCAGTAGTTATGATAATGTTTGTGTACCCAGTGGCGTAGAGACAACAAGAGGACCAGTTAATCTCAAACAAATTGGTGGGTATTTACCATATTGAATCCTCAGCCTTCATTCATTTATTTATTGCTTCTATTTTCTTTCAGTCTCCTTCAAAGTACATCACCTCACAACGAACCTAGGCCACTCTACCACTACCACTAAGAAGGATAGTTTTTATTTCGAGTTGCTTGGCAGGAATATACATCAAGGTCATTGACCTTATCAGCTGTTGTTTTTTTTTTTTCAAAGGGTGAGTGACATCGTTAGTTTCATATTTTACTAACATATTTAAATTAATGATAAGCTGAGTTTGAACGATATAGTAACAAATAAGAGATAAATAAAAGTGGACATTAATAAATAAGTAACAATCAATAACAATCCATAAATAAACGAAAGCTAAGGATTAACATGCTATATCACAGATGGAAATATTTTTTTGTTGTTGTTATAACTGTATCACAGATCAAGTATCGCAGTTTGGAATTATTGCATCTTAGCAGTCCAGAAATCACAGTGTAGGTTTAAGGTACAATTGTGCAAAGTGGGACACCAAAAAAAAATGTTCAAAATAAACTGTTGATTTCAACAAACAAGTGAGCCCAAACAAAATAGGGACAGCTTGAACTACATATAAGTAGAAAATAAAAATAACAATTTAACATTTAAATAAATAACCCCAAGATTTGCATGGATTTTAATTTTGAATAAATAACCATTATAAAACGTTAAGTAAGAATCAAAATTTATTGTGTTTTATTATGGAAGGTACTATTGACATCATAAAATCAAAACAATAGGTACAAAGTATTAAGAATTGTACAAACAAAACATTTCGGGATTCCACAGTGCTGTGCGAAAGTAATTATTCGTTTTATTTTGAAAGTTTTTCGGTATGGTTTTATTTTTTCTTTTAGATTAGTTGCGAAGACTACTAATTTAATTAATCAGGTACTGTGTGAGCATATCAAAATAAATAACTTTGGGATTTTTTTAATTGAATCTTGCTAGGGTCTTACGATTATCAGGTACTTTTTGACTGTTTATTTATTTATTTTTTTTTTTTTTTTTGGTTTTGTTTTGCCAATGAAATTAAAATTCGGTGTTTCAATGATGGTTCAAATATTTTGAGACATTTTCGGTTATTGTTTTAAATCTTTGGCATGGTATATACCGATATTCTTGCCATTCAGATTTTCCAGTTCGTACATGTTACTACCTATCGCTTTAACTATTCGACATTTTATGTACTTCGGACATAACTTCGCTGACAAGTTTTTTGAGGCGTCGCTCAAAATAAAATTTCTGCGAAATACTTCTTGGCCTGGTAGGTATCTTACTTTCCGTGTGCGTGTATTATAGTTTTTAGCTGAACGTTCATTCGATTTTAAGATATTTTCGCGAACTCTTTTACGAATGCACTCCAATCGATCACGTCGGGGAAGTAATATTAACTCGCTATCGTCAACAGCGTTCAACTTTTGTGCCAGTTCATAGCTGCTACCGTGCATCATGATGTTCGTGCCGAACAATGCAAAGTATGGTGACACACCAGTAGAACTATGAACTGCACTTCTCAAGGCACATGCTATGTCGCTGAGATAATAATCCCAGTCACGTTGATCGGTTTTAAGGTATGCGCGGATAGCTGCCAACAACGTACGGTTGACCCTCTCCGACGCGTTCGACTGAGGTGCATAGTTCGCTGTTCGCATGTGGGTGATTCCGTACTTTTTCAAAAAGTTTTGAAACTCTTTCGCGAGAAATTGTTTCCCATTATCTGAATGGATAATGCGAGGAACACCGAACATGTTGAACACCTCTTGGTGTAAAAACTTAATAACATTTGAAGTGTTTGCGTGTTTCAAACCTTTTAGGAACACGAATTTAGACATATGGTCCAAGACGACAAATACATACGCATTCCCGGTTTTTGATCTGGGATACGGACCCAAAAAGTCTATATACAATTTTTCGAATGGACGGTCAGAACAATAGGAGCTAACAATAGGGGGACGAGATACTTGGCTTGAGGCCTTACATTCTTTACAAACGGGACAATTAGACACATATTCGCGGACTTGCACGGTCATGTTAGGCCAATGGAAATATTGCCTAATTCGGGATAGGGTTTTAGATATTCCACCGTGAGCTACTTTCGGTGGATTATGAGCTTTTCTTATAATTTCTTCGGTCAACTCAGAGGGAACCCAGAGAAGCCAAGTATGCTCTAGCATCACTTCTTCTCCCATTCTCCTAAATGCGCGTTTATATACAAAGCCGTCTTCGACTTTTAAATCCGGAAGTTCATCGGAATTATTTTTAATTGTTTCAATCAAGGTAATATATTCTTCGGACTGAAATTCTATTGACTTCAAGTCAATAAGGGGTGCTACATCCTCCATGTCCAGAGAATCTACGTGTACCCGAGAAAGAGTGTCTGGAACCACATTCAGGCTGCCCTTCCGGTGCTCTATGTCGAAGGCATACGATTGCAGTAACAGACTCCACCTGGCGAGCTTTCCACTTAAGTCTTTCATGCTCATGAGCCATTTGAGACTCGAGTGATCTGTGATCACTGTAAAATCCATGCCCTCGACATACGGCCTGAATTTTTGAACAGCCATCACAGCTGCCATGCACTCCCTCTCGGTGACACTGTAGTTTCTCTGGCTTTTGTTGAATTTTTGGGAGAAGAAGGCTATGGGTACTTCTTCGTCCTCATCATTTCTTTGAAAAAGCACGGCCCCGATTCCAGCATCTGAAGCATCGCATTGGATGTAGAATCTTTTAGAAAAATCCGGATGCGACAAAACCGGTGCCGTGGTTAACGTCTTCTTCAGACTCTCGAACGCTGTCAGTGCCTCTTCCGTCATTTCGAATTTCTTGTTGCTTTTCTTCAGCAGGTCCGTCAGGGGTGCAGTCAGGGTCGAAAAATCCTTAATGAATTTCCGATACCACCCTGCTAAGCCAAGTAGCCGCCGAACCTGCCTTGCGGTTTTGGGAACTGGGAAGTCCACAATCGCCTCCACCTTGGCAGGGTCGGTTTTTAATTTCCCACCACCAACTATGAACCCCAAATACTTCAGCTCTTTGAAGCAAAATTTGGATTTGTTCATGTTGATGGTGAGATTCGCACTGCGTAAGCAGTCGGCTACTTCGCTTATCAGGGCGATATGCGTCTCGAAATCCGGCGCCATGATAAGCAAGTCGTCCAGATAGACGAAGACACGATCCCTAAGTCGTGCAGGAATCACCTTGTCCATTAACTGGCATAACCTTTGGGCTGCATTGCACAACCCAAAAGGCATGACAGTGAACTGGTACAAGGGTCTTCCCGGTACCGCAAAGGCAGTCTTTTCCCTACTCTGTTTCTCCAGCGGTATCGGCCAGAATGCCTCCTTCAGATCAATACTACTTATGTAGAAGGTATCTGGTAGCCGGCTGAGGAGCCCCTCGATATGGGGGAGAGGATTCGCGTTTTTCTTCGTCAGTGAGTTCACCTTGCGAGAATCCAGACAAAGACGATTCTTGCCTGGTTTTCGCAAGAGAACCACCGGCGAACACCACGGACTCTCGCTCTCCTCGATAACGCCGAGGCTCAACATCCGGTCTAGCTCTTCGTACAAAATTGCTTGCACCGCAGGGGAAACAGGGTAGTGACGCTGTTTCACAGGGAGTGCATCCCCGGTATCTATCACGTGCTCCATAAGCGCCGTCTTTCCAAGACCATCCCGGTCAAAGCACAAAAACCTCTGCCTGACTGCATCCAGTCTGGCCTGCTGATCAGGACTCAACTGATGAGCGTTCGCGAGATCTGCCTCATCAGTTAACGAAATTTCACTTATTATATTTGGAGCAAGCTGGAAAGCCTTCCAAAAATCTACTCCAAGGTAGATTTCTTGGTCCAAATTAGGAACAAGGAAAAACGTAATCGTTTGAACTTTTGAATTGTATTGAACTTTCACCACTACCTTACCTACAATCGACTGACTCTTACCGTCCGCCGTTTTAACTCCCGAGTGAATTTTTATGATGGGAAGTTGAAGTTCTTCGACCAGCTTCATACAACTTTTGCCTAATATGCTGACGCTTGCGCCGCTGTCTAGCAATCCTTGAACTTCTTTGTTTTCCAATTTTATATTTGCGTAAGGTCTAGGGTCTGGTGACAAATTCTTAATAGTAGCAGCAATACGTTTTTTAAATTCTTTTCTAATTTTGAATCTCCTTCTCGCTTTAAGAACTTTTTTTGAAGGAAACTCGGCTTTATTATTAAAAATCCTATCTCTAGCACGGTAATATTCCTCTATTCTAACATGTAGAGGCTTAATATAAAATAAATTTGGCTTGTTGGAACTTCCTTTATTGGTAATTTGATTTGAATCTCTTTTTAAAATTGTGATTTGGGTACTACCCTCTACTAACAGGGGGTTTTCTTTTGATTTTTTATCAGCATCAAGAACTGGGAATTTTTGAATAATTGGGAATTCTAATTTGGTGTCGAACGCGAATCCCCCGAAACCTTCGCGTTCAACGATCGGTTTCCCGGGTTACATCGCTTACAATGCGGGGTCCTGACACCTTCAAGTCCACACTTGTAACAAAAAACATTCAGTGTTTCGGACTCGCACTCGAAATACGTGTGGCCTTGCGCTTTGCAATTCCAACACACCAAGTTGGAAGTGTCAGCATATTTTCGAGGCGGGGGTTTTGGTCGATTGCCTCCGAACTGGTATGCTGCCAATTGTTCCTCAGAGGGCTGAACCTGGTACGGGTCCTCGTATTCCAGCTCGTTGGCCGAATACCTTCCTGGCTTCGTTGGTTTTGGGACGTCTTTCTTCGGGAATGCTGACTCCACATCCTTGCAGGCATTCCTCAGCTGATCCATCGTATAAATTGGCATCGGATACACCAAGTTTACAACTCTCTCGTTCAGATTTTTCTTAAGGATTCGCACTAATTCCACTTCTGGAATTGGCGTACGCAACTGCGACTTAATCTTGCAAATTGCTGCCAAAAAATCGTCAATGTTTTCGGCAAAACCTTGCCTACGATCCATGAGATCACGCATTATATCGTAATCGGATCTGGTGTTTTTAAATTGGCGAAGCAAAGCATCTTTAAGCATCGGCCAGTCAGGTCGATAGTTACTGCGCTGAAACTGCCAGAACCAGTCGTGGGCATTTCCACCTAACAAGAGATGGAAATCTCGTAGAATTTCGGCCCACGGACAACCATATTGGTTCTGCAGCGTTTCAAGACGGAAGACAAAATCTTCAACCGTCATTTTGTCTGGCTGAGCTTCGAATTTCAATCCCCACTTGTTGATCTTAATGGGAGCTTTGTATCCTGAAGTCAACCCGTGGGGTGGAAAAGGATGTTGGTAATTATAATTAGGGGGTTTGGATTGTACGGATTTCTCTGGGATCCATAGAAATCATCCTGGAAACTTTCAGGTTGGGATACTCTATCCTGACTTCGCCTCAACTGTTCTTGTTGCCTTTTTTGTTGCTGTGCAGGAGGCACAAAAGCACTTCTGGATGGCTCAGGCTGAGGACGCTGCAACGGAGGTGGAAAGTTATAATTGGGTGCTGTCTGCTTGGGAATTGCACCGGTATTTGGCTGAGAGGATCGTCCCAGATTCAACTCTCTGAGGAACCCTCCAAGCTGCTGTTGGATTTCATTTTTCAGCGTGTTAGTGACTTCAGTCTGTACTGAATCCTTGTATGAAGTAAAAGCATCTACAATGGCTAGATTAACGTACGCTTTTAAGTCCTCAGAAACGTGTCTCTTATCGGTTCTGTTGCTTAATGGAGGTATCTGCGCCAAGCTTTCTAAAATATCTCTAGAGCCACCACCGCGGTGTAAATTTGTACTATTTGGCCTAGAAAGGGGTGCCCTACCTACATTTGGAATGACAGTTTCGTCATGAGTTCCGATACTCGACCGATGAGGTGGCAAAACTTCAGCCCCTAAACCACTAAGGTTGCTGAAGGATGGAGGAGAAACCGAATCAACTGAACTGACTGGAACATTCGAAGAACTTACTGGAATATTGGATGTGGACCGATATTGCCTTTCAAATGTGAGAGGGGAATGCATAACACGCCTTCTCTCAATACCGTCCATATGCTGACTTACTGACCTAGTCAACCTAAAATTGTTATCAACATCAGCTTCTCTTATGATCCTGTTGATGCGATCATCTTCATCCTTACTAGTATTATCCATTTTTCAAATTTTCAAAAAAAAATAATTGATTCAAACAAAAAAAAACAAAAGAAGTTTAGAAAAAACTTTTATAACAAAAAAAAATAGATAAGCAAAAAAAATTAACGAAAAAAAGGTAACACTAACGAAGGGTTGATCTTTCATAAGATAACGCTTCTTCCCTAGAAAAAGCGTAGCTTAAAAATATCGATCAATATTGATAGTATCGTAGCCGAATATCAAAAAGATTTTGTTTTGTACAAAAACGATTATATTCGATTACGATGAAACACGTAGAAAAAATTGGTAATAAACAAAAAAAAATAAGAAACTTAACAAATGAATGAGAAAAAAAACAAAAAAAATGTTTTCTAAGTGTTTGTTTTTTTTCTTATACCAAGAAAAAAACTGAAAAAAGTTTTGAAAAATTTGTATTTTCAAAAAAAAATTGGCTTATAAATGAGTTTTGTTTTAAATCGGTTTTATCATATACATACGGGGTGCTTCAAGTAGCGTCTTCAGTGGATTTTTGTCGACATGGTGCGACCTTACTTATGGCATCTTTTTGAACTAGACAGCAGACGGACCAAAATATATTCCCTCGAAGTAGTGAGGTAGGAAAGGAAATAGAAAAGAGACGAAAAGACAAAAGGTTGTTTACCTTACCGATCCCGCGATTTCAAACAGTCTCTAAGGACTTTGCTAAAAGACCTGACTCGGCGAGGGAAACGAAACACAAAAAATGAGAAAGAGTCTCAAAAAAAAAGGTAATCAGTTGGACGGTGCATCGATGATCGACGACTCATCAATCATGGTCACTGCGTCCAAATTGAAAGCTAAAACAGTTGACAAACTATAGGAAAGAAACTGAAAAATTTGAAAGAAAAGTAAAAATTGGGATTGGGATTGAAGGTATAACGAGACAAAAGAATGGTAGCGGTTTCGTTGTTGCAAATTCCCAGAGATCGTCGCAATTCACCTAAGTGTGTCTTAAGACTTTCTTAGTGAAGACTTACGACTCTGAAAATTCACCACCTCCTTGGCTAAAAAGGCTAAAGAAAGCGAAAAACACACATTAACCGCGGTCACTGTGAATTTTCAAAAACCTCGTCGCGATACGTCTAGGTATGTCTAAGACTTTCCTGACGCAGACTTCCGGGGGACGCGGCCTGCTTGCGAAGCTCGGCAGTTAGCTCGCCGGAATGGGGGGGATCTTGCCCCCGAAACTTAACCTCACCTGCAACAAAACACACATCAGACCAGAGAAAAACTACTAAAAGGACCACGGACGGACAATCACTACTCCTAGGGCACTGCAGGTGTTGTCGCAGTGTCGCCAACCCACCCAACCATGATATCCGTTGGCAAATATGGATATCCCCAATATAGGCGATGACCATGTTCCGGTCACACCATCTTCACTGAAAGGAATTGGCTACCATCCACACCCCTGAAAATTTCATCTTCAAAAGTTCATGTTTCGTTCAACCGAAACAAGAAAACACCAAAAATTTCGTCCAAAAGGCGTTTAAGTGAAGTTTATTGACATAAAAAAAATCGAAAAGCAGCAAGTAAGTAAACGTATAAGAAAACATTAACCAAAGATTCATAAACTATTTAACCAAAAGTTAAATTTCTGATCATTAAATTTCTTTTATCAATTTGTCTATATAGCTTTACAGATTGATATAATTAATCAAAAATCACAAACAACAGCTAGAACACAAAAAAAAAATCAATCAGAAACAAAACGTGATCACACAGCGCTTCCCAGAAAAAAAAATCTCCGTACCCTTTTTGGTACCTATTTGGGCTATGTTGGATTCTGCGATGGTAAAAAAAAAAATCCCTACCTCGATAGAGCTCTGTGGAGGAGGACAACTTATCTAAAAAGTTTACGTGAACGCGGTCAATAAAGAAACCTAGGAAACACCATCTATATCACTTACAAAAACGTATTTAATTGAAAATCGAATATTTAAATTATAAATTAAATTAAAAATAAAGCCAACACTATCCGCTTATTCAAAAACAAACTTCAACGCCACATAAATTATAACATAAAAATAGTAATATTGATTTTATATAAAAGTGTTATTACACTTTAAATAATGAAATAAGGAAAACCAGTAAGGTTAATACCAGAAAACCTTTTCTGGTGGTGTTAACTCGTAATTTGATGTTGGTGTTTTTAAGTTTGCTGTGCCTCTTTTAATATAATTTAATTTGGAAGTGTACCTTATTTGTTCTGTTTTTTTTTTTTTTCAGACTCACTGTGGTGGAGCCTCTCGAAAGGACGTTATGATACACTCCTGAGTATCTTCTGGGGAACCGGCCGCTAGATTGTGTCCGCCGGTGTAGAAAACTAAACTCTTGCACTAGGCCAGAACCGGAAATGACAGGCGGTTTGGCATGAAAATTAAATCTCCAAAGCCAGTTTAGGCTGCCGGAAAGATGAGATCCCAATAAGAAGTTTGGTCCCAGGAAAAAGTAGGTTCCAGCAAAAAAGGAAGGAAGTGTTCCAACATAAAAAAAAGGTGGATTCCAACGATCAAAAATGGTATTGGCGGCCCCGTATTCGTCTGGCAATCTGGAGCCGCCAGTATTCAAATAATGGTAGTTTGGTTCCCTTAGTGTCACTTTGTTTTTTTTTTGAAATATGTTTGAATTTGGGTATTAAGGATTGCAACTCAACCGTGGTTATAACAAGTAAGTATTTTAGTATAGACAAATAATCGTTCGTTTTTATCTATTTTGTGCTTTTAAGTACTACACCAGTTAGAGCTCGATGGATGGTGGTTAGCTCTTGTCCGACCGTTGATGCAAATTTCTAGTATGACAGTAGATCGTCAGATTAATTTGCGGTAAAAATATCAGCCCACTTGGGTTTAGCTATTCTTCCTCCCACATTATTCGGGTCATACGATCCATCCCACCCGCTAGTCGATATATTTTTTTTTTGAATGCCAATGTAGTAGTTCAAAGATTTCTCCTCCATCTCTCATCTGACATTTCGGAAGTACTCCTGTGTCACTTCAAATAGGACTTCATAATTTGACCACTAGGTGGCGCTAGAATCGCAAGAAAGACTTAAGGCTTGGACTGCAGTTTGGGCGTCCACAACAATTTAGCATTACAGTGTTAAAGAAATCAGAGTTTTAACTTGTATATGTACTTCAAGAAAGTTAAAATTTTAAGCAGACAAGTTAAAATTATGTGGAACATGCAGTTGTGTGTCTCATTAAAAAAAGAGTGACAATAAATAAAAGTGTACTTAACAAGGAAGATTTTTTGATAAAATTACTAAGAATAATGGATATCATTTTATTCAAATTTTTAGAATCCTTACAAAAGAATTTTGTTGTAAACAAATTGTTAAAAAAGAGGCTGGGATGCGACTCACACTGATAATTTCCCATCTCGTCTGTCGATTTGTCTTGCTTAAAACTTTAACAAAATATTCATAACAATATTTGGTGTGAGATAAATAATTTGCGATCAATATCTTCCATTTTTTTTCCTAATACTTGAGTCGGAAACCATCTCTTATCAGTTTTTTATTGTTTTTATAGGTTTTCGTGTTTTTTGAAAAAAAGTTGTCAGTTGAATTTCTCTAAGAAAATAACTAAAAATTACCTTCATTATTTAGTTTGATTTCAAATTTTATTTTTGTTAACGAGATTTTTATTCGAAAATCAATTTTTACCAATTTTAGTAGCATTTCTTAAGAGTTTTTATTTCTTATATAAATAAATACAGATTGGATTTTTCTAACAAAATTCGGAAGAGAACGAAATCATACTGAAGTCAATACATTCATAAATTCACGAGAAGTCGTGAGTCGAAAATTAATTTTTACCAACTTTTAGTAATGTTTGTTTTAGGTTTTTTTTTTTTTTTTTTTTTGAAACTATAAATTCTTCGTTACATAAAATTATTTTGAAGATAAAATCTTTTTTTTGTGCGTAAAATGTTCGAAATAACAATTATTTTTGTTCATTTTTATATAAAACTAGCAAACCCGGCGAACTCCGTTTCGCCACCTGATGGCTTAGTTTTTTGTAACATTTCGTTTGGGGATTAAAAGATGAAGAAAAATTATTTTTTTGTTTGATATTTGAAAAGGAAAAGGAGTTGGTTTTCCAACTCGTGAACACGCAACGTATAGCTGCCCATGTGAAAAACAATGATTTTCTAAATTTATCCCGCAAACACTAAGCGATTGACCTTGCGATTTGTTATTTGTTATTGCGAACGCAAGGCGAACAGGAAATTGCAATCGTTTGAAGTCAAACGGAATATCAGTCGGAATCATTGGTATTCGTGGAATACATTCTTATGTACATTTTCACCTGCGTACTTTCCGTTAATAATGGTTGCCTTAATCAAATTCGGTATATATTTTTTCACCGCAAGTCGAGTACCGTTGCAAAGTCGCGGTGGATTCAAATTACGCAATATCATAATAACTGAACCAACTTTGAGTTGCAAGTTATGTGGTGGAAATCCTGGTAACTCCTGAGAGTTCAAAAACTCCGTTGGATAATTTACTACATCATCGGGATTTGTTATATAACCAACGGATTTGTGTGTCACCAAATCGCCAGCGATTTTTGATTGAATGGTGAAATTTAGTGCGTGTACATCATTATTCTTTGCGGCGAGAATTGCTCGTTGACTTAACCAAGTATTATTCTGATAATTCTCACTAATGTTTGGGAAAACATTTTCAATAAGAGCTAATTGAGAGTCTACAAATCGGCAAAAGTCGTTAGAAAGAGTAATTAATCCAGTTGGCGCATCAACTTGCACTTTTCCATTTCCAACAGCTAACAATTGTTTGGAAAATTGTGCAGCACTTTGATCATTTTGAAGTTGAACTCTCATATGAGTGGTTAGCGATAATGTTCTTAAGTTATTCCATAAAAGTGATGCCTTCAGGCAAGCATTCAATTCATCTGCAGGCGTTCCACGGGGAATTACTGGCAACGTCTGCCTGAAATCGCCTGCCAACAATATCATCAATCCGCCAAATATGTTGTGTTGTTACTTTGTCGAAAATCCTTCAGTGTGAAGTTAAGTGCTTCAAGTGATTTCTTATGTGCCATTGTGTACTCATCCCAAACAATGAGCTTGCATTGCATCAACAATTTTCCCATTGCACTGGATCGGGAAATATTGCATGTTTTAGTATCAATTGTGTTTAAATTGAGTGACAACTTAAGCGCAGAATGTGCAATACGACCGCCATCTAGAAGAGTTGCCGCAATTCCAGATGATGCTAACGCCAAAGCTATGTCTTATCTTGATCGAATAGTGGCCAAAATCAATGAACTGACAAATGTTTTTCCTGTTCCTCCAGGTGCGTCCAGGAAGAATAGACCACCAGAATTATTGTCCACCGCTTGCATTAATGTTTCGTATACTTGTTTTTGCTGTTCATTCAGCAAGGGCACATTATTTCGAACGAATTCCTCTAATGTATCAACATTGTATTGCAGCTCTCGATTTAATTCTTAAATAACGTACGGGAATACGGAGTACGCACATATATCTCTCTAAAAATCTTTTATTAAGATTCTAGGGACCTTGAAACGTTGAGAAATTTTAACATTTTCCATTCTACAAATCGAAACGATTACAATAACTTCATATGGGAAATTCAAAAGTATTTGATGACTGACCACCAAAAAATTAATTTGTTTCCAAATTTTTAAATTAAGTTTAATTTC
This sequence comes from Eupeodes luniger, assembly GCA_951509635.1. NCBI lineage: Eukaryota > Metazoa > Arthropoda > Insecta > Diptera > Syrphidae > Eupeodes > Eupeodes luniger. Next base: position 88,430,940 of record OX608074.1, read on the forward strand.
TATAATAAAAATTATTACAAAAAAAATGTTGCCAAAATACACAACCACCCCATCCCCCCATAAAACACCCGTACCCTACCTAACCACAAGTAATTTAACACAACGGACAACGCAGCAAAGAAATTAAAGTTTAGTGTCTATTTATTAGTGTCCGACCGAAGCTTCGGCTTGGGCCTTCGGTTTTGCCGAAATTCGGCCAAAAAAACAACAATCGGCCAAACCTTCGGCTTCGGCCATTTTAGGCCGAAGTTTTGGTCGAAGCCGAAGAATCTGTTTATTATATCGAGCATCGTACTAGGCGCCGGAAAAAATTTCAATTTTTGAAATTTTTGAATACCGAAGAAAAGATTGCAATCTTTTCTTTGGTACATAGGTATTCAAAAATTTCAAAACACATGTGTGCCATCATAGTAGGCGCCGAACAAAATTTCAATTTTTGAATTTTGCCTGACACCTTTTGCGCATCGTTTGTGAAAAGGAGAATTCTTGACTTTTTTCAACCTTAGGCTTCGGCTTCGGCCGAAGATTTTCTTTCAGCCTAATAATTAGGCTTCGGCTTCGGCTAAAAATCGATCTTCGGTCGGACACTACTATTTATTAAGTCTTACCTAACGCGAGTTCTTGAAAGAAAAATGACGATTTTGAACTCAGAATTTAGCCAAAAGCCAATTAGAACTCGTTTAAATTAAAGGAATCAAATCGGTTTTCTTAGCATTGATTATTGAATAATATAGTAGGAAACTTCGTTCTCGTTGATTCTCACCATTGTGTTAGTATTACTATGGAAAATAAAATCCATATAGTGCTGTTGATTTAGTATTAAAACGGCATGATTTTGTGACTCGGAATTTCGTTCCTATAACACTATAAAAGTTGACAGGCAGATAACCAGAATTTAAAAGGCCACCGTTAATCTTGAAAATGTTGGTTTACTACTTAAGAAAGAAAAAATTTCAAAATAACCATTGAAGATGATTCTTCGATGAAAATTTGTTTAATTTTTATATATTTACAATACATACATACATGTCAAAAATTCTAACAACTAGTACACGAATTTGCGAAGGGCTTGAGTTCTCGTTGTAATTGATGTTTTAAAAAATAATGCAAAATATGTGAACATGTCGTTCGTAAAATACGTAATTTCAAAGACTTTTCCTCGATAGACCTTCATTTTCGTCAACAATAATGGACAATGTTGTCAATTTTTTTAGCGACCTATGTACAGTAATCCCCGCTTAGTTGCATTTCGCTTAATTGAACATCCCGCTTAATTGATCGAAAAAATTGTCTTCGAAAATTTCCCTTATTAGTAGCAAAGCTTTTTGGACGGTTAATTGAACCCCGCTTAGTTGAATTAGTCGCTTAATTGATCTTAAAAATATGCAGCAGAAAACCTAAATACGTGGACATGATTGTGAAACCAAAACGCCAAGATGTTTTAAAAATAAGGTTGTACCTTTGCAATATTTCTCCAACAAAAAGAGATGGATGACCCAACATTTATGGGCCCAAATTTTATATAAATTTAACGAAGAAATGATAAAGCAGAACAGACAAATAATTCTTTTTGTCGACAATGCTGCCTGTCATAAGAAGTTGGACGATTTAAAAAATATAAACGTGATTCTTGTACCCACAAATACAACGTCCATCATTCAACCCCTTGACCAAGGCATTATTCATTGTTTCAAAGCTTACTATCAGCAAAATATAATAAGGAAACAAATTACAGCCATCGAACGTGGCAAGACTATCGAAGAATTTTCGAAGTCGATCACAATTTTGCAAGCAATGCACATAAGCAAACATTGTTTGTGGCTTATAACACCTTCTATTATAAGAAATTGTTTTAGAAAGTTAATATTGGAAATATTTTACTACTAAACCTATATTTGCAAGTTCTTTTTTTAAGGGCAGGCTTCATCCAAGAAGAAGAGGAACCGGAAAATGATCTCGTGGTCATAGATAACGTTCTTGAGGACAATGACGATTTCAATGCTTATTTGGCATGTGATGACATAACATATCATATCATGTTATGGCGAACTAACAGACGCCGAAATTAAGTTGACACTGAAATGTTTATAGAGTAAATTTCTGGGATGAATATTTTATTTTTTAGTTGACCTATACTCGTGCAGTTATGCAGGGTTCGCTTAATTGAACAGATATGTCAATTAACCGGGGTTTCGCTAATTGAACCACCCGGATAATTGACCGAAAAATCTGACAAAATGGTCAATGCAATTAAGCGGGGAATACTGTACATTGTTTTGATTTTTCACATCGATAACAATTTTAGTAATGCCTGCCGAGAAGGTGCTTCACGAAGGCCATTAAAAACCTTTAGAAAAATATATTTTATTTGATTGTCAGTTTCAAATTCTTGTTGCTGAGTAAAGTTCTTTCAATTTAAAGACATCAACAATTCCTACTCTCAACAGCTTAAAAGGAAGAAGTGACTATAACTCGAACACATTGTTTTACCAAATACAGTCGCATCAAAATCAACTGTCAACTTTAGGAGGTTAGCTATAAACAGATTGAATAACAACACTTAAAACCTTCTTTTTCTTCTTCTTGGAGTTAATAAATAGAAGACAAACCAATTGATACAGCTCATCAATATAGTTTAATCTCTTATCAGAAAAAAAAGGAAAAAAGGTCACATCACTAAAGATGATTGATTCTGATTAAGACAATCTTCAAATCGTCTATCTCACTTAGAAATAGAAAACAAACAAACACAAAAACACCCAGAAGCGAACTCAGCTTCTTTATAGATAACACATTTCATAGATAAGAACAGATTTTTCTTATTTCATAATTTAAAGAATTGATAACACATAACGGAACTGATTTAAATTAATTTTTAAAACGCAAATTAGATCCATAATACGTAGAGGTATAAGAACATTTATTTATGCGTCAGAAGCGAAGGTAAGAACTAAATTTTCAAAAATTTGTTTAATTTTTTCACTCGCTTTAACGGATATTCGATTTGAATGCATTTCCTTACCCATTTCGATTAAAAGGGCAACTCATTTTAATTCTTTTATTTCTTATCACTTATTTACTTATATACGATTAATATTTATGTATTAAATAAATTTTAATGATCGATCGTAACAAATGTATCTCGTGTCCGTATTTGATGGGAACTTAACTTGAACTGATGAGATTATGGTTGGATCTAAGATGATGAAGGACTGGCCTGATTCGCACTTGGATGAAGTTGAAACTGAAGCTGAATAACTATCAAATTTCAGTTCTGTTTGGTTTGTGTTATGGAATTTAATGGAAAAAAGAATTGAATTAGAAATAGAAATAGAAATAGAAATAACATTGTCTTGTATTTTTTTAGCTTTTACATACATATGCTACAAATATGATGAAGATTTTAAGATTGCATTTAGTTGTGAACTTGAAATTTTATTGATCAATGCAATTTGATATAAATACATACAATCAAAAAAGAAAATTAATCAATGTCAAGAATTAGCAAGTGCAGAAACTTGTTCTTGTGCTGTGGATTGATTGTTTTATCTTTGAAATGTGCAGAAGTAGCTATGTAGGTACTAAAAATCAGTATAACTTCACTTTTAAAATACACTCGAGAGCTAAATAAATTAACTGCAGTGGCAAGTCACTGGCAAAAAAACTAAACAGGAAATTATATTTTATTTAATAAAATCTTAAAGCTTATATTATAAGCTTCAAAATGACATACAATATTGTACTGTTTCTTACTCTAACGGTCTTACAGAATTTTATGACCGCTAACCGCCTTTCTTAGCTTGTTAACAATAGTGCTGATTTGTGGTAACTTACTTACTTGCTTAAGGTGGCGCTTCAGTCCTGTGTGAACTAGGGCCTCAACCAACAAACTTCTCCATCTAGATCGGTCCCTAGCTAGATGTCTCCAGTTTTGCGCTCCAAGTTGGGTGAGGTCACTTTCCACTTGTGCGTGCCACCTGATTCGCGGTCTTCCTCTACTGCGCTGTCCTGTGGGTGTAGATTCGAAGACTTTCCGGGCCGGAGCATTGGTGTCCATGCGCTCTACGTGACCCAGCCATCTTAGTCGTTGGACTCTTACCCTTCTGGCTAAGTCTACGTCGCTGTACAGCCCGTACAGCTTGGCGTTCCATCTTCTCCAGCACTTCCCTTCTATGCATACGGGACCGTAGATCACGCGAAGAACTTTTCTCTCGAAACGACCCAAGATGCTTTCATTCGCTTTTGTCATAGTCTAAGCTTCTGCACCGTATACCAGGACGGGGATGATGAGGGTCTTATATAGCTACACTTTGGTTGCTCGAAAGAGGGCTTTGCCTCTCAATTGCTTTCTTAGCCCAAAGAAACAGCGGTTAGCAAGAGTTATTCTTCGTTTGATCTCAGCGCTGGTGTTGTTTTCTGCGTTTAGAGCAAAGCCTAGGTATAGACGAAGTCCTTGACCACTTCAAAGTTACGTCTGTCGATGGTGACGTTTTGACCGAGATGTCGGTGTTGTAAGTCCTTCCTTCACGACAGCATGTACTTTGTTTTGCCCTCATTAACCGTTAAACCCATATTTGCTGCCTCTGCCTCAATACTCACAAAAGCCCCATTGACATCACGCTGAGTTCTTCCGATTATGTCAATGTCATCAGCATATGCTAGAAATTGGACAGGCTTTTGAAAGATGGTGTCTCTTGTGTTGACGTGGGAGCTCTGTACTATTCTTTCAAGTACGATGTTAAAAAAATCGCATGACAGCGCATCACCTTGTCTAAAGCCTTTTTTGACATCGAAAGGTTCTGTGAAGTTGTTTTCAACCTTTATGGAGCAGCGTGAATTCTCCATATTCATCCTGCACAAACGGATGAGCTTGGCAGGGATGCCAAAACTAGACATGGCTCTATACAGCACTTTTCTGTGGATGCTGTCATAGTTGGTGCAGTTTAGAGGGTCTTCTTTTTTCAGAATCGGGCAAACAATACTGAGGTTCCATTCATCGGGCATGCTTTCTTCCGACCATATCTTACAGATAAGTTGGTGCATGCTTCTAGCCAAATTATCTCCAGCTGCTTTGAAGAGCTCGGCATTCAAGCCATCTGCTCCAGTGGCTTTATTAGACTTCAGCTTAGATATGGCAATCTTTACTTCATCTAAGTCGGGTGGACGGGATTGTTGGCTTTCGTCGTCTATGTTGAATGGATCATCCTGCCTGACAGTGGAATTCGGTTTGTCGTCGCCGTTGTACAGTCTACAGAAGTGGTCCTTCCATATCCTCAGTGTTGACTGCTATTCCACTATGATGTTTCCACTTTCGTCTTTGCAGGCTTTGGTTCTAGGTTTATGGACTTGTGAATTCCGTTTCACCTGCTCATAAAACTTTCGAACTTCATTCCTGCTTTTGAACCTCTTAACATCTTCCACCGCACGCTTCTCATGCTCTCTCTGTTTTCTTCTGAGAAGTCGGTGTTCCTCTCACCTCTTCTGCTCATAGAGCTCATGAGCAGCTCTCGTCCTTTTATGCAGCGCCGCTTTGCGTGCCTGTTGTTTGGCTGCATTTGCCTGCCGACATTCCTCATCAAACCAGGGGTTCCTTGTTGGTGACTGCTTGAAACCCAGCACGTCAGATGCGGCTTCTCTGATTGCATCTTGGCATTTGTGGTAACTGGCCTTTATAAAAGGTTATTTTACCAGACCCACCACTATAAGTTAGCCATCTCCATATCTCCGTTAAATCACAAACGAGAATTATACCTTAAACTTTACATAGCAAGAGGTGGGGCTGTTCAAGCGGTAATTCTATTGTGACAAGCCCAAATTCATAGATAAATGGCCAGTGTGCTGAATAGAAGCCAGTCTGCTGTTTCTAAAGTTTACCGTCGTTACCATGGTAACTTTCACGAAGGATGTGGTTCCGGAAGAAAAGGGGCACATCCGAACGAGACGACTGATTCATTGTCAGCTTATTGCAGGAAAAACGGGCCTTTACAAGAGCTCAGGGAAACACGAGGGGTGGCTGGACAATCAAACAAAGATTTAAGGCAGTTAACCTTGAATCAAAAAGCCCAGCTACTGTCCCCAAATTGATCCCAGCCCGCCGATCAGCCCGTCTATGATTTAACAGAGAACGCTTTAATTGAACTTAAGAACAATGCGGGTCCGTTCTCTTTTCAAACGAAAGACCTGGAGAGCGTTTCATGCAATTTAGCATAAACAAAAATCGTGGCTTTTTGAGGAGGTTCCTACATGGTTATGTAGAGCATTTCAATTAAAGCAAAAACCGAGTCAAATTTTATTGAAACTGGCGGTGGAGCGGGGCGATTAAACGATGCATAGAAGACATATTAGGGAACCATGCGTTCGCTACGCCCCAGTTTAATCGGCGAAAACTTACTGCAGGTTTCGGTCAGCAGTATTTATTAAATGTCGAAATTGCCGCTATGGATTTGCCAGCACGTAAACAAGAATTAAAATCCTTTCGAGCATTCATGGGATAAGCTTAAGAGAACAGTTCTGACTTAACCTCTAAATGACGTTCACTTAAGAATGGGAGTGCATCGAACAATATCCAGTAAAAGCAAATTTATTTGATCCATGAAGAAACGATTAACACTCATAATCATAAGTTAATTTTAAACAAACTTTTGTTTTAACGAATTTAAGCTTGTATTTTCTTTACAATTGATTATTACCCTCTTCTATTTATTTAATATTACTCCTCGTTTGATTTTTTTACCAAAAAGATAACTCCATTTTATAAAATAGACCACTCATTATACAACTTAAACTAACGGCTTAAAGATGCTAAAATAGGAAAAGAAGAAAGACTACTTATCTTTTGGTAGAGACTTTTGACCGCAATCGCGCGACTTGAATCAAATTTGTTGCTCTGGTCAATATTCTTCTGGGTGTATATGTATAGTGTTTGACTTGAAAATAAAAAATAATTGGGTCAATTTATTTTATTAGAATTAGAACGTTATAATTGCGTTCAAAAATGTTCTTATTTTAGGTTAGCTTCTTTAGAATTTAAGAATTCCAATAAAGTATCATATGTATTTCTTAGGAATTGGTCACACTGGTCTCTTGTCAATGTTGTTTATTGTATGATTCAAATCTTAATACAAATTTGAGACTTTTTTTTCAGAAAAGGGAATGATTTTCAAATTTAAAAAAAATGATAAGTCCATTATCTATGAGTGGCATTTGCGCCAATTAAACTGAACATCTATATAATCTCGCTATGATGGAATTACCAATCACTAACGTGTAGTCGTAAACAATGCCAAAGATATTTGGGTTTATAGAAACGATGCGATGCAAGCAAATCATCTCTCCTTCTGATCTAGTTACAAGCTACAAAGTCTACGTCCAACGTTTGAGTATAACTCCCATTTTTGGGCTAGTGATACAGTAACTTACCTAAACCTTTTGGACATTAGTAGAATACCAGGCAGTTCAGCATGGGAATTTTTTTTATGGCTTTTTTAATGGTTTTTGTTTTGAATAGTTTTTAATGTGTTTTTAATTGGTGCGGTATTGTGTTTGATGTATTGTTTGGCGCACGCCTTGGCGCGGCATGCGTAAGTGATGATGATGAAGGGTTGGTTTGTGATGTTGAGGATGGTAAATGTTTTATTGGATTTGAATAGAAGTGAGGAAGAGGCGGCGGTGCGGCCTCTCTGGATATTTGGAGAATGTGCGTTGGATGGATCGTGATGATTGTGGTGGTTGCTGCCGTCGGTCGGTTGGTCGGGTCGGTCGGTCGGTCGGGAGGGAGGGAATTTAAAGAAGATGTGTGTGAAGTAGTTTTGGATATTTAGAGAATGTGCGGCGGATGGATCGTGATGATTGTGGTGGGGTGTGGGTAATGTGTTTGGTGGTGGTTGCTACCGTAGTCGTGGTTGTCGTCGTCATGATCGTCATGGTCATCGTCGTCGTCGTCGTCGTCACCATAGCTATTGTCATAACGATCGACTGTTAAAAAAAGAAATGGGGATGGGGAAAGAAGATGTGTGTGAAGTAGTTTCGGATATTTGGAGAATGTGCGTTTGATGGATCGTGATGATTGTGGTGGGGTGTGGGTAATGTGTTTGGTGGTGGTTGCTACCGTAGTCGTGGTTGTCGTCGTCATGATCGTCATGGTCATCGTCGTCGTCGTCGTCGTCACCATAGCTATTGTCATAACGATCGACTGTTAAAAAAAGAAATGGGGATGGGGAAAGAAGATGTGTGTGAAGTAGTTTCGGATATTTGGAGAATGTGCGTTTGATGGATCGTGATGATTGTGGTGGGGTGTGGGTAATGTGTTTGGTGGTGGTTGCTACCGTCGGTCGGTCGGTCGGTCGTGTCGTCATGGTCGTGGTCGTCTTTGTTGTATGTCGTTGCGGAGGATAGGATAAGAATGTATTATAGGAAAATAACAATAATTGTCAAAAAGATATAAGTTTAATTTAAAAATGGCTATTAAAGTTAATTTGATATTTGAAGACAAACTATTTTTTTTTATTTTTTAGATTCGATGTATTGGATTTGTTTGTTTGTTTTTCTAGCATAAACTTTAGACAAAGAACAATTAAAATTTTATAACTCACTATCCCTAATAATAAAAGCATTGCGTTGCGTACCTAGCCTAGCTCTCATTTCAAATGGGGGTGAATCAACACGATTAGATTTGCTCCAATGTTTTTTTTTTAAAGAAAAAAATTGAATTCCGTAACGGGCCAAATTTATATTAAATTTTAAATTGATATCTGAAGACAAACGATTTTTAGGATGAAGTGATCCGAAGTATTGGATTTGTTTGTTTGTTTAATTTTCTAGCATAAACTATAGACAAAGAACAATTAAAATTTTATAACTCACTATCCCTAACCACTCGCTGTCCCGGGGTAATAAAGGCATTGCGTTGCGTACCTAGCCTAGCTCTCGTTTCAAATGGGGATGAATCAACACGATAAGATTTGCTCCAATGTTTTTTTAAAAGAAAAAAATTTAATTCCGTAACGGACCAAATTGTTATTAAATTTTAAATTGATATCTGAAGACAAACGATTTTTAGGATGAAGTGATCCGAAGTATTGGATTTGTTTGTTTGTTTAATTTTCTAGCATAAACTATAGACAAAGAACAATTAAAATTTTATAACTCACTATCCCTAACCACTCGCTGTCCCGGGGTAATAAAGGCATTGCGTTGCGTACCTAGCCTAGCTCTCGTTTCAAATGGGGATGAATCAACACGATAAGATTTGCTCCAATGTTTTTTTAAAAGAAAAAAATTTAATTCCGTAACGGACCAAATTGTTATTAAATTTTAAATTGATATCTGAAGACAAACGATTTTTAGGATGAAGTGATCCGAAGTATTGGATTTGTTTGTTTGTTTAATTTTCTAGCATAAACTATAGACAAAGAACAATTACAATTTTATAACTCACTATCACTAACCACTCGCTGCCCAGGGGTAATAAAAGCATTGCGTTGCGTACATAACCTAGCTCTCGTTTTAAAATGGATGGAATTAGATGTGTTATAATGAGAAAGTAGTAGTAGTAGAAATTTTAAAGATATTGTACAGCATATGTTTAACGACTGGTCTCGTTTTAATGACGTTGAGTGAAAGAGAACGGTTTTTTATGGGAATACAGCTAGGTTCCTACCATAATTTTTGTTGTCACAATACTTGAAGAAAATTTTTCATATAAAGCCATCTAACTTTGTTGAATTTAAAGTATTAATATTCGTATTCTGGACGAACAAGGGGCAGAAAATGGACTTCCTACAAAAAATTAACTCAATCACGAAGGAGAAGCCTTTAGTATCCCTGAGGACACTCAGTGAAGAGATGATGACCATCATAAAGGCTACGAAGAGAACCACCAAATTTGGAGAAAAGGTTTTGGTGGAGCTGGAAAACTTTAAATGTTTTCTTCCGAATAAATTCTCCCATTTGACAGAGGAAGATATGGCCCAACTAAAAGGCTGCAGGATGAAGGTCATACAACCACCACCTGTGCTATATGGGGCATATACGATAACATTTTCTGCGCCATCCAAGCGGGGAAGGAATGAGGACGAAGACGACGAAGAAGTAGCCGAACAGCATCCATACGGGAAAAAACGCATGAGGATTGACAATTGAAAAAAAAATGTTAAATTTGAACAAATAAAATAAAATATAATATAAATATAATTTTTAAAAAAATTGTTTTCTAATTTCACTTATATAATTTTCTCAAATCTCCGTTGGTGCTTTTCTTTTCTTTTGCTTAGAAGGAGAAATCTTGATGAGGTTTGGGTTTGTTTTTATGAATGATTAAAACGCTGCAGTATTTTAGTTTTTAATATAGTTTATTCATTTAAAATTGTTTTAGCACGGTTAGACTTCTTCTTTGTTGATTTGAAAACCAGAAACAGTTAGTAAAAAAAAAATCGTTTAAATAACAGACTCCCATTGAAATGAAACCTGATATGTGTGAAACTAGCCTTCGAAATTTACAAAAGATATTGTCTTGTTTATTATATTGATTTGAAAACCAGAAACAGTTAGTAAAAAAAAAATCGTTTAAATAACAGACTCCCATTGAAATGAAACCTGATATGTGTGAAACTAGCCTTCGAAATTTACAAAAGATATTGTCTTGTTTATTAGTATTATTTTTGATTAAAAGGTATCCAAGAGTTGTGATCGGATGGAAAACCGAGCCATTTTACAAATATTTTATTCTTTTTCGTCTGAAGCACTTTTTCAATCAGATATGTATCGGGAAACTTTGTTTTTTGTAACTCTAGTTCATAGAATTGGCCCTTTATTGGATGCCCTTGATAGTCTTCTAACAGATATGTAAGAGGATTTGTGCGCTGTACTTTGATTATCTTAAAGATTTCAGTAGTCCAATTTGGAGTGTACCCTTTATCAAAAACATGTTTGTATTTACTAATTCTTACAAAGTCTCCTACCTTGAATTTAGGAGTTATATGAATTTTGATGTAATTATATATTTTGGAAAGTAATTGTTTTTCGTTTGAGGCATTTACTTGAGATGGTTTCATTTTTATTGTACGATGTTTTGAATTATTATAAGTTTTAGTCAGCAATCCTATCATATCAATCCATTTATATGTTCCTTTAAAACTGAATTCTTTCCACATAAGAGTTTTCAATGTGCGATTAAATCGTTCGACAATCGAAGCTTTCAGTGGAGTAAATGTTGAATAATGGTTGATTTGATGTTTTTGCATTAGAGTTTGAAATTTCTTATTGAAAAACTCTTTTCCATCATCTGTTTGTAAATTCTTAGGCCATCGACCTTTGTTGAATATATCTTGCATGGCAGCAGTGACCATTGCCCCAGTTTTATGTTTAATAGGAGTCGTCCAAGCAAATTTAGAAAATGTATCAATAACTGTGAGAAGATATCGGTAGTTTTCATTTTCTGACGAATACTGTCCCATTTCGACTAGATCAGCTTGCCATAAATCATCAAGCCCCTTGATAACGACTCTCCTTTTTTTAAAATTTCTTCTTGCTGGCTTATGTAGTTCTTCGACAATGTCTCTTTTACTCATCTTTTCACTGAATGATTAAAACAACAAAACATTTTTCCTTTTTATTAGTTTATTTATTTAAATTCTTTCATTTGATATAGTAACAAGATTTACCTATATGTATAAATAGATACTATTTTAGTCTTTTATACAGAGACATCAATTTTTTTATTCTTAACATTCTATTTTCAAGCATGTGGCATGCGCATGTATCTGGTCCAGCTTTACACAGATTTGAAGACCATAGACAGTTAGTAAAATGACACCCGTGTTTTGAAGTTGTACTTGATATATTCATAAATCTTTTCAAGAAGATAACATTGTTTAAAAGCTCCTCATGATGTTCTTCCAATATATTATTATGATTTATTTTCAAAAACTCCAAAATTTCATCAAAAATGAATCGAGTGTTAGACATGATAATTGAGTTGACACAATGAGGCATTAAGTTAAAGACTGAAGTGAAGTTATGATTGACTTTAAGTTAAATAGTAGTTTTCCCTTGAATTATAATTTTTTCTTTTTTTTTTTTAATTAATTGTGTCAAACAAGAGTTTCTCAAATTTTTCAACAACTTCATATTTAATGTATTCTCTAAGTTGCTCGTTTGCGTTATCAACATATTTTTTGTTAGCAGCGTCTTCCTGTTCTTGTGGATCTTGAATATTTTTTAGTCGTTTAAACGTTAGATTGTAATCACCGCTTTCTGTTTTTAAAAAACCCTCACCAGCTGGTCCAGGCAAACCTCGCTCTCCCTGTAAACCTGGTGGCCCCGGCTCTCCTTGTTTCCCTCTTGGGCCCCTCGGTGGGGTCCTATATGAATAACGACCAAATTTATCAACACTCATTATTTTTTATTCGATAATATCGGCTTCTTTAAGTTCTTCAATAATTGAAACAATTTCGTTAGAATGATTGTTATGTCCAGCTTGATGTGAAGCAATAAGAAGTCTCAATCGATCTACAAGCTCATTGGGATTATCCCAAAATATATAGTCTTTTTTCATTTTTGATAATTGCATTAATCCATTTCCTGAAGTTGTTTGTGGTGTTAATGGTACAGGTAATGGCTTAATAGAAGGGTTTGTGTTGAATCCTAATAATTTACTTATTATATTTTTATACTTATAACCACGATTACCAAGTATTTGTCGCTGTGAATCATGATCTTTTCTATATGCATTAGTGTCATGTAAAATGGTCTTGTAGTTTTTTAAATCTTCATCAGTGTAAATTGTCTTATCGGGATTTTTCTTAAATATAAGCTCATATAACCCATTTGTTCCTTCAAAGGTTTTATTTTTAATTTCTATATCCCTGCCGAGAATATTGAACTCAGCATTACCGATGTACCACTTTCCATCTTTTAAACGAATACCATACGTTTTATCAAGAGTGCTGGAATTATTAATAAATAAATCTATATATTTTTTAGGCGTGTCGTGAAATTCTTTTTGTGACAATCGTTCCATAAAGTTGCGATGACTTGCGTAATAGTTTGAGGTTTTCTTTGTTCTTTTTGGAGTATCATTGTCATCGACAAAAATAGGTGAATCGTCAATAAAAGACTTTGGCGTAATGAATTCATCATGTGGTTGATGTTGTTCCAAATTGAGTTTTATTTTCTTTAAAGGGCTCTCGATAAGACTGTTTTGAAACTGCTCGGAATTTGATTGTTTAACCAATTCGTTTAGGGGTTTCGTGAGTGGCTTAAAAGTTTCTTCAATTTGAGTCTCGTAAGCTTCCCTATCGGTCTTGAATGATTTGTATTTCTTTCGTAGAGCATCGGTGGTTTTAATGAGCTCTTTTGTTAGTTTTACATCTATGTTCATCATATTGAAAAGTTAATTTCTTCTTACAAATGCAGTTGAAAAAATAAATCTCGAAGTTGATGAAAAAATCTTTCGATAGTTCTTAAACCAAATTTTTATTGCGCTTACTGGTCTTAACCGTATAGAATACTGGGTCTTAAACTGGATTGAACCGCTTTTAACTGCTATAATCTGTCGCTGAACTGTTCTGTACTGCTCTCATGGAACATTACTGTACATATGATGCAAAAATCAAAAATTGTATCTATTTTATAGCTTAAGGAAGCAGTCAAAACCCTTTCTATATCGACCTTCATTCAAGGGGCTGTCCTTATCAATGACCACAAACCCGTAATTTGTGTTCCAACATTCTGCACATACCTTTTGAAACATTTTAAATGTCATATCCGAATTGACATGATCATTATAAATATGTTTTAAATTCATATCATCCTGTTTGAAGACGATGAGAAAATTCGCATTGTCTCGAATTAAGTGTTTCGGTATTCTTGTATATGTTTGGCACAAATAAAAACTATCGATGTGATGATGTCGTCCCATACTAAAATACACTCGAATCGTATCTTGTTTTTCACAGGCAATATCGTCAAAGATGAATATAGAATTTGGTTTAGCCTTTTCGACTCGAATTACATCACAATTATTGGAAAATGTAAAAAAGCCCATGTTTTTTATTGGTTTTATGGCTTTTCGTAAAAACTCATACTTCGGTTGATGTAGAGATTTAGAATAAACATAGATATTTTCAAATTTCAAGCCATTTGGATGCAGTAGTAAACTCATCATGACATTTGTTTTTCCACAGTTTGAGGGACCAGTAATTAACCCCCTTATACTATGAGGGAATAATTTACCATGCTTTTTTCTCTCAATCTTGTTATCCAGTTCCATATTTTGTACCGGTAACTGGTATTGTTGCTTAACGAATCGCATAGTGATGAAAACTAAATAAATTCCTATAAATGTGAAGTTTATATATATAAAAACCCTCATATCGCATCTAACCATTCTAGCGCAAAGATATTAATATAAAATGTTTGATTATTCCAAAAATTCTATCAGTCAAAGAAATATTGTAGAAGGAAAAGGTTTATTAAATACCTTAATAAACAAACTACCTATTGAACTACATCTACCTGGTTATCAATACTGTGGTCCTGGAACAAAACTTCAAAAACGCTTAGCTCGAGGCGATCCGGGAATTAATTTGCTTGATCAAGCGTGCAAAGAACACGATATATCGTATTTCAAATTAAAAAATACATCTGATCGACACATTGCCGATAGGATTTTAACTGAAAAGGCCTGGCAGCGATTTAAATCTAAGAACGCTAGTATAGCTGAACGGTCAAACGCACTATTGGTTACCAACCTCTTAAAAGCAAAAACAAAATTCGGTATGGGTTGTTCTCAGAGTAAAGATAAGAAGCCTAAAAAAAGAGCGAAAAATGAAAACGAAGAAAAGAAGTTCAAGATAGATAATAAAGCTAAACAACCCTCCTTTAGAAAAGTGATTCACACAATTGGGAATAATATCAAACGTAAAAAACCTCTCAATTTAGAAAAAGCAATTAAAATAGCAATATCATCTGCCAAGAAAACAGTTCGAAAAAACATTAAAAGAATTAAGACGCCAAGAGTTATTGCCATACCAAAAACTGGAGGAGCAATTCCTTTCCTTATTCCTCTGTTTGCTGGACTTTCAGCACTTGGAGCTTTAACGGGTGGAGCTGCAGGAGTAGCCAAAGCTGTCAGCGATATCAGCATTGCTAAAAAAGATCTAGAGGAGAAAAAACGTCATAACGCGAAAATGGAATCAATTGCAGTCGGACAAGGCTTACACCTTAAACCTTATAGAAAGGGGCTTGGACTTTATTTAAATCCAAAGTCAAAAAACTCCTAAGTTCGCTACCCAATCGTGCATTAAATGAAATAGATTTGAGAAATTTTGCAAAGAATTTAATTCCGAATTTTCGAGGAGTTTTCATGCGCGATAATTTACCAAAAACTAAACCGAAGAAAAATGAATCTGGGATTGTAAATCTTGATTCTTCAATTGGTCGTGGAACGCACTGGGTAGCGTATTATAAAGAAGGCAGTAAAATTGAATATTTTGATAGCTTTGGAAATTTACAGCCTCCTAATGAAATTATTAACTATTTGGGTGACAAAATTAACTATAATTATACTAAATATCAAGATTACGACTCTTTTAACTGTGGTCATTTATGTTTAAGATTTTTATATGATTGTTTATTTTCAAATAAATAAAGAGTTTTCTTTAAAAATGGTTTCATTGTATTTTTTATAAGCATGACGTTGACACTTACGCTAAGCGGAAGAACTTCCCATCTATTAGCTGAATATTTTCCACCTTTGAACCTGGATCAGGACTACGTTTGCGGATTGATTGATTTTCAAACGTACAACTCCATTCCGAATGTAGATGAACGGAACAATTTGTTTCATATAGGGGAATATGAAATTGAAATCCCAACTGGGTCTTATGAAATTGATAACATTGCAAAATTTATTTCCGAAGAATTATTATCACGAAATTCTACAGCTATTGTTCAAATAGAGGCAAATAATAATACTATGGTATCTGAAATCCGGAGCAACGAAAAAATATATTTCAATAAGGATAGAACTATTGGAAAACTACTTGGTTTCAGTAAATGTGTTCTTGACCCCGGTGTGGTACATTTGTCGGATTTACCTGTTGATATAAATAAGGTGAATGTAATACGAGTTGAGTGTAATATCATTACTGGTTCTTATTTTAATAATACTCCTGTGCATACTTTACATGAATTTTCTCCAGAAACAGGAGCAGGGTATAAAATCATAGAAGTCCCGAAAAATGTCATCTATTTACCTGTGAACGTCAACCGAATAAGCAGTCTAACATTAAAACTCGTGGATCAAGACGGTGACTTGATAAATTTCAGAGGAGAAAGAATAACTGTACGACTGCATTTAACTCCAAAATCACAATAATGTTAATCTATAATAGTAATTATAAAATAGATACGAAAAGTAACCATCCATTTAGTTCTATTAGAACAGCACCACCGTCAAGACCAAAACTATCATCTGAAAATAAGACCTACCTTCTTACATTAGGATTTAAACTAAAGTAAAACAATATGAACGAAATATTAAACATTACCCATGGACCTAACTATGATAATAGCATATCTAAGTTTGAGTACCATAGTTACTCGCCATTTCTTCAGTCATTCAATCCAAGTGATGAAATACGTATTGCCATACAGCAACAGGACTTGTGCATTTTACCCTGTGAAAGCTACATTTATATAGAAGGAGGCCTAATTAAACAAGATGGAGCGTTATCATCTACAGCAAAACTATCTAATAATGCTATGGCATTTCTTTTTGAAGAAATACATTATGAACTAAATGGCATGGAAATTGAGAGCAATAAGAATGTGGGCATTACATCATCATTGAAAAATTATATATCTTTAACGGAAAATGAAAGTAAAAGGTTAGAAAATGCTTCATGGACTGGAAACTCCACCATTTCACCTTCAGCGGGAACTTTTAATTTTTGTATACCTCTGAAATTTCTATTGGGTTTTGCCGAAGACTATAAAAAGATCATACCAAATGCTAGACATGAGTTGATTTTAATTCGTACTCGATCTAATGAAAATGCTTACTATACTACAGAAAACGAGGAAATAAAACTATCAATTTTTAAATTGCAATGGAGAGTTCCACATATCACACTGTCCGATTCCAATAAGCTCACATTATTGAAACAAATACAATTAAAACCGATTCAAATTCACTTTCGAAATTGGGAAATGTATGAATATCCAACACTACCTACCAACACTGATCATGTATGGACAGTTAAGACTTCAACTCAACTTGAGAAACCGAGATATGTTATTATTGCTCTACAAACCAATAGAAAAAATCAAAAGGATAAAGATGCAAGTAAATTTGATCACTGTAATGTGAGCAATGTCAAATTGCATTTAAACTCTGAATCCTACCCTAGGGAAGATTTAAATCTAAGATATACACCGATAGACCGATATGCTATTCTGTACGAAATGTACTGTACATTTCAAGAATCATATTATCAGAAACAACCACAACCGCTTTTATCATTGCAAGACTTTAAGAATATCGCACCAATCATAGTAATTGATTGTTCCCGTCAAAATGAATCAATTAAATCCGGACCTGTGGATGTGAAAATTGAACTTAAAACATCAGTCGCAGTACCAGCTTCAACAACTATGTACTGCCTTATTCTTCATGATAGAGTTATAGAATATAATCCCGTTACTGGAGAAGTAAACAAACTTACTTAAATTGACTGTCATGACATGTAAACTAATCAGTAGGAAAGTGGATTCGACAGTCATACACACATTTTAAAAATGAATACTTATATTGCGGATTTTCAAGGGTATGGAGGTTTTAATAGTGGCTTCATTGTGAAAGAAGTAGCTGTATATCATGCTGGGCATCACCATCACTTTATTGTTTCTCCTCCTTTCGATTTGAGTCTTCTATCAAAATCTCTTAGAAAACAAACTCGATGGTTATTTAAGAATCATCACGGTTTAACATGGAAAGATGGATTTACAAGTTTTCCTCAAATAAAGAAATTTCTTCGAAACAAAATTCAAAATGGAGTTGTTTATGTTAAAGGAACTGGGAAAGCACAATGGCTCAGAGAATTACTACTCAATGAAAATATAGAAGTCATCAACTTAGAAGATATTTTCAACTGCCCCAATTTAAGGGAGCTTAGAAATACTTATCCCTATGAAATGAAATGCCAGAACCATGAAAAATGCTGCGCCCTTCAAAATGTATACCTCTTACACAAGTTCATTAATTATAATTTTCCTAAGCAAAAGTAATTTCATAAAAAAAAACATTTTATCTAACTATGTATAAATCTTTTACATGAACTCAATGATTTTGTTGAAACCAACACTTAGCATGTTATTATTCCAAATAAATATACACATAAACAATGTTTTTTTTAGTTTTTTTTATTTAATATTCAATTCAATTTCGTAACAACATTTTGACAGCAAGTTCAGAATCTCACAAATTTTAAATCTAAGAGGGTAAGAATACTGTAGAGCTATTTTGACGATAAAATCCAAAGGGTAGGGAGCTATGGTTAGAGAGAAAGTGACGTTTTTCCGATCTGGGTGTATAGGTTTTACATTGTGTCTTAGTTATCACTTGATGATCTTTTGTTCTGCAAATATTGTCAGAAATAATCTGAATGTGATTATTGCCATCAGAGTTAAGAACTGCTTCTTTGATTGTTTCAAAATTAATTTTTTTTGATGCCGAGTAATTCAAACATATTCCTTTTACCTTGCAAATAACTTCTTCTGTGTTGTTTTTTCCACTTAACACTTTGTAGGCATAATTCTTTGGTCCTCCGCTAACAAATTCAGTTATGAAACTTCCTTCGCCGAAGCATTCCAGCTCGTCAGTCATATCTCCAATCATGTTGCCAGTTTCAGGATCACTATCCCCTTCTCTGCTTACGAATATTACGGAATCCGTATCGTAGTACAACACTCGTTTACCTAATTCCTCCAAATATTCGTAGAGCTTTAAACGCGCTTGTGTAGTCGTATATGCTGCAATGCAGACATTAGCTGTGTTCAGTAGCTTAGCAGATTCTTCTTTATATTGATAGTTCAATATTAAATTTGTTTCATTCACAGGAAATATTGAACAGACGTTCACGGAAGGATTTGTTATTAATTCATATAATTCAGCAGGATTATTTATAATGGATGTTTGGGGTTGGTTTTCTCTTTGACCAAATTTACCCCAAAATGAATTAAGAATAAGTTTTGCAAAAGATCTTTTACGTTCATTTTTCATTATTTCGGAATAATCAAGTTTGATATTTTCAATTTTGAGGAAATTAGAAACATAGTTAGCCTTATCTTCTTCCGTTATACAAGCTGCAGGGCACCCCGACGCTTCTTGTTTAAGTTTTAAAAATTTATCCATCATAGCGTCAAATAAGCCTCTTGAATTTGTATCTTTATCATACTGTATGGTATCATATTCCCATATTTCGTAAATTGTAAGAATTGTATAACCTGTCTTAATGGCTTTAACAACTTCTTCAATTACCCATGTTCCACACTTTATCGCTGCAACATCTGCACAAGATAAACATCAATTTGTTATTTTGTTTGATAGGAAGAACAGGATGAAATAGTTGATCCGGAGGTAATATTTTGCACTTGATTAAACCACTGATTTTTTCAAGTTTTAAATTTTCGGTTATATGCGGTTCATACCAGTAATTTGCAGTTGAGTTCAGTTTTGATTTTCGGTTTTATGCGGTTCAGACCAGTAATTTGCAGTTCAGTTCGGTTTTTATTCTCGGTTTTGTACGGTAAAGACCAGTTATTTACAGTTCAGTGTAGCAGTTCTATCTGTACAAATCGCAGTTGCGTTTCTTCATTTAAGAATAGTTATCTTAATAATAAAATAAAATCTTAAACCCAATACATATTTTCGTTTGAATTTATTCACTATCATCATATACAGGCAAAATAAAATTTCCAACAATATGATGAACGTAGATGTAAAATTAACGAAAGAACTTATTAAAACAACGGATGACCTTCGAAGAAAATTCAAAACCCTGAAATATAATAGGGGAGCTTATTTATCTCAGTTAGAAGAAGCTTTTAAACCAATTACTGTTCCTCTTAATGAGCTTACAAATGGACCGATATGCTGTCAACACTAACTAAAACTTATAACAATTCAAAACATCGAACTATAAAAATGAAACCTTCCGAAGTAAATACTGCAAACGAAAAACATCTAGGTACTCTCTTCTGTTTATCAATATACTAAAAAATTCGTTTAACTCCTAAATTAAAAAATTCGTTTAACTCCTAAATTCAAAGTTGGAGATGCAGTGAGAATCAGTAAATACAAACATGTATTTGAAAAAGGATACACACCAAACTGGACAACTGAAATTTTTAAAATTACAAACAAATTCAACGAAGTAATCCTTTAACATATCTGCTAGAAGACTATCAAGGTCATCCTATTAAAGGTGGATTCTATGAATTAAAAGTACAAAAAACCAAATATCCAGACACATTTCTTATAGAAAACACATTTCTTATACAATGGAAAAAAGATAAAATATTTGTAAAATGGTTGGGTTTCCCTCCTGAATATAATTCATGGATACACATATCTAAAATAAATAATAAGTAAATTTCAAATTGATGTTTTTATTTATGCTTTATTTTATTTATTTATTTTCTTTCTTAAAAGCAATATTTCAGATTTTGTTCTTTTATCTTTTTAAAGATATATTTATACATAGATAGATAGATAGTTAGATATATAAATATATATACGGTGATGAAAAATAAGGCTATTTTTGCGGGAAAACGCCTCCTTCAAAAGTTACAGCCTTTCAAAGTTTTCAACATTTTTCTCAATACCTACCCATTTCCATTTCACATTATCTCATTCTCATATCTATAAATAAATCATCATCATGGTAACCAACCCATCCATACATCCCTACACAAATAGAATCTCCCCTCACTCATCCTCACAAAAACGATCGCTCCTCATAAAATCCTAAACAAACCAACAAACTAACCAAATGCATACTCACTTCAACAGATCACCATATCACCATCACACTGCCGCACCGCCATCGCCACCTCCTCGTCTCGATACATCATACCCCTGGCCTACATACCATCTCACACATCAATAAAAAAAATATTTCCTTTATTTGTTTTCCTTCTTCAAGGGACCCTTTACCTACTGACATACAACAAAGACGACCACGACCATGACGACACGACCGACCGACCGACCGACGGTAGCAACCACCACCAAACACATTACCCACACCCCACCACAATCATCACGATCCATCAAACGCACATTCTCCAAATATCCGAAACTACTTCACACACATCTTCTTTCCCCATCCCCATTTCTTTTTTTAACAGTCGATCGTTATGACAATAGCTATGGTGACGACGACGACGACGACGATGACCATGACGATCATGACGACGACAACCACGACTACGGTAGCAACCACCACCAAACACATTACCCACACCCCACCACAATCATCACGATCCATCAAACGCACATTCTCCAAATATCCGAAACTACTTCACACACATCTTCTTTCCCCATCCCCATTTCTTTTTTTAACAGTCGATCGTTATGACAATAGCTATGGTGACGACGACGACGACGACGATGACCATGACGATCATGACGACGACAACCACGACTACGGTAGCAACCACCACCAAACACATTACCCACACCCCACCACAATCATCACGATCCATCCGCCGCACATTCTCTAAATATCCAAAACTACTTCACACACATCTTCTTTAAATTCCCTCCCTCCCGACCGACCGACCGACCCGACCAACCGACCGACGGCAGCAACCACCACAATCATCACGATCCATCCAACGCACATTCTCCAAATATCCAGAGAGGCCGCACCGCCGCCTCTTCCTCACTTCTATTCAAATCCAATAAAACATTTACCATCCTCAACATCACAAACCAACCCTTCATCATCATCACTTACGCATGCGGCGCCAAGGCGTGCGCCAAACAATACATCAAACACAATACCGCACCAATTAAAAACACATTAAAAACTATTCAAAACAAAAACCATTAAAAAAGCCATAAAAAAAATTCCCATGCTGAACTGCCTGGTATTCTACTGACATTGTTTCAAGAAGAGATTTTAAAACAAATTTCTGTGATGAACAAAGATCAAATTTCCGTGAAGATTTTTGTACCGGTAAAAATGTTTGTCCAGTTGTGCAGTGAAATCCGCACCTTTCTTGGAAGCTTGCTTTGTGGAAATATCAAAGACTTCGGATTTGGTTGGCAGGTGTTGGTAGACTTTGAAAAAACCTTTCATTAAATATGTCTAGTGAGGGAGTCTAATAACACATCGGTGATTTTTCTACTAAACAATTAAAACCGCTTCTTTGTTGGAGCTTTGGTTTCCGACAGATACTTTGTTATGGGCTGGGTCGAAAATTGAAGGTGTACTCTATCACAAATATTTCGGAAGCTATAGCTCTCAGAAGAATTTGGTTTGCAGTTATGTAAGGCTGATACCAGAGAATTGTATTTTGAACGCACTACCACGCTTTTAACCATTAAGTTAACATGACTGTCTTAAGTCTAACCTTGCTCTGAAAAAACTATAGCAACAAATTAAAGTTAATAGGCTTTAATTTTTTGTTGAGCTATTATTATAACTTTTTCTGCATTAACGTTTTTTGTCCATACTCTTTAAAAATTAATATACTCGTACCACACAAACAGATAGGTTAAAGAAATTTTAAACTAGAGCACATTTGTTTTCAATGTTCAGAATTCAAGTCAAGACGACACAAACTTAAAAGATTAATTCCATCACGTGGAGTTGAATTTTTTTCACTATTTTGGAATTCATTTCGAGAGAATGCAAAATGTAAAAGCGGGTATTATTATTTAGTTATGCTCTGAAATAACCAAAAGATGACCATTCCTTCAAAAATAAAACATGGATCAATAGACTATTCAAGGCACCGTTTTGGTTGACAATGGTGAAAAGAATTTATTAAAATAAATGAATAGTATCAATAGAAATCTGCAGACGGATTAATTCTTAAAGAAGTTAATTTCAAATTAAACCCAATACATCTGTATACACAGCAATACCTCAGGGTTACATTTTATGACCTCTTCATAAAATTGTACGATTGATATATTTTTTAACTCCTAGACAAAATTAGCTCCGATTGCAATAAGATCACTCTAGCAATTTGATATTACAAGGCACAATTGCTATCAGGACTTATTTGTAAGGATTTTGGATAATTTACTTTTTACTTATTGGAATTTTGGTTAATGCATTTGTTTTCTTGCTTGACGTGTAATTTCGCTGTATTTCTTCTAAAACTAATATTTTAGCTTTGTTTGAAATATTCTACGAACAGTTCTTCAATATTTCGGTGACATTGTCACTTTTGTAAGTATACTTACATCAGGTCCTTCGTCAATATTTTTAGCTTACCAATATACGTAATGCATACAATAAATATACATATTTAATTTGTATACTATTTGGTTTTGATATTTGCAAAAGAAAACAAAAGATCTTTGAGACAGAAGAGTTTGCTTTTATTTCATCTAATATATACTAGCTACAATCTCGTATTTGCCATTGAAAATCTATTTCATCAATATCCCGTGCTCCACTTGCTCGAGCACTAAAAACCAATCGCTCTCTTATATTGTTCATTTCGGAGGAAGCGAACAAATACTCGTTGAATTTCTGATTTTTCAAAAAACAATACTCTCCGTCAAGCTCAATTTTCCACTTGCTGCTACCAGGGTCACTTCCACGAATTTTCTCTTCTGTTTGAGCATAACGAGATATCCAGTCAAATTTACTAAACCTAACGCCCAAATACTCTTTCTTAAAAGCTTGACTTTTAAACAGAAAATCATCGGATAATTTCTCGACAACCCAAGAACCTTGTCCCTGCATCAAGTCGAATGCCTTACAAGTGTACACATCCCTCGGCGAATTATTGTCTCGCTCGTTATCTGCATACAAGTACTCCATTCGGCCTCGATTCCAAATGCAAACCTCCCTCGTGAAGAATAGATTTCTGGCACAGGCAGGTAATCTATCGATCATCATATTAATCTTGTACTTCTGATTGGGATATAAGTTTTCATAGTTTTCATGGTCTTGCGTCTGCCTGATGAAATCGGCTATTTTCAAAACAGCATCGTTGTTCAAATCCTTGTCCTCTTCCAGCTTTTTGAACACTTCTAGAAGCACCGTTGTTCTTTGCGGTATTAACTTGCTCATACGCATAACAGCCTCAACAATTTGAATAGCAGGAATGAGTGGATACGTTCGATTTACTATTGCCTGCATAACCTCCTCGCTGAGATAGGTAAAAGCGAAGATCTTTTCAAAAATCTTTACTGCTCTCGAATTTTCAAAATAATCGTTCGACAAAATAGCAGCTGTTAATATTTGAGTTGCTGAAATTTTTATTTCATCCTTGAGCTCATTGACTATCTGTTTTGTTTCTGCTTCAATGACTTTCGCGACTTTCCTCTGTAGCTGGACATCTTGGACGAAGGCCTTGGCAAGTGCAATCAATTTCAATGGATCCCGCTGACCATCTGCTGCCATTTCAATTCGTAATGCCTTCAAGACGTAATAAGTTATACCAATTGAACTGAGCGAATTGGAGAAATCCAAAATGTCAATGATCGAATCGTCCGCGTCATCGCCATATTGATAGGCAGTGTGAATAATTTCTTGAATTTTACTGGCGTTTTTTAAATTAAAGATTTGATCTTGAGCAACATCAAAGTGCTTTGATCGTATTTCTTTAGCAATTGCTTGGATTTGATTGTCAGTTTGTCTAGACGGAACACGTGAACTTGAGAATTGGAAGGATCCTTTTCTAATTTCGATTAAACACACAACAAGACAGAGTGTAAACTTTGAAAACGAAGCAAATAACATTTTTGTAGCTTTGGTTTGTTTTATGTTAAACCGCGGATTGAGACTAAATTCTCAATTGTGATTTGGTTTTTATTGAAGCTTTGGAAATTCATAGTATCATCGTTTGATATTTATGCAGTTAATGATTTTCCACTAAAGCTTTGCTTTTAAATTACAGCTTTATAAGCTACAAGTCGTAAGACGTCTTTTTTCGATTGAATCATAGGTAGACACTTGGTTTGTTGCATAATTATGGAAAATATTTAAGTTTTAATGAAAACGTTTGGGTTTCAGTGGAAGAATATAGAATTTTGTTATAATGTTAAGAACAACTTATGGTAAAAATACGTGTGTCATTTAATTATACAAGTTTTAAGTTCTTAGTTAATAGTTTGTTCAAAATAGAAATAAAATCGTGAGAACTTCTGGGTAATTGTCAAAGTGAGGCTTTGCTAACCACATTATGAAAAGGTGTCCAAATATTCCATGTGAACTTGAAGACTTCCAGGATTTTTGGTCGAAAATTCCACTTTTCAGCTTATAAGTTACACATACATATGTAAATAATTATAAGTATTGTTGAAATTATTTTAGGTAACTTTTGTTAATAAAGTAGCTTTTTTAAACCGTCTTAAGTTTTTTTTATCTGGAAAAAAAGTTTATTAGCTATACAGATTTTGCATATACATACAATATACAAATGTAAATACTTCTGCTTATATTTATAGATTATAAGTCTTATTTAATAGAATTCGCTAAACAGATGAATAGTTATAGAGTGCATAAGAATTTATGTAGGCTTTAAATGTAACGTTGCGAAAATTCCAATTTATAAAAAATTCTGCTGTAAATTTTAGTTATATCGGGTGATTTTTTAAGAGCTTGAGAACTTTTTTTAAAAAAAAAAATGCATAAAATTTGCAAAATCTCATCGATTCTTTATTTGAAACGTTAGATTGGTCCATGACATTTACTTTTTGAAGATAAGAAGATAATTTCATTTAAATGTTGACCGCGGCTGCGTCTTAGTTGGTCCATTCGGAAAGTCCAATTTTGGGTAACTTTTTCGAGCATTTCGGCCGGAATAGCCCGAATTTCTTCGGAAATGTTGTCTTCCAAAGCTGGAATAGTTGCTGGCTTATTTGTGTAGACTTTAGACTTGACGTAGCCCCACAAAAAATAGTCTAAAGGCGTCAAATCGCATGATCTTGGTGGCCAACTTACCGGTCCATTCCTTGAGATGAATTGTTCTCCGAAGTTTTCCCTCAAAATGGCCATAGAATCGCGAGCTGTGTGGCATGTACCGCCATCTTGTTGAAACCACATGTCAACCAAGTTCAGTTCTTCCATTTTTGGCAACAAAAAGTTTGTTAGCATTGAACGATAGCGATCGCCATTCACCGTAACGTTGCGTCCAACAGCATCTTTGAAAAAATACGGTCCAATGATTCCACCAGCCAATAAACCGCACCAAACTGTGACTTTTTCTGGATGCATTGGTAGCTCTTGCAATGCTTCTGGCTGATATCCACTCCAAAATCGACAATTCTTCGATGAGTTAAAGAATGTACTTTCAAAATTTGCACTTTTTACATTGTTTTTACCAAACATTAGTGTTTTTGAATATTGGCAACACCCCGCAACAAAGTTTGTCATATATATTATTTAACTTCTCGATATGTAGAACAATCCTGCATTTCAGAACCATTCACAAGTTTTCACCTAAGAAAAAACAAAGCATTTGAAAAAAACTCCTTTCAAGCGACCATAACTACACATTTTTTATATTATTCTAGATGACTTTAATTACCCCGTGTCTCTGACCAGGAAACAGCTCCATGAGTTGGTAACAGGAAGCTCACAAAGACTCCTTGAAGGTAAACTTAAAGATTTGGATACAAAATGTATGGATATCACAAACTGTCCCCCAGAGAAAATAGATGAATTTACAAAAATTATCAAGGCGTTTAAAGCAAACTATAAACGAAGATGGCAACGCTGCAACTGCACAGAAAAGCTTTTCTTCGATAAGAATGAAGAGTGGCTTAGCGAAGAAGTAACACTACCTGTTGGCATACTTCCCGGAAAGTCTAAAGGTCGCCCAAGCAAAGAGTTCGGAGAATCAAGTGACCGAACAAAACGTCGAAAAACAGAGGAACTTCGAAAGAGTGTGTCCTTTGATGAACTGACATACGCAGCACAGATGAGTCAACGAGCAGCGGGAAATATTGATATCGCAAAAGTAATGGAGGTTGTGACCAAAACTCCAACCAGGGCTATGAAGTTCCGGAAAGCAGCTGTGATTGGCAGTAAAACCCTGACAACTGAGAAAAACCCTCCTGAAAACGCTTTGAGGATATTCGTCGAACTAATTTAACTGCTAGTCAAAGCGAAGTGATTTATCAGGCCAACAAAGATATATATCCGTGCTATACCTACGTCTATAAAGCTAAAAGCGTAAGTGAGACAGTTGCCGAAGTGAAGCTCCAAGATTTAGTGGATCACACAAAAAAACAATCGTTTTCAAAGGAGTCTTTCGAATTTTTGATTGCAAATACCAATGATGAAGATGTTAATGACGATGTTTCTGATGAAAGATGAAGAATAAATAATAAAATAAAAACTATAAAATTAAATTAATCCTGGTCATTTTTTATTACTTGCTATAAAACAAAAGTTGCGGAAGGAAAAACAAAAAAGGATTAATCTGTTTATTCAATAATTGACCTCTACTCATAAATTATACAACTAATCCACATCTCGAATGCTTCGTATTGTGGATAAAGAGGGTCGCAGGTATTTTAAACTTGGTTACCTGCATACTGGGACATACAATTTTGGAATGAAAGTTGAACACCCGGATTAAGAAAATTTCACTCATAAAAAAAGGAAAAAAGGGATTTTCTAGGAAAAAGTATCTTTCATTTTTTTTTCTAATTTCTTATAAACTATGACATTTATCGGAATAAAGTTTTTTGTATTTGACTAAAAATATATCAGGTCATTGAATATTGACAAAAAAAAATTTCCTTGATAAATTAATTAAAAAAAAAAAATTAAAAACCGAACATTTTTTTTTTCTAAATTTCAACTTTAAAACTAAATTTCTCAAAAACTATTTAATTAAACAACTTGAATCAAAAAACAAAACAAAGAATAAAATATTAGCTTTAAAAAAAATTATAGCGCAGTGTTGTACGTTCTTTTTTTGATTTTTAATAATTTTTTTTCTTTGATCTAATCGGGATGGGCATTTAAGTGGGTTTTACTGTACCTAAAAAATTAAAATTTATCCTTCCAAATGACTTTTTAGTCATTTGGTACCTATTTGATATGAAAAATGTGCCCAAATATTTTTGGCCAGGTTTTCGACCAAAATACTGCACTGTGCAGCGTACAAACCACACCAAACAGTGCATTTTTCGGGATGCATGGGCAGTTCTTGAACGTTTAATGTCCAATAAAGTAAACTGAGTGCGAAACTTGGGCACAATCGCATTAATTGTTTGCTCACTTGGTCGATTATGTAGACCATAAATCGGACGTAAAGCGCGAAACACATTTCGAACCGAACACTGATTTTGGTAATAAAATTCAATGATTTGCAAGCGTTGCTCGTTAGTAAGTCTATTCATGATGAAATGTCAAAGCATACTGAGCATCTTTCTCTTTGACACCATGTCTGAAATCCCGCGTGATCTGTCAAATACTAATGCATGAAAATCCTAACCTCAAAAAAATCACCCATTACAATGCTTATATCAAAAAAAGTACCTAAATGGAGCAATCTATTCCATTTATCTGTCTATCAAATCAGCTGTTTGTCATCATAACAAATAAAATTTAAAAGTCCGAACGGATAATTCCAATTATTTTTATGATATTGTAATGTGTATACACTCTTTATCTCTTTTAATATCGGATTAATAGGAGAACTCGCTTCTTTAAGAATCGATAAACATCTAGTGGCTAAGAGGGGAACTCAATTCGAAAACATTCAGCGCAGCGCATACAAGAACCTCGAAAGGGGCAACATCTAGGGATTAAGAGGAGAACTAGCTTCGTTAAAGCATCTAGTGATAAAGAGGAGAACTTCGTTAAGCATCGAGAACAACCTCGTAGATTCTCGAATCGATTTGAGGTATATAAATAGGCGCTCGGAAGCGAAGCGGATTATTATTGGTTGTGAACTGCGAAAAGTAAAGACTGTGTTTAAAAAGTAATAATTGAAAGAAAAGACTGTGTTTGAAAGTAATAATTGAAAGTGTTCAATAAATAAGTTTGAAGCGATTAAAAAAAGTAAATTTGTGTTTTATTTACAAGTGTGAATAAGTTCTAACTATCGGACCAAGCCGAATATTACAATATTCTCTTTCGAAAATCTATATTTTTTTTTAAATTCTTCGTTTATTAGGCTCATTGGGTTGAACCTTTTTTTATAAACTTTCCTTCTTCTTGGAGTCGGTAAAACTTAAATTCTTAAAATCATTAATAAACGAGCTAAACTGGAGAGGCATTATTATTTTTATTTTAATTTCAAAAATGGAGAGAAATCAAAATGACATTTACGAAATAATAATAACAATAATTTCCTTATGTAGGCTCTATTCAACCTCAAAACACGTTTAGCTTATTATGGGACTATGCAACCTTGCATAAGTTTTATAAATAGCATTTTTGCGTTTAGAGGCATTATAGAGATTACATAACTTTATGTAGGCTCTATACAGCGTTTTTAAATAAGACTGTTGTACTTATATGTATTTTTTCTTTAAAATGTTGAAGTGTTGATGCTTCTAAAAAAATCATTTATCTATTGATTGATCATTTAAAAAAAAAAAAAAACTTTAACAAAAATTTAGAAATACATTTAAAGCATAAATTAAAAACCTTATCAAAAGCTGAACTTTTTAGAGATTAATAATAAGCAGCCTTCAGCCAGTTCTACAATTTATCTTGAGAGAGTTTCAAGTAGAACATACTGAAATATTTATTTAAATAACTCGTCTAATGAAATCAAAAAATAAAAACGGTAGAAACATTCTTTTAAAAGGAGAATGGCCATTTTGGGCTATTTATTAATACAATTTATATGTGTAGTTTTAAAGCTAAGCCTTAGAACAGAATTTTTGTTTGTATGGACGCAATGCTGTTAAACAATGGGGCTTAGACAGTGAATTGCAGCAAAGGTTGCATTTAGAGCAATATTTTAGTGGAAATTTCTTTTTCTACGACCAATAAAAACTGTAAATTTTGCATCTTGTTGCTATTCAAAGTTTCAAAAATTTTTGATTGATAACACAATTGTGCTAAATGTACCCTACAAATTTCAAGTCATTGCATTCGGTTAAAATGTTTTTGAGATACGATAGAGGACAGTTTGAAAAACACAGTTTTTAGAAAAACCCGTTTAAAGTTTAAAGTCCGCTTAAAACTACGAAAATCTAAACTTACCCTCAATGCCCGATACCTGAAATATTCCTGGTCCATAGAACATTCTTTCCCCTACGACGTCCTGAAACTCTTATAAAGCAGATTGTTCAGCTCTTGATTTAATCCTGGTTTGTTTAATGACGAATCACTTACGCATCGCACCACTTAGAACGTGAAATTCACCTTTCGCAGCCAATGTGCATAACCGACATTCCTTTTAAAGCACTTTCAAAATCTACATTATTGATGAAAATTGGGCAATTTCAACTATCTTGGGGCCAGAATGGAGATGCTTCGGAGTAAAAGTCCAAATCAACGAATACAAAGATTTGTTATTGTTATGTGTCTCTGCTCCTAAACAACGAATCATTTATTCTTCTTTCGATAAATCTTCGAAAAATTTCTGCCTTACGCCATTTACAACTGTCTTCGCCTTCTGGACAAAATTGATGTTGAAGGTTTTCATCTGAAGAATATTTGTGATAATAAGTTGCCAAAACTTCCTTTTTCGTATCTTCAAGCGAATCTGGATGACGTCGAAGTCGAATAGCTAATTTTTCCCTCGATTTCTTTATTTGTTTTATCCTTTTTAGCAGCCCGAAGTCGTGTTACCATTCTCTTTTCCATGTGGCCCACACATTCTTTTTTATTACTACAATATCTCCATATGGTTTAGCATCTCTCTTATTTTAGAAAACTCCCATTGTTAAGGATACAACAAAATGCTTGTACATTAGTAAAATCCATAGTACCTAATCATATGTCACGTTTTTCGGCATTAATTAGACCAGGTCCCTTATATTATTGCCCATTCTTCTCTACAGTTGTTTCATCAACTATTATTAAGTACAAAAGAAAAAATACTATGAAAAGACCCTTTAAGACATGTATTGTTTATAAAACTTGGAGCATTTGTTTATTGAGCTGAAGCTGTTAAACTCCTACCAAAAATCTTTTCCCAAAAAAATGTATGTTTATAAAAGCTGGTTAAAATGTTTGAACCAAGATCCTCGAAAAGAATCCAGCTGATGGCTGTTAAAGACAGTTTTCGAATAAAATGTATTTTCCCGAACAGTGTTGGGAATTTTGAGTGATTTCGAGTAAGTATTGCAGCCAGTTGCATTCCTCCCCTTAAACAGTTCAACCGTAATACTCGCGCTTCTAGGGATGTTCATCAATATACCCTCCAGCCCAACTTCGGTCGTACTGTCAAGTACAGAGATTCGTTCTTTAGCCGTACTACGCAAATGTGGAATGCCTTGTCACACTCTGTCTCTCCCAGCCATTGCAATATTCAGGAATTCAAAACCAATGTGCAGCGACACCTCTTTCAACCCCACTCTCCCTTTCCTAGTGCTCAC
This sequence comes from Eupeodes luniger, assembly GCA_951509635.1. Lineage (NCBI taxonomy): Eukaryota > Metazoa > Arthropoda > Insecta > Diptera > Syrphidae > Eupeodes > Eupeodes luniger. Next base: position 88,462,705 of record OX608074.1, read on the forward strand.
AGTTTTTGCATAGTATACATACAATCTTGTGCGCAGATGTAAATACAAACCTTGCATTTTTTCTTTCAACAACTTGTTAGTGATTTTTTTTTAATAATATTTTTGAAAAATCAAAAACAATTATTTTCTGTATGCAATATAATGTTTTTTATATTTATTGAATAAATTATATGGCAATTTGAAATAAATTAATATAAATTAAATAACTAACATAAGTTAATAATTAATTTAATGAACTAGTAACAATAAAATATATATGTATGTAGGTTTATAATTTGTTTTATTAGTACTTAAGAAGTACTGAGTATTTTTTGTTTGCTCTTAAAAACTATTTACACTTTCGTATTTGCCATTGAAAGTCTGGATCTTCAAGTTTTGGATCGCCAATGGCAGTGAACACATAACGTTTCTTCTCTGAATGCATCTTATCCGACACATATAAATACTCGTTAAAATTAATATTTTTTATATAACAATAGTCTCCATTCAGCTCGATTCTCCAATTAGATGTGTCCCCCACGAATCCATCATCGACCCAAGTCAAAACGTGGCGCGTCTTCGAATCGTACATATCAGTTGTCGACGCGTACAGATACTCCTTTTCATAGACAAAGCTCTTAAGAAAATAACTGGATAGAAGCCCTGCAAAACTACCAGCATTCCAAAGACCTTCCTTGCTTAAGTCATTTGAACCGTATGTGAAAATGGCGCGTCGTGATAAATTGTGTTGTGATTTAGCTGCATACAGGTATTCCGAACGGCCTCTATTCCAAATGCATAAGTCCTTCCCAAAAAAAATATTTCGCACGCATATCGGCATTCTCCTGATGATATCGTTGATTTCATGCCTCAACGTTGGAATAATTTTTTTGTAACTATCATATTTCATAATATTCCTGAAATAATACCCGATCTTCTGAACAGCCACGTCATTCAAATTGTTATTCAGTTCGAGTTCTTCATACAAAGCCACGATGAAGTTGATTGTTTGTGAAAGGTACTCACTGCCGATGATTATGTTGTCGGCTAATTGGGCTGCAGGAACACCCTCTGCGTATGTTTCGTGGGCCAATTCCCGCATAACTTCGACGTCAAGTTTGTAATCAATGTCAAACAATTCGCTAGTGACATTTATAGCATACACATTCGATGAAAAATTATTTGAGATCAAAGCATCTTTTACGACCTGCTTGGATCTTGTCCTGACTTTAGCCTTGATATCGTCTAAGATAATTCTAATTTCCGGCCAAAGCTGACGAGAAACATGGTTATACCCATGTTTGACAAATAGTTCGTCCTGAAAGCTGCGATAGAGGTTGATCAAATGCAATGGGTCACTGTGATTATTTGCGGTCATTTCGTTGTACAGTGCTCTGAGTATCGAAAGGCTAAGTTTAACATCATCAACGTCATGCGCAAAATCTACAAGAATGATATTATTATTTTCAGCGTTCGAATAGACATGGTGGACAATTGCGGCAACTTTTGCACTATTTAATTGATTACTCAAAATACGGTCTTGAGCTGAGTTAAATCGGCGGTTTCGTATATCGTCTGCAATAGCAAGTACTTGAGTATCGTTGAAGAACTGTGAAAGGACAACGTGGATGTTCATCTTAAGTATTAAAAGCAGAGCGTAAAATTTAAAATTTTCCAACGAAAAGGTTAACATTTTGTTTAATTAGGTTTTAATTTTAGTTAAGACTTGTAACACTTTGCACAAAGCACAACACGAGCAATACTGAACTCAGCTATCAGCTTCAAGATTTGATTTGCTTGCAAGTGCAACTAAAGTAATTATGAAATGGGTTTAAAGTTGTTCGGTAAGTTCGGTAAGATCTACGCGTCATCTAAAGCTGCACCTGAAGTTTTCCCAAAAGCTTAATGTTGTTGTTATTAAAATAGTATTCGAGTATAGTTGGTGAGATTTCTGTTAATAACGAAATTTGTTGTTATTCATTTATAGACTTCTAGTGAAATTGACCAGAATATAAGGGTATTGCCATCGGTACAGATGACGTCGATGAGTGGTGCAAAAAGAAAGTTCAGGATTTTCAGCGCAAAATAATGGGAAATGTCAACTTGTCATAGTTACAAGAAAAATCATTTATAAATTACGCATTGTATTACCTTTGCGAACGATTTTCTTAATGTAGTGTAAAAGGAACATTTTGTGAACCTGATAAAAGATCACTTTAAACAGATGTGTATTTGATAGGTTAGGTTAGATAAATGGACGGACGATTGATTTAGTTATCGCCACACTTATTGCAATGGCAGTAGAGTCATGACCATTTTTTTAATTTTCGTAGGAATTCCCTTTAACTTAAAACTTATCGTATTGCGTTAATGGATATGACCCCTTTTATATTTTTAATTATTTATCTTAGTATAATTAAATTACGTGTCACGATGTTTGTCCGCGATGGACTCCTAAACGGTGCCGTGACATAAGGGCAAGTGTCATAAGACCAAATTTTGAAATTTGGCCTTATGACACTTTTCGAAAGCGTCATAAGACCAAATTCCAACGTTTGGCCTTATGTCGCTTTCAGAAAGTGTCATAAGGCCAAATTTTTGTTGGGAATTTCTTTGATTTTAGTGCTCAAATGCAAAAGTTCTTTGCATATACCCAAACTCGCACCCACCCCAAATCCTATAGTGATCCCAAGCAGGGGAGTTTACATACCTAGCTGTTAGTACGCCGCCGCTCCGCGCCGCGCCGTGCTATAAATTAAAAAAAACTTTTTAACAAAAGTAGCTATTCTAGACAATAAATGGCAACCATTTTTGAATTTTAAAATATTCGGCATTGTTTCCATTATTTTTTTGGCCTTATTTCTTTTTATAAATCGAAATAAAGCCAAATTGATTTTATTTCGCTTTGAACAACGAAATAAGGCCAAATTTGAAATTTGGTGTTATTTCATTTGGTACTATTTTACGTCACCTATTATGTACATGAATAGCGCATGTACTTTATGGTACATCTCCAATCTTCTCAGGTGATAGAGATAAAGTTTGAAAGTGACATAAGACCAAATTGGCCTTAAGTCACTTTGGAAAGCGACATAAGTCCAACCGTTGAAATTTGGCCTTATGACGCTTTCGAAAAGTGTCATAAGGCCAAATTCTAAAATTTGGTCTTATGTCACTTGTCCTTATGTCACGGCACCCTCCTATAAACTACTAAACCGATTTTAATCAAATTTGTACACCGTGTGCAGTTTGATCCAACATGAAAGATAGGATAGCTTACATCTTAATTTATGATTGCAGAATTATTTTATTGCAAATTATTTGTCACAACTACATATGTATCTGTTAGCTCCAAACGATTCTAACAGATGGTGACATTTGTTGACTGGATTGAGTAAGTATTCAATAGATGAAACTATTTCAAACTTTCAAATGTTATAATTGTATAAGCTACAATTGTAAAGTATAACCACCACATGTTTCTGAGGCTTGAGTAAAGGTTACATTTATTTTGAATTATACGAAATACAGTGAATTTTACTTTTTCAATTTTTGGTGTTAGCATAGTCATATTATAGTTAATATAATACAACCAAATACGCAACGCATTAAATTGCCAGAAAATTTCTGCACTGTTCTTCAGGAAAAAAATTAATTAATTAAGAGTATTTTTCCGGATATACAGAGTAATTACTTTAATCATAACTGGACTGGATCAGTCATCGTGCTATTTGGTAGCAGAAAATCAGTTATGAAGGTCGCCATGTTTTCTTACAAATGGCATTTACATATTTAAAAAAGCATGGTGGTGTCCATGTCTGATGTTCTCCTACCGTTCACCTAAAAAAGTTTACAACAATGTAATATGACAAAAAACGTTATCAACGTACAGCAACGCGTAGCCGGGTCAGCTAGTTTTTATATAAGAAAATAATATTCGAAATTTTACTGCTTTGAGCTTTGTAGTTAAAAGTACTATTTCTAACTGAGGACTGGACCAAAAACATGATTCAATCGTGCAGCACAAATTCATCAGCGTTTAACCGATGGACGATTCTGGGAAGAGGGGTCATATGAGCCATAAAGCTTATACAGTTAAGTTGCATAAGTATCGGGTGATTTTTTAAGAGCTTGAGAACTTTAAAAAAAAAAAAAACGCATAAAATTTGCAAAATCTCATCGATTCTTTATTTGAAACGTTAGATTGGTCCATGACATTTACTTTTTGAAGATAATTTCATTTAAATGTTGACCGCGGCTGCGTCTTAGGTGGTCCATTCGGAAAGTCCAATTTTGGGTAAGTTTTTCGAGCATTTCGGCCGGAATAGCCCGAATTTCTTCGGAAATGTTGTCTTCCAAAGCTGGAATAGTTGCTGGCTTATTTGTGTAGACTTTAGACTTGACGTAGCCCCACAAAAAATAGTCTAAAGGCGTCAAATCGCATAATCTTGGTGGCCAACTTACCGGTCCATTCCTTGAGATGAATTGTTCTCCGAAGTTTTCCCTCAAAATGGCCATAGAATCGCGAGCTGTGTGGAATGTAGCGCCATCTTGTTGAAACCACATGTCAACCAAGTTCAGTTCTTCCATTTTTGGCAACAAAAAGTTTGTTAGCATTGAACGATAGCGATCGCCATTCACCGTAACGTTGCGTCCAACAGCATCTTTGAAAAAATACGGTCCAATGATTCCACCAGCGTACAAACCACACCAAACAGTGCATTTTTCGGGATGCATGGGCAGTTCTTGAATGGCTTCTGGTTGCTTTTCACTCCAAATGCGGCAATTTTGCTTATTTACGTAGCCATTCAACCAGAAATGAGCCTCATCGCTGAACAAAATTTGTCGATAACACATTTCGAACCGAACACTGATTTTGGTAATAAAATTCAATGATTTGCAAGCGTTGCTCGTTAGTAAGTCTATTCATGATGAAATGTCAAAGCATACTGAGCATCTTTCTCTTTGACACCATGTCTGAAATCCCGCGTGATCTGTCAAATACTAATGCATGAAAATCCTAACCTCAAAAAAATCACCCATTATAAAGATTTCATCTAAAGATTTATAAGTATGTATAATTTAACGATATTCACCAAAGGCACATTCACAAACAATTTAGAATTTGGAATCATTTTTATAAAACTTTTAATTATTTTCATAAGACCTTTTCTGAGAGAAAGAGTAAATTAACCGAAATCGCCAATTTGATCTTAGGTTTCCATTAAATTCGTGCAACTCGCCTTCAATTTTATCTTATTTTTGTTTGACGAAAATAAATAGTGTAAGGCTTTCTTAAAGTGTTTTTGTTTTTTCTTTCAACATTGATTTTCTAATACTATAACTTTTAAGAGCTAACAAAATTTAAGAAATATATTCTGCTCTAGAACTGAGATTTAAACATGAAAAAGACAATTTCGTTAAATAAATGGCTACTTTAAAAACATTATAAACGTTTCAAATCTATTATCTTTGAATCTTTCGAGAACTGAAGTGAAAAGAGATTCTGCAACGTTTAATTTATGAGTACTATACTAAAGTTTCTTACCAATTCTTTGCCTAGTTTACCTTAATTTGATTTTATTTAATTTTTAGAGAAATTATGTACTTACATAAATGCACCTATTTCCTTAAATTCAAGAATCAAATATTTTTCTTTCTACAACTTTTAAGTTTTGTTTAAAAGATCAAAATATTTTCAAAAGGTTCACGCAAAAAAGTATAGTAAAGTAAGTACAATTTGCCTTCTATCATCACCTCCAATTTTCGAATATGCAGACTGATAACGGTAATTCTGAAAAAAAAACGCCAAAAAAAGAAAGAAAATTCTTCTTATCAGATTCTGTTTTATTTTCCTATGAAAAAAGATAAAATTTTCTGACGAACTTTCTCATTGTCTGGGTTTCTGCGTCTACATTTTTGTAACGTTCTTCGCATTTATAGAAATGCCAACAAGAACAGAATATATTATTAAAAAAGTTACGTTTCAACACAATTTCTAACATTTCTTCGTGAAATGCACCAAAAACTCTCTAAACTATTGTATTTAAGCATTTTCGCTATTAAATATGGCATATTTAGAAAACTGTTGGAATCTTGGAATTCTTTCATATATATGGAGTTGTCAAAATTAAATACTTAAACCATATCTGCGGGACAACAGTGTTCTAAAATGATCTAATAATTAAAGTTGTCACTTTAGCCTTTAAAATACGTATGGGAATGCAAGGTTAAGATACACATTATGTTATTTAAATTTTGTCAGCCTCCTTTTCAGATAATTTAAGAACATTTTTAAGAGGTGGTCAAAAACTTGTCTTTATGTTAAGTGTGTGACCCCCCCTAATTAGATGTTTGGATCGGCACTTGACTTATTGTTAGATCAATGTTAGTCCCTTGTGATTCCCTGAAAGTTTTAGAACTTCCTTGAAAATTGAGTGTATATAAGCTATGATTTAACTGTTTTTCATTTCCTGACTGTAGTGCAGGTTTCAAGGCTTTTTTATCGTTTATTGGTTTCCTGGATTATTTCGTAAGCAATGATCCGTTTTAATGCACATGATGGGGTGATTATGGTTGAGTCTATATTGGATTCATCCAGTGCTTTCTCGCAAGTTCATGAGATCTCTCATTCCTAGGCATATTACTGTGACCTGGCAGAGTCTAGTGTTATGCTGTGAGTTAAGAACCGTTAGTTCTTGGCCACAATAATTTAAGCTTCGATTTGATTGTTATGGCAGGAACCAATTTTATTGCTGCTTGGCTATTGATGAAAGTGGTAATATCAACCCGTGATAGCGCCATCATTGAGATTCGTTTTGCAGAGTTTGTCACTGCCAATATCTTGGCTTCGAAGATGCTGCTTTGATCGGGGAGTAAGAAGGAGTTCAGATCAAGCGAGATCAAGTGTTATCGTAAAGAAACCTGCACCTTACCCAGAATCCATTTTCGAGCCTTCAGTATACATTTATTACCTATTCATGTCTGTTAAGAAAGATAGTTGGGAAGGGTTTGTTGAAGTTCAGACATGGTGGCAATGTTGTCTGTGCTCACATTGTTCCCTAAGTATTCCTGTTAAATCCGTGCATCTCCTATTTGGCTAGTATTTCAGCAATTGGTTTGGCTGAGCTGTAGGGCGCTGTTTGCAGTAGTTATTTGTACGTATAAGTCTTAGGGTTCGAGGGTTGCTTCCGATCCTGCAGTTGGAAGGGTCCTCATCGCAATCTTCGTACCTATGAATGTTATTCTTTTTACCTTTGTAGGGATTTTAAACTTAACTTGATGAATGGTTTTCAATAACTTAGATAAGCCCAGCAAAAAATAGAACACATTTTGGTACTGGATAACTGCGAAGAAAAGTCATCTAATAAAAATTCTTGATTTTGATAATCTGCGTAAGTACAGTGATATCCATTTTGCGGTTTCAAAAATAAACGTAAATAAAGTAAATAAAACGCATATAAAATATTTGTTCCACGTCATCATATACATCATATAAATTACCATCACGACAAGTTGCAAGCATCGATTCTTTTGAGGTAATTTTCGACCACTTTTTGACACATATTGGGCGGTATCTCAGCCATAACTTGACGAATGTTGGTTTTTAAGTGCTCAAGAGTTAAAGGTTTATCTGCACAAACACGGTCGTTCGCGTAGCCCCACAAAAAACGTCAAATCGCATTATCTTGGTGGCATGAAAAGAAATAACGCGGCCAGGAAATATCTTTTGCAATTAAGCCATATTCGCTCGAGTTGTGTGGCATGTGGCACCGTCTTGTTGAAACCACATATTCTCCAAGTCGTATTCTTCAATAGCAGGCAAAAAAAAAAATCGGTTATCATGTGACCATAACGCTCCGAATTGACGGTGACAGTCGTTCCATCGTCGTTTTCGAAGAAGAAAGATCCAATCATACATCCGGACCAAAGAGCGCACCAAACAGTGACTTTTTGTGGATGCAATGGCTTGAGGATTCTAAGAACCACAAATACGACACTTTTGTTTATTAACATACCCATCCGAGTGAGAAATGTGCTTCGTCGCTGAAGAAAATGTTGTTCGAAAAATCGACGTCCACCGCCTGTTGTTCAAGCACCCAATCGACGCGACGTATCTACGACGCACGTTGTGTGAACTGGACCTTATATGGATGTAAATGTAGATCAAAATGCTAAATACGCCATAATGTGCTGTTAGACAGTCCTAGTTCCTGAGAACAATGAGGAATCGACACATTCGGGTCTTCGGCAACACTTTCACTTACAGCAGCGACATTATTTTCAATGGTGCGAGCGAACCGATGATGCACAGGCCTTATAATATTTGTAACCAATCCAGTATCTCACTTCACAATTTTACGAATAGCTTAAGTGCTCAAGTGTTAAAGGTTTATCTGCATAAACACGGTCGTTCGAGTAGCCCCACAAAAAAAGTTCAGCGGTTTCAAGTTGTGTGGCATGTGGCACCGTCTTGTTGAAACTACAAATACTCCAAGTCGTATTCTTCAATAGCAGGCAAAAAAAAAGTCGGTTATCATATGACCATAACGCTCCGAATTGACGGTCCATCGTCATTTTCGAAGAAGTAAAGTCCAAACACACCTCCGGACCAAAGAGCGCACCAAACAGTGACTTTTGGTGGATGTAATTGCCTGTCTTCAATTACTTGAGGATTCTCAGAACCCCAAATACGACAATTTTGTTTATTAACATACCCACCGAGTGAAAAAATGTGCTTCGTCGTTGAAGAAAATTTTGTTCGAAAAATCGTCGTCCACCAAATGCAAAATACGCCATAATGTGCCGTAAGACAGTCTTAATTCCTGAGAACGACGAGGAATCGACACATTCGGGTCTTCGTCAACTTTTGCACTTACAGCAGCGTTATTTTCAGTGGTACGAGCAAAACGATAATGCACAGGCCTTACAGTATCTGTAGCCAATCCAGTCTCTTCAAATTTCTCCACAATTTTGCCAATTGCTTGCGTAGTTGGACGATTATGTAAACCATAATTTCCTCTTAAAGCACGATATGTGGCTGTGTCAGAACTCAGAATCACCATTTTTGTAGTAGGTTTTAACAATTTGTATGCGTTGTGCGATAGTTAAGCGATCCATCTTCGTAAATGTCAGACTTTCAACTGAAAAAAAAATTGGTTTAGGTAATCAGCCCTATCGAGGTAACCGTCGGAGCGGAACTTTCTCCGCAACGCATCCTTTTTCGGAGATTGAATTCCGGTTTGAGGTAGCTGTCATCGGAAGAAATTTTACAAACATGAGAGAACGCAATGCGATGGATATAAATTTCAGGCATAGATGTGCAAATTAACCGATATATCGAAAATGCGATATATTTTCGATAATATTTTATAAAATAAAGACAATAAGCGTTTTAAACCATGAAAAATTGGTGACAGAACGTAATTTATTGCTTATAAAAAGTAATTTTTTCAATTATAATGCGCTAGCATTTTTAAGACATGTAATTTGATGCAACGATTTTTAAATAAAAACTATCGAATAAAGTCCCCTCCCTATTTCAAACATATGTTTTTGTTTCCATTTGAAGTGTTAAAGAAAAAGAATAAATTGAAAAAAAAAAAAACTGTTGAAACTAAAGTTTTATTTATTTATTTGACTTTATACAAGCAACAATAATAAGAAATGGATAGTGTTGGTTTATTTTTGGACGCTGAATCCAATGAGCTAAGGGCGCAAAATAAAGAAAATAGGAGAACATTGCGAAATGAAAGCAATACCTATACGTGAACTAGGTATCTGACGCGGCGTAAGTAAACTTATCTTCGAATCTAATTCTTATCTTCTAATAATTCTACGATTCTCTTCCAGATTCAAGAAAAACTTTCGCCTGAATAAAAATACGTTTGCTTTTGTTTTGGAGCAGATACAAAACAAATCATCGGTCTGATTGTGTCACTCCGGAACATAAATTAGCAGCTTGCCTCAGATTTTTTTCCGAGGGAAACTACCAACATGGTGTTGGAAAAGATTTTTAATGTCCAGTTGGCCAGTCGACTTTTTCCAGTATTTTATTTGCCTAAAAACAAATAGTCCATTATTAATAACACAAGATAACGAAAATAAAGTTAGTTTTTGTATTACTTACATTTTAATTAACTATTTTTTAAAAAAAGAAAGCACTTTCCGCAACAAGAACTTGTCGGAGGACTTCGGAAAATTTGTGTTTGTATCTGTCAAGAATAAAACCAAATAAAGTACTTCATCGCAAAGCATCGCATGCAAATTACATGCGTTGAATTTTGTCGGAGAGAATGTCCGATCAGCTGATCGGACAACTACCTTGAAGCAAAATGTCTCCGATTCGGAGGAAATCGGAGAGAATTCCGCTCCGACGGTTACCTCGATAGGGCCGAATATCTTAGTTTGACAGATGTCGAATTCCAGCCCTATACTTTTGAAACCACAAAATTGATAACCCGTTATTTTAATATTTTGAGAAAATAAATAAAGAAAATATTATTTTTATGTTTTACGAGTCATTTGCTCAGTCAAAATTTTATTTAATTTCGTTTACGTACTTAACAAAATAATTAAAAAAAAAAAAAGAATTCAACATATCATTTCTAAAATATTCTAGCAATTTCTTTCCTCCTTTCTTTTTGTTTTTGTTTTTTCAATAATAAGTATGTATGTATATAATAACTTAGTTATTTTTAATTTTAGTTTTAAATATTTATAATTCATTATAAGTTTTGTTTTGTATATTATTTGCATATTCGATATCTCAAAATTCGGTTACATTTTTGGTTGACTTGAATTTTTTGTTTGTATTTTTTATATATACTTATGTATGTGAAATATACTTTCTACATATATATATATATATTTATATACTATGGTGTGTATATAATAATAATAGTAATTATTTTTTTATTTTTTTTTGTTGTTATATGTATACGTATGCTGATAATAAATTACATTATTACGATCTACAACGGAGCTAACATTAAATGAGTTTTTTGGTTTATTTCTTTGTTATTTATTTATTATTATTTTTTGTGTTTCTTATGTGATTAAGAAAGAAATAAAGAATATTTAAGGTTTTTTTCTTATCTTGAGTTTTTTTTTTTCATTTTCAGAACAATTTTGTAATTATTTCATTCTTTCTTTCAGAGTAATTTTAAGTTTACATTTGTTTAAAATTTTCTTTTCTTTTGTTATTACATTTTTTTTTTCATAATAATACTCAATGTGATTAAGTTAAAAAGTTTTATATAAATAATGACTACACTGTAGTGAAATTACTAAGTATAGTAAAAATATTGTTATGTTTGATTTATTATTATTTTTTTTTTTTGAATTAAGTTTGTTTCAATATTAAAGATTTCCATTGTTCATTTATGTTGAAAATCTGATAGTGACAGCTATTTTTTTTTTTGTGTTGACAAAGTTGATCTTTTGATAACGAAATTGTGTTTAATTATCTTCTTTTTTTTATAAGAGTATTAAATCCTGTCTAAAAGAAAAGCAAAACCAGTAAAGTCCGAATAATTCTGATATTTCATTTGAATTTATGCTCGTTTAAAAAAGTTTAAAAAAAAAAGATTAAAACAAAAAATATTCCCCAAAATTCCTGCACATAAAGAGTCTCGTAATAAAATTGGGATCCAAAATTTGTATTTAATGGAATTTGTAGGGTCCGCGAATACTTTTGTTCGCTAGCTGATTTGAGCTTCTGGTATACAGTATACGTTTCGTGTGGAGTTGTTTTATTGAAACAAACGGAAGTGCCACAAAAATTGCAAACTAGACACAAATAAGCCTAATACTGCATATCGAATACTTAGCGTATAGTTGGTGTTTTTAAAAGAACTAAAAATAAAAACATTAAATTGTTACTTTTCACTTTCTATCTTTTTGTAAGATTAAATAAAATGTTAAGATAAATAAATTATAAATTTTGGCACAAGTTTTAATTTTTGTGTTAGGCGGTCACTGATTTATTTATATTCCGTAATGAATTCTTATTTAAACGAACAATAACACTAAAGCATCTTTCACATGAGCAACGAACTGCGAATTGCGAACTGTGGATGTTCGCATATTTTGACTTTTCTTTCACATGAGCTTTTATTTCTATTCGCAGGTAGCGACGAATTGTCAACCCGTTTCTCCATATTTTCCTCAGCCATCATCTTTCACACAAAAACAAAACAAGAGTGGATAATTTTGAGGTTAAGTTGAGCGCGAACAATTTATTCGTTGCAGTGTGGATGGTATGTGGAACGCGAATAGAGTTTGACAATTCGTAGCAACCACACTGCGATTCGTTACTACCAAATTGTTTTTACAAAATTCTCTTGTTTTAGAGAACAAAATGCAAATTTTATTATCCTAATATTAGTGTCAATTGGTTTCTTATAATTTAAATGCGTTTTTGTGTGGAATTGACTTTTTGAAATGTGTAAAATCACGTTTGTTCGTCCATTCGCAGTTCGCAGTTCGTTGCTCATGTGCAAGGCACTTAAAGTTGATGGGGAAAAAATAAATTAACATTTGATAGCAAGATCTCTAGAAGAAAACAGTAAAATAAATCTACATAAGACTTTTAAAATAAACATTGTAGATTTTGAAAGGTCATGGCAGCCATTTTGTTGATTATGATTGTTTAAAACCAGAATGATAAGCTATCCTATAAACAAAGACAAACGATAACTTGGAATCACACGAACTCGGTAGCAGAATTATTAAGCTATCGACCTCAACTCTTCTTACGGAGTTTCTTAAAATTCAAAATGATTCGCGACGAAAAACACCCACCAGCAATTATTTTCATTAAAAACCTTTTGAACAAAGTAAAAATAACAATGCACCTACATATGTACGTTTCTCAATCAGGAAATTTAATTTATAGACATTTAAAAAAAAGGTACGTATATGTCACAGTGTATAATTTTGTATTGTTTGAGGAAAATCTTCATTTCCAATAAGATTAACGAACAGACGTTGCACATGCACAAGTGACATACACATATTTCAGAAGAAATAAATACTTCGCGAAAATATAAACGCGTCGGGTGTGAATTCAATTAATTAAATAAAGCTTTGTCCTAGATTTTTGTCTTGACTAAATAAAACTATTCTTCTAGATGTTTTACGGACTGTTTTAGATTAATTTATAAAACATAAAAATCAGCATATGTTTTCTGGCTTAAGAAAAATATGGAATGGATGTGAAAAGAGAAAATATTAAATACATATATTAGTGAATAATAAGGGCTTTACAACTTTGGACAACACAATCCCATATCGCTTTTCTTTAAATATAATTGGAAAATTCAAATGACTTTAAGCAATAGCTTGCTCAGATCTTATTTGTCAAGCTCTGTCCAAATCTAAATTTGAAAATATAGCCGACAATTGTAATCGAAAAAGGTCTTTCGTCAATCAATGAGTAAACTAAGCAGATAATAATTGCAATTGAAAACAAAGTATATTAATTAACTTCTTCTTTCTCACTTTCTCAATTTTTCTTCATATAATAATTAAACGATAACATACATTTCTTGAAAAAAGGATGATTAATTCCTCTTGTACAGCAAATTTAACAAAAACACATTGATTCATGTTTCATATTAAAAATGTTTTGTGATTTGTTTTTCATTTTTTTAAATTATGGAAGTAATTTTTTACTTAAATTGTCCCTAATGTTTGTCTTTTTATAAAATCAAACCGAACCGAAAAGAAATAAATAAATAATATTTTCATTTAAATCTTAAGCTAGCAAATAACATTTATGTTTTTTTTATTTTTCTAATATATTATATATATATATATTTATATTTTTTAAATATCAATTATTAAATAATTACTAATTTCAGTCAAAAATATTAATAACCACGCAATTAAATTTAACTTAAGAAATTAATTAATAAATTATTTTAAAAATATAACATAAATAATTGCAAACAAGAACTAATTTTGATTACTTTCTGCTGCCATCTTCTTTTATCTTTTTAAATTTAAGACCACTTCTTCAATTAAATTTAATACAATAATAATACTAAGTAAATATATATAATACATAATAGTATTTATTTTTTGTTTTGTTTAATTTTTGCGTTGTTAAATATTTGCAATATAACATAAGACATCTACAATTCACTCATCAATGATTAAAACTAGCGATTAAATTAAGCGTTTATTTTGTTTTATGTTTTTTCTTTACAAATAAAATACATATACATACATATATGTAATACTCTTGCACTAATAATTTGAATAAAAATATTCATCATTTATATTTTTTTACAAAATCTACTTAGTATTAAGTACTTAAGCATCGAAAAAAATATATAAGTATGTATAATAAAATTGTATCAATGGAATCTCATATTTGTAATGCACCAACATTGCGTTGTCAAAATCAAAGCCGTTGTTTTGTTGTATTAATTTTTAAAATTTACAAACAAATAAAACTTAATCACTGGTTTTGACCCTTTTAACTGTCTCCCAAAAGTAGATTCTATATTTTACATGGCTTGAGGCCCTTTTTTGGTATCCATTTTGTTTTTTTTTTTTGTATGATTCCTTGGGCGGTGGTGATATTTGCTATGTTCATTTTTGAAGGAACCAGAACTACTAGAATCCTTGTTGCAAGCTTTTGTTGACGTGGACTGGACATGGCCCTTTAATGATTTCATCAAAAATGTTTCCGTTATTTAGTGGAGTTGTTTTTCTGTCAGGATATTTATTTTTAATAATTATATTTATACAATATTTATACCCGTTTGTTTTTCTTTTGGATTTTGTCACAGTTTAAGGGTTTTACTATTTTATTTATAACAACTTATTTCAAATTCTTAATAAATTCCTTTAACGCTGTTATTCTTTCAATAAATTTTAGTTTTAGTTTTTTTTTTAAATAAATTTATTTGGTTTTCTCACTTTTGGTTGGGTTAGCTAGATCGCTATTGGGACGACTAGTCCCCTCCGGGTCATACATTCATTGCATAGAATACAGATCCTGGAGGACCTGTGGAGGTAACCGTTGTCTGATTGCAGTTGGGCATTTGTTGCTGCTGCTGCTGTTGTTGCTGTTGCTGTTGTAGTTGTTGTTGTTGCTGCTGTTGCTGAGTTGGCTGTTGGTTTGCTTGCGATGTTGGAGATATAATACCCTTGCAGTCAGTGTGCGAAACAGCTGCAGCACCTTCTGGAACACCACGTTCACTAAAGCCCATACTGCCATCTTGCGGTATACTATATCGGGGAGCTAGTACACGCTGCTGAGGTTGTTGTTGTGATGGTAGGTGCTGTTGTTGTTGATGCTGCACATATTGTTGAGTACTATGGCCACGTCCAGCAACTACATGCAATTGCATAGCAGGTAGAGCATAACTAATGGGAACTCGGATGGTTTGTTGAGTTACCTGAAATAATTGAAAAACGCAGGTAAAAATTTTGACTTGTTCATACAAATATCAGAAACTTTAAAAACTTACCTGTTGATATTCGAGAATATTTTGCCTCTGAATTTGAGCTACTTTTGGGTCAACGCTTGTTGCAGCAAACTGCGAGTAAGTTTCAGCATTGCACGGTATAAGCACCATTGTTTGATGATAGTTTCTAAGCGGTGGCGGTGACTCTGGTCGGCGAGTAGGACTTCGAGCATAACGTCCATATTGTTCCATTGTGACACAATTCTGATACATAAGAGTCTCTTCTTGACCCTGGAATGTCTGTTGGAATACCGTTGGCATGGTGTGGTAATAGCTTGGATGAATATTGCCATCCATGGGAATACGTTGTTGCTCCGGATCACCATAGAAACTCCAGGTTCGTTCAGTTTGTTGTTGTGATATAGCTGTGGCAGCTGGAATCTGCTGCTGCTGTTGCTGTTGTTGTTGCTGTTGTTGTTGTTGCTGCTGTTGTTGTTGTTGCTGTTGTTGTTGTTGGTTCTGTGGTTGGACATTTTGAATTTGCTTATTTATGGAGCTGCTAGAAGCTTGTTTTGGCAATGTGTAGGATTTAATAGATGTATTACTCTGCAGTTAAATAAAGACAAAAAAAAACAATATTAAGATTTAAAAAGATTGTTGGCCTATTTCAACGTACCTGTAAACTTGGCATTGTTTTACTTAGCTGATCTTGCATCTGTTGCAAAATCTCATTGGTCGAACTGAACTTTGGTTTGATGCCACGCACAGAAGGTCTCTTATTAAAGCCATAGTCATTTTGCTCGTCATCGTCTGAGCTTGCATTGGAGGTTTCGTTGGTGTAGCGTTTTTTGATTTTATCAGTGCGATTTGATTCTTGCTGAGCGAAAGCAGCTAGCTCATCTTGCTCCTGACCTGGTGTACCGGCAATAACGTCCGGAGCCACTTTTCTCATCTCGTCGTTGCATAATATCGGCTCCATGTCACTCATGTTATACTGAGCAAAATGTGTATTAGCTGGAGAATGTCCTTCGCCGGCCGCCAAGGTGTAATAGGAAGAAAGGTCATCTTTTTGACCAGCAACGCAGGCGGTAAGAGGTGCAAGTGTAGACAGGAATTGTCTCTTTGGTTCTGTTTGGCGTGGGGGAGTTCGATGAATTTGTGTATGGACGACAGGAACTTGAATACCCATACCCAAGTCGGGAGCTGCTGGGCAACGACATTCCTGAAAAATAATCCAGAACAAATTTGCACACAATTTTAGTAAATGATAATTGTAATTGTTATTGTTTAAAAACACGAGTAAATAAACGAAACTCTTGAACTTCTAATGCCTCACAACACCATGCAAATCCACAATAATAAACAATTTCTTTTAATATACAAAATAGGACAAACCTTTACCTGAGGTATAATGACAATTGGATTCTCCTCCATTTCCATAATCTTCTCCTGTTTCTTATCCCTATTGAATATGTCGGAAATTTTCTTATACGCAGATGATGAACCACTGGAAGAGCTGGAAACCGAAGAACTTGGTGAGAAACTTTTATCGTTGGAATATTTTTGATTTGGATTTTCTTCCCCAGTTGGACTATCCCGATGAGCAGCTGGTTCGCCATTATATAAATTCATTTTGCCATTTTCATCGTTAGAGTCTTGACCTGGATCTTCGTTCGATTCATCAATGTCACATGTCAATTGCTTGATACGTTCTTCAAGAGAAATATCTGATTTGATTGCTTTTTTTCTAAAATGAGAGCGAAAAAATATATAAATAATTAATAGAATTGGCTGAGGAAATGTATTTCTATTTAGTTTTTCTTACTTTATCAACGACCTTCTTAGGATATTTCTCTCTATACTTCTACGCACCGAATCCGTATCTCCTGGATTACCACCAACCATATTTGGCAGTAAATTACCAGCACGTTTAGATTCATCAAAAGCTCGCAGAGCCTCATGTGTTAACATGGACGATGTTTGGTGCACAGAACTCGGGAAGAGCTGACGTACAGCTGAATTTGGTCGCAGAGCATTTGTGAACAAAGTCGAATGTTTCTTTATAGGAATTAATTCGTTAATTTGGCTATCGTGTTCGGGACTATCAGGAGCTGCTTGGCCATCACCATCACGGGAAATAGCTAAAGCATCTTCTGTTACAAAACGAACAGATCTTTTGGCATTTGCATCATCTTCGGAGGAGGTGTTCATATCATCGGACTAAGAAAATAAAAATCAAATTTTAATTACATATATTTACATATTTAGTAGTAGTTGAATGTTAAATTAAATTCATTAAGGTTCCCCATTAAATTTAACATTAGTAGGTATAATGGCAAGGACAAGATGAACAACTGAAGTTCAAAATAATTCAGGGTTAAACTATAAAATAAATAAATTAGGTGGCGCAACAGTTCATTGAGAACCAGGGCTTAGTGACTTACAACTCTCAATCACTCCTGTGTGCGAGTATTGTTGTCAGGGATGGAGAGGACCTACAATTTTAAGCCGAAACTGAACGGCTAATTTGAGAAAGCACTTTTCATGACAAGAATTTGTCAATTCCTCGCAAGAGGCAGTACCCGGAAAA
This sequence comes from Eupeodes luniger, assembly GCA_951509635.1. NCBI lineage: Eukaryota > Metazoa > Arthropoda > Insecta > Diptera > Syrphidae > Eupeodes > Eupeodes luniger. The sequence goes on from OX608074.1 coordinate 88,480,696, forward strand.
AAAAACTTTAGATGGTACAAACAGGGATTAAACCTATGACCTCTGGCATGACAGTCCAACTCACTAACCACAATGCCATGGGTATTACTAAGTAATCTGATTCATGGTTTAAAAACGGAAAAATTAATACAAAGTTAATTCAAAATAGCCATATATAATTTGTCAAACTCAAACCCAGGCATAATTCGCATATCGATTAAAATAAATACAGATACTGAAGACATCGTTATTAACAAATAAAAAACAGTCCCCAGCGTAAAAAGTTATTTAGGTTTTTATGTCGAAAAATTCCGTTTTCAGATTTAAAATTTAAAATATCAAATGATACAAAAAAGTTTTTCAATCGGACTTTGTAGATAATGAGATTTACGAGTAAGCATTTTCAAAAATGTCGAAAATTCTAATATTGATGAAAATAAGTACAGACTTTACGAACATCATCATTTAGAAAATATACAAAGTTCTCAAAAATTCCAAGTGAGCACATAAAGTTATTCAAGTTTTTTTAGTACAACTTAAAATTTATTTTTTTTTTAATTTTGAACTCTAGACATTTTTTATATTCACATAAATATTTTAATCATGAGTTTAAAGTCAACAAATTTCACAATTTCTCTTCCTTTTTGTTAAAGGTCGCACAAAGTGTATGTGATTTATATTGCGCCCTTTACAGTGATTCTGAATCGTAGTTTAACGCTTAGGCCCCTTTTCACACCAAACGAATCCGAATCAATCAGAATCACTCCGAATCAAGTTGAATCTGATTCGTCATCTCCACTCTTTCACACCAGCTGAATCAACCTGAATCATAAATCGCACTTATTTTCCTTAACTTTTAAAATTAATAACTCCACCTCCATCTCGTATGGTTGTTGATTCAAGACTGACCGGACGAAGAATCCGCAGGTTGAATCAAGTGCGACCTCGAATCAAACCTGATTGAACCAGATTCGTCCGGTCTGAAGGCGGGAAAAGAATCCCTTGACTTTTAAAGGGAGCGCTCGAAGCCGAATCTTGGTCAATCAGATTCAACTTGATTCGGAGTGATTCTGATTGATTCGGATTCGTTTGGTGTGAAAGGGCCCTTAGGTTACTAACATCCTTGAAACACTTACAAATCAAAAAATACAACCTTTAAACATCGAAATTTGGGGCTTTCACTAAAGGTCCAATAGTGGAAGTGAAGTAGAAATTATTTGTTTCTAAAAACGCTTATGAATTTGATGCCGAAAATTTCATAATTTTTTAGGGTTTTGACGAAATTTTTCAAATCAGTATAATAATTATAGTCTAAAACAGCTCCCCAGAAAAAACTTCTACGAAGAAAACAATTAGGAAGTTCTATGACAAAAAACGAAATCTTCAAAAGTTCGACAATATATTATGGTTAAACTCCAACCACGCGTTAATTCAGTGGGGATTTTGACAGGCTTCTAACAGACTTAACGATATCATGTATCAAAAAGCGCGACCTAAGAACTTGAAAAACGTAATGTAGCTTCAAACCTAGTTATTAGTATAGGTAGTTTACTTAAGTTCACTTACATATTTTTTAATTTATTTACTTATTTTTTTTATTTTTTATAAATTAATCAACAAAAAGGAAGCCACTGCTGCTATACACAGATTCTGAAATAAAACAATCCAAATTGCAATGGAAATATAGTTGTCAGCTGTCAAAGCTTACGAACTAAAGCGAGAACAAAGCTTGAGGTATAACATTTCAGATTTCCTCATAAGTGTCCATTGTTTCTATTCAATATGTCATAGTCGTCACGACCGAAAGCGTGATTGTGGTTTAGCTTTTATAGCAACATTTTGTCGTTACATGTTGCTGGTTTGGAAAAAAAAGTCTAACTCTCGTTTGTAGGCATTTAAGGGATTAGAGAGTAGAGATTTAAGATGAAGAAATTTGATTTTTTAACTTAAACCATTTTACGAAGAAAATATATAACTCAAAACAAAAATCTTAGAAAAAATGGTTGTATTATGATAGTAAAACAATACAACTGCAGTTATTACCTGAAGGTACAAAGTCTCGTTTAAAAATAATATGCGAAAAATAGTTATTTGCGACATTTGGCGTTTTTGACGCTTGCTTGTAGTAAAAATAGTTACCTACTTAAATTATTTTGTAGTACATCTCAAAATAAATTCTACCTGAAATCTTTATTATAGCATTTACCATTCAAAAGTCACAGCCTAAAAACGGACATTTTCGACAAGAAAACCTAATACATAACTCTTTGTGCACACGTAGGAATTTTGGGGACATTTTGAAACCTGTTAAAATTGATATTTTCGGTGTCATCGATGTGCGAATGATTTCGAAATTAAAAAAGAGGCTGGGATGCGACCCACACTGATAACTTCCCATCCCGTCTGTCGATTTGTCTTGCTTAAAAGTTTGTCTATATGTTTCAATTTTTACCAAATTTGCGTACTGTTGGATTTTTATAAAAAAATTACTGAATATCGAAAACAATATTTTCTGTGAAATAAAATAAGTTTGGAGCCAATATTTGTAATTTTTGAAAAGCTATTTGAGTCGAAAGTAAATTTTTACCAAGTTTTAGTATTGTTTTTTTTTTTGTAAAAAAAACTGTCAATTAAATTTTTCTCAAAATTTTATCGAATGTTGAAAACAATATTTTTTTATAAGTTAAAATTAGTTAGAAGCCATTTTCTCAAATTTTTGAAAAGATATTTGAGTCGAAAATCAATTTTTACCAACTTTTGTTAAATTTTTTTTGGTTTTTAATTTTTTGTAAAAAAAACTGTCAATTCGATTTTTTTCAAAATTTTTTCAGAATGTTGAAAACAATATTTCTTATAAGATAAAAAAGTTTGAAGCCATAATGTCAAGTTTTTGAAAAGATATTTGAGTCGAAATTCAATTTTTACCAACTTTGAGTAATGTTTTTTTTTAGGATTTTATTTTTTATAAAAAAAAACTGTCAATTAGATTTTTCTCAAAATTTTATCAGATGTCAAAAACATTATTCTTCGTTGCACAAAATTGTTTTGGAGATGAAATCATATTTTAGTCGTAAGATTTTCGAGGTGACAAATTTTTTTTCAGTTTTTTTGATTTATAAAAAAAACCGTTAATTGGATTTTTTTCCGAAAATATAATTGTTTTGTATCACGTTCAAGTCTCTAGCGTCATTGGTTCATGAAATATTTAGGTTTAACCAAAATTTTCACCTTTTTTTTAAACTGCTATGGTAAAAAAAACACACACGCAATTTTCTTGAGAGCCCTTTCTGCATCTTTCTGCCTTATTATCTGTATAACAAAATTTATTTGAAGTCGATATCTCTTCTGGTTCTTGAGCTATGGACAACGAAAAAAACGTCGCAAACGTACAGACGTACGGACGTACGAACGTACATACGTACACACGCACGCACAGACATCTTTCTAAAAATCTTTTATTTCGACTCTAGGGACCTTGAAACGTCTAGAAATGTCAAAATTTTCAATTTGACAAATCGGACCCATTACAATAACTTCCTATGGGAAGTTAATAACTTTTTTGAACAGTCATTATGAAAAATACAATATTTCATTGAAGAAAAGCTGAATTTAAAGAAAAACAATCAAGTACGTACTTTTATATATACGAAGTTATAAAAAAAAAGAAAATCTCGGGTATAGTAATAAAATTTTTTGGATTTTCAGAAATTTGTAGTTTTCTTATATCCTCAACAAAATATTTTGTTTTTAATTTTGTTAATAGCCCTATATGTTTCTATTTTTGTATTGTTTTCCAGTGATTCATAGTAAAAGTGATTTTTTGCACACTGTCTTTCACGTCAAATTGAAAAATTCTTCTTTAATTCCTCTTATCATATTTGAAATTGATAGTTGCATTAATTTTTTAAAGGTGCGTTTACAGTGGCAAACTTTTTGCTTAGTTTTAAAGTTCTACCAAAAGAATTGAAAATTGGCAAGTGGGTGGAATAAGTAATACATCAAAATAAAAACAATAAACTCCCTAATACAATTATTTTTTTCCCTCGTTCTCATATTCCCTCATATTTTTAACCAGCCTTTCATTTACATCATTTTTGAGAGTTTCAAATCTTTCTGAAGTTTTCAAAATTAATATTGCGGCATTACTTAGGGCTGTGTTTATAGTTTTCACATTTTTTGTATGTGATATAAATTCTCGAAAAAGAAACTTCAAATCTCCTTTTACTCCTTTTATAATGCGCATTCTACTGTGATAGCTGAGTAATTTATTTCCCTTGCTCAATAAACTTCTCACTAAACACAAATTTGCATCATTACCTCCTACTCAATTTTTCTAATTGCTTCCTTTAAGCTTAAAATAACATTTAATAGGGTACTCATAATCCCTTGAGTTTCCTTTTAATTATTCAAACAAAAAATCACTGTGTAAAATTTTAATCAAATCCCAATCACTTTCTAAAAATAAACAAACGGGAAACCGACAAGTTCAAGGATTTCAAGGCTCAATCAATTTACTAATTAATAATTTCGCTATACCCTACATTACCAGTTGGTGCCAAATTAAAATTGAAATTGAAAAGAAAGTCAATTTATCGATTGTTATAGAAATATGTAGTTCAGCAAAGTTAATGTAGGTACACATTCATTCATCAATAAAAGCCAAATCAAATTTTTTGAATAGTAAAAATAAATGATTGACAAGTTGATCTAATGTTCCTAGTAGATACACAAAATGCATACATACAAAGTTAAAATTTTTTAATTAAATAAAATATTGTTCCGGGTGTTAATTACTTATAGCTTTTCTGTGTTTTGCTTTGCTCCTGCTATAATTTGACTAACTAATTAAACGGTGTCAGAATCAAAACTCATTCTTCTTCCATACATATGTATGTATGTATATGCTTTCGTGTATATCCTTGATGGTGAATTTTAAATAACTGAAAATTTCTAAGTTGAACATTTCATGGCTTCCACTTTGCTGCATAAACACAAAACACACACAGAAACACATCAAAACTAAAACGACGACCGACGTCGAACGACACTAAACGAAACGAACCCACCATTTCAATCTCAAACTTTCTTCTTTCCTACACTCACCAACACCCCTCCCCTTCCCCCGATTTGCTTTCTCATCCCCCAAAAGAACAACCTTTCCTGATTATCCGTTCTTGTGGAAAATTGCGAAAATCCTGCTGAGAGCCTCCGGCAAACTTCTAGTCATATTTTATTTCTTCTTCTGGTTGGCGCTGATGTCGCTGTTAAAAGAATTTTTCCCAACACTTCTCTACCCGTTTATCCCCTCCTTCTATAACTTTTTATCATATATTTGGCGGTGGTAAATTAAGACAGGAGCGAATTTACATGATGCGATGTAATAGGGTTTTTAAAATGTCCAATATTCATTCTACTCGGATTCGTCGGATTAACTTTGGTTCAACTATGGGTAAATCATTAAAGGTTCCAGTAAACGTGTTGTAATTTTATAAGCCTCTATTGAGTAAGGGTTATGTATTAGAGCCTAATATTTTAATTTCAGTTTATCTGTCAAAATCAATCTATAGATATAAAAATTAATTCCTTATTCCCTTGGTCACGACCACGAGTGACCAGATAGACCGATTTCGCTAAAGGTTCTTATGAAAAAAAAAAATAAGAAAATTGAGCGGAAAATTAGAAAATTTTAGAATACTTAACCAACATATTAAATTATTTCTAAAACAATATCATTGACGATTCGATAGTTTTCAAAGAAGGTGATATTAAGCCCATTATTGACAGCAGTACCCGTGGCATGATGATTCGAGGTCTTGGGTTCAATCCCTGCCTGTGCCATCTTAAGTTTTTTTTCACGGGCACTGCCTCTTGCGAGGAATTGACAAATTCTCCAAGAGTAATTCTTGTCATAAGAAGTGCTTTCTCAAATTAGCCGTTCGGAATCGGCTTTAAACCGTAGGTCTCCTCCATCCCTAACAACAGTACTCGCACACAGGAATGGTTTTGAGAGTTGTAAGTCACTAGGCCCTGGTTCTCAAAGGACTGTTGCGCCACATATTTTTTTTTATTGACAGCTTGGGAATAAACATTATGGGGAGAAAGACTGAGCAACCTGAGATTTGCAGATGACATTGTTTTTCCTTCCGAAACACCAGAAGACATGATAGAACAAATGTTGAAAGAACTTTCTACCGACGCACGTGACGTGCAACGAACTGATGGAAGCAATTTTGGAAAGTAAAACATATTTTGGACTCAATGTAACAATACTTCCTTGAGGATTATTTTATGGGCGATTCATCAAGACAAGTCGATCAGCGTTGTGCACATAACAATTCAGCGAAAAGCCCGATCCTGAAACAACTCCAAACGTTTTTCCATCAAAATAACGAATTAGTTGCATTATTCACCACCGCATTTCGTCTGATTACTACAAAATTGTCATTAAAGCTGATAAGACGCCTGTAGAAGAACATGCAAGACGTTTTAATGCGCCAACAATTGACGGATGTTGTCAATTATTCAACGGAGTTCTAGATTATCTGCAATTGACCAGATTACCGCCTTATATAACTAAGGATCGGAATTGTAATCATTATGTTGCCACGTCTTTGTAATGGCACCCGACTTGCGGTGAAGAAATTAATGAACATTATCATCAAAGCCACAATTTTGAAAGGGAAGTACAAAGGCCAAGACGTTTTGATTCCACTGATTCTTTTGATTCCGAACGACATGCCATTTGACTTTTAACGGTTACAATTTCAAGTGCGGCTATAATTTCCATTGTCACCGAATAAATCTCAAGGCCAGTCAATAATTGTTAGGTAATTATACAAAATCGAAATCAATATTTATACTTAAGACAGGGCAACGTCTGTCGGGTCCACTAGTATCTTATAAAAAGCGGGTAAAATAAGTGTTTAAGTCTTAATAGGCGGGTTGGCGGGTTAAACCAAATGTGAATTGATACTATAAAAAAAACAAACGAATGCATGAATTCCCAGATTGAGTTATGCTTGCTTCTGTCTATCGTCGATTGTAATAAAACTCGAAAAGGAATGGCTTTTGGCCATTTTAAAAACGATATTAATTTACCGATTAGCAGAAGATCAACCATAATTGAGGTGTCAATTAGGTTAGGTTAGGTTAAAGTGGCTGTCCGTGATGGAATAGGACTTAGGCCAGTTCAATGGCCCATTGTGATACCAAATGAATCTTGAAGTTTCCTCCTAAGCTCAATGAAACCAGTTTTAGTCCCTTACGAAACGTGAGGGGCTGATTATGCTGATATGATTTAGATCATTTAGATCGTTAAAGAAGAATTCTCCTAGGTAATTCTTGCGCTTTCGAGCCAGAGCAGGGCATGTGCAGAGAAGATGAAGAACTATTTCTTCCTCTTCCTCGTCCATACAGCTTCTGCGAATACGCTTAGTCGCATGGCGTGCTTTCCTATTAGACAGTGTCCGGTTATGACACCTATTATCGAGCTTATATGCGATCTGCTTAGAGATAGCAAACACCTTGATCGCTTTAAATCTAGTGTAGGTCAGATGTTTTTTGTGACCTAACACGTGGTAATGTTGTTCCACCTCGTGTTTGCCTTCTTCATAGCGTCCTGCATTAGCAATAGTTTACAAGTAGAGATTGGTATGCCAGCATTTGCCAAACGTTTTAGAATGGGTTGTACTGTACTATTCCTGGCGAGTTCATCTGCCTAACAGTTACCTGGAATATCTCTATGGTCCGGCACCCAGCAAAGGTGAATATTAAACTGTTGTGCCATCTCCATTACAGATGATCGACACTTATGGACTGTTATAGAGTTTGTAGAGTCCAGAGATTTGATAGCGGCCTGACTATTTGAAAAAATACGGATATCAGATGTTAATGTCACATTTTCTTTAAGCCAGGACAAGACTTCTTTTATCGCCAAAAGTTCCGCCTGGAACACGCTATACAATGATTGGGAAGGCGGAATGAGAGACTTAATTTCAGTCGCTCAGCTGTGGGTTGTTAACACCCAGTCCACACCGATCAGCCTAAAGTATTAGTCTGTCTAAGGCATTTTGTAAGAGTTCTTTTAAGGTGTTACGATGCTTTCCTGAAACCACTATAGCAACGTCGTCGTCCGCATAGGCGATCACTCTGAAACCCTCCGCATCCAGACTAGTTAGGATTTCATTCACCACTAGGTTCCAGAGAAGTGGGGATAGTTTTGTAAATATATTTGAAAAAAGTTTTACAAGTTATTTTTTTCTATACTCAAGACAGCCTTAGGCCCAAACAAAGATGAGTGTTTAAGTATAATCAATTTCAAAGTAGTAAAAGTTTACAGAACTTCAAACAGGAATTGGAATGTTACAAAGTGCTTTTATTTTTGAATCCTTGTTGAAACTTACCTACATTTTTCAATTATTTTTACGTGATTGATGAAGCATAACTGAGCTAAAAAAAATATTGATTAAAATAAATAGAGGGCTGCAATATTTCAAAAAAAAGTTTAAGAGGAGCTAATATAGGTTTCACTAAAGTTTACGGTTAAATTATGTCCAAATATAGAACTCTTACACCTAAACTCACTTAAAATACTTGAACTGGGGTTCAACTGCTTTAGGATTCGAATAAAATACTGAACCCACCGATTGAACCATTTTTACAACTCCCTCTTTCAGAAGAATTTAATGTGTTTAAAAACCTACTCAAAAACCATTCACCCTTTTCGTAACTTTGAATGTTCAGTTTTTAAAATGAATAATAAGCTATTCAAAAACTATTCACCCTTTTCGTAACTTTAAGATTGTCCTAGTTCGATTTCTACATCCGTTACCTTTTCTAACTTCAAAGTCCGCTCATGATTACGTAAATAAATAGAAAGTTTTAACGTTTAAAACTCATAACACAGACTGATTGTTCTATCGAAAAACGCCGCCGTGCCGCACCGTGCACACCACGCTGGCTGCTGAGTGCTTTCTGAAGGACAAGTGGAAATTTCCTATAGAATTGTGTTAGTGTGTTATGTAATGCATAAGTTCCAATCCCAAAAAAGAAAAGATTTTGTTTTATATTTCAAAATCTCAAAATCAAGCTAGATTGGAAATGCTGCGCTGTTGTTCCAATTTATTTGCGGACGAATATTTGTCAAACAGAAAATCTCTCTCTTTTCGGACTTGATCCTTGTTCTTTCTGTATAGGTATGTATGTATATGTATGTACGAGTACCTATTTTATACGAAAAGATATAAGATGTTATCTTTTTGGGTTACATAAATCCTCCTTACATCACATCATGTTTAACACTTTCTTCTTTGCAAACAATCAATGCTAACGGGAGGGGTTGGGGCTTGGGGGGATGGAGTGAGTGGTGGGCCTTAATGGTAATATGGCGTATCTGTTTTATCAATCGAGTAATTTCATCGTAATGATGCTCCTTTTCGGTCCTTTTCTTCGGTACATCACAGCTCTTTCAACTACAGCTGATGTGATGTGAGTGCCGTAGACGGTATAGTTTGGTTTGGGTCTTTTTTTCTGCCCGTTTAACACGAAAATCATATGTCAAGTGGAAATGGTTTTGATGTCAGGTCTTGGTTTTTATCCGTCAGCAAATGTGTTGTGAATAAACGAACGGGCCGGGCCAGGACAGGCCAGGCCACACAACTGACGACATATATTGGTGCATTTTCATTCGTATAGATGTAGGTAGGTATGTATACAAGGCACTTTTAGTTGAATGTTTGTTTGTATATGTGTGGGCTAAGTGCTTTTGGATAATATTTTAATTTTTAAATAGAATACACTCGTATTCCACATTCAAAGCCCATACCGCTTTATAGCCACATCGGATGTCCTCAGAGCTGGTTTTGTGTAAATAATGACCCAGATACATATTGATAAAGGCCATATTATAGCCCACATACAGTTGGTTCTTTCTCTGTTGTACCTATGCCTATATATTGATGCGGCTCCACTGTATTTCGACTTTTGATACAAAGTTGTGTATTTTCAAAATTGACTTAAATATAGTTTTATATATATGTATAGTGAATGTGTATATATTAAATTTGAAAAAGCCATTGGGTTTTCATGTCAAAACTCAAAAGACTTACGGTCGGTTGCTGATGATGGGCTCCTTTCAATATATACCTCTATACATACTCGTATAGATGCGATATTTAGTTTAGAAATTGCTTTTTGTTATACCTTTTCTCTCAACCTAATGACAATTAGATTTTCACAAAAGACTTCAAGAATAAGAGTTTATTATAAAGCCCACCAGGCGAACTTCTTTGATTATTATATCTATGTACTTTTAATAAAATGTATTTGTATATATATGTATGTATTTTGTATGAAATCCTTTAAGGCTTTATTGTAATCTCTTCAAAATACAAATAATGTAGGAATAGTATAAGATTTTACTTGTCATTTGTCAAATCACATTTATATTTAAAGTTTTCCTTACTTAAAATCTGAAATCTGAAGGCCAGATTTATACTTAAGATTAAAAGTTTTTACAAGATTTAAAATAAAGCAAAAATATATGTTTTTAAATTGAAGACAAATTTCTATACATATCTGCCGATAAAAAATTACTCAGAAATAAAATTAAAGATTTAATGTTCTTAACATAAATTTTCGAAGCAATGGATACAAAATTTAGTTTTAAGAAAATAAATGTGGGTGATTTACAAAAAAGTTGGGTTACTTTTGAGGATATTTTGTTTACGATAGTTATTAAATCAAACTTCTACAAATTCGGGTGTATATGATAGCTAATCTAATTAATATATTGTTCCCAATCGGGCCAGTCACTTTTTTGAGTACATTTAAAAATTTCAGAATTTGAATGCCAGGGGACTGACGAGGTAACATAGTACTGTACTTATACATGTTATCAGGGCCGTCGAGAGGAATTCCGGGCCCGGGACGGAAAAATCTCATTTTTTTTTCAAAGTTCATGCCTACTGATATGGTACGTTCTAGTTTCAATTACGAATAGCATGAAATTGGTGGGAATTAACGGAAATAATAATTTTTAATTTGCAAAGTGAACCGAAAAAAAGTGTTAATCATCAAATTAATCTCACGGGTATAGTCCAGTTTAGATGAAATGGAAGATGGATAGAAAATAACTCTACATGCGAGTAGATCAGATTCCGAACAGAATCATACATTCAATTCGATATTGCCAACGACATGTTGGTTGGTTGATTAACTATTTAAAAAAAAAATTAGCAAATTGTTCTGGCAAGGACGCTAAATGAACGTTCGGCACTAGCTGCGGTTACAGGTATGGTGGAAAACACACGGAGAGCAACACAAATATTGGTTAAAATCGTCTCCAAGTTCTGGGAATAAATAGCATTGAGCAAACTCAATGGAATAAGTTCTGCTTCAAAATTGGCTTCATAAATGTGTTTCAGATGAATTATTTCTTCTTTCAATTCTTGAGACACATGCGAGTTATACTTTTGGATGAACCTTGTAGCGGAGTTTTTAATCTCAATTTTGTCCATTGTTGAAAACTGCCATAAAAATGAAAATGTAGCATTCAAATTCTTCATCGTATCGAACCGACGAGAAATTCCAGATATAATTGAATCAACTATGACGTTAAAGGTGTTTTTCTTGAAATTTATTTCTTTGTCTGTTTCAATTTGCTTTCCAGCTCCTCGGTTTTCTTCAAATTGCCTTTTTCGGTTCGATGGGAACGATTCTGGAAAATCCCCCAATCCAGTAGCAACTGCTTTGCATTCAGATAAATTTGATCCCATCCGTTTCGAATAAAGTTCAAATCGGAGATCAAGTTGTTAAGATTTCGAATTTTAACGTCAATAGTCATGTTTCTGGCTTGAAAAATGATACTTCTTTCATTTATAGTGCTAAGAACCCTGCACCAAATCGAAGACATCAGGACGCGCTCAAATTTGTGCATATATTTTAAAACGCCATTTACATCTCTTCGAGCTTCAGCAGTTAAATTAACACCACTTAAGGCTTCTAATGATGTTCTAAGGTTTTTCAGATGGTTTCACTGCCTCAATTCTAGCTGACCATCTTGTATCGGAAAGTTTGTGAAGGGATCCGGGCACATTTTTCTTAAGAATTTCCCAACGTTGGGCACTGCTGCTAAACAATTTGAAACACTTTTGAACAACTCCAAAAAATGTTATTGCGGCAGTACAACATTTCGCTGAATCGACTCCACACAAGTTAAGGCTGTGAGCTGCACATGGTGAATACACGGCATTCGGATTTTTGTTTAAAATATGACTTTGTGCACCATTATACTGTCCTTTCATATTGCTTCCATTGTCATAGCCTTGTGCACAACAGTCTTCTAAAGGGATTTCGTTCTTTCCTAATGTTTCGCAGTTCAAATCAGCTATTGCGGTGCCAGTTTTTTTGTTGCAATCGACAAATTCCAAAAACCGTTCTTGGATGGTAAACACATTTTCTTCCAAGCGCAGATATCGCAAAATAAATGTGTTTTGTTCCACATGACTTGAATCGGGTGTTGCATCTACAATTATAGCATAGTATTTGGCGTTTTCTCTCTCCTTCAAAATAGCTGAATTCACATGTTGGGCACAAATGAACTCATTTTGAATCTCAACGGAAAGGTAGTGGACTTGCAAACGTTTGTGTTCTTGTTGTGGAATTCTTACTTTTTGCAAGTGCTCCTGAAGTAAGCGGTCATAATGACTAATTAATTCCAAAATGCCTAAAAAATTACCATTATTTGGCTCTCCAATAAGATTGCCATATCCTAGGCCCCTGGTGGGATTTTCCGGTCCCCCGAAACCGAATCAAAAATTTCTTTACAGCAGAAACAAAAATAGAAGAAAAGAAACTTTATAAAAACAGAAACCGAAATAAATATTTGTGTTTTGTTTTAATTTGCCGGGCCCCTTATTTTGACATTAAAAATTTTCAAAATAAAATAAATTTGAAATTTACGTTAAATTAAATAAGAAAAGCGAAACAATTTATTATAACTTTCTTTCAATAGTTCAGAGTTGCCCAATTTTCCAATATGTATGTTAATGATAAATATAGAGTATATTTTCATTGCTTTCAATTTTACGGGCCCTTAGCAAATCCCGGGCCCGGGGGGTTTTCCCCCCTTTCCCCCCTCTCGACGGGGCTGCATGTTATACACAGTTTTGAAAGTATTATAATGAAAGGCTTTGTATATATTGGTTGATGACATCGAGTTACTCTTAACTTTTGTATAATCACCCATGTATATTTTTCTGTATGGTAGTTTAACCTTGGAGTTGCAATTATAAAGTGGTTTTTAATTTGGTACATGTCAATTTTGAGTTTTTACGCACTTACGCACAGTTTGTTTTAATAATGAATGCCAAGTTACACAATTACTGATACCTGGGACCTGTACCACTAAATTACAATCATTGCAAAAGAGACACATTTTGAAAAATACAAAGGTTTTTGTACTTTCAAAATAACGGCACTACGAACCATAGACCGCGTGAAGCAATGGACTTGTTGAAAAATTATTTTGGTGAGCACTTAAATTCACGTTTTTCTACGGAATTTTTTCTCTGATATGTATGTTAAGTGTTAGTTAAGCTAAGGCAACTACTATTGACGTTTTGGAAGCCAAAATTATTCGTATTGTTTGCGAGATACGATACTTGATAAATATAATTTTCAAAAAGTAAATGTCCTAAATCTTCATTCTCATTTTAAATCATACAAATAATTTAAGTTCACTTTCATATTATATGTGTTTTATTTTACATTATAAACCAAACAATTGGATAATTAACAATTTTTAAAAAATCTGTTTCTACGACAAAAGATACAAGAGAGTACCTAAATACAATTTAACGAATCTTTTAACATATTTATAAATTCCTAATTGAAAGTTGTTAAGTGATTTTTTTGAAGAGAAATGTGGAATTAAGCTTTTAAGCAAAATACAAAAATCAGTAAGTCCACTTGTATGCTTCTAAGTGACTCAATTGACAGTTTGTAAAGCCACAAAGTGAATACTTTATACACTGAGCATGTAAAGGTTCATTCATTTTAAAAAGATTGTTCATTAAAAATATATTGCTCAATGCTCAGAAAAGCAAACGAATTGTTATAGAAAACAAAATTTCTTCCAAGGCAAGCTGAAAACCTAAATCGGTTGATGCAGAGTGTCTAACTTAATTTTGGAATATTTTTAGAATGGAAATGATTCTAAGATTCAGAATTTCACCACATAATGAAACAGCATCTAACATATTTGTTTTTTTTTTTTGGTTAAAAAGTTTCACAAAATTCTCTAATTAACTTTGATAGATGAATAATTGAATAATTTTAGAATACCAGTTTATTTTTATCGAAACGCAAATATGACCTTTGACCTTTAAAAGGCTCTTTTAGAAATACATATTTTATGTAAGGTATTTAATTTCTTTGTATGTTTTTATGGGATAGATGAAGAAAAAATCAATTGAGAACAAACATTTGAAATGTTGTTTAAATGTTTTCAATGGTATTGATTGATTGATTTTTTGTTCGAAATAGAAACAAAAATGGAGGAAATTAAAAATCACCCTAATTCAGATTGTTTATCTTATGATATGTGATCAAACTTGACAATTTTTGCACAGTTCAATTATTTAAAGCCAAAACATGTTCACGTGTACTTAATTAGTTGGAATGAAATGCTAACAGATATCTATCCTTCAAACCTAAATTTTATAATTCGCCCTTAAGCCTAGTACGCAGCTGAAGTGAAACGAATTTTTTCGGCGGTCTCCAAGTGCAGAGCGAAATGAAAACGAAAACCACAGCGGAAAAATATTTGTGGAGAGTTCTGTCTGGAAGTTGAAGTTCACTGCTCGTCTTCATCACTTCTTGCACATCACCAATAACATCCTGAGTTTCCGATTCAGAAAGAAATGTTGGAACACATTAGAAAAATCCATTTTATTTTAAATTTTAAATCAAAGATAAAAAGAGTAAACAATTTTTTTTCAATTTTAAGCCTAGTACACTGCTGATGCAAAACGAAAATTCCCATACAAAAATGACATGACGAAATCATAAACGAAAAATTTCGAAAAATTTTTCAATAAATAAATTAAACGTCAAAATTTCGCAAGCAATTAATATACCGGGCAATTAAATTGAGAACGAAAAGAGTGGAGAATTGTACTAAGAAATCTAGTACAACTATCCACTAAAATGACACATTTCGTCGTTCAGCAGGGTTTCGTCATGTCATTTTTGTATGGGAAATTTCGTTTCGCATCAGCAGCGTACTAGGCTTTAAGCAGATTATGCTGCTGAAAAGAAGCTTATTATAAGTGGAATCGAAAAATGAGTGACCCTATAAAGTTAACTTAAAAACGTGTGCCAACAGCAAAACACCAGTGTGTTCAACTTGAACAAAATACAAAATCAATTTTCTAATTTGCATGATGGGAACCCCCTATCTAGATAAGATTGGTCAGCAATTAAAATAGACAAAGCTTCAGAACAAAGGGATCAGGTTAACAGCTATATTATTGAATTGCATTAAAACTATTTTTCCAATCAAAACTTGTTCTCAGATTAATAAAATCAATAAAATTGTTATTATTCAAATACAATTATATGATTTAATTTAAACTTAAAGCTCCCTTACAACTAGTTTTGCCGTAAAACTGGTTTTCGGTAAGTTTAATTTTAAAATTCTAACCCTAAATGGGCACTTAAAGTTTCAAAATTTTGGGAATTTTCGTAGAATGGGAAAGTTTTTTTTTTACTCAAAAATTGTAATACATACAGGGCTTTGAAGGTAGGCTATGAACCTTTCAAATTTTCCCCAGCTTTAATACAAAAATAGCATTGTGTTCAGACAACAATCCGAAATAAAAAGATTGCACTTCAAAGTCATTACATCTTCAATTATTCACGGCACACAATTGCACAATGAATGGTACATCGCAGTTAAAGTATAACTTTCTTATAATTGATGTTCAAAATACTGATATTGAAGTGAAGTGCATCAAAAGTCTGACGGTCTACAAATTTACAAGGACTCAGGAGTGGGATAAGATATGTACTTTATAAATAAATAGAATAAATTTTCTATGGAAAATTATCAAGAAAACTCATTTGCCATAGAAATCGCCAGATTAAAATATTATCTATCAATCGTGATTTGTATGAGTTAGACAGGTAGTATAGAAGATACTACCCACACATATTTAGCAATAAGCTCTTATTAATTCGGAATCGGATCTATGTGGCAAATAACAACATGCTTCTCTGTAATAAATTTCATCCTGATAAATTTTAAACAAAATATTGTAGAAGAAAACTGTTCAATATAATCCAATCAACTCGAATAAAATACTTTAGTCTTCTTCTATTTTCTTGCCAGAGATGTGTTTTTCCTCGAAATCCTGCTCCCCTCCTCACATCTCCAACAACAGAGATCTCAAATAAAATCCTCAATCTAAATTGTGCAGTCAACCCCATTAATTCTTTGCTTCTCTACCTCAAACCAAAAAAACTGGTGGCGTCGTCGTCGTCGGTCGTAGTCAGGACGAGCAGGAGCAGGAGCAGGAGCAGGAGCAGGACCAGGACCAGTAGGTAGGACAAGCGAAGAGGATGGTCGATGGTATAGATTTGTAGCCCACTTTCATATATATATATATATACGTAACGTATACTTTATACTAACTGAACTACTGATTGCACAATAACCACTCACCTGACTTATAGATTCCTGCTTCCATAGTTTGCCACCCTTCAGAATGCCACTTATCTGTGTTGTTGGGGACGACTCCTTTGGTGGAATCGGTGGCTTTGGCTCAGGGATTAGTTCGGTAGATTCACTCACACTCACACTGTTGATGGCTTGATGTGGATGAGGATGTGGATGTGCTGTTGGTAGAGCTGGTGCTGCAACTGGTGCAGCAATGATACCGGTGGTAGCAGCGGCGACGGCGGAGGTGATGATAGATGGCGTTGTAACTTCAGCCGTCTGGAGACTAACGGGCGCTGTCGATGTGGTCGTTATGTCCTCGGTGGCTTCCCGGACGATTCGTCTTTCTGTGACTGTAGTCATTGTTATAGTTTCAACAACAAATCTTTGATTCTTATGAACAGATATAATTTTATCCTTTTCATCTTTTTAAAGTTTACGAGAATTTTGTTTTTGTTTTTGTTTTTGTTTTGTGTGTATTTAGCATAGCAATTTGTTTTACATTACATTATTAAGTTTAATATAGTTTATGATATTATTTAGATCCACAACGTTAACGAAGACATCACACGCAGCAATGAAAATTACAATCATTTACTCATGCAGATATATATATATGTATATATAAATATAATGTATATTTATAGATTATACAAATCAATACACAGAGGAAGGAACCAAATTATTGCTATTTTTTGATGGGATTGAGGTAATTCAAATGATAAACAAATTTTAAATTGGAACCAGGAGCAATTTACATAAATTGAAAATGGATAATTGAAAGTGTGAAAAATGTAGAATAGAAAATATTTAAAACATAGCAAAAATTCAATATTAGAAATGGCATAATAAATAAATTATTGTTGATGAGATTCATTTTTCAAAAAAGGTGCCATTTTTTATTTAAAAAAAATCGGTTTCCAATGAATTTTTAATTACTTCAGGGTTGTTTCAATGGATAAGTCAAGTTTATTTTTCAGAAGGAAAGGATTAAAGTGTTTAGTTAAGTTTGTGAAAACCTAAAGAAATTGAGTTATTAAAGTATGATATTATCATTGAAAAGATTGAAGATGTATCGTTTATAAAGGGTGCTTAAATTTTAAGGCCTGATGTTGAATCCGAACCACACCTAAACGTCAAGTTTTTTTTCGGCATTTTATTTGATATTTCTCAATTTTAGACTAACTCAATATGAACCATGGAAAGAAACACAATCAACCAAGGCGTTTAAGTTATTCAGGCTTATTATGAAAATGGACGTTCAAATCAAAATGCATATCGTGCAATTCAGGATTTTTTCGGTCAATTTAATCGTCCAAATGTGCGTAAAATCGTGCTTAGATTTGAGTAAACCGGGTCTGTAAGAGATGTGAAAACACCAGTGTATGCTCTTATAGCTCGTACTACAGACAATATTGCTGCTGTTTGCGATAGTATGGCTGAAGAGCCGTCCCCCTTAACTCGTCGTCGTGTCTAACAATTGCATCTCTCACGCTCGTCGTTTTTTTTTATAATAAGCACCCACTCAAGGGGATATTACTACCCTTATTATGCAGACTCAGTGTGAGCACTAGGAAAAGGAGAGATGGTTTGAAAGGAGATGTCGGTGGACATTGGTTTCGAATTCCTGAATAGTGCAATGACTAGGAAAAACAGAGTATGGTAAGGCATTCCACATTCGCGTAGTACGGCTAAAGAACGAATCTCTGTATTTGACAGTACGGCCGAAGTTGGACTCGAGTCGAGGGTATACTAATGAGCATTCCTAGAAGCGCGAGTATTACGGTTGAACTGTTTAAAGGGAGGAATGCAGCTGGCTATTTCACTAGAGCATAAACCGTTAAAATAACGATAAAAAAGGGTCAGACAAGAAACCTTACGACGATGTTAAAGCGAAGTAAATGAACTGATGATGATATTATCATCTATCAATTTAAATGCTCTACGTTCAATGCTATCCAAGAGGCTTAAGTAAGTTGCAGAAGCACTAGGCCAGAGATGGGAGTTATACTTAAGCTTTGGACGTATATATAGATAACAGCCAGATCAGAAGGGGTCGTTGATGAACATTATACATAAAAACTTGCATTTACATGCTTAAATGGTGCGATTGACTCCAGAACTAAAGCTTTTGACCATTTTAAGGGTCGTCAATGGTCAGAATGGATGGCAAGAAATGGCAACAGTGGATGATCAATTTTCGAAGAAAAGCATCTTCAGTGATGAAGCACATTTTCACCTAAGTGAATTCGCCAATAAGCAGAATTGCCACTTTAGTTCAAATGATAACCCAGGAGTGATTGTCGAAAAACCAATGCACCCACAAAAAGTGACCGTTTGGTACGGTTTATAAGCTGGCGGCATCTCGTGAGATGATAACGAACTTTTTATTGTTCGAATCGGAAGATATAGAAGTGGACGATATGTGGTTTCAACAGTACGGTGCCACTAGCCACATTACTATTGTTTCGGCTATTTTGCCCCACAAAATTCAACCGCCGTGTTATCGCACGTGGTGGCGATGTTAATTGACCGCGAAGATAATGGGATTTGACACCGCTGGACTTCTTTTTGTTGGGGATATTTGAAGGAAAAAAGTGTACGTCGATAAGCCAGCGAAAATTCAAGATTTAAACAATGAGATAATTGCCCCAGCGTCATCGAAAATTTGGACAATCGTCTAGGTTTGCTGCTTATGTCGCGGTGGCCATTTGGTCAATATTTTGTTCAACATCGGCCCTTAAAATTTATTCACCCTTTCGGATCCTTAGCGGAAAGCAAAATTGTTTCTGGTCCTTAACAAATCCTATGAAGTTAGAACAATTTTGCTTTCCTTAAACGATATGTATATTTCATCTATTAGTTGAATGACGAAGCAAAAGTTTCTTTTCAAACGTTGGGAAATATTCAAAACTTATTTCCATAAATGCGTAGCCCAAACAGTTATTTTTTTTTTAAATTAAGTTTTGGATGCCTGCTTTAAGCAAGTTTGTCCAAAAAGTTCGTGAGACTCAATTCACGGACAGCAACTAGCCATCGACAGTTCAGCATTTCAGACAGCGGTCTGAGCAGAATTCTACAAAAAGATTGTTGAATAGCTTCGCTATCACTGGGCTTTTGATCAGCTTGAATTGGCCAACGATTTTGGGCGAAAATCAACTTTTCTGACGCGGTGAATTTTTATCTCGGTGGCTACGGCAACAAGTTAATTTGCCATATATGTACATATGAGGATCGGGAAAAGTTACACTTTGTTTTCAAGAAGCCAATGCATCTACAGAGAGAACAAATTGGCGCAGATTGTAGAGTGCAGAAATCATTGGAATATATTTTTTTTTAAATTAATGTCATGGATTTGGACTTTCTCTGATTCATGTTCAAAAAAAATAACTTTTTAATTTTCAAAATAAAGTTCTTCAACTGCTTATTGCCAAGAAACATCGAATTTAATCAAAAATAACATTGCACCCGATTGACGTTCACACATTATCCATCCAAAGATCCGGGAAATTTTTTGTTTTGTATACCAAATGATATTTGCACCTCCTTGCAAGGTGCAAGTCATAACAAAAGTTGTTTCTGTTTTTGAGGTGCCATAAACGATCATCATGGTTCAAAATTCGTGTAGCACGGCGAAAGAACAAATCTTTTCACTTCACAATACGCCCGAAGTTGGGCCTAGAGGTAAGCTTATGGACATTACTAGAATCGCGAGTATTAGGGTTGAACTGTTTAAGGGGAGGTATATTGACCATTGACATTTAACAAAACTGTAGTCAGTTCTTCTTTTTATAACTAATTACAATCTAATGTTCACTTGATTCAAACAAATAACACTGAGTTGCTTTCTAATGGCATAATGTTGTTCTTAAGCTCAAAGTTAAAAGCTATAAATCGGAACACTGCATAACTTTTTCCAACTTATAGATATGTTTCATGACAATTGTAGATGTAGATCTATCAAGTAAATCAAAAAAGGGATAATCTTTACACCTCGAGTTAAGTTTAGCTTTAAAAAGTTTAATGTGACAAACGCATAGCCTCTTCACATTTGATTGAAAATGGCCGAAGCAGATAAACAAAAAGTGACAAGTCTAAATCGAACGTTTGTAAACATTTATTTGAAATAAATGTTTTAACTATTTTATGATGCTCAAAACGAAATAAGAAATTCGTTAGTTCAAGGTCTACCAGGACCCAAGTAGGAAAAATGAAGTCAGAAGTAGTAGCATCACCAAGTTCAATAACAGGACTAGTATTGTGTAAAACAAAAACGATCGTTCCATATAGTGAAAAGTCATTAAGTCGTTTAGACGATAACAGTCTATGGAGAGAGAGAGGTAGTCAGGAAATTGACTTCCAACTTACTTGATTCCTTCTCAGGTATTTTTTGACTGGTGGCTTTTCAGATATTAGTTTTTGTCAAACTATTACATTGCTCCCTTTTAAAAAATGATATAAGTTATGTGATCTTTCAGCAAAATATAATTTTATAGAAAAAAAAGATTGAATTTAGAAAGTTACAAATACAATCATTTACATTTAATGAATATTTGTATTTTAAGCAAAACAAATTGAAAGCTAAACACAAATTACAATTATAAAAAAAAAACTTATCACACAAAGCATTTAATTAACAAATTTATTCGACTCAATATTAATAAACCATTTAAAACATAAACCAAATAAACACAACATTAATCATAATTATATTGAAAGCTGATGAAAAGTGATAAATAATTTGGATTTAAAATAAATTCAAAATTTGTTGTATTTTATTTTTGTGATGGAATTTATTTTAATATATAAGTATAACTTACCAGAAACGGGCTTATATTGAGCTTGAAGTACATATTTGGGACGTTCTTCACCTGCAATAATTTCTTTTTGTGTAATTCGTCTTTCAGGTGAGTTACTGTGCAATGGCACTAACGCCACCGTTGGTACACTAAGCTGTGCGACTTCTTCTTGGCATTGTGACGAGGTGCATTCTATATAATATAAAATAAAATAAATGATATGAGATGAGATGAAAAAATTAATAGGTAGAGGTACCTATGATTCTATAAGGGATAAGTAATGTTAGTGCTATATGAAGTGCTCTTTAATTTGAGTTAAAAGCCTTTAAAGCGAATAAAAATACTTTAAAAAAAGGAGATAAAATTTTATTGATAGTGTCATAAGGCAATACTTTTGGTGTATGGTGTGTTGGAGGTAGATAAAAATGTTTAATTAAATTTTTAAAAATATCGATTTTTAAATCATGAACCCAGAAAATATGAAGTGAAATGGAATCGATATATGTAAATTTATAGAATAACAGGACAAACAAATAGATTTATTGTTAAGAGTAGTACAATTAATAAGGACAAATAATTTTGAATTGTATTTCAATGTAGTTAAAAAGTTCATGTATAATTTTTCCCATTTTCAGTTAAAAGCCAATACCCGTGTTTTGTTGAAAAATCTATCAATAGTATAGTAAAGGATTTAACACGGATAACAAAAACAATATCCGTAGTATGAATACTACCGATAAAAGTTAAAGTAGAATCTTACTACGGATGGGTTTTTAACATTTATACGAGTCTCGAATGGATCTTATGTGATTTCGTTCTCAAATGTTGGTACGATTGATATTGCATTTGTATCTCGATGGCTGTGTTCGTTGAGTAGTTGTGCATTTGGAATCATGTGTTTTCCATTGGGGAAAAAATCAATCTGTTACTGTTGATATTATTTAGTTTTGTTAATGAAAATGGACTAACTGGGCTTATTTTGCAAGAGAAAACAATAGAAAAGATATTTATGTTTTGCTATGTTTCCACGAAAGGTTTATCTCAGTTTAGATTAGATAAATTTTTTTTATTTCTTAGGGTAAACCCAAGGTCTCCACCAAAATTTGGCTCTGTTATTTCAATTATCTAAATTGACCGGACTATTTTAGGGGAACAATTTAATTTGACTACTCATTAATCTTGTTTTGCGAAATGTATGCGGTGATTTAAGCATTCTCAATTCTCAAATCAATACAATATAATTACAATATAAATATTCAAGCTGCAATATGCACTTATGCTGGTTTATAGTTTTCATGATTTTAAATCATATTTATTAGAATAAGCGGTGTTCAGAAAAAACAATTCGACTGTTAACAGTCGAATATTTCTTCATAAAATGTCTCAGGGGAATGAAAGTGGCTACAGTTTGTCTTCTTTGAAGACTTGTAGCAACTGTATAATTCGCAGTTGCTCTATGCAGCTCGGATTATATGAAGTCTCGATTTATTCGGGAAAGTACGTATGCGTCAAGACAAGGGGCGGTGTGAATAAAAACGAGTAGGACAAGTAAATACTTGAAAATATCAAAATAAAAAGTAAACGCCAAAATTAAAGTGAATAAAACAAGTATTTACTCTTACTCGCTAGTAAATACTTGAGAGGCTAGTAAAACTCGGAAAAATGCGAATTTTGGTGTGAATAAACGCAAGTAAATACTTTTGTAGCAAGTAAATATTCGTCTATTCGCAAGTCAACCCGACCCCAGACTTGCAGTCGTACTTGTACACGAAAGATGGTTAGTTTAGGCGAAAACAGAACAAGGTTAGGCGAAAACAAAACAAGTCACAACAGGAAATGATGCGTAGTCTGTGTGGCGCTACAAGTATTTACTTGCCTTTTTTGTGAATTCAGTTGTCTCGCGGGTAAATACTTGCTAGTATACCCTTGGGTTGACGAGTACACGAACACAAGTAAACTCGACGCTTTATTCACATCGGTTTACTTGGAGTTTAAATACTCGTTACACTTTACTTGTAAGTAAATACTCGTCGTACTCGTTTTTATTCACACCGCCCAAGGTGTAATGGTCATCTTCTGATGAGCCCAACCATTACATCGGGGCGAAACGCATATATGAACACTTATGCTGGTTTATAATTTTTATGATTTTAAATCATATTTATTAGAATAAGTTTATGTTGTAAATCACTAATGAAGATTGTTGATTTTGCAAAAAATTGTTCTTGAATCTCTACATGATTGCTTGAAAATGGAAAGTAAATTAATCTTTAAAAGCTACAAATTACTGCAGAAACTGTTTCAAATTACGACTCAAAAGTTGCAATTTAAAGATAACTAAGTATCAAAACTGTGACTGTCATTTCCAAATTGCAGAATAACCTGTTTCAAATAACGACTCAAAAGTTGCAATTTAAAGAAAAGAAGTAGCAAAATATTAGTTGTCATTTGCAAACTAATGTATATTGTCGCAATCTAAGAAAACAAGGGTTGAAATTTGCCACTTGTGTGTATACATAATGTAGGTATTTAAAAAAACGAATCATAATCTACAAGAAAACAATTTCAATCTACAAACTCCTGTTGAAATTCACGATAAAAACAAACATTAAATTGATATCAAATTGCAATTCGCTGTTTGAAATATTTGATTTCCTCGGTCGAATTATTGCTAATCAAATGTAGTGAAAAATGATTTTTGAGTGTCAATATCTTCATTTTGCTCATTTTATGAAATTGCAAACAAAAATTAGCAATTTACTTATTTCGAAGCCAAGGTCCAAAACTGGATTCATTTTTCGTGATTTGTAGCTTATTTTTCTTGATCTGATCTAAGAATTCTTTCCGTGGTGGAATCACCTAAAAGTAAATTATTGGTATCAAAGCAGGACAAATTGATAAGAAAGTCTAATGTCAAGGAGAATTCACTATAAGCAGATTCTAAACTTTTTGGAGGAATGTAAACGTTAACAACGAGAATAATCTTAATCTGTTACTAATAATTTAACACAGATAAGTTCAATTGACAGTAGAAATGAAAAAGAAACAGACGAAGAGAAATGTGTATTTTTAACCCTATTGTTATATTTTAGCTGTTAAAATATTTATATATATATTTCTTCCCGGACTCATTCCGTGCTCTCCGAAGGTGTGCAAATTATTAAAAATACACCCTTATTGGAAATGTAAACTATCAATTGAAATCTTTCAATTTATCAATAATTATGAAACTAAGAAATTGTTGTTATTTAAAACAGTCCGGAACATTCACAATTATCAAAGCTCTTATATCAGTTGACTGGTTAAATGGTATTTATCAACCATCAATTTCTATTTGACACTCGCAATAGGGGTGATAACATCAAAATTCAGGCTCATAAGCAATATGAATTTGGTCGTGAGCGACAAAAAGTAATCTCGGCCAACTTGGTCCAAAAAAAGGTTAAATAAAGAACATACAAATTTTAATCATTGTTACTCTTGATTTCTTTGATCAATCAATATTATTCAACTTTTTCTGAATTAAGAATACAAAATAAAAAAAAACTCCAAAATATTACAAATGCGGTTTTTGATAAAACAATTAGGACTTTAGATGGATAAACTAACAGATACATCTCTTGAACTTTTAAAACCCATCATCACCATCGGTTTGAAAACCAATTTATTTAAAAAAAAAAAAACCTCTTATGCTATACATAAAATAAAGTTATACTTAGAAAACATTATCGCCGTTATTAAGTCCTTTTATAATTATTCATAATTTTGATTTAAATACTAGCTGTCTGTCGCCTGTCTGTCTTTGTTCAAAAACCTCTTAAAAGTAAGAACAGAAAATCTACGACAGTCATTAAATTTGCTTGACAACTTTTTTACACCACACAAAATTATTTCAAAGAGAATATCTCATATTTTCATTTTATGTTTTTCTTGTTTTTTTGTTTTTTTTTTTTTGAAACTTAACAATGAAGTCAGGAAGAAAATAATTTGTGCGGTCTTGGGTTTTTCTTACTTTACCCACCTACCTATCTACCTGCTTACCTGCGATGATGTCCTATACACCTAGAGCTTGAAGAAGAAGTTTTCTAAATCACCTGTCAAGTTTCTTATGATGATGATGGCGTTAAGGTATATGTATGTATACATATTTAAATTTAAATGAAGACAAAATCATAGAGATGAATTTTTAAAATAAAAGTAGGTCTCTCAAAAACAATAACATCAAAGTGTATTTGAAGAATTGCCTTTTGTTTTTTTTTTTTTTTTGAAAATACGCTTCCTTATGAAAATGATGATGATGCTGTCGTGGTAACGACGACGAGCAATGGACAGCTTGAGAGTTAGTTAGAATTAAGATAAGAAAAAAATGTACTTAAATGTTTTCGTCAAATTAAGAATAAAGTCGCCATGATGAGGTAAAGTGCGAGAAGACAAAATATTAGACTCTTAAGAAAATAAGAAATTTAATATTTCAACCTAGTAGAGTTATAGGTCATTCCCATTCTTAAAACTATATTTTACAAAAATTAATTCAAAAAAATCGAAAAATACAAAAAAAAGTTGAACAACTATTCAAAATTTGTATAAAACATAAACTTTACTTTTTTAAATCCTTGAAAGGTTATTAAAAGCAAAGGAGGATAAAATTGCTAAGTAGGTTAAGAAGTTACTAGGTATTTATTGAATGAATCAAAATAATGTATAGGAAGATTAAATTCTGCTTGAACAAAAATCTTCATACTTCAAAAAATCATTTCATAATTATTTTAATAATGCACTTTGGAACCAAACCTTTAAAGTTCCTCTATCATGAAAAGTCGGGAATATAACGTATTAAAGAAAAACCACTAGTTGCTGGAATTGACTTGTGGTTAGTTAAAATATAATTTTTTGCCAAAAAAAGCAATTTGTTATGTAACCGGAAAAGAGGCGTTGTTTTTAGAATTGGTCACATTTACTCTTTTATTCGAAATTCGAATACATTTAATAACATCAAGAACAAACATTAGTGGAAGTAAGGTAACTCAGCATTATAAGTACCATTTAGCCAAACAGACGCGAGTTCAACTGCAGTATCTAGCAAACGGCCAGCTAACCATTCGACTATTGAAAATTAATGTTTCCATTTAAAAATTTTAAATATTAAAATTTTATTCAAGAATGAAAATCGTCAGCAAAAAGCCAACGTAAGCAGATATTAGGCGATTAACCAGTCAAATATTCAAACTTTTAACCATTTCACAATTAGGTTATTAAACTTTTGAACCAACTATCAACCTTATGCACTCAACCAACTTTTTTAAATTACTAAAGCTTTCAATTTTCACAATTCAACTTTTCAAACCCCTAAATAAAGAATGGTTGGGAGTTTACAAATTGAATGGTTAAAAAATTGAACAAATTTTTTAAAATATCCAAATTGACAAACCCTTGAATTATCCAAACCATTGACCAACGTTTCACACTCTTCTATTTAAGCTTTCAATTTCTCAACCTTATAACTTTTCAAACTTTAAACGATTCAACTTTTTAACTTTCGTTTTTTTAACTTTCAGCCGTTTGACTTTTTAACCAATCAACTTTTGAAAATTCGGCTACATTCAAAAGTTTGGAGTAGGATTAGTTGAAATAGTTAACGGAATCTTTCCAATTTTCACAAAAGTCGAATTGGCAAACTCTTAAATTATCGAAACCATCGAACCAACCTAACTTTCCACTCTCGACTATTCAAACTTTCAATTACTCAATTTTACGACTCTCCAAACTTTCAACTATTCAACTTTTAAAAGGTTAATAGTTGAAACGTTAAATAGTTTGCGGTTAAAATATCTAAATATTCAAAAAATCGAATTGACAAAACCTTGACTTATCCACACCATTGAATGAACTTAACTATTCAAACTTTCTACTCTTTTTAAACTTTGAACTACTCAGCTTCTTAAACTTTTAACAAAATGCAAACTTTCAACTACTTAACCGTTGATACTTTCAACTTTGAATTTTTAAATCTTTTAATTTTTCAACTATTCAACCCTTGAATGAAGTCGAAGTTGGAAAAGATGTTGAATTGTTTAAAAGTTGAATGGTTGAGTTGACACTTTTGAAAGTAGTTGAACGTTTGAAAACTTGAATTAGTTAGACAGCAACAACATTAAAAAAAAATTATTTATTTTAAAAACTAATTGAAATGCCATATTATAGGATTTCCAGACAAAGGATTTCTTTGACATAGAATAGTTAAAAGTATCATCCAAAGAATCTATCTAATTTAATTAATTTTGCAGAAATATTAATGTTTCTTTAGCTACGAGTATGACCAGATGCTCGTATCAAAATCAATATTATTTTAATTATGATTAGATTCGATAATAGTAATAACAATAACTGACACCCTAAGCGATTTTAATGATCGACTTCTTCATCTCATATCCAATTTATTGCTCATTTAATGGCTATGAAATTATAGATTACCTAATCTAATTTGAATTCTAATTTATTTATATATACAACAAAACAATTAGATTCCGTTTTACATGATTCTAAACAATATTTAAATAAAAGTAATTTAAATTTGTTCATTGACCACAATATCCGATATATTTGGTAATAGCTGAGCTGCTGTACGTGTACCTACCCTTAAAACCCTGTCGCGGACTATTAATTCAAAAAACCAACAACAAAATCTAGTTATAAAAAGAAAAAAACACACGCACACAATTTGTATGTATTAAAACGTACAAAAATAGGTCTTAAAGGTAAACAGAAGTTGGTATATATATGTACAATGTACATACACGTGTATCTTCGCAATTTTATTTCCCATCTACATAAATGTATTATTTGTCCTATTTCACGGTTGAATTCACAGTGGGACAACGTAAACAACAAAATTGGAAAAAAAACAGATAACCGAAGTCTTTTTAAAACGACAATTAATACTACAAGCTAATAACGTAGTAAGAAATAAACTTTTTAAAAGCAACCCTATGCTTTGTCATAATACTAAAAATAATTTGTCCTAGCAATTTAGTGGTTACTGCCACGCCTACTTTTTGTAAAACTATGCAAATCACTACATATCGCTGTATTTTTTGAAAATCAATCTCATTATTTTGTAGATTTTTGACATCATAGGTCAATATTTTTATTAGGGGTGGTTAAATTTTAAGGGCCGATGTTAAATGTGAAGCATATCTAAACGTCAAGTTTTTTTCTCTATTTCATTTGACATTTCTCAATTTCAGAGTAACACAATTTGAACCATGGAAAGATAAGCAAAGCGTTAAAGTTATTCAGGCTTATTGTGGAAATGGGCGCTCAAATCAAAATGCATATCGGTGGATTTTTTCGGTTCCGTTTATTTTCTTCGAACAAGACATGTAAATAAATGCAAAGAGGTTTAAAAATTCCTAATATCCTTAAAATTTTCAAAAAATGTGTTTTGTGGAAAAAAAATTCCAATTTTCATATACAAATCACCCCACTGTGCAACAATGGCGACAATGTTTCACTTGAAAGATTTTCCTGGGAACGAAATTTGTGGCGATGGAGTCAGAGTCACCGAATAAAATCCCATTTGCATATTTAATAGATTATATATGATGAAACCGCACCAGAGCGGAGGGTGCACAACCCTCGTTTGCTCGCCTCTACCTACCTACACTATACCTATGTATATCTGCATCGATTTAAGCAATGCAGTAGACCATATCGAAGTGAAGTCCCATTTTGAATCCACCTCAATATGAAGAATATAATATGAACGAATTCTATGGAAGTTCTTATACGGAACGGAATCGGGATCATCGTTCCCTAAAATTATTTTGATTGAAAGGGTTCTTCATTTTGGTAGGTGGGTTTTAGATAGAGAAATGCTTAGATAAAGATACAATAATTTAAACAAAGTTAACCCGATGGCTCCTCTGGGACAGGGGTTTGATGGGACTGGAACTGGAACTGGGATTTAGAAGGTGCGACTGATTCGGAGAGTTTGTGCTTGATGGAAAATCGTTTACGGATGTATGCATGGTGGGTTTCTGGGAGGGGTGAGCTATTTGAAGTTCGCTCTGCTTGAACGGAATAGGAAGGTATACCTATACTTGGACCGGGTGATGTCAGGATTAATGAAGCTTGACAAAACATGACTATTATAGGAGAGTATTATTCTCGAGTGTCTTTATGTGGGAGAGTTCGAATTCAACAGTTGTTGCTTTTATTGTGAGGTATAGGAATGTTGTTTTGGTGCGAGACAAGAAAATATAGGGACACAAATAATTATGGTTTCATGGTTCACCTACAATAGTTATAATGCATGCATCAATTACCTGAGTCCTGCAATTGTTTAGCTGCACATTCTACACATTCGGCACATTCCGTGCATACGGGTTGTGAATCGTCATCTGGCGAATGTGGCTGTAGTTGGGCCGACTGCGGTGACTGTTGGGGCTGTATGGCAACTCCTGCTGGTGCATGGGGTGGTAGTGGCTGTGCAGCAGCATGAGCAACTACTGGTCCTGAGGGTTGTTGTTGGCCGGCGGCGGCTGCGGCAGTGACGGCTACTTGTCCTGGTGCCGCTGCTGTTGGTGCCAAGGGTGGGAGTGGTGACTGCGATTGTGTTGGATTGCTATTTCTAGCCGCCAGCATTGCGGCACGTTGCTGTTGTAAGCGTTGAATAACTTGCAATTGCTGAATATGCTGTGCACCGAAAATGTGCCCACTAAGGGCACCGCCAAGTGAGTTTTTCAGCCCATTGTCTTTGTAGCCGTCGGGTGGGCTTAGTGCGGCTTCGTCCACAAAATCAATTGGCGGTGCAAATTTCGGACTCTGCAATAAAAACAAAAAAAAAGGAAAAATAAATTCCAATGAAACAAACGCACACACTTTTAAAGTTCTTAATGCGGTAATTCATCCGTCACCATAGTTGGTTTTGTTGGTAGTAATTTTGGCGCAAACAGAATTAAATAATTCGATTGTAATTAAATGATATAAATAGCATAAAGCGTTACTTGCTTAACCCTGATATGCAATGCACACAGCGCGTTTCTGTCTTATTGTATGCGTGGCTGATACTTTATAATAAATTACGATTAAATCAGGAACATTAATGGATAATTGGATATCGATACTCATTTACCAAGAGAAAGTGGATAAACTATATTGGCAAAGCTTGATATTGATTGGTTTTGCTATATAAATATACATACATACATAATTAAAAAAGTAAAACAAACAATATATGTACGTACATCAGAATTTCAGGATCTATGAAGTACATAAATTAGAATTAATTAGATACTTATTTTTGGGAAGAATGACTAACGATCTAAGCGCATCGTTCTTTTATGCTAATTGGTAATATTTTCTATTTGTGGAAAATTATGTAGGTAAGTCTTAAACAGCAGTCCAGTATATCTCTTAGCATATAAGCTCATTTTCAATAAGCAATTAAAAAAGCGGCTGGGATGCGACCCACAGTCCACACTGATAACTTCCCATTTGTGCTCATTTAAAAATTTTACAAAATATTAACAACAACATTTTGTGCAAGACAAAAAAAAACTTTGAAGTCAATATCTTTCTCAAATTGTTTCTCAAGATACTTGAGTTTTGTAGTTGTAGTTATTCGATTTCTGGTAAAAAGAAGTTGTCAATTTTAGATTTCCCAAAAAATTACTAAACAACAATATTTTGAATATGATAAAATAAGTTTGGTTTTAATGTTTGTTTTCGTTCCCGAGATATTTTAGTCGAACACAAATGTTTACCAATTTTCAGTAGAATTTTTTAAATGTTTTTATTTCGAAAATGAATTATTCTCAACTTTGAGAAGAAAGTATTTTTTTTAAAGTTATAAAAAAACTACTTCATAAACTAAAATTATTCGGTTGTCCTTTATATATAATAAAATTAATACAAAGCTTCCTTAGAAACAGGCAATTTCAAGTAAATTTAAATAGAATACACTCTTCCGTTAAAAACATAACATCGGGGGTACCTCAAGGGTCAGTATTAGGTCCATTATTATACATTACGTATGTTGCTGATTTTCCAGAAATATGGAACTGTGAAATAGCAATGTTTGCCGATGATACCGCCATTTACAGTTCAAGTAAAATTGGATATGAAATTGAAAATGACTAGCAACATGCTCTAAATAAAATTCATGATTATTTTATAACATGGAAAGTAAGTGTAAATGCTGAAAAAACACAGGGAATCTTTTTCACCAGGAAAAGAAAAGCCTGTGCTTTACCACTTAATCAGCTAAAAATTAATAACTGTGATATCCCGTGGGTTGATTCTGTCAAATATCTTGGTGTATATTTAGACAAGACATTAACTTTTCGGGACCATATTACAAATACCCTTAGCAAAATAAGTATTGCCACTAAAATGCTATACCCACTTATATGTAGAAAATCACCTCTGAGTAAGTTCAATAAGATTATTATATGTAAAGTTATTTTTCAAGCAATTATTGTTTATGCATGCCCAGTATGGGGAACTTGTGCAAAAACGCACTTAAAAAAATTACAAGTTTCTCAGAACAAAACATTAAAAATGATGGCAAATTTACCTTGGCATTATTCCACCCAACTTTTACACTATCAAACTGGAGTTCATCTAGTTGCAAGAAAAATTGAAGCTCTCAACCAAAGATTTTATCGAAGATGTAAAGATTCAAACAATATATTAATACAAAATTTAGTAAGTCAGTAATAATGTCAGTAATAATGTTTGTAAAATCGAAACTATAATTATTTATTTGTTTATTTATTTATCTATGTACTTATTCTTTTATTCATTTGTTTATTCATTTATTAATTTATTTATTTATTTGTTTATTCATTTATTTATTCATTTATTTATTTATTTATTTATTTATTTATTTATTTATTTATTTATTTATTTATTTATTTATTTATTCATGTATTTATTTATTTATTTACTTATTTATTTATTTATTTATTTATTTCTTTATTTATTTATTATTATTACTGTATTATTCAATTATAAAACACCTATATACCAACTTGGCAGTTCCTTTAGTTTGTAAGTTTAATCTAGTCATTTTTTTTTATTGTAAAATATATCAAATGAAGGTTTTTTATCATAGTTTTCCTTCAAATGTAGTTTTTCTTAATTCAAATGTATTTATTAACTTTCATAACATTTTTCAGTTGTAAGATATATTTCAAATATCAAATCTCTGTGCAAGCTGCGTACTACGCAAATTTTTGTAAAGCCTTATCTATGAAAAATAAAGTATCTATCCATCTATCTATAAGAAAACTGACAGTTCGATTTTTTTTTTAAATTGAGCAGGTGTCAAAAACTTTATTACATTACACACGACTCAGCACATAAATGTACAGAGTAGAGAACACAGCACCTTGAGCGACTAGACTATATAAGGTGATAAAAACAAAACACAAAACATTAATACAAGACAGAAGGACAGAAGAGAAAGAAAGAACACATGACAACAGCACGCGGTAGGTTTCGAGACGGTCCTCCATCTGACTACTAACCACGCTCACTGATGCTTGATTTTGGTGATCAATGGGAACCGATGCTTTTTTTTGTTTGTAAATTCATTTTTATTAATTCAATCTTAAACCTATCTTAAAGCTAGATAAAAATGCATAAAACTAGCCTAGTTAACCATAACTTACAACTAACTTACTGGTCCCATACGGACACTCTAAGTTAAACAATACCTAATACTTAATTCTTATGCCTTTCGGCCTTAAGATCTATTTAACTTCAATTCAATTATATTTATTTTTTTATTCATTAAAAAATTAAAAAAAAACTAATATCAATATCCTTTTTTTATTTTTACTTAAAAACTACTTAAAATAAGGTCCTTAATATAAAACTTAAAGCTAACTTAAACTACCTATTATACCTATAAACTACTTAAAACTAGAACAACCACAGCAGCAAATCTAACTATTTAACGTTTTGTTTTTCATATTTTGTTGTCTTTTTTTTTTTCTTTTTTTTTATTTATTTATTTTTGTGGATTTTTTTTTTTTTTTTTTTTTTTGTATTTTTTGTGTCTATTTTGTTTGTATTTTTTTTTCTTTTTTGTGCCACCATGCCTATTCTACTTAAAACTAAACCCTAAAACTATAAAACAAGTATGTAAGCCGGCCAAGGCTTAAAACCCCATCCCGACTACCCACTTATCAAGTGCTGATTGAAGCCACCAAAACTGGTTCTCCTGCTTCACCCTATCAGTTGGGTCCCGTTCGGATACAGCCCTACTGAACCGAAGGAGCTCTGCTCCGCCTTGTGCCACGACGTCCCGATTGTACAGGAGTCGCCTATCCACGGTTCGTCGTCTGACGTGGTAGATTAGCGGAACTGCCAATCTATCCTGTATCAGACCGCATCTATCTAAAAAGAGGAATGCCTCTGGTGGAATGAAGCCGCTTAAGCGTGCACTTTCAAAATACTCGTCGTTCGGATAGAACGCCCCGAAAATTAAATTGTTGGTCGAAGACATAGCTCTTGCAATGTGACCTCGAACGAGTTTTATCACGAAATTGTCAGTTCTGTTGATTCGAGCCCCGTTGTATAGGACCTCGTTGGAATAGTAATGCACGTAAGAAGATTCGGCTGTTCGATATAAGCCAGTACAGCGTCGTAAACACTGCCGCTCGAACACCCGAAACTTCTCCATCTGGGAAGGGGCAACGTTGAACCACACAGGACAACCATAAACAATCATCGGCCGTATGAGGGCCATGTAGCAAATTACCTTCACTCTGGAGTCAAGCCGACTGCTAAAAAACAGCCGTTTCGTCAGAGCGAAGGCTCCTCTGGCCCTGGTCAGAGCAGCATTTATATGTCTGTCGAAATATAAATACTGATCTAACCAGATACCGAGGTACTTCACTACACTTTTGCTCGCTAATGGCTGCTCGTGAAGATCAACGGTAACCATCTTGCACCAATTCTTGCACGTATCCCTCGTGGCCCTAGCCAACGGAGTCCGGAACAGAATTGTCTCCGACTTCTGGACATTTATTTTCAGTTTCCAGTCGTCGCAATATCGCTGAATCTTGTCGAAATCACGCTGCAAGAGAATTCTAATAACCTCAACCTTTCGGGCCGTTCTGTACGCAATAAGATCGTCGGCGTACGCAATT
Organism: Eupeodes luniger; assembly: GCA_951509635.1. Taxonomy (NCBI): domain Eukaryota; kingdom Metazoa; phylum Arthropoda; class Insecta; order Diptera; family Syrphidae; genus Eupeodes; species Eupeodes luniger. Next base: position 88,515,351 of record OX608074.1, read on the forward strand.
GCCTTTGTAGGGAACCGATGCTTTATCAGTGACTAGGCCGTTGCCCGACAAAAACTTTATTTTTTGATGCATACAATTTTTTAATTATAAAAAAAAGCCATTAGTTGAACTTTTTTTTCGAAATCATACCAATTTTCTATCTAGTGTTATTGGTTCGAAACATATCTGTGCTATAGTCAAACAAAATACATACATCAGATAGATAGATAAGGTAGATAAATCTTTATTCATTAAAAACGATACACAATAATTTACAAAAAAAAAAAAAAAAAAAACTTACAAGCATGGCATTAGAGCTGTCTGGGGAATATTATCAAGACATTTAAATTGAAAAAAAAGAGTATAAATTATGGAATATAAAATAAAGAACATATAAATAATATTACAAAAATGTGATCAACTTTTTAAATGTTGTTTTGTTAAAGTGGCAAAGTAATTTAAAGAAGAAAAAGAATAGCTAGTTAACAATAAATATGTGTTATGAATGTTTAAAATATTTAAGTTTAATTTTATTTTATTTTTTAACTAAAAACCGAAGATGGCGAAGAAGTGGGAGGGTTTCGGAGAATATGGACTTTTACTTTAGTTTAAACAGAAAAAGGCGAAGTCATTCTTCCGACGAAAAGAAGCTTTTATCAAAATGAAGTCTGAAGTTTGAATATCAAACTTATATCAGAAGCAGAAAGGTCCTCACAGAAATAATTATAATCACCCAAAGTTAAATTAAGACGGCTATAGGTTGCTACTTATAAGACAAAATTAGTTTGAAGCCATAATTTCTAATTTTTGAAAAGATATTCAAGTCGAAAATCAATTTTTATCAACTTTGAGTAATGTTTTTATTTTTTGTAAAAATAAACTGTCATTAGATTTTTGTCAAAATTTTACTGGATGTTAAAAACAATATTTTTTATAAGATAAAATTAATTTGAAGCCAATATCTTAAATTCTTCAAAAGATATTTGAGTCGAAAATAATTTTTTACGAACTATTAGCATTTTTTTTAAGGTTTTTATTTTTTGTAAGAAAACTTTCTATTCGATTTTTATCAAAATTTTACCGAATGTTGGAAAACAATATTTTTTATGAGATAAAATTAGTTGAAAGCCATAATTTCAAATTTTTGAAAGATATTTGAGTCGAAATTCAGTTTTTACCAACTTTGAGTTATGTTTTTTTTTAGGTTTTTATTTTTTATAAACAAAAACTGTCAATTCGATTTTTCTCAAAATTTTACCAGATGTCAAAAACGTTATTTTTCGTTGCACAAAATTATTTTGGAGATAAAATCATTTTTTGTTCGTAAAATATTCGAGGTGACAAAATTTTTTGTCAGTTTTTTTGATTTATGAAAAAAACAGTTAATTGTTTTTTTTTTCCAAAAATATACTTTTTTGGTCTCACGTTACAATATATAAATAAAATTAAAGTTATTGGTTCGTGAGATATTTTGGGTAAAAAAAACCACAAAAGCAATTTTTTGTGGTTTTTTGAGAGTTCTTTCTGCATTTTGCAGGTACATTTTTAAATATTAAAATACAGGAAATATTTTTAACAGACTTTTTGGTAACATGAGTTTGGGTATACAAGTTCGTGAGACAAACTGGTGCATTTTATTTTTTGTTTTAAGTTTACCTCTTTGATTATTAAATTCTGATCTAAAATATTTATAAATATAACAAACTAATAAAATTTAAGAGCAATCAAAGTCCAAAATGGACTTTGGCCTCGTGACATTGTTCAAAACTGTCTTTCAAACAACATATACTTTCTTATTCGAAAACCCTTTAAATTGTTTTAAATTGTAGCTTACAAAATTAAGCTTTAGCCATAAAAATATATAGTACTTTAAATTTATTTATCCTTTTGAAAACTCCCAATGAAGCTTTAAAAATATGCATGTTCATTACATATACATATGTACATCTACATAGTTAAAATGATATCATGTCATATAATTTATTATACGTTTTTGAAGTAAGCGTTTCAATCTTTCTCTATGTAGATATTGAAATTTATGAGACCCAGATCAGGTAGCTGCATATTTTATAAACTAGCTGTGTGCAGTAAAGTTACTATAGGAAATAATCGCCACCCATTTATTAAGTTTGATTTTCATTTTGTATAAGGAAACAGGATGTTTTATGGTACAAAATGCAAATACTCATACATAGATACTCGTATATAAACCAAAGCTGCATATATATAGACCGGCTATAACATTTATACTTTATACTGATACCAGATATATTAAAGCGGAAGCATTATTTTGTGATGAATCTTGACGATGCGATAGATGAGTTATGCATTTTGGAAACAATAAACTATTCAATTTTGTGAGTTGATGATGGAGTGAGTTTGTGGGTTAATGTTTGGGGAACTATTAAATAAATATGAATTTTGTATTAAGTTATTGTTATTGTTTTTTAACTAAAACAAAATGTAATTATTAGATTTAATTACTCTTCAAATGGTAGACATGTGCATTCAAGAGGACACAAGCGTCCACAGGTTTTTCTCAAAACCCACCTTTGACTATCAACTCCTACTCTCACCTCCCCGTAGTGAACATCGGGTGCTTAGTACCTCAACTGGAGATTAGGTTCCAACCCCAGTGGAAATTTGTTGGGGGCAGCAAACGAGAGAGGAGGGGAGAGGTGTTTCCACTAAGGCACCTCTCCTTATCCAGAAGGCAGCGGAGGAATTCCCGAGATGAAATCAACGGTGACGTCTACAGTTCCAGTAAGGTTGAACTACTAAGTGAACACCTTATAGGGCTTCTACGACTTATTCGAAGCCCAGGCCTATAAGGAGCGGCTTCCCGTCTTTGGAGTTATACTAAGGATCTGGCCCTCCAGGTTGGGGGTTGTGCCGTCGGGATGACTTCCTGACCATATAAAAATCTCCTAGTTGCGAAGCACCAACAAGCCTCGGATACGGACGGATTTACTGTTGACGACTCACGCAAACAAATTAAGGACAACGAACTTAGGATATGCACGTGGAATATTAGGTCCCTTAACAGACCACGTGCAGCCGAAGAATTAGCGGACGCCCTAGACTGCTATAAAGCAGACATCACCGTCATCCAGGAAATACGAAAAACTGCGATATTTACTATGGTGACTGCTACCGAGAAAACCAACAGCGCTTATTTGGATGCAGCTTTGTCATTGGAGCCAGTCTTAGGCAACAAGTTTTGAGCTAGGTGCATCAACGAGCGCCTAATGACCATCCGCATCAAGGCTAAATTCGGCAACATTAGCCTGATATGCGCGCACGCCCCCACAGAAGAGAAGGATGACAACACCAAAAATATGTTCTTTGTGCTCTTAGACAAAACATATGAGCAATGTCCTAGCTACGATATTAAAATTGTTCTGGGCGATTTTAATGCTAAGCTAGGAAGGGAAGACATCTTTGGTGGAATAATCGGGAAATAATAATAACAGCCTGCACGACAAAACTTCCGACAACGGATTCAGGCTCATAGATTTTGCTGCGGGGCGAAACGTCATGGTAGCCAATACGCGTTTTCCACATCTCAACATCCACAAAGGAACTTGGAGATCTCCAGATCAAACTACCGTCAACCAGATTGACCATATTGCTATCGACGCTAGACACGCTTCCAGCATCATGGATGTCCGAACTTTCCGAGGAACTAACATCGAATCGGACCACTACCTTGTTGTAGCCAAGGTAGCACTTCGGGTTTCCAGGCGCAAGGCAAAACAGGCAGATGCTGGGAGAAGGTACAACGTCGAACGGTTACAATCGCAAGACATCGCCAACTCCTTCTCCGACCGAGTTACAAGTAACCTCTCTCGAAGTTCTGTGCCTCCAACACAATGTATCGAAAACCAGTGGCAACATTGCCAAGATGTTTCAAGCAACCACCAACAAGGAACCCCTGGTTTGATGAGGAATGTCGGCAGCCAAATGCAGCCAAACATAAAAGGACGAGAGCTGCTCATGAGCTCTATGAGCAGAAGAGGCGAGAGGAACACCGACTTCTCAAAAGGAAAAAGAGAGAGCATGAGAACCGTGCGGTGGAATATGTTGAGAGGTTTAAAATCAGGAATGAAGTTCGAAAGTTTTATGAGCAGGTGAAATGGAATTCACAAGTACATAAACCCAGAACCGAAGGCTGCAAAGACGAAAGTGGAAACATCATAGTGGAACCGCAGTCAATGCTGAGGATATGGAAGGACCACTTCTGCAGACTGTATAACGGCGACGACGAACCGAATTCCGCTGTCAGGCAGGATGATCCATTCAACATATACGACGAAAGCCAACAATCCCGTCCTCCCGACTTAGACGAAGTAAAGATTGCCATATCTAAGCTAAAGTCTAACAAAGCCGCTGGAGCAAATGGCTTGAATGCCGAGCTCTTCAAAGCAGCTGGAGATAATTTGGCTAGAAGCATGCATCAACTTATCTGTAAGATATGGTCGGAAGAAAGCATGCCTGATGAATGGAACCTCAGTATTGTTATGCCCGATTCTGAAAAAAGGAGACCCTTTAAACTGCACCAACTATAGAGGAATCAGTCTACTTAACAACGCCTACAAAATCTTCTCTGCCGTAATATGTGAACGTCTAAAGCCCATCGTCAACAACCTGATAGGTCCTTATCAGTGTGGTTTTAGACCAGAAAAGTCCACAGTCGATCAAATATTCACATTACGGCAGATCCTGGAAAAAAACCCAAGAACACCAAATCGACACCCACCATCTTTTCACCGATTTCAAGGCCGCATATGACAGCATCTACAGAAAAGTGCTGTATAGAGCCATATCTAGTTTTGGCATCCCTGCTAAACTCGTCCGTTTGTGCAGGATGACCATGGAGAATTCACGCTGCTCCATAAAGGTTGGAAACAACTTAACAGATCCTTTCGATGTCAAAAAAGGTTTTAGACAAGGTGATGCGCTGTCATGCGATCTTTTTAACATCGTACTTGAAAGAATAGTGCAATGCTCACACGTCAACACTAAAGGCACTATCTTTCAAAAGTCTGTCCAATTACTTGCATATGCTGATGACATTGACATAATCGGAAGAACTTAACGTGATGTCAATGGGGGTTTTGTGAGGCTTTTTGAGGAAGAGGCGGCAAAATGGGTTAAACGGTTAATGAGGGCAAAACAAACTACATGCTGTCGCCAAGAAAGGACTTATAACACCGACATCACGGTCAAAACGTCACCATCGCCAGACATAACTTTGAGGTAGTTAAGGACTTCGTCTACCTAGGCTCCGCTATGAACGCAGAAAACGACACCAGCCAGCGCTGAGATCAAACGGAGAATAACTCTTGCTAACCATTGTTTCTTTGGGCTAAGAAAGCAATTGAGTGGCAAAGCCTTCTTAAGCAGCAAATCCCTCTCTCGAGGGACCAAAGTGTCGCTATATAAGACCCTCATCATCCCCGTCCTGCTATACGGTGCAGAAGCATTGACTATGACATAAGCGGATGAAAGCACCTTGGGTCGTTTCGAGAGAAAAGTTCTTCGTGTGATCTACGTTCCCGTATGCATAGAAGGGAAGTGTTGGAGAAGATGGAACGACAAGCTATACGGGCTGTACGGGCTGTACAACGACGAAGACTTAGCCAGAAGGGTAAAAGTCCAACGGCTAAGATGGCTAGGTCACGTAGAAACCATGGAAACCAATCCTCCAACCCGGAAAGTCTTCGAATCCACACCCACAGGAGAGCGCAGTAGATTAATACCGCGGATCAGATGGCGCGCAAAAATGGAAAGTGACCTTACCCAACTTTGAGCACGAAACTGGAGACATCTAGTTAGGGACCGAGCTAGATGGAGAAATTTGTTCGGTGAGGCCCTATTTCACACAGGACTGTAGTGCAACTTTAAGTAAGTAAACGTTTATAATTTAACAATTAGTATTGTTTAAAATAACTTTCTATGGGAAGTTAACAAACTTTTATTGAATTCTTTTAAAAAATATATAAGTTTTTTAATATTAAAATAAAACCTCGTATTGGAAAACCCTGTATAAGCCAACCAATCCCATAGTTAATATAAAACTCTATAAAAAGAATAGTTACCAAATTTAAATTTGAGCTTCTTTTTAGGACGTGTAATTGAAGCATTCCACCAAAACTCCAGCTTAGTCAGATTTTTTTCCGAAGTGAATACATAAATGCATATACATATGCCTAATTTTCTAATTTTTCTGAAATATGATATATTTGACGATATTTATAAAATTCACACTGGATAGAGAATACTTGAACCCCATGACTATTCTTTTACTTTTTTAAGATAAAACTAATATTTGATTACATTAATAACAAAAAATCAATAATACTCGTAATACAGCTGCTAACTCTAAAAATAAGAAAAATAAAAACAATTAAAAAATAAAACACCACATTGTTATGCCAGCACAAATTCCATAAAATTTCAATTGAAGGTGAAATCCTTCTTCGAAGTCCTTGCAGCAGAACGAAATAGCATAGCTCATAGGTATTATCCAATTCACTTTAAGGATATAAAAATAACCCCAAAAAAAAACTACCCTTGTTTGCTCAACTAGTTCAAGGTCACATAGCATAGGTTTTAAATAAAATGATACCCATCCCCTTATACCTTCCTACCAAGTTGAATTGAGGAATTGTTTTTCATCGATATGGGTACATACATAAATAGATTTATCGAGTCTGCCACATGTGATTCGATGTAAATCATCTGCCGTATCGATATCAACACAGTACAATAATATTATTTGAACAAGAGTAAATCATTGATGGAAATATGTATTCAAAATAAAAAACAAATATTAATTTCCGTTTTGAGACAAATGGGGGGTAAAAGTTTAAACTTGCTTCATCGTATACATCCATCTATGGGGATGCACTTAGTCGTAAATTAAAAATATTTATGCACATTGTTCAGTGGCATACATTCGAAATTTAATTCGGTTTCGCTTCGAGGGTTATTTTATAAGGGGTACAAAAATATATAGAGCTATTGTATATTGGTAACGATTTTGTAATCTATACTCGTATTTGTATAGGTTTTGTATATAATTTAAATGAAAATTCAAATTACTTATGTATAAATTGCACATCATCATCACTCGGTGTATAGGTATCCAAGTAAATGTGATATATTGTCTTTGTTTTAATTTTAGAATTTATATACCTACTCGTATTCGTATTCACTGTTCTGACCGAATGAGTTGTCTTTTTTTTTTTTGAAAAACTGTTTAATAATAGAAGTGTGCAGTCATTCACGAAAAATAGAATTTTTAAGGAAGTTTCCATTTTCAACAAATGAAAATTGCTTTTTTCATTTTGGAACTTGAATGAAAAATGTGTACATACTATTTGCAATTTTATACTAAATTTCATAGCAGACACATGTTAAAATAGAATTTTCAACTAAAAATTTAAGTTTTGTGTTCTGAATTGAATTTTGTGTTTGTGAGTCATAATATATTCAAAACATATATTTAAGTTTTGTGTCAAATCTGGTATTCCTGATTTTTTGGTGAAATATTTAGTTTATGATAATAAATAGAATGGTCTTTATATTTTCAGACTTGGTAAACACAAATACTATTATTTTGTTTAGGTATCTGAGCGCGACTTATTAACTTCCTATTATTGTAATGGGTTCGATTTTACGATTAAAAGATTATTTTATCTCTAAAACAATTTTGTACAACGCAAAATAACGTTTTCAACATCTGGTAAAATTTTGAGAAAAATCGAATTGACAGTTTTTTTTATAAAAAATAAAAACCTAAAAAAAAAACATAACTCAAAGTTGGTAAAAATTGAATTTCGACTCAAATATTTTTTCAAAAATTTGAGATTATGGCTTCAAACTAATTTTAGCTTATAAGAAGTATTGTTTTCAACATTCGTTAAAATTTTGACAAAAATCGAATTGACAGTTTTTTTTACAAAAAATAAAAACCTAAACAAAAAAAATAACAAAAGTTGGTAAAAATTAATTTTCTACTAAAATATCTTTTCAAAATTTAGAGATATTGGCTTTAAAATAATTTTGTCTTATGAGAAATATTGTTTTCAACATTCAGTCAAATTTTGAGAAAAATCCAATTAAAATTTTTTTTACAAAACCTAAACAAAATTAATAAAATTTGGTAAAAATGGATTTTCGACTCAATTATCTTTTCAAAAATTTGAGATATAGGCTTCAAATTAATTTTATTTAAAAAAAAATATTGTTTTTAACATTCAGTAATTTTTTTATAAAAATCTAACAGTCATTTTTTTCATAAAAAATTAAAATCTACAAAAAATAGTACTCAAAATTGGTAAAAATTAATGTTCGGTTCTCGATATCTCGTGAATAATAGAAAACTATGACTTCAAATTAATCTCATTTATCCAATTTGTATTTGTTTATATAAGAAATAAAACCTTTTAAGAAATGCTACTAAAATTGGTAACAATTGGTTCACGACTAAAAATCTCGTTAACAAAAATAGATTTTGAAATCAAACTATTTTATTATATGCAAAAATATTGGTGGTAGTTTTTAAATATTTAAGAAAAATTCAACTGACCACTTTTTTAACAAAACACGAAAACCTACAAACCTTTTAAGCAAAACAAATCGACAGACGGGATGGGAAGTTATCAGTGTGGGTCGCATCCCAGCTTCTTTTTATTTTGGATTGGGTTATTCACACCAACTTTTGTTCAGCCAACTGTATGCTGTTAGAAAAATAATTTAATAACCTTCCATTTAAATCAAAAACTGACTTAATAAATTAGGTGGCGCAACAGTCCGTTAAGAACTAGGGCCTAGTGATTTACAACTCTCAACCATTCCTGTGTGCTAGTAATGTTGTCAGGAATGGAAAGGACCTACAGTTTTTAGCCGAATCCGAACGGCTAATTTGAGAAAGCACTTTTTATGACAAGAATTACTCTTGGAGAATTTGTCAGTTCCTCGCAAGAGGCAGTACCCGTGAAAAAAAACTTTAGTCAAGGGATCAATTTTCTATACACTTACCGCAAAAACTATACATTTTAAATGCAGACAACCATGGGTTATGCTAAGTTTTGGTTAGGCAACCCTATATTGTTTGAAGCCAAAATTAATCAAATAGCTGGTAAGGGTATATTTACTCCGCAGATCCACTTAATTATGCCAGGCAACCTTCCAATAGGGCCAGGAGATACAATTCGTAACATTCAAATAGCCTTGAAAATGTTCACATTTCTCGACGTTTCAAAGTCCTTAGAATCTAAATAAAAGATATTTAGAGAGATGCCTGTGCGTGCCTCTGTACGTACGTTTGTACGTCTGCACGTTTGGGAAGCTTTTTTGGTCGTCCATATCTCAAGAACCAGTATACAGATAATAATGAAAATTGAGTGGATGGGTTTTTGGGTAACCCAAAATATCTCACGAACCTATAACGCTAGCGACTTGAATAAAATTTTATATTACCTATATAAATATTGAGACGTGATACCAAACTGGAATATTTTTAGAAACAAAAATCAATTAACGGTTTTTTTTATAAATCAAAAAAACTGGAAAAAAAAAATAATTGCCACCTTAAATATTTTACGAACAAAAAATGATTTTATCTCCAAAGTAATTTTGTGCAACGAAAAATAACGTTTATGACATCAGATAACATTTTGAGAAAAATCAAGCTGACAGTTTTTTTAACAAAAAGTAAAAACATAAAAAAACATTACTAAAAGTTAGTAAAAATTGGTTTTCGACTTAAATACCTCAAAATTAAAAATATTGGCTTCAAACTAATTTTATCTTATAGAAAATATTGTTGTCAAATTTTTATAAAAATCGAATAGTCAGTTTTTTTCATAAAAACTAAAATCTACAAAAAATAGTACGCAAAGTTGTTAAAAATTGATATTCAATTCTCGATATCTCTTAAATAAATGAAGGCATTGGCTTCAAAATGATTTCGATTGTTTTTAGAAAAATTTAGTCTGTAATTGTTTATAAAGGGTTTTTCAATAAGGACGGGTAGATGTTGAAATGAAATGAAACAAGCTGTGTGTGAGGTATTAACAAAATTATTTTTTTATTTCAAAGGCGCATGTATTCCATTAAGTGTAGAATATGACATCATTGAAATGCCCGCCTCGGCTTCTTATGGTGGTAAGGATCCGAGTGGTCCAATTTTCAATGACTCTTCCGCATAGATCCGGCTGAATTTGAGCGATGGCCTGTGATATGTTCACCTTTAGGGCATCGGTCGATTGTGATTTATTTGCATAGTCCCGACTTCAAGAAACCCCATAGCAAAAAGTCTGGCGAGGTAAAATCGCATCGCCTTGGTGGCCAATTCACATCACCCCTGCGAGAAATAACCTTACCCTCAAATCGTTCTTGCAAAATGTGGCTTTTGCTGTGTGGCACGTAGCGCCGTAATGCTGGAACCGCAAACATGTCGTCTTGGTTCATATGGTTCAATTTGGGCCATAAGAAATTACGTAGTTATCATCGTTATGTAGCGCTCGCTGTTGAAGGTCCGCCTCACTAACGGCGTTTTCAAAAAAGTACGAAACAATTCAGCCGCCGCGCCGCCGGCCCAAAATCTACACCAAACGGTAACTTTTTGAGGATGCATTATCACCTGGTGAACCTCGTGTGGGTTGGTGTCGTCCCATATACGGCAATTTTGCTTGTTAAGATAGCGCCTCGTGACTAAAAAGATGATTTTTCGGCCAAAATTGGAGTCCTCTTCCAAACGATTCGAAGCCCAGTCAGCGAACAAAGGGCGTTGTCTATGGTCATGAACTTCGAGCTCCTGGGTCAGGCCCAAGTCCCAAGGCGAAATTCGACAAGTTGAAGTCTGCGAAAGGCCAAGTTCTTGTGCACGGCGAAGAATAGACTGCTTCGGGTACTGCTGAGCAGTACATGACCATAGACAACGCCCTTTGTTCGCTGACTGGGCTTCGAATCGTTTGGAAGAGGACTCCAATTTTGGCCGAAAAATCATCTTTGTACACTTTCACGGACAACGGTGATGTTCTTGGCCGATCTTGCGCTCCTTAAACGTACGGGTGTTGGCTAATTGTTTACTGAACCGGTCGTCTCAAATTTGGCCACCATACGTTGAAGAGTCGACTATGAAGGTCTACCACGTCTTCCGTAAAATGGGGGCAATGCGCGCAACGTTTGCGTTAACGAACACTCATTTTGATAATAAAGTGTTATCATTTTAACGTGTGTTCAATCGGGTAACTTGCCATGATGATTTGGCATAAACAACTGAATAATAAACAAAAGATTTAACAGATGTTATCAAAACAAAATGGCAGCCACGGGGCGCAATTTATAAGAAATGTAGTATTAGGAGAATAAAGAAAGAAATAATTGAAAGAAATGTTTTTCGACTCAAGTATTAAAAGTGCAAAGAAAAATATTGACTTCAAATTATTTATCTCACACAAAATATTGTTGTGAATATTCTGTTAAAGTTTTATGCAAGGCAAACCGACAGATGGGATTGGAAGTTATCAGTGTGGGTCACATCCCAGCCTCTTTTTTTAATTTTATATTTAAACTTAATCCAATTATTTTAATACTTTGAATAGCCTTCTTTATGTTGAATTACCTCAAAAATGCGACTCTTTAGGTAATCGTTCAAAAAAATTAATAGGTCTAATGAAATAGTAGCGCAGACCAATTTTATACCTTCAATTAGCTCCTCTTTACTTCTGTACTGTTTTTCACTTTCATAAACTTTGCATGTCAGCTAACCCCATACATTTTTGATGATTGATACATTTTTGATGATATTCAATTTGGGAAAGTATGGTGGCCACTTTAACTGCTTTATATTTTGGCCTTGCAGCCATATCGTTACAGCTATAGTTATAGTTAATTTTCCGAGCTACAAAGCCATTAGAGAGCCCTTGCTCATAGGCAACCCTAGTTTTTTGTTCATCATTATGCCATGGTCTTACATTATATTCCCGATTTTTGTAAATATAACTTGAGGCTAATTGAACTCAAAACTGCACTCTTATTTTGCAATATTTACCAGCTTAGGGTCAAGTTAAACCAAGCGCAAATTGTTATTCCAAAAAAGAGGCTGCGATGCTACCCACACTAATAATTTCAAATCCCGCCTGTCGATTTGTCTTGCTTAAAACTTAAAAAAAAATAGTTCATAACAATACTTTGTGTGAGATTAATTATATTTGAAGTCAATATTTTTCTTTGTACTTTTAATACTTGAGTCGAAAAACATTTCTTATAAGTTTTTTGTTGTTTTTGTAGGTTTTCGTGTTTTGTTTAAAAAGATGCTAGTTCAATTATTCTAAAAAAAAAAGGGCTGGGATGCCACCAACACTGATAACTTCCAATCCTGTCTGTCGATTTGTCTTGCTTAAAAGTTTGTCTATATGTATCAATTTCTACCAAAATTGCGAACTATTTTTTGTAGATTTTATTTTATTGAATATCGAAAACAATATTTTCTGTTAAAAAAAAATAGTTTGAAGCCAATATTTTTTAATTTTTGAAACAATTTGAGTCGAAAGTAAATTTTTACCAAGTTTAAGTATTGTTTTTTTAGGTTTTTATGTTTTGTAAAAAAACTGTCAATTCGATTTTTCTCAAAATTTTACCGAATGTTGAAAACAATATTTCTTATAAGATAAAATAAGTTTGAAGCCAATGTCATACATTTTTGAAAAGATATTTACGTCGAAAAACATTTTTTACCAACTTTTATAAATTTTTTTTTAGGTTTTTATTTTTTGTAAAAAAACTGTCAAGTCGATTTTTCTCAAATTTTTTCCTAATGTTGAAAACAATATTTGTTATAAGATAAAATTAGTTAGAAGCCATTATCTCAAATTTTTTAAAAGATATTTGAGTCGAAAATCAATTTTTACCAACTTTTGTTAAATTTTTTTATTTTTTTTTAATTTTTTGTACAAAAACTGTCAATTCGATTTTTTTCAAAATTTTACTGAATGTTGACAGCAATATTTTTTGAAAGATTAAAGTAGTTTAAAGCCAATATCTCAAAATTTTGAAAAGATATTTGAGTCGAAAATCAATTTTTACCAACTTTGAGTAATGTTTTTTTAGGTTTTTATTTCTTGTAAAAAAACTGTCTATTCGATTTTTCTCAACATTTTTCCTAATGTTGAGAACAATATTTTTTATAATATAAAATAAGTTTGAAGCCTTGATCTCAAGGTTTTGAAAAGATATTTGAGTCGAAATTCAATTTTTACCAACTTTGAGTAATGTTTTTTTTTAGGTTTTTATTTTTTATAAAAAAACAGTCAATTCGATTTTCCTCAAAATTTTATCAGATGTCAAAAACGTTATTTTTCGTTGCAAAAAATTGTTTGGAGATGCAATCATATTTTAGTCGTAAAATTTCCGAGGTGACAAATTTTTTGTTTCAGTTTTTTTGATTTATAAAAAAACCGTTAATTGGATTTTTTTCCAAAAAATATATTTGTTTTGTATCACGTCACAATATATAATATAAAATTTAACTCAAGTCTCTAGCGTCATTGGTTAATGAGATATTTAGGGTTAACCAAAATGTTCACCTTTTTTTTAAACTGCTATGGTAAAAAAACCACCCACGTAATTTTCTTGAGAGCCCTTTCTGCATCTTTCTGCATCTATTATCTGCATAACAAAATTTATGTGAAGTCGATATCTCTTCTGGTTCTTGAGCTATAGACGACGAAAAAACGTCGCGAACGTACATACGTACACATGCACGCACAGACATCTTTCTAAAAATCTTTTATTTCGACTCTAGGGACCTTGAAATGTCAAAATTCGGAAATGACAAATGACAAAATGACAAATCGGACCCATTACAATAACTTCCTATGGGAAGTTAATAACTAAAGATTATCAACAATATTTTGCATACGATGAAATAGTTTGATTTCAAAATCAATTTTTGTTAACGAGATCGAAAACCAATTTTTACCAATTTTAGTAGTATTTCTTGAAAGTTTTCATTTTTTATGTAAACAAATACAGATTGGATTTTTCTAAGACTTTTCTTAAGTCGAAAATCAATTTTTACCAACTTTAAGTAATATTTGTTTTTTACAAATTCTAAAAAACGTTATTCTTCGGGTTGCATACAATTATTTTGGAGATACAATTGTTTTTTGTTCGTAAAATATTCGAGGTGACAATTATTTTTTTCAGTTTATTTTTTATTTATAAAAATAACAGTTAGTTGATTTTTCTTTAATTTTATTAATTTGGTATCACGTCACAATATATAATATAAAATTTAATTGGTAAATGCTGTATTTTAAAATACTGTGTGGTCAAAATTCTGTACGATACGGTATGGCCATAATACTGTATGATTAATATTATGTATTGCAACATACTGTAAATTTAAAATACTGTGTCTGAAAATGCTGTATTGTCAAAATACTGTATGTCATAATACTGTATACGCGTACGAATAAACGTACATGCACGGACGCACAGATATCTCTCTAAAAATATTTTGTTTAGATTGTAGGGACCTTGAAATGTCGAGAAATGTCAACATTTTCAAATCGACAAATCGGACCGATTACAATAACTTCCTATGGGAAGTTAATAATACACTCAATCTAAAACATTTTTTTTTTTTGGAATCTTGGCCGCCAAGTTATTGACTCGTGCCTTTATTTGGTATAAAACGTTTAATTTGTAATAAAAATATTCAAGTAATATATTTTGTTTTTATTGGAATTCAGGCCAAGCTATTGTTAACATAATGTGTTCAGTCAAGCAGTTCACTTTATTTCTTTCAGAAAAAAATTGTAAAACTTAAATGCACCCTTTAACAATTAAACAAGCAAAACTTGCAGTTCATGATAAATTTAAAGACCCTTCTAATAAAAATAAATTTCCATTTGTTGCTGAAAAGTCTCTGCGAATCCAAATTAGTTTAAATCACAAAAAAAGTTTAGGTTTACCTCGGCTATATCTTTCTATAGTACCAACTCTATACATATAGATTAAATAAAGACCAACCCAATAATAATGTTAATGTGCAAATATATATATTTAGGATAACTCTTAAGTTCTACAATTAAGGTCAAGCCGACAACAAAGTTAAACTCTTTTGACAAGTAGCTAGTGTTGTATTTTTCATTCTTCTTTTTATTTTTGTGTCAGCAAAACAAGTAAAAAGGCCACCAGACCAAAAGAAACACCTAAATGTACCATTTTATTTTCAAAACAACTTCATTTTTTTTTTTTGTTGTATTTATTACGATCTAAAATACTTTGAGGTCTGTTTGGACATTTTCAAACCATTTATATATAAAAAAAAAAGTGTTAAGGAAAACAATCGGACTTCAATAATCTTAAAAACCCGATAGAAAATTCGCTTTACCTACATACAACCCTTTTATCCGCATTCAATCTGACAGAAAGAGGTTAGAAAAAAGTTCAAAAAATGTTACATGTGTCTAAAGGCCGTCGGCAAGGTTATCAATGTACATACATATATAGAAAAAACTGTTTGCCAAATTGTTGTCCTTTGTTGTTTTTCATAGAAGATAGAGAGAGAGAGAGAGAGAGAGAGTTAGAGAAAAAGATAGGGAGACCCTAGTCCTTAACAATTGATGACGATTATCTGATATCAGGATCAGGTAGCCCAGTTTGCTTTAATTGATGATGAGCACATTATTTTGATTACAGAAACATTAAACAGCAACGACCATCCAAACAAGCCTCCTATATCGCACATAATTTGTCAATTTTTGTGCCTTCTTTTCTAGCCAGGTATCTACATACATATATCTAGTCGTATGTAATGTATATACCTAAAGGTAAGGTATACCAATAAAGAACTCAAGACAAAGGGCTGTTTTTGTTGTGGAGTGTTGGCAAATATAAAATCGATTGGGCTTGATTCAACACTTTCCGCCTACGTTTGTATTAGACATACATATATATTCAGTCAATAATGTGTATGTGTTGATGTTAGTGTATGCGTGTCATGTTTTATAAAGCTCGCTCTTTTTTTTTATGGCATGTCTAACCCAAAAGAATTGAGATATGCGTTCTTACGCGTTTCTATGCGTCGTCGTTGCTCGAAACGGCAAAAAAGCTCAATTCTTTTTTTTTATTTTTTTATTTCAGACTCCCCATCGTCCTCCAGACTAACATAATGTTCTGAAGGACCTAGGTACACACCACAATTTTCTACCCACCCATATCTTATCCCCGTCACCCTCCTCCACACCCTTCCATTTCTAATGGAAAAAGCCAACAAAGGGCGAGAAAAACTTCAAGTTTATTTATATTAACCTATACATGAATACAGACATTGGAATAGGTATACCTAAATAAGTGTGTATATCTTAAGTGTACAGCCAAAACCATCGGGGGTGCTTTTGGGCCATATCCAATCAACCTATTCTCATTCGCCCTCTTTCTTTTTTGTTTTTTTTTTTCTGATTTTTTCATATCATTAAATTCTTAAATTTCAAGCGCTAAAAGAAAAAGATGATTTTATGTAAAATAAGAAAGAAAAATACAAAACAAGAGAATTTTTGTGGATATACTCGTACCTATACATATGTAGTTAAGAAAATGTACGACAATAGCTGTCTTTACCTTGAACTCCTTACGAAGTCTGACGTGTATACAACAAAAATTACCCACGTATCCTGCTGTTGCCTTGGGGCTATAATATTTATGATTTTCAGATAGGTAAGAGGCATAAAGCGAAAAAAGGTTTGAAATTAATTTATTTAACCCTCTTTGCGGCTTTAGACTACTTTTTTTTTTTGTTGTTGTAGCCCACATCGATTAAATTTGATGTGAATACATAATGTCTATAATATGATAACTAATTTACAGTTTATAAAAAAGATTAAACTCCTTGTTCTTCGAGGAGCAATGGGTTGGTCTTGGTCCTTGTGTTTATGTTGAAAATGTTTTAAGAGCCAGGCGAAATCGAAATCGAGATCGAATTGAAATAGATATGGGCGTATAACACAATTGAAAATATTTTATTTATATTTTTTGTTTTACTTGAGTTTGTAATATACATACATTTGAAAAAGTATTTTTATAGCACTTGACGCATGATATTAAATAAATTGTTTTGAAAGTAAAAAAAGAAATGTCTTTTGCAGATTTTAAATCGATCAAATTCAATGGAAAAAATAAAGTGCACGACTGGGTCGCACGAACTTGCTCCTGTATGCAAAGAATCTGTTTAAAAAAGTATCTATATAATATTTAAAAATATACCTGTAAAATAAGTTTGTCTTCAAAGATATATGCCATTTGATTTGCCGAAAAAACCTCCATTTTTCAATTTTTTGGGAGGGGGTTACATTTAATACAGTTAAAATAATTTTAAAAAAACTAATTTAAGATTCAAAATTTTACCTGAAAAATAAGTTTGTCTTCAAAAATTTAAATGCCATTTTATAAATCAAAAAACCCTTGATTTTTCAAATTTTTTTGTTTGAAAATCGTTAGAGCGTTTTTTTTTTTAAATTAATTTTTTATATATAAAATTTTTCAATTTTGTTCTAAAAATATTTTTGGTATGCAGTTGTTTAGTGTTCAGAAAAAAAAATTATTGAAATCGGTTCAAAAGTTGCTGAGAAAATTAAAAAAACAAAAAAACGGTTCTATGGGCGGTACCTTTCCTGAACAATACAAAAATATGTTTTTCTTATTAAAAGAAGCCAAGTTAAAAAATAAAATTTTAGAGAAAATTTAAAAAAAAATCTATCGGTTTGTTTTTGAGAAAATTCGAATTTTCGTTTTTTGACCAAAAAAATTGTATGGGGGCCACTGTTAGTTTTGATTAAAAAAAAAATGAAAAAAACGCCTAACGCAAATCTGCTCAAGACCTTAACTTCCAAGTTTGAACTCAATCGACCCAATGGTTTAGGCTGTAGGAGCGTGGACAGACAGACAAAATTGACCGGACGGAATCGCGGGACCCACTTTTTTCGACTTCTCTACCATCGTAATATCATGTTTGATTAAAATCTCGAGTTCGAAATTTTGCACGAATGCAAAACTTGCCATATAGTTCCTATATGTCGCAAGTAAAAATATATAAACAGGGAACATTTTGGGAGTAGGTAAGTAGTAAGAAGCAAGTTAAACAAAATAAAGCAATTTTATGTTTAATTAATAATTTGCTTAAAGTTTAAAAATACAACATTTTTCAATAAAAGGATTTGGTATATTAAAAAACACGTATTCATTTAAGATTTAAGATTGGCGCGTCCGGTGGCGGCCATTTTGTTTTGGTGACATCTGTCAAACCTTTTGTTTATTATTCAGTTGTTTATGCCAAATCATCATGGCAAGTTACACGATTGAACAGTACATTCAAATGATAAAACTTTATTATCAAAATGAGTGTTCGTTAACGGAAACGTTGCGCGCATTGCGCTCATTTTAAGGTAAACGTGGTCGACCTTCATAGTCGACTCTTCAACGTATGGTGGCCAAATTTGAGACAACCGGTTCAGTAAACAATCAGCCAACACCCATACGTTTAAGGAACGCAAGATCGGCCGAGAACATCACCGTTGTCCGTGAAAGTGTACAGCAGTACCCGAGGCAGTCTATTCCTCACCGTGCACAAGAACTCGTCCTTTCGCAGACTTCAACTTGGCGAATTTTGCGTCGGGACTTGGGCCTACACCCGTACAAGATCCAACTGACCCAGGAGCTCAAAGTTCATGACCATAGACAACGCCCTTTGTTCGCTGACTGGGCTTCGAATCGTTTGGAAGAGGACCCCAATTTTGGCCGAAAAATCATCTTTATTCACGAGGCGCTGTGTTAACAAGCAAAATTGCCGTATATGGGACGACACCAACCCACACGAGGTTCACCAGGTGATAATGCATCCTCAAAAAGTTACCGTTTGGTGTGGATTTTAGGCCGGCGGCGCGGCGGCTTAATTGTTTCGTACTTTTTTGAAAACGCCGTTAGTGTGGCGGACCTTCAACAGCGAGCGCTACATAACGATGATAACTAATTTCTTATGGCCCAAATTGAACCATATGAACCTAGACGACATTTTTGCGGTTCCAGCACTACGGCGTTACGTGCCACACAGCAAACGCCACGATTGACATTTTGCATGAACGATTTCAGCGTAAGGTTATCTCTCGCAGTTGTGATGTGAATTGGCCACCAAGGTCATGCGATTTGACCCCTCTAGACTTTTTCTTGTGGGGTTTCTTGAAGTTACAGGTCTATGCAAATAAACCACAATCGACCGATGCCCTAAAAGTAAACATAACACCGGCCATCGTTCAAATTCAGCCGGATCTATGCGGAAGAGTCATTGAAAATTGGACCACTCGGATCCGTCCCACTATAAGAAGCCGAGGCGGGCATTTGAATGATGTCATATTCCACACTTAATGGCATACGTGCGCCTTTCATATAACAAAATAATTTCGTCAATAACTCACACACAGCTAGTTTTATTACATTTCAACATCTACCCGCCCTTATTGAAAAACCCTTTAGATCAATGGATGTTTATTTTATTGTAAAGATGAAGTATGTGCTATGGACAATGAAAAACTTTATCTGTAAATGGCTGACATAGATAGTGTTGCAGCACCATATCCATTATATGCAATTTTCCATGACCAATTCGCACATTACGACTGTGTTCTTTCTTACAAGTTTGTGAACTTGATCTGCCAAAATAAAACCTCTTATTGGAAACATTAAAAAAACACACAATGTAAATTTAAAAAGAGGCTGGGATGCGACCCACACTGATAACTTCACATCCCGTCCGTCGATTTGTCTTGCTTAAAAGTTTGTCTATATGTATCAATTTTTACCAAATTTAAAAAAATTACTGAAACAAATTTTTCTGTGAAATAAAATAAGCTTGAAGCCAATATTTTTCTACGTTTTTTAAGTATTGTTTTTTTTTTAGGTTTTTATTTATTGTAAAAAAAACTGTCAATTCCATTTTTCTCAAAATTTTTCCTAATGTTGAAAACGATACTTCTTATAAGATAAAATTAGTAAGAAGCCATTATCTCAAATTTTTGAAAAGATATTTGAGTCGAAAATCAATTTTTACCAACTTTTATACATTTTTTTGTAGGTTTTTATTTTTTGTACAAAAAACTATCAATTCAATATTTCTCAAAATTTTCCCTAATGTTGAAAACAATATTTCTTATAAGATAAAATTAGTAAGAAGCCATTATCTCAAATTTTTGAAAAGATATTTGAGTCGAAAATCAATTTTTATAAACTTTTGTTATATTTTTTGTAGGTTTTTAATTTTTTGTACAAAAACTGTCAATCCCATTTTTTTCAAAATTTTACTGAATGTTGACAGCACTATTTTTTTTAAATATTGAAGTAGTTAAAAAGTCAATATCTCAAAGTTTTGAAAAGATATTTGAGTCGAAAATCAATTTTTACTAACTTTTATTAATTTTAATTTTAGGTTTTTATTTTTTCTAAAAAAAACTGTCAATTCGATTTTTCTCAACATTTTTCAGAATGTTGAAAGCAATACTACTTATAAGATAAAATAAGTTTGAAGCCTTAATCTCAAGTTTTTCAAAAGATATTTGAGTCGAAATTCAATTTTTACCAACTTTGAGTAATATTTTTTTTTAGGTTTTTATTTTTTTATAAAAAAAACTGTCAATTTTATCAGATGTCAAAAACATTATTCTTCGTTGCACAAAATTGTTTTTTAGATGAAATCATATTTTAGTCGTAAAATTTTCGAGGTGACAAATTTTTTTTTTCAGTTTTTTTGATTTATAAAAAAACCGTTAATTGGATTTTTTTTTTTTCAAAAATATACTTGTTTTGTATCACGTCACAATATATAATATAAAATTTAATTCAAGTCTCCAGCGTCATTGGTTCATGAGATATTTAGGGTTAACCAAAATGTTCACCTTTTGTTTAAAATGCTATGGTAAAAAAAAAACCACCCACGCAATTTTCTTGAGAGCCCTTTCTGCATCTTTCTGCTTATTATCTGTATAACAAATTTTATTTGAAGTCGATATCTCTTCTGGTTCTTGAGGTATGGACGACGAAAAAAACGTCGCGAACGTACGGACGTACAAACGTACGTACACACGCACGCACAGACATCTCTCTAAAAATCTTTTATTTCGACTCTAGGGACCTTGAAACGTCGAGAAATGTCAACATTTTCAATTCGACAAATCGGACCCATTACAAAAACTTCCTATAAAGGACATTTTTTTAGAAATATAGGAATTCGAAATGGAACGAAACAAAAATGATTTTTATAAAATTCACATCAAATTTACTTTACTCGAAAGATAATCTTTTGGCATTGTGAAAATAAATAAATCACTTGACAGCTGTGAAAATGGCCGCCAAGTAAAAATAGTGCTGCCAACTTAAATTTCTCTTTTTATCTTATATGAATTTTAATAAGATTTTAAAAATGTTATACTCTATCTATTGAACATATTAAGTAAGTGAGATTTCTATTTAAAAAAAAAACTATCTGCAGATAGTTTTAATCCAAAAAGAACAAACATATCAAAAAAAAAATATTTATAAACATTTTTTTATGAAACTTTCATTTACGTATGGAAACCATAGATCCCTTAAATCTCATCCTAAAAAACTAGAACCATTCCGATTGAGGTACATATTTTTTAACGAATGTGTACTCCCAAAATCCAATCCCAAATTATCATAAATGATTATTTTAACTTGTTATTCCTTATTATTCAAATTCAATACACAAGGACATAGAGTAAATCTAGCATGACAAAAACAAAATAACAATGTGAATAAACTATAGGTTCTAAGTACTGGTATATTTAGGATTGAATGAAGGTATGTATATAACATCGCTGGCAAAGCAAAAGCAGTTACTTTACTTTCGAATGTCACTACAGGGGTTACAGTAGGAAGGATACCGGCACGATGGTGGTGTGGTGGTTGATGTTTTATATACATATGTATAAATATAATATCCTTTAACTCCTTTATAGAAGAAGATAACGAGAATTACTGAGAATCCATACAAGTCGAAGTATACATAACATCTCTGTTTAGATATATGTACATATTTATGGTATTTATCTATTTTATATGTAACATGGTATATTGTACATGTTGTGTAGGTACCGCTTATATATGTTCGTATTTATGTATCGAAGTGTATGTTTTTGCCATACCATCATAGGTATCCTTGGGGATTATTAAAAAAAAATTATTTTTGGATACCGATTCCTTATAAATTTCCGTTTCGCTATGTTTTCCTTTTTAGTCGTTGTTGTTGTTGTTGTTTTTATTTTATTTTTGTCGCTTGCACCATCCAAAATATTGGAGACACTGATGATTTTTAAGCAATATTATGGTTGTTGTTCCAATAAAGAGGTGGATTTTGGCAACAGACTTGCTTACTATTATAGATACAATATAAATGTAACCTTTTATATAAGAATGCATGGGGATTTATTATTTTTCAATGATATTATACAGAAAGAGATGCAGTTTCTTTTTATTTAAAAGACATTTTGTTTTTGAAGAGATTACAATATTTTTAATGCCAGGTTTTTGATTCATAATCAAATGTTTGCATAACATACTTTATCTGATGGATTTTTTTTAAATTAAATATCCTCACTTTGACAAAGTTTCTGTTTGAAAAAAAAGCGAAATTATCCCTTTTTGATTTCAAATATGATATTAAAATTTCATATGTATGTATTTGTAATTCGTTATTAATGAGTAAGGCAAATGTTTTCTGTTCTACTCGTTATCCCTGAAACGTTTGGAATGATTGATAAGTCTTGTGGTTATTGTTCACATAGTAAATACAATGTCTTGATTTATTTTTAACTAAAAAACTGCGAGTCCAATTTAAAAATTCAGATATAATTTTGTATCGAAACCCATTTTACCATTTGAATAGAAAAAGTTTAAAGTGCCTGTACAATACCTCTTTAAAGGGTATGTTTCAGGTATGCCTGAAAATATGACTGCATTGCAACTAAAAATTGACATAAATTATTTATAATTAAGTCTAGACCTGCCTTTACAAATCAAGACATACTTGAAAAACTTAACAAAAAATTTAACCTTGACAATTATTGTAGACCATTATTAGAAACTCAATACCTGCTCTTTGTCATAAGGGTTAACCTGCAAGTCTGGACTCAGTGTTATTATGCAAGATCAAATCATTATTTAAGAAGGTTATTCTTTATATTTCCGGCTTAAGAATGATAACAGAATGTCGCATATTTTATTTTAAATGATTAAATTTATTTTTCAAAATATTCATCAAAAAAATCCAAATATTTATATCCATTTGAACCAATGTTCGCTAAATTTGTTTCTGATATTTGGAAAAAAAAGTCTGTTCCAAATTGAACTTTGTTTTGACTGTTCAATGATTATTGTCCCAAAATATTCTCTATTTAAATCCACCTTTTGTAAAGAGACGCGACTTTCAACTACCTAGCTGTAACCAAAACAAATTGAAATCAAATACAAAAACAAATTTATTTCAGAATAGCCATTACCCGTGTTTTGTTGGAATATCTATCCATAGTATAGTAGGATTTTACACGAATAACAAAAACAATATCCGTAGTATGAATGCTACCGATAAAAGTTAAAGTAGAATCTTACTACGGATGGGTTTTTGACATTTAAACGAGTCTCGAATGGATCTTATGTGATTTCGTTCTCAAATGTTGGTACGATTGATATTGCATTTGTATCTCGATGGCTGTGTTCGTTAAGTAGTTGTGCATTTTGAATCATGTGTGTTTTCCATCGGGGAAAAAAATCAATCTGCTACTGTTGATATTATTTAGTTTTGTTAATTAAAATGGACAAACTGGGCTTATTTTGCAAGAGAAAAAATAGAAAAGATAATTAAGTTTTGCTATGTTTCCACCAAAGGTTTATCTCAGTTTAGATTAGATAAATCTTTTTGGTGTTTCCACCGCACAAGAAAATTTAAAAATGATTAAATTTGACAGCACTTTCTGAAATGCAAATGGTGTTTCGATGTTTCTTATGAAGTGCAAGTGAGATAGTTTGATGTGTGTTAAACAATGAAAAACTGAATAGTTCAGCACCATATACGAATGTGCTACCATGTGCAATTTTTTTTTTTATTTGATTGAAACAAAACTATATTTTTGTACACAAACATGCAAATAAACAGACCATAACGCATTATCTGTAAAACCAACTCCTCCACACAGGTTTTTCTTCACAAATTTTGACTCGATTCCGATCCCCGACCGGAATCGAGGCGAATCAAGCTCATTTCAACTCGATTTAGGTATATAAGGAATTTAGGCGAGCTTCAAACTCGCTTCAACACCACATGTTAATGTAGTAGTCTACGAACAAACCCCCTTCTTGAAGTTTTTATTTTATGTCAAATTGTTTGGTTAAAACTTTGAAATCGACTATCACATTACACAGAAGGGTTTTTTTTTTTATTTTGATGGTCAACTATCAAAAATCAGCTTACACCCCTGGTCTGAATTTCGCTATTTTTTTTGGAATTTTTTGATAAATTATTCTGGCAAATATTCAGTTGTATCAACTTTCAAATATAAAAACGGGACTACTGCGGATTGTTTTTTTTGGCAATTTCTCACTGTACTATATATGGAATACGAAAAAACGCACTTATTGTCAAAAATATACAATTGTTCAGCGGTATTGTCAAATAGATAATAAGTTACTTGATTTTTCAGAGACTATAAATATAACAAGCTGCTTTGCACCTTGAATAGTCTTAAATACTTACGACCTTTCTTAACATCTTAACCTTGGAAACCAACAACTTGTCTTTTTGAGTCTATATTGGCCTAATTTGACATTTCATGACTTGTCATTAAAACTCAAAACACTTTTCAGATCTTTTTTTGTATTCAAGCTTATTTTCATATGTTTAGACTCATCTAGACAATTCAAAACCCGAATTAAATAAACACAAGACTATTCTCAACATTCGTCTTTGAAGAGTCTAAAATGCAGTCTTATGGACTAGGATTAAGGAAGTTTGACAATACTTTCAAAAATAATCATGACTATAATTTGTACCCACTTTTATGTTTTAAAATACGAATATGTATCTGATTTTATCACGATTTTAAAAAAAAAATAAATAAAAATAAAAAAATAACCATTTAATACCGCCCTAAATATTTACAGTTCAAATTTTGACACCACATTAGAGTAAACTGGCTCTTAAAATAGTAATAAATTTATAATATTACAACTCATAACAAAAGTTTTAAAAAATAATTTTCTTACTTAAGACAAACACAAAAAATAAATACATTTAAAGAAAAAAAAAAACAAAATAATGACCAAGTTTAAAGCATTTCGTATAAGGCTTAAACGATTTTTGAATGACTATGATTCTAACATTAAACTGATGTCGATGTCGACGTCGATTTTGATGCCGCCAAGTAGACCATTTAAAAAAATAAAAAAGATATTACAATTCACAAATACACAAAACACAACCATTATACAAAAAAAAAAACATATCTATGCATATCTAATACTTATTTGAACTGAGTTTTGAAACAAATGTCGCTCCGAAGACACATTTTTATGAATTGAAAATGTGAGGACATTATATTACACCCTCTATATCTCTGAAAGCTTACCCATCAAAAACTCTAACCCCCATATCGTCGCGTCAAGTCGGTAGGTTCGTAGCACACTGAGTACAACAAAAATAAAACACTTTAGTCATATGTTTATGATATATATTTATACGAATACAACCAGGTCAAAATGTCAACATACATCCAAACATATGTACATGTATGTATATATGGTACATGGAATAATACTCGTTATATCGCATTATAACTATTTGAAATCTATATACATACGTATGTATATATCTGTACCTTCTTAATAATAGAATACAAAAAGGGACAAAGCTACAATAAATCAGAAGTGGAATAATTGATAAACACCGCACAAACACTTGACTTTTAGTACCCTTAACTACAACCCAACCCGTACTACCTCAAGGTGCCCTAGATTTAATTTTTGTTTCAATTCATACACGAGTGTTACGAAAATAAGCGTAGGTAAAACGCACTCTCATGAATTTACTTTTGAGTCTAGGTCTGGTGTCTGGTAGTTTGTCCAACTTAAACAATTTTGAAAAGCCGAACATAATTACATATACCTATGAGCATAAATAAAACATTTTATGCGTGGGTTCTTGTGAGCTTTTCCCTATATACATATATAAATGGTATAGAGGTACATAAAAACTTTTTATTTCTATTTTTGGTTTGTTGAAAATTTTTGTATATTATATTTCATTTGACATTTGAGATTTAATATATGTACATACATATATGTTATGTATGCATGTAGGTGTGAATGTACGAGTATGAAGATTAATTAAGAATTTACAAAGAAATGCGGGGGTGTTAAAAAAAAACCCTTTCACTTTAAGTATTTTTCTATATAAGAAAAACATTTAAGAAACTTTGTTTCTAACTTTTCCAGGGTAATTGTATATTTGTGTATGTACATACATATGTACATAAATAGGTAAGGTACTTGAAGCTCAAGATATCTGCTTTATAAGCTAAGCATATAGTTATTAATTCAGGGACAACAAGTGAATTGAAGTTTGATGGAGAGACGAGCTACAATATTTAATACCCCATTCAGTGTAAGGAATTTAATAATAATTTTAGACATAGTAAAGAACTATTATATTTTGTATGTCTTAAACTTCAACTTTTTAAACAAGGTCATCTAAGAAATGAAATTCGTCTATATGCTTTTATATAGTTATCCTCCAAAGCTTGAAAACATTTAATTTAAGTTTAAATGTATGGTGCCATAGTTTCTACATTAGGTTGGATAAGGTTAAACAAAGACGTGTTAAAAAAAATATGTTATTGGCTTATTTTCCAACAATAGATATTATCACTTATCAACAGATTGGGTACAAAATTCCACATCAAAAATCTCGTATCACAAAATCCTGAATTCGAAAATCCCGCCGTTTCAGTATAAAATCAACAGCAATACATGAATCTTACTTTCTATAGTATTGGTGACATCAATTATTGAGAATCAACAAGAACGAAGTTTAATACTATTTTTCATTATCATAACATTGAATATTCAATGCGTTCTGATTCTTTTAATTTTTAATGAGCTCTGATTGGCTAAATTCTGAGTTCAAATTGAAAAAAGTGATTTTAGTCTTTTAGTCTAGGAATCGCCTGGGTTAACTACATAAAGACATAGAACCATTTAATTTCTTTGGTTTGTTACCGGTTGTGTTGGATAACTTGTAGTAACTTTTAGCTACATATTTTTTTCAAAATAATATTTACTTCAGCCATTAAACAAAATTTAAAAGCTCTGGAAAAAAAATAATTTTTCAGTGAGATACCAGTCATCAAATACTTTTTATGCCAATACGCCAATGGCACAATTTCTTAATGAAAAGTGCAGCGAGTCTCACAGGGACTCAAAATAGCTGAAAATATTTTGGTCAAATGTCCAAAAATAGTTGGTAAGACTATTGAATTGACATATTTCTGTACTAATAGCTCCTTGAATCCCTTCCATACTAAAAAGATAAGTGATAATCTCGACAAATATTCGTAAACAAACATCTTTCATATGATTTTTCCGTACGTTCGCGACGTTTTTTTCGTCGTCCATAGTTCAAGAAACAGAAGAGATATCGACTTCAAATAAATTTTGTTATACGAGGTGTGTTCAAAAAGTACCCGGAATTATCTTTTTTTCAAAAAAATATTTATTTATTCGTTTACATAAATGTGGTCTCCTTCAAAGTAGTCCCCCCCAGATATAATAAACTTATGCCAGCGTTTTTTCCAATCTTGGAAGCACTCTTGATATTCACTTTTTGATATGTCCTTGAGCATTCTCAGCGATTCGGCCTTTATTTCTTCAATCGAGGAAAAACGCCGTCCTTTCATGGGTCTCTTCAACTTTGGAAACAGGAAAAAGTCACACGGAGCCATATCTGGTGAATATGGAGGCTGGGGCATGACTACAGTATTGTTTTTGGGCAAAAAATTACGAACAAGCAACGACGAGTGAGCAGGTGGGTTATCGTGGTGCAAAAGCCATGAATTGTTTTTCCATAAATCTGAGCGTTTTTTTCCGGATTGCTTCACGCAAACGTCGCATAACTTCAAGGTAATAATTCTTATTAACCGTACGACCTTATGGTAAGAACTCTTGATGCACTATGCCATTATAATCAAAGAAAACAGTAAGCAAAACCTTCACATTTGATCGAACTTGACGTGCTTTTTCGCTCTTGGTGACGTTGGATGCTTCTAGGTGGACGATTGTGCTTTGGTCACATCATAACCGTACACCCATGTTTCATCACCAGTTATGACCCTTTCAAGCAAACTTGGACCATCGTTGACGTCATTTAACAGCTCCTGAGCGATGTTCATGCGATTGTTTTTTTGGTCAAAATTCAGCAGTTTCAGCAAAAATCGCCGAGCTCATAAAAACATGTCTAGCCTTAGCAACTACCACAGACAAAGTAAACATTGAATATAGCTGAAAATTGCATCATACTTTAGGGGCATGTATAAAAATAAATAAATTAGGTGGCGCAACAGTCCGTAGAGAACCAGGGCCTAGTGACTTACAACTCTCAACCATTCCTGTGTGCGAATAATTGCAGGGATGGAGGGGACCTACAGTTTATATGCCGAATCCGAACGGCTAATTTGAGAAAGCACTTTTCATGACAAGAATTACTCTTGGAGAATTTGTCAGTTCCTCGCAAGAGGCAGTACCCGTGAAAAAAGTTAGGTGGCACAGGCAGGGATTGAACCCAAGACCCCTTGCATGACAGTCCAACGCACTAACCATCACGCTACGGGTACTACTATAGGGGCATGTATACCAACACAATAAAAAAAAATGTTGACCTTCGAACACTCCAGACCCGAGAAATTTTAGAATTCCGGGTACTTTTTGAACACACTTCGTACATATAATAAGCAGAAAGGGCTCTCAAGAAAATTGCGTGGGTGGTTTTTTTACCATAGCAGTTTAAAAAAAAGGTGAACATTTATCTCATGAACCAATGACGCTAGAGACTTGGATTAAATTTTATATTATATATTGTAACATGATACAAAACAAGTATATTTTTGGTAAAAAAATCAGTTAACGGTTTTTTTTGTAAATCAAAAAAACTGAAAAAAAATTGTTACCTCGAAAATTTTACGACTAAAATATGATTTCATCTCCAAAACAATTTTGTGCAACGAAGAATAATGTTTTTGACATCTGATTTTGAGAAAAATATAATTGACAGTTTTTTTTATAAAAAATAAAAACCTAAAAAAAAACATTACTCAAAGTTGGTAAAAATTGAATTTCGACTCAAATATCTTTTCAAAAATTTGAGATTATGGCTTCCAACTAATTTTAACTCATAAGAAATATTGTTTTCAACATTAAGAAAAATTTTGAGAAAAATCGAATTGACATTTAAAAAAAAAAATAAATACCTAAAAAAAAATTATAAAAGTTGGTAAAAATTGATTTTCGACTCAAATATATTTTCAAAACTTTGAGATATTGGCTTTAAGCTACTTTTATCTTTCAAAAAATATTGTTGTTAACATTCAGTAAAATTTTGAAAAAAATCGAATCGACAGTTTTTTACAAAAAATTAAAAACCTAAAAAACAATTAACAAAAGTTGGTAAAAATTAATTTTCGACTCAAATATCTTTTTAAAAATTTGAGATTATGGTTCAAACTTATTTTATCTTATAAGAAATATTGTTTTCAACATTCGATAAAATTTTGAGAAAAATCGAATACAGTTTTTTTACAAAACATAAAAACCTAAAAAAACAATACTAAAACTTGGTAAAAATTTACTTTCGACTCAAATAGCTTTTCAAAAATTAAAAATATTGGCTTCAAACTTATTTCATTTCACAGAAAATATTGTTTTCGATATTCAGTAATTTTTTTATAAAAACCCAACAGTCGGTTTTTTTATAAAAAAAAATAAAATCTACAAAAAATAGTACTCAAATTTGGTAAAAATTGATAGACATATAGACAAACTTTTAAGCAAGACAAATTGACAGACGGGATGGGAAGTTATCTGTGTGGGTCGCATACCAGCCTCTTTTTTTATTTTTAGGCGGGATTTCGTGTGGCGGGATTCTGTGGGGCGGGTTTTTGTTTTCTAATGTATTCCAATTTTATTCCAATTTTTTTCCAAACGCAACAAAAACAAGATTAACCATCACGAAGCAAGACATAATAAGTCGAATGCTTGCCAGATAAAAAACAAGTGTTCAATCACAGTTAAAAGAATAGAGCAAGTGCTGAAGGCAAATCATAACATGAAAGAAAAAGCTTGCATCAATGTACATGTGCACCATGAAACAGCGATGCGACGTTAAAATTAAAAAAGGACATTTGTAGGTTTGTGCGTTTTTATTTTTTGAAATTGCCCACAAGTTCTCAATAAAGCCTAATATATTTTTCAAAACCACTCTTTTAATATATTTCAAGACTATTTTGAGTCATTATCTTGTTGAAAAGCACAACACAAGTCATTTCTTCCCCATTAGTAAAACAAACCGTTGTTGGTTTCAACATCTCCCTACATTGGAATGGAACCAACTCTTATTTCAGTTATTTGGTAAATAAGACGAATACATAACTAAAAATTTAAGCAACAGAAGTTGCAATTTTTGAGAGATTCCACAAAATTCTGAAGTTAAAAAAAAAAAGAACCCAAAATACGTAATATCTTACGTAACGTAACTTTTAAATTTCGTTCGTTTCAGGGTAATTTTTCTCTATTTCGGGACTTTCATGATTTTAAAATTTTGCTAGTTTAGGTTTTGGACTTTCTGGAATTCAGTTTAATCCTAAGCTTAGAATAACTGCAATACCTAGAAGATACGTATATTGCGGCTTAGTAAAATTGTGAATGAAAAGTCAAGACCAGTTTTTTCTTTACATTTTTTTTTATGGAAAAAAAACGATTGCCTTTTTCACTTTTTAAAATGTTTATTTACAACACATAGACTATACAGTTATACACACATAGCTGCCTTGGACTGTAAAAGTTCTGAGATTTCAAAAAAAAGCAAATAACAGACTATCTTCACTCAAGATTCTTGTTGGTTTTTAGTTTTAAAGTTAAAGTTTCACCCTAAGCCTGTATGCTATCAAGTGCTTGTTGTAAATAAGACAACCTTCAATACTTTTACTCAGCCTTCAAATATATTCACCCGCTACTGTTCGAGAAATGTAAGAAAATAAGTGTTAACTTCAAGCTCACTGTTAATTCGCCAACATAAATTCTAAAATAAAATAACATTACAAAACCAAATCTAAGGTCAATAGTTTTCGTGTTAAAACCCGACAAATTTAACTAAAAATGTATATGTATGTAGATACCACCGATATCTGATGCGATGTTCAAATAAAAAGATTCATTTTCTGCCAAAAAAGGATCTATGTACGTACGGTAAATTTTGCCTTACTATCATTGTTGAAAAATCACTTTAGACGAAGGTTATAATGTAGGTAACTTTACCTACATGCCCCACAGGGATGTAAGACGATGTTACTATAGTACAAGCACCAAATGGCCTTGCTCCCAGAACAAAATAAAATATAAGTTTTTTTTTTGTTACCATCATGGAAGAAGTAAATTGATATGAAAAGGTATACCTACACACATAAGTATATATATGTATGTACGTACAATACATGCATATAGATATCAGGAACAAATGACTATAAAGTCTAAAGTATCTAAAAACATGTTCAGGAAAATGAGAAATGTGGCGGCATTCAAGGCCAATACAGTAGTTTTGAGTTTTCTGCCTTATATATGTATGTAGCTGTAGCCTCTCACTCGAAGGTATGTAGATATATAGAAGGTAAAGAAAGAGGAACTTTAATAAGCCCTGGAATGAATATTCATGACTCAACAAAGAAATATAAGTATTTATAAGGGAAGGCAAACGCAAGCATAATTGACTGAACAAACTTTGTGTGTTGCTTGCGGATTTGGGAGCTTTTTTTTTGTTGGTCCCTGATGGGATCTGTGATGTGGGAAAACTTAGACAATTTATGGATAAATATTTATTTTTTGAAGTTTATATTTACTGTTATTTTATATTGACACGTTTTTTTTTTAGTTGTTTCTATTTATATACATACGTATATTTTGTAAAAACAGCAATGAATTTTAATTTTAGTCCTTTGATATAGAAATACAGAAGTATGATGCAAACAAGTGACCAATTTAAGTTTTAAAACACACACACACACACAGTATGGGTGTATCCTTATCCTTATGAATAAATAATTGAAAATTTTAACTAAAAGAAAAACAACAACAGCAAATGTGGGCAGTCTTGTCGCGCAGTATAAATCCAAACAATCATAAACTTCAAAATCAGTCACAAGCCTTAACGATATACATATTTACCTACGTCCTTGAATTTTATAAACCTTAATTGGATTCTACCTCGCTTGGTCATAGGTCTGTATATACTATACATATATAATAACTTTATGCCGCCACTAACTGAATAATTGAGAAGGGAATTAAAAACTTTTGTTTTTATATAGACTCCCACTATAAAAATAGAGACAACAAAACAACCTAGAAAATTTGTTGTAGGTTCAATTTATGATTAAAATTGGCATTGGCATTACAGCTTTACAAAACACACAAGGGTCTATGTATTTTAATTAAAGAATGAAAAGTGAAAAAGTAAAAGTAAAAGTTTTGCCAAACTTATTGAAATGTGCACATTTAATTGGCAGAAATTACATAATACATACATATGTATATATTTTCTGTGGAATATCTTGTCGACTTTTCGATAACTTTTTCCAAAAATTGTGTGATTTTCCAGTGGCGGATAGCCAAGGGTGTTCATAAACACGATGGGCCATACGCTGGAGATCATATCATATTTGAATTTCTTTATGGAAATACTTATCAATGTGAAAGCTAAGTAGCTTAAAGTTTTGGCCGCAATTTGTGTAAAAAGATCGTGAGAACTATCGTGATTAGTGAATAACACTTATGGTCTACTTTGTCGTATAGTGCACAAGTTATAAAGACTCAACTGTACCTCAAACAGAAATAAGAGGAAACAATAAAATAAATAGGATCGCTAATGTACTAATCTACAGGCATCCAAATAAACAAGCATCCTATAATAAAGAATAACCAATAAAATGGAACGGCTAGAAACACAAAAATTAAGTCTGTTACATAGATAACTTGGAGTCGTTTTTTGAAGAGCAAAATACAACAACGATATTTGAAGAAAGCTACCAGATCGCAATTGAAAAGCTGACGAGCTTGAAAAGAGACATGATCGAACCAACGCACAGTGTGGTATTTTGACCTGAAACGTGGCCATAAATCAATTTTGTCAACTTTCACCCTCAGGATTAAGCATGTGTTCATCAGTTGCAACTTGTACTTTTTGAATAAGCACGAGTTTGTTTGCGATTTTTTTAAAAAAAGTGTATTTTCTAAGTGTTTTTTTTTTTAATCTTAAAAGTGACTTTTGTAAAAAAAATTGATATGGATATCGTAAATCAAGGCATGTACAATATTTTAAGCAAAGAAATTTTTATATATTCAACTTCAGTTCTTCATATCGATGAGTTAAAGAATGTACTTACAAAATTTGCACTTTTTCCGTTGTTTTTACCAAACATTAGTGTTTTTGAATATTGGCAACACCCCGCAACAAAGTTTGTCATATATATTATTTAACTTCTGGATATGTAGAACAATCCTGCATTTCAGAACCATTCACAAGTTTTCACCTAAGAAAAAACAAAGCATTTGAAAAAAACTCCTTTCAAGCGACCATAACTAAACATTTTTTATATTATTCCAGATGACTCTAATTCCACCTTGTCTCTGACCAGGAAACAGCTTCATGAGTTGGTAAGAGGAAGCTCACAAAGACTCCTTGACGGTAAGCTTAAAGAATTGGATAAAAAATGTATGGATATCACAAACTGCCCCCCAGAGAAAATAGATGAACTTACAAAAATTATCAAGGCGTTCAAAGCGAACTATAAACGGAGATGGCAACTCTGCAACTGCACAGAAAAGCGTTTCTTGGATAAGAATGAAGAGTGGCTTAGCGAAGAAGTAACGCTACCTGTTGGCATACTTCCCGGAAAGTCTAAAGGTCGCCCAAGCAAAGAGTTCGGGGAATCAAGTGACCGAACAAAACGTCGAAAAACAGAGGAACTTCGAAAGAGTGTGTCTTTTGATGAACTGACATACGCAGCACAGATGAGTCAACGAGCAGCGGGAAATATTGATGTCGCAAAAGTGATGGAGGTTGCGACCCAAACTCCAACCAGGGCTATAAAGCTCCGGAAAGCAGCTGCGATTGGCAGTAAAACCCTGAAAACTGAGAAACACACTCCTGAAAACGCTTTGAGGATATTCGTCGAAGCTAATT
Organism: Eupeodes luniger; assembly: GCA_951509635.1. Taxonomy (NCBI): domain Eukaryota; kingdom Metazoa; phylum Arthropoda; class Insecta; order Diptera; family Syrphidae; genus Eupeodes; species Eupeodes luniger. The sequence goes on from OX608074.1 coordinate 88,549,909, forward strand.
TAACTTCTAGTCAATAGGAAGTGATTCATCAGGCCAACAAAGATATATATCCATGCTATGCCTACGTGTATAAAGCTAAACAGGATTGTTACCCACCAAAAAGCGTAAGTGAGACAGTTGCCGAAGTGAGGCTCCAAGATTTAATGGATCACACAAAAAAACAATCGTTTTCAAAGGAGTCTTTCGAATTTTTGATTGCAAATACCAATGATGAAGATGTTAATGACGATGTTTCTGATGAAAGATGAAGAATAAATAATAAAATAAAAACTATAAAATTAAATTAATCCTGGTCATTTTTTATTACTTGCTATAAAACAAAAGTTGCGGAAGGAAAAACAAAAAAGGATTAATCTGTTTATTCAATAATTGACCTGTACTCATAAAATATACAACTAATCCACATCTCGAATTCTTCGTATTTTGGATTAAGAGGGTCGTAGGAATTTTAGACTTGGTTACCTGTATACTGGGACATAAAATTTTGGAATGAAAGTTAAACACCCGGATTAAGAAAAATTCACTCATAAAAAAAGGAAAAAAGGGATTTTCTAGGAAAAAGTATCTTTCAGTTTTTTTTTCTAATTTCTTATAAACTATGACATTTATCGGAATGAGGTTTTTTGTATTTGACTAAAAATATATCAGGTCATTCAATATTGACAAAAAAAATGTCCTCGATAAACACATTTAAAAAAAAAAAAATTAAAAACCGAAAAAATTTTTTTTTCCTAAATTTCAACTTTAAAACTTAATTTCTCAAAAACTATTTAATTAAACAACTTAAATCAAAAAACAAAACAAAGAATAAAATATTAGCTTTAAAAAAAATTATAACGCAATGTTGTACGTGCTTTTTTTGATTTTTAATAATTTTTTTTCTTTGGGCTAATCGGGATGGGCATTTAAGTGGGTTTTACTGTACCTAAAAAATAAAAATTTATCCTTCCAAATAACTTTTTAGTCATTTGGTACCTATTTGATATGAAAAATGTGCCCAAATATTTTTGGCCAGGTTTTCGACCAAAATACCGCACTGTGCAACGTAGGTTAAAAACAAACCGAGCTATTGCATTAAATGTCACCTTTAGTTTGTGAGCTGATTGAGAATCATATTCAGCAAACAGCTCACACCCGTATTTTATTATAGGTAGGAAAAGTTCTTTTACCAGATTTATTTTAATATGGGTAGGTAGTACGGATTTAGTAACAGATAGTCCTCTAAGTGCAGCTTAAATCTTTGACACAACTGTATCGACATGGTTATTCCAATTCCAAGTTAACCTGTTGTTAAAGACCAAACCTTAAATTCTAACCTGTGCATCATATCCAATAATACAATTATTCAACATAACGGAAGGGAAATTATCTGTGTTTAATTTGTTTAATGAAATTGGAAGAGCTTTCGTTTTTTCAGGATTGAGTTTAAGTCCGTTCCGTGTCGATCAATCATAAGGTCCGTTCGCGTACTTTCTGCACTAAAATTCGTAAAAAGAAATATTTCACAGAGTGGGGGTAAAATTCTCTCACCAAAAAAAAAACTACAAAAAAGTAAGCGAACGGGAAAACAACGAATTTTTCACACAGTATTACTGTCTTGTTGCTGTTCTTTGAAAATTTGTTTTTAAATTTTATAACTGACAGCAAAAGCGTGCAATTTATTTAATTTATTTGAATTTCTATCAAATTTGAAATTTTCACAAATCAGCCCAAAGAAATTTCTTGGGCTAAAATTCGTAGGTTGGGGAAATATTTTACTCTCTCAGGAGCGCTCTCTTTTACGAAAAACTACGAAATTTTTGAGTACGCGAACAGGATTTGGTTAAATTTTGTATTTTTTTTAGTAAAATTGGACTGTTTAATGAGGGTACGCGATAGGACCTATATACATATAGCCTGTAAATCAATGTTCATTTTAGATATTGCATCCTTAAGCATCATCTTAGGAAAACTAATATATAATTGGACATCATCTGCATAGATATGAAACTGATACTAAGACAAAACAGAGGGCAGATCATTAATGAACAATGAAAATAGACTAGGTCCAAGGATTTATCCTTGAGGAACACATTATTAACAGGGAGGAACGAGGACATTCTACCATTACAAGACACGGCTTGCATACGATTGGTCCAATATGAGTAAATAAGTTTTTTAGTTGTGTCAGAGAAGCTAAACAAGGTCGTCAATTTATCACATAGAAGATTATGGTTAACACAGTCAAATGCCTTTGAAAAGTCAAGTACGGTTATCAAAGTTGTAAATTTATTGTCTAAAGCATGTCTTATGTCATCAGATACGTTGAGTAAAGCTGAAACACAACTATGTATGTCCAGACCGAAATCCAGATTGCAAAGGATTCAATAATTGCTTGTCTTTAATATAATATTTTATCTGGTTACTTACCAGACTTTCAAAAACTTTAGATAGAAAAGGTAGGATAGCTTTCGGTCTATATTCCTTCTTCTTTCCTTGTTTTAGGATGGGGATAATTTTCGATGTCTTCCATAGGATGGGATATGTAGATGTCATTATAATGGTTTTGAATATGTGCGTTATGTGGGAAAGTAGGAAGGGTAGGAGGATTTTTATAAAGTCTGGATGCATTTTGTCAAGTCCGGTGCATTTAGATTTTATGGAGAAAATTGATTTATCTACCTGATAATCATCTACGGCACTTACCGAAAAGGCGTTAGTAGTATCATTCTCTGCACGTCTACAAGACATTTCGCAGAATTGGGTTTGTGAAGTAGAGAATTTAACATTCAAACCTTCCAAATCAATATTATCATCACAAGATTGAACATCTTTTCTCAAATCAATATTCTTAACTTCCTTCCAAACAAATTTTGACGACCGATCTGAGTTAAAGTCATTGTTATAAAATTTGTATTTCGCAATTTTGATCAAATTCGTTACAGAATTACGTAAACGTTTAAAGTCGAGGAGCATTTCTGGACAACCAAAACGTCTCCAACGTCGTCGGTATAAGACATCTCTAGCCTTAATAGTATTAAGTATATCCAGAGAGAGCCAAGCACAACTTCGACATTTCACATGACACGTTTTTAAGTGTAACATATTTGTTAAAAAGATCTTTAATAACTGATGTAAAGTATTCAATTTGATAGTTTACGATAGTTTACGACATACATACATTCGTTAAATAAGTTTTCCACATTAATATTACGAAAATCACGATAATCACTAGTAAGGAAAACATCAATCAACAATGGTGCACACTTTTAGGGAAGAAGTGAGTTGGTTCAGTATTATTAATAAAGGAGAGTCCTAGGGAATTTATTGATGTTTTAAAACAATTTGATGAAGGTTGAAAAAGATTAACATTTAAATCACCACAAATAAAGAGGTTTGGTACGCATGACAGTCCAATAAACTAACCATCATGCTACGAGTACCACAACACGAGTTTCAATTGATTCAGGAATTAAATGCGCACCATCATTCGTATAAATTGGGACTAACGATTTATAGCGAAATATCAATTTTCCAGAAGACTCAATTATTTGTGGTAAATTTTACTTTTACTGCTGAATCCGCTCCTGTTATGAATCAATAAAATATAATAAATTAGTTGGCAGAAATGAAAAGCGTTACTCATAGGTGTATATGTGTGGAAAAGTTTCACTATCCCACGAGACAAGGATAATTTACGTCTCCTTTGAGACATGCTAAAGTTCACATTTAGCCAATAATAAAATCATATCCACCCGTAGAGTGAGAACCCGAAAAAACCGAAAGTAGATATACATATGGGTGAAAGTTTCTTCTGATTATTCTCTACCTAGATATAAAATGTTTGAAATTTGTATTAAAATCGGCAAGATGTTTGAGAATTAACGTATTTAGCCAAAAAAAAAGTCGAATTACATTCACGACTTTTTGGCACGTATACATATATGTACATTGCTCTTTTAGTCGGGGTTGAATTTTGTAGACTTTTAATTTTTTTTCTTTTCTTTCTTAATAAGGGTCTTTCTTAAAAGTTAGTTAAATTTACTTAAAAGTTTGCATGAGACTACTGACCTTTTTATTCTTTTGAATAAATGCTGGGTATTCAAATCAGCTGCTTGTTAAATGTCATTATATTAAACGTTCAAGTTAGTTATGTAATTGATTAGACGTGTTCAGATTTCCGAATTGTTTAAAATTCTGTGCCGAATATATTTTTTATAGAAACAATACAAAAGAATGAACGATGTATTACAATAGTCAGTCTTTAAGCGTAAATTGCAGACGTTTAATTGTTTTTAACTCTTATCGCCAACTAAACGCAATGCAATAATTACAGAATATGTTCAGAGATTTGTAATTCTCATATGTATCGTTTTTCGGAACACGTTTAATTTTAAAATTAACTATGTCTCCTTAGTAAGTTTTATATTCAATTTGTAATAACAAATTTTGAACAACTCTGGCAAAAACCTTTAGATCGAAATAAGAACAGAGTTCATGAGATTAGTAACATAGAATTGTCAAAGATTTTTGTTTGATAAATTTAAAGAAAGCTTAAAAACAGTGTGATTGTGTGTCAAAGCTTGTAATAAATCTAGAAAAATGTGTTTTTTTTTAATTTTTGAGTTGAATCAGAAATTTGCACGTGGCAATCTTTTTTTTTATTTTTGAGTTGAATCAGAAATTTGCACGTGGAAATCAACATTTTTTTAGGCAGACAAAATTATAGGCAACAGTGTACGAGGTGTGTTCAAAAAGTACCCGGAATTTTCGTTTTTTCAAAAAAGTATTTATTTATTCGTTTACATCAATGTGGTCCCCTTCAAAGTAGTCACTCCCAGATATAATACACTTATGTCAGCATTTTTTCCAATCTTGGAAGGACTCTTGATATTCACTTTTTGATATGTCCTCGAGCTTTCTCAGCGATTTTGCCTTTATTTCTTCAATCGAGGAAAAACGCCGTCCTTTCATGGGTCTCTTCAACTTTGGAAACAGGAAAAAGTCACACGGAGCCTTATCTGGTGAATATGGAGGTTGGGCCATGACTACGGTACTCTTTTTGGCCAAAAAATTACGAACAAGCAACGACGAGTGAGCCGTTGCGTTATCGTGGTGCAAAAGCCATGAACTTTTTTTCCATAAATCTGAGTGTTTTTTTTCGGATTGCTTCACGCAAACGTCGCATAACTTCAAGGTAATACTCCTTATTAACCGTACGACCTTGTCGTAAGAATTTTTGATGCACTATACCATTATAATCGAAGAAAACAGTAAGCAAAACATTCACATTTGATCGAACTTGACGTGCTTTTTTCGTTCTTGACGTTAGATGCTTCCAGGTGGACGATAGTGCTTTGGTTTCGACATCATAACCGTACACCCATGTTTCATAACCAGTTATGACCCTTTCAAGCAAACTTGGATCGTCGTTGACGTCATTTAACAGCTCTTGAGCGATGTTCATGCGATTGTTTTTTTGGTCCAAATTTAGCAGTTTCAGCAAAAATCGCCGAGCTCATAAAAACACGTCGAACCTTAGCAACTACCACAGACAAAGTAAACAGTGAATATAGCTGAAAATTGCATCATACTTTAGGGGCATGTATACCAACACAAAGTGAGTGAAGTTGATTGAGTAAAGACGTCTATTTTTTAAGTCTCGCGAAAATTGATGGTATAGATCTAAAGCTAAGGTATTTATCATAAATTTAGTCAATTTTCGATGCAAAATTGAACCATTGGGTGAGCCAATTAGCTTTCACAGAGAATTTATATTTAAATTTCCATTCTAAATCAAAATAAAAATCAAAATAAATCCACTCAAAAATTGACTGAAGAAAAACTAACACAAAAACACCTATAAAGCCGTATAAAAATGCCGCTAAATCGAACACCACCAGCAACTTCAAACAATAAAACCGTCGACGATACAACACAAACTTACTCAAATAAAAGAGGTTTATTATGCACCTCCCCAGAGGTTTTTCCGCCACCAAAACAAACTGCTGACAAATCCGGTATGATCGTAGGAGAAATGAAAATTCCAGATCTATTCGACCGTATGTCTGCACTTCTGGATGAAAAACTTAAGGACTTCGCTACTAAAGCAGACATGGATAAGCTTAACACCGATATTGACACTCTAAAACGAAACAACACAGTTCTTCAAAATCAATTAGAGAAGGTTGAGACCCGATGTATTTCACTCGAGCGACAAGTAGAGTACCTATCAAATAGAGTCAACGAAAAAAATTTGATCTTACACTTTCCCGCTGAGACAGGGACTCAAGCAACAGAAAAGGCAAAAACACTGTGCATGGACCTTCTTCAAGCGCAAAATCCAAATGTAATCGCAGATACGCGCACGCTTCGCTCCAGAAATCAAAAAATCAAAAACGTTGTTGTCGAGCTACAAAATAAACATGATGTTGGACGCATTCTTAAAGCAGCGACAAAGTTAAGAGGCACTGGTATTTCAATACACAAGGATTACCCGACAGCAGCTAGGGAAAGAAGGCGAAAACTCGCCGAAATACGGACGAAAATAATCGCGAAAAACAAAAATATAAAATCCTTGCTTCGGGGAAACACATTGCAAATTGAGGGAAAAACTTTTTATTACAACCAAAACAATGTTTTGACATGTGATGAAGATGGAGGTATGGAGTTCTTACAACAACTGACATTTGATGTGTCATCAAATAAATCTCCCACCATAGACCCTCAAACTGTAGGTAGGCAGGTGCTGCCAAACTATATTTAATAAAAATGCCGTCAGCCATGTTTACACTAGTAATTTATGTGAAGATTTTAAAAATATTATTTCTTGTAAAATATGTTCTTATAATGTATCAGGATTAGCCAACAAAACTGTTTTTAAAGATTTTTTTGATAAAGTTAGACAAAACGATATTTTTATGTTATTTGAGACCTTCATCGAGAACCCAAAAGAAAATTATGACTATCTTTTTCCTGAATTCGTTCTTCATTGGATCCCAGCAACGAGAACTCACACACATGGAAGAGCAAGCGAAGGATGTCTTTACGGAATCAGAAAATCTTTTAAGAAATACACAAATTGCTTTTTTGTAAGACGAATGGATAGGATAGTAGTTGAAATGACTATTAAAAATGAACAATTTATGATCGTACCAGTGTATATCAATTGTAACAAATGGATGGATGAGTATGCGGAGCTTTTTAATTTCCTTTCAGAAGAAGGCATGGAAAATTTAATGCTAATTGGAGACTGTAACGCGAGGGTTGGGAACTCGCAGATACTGCAGATGCCGCCAGACTTCACCCCTTTATCAATTAGTTCAAACAGGTCAGCATGTGACGCAACGCTTGACACGAATGGGAGAAAACTTATAGAAATGTGTGAATCAATTGGTCTGACCATGTTGAATGGAAGAACAAGAAGTGACAAAACTGGTAACTTCACCTTTTTCAGAGGAACTGCCAACTCCACAATAGACTACTGCCTTTTACGTGGAAAGTGGCTCGAGTACACAAGAGACTTAACGGTGGAACAACTGGTATACTCAGACCATCTTCCAGTGGTAATTTCTTGTGAATTCACCAAAGACTCAGAACAACCCACCGAAAGCCTAAAACTCTTACCGAAACTCCAGTGGAAGGAACGTTTTTTGCTGTCATACCAAACAAGCCTTGACACAAGTCTGAGCCTTGTAAACGACGATCAAATTCAATCGATAAGGGGTGTTGAGTTATTGGTTGCATGTGTCGAACAAGCCGCCAAACCGTTCCAAGCAAACCGTAGGCAAAAGAATTGGAGGGACCCATGGTTTGATGCAGAATGTGAAGCAGCTAGGAACAAATCTTTCAGACTGCTAAAGCTAGTCAGGGCAATTAATTCAAATTCAACAAAAATGATGTACCAAAACGCAAATGTGGCTTACAAAAATCTCTGCAAAGAAAAACAAAAACAATATTCCCTTTCCCTCATGGTAAGGCTGAACACAGTAAGAGATAGCAGCTCTTTTTGGAAATTAGCGCGAGAGCTAAATGGGATACCTTTCGTTAGGAAAACTGAAATTAGTACGGGTCTATTAGCAGATCATTTTCAACGATTACTAGGAAGGGCAGAAAGACCTTTTCAAATACAGTTAGCTTATCCTTGGATCGAAAACGAAATTCTGGATCAAGCATTCACAATTCAAGAAGTAGCGACTGTCCTTCACAGATGCAACAACAACAAAGCTCCAGGAGACGATCGCGTTCCCTATGAATTTTATAAATACGCTACAGAAAACTTTTTAATAAAACTAACAGATGCATACAACTACATCTTCATGAGCGATGACTTTCCGGAAAGCTTCCGAAAGAATATCATTTTCCCAATTTTCAAAAAAGGTGACGTAAACGAACCAACAAACTATCGTGGCATATCTTTTATGAACTCTGTCATGAAAATCTTTACAGGTGTAATTTTAGACAGACTTACGCTATGGGTTCAAGATAACAATCTGCTAAGCGAATATCAGGCTGGTTTCAGAAAAGAATATTCAACGGTGGACAATATATTTTCTTTGACGTGTATTGCCAGATCATTCCTAACGAAAGGTAAGAAGTTATACACTTTCTTCATTGACTTCAAGTCAGCTTTCGATTCAATTGATCGGAATGCATTGTTTTACAAGCTAAGCTGCTTAGGTATATCCACAAAAATGTTGAATACGCTGAAAGGACTTTATGCGAGCAACCAAACAACGGTATGGAATGGAACAGAAAGATCAGAATGGTTCCACACGACATCAGGTGTTAAACAAGGCTGTCTTCTGAGCCCAGTTCTATTTTCTCTTTTCCTAGATGATCTCACTACATTTTTACCTGGTGGAATTAGTTTTTCCGGTGCCACAATTAAAGCACTGTTATATGCAGATGATGTTGTCATATTTGCAGAGACTCCAAATATGTTGCAAATAATGATAAACAAACTCCAATCATATTGTAACCTATGGAATCTAACTGTTAATACCAATAAATCAAAGGTAATGATATTTCGCAACGGAACAGGACGATATGCAAGAGAAGAAAAATGGAAATGGGAAAATGTAGATCTTGAGGTGGTGAGGGAGTATAAATATTTAGGGGTAATCATAACGCCATCACTATCTCTACAAAAACATTTGAAGGCAAGGCTAATCGAAGCAAAAAAAGCTATCAACTGTAACTGGAAAGGAGTCTTAAGCAAGAAGCATATTGCCCCAAGCACAAAGTTTAAACTATTTAAGGCCGTAATGCGATCGATATTATGCTATGCTGGCCAGGTATGGGGATTTCAGCAGTATGATGACGTAGAAAAACTTTTAAGATATTTTATTAAAAAAATGTTCTGGCTCCCTGAAAATACACCTACCTATATGTTGCACCTAGAAACAGGAGTAGCACCACTCTATATCTTCACATTGAAGATGCACCTCCAATATATATTTAAAGTTATAGAGCTGCCAAACCATCGGCTACCTAACATAATCGTTAGACATCTGCTTTCTAGGAAATCCCAGTTCTTTGAAGAGTGGACTCGACTTGGTCTTGAACATGGCATCCAGTTGCTAGAATCAGGTATAGAGGATTGGAAAACTTTATGCCCACTTTTGCTTGGAAAAATTGAAGCATCCTTTTTTGCAAAATTTGGAGAGTCGGCTCAACAAAGTGAGTCCCGAATCCTATATGGACAGTTAAATTACGACATGGGTGTGAACAATTATTTCGACGATCGATATCCTATCAGTACAATAGCCTTAATTTTCAAAACCAGAGGGGAATTGCTGCGTTTAAATTACCAACCACACAGCTCAAACGACAACACTCGGTGCACATTATGTAATCTCCAAGAAACCGAAAATGTAACGCATTTCCTAGGAAGATGCCCTATCCTTCAGACAATCCGACGCGCTTTCTGGGGAAAAAACGTCCTCAACAATGATGATATCATTTTAATTCTCAATGGTGAAAACTGGACAGCATTGTCCAATTTCGTCCGCACGGCGCTGAACTATAGAAAACAAATTATCAACCAAGCTTTTTAAAAATGATCGAATACCTCATTCAATTTTCTTTTTGACATCAAAACTATAATTAGAATACATTTATGTTTTTGTATATAAATTTAAACTCCTTTTTTCTGGCTGACGGCAAAAGCCAATGCTATACTTTGTGAATTTTTAAAACAAATATGTAAATCAATTTTCTGCTTAATAAAATCACACATTTTACTACTACTACTACTACTATACCAACACAATTAAAAAAATAATTTTGACCTTTGGACTCCAGACCCGCGGAATTTAAAAATTCCGGGTACTTTTTGAACACACCTCGTATATGAACATTTTTAACTTGAAATTTTGAACTGTTATGTTTTTATTTAAAAGTATAAAACTTTGAGAAGAAAACGATATTTTTTAAATGGAAGACGTTCAGAAAGGATTATAATTCAGCTTTTTTTACACTTCAGAATTTTCAGAAAGTAGTTAGCTTATAGCAAGCTTCAAACTACGATCAGAGACTCATCTTAAGTGCATGTGTTAGTTGTTAGTAAGGTAATAATACAATTAAAGCCTAACACACGCACAAAATACAAAACATAATTAACTTTTAACATGAATTATTACAGAACAACAAAAAATAAAATAAAGACGTTTACGATAGTGGAGCACTGGTTCTAAACAATGATTTTAATCCCACCTTATTTAAATTTAAATCTATCGATGAACAGTTTAAGTTATATAAAATGCTCATTCGACTTAAAGCTTCATTCTTTCCATAGTTAGTTCTATGGAAGTCAATATGTATAAAGTCAAAAGTACGCAGGTGATGAGTTCCGCCTCGGTAATTTAAATGTATACAAGATAGCAAATAAGGTGCATCAATTTCACCATTAATGAGTTGTTGAAGAAATATTAAATCAATATTAACACGCCTTTGATGGAGAGATTGCAATTGAAGAAGCTGGATACGATGTTCGTATAGGGAGGCAGATCATAAGGATCTTGCCAAGGAAGACCCTTTGGGGCAAAGCGAATGAAATTATGTTGAATTGATTCAATACGTTTTTTATAAATTTTGTAATAAGGAGTCCATACTTGCGATGCATATTCAAGATGAGGACGAACATGGCAATTGTACAAAGAAAGAGTAACATAGGGATCATTGAACTCCTTTGCCCAGCGTTTTATAAAACCAAGCATAGAACTTGCTTTATTGACAATAAAATTAATGTGATGTGTAGATTCTAAGTTGGAACAGAAATGAACACCAAATTAAATTTGAAGACGCGACAGAGTTTATACAATAATCAAATACACTACCGATTCGTTTTTTAGTAAAAGTTATCGTATGGCATTTAAGAGGGTTGAGGGCAAGACTATTTTTGCCACACCAAAATGTGAAACGATCAATGTCGGCTTGTAAGAGGATACGATCATGGGTGGACTTTATAATCTTAAAAATTTTCATGTCATCAGCAAAAATGAGAACTTCACTTGAGCGTGGACATGACGATAAGTCGTTAATAGACAGGATGAACAGAAAAGGGCCAAGATGGCTTCCCTGGGGAACACCAGAAAGACAATTTCTAAATTTTACCTCATAGGAACTGTTTTCAAGGTATGATTTGATCCAAACTAAGAAAAATGGTGGAAAACCAAGAGCTTTAAGTTTAAATAAAATAATTCCCTGGCTAAGTTGGTCAAGAGCTTTAGAAAAGTCAGTGTATATACAGTCAGGAGGTTTGTATAGGTTGATCTTTTTTTTCACAAAACCAAAAAAATGCTACACTTTCACAAACAATTTGTTCAATCAATTTAGGAATGCAAGAAAGCTTTGCAATGGGCCTATAGTCTGTTATATCCGCCTTGTTACCTTTCTTGAAAATTGGTGTTAGAAATGACTTCTTCCATATACTGGGAAATTTGCCTGTTTTTAGAGAAAGTTTGAATAAGAACGTAAGGGGTTCAACTAAAGCATTACTACACTTTTTTAATACTATCGGGGGGAATACCATCGGGACCGTTTGAGCAGTCATCATTCAACGCTGATAAAAGATCAAGGACCGTACTCTGTAGCACAGGGATGTGACTACAGCTAGTTTGCGAAAAGGAGTGAACATTATGAAAATATACTTCATCAACTTATTGAGGTCTATTAACAAATGACTCACGAAAATTTGTTGCGAAAGCGTTACAGATATCAACAGTTTTATGTAATGAAAGGTTCTTGTAAGTGAAGTTACTTGGAAAGCCATCTGATTTTTTCTTTAAGTTTACAAGTTTGCAAAAATTTGTAGGATTCTCTTTCAAAGAGGTGCCCATATCAGTAACATAACTAGGATATACAAAATTAGAAAGACTTAAATTCATTAAAGAATTGCACATAAACAGAGAAGCCTTATTTCTTTTGTTACGAAGTAAACGTAATTCTTTCGTGTACCAAGGGTGGCTAAAGTTTGATTTCTTGATTTCTTAAAAGGTAGATTTTTTTCTAAACAATTATTAAGGATCTTATAAAAAATTGTAACTGCTTCGTCAATATTAGAAAATGCTAAAATGTCAGCAATTCCAGAAATGGTTAAATCTTCAGACAACAACTGGAAATTAGATATTCTGAAGTGAAAATTATATAAGCAATCAAAGGAATTACTGTGTTCAGTAAGGTGATTAGATTACTTACATAAGTCAAGAAAAATGTCCAAGGGGGGGGTGATATTTATCAATATTAGTAATTCCTGATCTAGATTCTAGAACAAGAGTACTAATAGCGTCAGAAGAAAATACTAAATCGAGAATTCGATTTTTTGAGTTTTTAATACAGCTTGTTTGCTGTAAGTCAGTAAGAAGGATTTTATCGAGAAAAGATAGTTCCAATTGCGAAGAAGAAGAGGAGTCATTTAAAAATGTTTTGTTTGATGATAAAATAAAAAGTTATATTGATTAAAGAGTTTATTTATTCTACACTGGGTGCCGAGTAATTTTAAACTTTATAAAGGTGACAAAACTATGCTTTTGTTTTCAGGACAAATGTATAAGCTTTTCTTGCCTTCAAGTTAAAACACAGTTAAGCCAAGGTATTATAAAGGAGTTAAAAGTGAAGTTAACACAGGTTAACATTACATATTTTGTTTCTGATATGTGACAATGTAATTTTGATAAACTAATTACTATATACTCATTTGAGGGAAAATATTAAAATAAAATAGGTTATCTTTTAAGAATTTTCCTCATGTTTCGCATGTAGAAAAAAAAAATCAGGTTGCCAAAACTCAAGAGTATCTCAACCAATTTTGTTGATTTATATTTAATAATCATTTCGATACTTGAATAATTTAAAAAAAAAGGATAAATTTAAAGGAGAAATCACAAAATTAAAGAATTGTGAGCTTTTTGTATGAGACATTAGTTGAAAAATACTTTTTAGAAATCAGGAACAGTAAACCTTCCTAAAAATATCACTCGGAATAGTTAATTAAAATCCTAGCGAAACTGATATCTTACAAACTATGGAATGCTGCACACGATGTACTCGAAAATTTGGATCAACAATTGTAGAGCTCAAAATTTCCTAGATCTTATGTTTTGAAAGTGTTTTTTTTCCTGTGAATAAAAATCCTTTTGAAACTAATTTGACTTCTACTGTCAGGCAAAAACTTGTGTTAAAAACTTCAATATTGTGACGGAATTCGAAAATAAAATAAGCAAATGACAAACTTTTCGAAGGGTGTCACAGTTTTCAAAATAAAAGAGAGAAATACATCCCGCATCTATACATATAAAAACAAAGATTTCTTTGATTGGTTATGCGTTTTGCAGAATTGCGTTTACTTTTCTGTATTTACTAAAAGTAGAACAATTGGCATGTAAATCAGTTGAACGTGAAAATAAATTCAAATAACATGAGTACATGCCACAAAACAATTTTAGTTACACCTACAACACCCTCTTAAATAAACACAATATAAAAATAGCTATGTTAAGCATTTAAAAAGTAGATTCTATCACGCGCAAATTATTAACTTTCTTCAATACTATTTGTATGGCAAAACACATTTGAAGATGTTCAAATGTCTTATTATTAGAATTATTATTAAAACACTATTTAGATTTAATTAACATCTTAATAAAATTTTAGAAAACTTAAAACTCAAAATTCTCTAAATTTAGTTTTGCCGTAAGACTAGGTTTGCAGAAATAGAAAAATATGGGAGTGAGAAAATCTTGTTTTGTTATTTTTGTGATTACTACTAACTACACTGAAACAGAAGAACCAACAATTTACAGCAACAGAAAAAGCTTTAAACAAGACAATATCCGCACGAAATTTAGATTTACAAATCAAGATTTTAAAATTAGTCTCACTTTACTGCAGACAATAATTACAGTTTTTACCTTTATGAATATTTTGAAAGATATTACTGAGATTTGTGAAATTTACAAAAATTATAACATAATAAATTACTTAAAACAAAAACTACTTTTGATATTTTCTTAACGTAGGGGTCATGACCCCCCTTCCCTGGGAGATAATTTGTTTGCTTTTTCGTAGGAATTCCCTTCAATTCAAAACTAATCGTATTGTGTTAATGGATATGAGCCCCATTATATTTTGAATTATTAATTTTTTGTATATAAAAACAAAGTTTGTATTTTACTTCCTTAAACTTTGTTGCTAAAAGTACCATTTTTAACTGAAGACTGGACCAAGAACATAATATGAATCGGATATTCAGCCCTATTCCAAAAACAAAGCACAAATTCATCAACTTTTGACTAATGGACGATCAAGGGGGGGGGGGTCATATGAGCCATAAAGCTTATACAGTTAAGTTGTATAAGTAAAGATTTCATCTAAAGATTTATTAGTAATTTAACGACATTCACCAAAAAGTGGTTTACTGTCAAAAACAACTAAAACTTTTGTTTTTACTCAAATTTGAAAAAACTGCTTTCAATTATTTTCATAAAAATCGTTTCTACGAAAAAGAGCAAATATTCAGGTTCTTAAGAAGAAACCTTGAACAAGAGATCATCAATTTTATATTAAGTTGCCTTTAAATTCCTTAAACTAGCCTTCAATTTTATTATTACATTTTTGTTGACACACATAAATAGTGATTATTTAAGTGATTTTTACTTGCGATATATAGGAACTATATAGCAAGTTTTGCATTAGTAAAGAATTTCAAACTAGAGCTTTTAATCAAATATGACATTACGACGGTAGAGAAGTCGACAAAAGTGGGTACCCCGACTCCTTCCGTCTGTCTGTCTTTCCTGGCCCCTACAGACCAAACAATTGTGTTGATTGAAATTAAGATTTTCAGCCGATTAGTGTAAGGTCTTTTTTTCATTTTCTTAACATGAAAAACAACAGCAGTCCCCATACAAATTTTTTGGTTCAAACATGTGATTTTTCTAAAACTTTCTCTAAATTTTGTGTTCTTAATTTGGCTTCTTTCTACAAGAAAAACATATTTTCGTATTGCTCCAGAAGGGTACCCCTCAAAAAACCTTTATTTTGTTTTTAAGTTTTCTCAAGAACTAATGGACCGATTTCAAAATTCTTCTCTTTCTGTGCAAGCTCTTGTCAATGATCAAATGATCAAATTGATGATGATTTTTTATGATCAAAATTGTAATTTTTTTTTTTTGATTTTTAAAAAATACTAAATTTGTTTACAAATCTCGATATCTCAGAAAGGGGACAACATTTTTTGACGAAATTTAAATGTTAAATGTACATATGTATATTTATAAGCTCTTTATTTAGTGCTTACCAAAAATATTTTTAAGACAAAATTTAAAATGATTTTCGAAAAAAAATAAGTAAATCTAGATTTTTTGACAAATAAAATAGCATTTAAATTTTGACAAATAAAATGCCATTTAAAATTTTGAGAAAAACTTATTTTGCAGGTATACTTTTAAATCTTAAAATATAGGAAATATTTTTAAACAGACTTTTTGAAAAAAATTAGTAAGTTCTAGCTACCCAATCGTGCATTTTATTTCTTTCAAAATTGGTTTTCTGTTGAATACAAAAGATCTTAAAAAATTAAATAAATCTACTTTTGAAGTGAATTTGCTTTGGATGCTCGAGAACTGATATTTAAACTAAGCTAAGTGAAAAACATAATAAACGTTTCATATCTATTGATATAAAAGCTTTGAAACGTGTAATTTGTGAGTGCTACAAAAACTTTTCTTCCCAACTTATTTGTTTTAATTTAATTTTGTAGATAAATTATGTACTTAAATGCAACTATTTCCTTAAATTCAAGAACCAAACCTTTTTATCTCTATTTATATTTTTAAGTTTTGTTGACGCCTTTAAGATCAAAATACGAGTAAGCAGATTGATAACGATAGTAATAAGAGACTCCCCAAAATTAAGTTCGAAAAAACTACGTCAAAAAAGCCCGACATTTCTTATCTCATTTTCTGGATTTTTTAATTTTTGCAGCATTCTTCGCATTAATAGAAATGAAAACAAGAAAAGTATATTGTACTTTCGGAAAAAAACAGCGTTTCAAAACAATTTCCTACATTTCTGAGAGAATTGCACCAAAAACTCTCTAAACTATTGTGCTTTAGCTCTTAAATATGGCATATTTAGAAAACTGT
This sequence comes from Eupeodes luniger, assembly GCA_951509635.1. Lineage (NCBI taxonomy): Eukaryota > Metazoa > Arthropoda > Insecta > Diptera > Syrphidae > Eupeodes > Eupeodes luniger. The sequence continues at coordinate 88,566,534 of OX608074.1, forward strand.
TGGAATCTTGGAACGCTTTTATATGTAGGGAGTCATCCAAATTAAATAGTTAGACCATAACTTGCTGGACAACAGGGGTGGAATCGCGTAAGGCGATAGTTGATTGTCACTGTTTTGATAGTCAATTTTGATCATCACCTTTTCTTTGTTCTGTGTAAAGTGATCGCTAAAACTTTACTATTTGCTGGCAGCACTTACCCAAGTTTGGGAAACTTGGTACAAATTGCAACAGGCATAAATGTCATTTCGATCAGCTGTTGTGTTATAAATTAATAAGAATGTTTGTTATATTTTGCAAAAATATATTCTTTTGTTGAATCCAAGGGCTCAAATTTAATAAAAAGTGGATATAGAACCGACTGGGCATTTTCTTAATAACTGCAGCGCTTATTTCAGCTATCGGTGCAGCTCAATCAGTCCCAACTTGTCGTTGATAACCACCACCTCCATGAAGATTTAAAGTTGTAGCCTGTTGATGTTGAAGGATAGGTGGAATATGTGTTGATTTTATTCCTGGTGGTAAATCGAACAACCGCAAAACATACACAAACGTTTCTTTGTTCAATCGAAAATTTTTCAAGAATTTGAAATAAATAATTTATACGTACATAAATTATATTGTAAATAACTATTTATAAATTAATATTCATAGAAAGTTTCATAGTTACATTGGGTTAGGAAGTTCCAAAATATTTGCTTTATTCGTTAAGTTGGTTCTCAGCAATTGAACTTTTTCGTAGTCATTTCTCGTTCTGGTGCGCTGATAGAAAATTTGCATTAAAGTATTCATTACTTTTCACTTATTTTTATTTTAACTTTGATATCTTTTCACTTTTTTCACTAAATTTAAAATTTATAGTGGAGCTGAAGTTCACACAAATTATCTTTCTCACAAAAAATTAATCAAAATATATGAAAGTGACACCTAAATAGCTATCACTAACAAACCATAGCAAAAAAGTGATAGTCAATTTGATAATCACCTTACGTGGAGCAAAATCATCCATTTTGATGGTCAACAATCACCTTACGCGATTCCACCCCAGTGTTCTAAAATAATTTGATAAGGATAACTAAAGTTGTCATTTTAGCAATTATTAAATTTTGTTAGCCTCCTTTACAAAACATTTTTAAGCGGTGAGTAAAAACTCATCTAAGTGTGTGACCCTCCCTGATGAAAAGTCTGGATCTGCTCTTGGTATGTGCCTTATAAAAAAATGAATGGTTGAAAATAATTCCTTTTAAGAAAAAAAGCTCAAAACAAAATTTTGAAAACAGTCTAAATTTAATTCACATCGAATAATCCAAATTTTCATAATCCGTCAATCGTTCATAATTTCTCTTAATTGCACCAATTTTGTTAACTTCACTCCTGCCAATTATGTACATATATTGATTCAACAAATGTGCATGTTACATCATTAATCAAAAGGAAATAAGAAAAAAATAGAGAATAATAATAAATAATGATTCGAAGTCCTCCACAAATAACAGTAATCTAACTAAAAACTGTCAACATGCCATTGAGTATTTATTGAAATAAATTTTCTGATCACGATTAAATTTACAAGAATCGTGCCATACGTTCTATAAATGACGTGACAACTCCAGAATCTACTTTAAAAGTACATCTTTTATAATAATATTATGGTCAATCAACTTACCTGAGGTGTCCGAGTGTCCTCGTTTGTATAATTGCACTGACAGCCCTCTTCACAACATAGCCGCACCAATTCATGTTCGCCGCATGTGCATGGCTCCTCGTCCTCCTCATCGTAGGCGCAATCCTCACGAATCAAAATAATATAATCGGCTTCAAAAAATTCATTACGCGTCTCATCGAATACGACACGATTTTTACGAGCCGGTGGCGGTCGATTTGGTTTTTTAAGCAAACCACGCAACTGACCGTTTATTTCACGCATTTCGATATCGAAATTTTTATTATTCGTCGACGTCGATCGATCTGAATTTGCTGCTATGCTCGATGATGTTCGAACTTCAATTGAACAATCACTCAGCTGGGAAAGTGGGGGATAGCAGTAGTTATAATAATAATTATTATTATTATTTCTATGGAGAATGGAATTGTTATTTTTGTTTTCTTTTTCGTGTTTGATTCTGATTTCGTTCGAAGTTTCTGAAGTTTCGGAATTATTTATCAAACGACACTTTTGACAGAAATTACATTCACACGCGTTTTCGTTGTTTTCATCACGACATTCATCATTATCACTTGTCAAACAATTACAACTGTCGTCGACTAAGACAGAAGCTACTAATGGAGATGAACGCGATCGAATTTCTTCTTCGTCGACTTCTTCTTCTTCTTCTTCTTCGTCAAATAATTCGTCGTAGCACTCAAATGTCACTGAATCGTCCGAGAACTGATTTATTTTATTGCGATTATTATTATTCAAATTTCGAACATCGAATTCGGATATCGATGGCACGGGTCGACTTATGTAAAAAATATCTTTATTTTTACCCAACGACGATCTTAAAGCACTCTTTTTAGGTTTTAAATGACAATTAGTATTATTGTTATTGGTGTTCTTTTTATTATTTACAAATGAATTATAACTTATATGATATTCGTTATTATGGTTGTTGCTGGTATTATTGTTGTTGTTGGAGAAATGACAGCAAGTGTCACTTTTTTGTTTTAAATTTAAATTGTTATTGTTATCACTTAAATAGTTATTTATAACTATTGACGAAGATGGTGATGGTGATGGTATTGGAGAATTGCTTTCAATATTTATAATTACATCATTATTCAATATTGTGTTAGTATTGGCGATGGATAAGCTTTTTCCTTTTTTGTCATCCTCTAAAGAAAGAGAAAGATTTATGTTGCTGTCACAATCATCACACGATAACGACGATAAAGAATAATTTGATGACGATGATTTTGTTGAGTTCTTGACGTTTTCTGTATCTTCTTTATGTTGTTCGTCTTTGGTTGAGAATGACTGCAATTCATCAATTAATGACCTCGTTAATTCTCTTTCTGTAGCTGTATCTGTGGCTGTGATGGCCGATCGATTTTCGAACGAAACAATACCGTTATTTGAGTTTTTCGCAAACAGAGATGATGGCTGCCGCGAATTAGACTTTCGCACAACTGTCAAATCTTTGAAGTTTTCTTCTAGACGCTTTAAGCGTTGACTTGCTTGGAATGCATCATCATCATCATTTTCAACAAAATGGCTGCTGCTGTTACTCTTAAAGCTGGTGCTGACGTTTTTGTCACAATTGACAGGTCTTGTTGTTATTTTTGTTGTTGTTGGAACTGTTGGTGTTGTTGTTTTTGTTGTTGTAGTGCAGTTACTACTACTACCATAACATTGTTGTTTATTGTCATTATTGTTGTCGTTATCATTATTGTAGCTGCCTTTGTTGAGTAATAATAATTCCCTTTTTACATCACTAACCTTTAACAATGAATGAGGAGCTTTTTGTTGTGTATAAGCATTATACCTCGCAGGAGATGTGATGACTTTTTGGTCGTAATCGTGGTCGTTGTTGTTTGTCGGAAGAGCAATAAGCGATGGTTGTCGACGACGGGATCCGTCGCCAGCTTTTTCGTTTTTATAGCCGTCGCCGTATTTGTATCCTTTTTCTTTGCTCTCGCTCTGTAATTCTGATGGCTGCTCCTCTTTAACTGGAAATTGTGGAAGCCTTAAGCTTTTGCAAAATGTATTACTTGCTCTTGCTTCGGATTCTCCTGGTAATGATTTCGATGACGATGACGACGATTGTGATGGTGATGATGATGGCGTTTGTGTTGGTGTCGATGGTATTGGAGAAGATGGTGGTATTGGAAGAAAGTAGAGATTTTCGTTTAAATTATTAACCAATTCGTTGTTAATAAACCAAAGAGTATTATTAAGATTAGAAGCACTTAGAATAAGATAGTTAAACTTTTGGCCCGTTGATGGAGCAACACTAACTCGATTAGTAGGTACACTCGAATTCGAATTCGGATCAGTCACCACCGACGACGACGAAGAACACGAAAACCACTGAGAGTGTGAGCTCTGGCTGGCGACAAGAAAAATTCTTTTCGGATGACAAAAATGGCCCAAAGAATCGATTAGGAGGGCCTGCAGAGCTTCTGTTTTATTTTTTTCTGTTTCTGCACCGAAAACTAGACACGGATTTAAATTATAGCAAAAAATATCACCAAACGGACTGAAATAAAGTTCACTTAACACAAAATCACACGAATTGGCAGAAAGTGGACCTTTAGCCAGGGAATTTTCAGTCCTTTTTGGAGGAGATGATGCTTTTTCTTCAGCTGTTAGACATTTTGCAAAATCCTGCACTGATGGTGGACTACTAACCGACGACGTCGATGCCCAACTGGTAGTGGTGGTGGTGGCGGCGGCAGCAGCACTGGTGGTGTTGGTGGTGGTGGTGGTATAGGTGTTGGGGGCTAAAGTTCTGCTATTGCTATTGCTGGTGCTAGTGCTGGTACTGGTGCTGGCCTGGCTCAAGTGTTTACCAATGTGCTTGTCTGCTTCTGCTTGTGATGGCTCCTGGATCGATGATGCTGTTGGAGCTGTTTCCGTTGCTAGACGTTCGGTGCGACGATAGCGCCTATGAACGCATTCCAACGGACGTGGTTGAGGCAGAACTGCGCATGTTACCCGACCATTACCGCTCACTGATGTCGATACACATTTGAAATTCGAGTCCACTGTAGTTGACAATGTCCCATTGCCATCATAATGGTGAGAGTCGTCCACAAGTGCGGATGCGCACTGAACCGACTCGACAACAGCACAACAAATACCTTTGCAAGTGCTGTTGATACTGATGCCGTTGTTGCCTCCTGCACTCCCCACACCCTCGCCATCAAACACATCCGTACCCTCACAAATGCCCACTTTGTCGTTATGTTGTCCATTTTTGTTGGGGGCTGAAACGGGAGGCGGCGGCAGCGGCGGCGGCAGTGGAGTGTAAATAGAACCCTTTGTGGCGGTTACATCGCAACTCCACTCAAAGTTGCATGGAATCTCACCACGAGTGTGGTGACAATCATTACAACGACGACGAAGCTGGTGGTGGTGGTGGTTCCACGTTTTGTTATCATTTTGTATGCTCCCAATGTGATTTGCATTGTCTATGTCCTCTACTGAGGCTGATGGAGTTGTTGTAGGCGGTTTGGGTGCTGCCGAAGTAACTGCTACTAGCGATGGTGGTGACGACGGTGATGGAGAGAGGAAACGTAGTTTTTCACTGTCACATTGGTTAAGTTGAAGAATGTTAATGCGGTTCAACTGGAGTGAAGAAGACATTTCTTTGTTTTTATTCGACAACGGATACAATTTAATTTTGTTTTCATTATTTGTTTATTTAGTTGCTGGTGTGATGATTCTTTTGTTCGACTTTTCATTAAATGCTGTAAATAAAAAAAAAAACACAAAAAACAAGTCAATTACTTGGTTAGTGGATCTAGAATGGAATCGAGATAAGCATTTCCGGTTAAAAACGGAAATTTGTTTATTATAAGTATACTTAAAAATACTGTAACGTTTATTTATAAAACTAAGAGAACTGTTGTTATGAAAACTAAAAGTCCTTTGATAGTACTAGTATTAGTAAGTTCATTGATATCGTGTCGTGGAAATTTTGCAAGCGATGTAATTTCGGTATGATTTGTATATATAAGAAAGCATTACAGTCAAACCAACTTAAATTAAACTATTTTATAGATGTGTTCAAGGATTTTTTATCCTTATTGTTATCCTTCTTTTATTGATAACCTTGGGCAATTTTTTGTATACATTTTCTATTCTTTAGTTTAAAATTAACGAATAATTTAACAAATAAGATATTTGTATTTTAAGGCTGAGCAATAATTCGAGTATACGGCTACATATGGGAAAATAAAATAAATTAATTTAAAAAATAAGAGTGGCATCGTGATAATATAAAAAAAAGAGAAAACAAAGTTGGATAAGATTAAAAAATTGCTCCTTTAAGTCAATATTGAAAAGTTTTATGAGGTGCGCACTAAATATACTTGGTCTCTATAAATATGACCTCAACTTTTAACTAAAAATGTACGACGAGCCGCATTTCACGATGGCATTTGCGGAACTAATCGCTGAGATTCGCCAAAGTTTTAAATTATAACTCATATAATTTTTTGCGCACAGTTGAAATTTTTTAATTATAAATGAATAAGCAAATTCTGAATTATTAACTTCCCATAGGAAGTTATTGTAATCGGTCCGATTTGTCGAATTGAAAATTTTGACATTTCTCGACGTTTCAAGGTCCCTAGAGTCGAAATAAAAGATTTTTAGAGAGATGTCTGTGCGTGCGTGTGAACGTACGTTTGTACGTCCGTACGTTCGCGACGTTTTTTCGTCGTCCATAGCTCAAGAACCAGTAGAGATATCGACTTTAAAAACATTTTGTTATACAGATAATAATGCAGAAAGATGCAGAAAGGACTCTCAAAAAAAAATTGCGTGGGTGTTTTTTTTTTACCATAGCACTTTAAAAAAAGGTGAACATTTTTGTTACCCCTAAATATCTCACGAACCAATAACGCTAGAGACTTGAATTAAATTTTATGTTATACATATATGTAACGTGATACCAAACAAACATATTTTTGGAAAAAATCCAATAAACGGTTTTTTATAAATCAAAAAAACTGAAAAAAATAAAATTTGTCACCTCGAAAATTGTACGACTAAATATGATTTCATCTCCAAAACAATTTTGTGCAACGAAGAATAATGTTTTTGACATCTGATAAAATTTTGAGAAAAATCTAACTGAGAGTTTTTTTTATAAAAATAAAAACATAACACAAAGTTGGTAAAAATTGAATTTTGACTCAAATATCTTTTAAAAAACTTGAGATTAAAGCTTCAAACTTAATTTATCTTATAAGAAATATTGTTTTCAACATTCTGAAAAATCTTGAGAAAAATCGAATTGACAGTTTTTTTTTACAAAAAATAAAAACCTAAAAAAAAAATTAATAAAAGTGGGTAAAAATTTATTTTCGACTCAAATATCTTTTCAAAAATTTGAGATAATGACTTCTAACTAATTTTAGCTTATAAGAAATATTGTTTTCAACATTAGGAAAAATTTTGAGAAAAATCGAATTGACGGTTTTTGTACAAAAAATAAAAACCTACAAAAAAAATGTATAAAAGGTGGTAAAAATTGATTTTCGACTCAAATAGCTTTTCAAAAATTAAAAATATTGTCTTCAAACATATTTTATTTCACAGAAAATATTGTTTTTGATATTCAGTAATTTTTTCATAAAAAAATAAAATCTACAAAAAATAGTACGCAAATTTGTTAAAAATTGATACATATGTATAGACAAACTTTTAAGCAAAACAAATCGACAGACGGGATGGGAAGTTATTAGTGTGGGTCGCATCCCAGCCTTTTTTTTTTAAACCAAACAGACCAACAATTTGTCACTACAAAAGTTTGAAAATATTTAAATTTGAGAATGGCGAATTTGAGAATTTTAAAAGATCTACAAATTCTTAGTATCTATAAACTTTTTAAATATGATGGAAAGTCCATTTGATGAATATACCTTACAACGAAGTTCCTACCAGTTTTGGACCAATCGGGCGGATAGTATAACACAGAATGTCGTTGATGCGGATATATTTTTAATTTCATACGTTTTGATCAATTTGAAAAATCGAGGGATATTTAGAAATCTCTCTTAGCCGCACACGAAAACGAATATGGGCTATATAACCTATGGCTGAATCGGTATAGTAGTCGGAATTGAATCGATGGAAACACTAAATGTACATTTTTATAAAAACTATTAATAAAGTAGTTTTTTTTTAGTCCAATTTGTTCTTTACAAATATTTAGAATATACTGTACGTAAACTTATTTATGAATATCCCTGTTACTCAAATGATGGCTACAGAGACAAAAAAATCGTAAGCCTCAGAGATCAAACAATAGCCAACAAATATCTTATCTATCAAAAACTAGACTACAGAGTAATAAAAAAGATAGCTTGTAAATTCAAATTATTTGAAAAGGCAATACAATTATTTAGATCGTCTTGAAATGTTTTTTTTTTTTAATTTTTTTTTTATAAATGGTTTAAGTTAAGGAACTTCGAAAACTATGCAAGTATTTAAATTGTATGATAATTTTTGCCGGGACATTCATACATATGTATATTGTATGAGATGAAATAAAAAGAGTAACATTATTTTGAAAGTCACATATTTTTTTTTTTTCGTAAAATGTTCGAGGTGACAAATATTTTTAACTTTCCATGGGTTTTTTTATAAATAAAAAAAAAATCGAAAAAATAATATTTGTCCCCTCGAATATTTTACGAACAAAAAATTATATTACCTCCAGAATAATTTTATGCAACGAAGAGTAACGTTTTTGACATCTTTTAGAACTTTGAGAAAAATCAAAGAAACGGTTTTTTTCACAAAAAATTAAAACCTAATAAAAGCACTGCTGAAAATGTTCACTGCTGTATTTTCAACACTTTATTTAAGATTTTAGAAAAAACCAACGGTCAGTTTTTGGTTTAAATAAAAGTCTACAAATAATACTACGAAAAATTGATAAAAACTGATGTTCGATTCGAATATTTCCAGAATAGATGAATATATTGATTTCAAAATTATTTCATTTTATGCAATAGTTTGTTGTTAACGTCCGATAATGTTTTTAGAAAAATCCAATCGAAATTATAAGAAATACAAATATTCAAAAAATGATGCTTAAGTTAATAAAAATAATGTTACCTACTTCATTTTCTTTACCTTCATAGAAATGACCGCATTATTACAAAATTTAATTGAAGTCGCATTATAACTTCGAAAGAGACATATTATTTGAGGTCAACCAAATTTTTCACTTTTTAAAATTGCTTAAGAAAGGAGAAACGCTCACTAAGTTTTGTTTGAAATTCTAAACTTGGTCTTGAGGTATGATCTACAAACTTATGTACGAACTTAGATACACGCGCAAATACAGATATGTATATCTTTAAAAATCATAGGTTTGTACTCTAAGGACTTGGAAACGTCGAGAAATATCAGCATTTTTTGATTCGGACAGATAAAAATAACTTTGAAAGTTTATACAGTACTTTTACTACTCTTCTTTTAATTTTCTATCATTAAACATGACTGTACGTACATATTTAATTGTATGTAGTTTTTAACACCCTTTTTATACAAATGGAAACTAGCTTTTTGAAATTTACCATAGTTTCAGAAATTGTTTTGATACGAAAAAAAATAGTGTCCAATAATTTAATATATGTATACCTAAGTAAAGCTAAGATCACATTTATTTGTTTATTTCATACTCAAATACTGCAAGAATTTGTTCAAAAATACGATTAGGGTGCTCCACAAATTTGTATGGTGTAGACGAATTATGCACATTTTCATAAAAATAAAAAATTTGACTTATGTTTGACCGTTGTACCTACACAAATATGGATAGCATAAATCAATGGGTTGGGATCAAAATACTGGATCATAATACTGTATTTAAAACCCTTTATCTCAAAATACTGCATGTACAAAATACTATAAATCAAAAATCGGTATTTCAAAAATAAAAATCATTTTGATAATATAAAAATATGCGCACTTATTTACCTACAGCATTTTGAAAAACGAAATTTTTAAAACATCATAATTTTTCAAAGAATACATCATAATAATTTTGCGATACAGAATTTTAAATTTACAGTAATTTGAAATACATCATTTCGACCCGCTCCCAAATCAATTTATGCTTAAAGAATTGTGGTTTAGAGGATTTATATCTTTTTGCACAAATGAAAAATAAAATGATAATAGAAAATATTTTGGTATCATTTAGGCTGCGTATTTAATAGCAAATGACTTAAAGCCTTTAAAAAGAAGATGAAATGACAAAATCTTGAACTGAACTTTTGTCCATGCGTGTTATGCTTTTTGCAATCAAAAAGTTTTCCATACCAAATATGTACTAACTAGAAACAATTTTTAACTGTCCTATATTTCTGTAACGAAAGTTTATGAATTCATTTTTACATACAGATATAATGAACATTTGATCCAAATTTGTAAATAAAAATATGGCCACATGAAATTATGTATTTTTGTAACAGGCCTAAAATCATCAAGGTGCAGAATTGGCTTTGCTAGCAATTTAATGTCTTAAATCTGGACTTAATTGAGAAAAAAAAATTAATAAAATACTAAAACTAACCTGTTTTGTTTGTCCATCAAACAATATAATTTATTAATAAAGTTAATTTTAAATGAAATCAAAAAACACGCATAGAAAATCATTTCGGGAACGCGTCCTAATGTACAATCTTCAACAACAAGTCCAAAATATGATTGAAAAATTTAGGGTATTTTACCCCGGTCATAACTTAATACACCGTATTTTGTAGACAAAATCTAGTTTTAGAAAGGATACAAAAAGATTATTTATTTTTAACTATAAGAGCCGGTTCACACGATCCCGAATCCCGGCGATTTTACCGTATAAGCCAGTGGCAATATAATTTAAATGAGTATATTCAGACGAGACGATACGGCATTTAACCGTATACGGTAAAATCACCGATTAGGTCGATTTTGTCATTCGGTTTTGTCTCTGCAAATCGTTTTCGGTCGTACGGTAAAAAAAACCGAATCGGCTTATCGTGGCAATGTATTTATATACAGTGCGTTCAGACGATTCGATATTTTGACCGAAAGTGTGTAATTTTCGTCTGGGCTACTGTGGAATAATGTATTGCTAGTATATAGTCGTTTTTGTGTTTTACACCGAGTACGGTGTAGGGTTGAGTACGGTGTACGGTTAAATTACCGTACCGTCTGAACACTCCAACCGAAAGACACCGAATCGAGAAAATATCCGATACGGCGAAAATACCAAATCGGGCTCTAAAAATGCAAAAATAGTTTGTCCGATACCGCACAAGTCATTATTCAGTGAACATATCGATAATCGATCAAAAATAATTTTAAGTGAACGCAGCCATTCGGTGTCAAACGTCAGACGAGGAAGACAACAATAAAAAAGCCGGCTGTCAAAGTATTTATCGTTAAATAAATTATATCTAAATGGAAAGTAGGTACCTCTCTATTCATTTTTCGTAGAGCGTACATCAATAGTCCGTCATTCCGTAAACGTATTTATTGCATTTAATTATTGATGAAATTCTTTTTTACGACACGAAATAACAAAGTAACCTTGAATATTTTCCTATTGACAAAGTCAGATCGCATTTAAGATGACCGCCGTATAATCAAAGTGCTCGCTTATTTGAAATCGTCATTTCGTGAAAGGTCATTTCGGGAACGTTCCCGGATATTGTTTTGACGTATTTTGCCTGTAGAAGATTTTGTATGTATTGTTTTCATTATTGCTTATTTAATATACATACATAGATACATAATAGGTCCGTTCGCGTGCTCTCCTAAAACAGTCCAATTTTACTAAAAAATACGAAATTTAACCAAATCCTGTTCGCGTACTCAAAAATTTCGTAGTTTTTCGTAAATGAGAGCGCTCCTGAGAGAGTAAAATATTTCCCCAACCTACGAATTTTAGCCCAAGAAATTTCTTTGGGTTGATTTGTGAAAATTTCAAATTTGATAGAAATTCAAATAAATTAAATAAATTGCTCGCTTTTACTGTCAGTTATAAAATTTAAAAACCAATTTTCAAAGAACAGCAACACAAGACAGTAATACTGTGTGAAAAATTTGTTGTTTTCCCGTTCGCTTCCTTTTTTGTAGTTTTTTTTTGTGAGAGAATTTTACCCCCACTCTTTAAAATATTTCTTTTTACGAATTTTAGTGCAGAAAGTACGCGAACGGACCTAATATACCCATGTTATTAAACAAAGCTTAAATTATGTCCTTTGTTTTGTTCTTGTTGATTTTATCAAACTTAGAAAAACGTTCCCGAATTGATGGTTTTCTGTAAGATATTTAATACTAAAAAATATTACTAAAAAAGTATAGAATTCTGTGCGCTGCATTGTCAAAGTTTATTAACATACAAATTTTAAAACAGTATAAGCTAAAAGTCATCATTATAGCTTGCAATTTTTTGTTGTCATAAAACCAATTTTGAAATTTGCAACCTTGGTCATTTTGAGCCAACAACATAATATTCAAAGAAACAGTTTAATTTTGTCAGTTAAACATTAGGTCTATCTTCACTTTGATCTAACCATACCTAATATCTATAAAATATGAACCCTTTTAGATAGAACATTATTTTCCGTTATTATGTTATGTGATCCCACCAACGAAGATGGAAGATATAGTACGTTAAACCAAAAATAGTTCAATACAAACATTTTTATTTTATTTTTTGAAATTCAAAACAAGTCGTCGAACTTTAAGAAAACAATACATACCGACATTCAGCAGTAACGAGCATATTAAAGTTGAAAATATGTTTCTATTTACATTTCTAAACTCTAAAGAATCGACGAAAAAACGAACATTTGCATAACTTTAATTAATATTATATCTCACTTCACTCAACATCAAGGTTTTGTATGAAAATAAAAAAGACGCAATTATTATTAACACTTTAGTTTTTCTTAAATTATTTTTATTTGCGTTATGTTGTACATAAATAATTTAACTCACTTCTTATTTTCTAACTATTAAAATATGCTTATTTCATTATTTAATTTAAATTTTATGTTTTATTTTTCCCGCTAAATATTTTCTTTCAAAACTAAACACACAATCCTTGGACGATCGGACGAGCACGTAAAACAGGTGTTTCCAATTCCAATACAAGAAGTTCCAATTGTTATTCAAACACTTTATCTACGATATAGGTATTTTCAATGCGATACAGTGTTACTGAGTGAGGGTGCTTTGCGTGCTCAAGGAAATATTTAATAAACTAATAATATTGTTGAACCTGAGTTATAGGCAGAAGGTATAAATAAACAAAGGTTTTCTTTTAATCATTAAAGAAATAGAAAAAAGAAAGGAAAATAAAAGAAACGATCTATCGTCACGGTTGACCTATGCGCGCGTCGAAAAACAATTCTTCTTCAGGCCTCGATCAATGGTCGCTTTGTTGTCGGCGCGGTGGTGTGGTTGTCTGTCTGTCCTCGAAGGGATTCGGAAGTAAACTAAAAATAAAAATTGGTAGGGGAACCGTTTTTTTCGCCATCATATTAATTTAATTTAAATTCAACTGCTGGTTGTACGAGTGATGAAGACGCGACGAAGACGCGAAGAGCGAAGTACGTAAGCTGTCGTCTGTCGCCTGTCTTCGTTTAAGACCGATGCGACCGACAATGACGTTTCCCCTTCCGTCAAGACAACAACAATCCATTCATCAGTGTTTTAAGGGAAAAATACTCCTACTACCTATCCACCTCCTAGTACCTTTTACTCACTCATAGGTGCAATTTATTTTTAAAAATTACACATTTTAATAAGGTTTTTGTTTCTGTTTTTGTTTGTCTCTTCTGGTGTTGTCTTAAGTAATTTCCTCTTAGCCAGCTACCAATGGGCCGCGCCGGTCGGTGGGAAAGAATCAACAGTAGAAATTAGATAGGTAAAAGTCTTTGGAAATCGAGGAAGGACGATGGAAGGGCACAAAAAAAAGTAAAATGTAAATAATGTAAATTTGAGTCAGTTTGTCAAAAGTGGGTTAAACCTGTTCTTTTATTTCCATAGCTTCTAGTTAAATGGAGCTTATCAACTTATACCAGCGGATTAGTTAAACTTGCGTTCATTTATTGTCTAATAAAAACCTTGGGTTTTGAATACCAGAGACATAGTTTAAACATTAAATGTGCATTGGTTCTGAATTCTTGAACACGGCAATGGCAGGGAAGACAAAGTAAGGCATTCCAAATTCGCGTTGTACGGCTAAAGAACGAATATCTGTACTTCACAGTACGACCAAAGTTGAACTCAAGAGTAAACTAATGGACATTTTATAGAAGCGCGAATATTACGGTTGAACTATTTACGGGAATTAATGCAACTGGCTATTCCTATTGGTTCTTTAACCTCTGGCAAAAAATTATGGAAAAACCTGCGTGAAATCAGTATTGGCAAACAATCTAAAAAGCCTGTTGGTGACGTCGATTGTGATGCTCTCAACAAAAAGTTTACGTCCATGCCCTTAAACGTTGCTTAACCCGTTCATTTCATTCCCTTACTGAGGAGGAACCAACTGCTATCAACAGCTCTCTGAGTTTTATAAGAATACAAGAGGAAGACATTGTAGAGGCAATAATATCGATTAAATCTAATGCTACTGGCCTGGACCAAATGGAACCTAAGTTCTTGAGACTACTGCTTCCATATATATTGCGCTATATAACCTACATATTTAACAGCATATTGACTACTTCCGAGTTTCCTTTAGAATGGAAGAAGGCTAAGATTATTCCCATACCCAAAAAGCAAACAGGTTCTGCTACAGAATTTCGGCCGATTGCCATTCTTCCGTTTCTTTCGAAGTTGTTTGAAAAAACTATTCTGGGGCAGATCCAAAAATATCTTACAATCAACAACCTGCTAAGTACCTGTCAGTCTAGTTTTCGACCTAAGTGCAGCTGCAAATCAGCCTTACTTTTTGTCACTGATGAAATAAGAATGGCAATGGACAGTGATCATGTTAGATTATTCAAAGGCTTTTGATACTGTTAACCACTCAATTCTTTGTAGAAAGCTGCGAATTAACTTTGGGTTTTCTTTAGAGTCCTGTAAGCTTGTTCTTTCGTATTTCAGCGGAAGGCAACAATGCGTGGTGGCCAATGGATACTCGTCCACATTTCTCAATGTTTTGAGTGGAGTGCCACAGGGATCTATCCTTGGACCAATCCTCTTCTCACTTTACATAAATGAGTTACCACAAGTTGCTAAACATTCACCCTTATTGTAGTAGGCATTTTATTTGAATGACAATTGTCACACAAACTAATTGGTATTGCGAAAGGCGTTATAGTAGCGTTTTACTTTGCGTTACGCTACTTGACATTTGGCGGTTAGTGGAATCCAAATAAATGATGGTACTGTCTAAGAGACTTAAGTAAGTTATTCATGGTTTGGGCGTATGTATTAATGTTTTATAGATTGCAGCCAGATCAGAAGAAGAGATATGGCATCGTCTCAGAAAACATTAACATGTTGCGGCATGTTTGGCGACATCGCATAAGTGATCATTCCTCAAAAAATAGTTGCTGGTGAACATTTTTATTCACTCTAATTTGACGTTTTCGATTGTAAACTCTAGAGTTGATCAACTTTAGATTTTCTCAACTGCCCAAAATAGAAGAATTTAATAGAGCAAAATTGGGATTTTGTTTGGTTTTTTTTATTCAATTTAGTTGTTGCCTTGCCTGTTTGGTCTTGACATCGGTTGTTAAAAATATAAAATATAAATTATCAAAAAATAAGCTATTTTGTGACTAGTGCTTTGCAGTAATGACTTGTTGGCTATTAGTTGGTCGCTTTCACAAGATATATAGCAGTTACACCAAAAGTCATAGGTGTCAAAAGCACCGCCAATCACTGCATAACATCGCTTAGTGTTGACTGCTCTTTTGTGGGCGTATTACCTTTTTGGAGTCTCTAGAAAAATAAAACGCTCGATCCCTCAAATTTTGTCTGCAATTTAAAGAGACAGGAGAAATGAAATACACAACCAAAAAATCCTGCCATGCATTTGCAATCTTCTCCTTACTGCGATTGGTAGCGTCTTTTTATTTTTTGTAATTGAACTGTACTCTAATACGAATTTCGACAGCCAATCTTCCTTTTCTAGTGTGTAGACAATTTTTGAACTTTTTTCTTTATTTTATTTGATTTATCTACTTTTATTTAACTTTTTTTAAGAAAATAAATTATTTTTCAAGTTCTTAAAACGTATCGAACAGAATTTGCATTCAAAAAGAAAACCGTATTCAAAAATGTCAAATCGAAAGTTGAGACTGACATTTATTTGACATCTTTCATAAATATTCCAGGAAAATTTTCTAAACTGAATGCTTAAATAATTATGTTGAATTTAAACTTCTAAAGTGAGAGTTGAAATAACAAAAAAATTTAACTTGCCGATAAAATTTCGAGTGAAAACCAACTCCGGAGTTTGTTAAAATTTGCATTTTCCGGCAAGTTGAACAATAGCGAAAAAAATCACCCAAAGAGTACTTTAGACTGCTAAAAAATCCATTGGACTAGAAGTTACACATAGAAGATCATTTATACAAATTAGAAATAGGTTTGGGTACAGAACGGAGCCCTGGGGCACACTAGCATCTATTTTGTGTTTAAGAGACTTGAATCCATCCAATACGTATATTGAACGGTCCGAAAGGTAATTTCTGATCCAACGAAGTAGGGATTCATCTTAATCAAAGGAACGCGTAATTAAGAGAGCCTGATGCCAAATCCTATCAAATATTTTGAAATATCAGACAAAATAATTGAACTTTCTCCAAAAGAATATAAAGATTTGTTCCATAATGTTCGTTGATATGGACCATGAGATCAGCAGAGATAATAGTATAATCGTGAATTAAAGATAACCCAGTGTGAGCAAACTGACTAACTTGTGAACTTTTAATCAGATAAATATTTTATGAAAATCTTAAGATATAATTAAGATTTTTTAAACAGTCTAATACATTCTTCTATCACAAGTTGGTAAAAAATTTTAACAATCTACTATTTCCAGCTGGTAATTGTCAAATTTATCGTTAACCAGAGCTTTTTTCCATAGCACTTTTACGTAAGAATTTATTTTTAAATCACCAAAATCTCAAATTACGCAATTTAGGTAGGATCCCCCTTTGTACATATTCTACCAAAATTGTGTAATTTTAGTGTGATATTGCTTTTTTCATATATCCGTAAACTACTGTGGTCTTATAAAATATCAAGTATTATTATTAAAGATAATCGGAGTATCACAAGTCTTTTTTTTTTGAGAATTCTTAAGTTACCTTTACTGGAAGATGGTGGGTGATGGTGCGGAGTGCAATTGCGTAAGTCTGGCAGAAAAGACAAGAGATACCACTATTAGGTGGATTTAAATCTCAGAAAATACCCACGGCTATAATAATACTATGAGAAGTAATTATGTTGGATGACGATGATGGTGATGGTGATGATGATGACGATGGACGATAGCAAAACATATGATGGGAAAATTTGTTAGTTTGTCTATTTAGCACACAATGGATAGGATAGCCAATTGGATGAATGAACTCACTTGTGCTTGCATGAAGACATAGGAAGGGAAGATACAACACAATTTAGATATGTATACTGAAAGTCTTTTTCTGAAGACTAAACCAGCAATAGGATTTATCAAATATTCCTAAAGACGTTTGCATTTTACTGTAGCAGGAAAACTTAGGACTTTTTGTACTTACTTTAATATAAATTAGCAAATGTCGGAAGAATAATTTAATTTTTCTTCATTTGTAGGAAGATTACTTAATATTGAAATAGTTGAATGATAATATAAACGTTTAATTTTAAACTTGTGAAATATCTTAAACGAATTCGGATGCATATTGTAATCATATTTTTGTCTTGATCAAAAAGTAAATTAATCAAATATTAATTTTTGTAAAATGAATAGATAGATCTAAGTTCAAAAGTCCATAGGCCAAAAGTTAGCTTGATAGGTTGAGTTAAGGGCCCCCGCAGACTGCAGACTTTTTATCGGCCGATAGTTTAGTCGGGTTGGGCTGAAAGTGCGCACACCGAGCCAACTAAACAGTTTGGTTGGTGAACAGGGCGCAGACTATCCAACTATCGACGGAACTTTCTACAATAAACAATTGTGATTTGGGCGACGCCATACTCAAAATACACGCACACGACGCCAAATCACAGAGCGAACTGAACTATCGGCCGACTAAACAATCGTCATGTATGGCAGGCATGTATGCGCCAATACGGATTAAACAGTCGGCCGATAGTTGGCCGACAGATTATTTTGAATGTAATCGGGTAGCCTATCAAACTTTTTTATCGGCCGATACTGAATCGCTGTAGTGTGCGCATATGCATTCCTCTCCATACTGATTAAGAAGCCGACCAAACTATCGGCCGATAAAAAGTCTGCAGTCTGCGGGGGCCCTAAAAGTCTTAAATTATGAACTTTAAATATACCGATGTAGGCCAAAAGTCAAGAACACAGCCAGTCATAAATTTTTAAGAACTTCTGTCAAAAGTCTATATTTTAGATAAACAAATAAGTTATTTTAATATAAAAAAAAAAAAAAACAAATCAATGAATACCAATAAAAAAAAAGAAAACAAAAATTGGGAACTCATAATTGGGGTGAAACACATTTGTTTTACAACTTTGAAACTTTGCATTCACGACTTACTCAACCTCACACCTACCCACAATGTACCCAAAGCCCATTATGTAATTTTGACCCTGCACCGATCAGAACAGATATACATACATACATATTTCTAAGATACCAAGTATCAAAATTGTGGTTTGCGAAATTGCGAAAGTAGGAAATTTTGAAATGTGAAACGATAAGTTTGAAGTGCTCAAGAAAAAGTGATAAGTACAAAGTGGAAACTACCTGCTTAGGATGAGACGGTTTTGAAGCTATTCATAACATTGAGATCATTAACATTTGTTAAATATTTCGACTTTTACTTATTTAATTAATGGAATTTATATAAATAATAAAACGGAAGACAAATATTATGAAAACTTAAAGCTTTTTGGAAATTTTCATAAATAAAATAAAAACAGTAGACAAATGTTAAGAAAACTTAAATCTTTTCGTATAATGTTATTTTTTAGTTCAAGTGTTAAAATACCATCGAGAAACCATCCAACATGATATTTAGTTTATAAAACTTGCAATATCTTGTAGGAAATAAGATTCAAACGAATCTATTCAAATATCTTATGTAAAAGGGTGTTTTTCTCAGCTTTACGAAAAGCTGGCAAAAATCAGATCACGACAACTTTTTCTCTGTGTAATTGTAATTTTGAAATTTTATGGCAACACTTACTTTGGTAACTCGGTTCTTGGTTCTTCTATATACTGCTCACGCAACTTCGTTGCTTCACATAAGGCTAGCTTAGTTGCTGGGCATACACCAACCGTTGTTTTTTGACCAATGAAGTAAGATTTTATATTTCGATTAGGAAATATAAGACCGCGAGAATCTACAAGAAATACCAATTAAATTGAAATTTTTATTTTATTATATACCTATAACATTATTAACATCCATCATTAATAAAGTCTTTTCTTAACTAGGGCCTCACCTGATAAACTTCTCCATATAGCGCCTTCCCTAGCTAGTTGCGTACTCCAATTTGGTGGTAACTGTCTGCTTGCGGTCATTTTCTACATCTATGTGTTTTCTGATCCGCGGCCTTCCAAAATACTGAGCCACCATTGAAAAAATTATTTACAAAATTAATCTACAAAAATTATATTACTGAGAATAGTTTCCGTCTAGTATTTCTAAGCATATAAAATTAAAAATTCAATTTATTAATACTTTTCGAAGTTCTTTAAATGACGTAAATTGCAAAATTTCAAAAAAATATAAGTCACCAGTTTGGGTCGCTTTGAGTCCCTTTAAATTCCCATAGGAAGTTATTGTAATCGGTCCGATCCCTGGGATTGACAATTTTTGACATTTCTCGACGTTTCAAGGTCCCTAGAATCTTAATAAAAGATTTTTAAAGAAATGTCTGTGTGTGCGTTTGTTCGTTCGTAAAATTTTGAGAAAAATCGAATTGACATTTTTTTACAAACAATTAAAACCTTAAAAAGTATATAAAGTTGATAAAAATTGATTTTTGACTTAAATATCTTTTAAAAAATTAAAGATATTGGCTTCAAACTAATTGCATCTTAAAGAAAATATTACTTTCGACATTCAGGAAAATTTTAATAAAAATCCAACAGTCAATTTTTTCATACAAATTTAAATCTACAAAAAATAGTACACATGTTGTTCGATCGAGAATCTCGTGAATAAATAAAGCTATTGACTTCAAAGTGATTTCATTCGGTAAAAAAATTGATAAAAATTGGTTTCCGACTAAAAATCTCGTTAGCAAAAACAGATTTTGAAATCAAACTATTTCATTACATGCAAAATATTGTTGGTAGTTTTAAGTAATTTTTTTAGAGTTATTTTTGGAGTTAATACATATGCAAGTTGGTGTGCAAATCACAGCTGACAACTTTTTTAACAAAACACAAAAATCTACAAAAACAACAAAAAAAACTGTAAAAGATGGTTTTCGACTCAAGTGTTAGGACTTCAAAAAATTAATCTCACAAAAAATATTATTATGAATATTTTGTTAATGTTTTAAGCAAACAAATTGACAGACGGGTTCGGAAGTTATCATTTACACGGAAAGAAATAAATTGCGAATATTACAATGTCAGTATGGGTGTGAACGCAATACTGTATGGCTTAGAAGATTTCCATTGGAAAAAAAGTTGTAAGCATAGTTAATTTGGCCAAACTGAGAATAGTAACGTCGACAATAGTTATAGCCGATACGCCAATGCCAGTATGGGAGTCAGGCCCATACTGACTGGCGGCATGTACAACGCTCCTAGCAGAAAAGTCTATACATTATTGTTATGTCCCTTATACTTACACTATTGACAGCAATCCAATAAGGGTCTTGATTATCGCGCCATAAATTATTGCGGGAAAAACTTGTAGCATTGCGACATCTGCGATGCAGTATGGGGCTGAAGGCAATGCTGTCTCGTCAAACGTACTATGCGCCCTTGTGTTACAGGCAAAGATTGTGGTATCATACAGTATAGTACATAATCCCATACTTATAGGAGTTGTAGCAATACAATGTAGGAATATCACCGATACTTTTTTAGTATGGGACTCCAGGACATACTAGCATTGTCATAAATGCCATACACTTCTTTCCGTGTATTTTGAGTTAAAAAACTAATAAAATGATTTAAAAACTCAAGAAAACGTTTTCAAAAAAGTAATTTTTTTTGTTAGTTTTGTTGTCTTTTCTAATCAAATTTATTTTTTTTTTGAGGAAAACCCCTCCTTCAAAGCACAGGCAAAATATATCCAATTCAGGCCAAAAAAAAGTTGGTGATCATTTGTCCAACATGATTTTCGAGGAAGTAGGGACCAATGAAGCTCCCAGCTCAGACAGAAACTTTACTTGAATTAATCGGTATCACGCCGCCGTGAGAACTATTGCCTAGTGACTTACAACTCTCAACCATTCCTGTACTGTTATCAGGGATCGAGGGGCCTACAGTTTTAAGCCGAATCGGAAAGGCTAATTTGAGAGAGCACTTGTCATGATAAAAATTATTCTTGGAGGATTGGTCAATTTTTAGCAAGAAGCATTACCCGAGAAAAAACTTTTAGATGGTACAGACAGGGACAGGGCCGTCGAGAGGAATTCCGGGCCCGGGACGGAAAAATCTCGGGCCCCCTCATATTTAGTATTTTTTTTAAAGTTCATGCCTACTGATATGGTACGTTCTAATTTCAATTACGAATAGCATGAAATTGTTTGGAATTAACGGAAATAATCAAAATTAACCGAAAAAAGTGTTAATAATCAAATCAATCTTACGGGTATCATCCAGTTTAGTTTATTGAAATGGAGGATGGATAGAAAATAATTCTACATGCGATTAGATCAGAATCCGAACAGAATCATACATTCAATTCGATATTGCCAACGACATGTAAGTAACTGATAATACGGTCGATTAACTATTAAAAAAAATAGTATGAAGATCTATTACCTACTATGAAAATAAAATAGAGCGAGTAAAAGTATTTGAAATTTGTCTTAAAAAAAAACTAAGTATTTTAAAAGTTTTACATTAAATACTCTTTGTTGTTTTTCTTTATATTAAAATATTATTACAATGTTTTATTAGAGTGAGTTTGCATTCAATGAAATATTTTCTTTTGGTAAACGAGCTTTCCTAGCTTTCTGAGCAGCAAAACAACTTATAATTGCGTCGAAATTCAGTTCCCTTGCCAAAGGTGCTTCGATGCATAGTGTAGCAAGTCCAGAAACACGATCTTGTGATGAGCACGAATGATGAAAATTCTTTGTTCTGGCAAGGACGCTAAATGAACGTTCGGCACTAGCTACGGTTACAGGTATGGTGGAAAACACACGGAGAGCAACACAAATGTTGGGGAAAATCGTCTCCAAGTTCTGGGAATAAATAGCATTGAGCAAACTCATTGGCGGAAGTTCTGCTTCAAAATTGGCTTCATAAATGTGTTTCAGATGAATTACTTCTTCTTTAAACCCTTGAGACACATGCGAGTTATACTTTTGGATGAACCTTGTAGCAGAGTTTTTAATCTCATGTTCCTCCATTGTTGAAAACTGTCATAAAAATGAAAATGTAGCATTCAAATTTTTCATCGTATCGAACCGACGAGAAATTACAGATATAATTAAATCAACTATGACGTAAACGGTGTTTCTCTTGAAATTTATTTCTTCGTCTGTTTCTATTTGCTTTCCAGCTCCTCGGTTTTCTTTAAAATGTCTCTTTAATTGCCTTCTTCGGTTCGATGGAAACGATTCTGGAACATCACCCAATCCAGTAGCAACTGCTTTGCATTCAGATAAAAATTGATCTCATCCGTTTTGAATAATGTTCAAATGAAGATCAAGTTGTCGAGATCTCGAATTTCAACGTCAATAGTACTGTTTCTGGCTCGAAGAAGGAAACTTCCTTTATTTATAGCGCTAAGAACCTTGCACCAAATCAAAGACATCATGACGCATTCAAATTTGTGCATATATTTTAAAATGCCATTTACATCTCTTCGAGCTTCAGCAGTTAAATTAATATCACTTAAGGCTTCTAATGATGTTCTAAGGTTTTTCAGATGATTTGCAAATGGTTTCACTGCCTCAATTCTAGCTGACCATCTTGTATTGGAAAGTTTGTGAAGGGATCCGGGCACATTTTTCTTATGAATTTCCCAACGTTAAGCACTGCTGCTAAACAAAAAATGTCCATTATTTGGCTCTCCAATAAGATTGCTATCGCCTCGTAGTCCTTGTCCCCTTTCGCCAAGGAAGAAAATGGTGTCCAATATTATTATATATAGAATTCCTTGCTATTTTTGTATGGCTGGTTTAATATACACACTTTGAAGTGACTTGATATCCTTCGAATCTTCAGTAAACAATTTATTCAAAATATTAATTAATTAATATTACGAAAACCACAATTGAAAAACGTTTGCGTGGTATTTTCCCGTCCCCCGAAACCGAATAAAAAATTTCGTTCCCAGCAGAAACAAAAATAGAAGAAAAGAAACTTTATAAAACAGAAACCGAAATAAATATTTGTGTTTTGTTTTAAGTTGCCGGGCCCCTTATTTTGATTTTAAAAATTTTCAAAATAAAACAAATTTGAAATTTACGTTAAATTAAGTAAGAAAAGACAATTTATTATAACTTTCTTTCAAAATTGCCCAATTTTTCATTAAATATAAACAAAAATGTACGCCAATAATAATCAGGGGCCCAGATCGGCAAGCTTGTGACTGAAAGATTGGTAGATAACATGCAAGCAGGGCCCGATTGCGAAAGCATGAATGATTTTGAATTTTCGGGCCCCTAAAAATAAGTGGGAATAGGTATGTTGGTGATGAATTTAGACTACCTATATTGAACAAAAAACACTCTAATCATTGCTTTTAATTTTACGGGCCCCTAGAAAATCCCGGGCCCGGGGGGTTGTCGTCCCAAATCCGTCAATTTTATATTATTCACGTATGTACCTATTCATCCAAAAATAATTTTTCGACCAAAATTGGAATCAATATTTAACTTCTCATCAATCACAGAAAACCCATTGTGATAAATAATAATTATCATTTGCATGTGTTGCTCGATGCTGTAACTTGCCATTATGATTTGTCTTAAGTAACTGTTAAAAAAAAAGATATTTTAAAAGAAAGTAAGAAAACTATATGGCCGCACTTTACGTTACAATTTTTAAGGGACTGAATTATATAAATACAAACACCGATCAAATAGTTTATAATACTTTATTTCCATCATAAAAGCATTTTACATTTTTTGAAGAAACAAATTTTCGGAATGGAGTAATATTTCTTCCAATTCTTTATAGAGTTTAAATTGGTATTATCAAACTTTTAAATCACGAATCATTATTTAATGCATTTAAATCACTACATAGTATAAAACAAAGTCGCTTTTTCTGTCATGTGTCATGTTGTATGTCCCTATGAACGCTTAAATCTTTAAAACTACGCAACGGATTTTGATGCGGTTTTTTTTAATAGATAGAGTAACTCATGAGGAAGGTTTTTATGTATAATATCATCCATTAAATAGTGGACAAATACTGTTATTTTTGAGGTTTCTAATGTGATGTCGCAAATAATTACATTTTTTCCGCTTACATTGCAAACGCAGGCTGAATCCTACGAGATTTATCAAAATAACAAGAAAGCTGTGAACGTTGTATATAAAGATATTCTGTAATATATTAATTATTGTTGTAAAATAAATAGGTAAAAATGTAAAAAAAAGTAAAAATGTAAAAAAAAGTAAAAATGTTAAAAAATTGTAAAAATGTAAAAAAAAAGCAAAAATGTAAAAAAAAGTGAAAATATTGTGTATAAAAGATATTCCAAAGATAAGGAAAGGGGAATTGTTTTAAGTACTCCAAAAACGCGTGCGGGCTACGGCCAGTAAATGAATAAATCAAATCTACTGGATTGATTTTATCATTTTTTCAGTGAGTTACATATTTTAAACCCGTGCAAAGCCGGAGCGGGCCGCTATGTTTTTTTATAAACAACGTTCACAGTTTTTCTGTAGCGTATTTAGTATATCAGCATTGCACCCGTGCGAAGCCGGGGCGGGTCGCTAGTATTTAATAAACTAAACCACTTTGCGACGTACTTGTTCCAATAAAACTTGTTTGAAATTGATTATTGGAAAATTTTACTTCGTTAAAAGCTCTACAATAATATAAATGTCATGAATTTTCTTTAGATTGTTTTTGTATTAGAACATTTTTATTATTCTTTTCTTTCTTAGGCAGTTATGTATATACCAATCCATATATACAAAAAAAGATACAAAGTACTTGAAAACCAACAATGTATCTACCAGAATGCACTTTTTTATAAAGTATGGATAAAGAATATTCACCAGAAAGCATTTTGATGTATACTTTGCTTTCGAAGCTCTATAGTCACGTGTAAACGTGCGTGACTTAGTACAGTGAACGAACCTAATCGCTATTTTTACTTTCATTCGTATTCTAGACTTCTATCGTTTACTACACAAATAAATATTATTATTATTAATATTGTTGATTATATTATAAGTAACTTTCATTATTTTTGAATGTTTTGTCACAAACAAAAAGAGGATAATAATTCAATTCGGTTTTATTGAATTGGAAAAAAAAAACAACCTGTTGCATATAAAATCGGGGTGTTTTCGGGGTGAACATTTTTAAATGAAATTTAATTAATTTTACTGACCTACCTATCTGTTTTGCCTCATAAAAGTATTCATGTATTATTGAATTCGGGTTCTTCCGGCTAGTCAATATTATTTTGCGTGGTTTTCGTATTTACTTAGTTACATAAACTAATTGTTGTTTTTATAAACAAAATATACACACTCGGGCTTTTGTGCATATTTAAATGATTTTATCTCGATCTCCTATAGTTGCAGTTGTATAAACATAGCAATTATTGCAATTATTCTGTTTACGGGTTTTGATTAGAAAGCACGATCTCAATTTTGTTTATTGATAGGATTTTTTGTTTTGTAAAGCTAGAATACTTTTAACTTTAAACTTATTTAAAAAAGCTCAGAAATCATTCAAAAAATATTTTAAATCATCTCAAAGCTAAGAAAAAGTTTACTGTGAACTGTGTTGAATTAATAAAAATACTATGTGCAACCATTTTATATCATAGATAAAAGTTGTTATGTGATTTTAATAACTCTTAATAGGAAAAATATAAAGTTTAAAGTGAATTCAACTTTGACATCTACAAACAAATATCGTAAGTTTAGATATCATCATATTTATTTGGGCTAAAGTAAAATAAAAGGACCAATTTTGAACAGTTGTTCAAATTGCGCTTTAACAAAGTGAAATAAGGTAAAATTATGATGGAAATAACACCAACTTAGTCTTATTTTTACGAAAAGGAAAGCACCAAGACTAATTTAACAGTGAGGTACGTGCATATATAAAATATAAAGTACCCGTGCAGTGACGATAAGTGCGTACAACTGACTGCCATGACAGAGGTCTTGGGTTCAATCCATGCTTTTGATACCTAAAGTTATTTTCACGGGTACTGCTTGCAAGGAATTAACAAATCTTCCAAAAGTAATCCGTGTCATGAAAAGTGCATACAAACGGTAGGTCCCCTCCATCCCTGACATTGCTCGCACAAGGGAACGGTTGAGAGTTGTAAGTCATAAGTCTCTGGTTCTTTAAGAGCTGTTTCGCCACTATAGAATTTAAAGTGGGTGCGACGTTTTGTGTATGCAAAGTTTTCTATTTAAAAACACCAAACTCTCATCTAACTTATCCTTCTTCTTACTTCACTTAGATTCATATTACGACTCTCATAAAACTATAAAAATATCAAACATTATTCGAAATGAAAATTAAATATCTCGAATGCAAACATGATGCACAAATATACAAACTAAAGGTACAGGTTTAAGTATAAAAAAATAAATAAATTGTGATTGAAAGCGCTTCACAACATTCACAAAATGTTATGTGTGAAGGAAGGAAAGAGAAAATGACAAGACTTTTGCTCTTTTAAGATGCACGTGACTTAGAGTTTTACTATACTTTTTTTTTGATTATTTAATTTAGTAGAAGAGTGAAGATAAAATTCCAAGCTCTGGACACCTTTGACCAAAGCACATCTCTGAATTGTTTTGCTCGATTAACTTTTTAGTTAAGGCAAATGTAACCGTTTTAAACTTCTCATACGAAGTAATTGTAATTGGTCATACATATTTATCAAATTGAAAATGTTGGTATTTTTCGAAGTTTCCAATTTCCTAGAATAAAAATCAATGGTGTTTAAATTTTTTTTATATTATCGTCGACCTCATCTCAAGACTTCAAATTAATTTTGACAATAACATTGAGATGTGCAGATTTTAATGAAATGTAGTGGTTGTTTCTTTTAACAAAGCAATTAATTTTACTCGTTGCGACGTTATACAGAATTCATATAGACTTAAAAAAAAATTAAACAAAACTGAAACAAATATTTGTCTCTTAAAATGTTTTGACAGTTTCTTCATAAAATTTTCCCGTCCAATATCTTGGAAACAAAGAAAGATATTGAGTTCAATATTGTTTTTTTTTTTTCAAAATAATGTAAAATCCAATTTATTATTTTTTTTTATTTACTAAAATTGGTAAAAATTGATTTTCGACTCAAATATCTTGAGAACAAAAAAAATTGTATTGGACTTATTTCATTTCATACAAAATATTGTCTTTAACTTTGTTAGAATGTAGTTGGCCCACTAATTTTCAAATTGGGAAAATCTGATAATTGCAATCGTTTTTACATCGTTTGTACAAGTTTATGCAACTTTAAAAAAAAATTAGTAGTTACCGTTTTTTTTCTCTATTAGCAATTAAATAAAGGGTACGGTAGTTGGCCAACTAACTTTCGAATCTGAAAATTCTAAAAAAAAAACAGTTTGACTGATAATCGATTGGGCAAGTTTAGTTTAGCATTTAGTTTATAGATGTCCCAAAATACTTTTACAAAAATTAGTTTGTCAAAATCGTTTACAAGTTTTTTTAAAAACATGGAATCGTTTGTACGCATCTTTTAAAATCATTGTTCACCTAATAAATTATAGTAAAACAATATCTCTTCTATTTTTAATTATTTTTTTTTCAAAATTTTGGAAATAGTAAAATTAGTGCGCTACCTGACTGATTTAACTTACGAACATTCTGAAAACGTAGTTTGACTAATAATCGCTTGTACGAGCTTATACATATTTAAGAAAAGTTTGTATAATTACGGTTTTCTTATTATAAGCAATGTAAAATATTTTAAGAGTAGTTGACCCCCGAATTTTTGGGACAAAAATCCAAAAAAGCAATTCCTTTAAAAATCATTTACTCAAAATAAAAAACACTGACAAAAATTCCATTCCAAAACATGTGCCACACAAATTTTCAAAAAAAAAAATTCAATAATATTTTACTTTAATTTTTTATTTTACAAATTTTTAAACATCACTTTTGATGGTGTTAGTTTAAAAAAAATGTCTTCCTTGTATTTAATATTATCTATTTTATATTTTGGGACAGCTAGTTAGCCCCCCAACTATATGGGACGGACATTTTTAAAATGACTTAAAATCGTTTGTATAAGTGTATACATACACACGTTAAATATATACATATGTCCAAAAATCATTTTACACAAAAGTATTTGGTAATTTTTGATTTTTTGTTATTAAACTTGCAATCGTTAGGACATATTTTTGAAATGATGATTTTTAAGCTAATCTATTGATTTTATCTTTCTCCTACTTTAAATTAATGTTTTTAAAATTTTATTTATTGTCCACTAAATTCTCGTATGTATAAACGATTATCAGTTGAACTATGTTATTATAATTTTCAGATTCCATAGTTGGTGGGCCAACTACATGTCCCAAAATAGAAAAAATTATTTAAAAATTTACTAAAAATTCAAGTAATTTGTTTTTTTTTCTTTTTTAAATATCACGAACTATCATTTAAAAGTATGTACAAACGATTGCTTGCTTTTCAAAAAAAGCAAAAGAAATTACTAGTTTTTTGTCCCAAATTTTTGGAACATGTATAAACTAAACCCTTGGATGTATAAACTTGTACAAACGATTACCAAACTACGTTGTTATAATTTTCATATTACATAGTTTTTTGGTGGGTCCCAAAATATTCAAAAATTAATTTAAAAAAAAGGAATACTTTTTTTTTACAAACTATTAACATGGACTATCGTATAAAAGTATGCACAAACAATTTGAAAGTTGGCCAACTATATAACCTTAACTTTGGTATTTTTTTTTAGAAAATTAAAATTCACAGGTTATTCTTATAAACAAATATAAACAGACAAAAAATAAAACACTTATACTTTCATCCATTTATTAAATGTTAATTAAATTACAATAGTTCTATTCTTAAAAAATAATTATTTTAAAGGGCACCAATTAAAAGTTATGATTTATGAATAATGTGGGGGTCATTCCAGCTTCTTTTAAAATCCTAAGAATTTGCAAAACTTGACTTTACTATTTAATACTTTCTAACATTAAAGATTTCAAATAAATGTCTCGTTTCCCTCCTCGTTTAAAAAAATATTCAACGGACGCCTATGTGTAATTTATTTTGGAACAATCTGGCACAAGGTAGAAGATTGTAAAATTTGACTTACAGAATGCTTTATATTTAAAAACTTATTTTTTAAATGCCCGCTTGATAGTTTCCTTCAGCGATCGAGTTCCCATGAATATAGGAATTCTTACGTGAGTTAGTGATAAAAATGTGACCTACAGTCCTCATCACCCTAAGAGATAATCGGATAATCGATAAACACAAATCTTCAGGCTCGGCATAAGAAATTTTATGCATTGTTGCGTCTAATTGTTTTTATTGACATTCATGACGAGTTTGACATTTTCAAAATTGTTTCGGAGATTTCTCCGATTTGTGCATCCGAACTATTAGGATGATAGAAAATTCCTCTTCGATCGGTTTTTTTGAAATTGATAAAAGTTTAAAATTGTAAAGTTTTTTTTTTGAAGAAATTTGTGTTTCAGGTTATCTTAGGAAACATATTTCCGATTGAAAAAATCAAGTTTTACAGTGGTGCCGGGAAAACAGCAAGAAGAAATTATTTGTTGGCATTCTTGTATTTAATAACACCCGAAAAGTATATTTGTAGTAAATACAATTAATTAAAATATTTTTATTTTTTCTTCAAAATATGGTTTTAAGACTTGTGCGTTTTTTTTTAATAATTCTCATTTTTCATTCATTTTCATTTTTTAGTGTTCCTAAGAACGTTTAAAATTTTATGAAAATCGGACCTGTGATTTTTTGACAAGACAAACAAACAAAGGATTGGTTTTAATCTCCTAATCCGTATTACCTATAAATGTGGATTTTCCTTAATTTTATCTAACTTTGATATTTAATAAAAAAGTATATATTTCTAAGATCAATCGAGCAATGAATGTTTATCTACACTAATATTATAAAAAGGAAAGATTTGTATTTTTGTATGTAACGAATAAACTCAAAAAGTACTGGACCGATTTTAATAATTCTTTTTTTCATTAGAAAGCTACATTATCTGTACCTTTTTATGTCTACCCGTGCGAAGCCGGGACAGGCCGCTAGTTTCATTATACAGGGAATGGTATCCTTTTGCCAAGAGAAAACATTATTAACCAAATGGACGCCACGGCTACGGTTGCAGCACCTTTTTCTTTTTCATCAAAGTTTTGTACATACATATGTATGTACATAATATATCCTCGATACCTTTACGACTTCCGTCTTAAAAGTCTTGAATCTATTTTCGATTGATGATTATTGATAAAGTCGTTATCTTTAACGTCAGCCCCATAGAAAAAAGTCTTAAGATGACGAATCACAAAACATTTCGGTCACCTTCAAGAAATAACAGAGCCACGAAATATTTTTTTGCAAAATTGATAATTTACAATGGCTTGAGTTCTTGTATTAACTGAACTTAAAAAACCTTTAAACCTGAGTTTTTATAAAAAGTACAGTGTAATGTCGCTTGTGGAATGCCTAATTCTAAAGACCGAAGAGAATTCGACAAAACCTAGATTTTAGCTAACACTATACGACTTACAACTTCAATACTAAACGATGCTTACGGTTTTGATTCTTCCCACCACTAACTTGTAAATTTTTTTCATCAATTTCACTACTACCGGCTGAAAAGTGGTTTCACGGCTACCTGAAGTTTTAACAATTCCAATGTTTTTTCAAAGTGTGTATCATTACATTTTAAGTAATGACGTAGTTTTTACTTATCAAATGTCAAAGGATTATAGTTTTAAAAGTAACAGCTGCCCAAAAATCGGCCTACCCAAAATCAAAATTCTCGTTCTCATTGGAAGACTCCTTATTTGCATAGGTTTATTAAAATAAATATACATAGCCAATACTAGAATTCCTTATGGTTTTAACCTATTCACAAAAAAAAACTTCCGAGTCCTTGGTCCACGTCCATCTTTTTTCTCATTCTGTCCTCACCTATTTAACAAATAAAAATGGATCTCTTTAGAAAAAAAAACATCCAAACGGTTGTGTCTCCTCTTTTATCCCCTTTATTTTTATATTACAAATAATGATTGTTTTTGACACCTACACCTTCGTCCTGACGGAAGTTCAAGTATTTTTCTTTAATGTCCAGCACGTGTGTTGATCCTTTGAAACCACAAAATGGGTATACCTATGTACCTACGTACGTGTACTTATACATATCTGTCAGATTTATACATGCTAAAAAAGAAAGAACGTTTAGCTGAAAAATTGGATTTGACACTTTTCTACAGGTTGCACACTTCTAACTACCGTATTATTTTCCAACCTTTAACCTACATTTTCATCAGTTTTGTACCTAAATCTACACATTTAAACCAAACCACCCTAATTGTGACGTCGACGGTCGTTGTCGTCGTAGTCGCCGGCCGCTGTTATGTTACTCCTTTGTATAAAGCTATTGTAACAGTATGTATACAATTCTGTCAACGCAACGTACGTACAGAAAACAGTTTTAAAACTCACGTGGAAAACGTGCGTGACTTTTTCATACATCTCCCCAAGTTCTTCATATATACATTTTGGCTTTTATAACATTTTCTTTGCCGGTCGATCTCGGTGGTGGTAGATACTTTTGCAAGAGCAAGGTTAATATTCAATAGTAATTGATACATCGTACCAAATGGTCGTTTATAAAATTGTCTCACAATAAAAGTCAATATTATTGTTTGTCTAGTTATTGAAAAAAAAAAATACATATAAAAGTGCAAAATTAAATTTTGAATTGTAACATATTTTTTTAAATTTTAGTGTTGTTGTTATTACTAAGCAATTTTGAGTGAGTTAGCTTATATTTCGAAGATTATATAAAGTGAAAGAATTTTGTATGTACTTATGTAAGTTACGTATGAATTCTTTCTATGAACAAATTTAGACAATTTACTTCAATAATTTAAGAAAATTTATGAAATTTTGTAATTTTTGTACAGTGTTCCAAAATTATTCCTATTTACCAATATCATAGAATGGAAACATTGAAACTTAAATAATGCAATTTAGTGTGGGTTAGAAATGGTTGATTGTACAAAAATTTGGAAGATTTTTAATGAAAGTATGTTTTTGATTTGGAATATTTTGGGTTCAATTATTTAAACCGATATCTTTTATCAAGCCGAAAAACTACAATAACTATTGCATTTAAATTTGTGCAAACAAAAACGGATCAAATTCAAATAATGTTACTGTATTTCAAAAGAAATGATGGTATAATTTGTATCTAAGAAGAAAATTTCCCTTAAATATGTAAATACTTTTGTTTCATTAGTGCAGTTAAATAAGCGAAAAATAAATCAAGCTCGAAATAAGCTTACGGTGGCTTACTTAAAATTGTGCAACAAGTCTCATTAAATCTCGTGTCTGTGTTGAAAGTTACGAATTCAGAAAGGTCACGAATAAAGCTTTATTATAAATGGAATCGGATGTTTTTAATCGTATTTCAGGATTAAATTGCAATATTTGTATTATTTGCCTTGACATTTCTTTCAAATGAGTTTTAATAAAAATTGTGGAATAAACGAATTTAACATTTAATTTCTAAAATTTTTCACTGAAAATCATTCAGGTTTGCCTTATTGGACATGTATGGCTCAAAATCACCAAGGTTGCAAATTTCAAAATTGGTTTTATGACAACAAAAATTGCAAGCTATAATGATGACTTTTAGCTTACACTGTTTTAAAATTTGTATATTAATAAAATTTGACAGGGCAGCGCACAGAATTCTATACTTTTTTAGTAATATTTTTTTAGTATTGAATATCTTACAGAAACCATCAATTCGGGAACGTTTTTCTAAGTTTGATAAAATCAACAAGAACAAAACAAAGCACATAATTTAAGCTTTGTTTAATAACATGGGTATATTATGTATCTATATTAAATAAGCAATAATGCAAACAATATATGTATACAAAATCTTCTACAGGCAAAATACGTCAAAACAATATCCGGGAACGTTCCCGAAATGACCGTTCACGAAATGACGATTTCAAATAAGCGAGCACTTTGATTATACGGCGGTCATCTTAAATGCGATCTGACTTTGTCAATAGGAAAGTATTTGAGGTTACTTTGTTATTTCGTGTCGTAAAAAAGAATTTCATCAATAATTAAATGTAATAAATACGTTCACGGAATGACGGACTATTGATGTACGCTCTACGAAAAATGAATAGAGAGGTACCTTCTTTCCATTTAGATATAATTTATTTAACGATAAATACTTTGACAGCCGGCTTTGTTATTGTTGTCTTCCTCGTCTGACGTTTGACACCGAATGGCTGCGTTCACTTAAAATTATTTTTGATCGATTATCGATATGTTCACTGAAATGACTTGTGTGATATCGGACAAAATATTTTTGCATTTTTATAGTTAAAAATAAATAATCTTTTAGTATCCTTTCTAAAACTAGATTTTGTCTACAAAATACGGTGTATTAAGTAATGACCGGGGTAAAATACCCTAAATTTTTCAATCATATTTTGGACTTGTTGTTGAAGATTGTACATTAGGACGCGTTCCCGAAATGATTTTCATGCGTGTATATTGATTTCATTTAAAATTAACTTTATTAATAAATAATATTGTTTGGACAAACAAAACAGGTTAGTTTTAGTATTTTATTTATTTTTTTTCTCAATTCTTCACCTTGATGATTTTAGGCCGTATGTGGGTATATTGTATATTATGAATTTCAAATTCAATTTCTTTAAAATGACTCTATCTTAGACAATTTCTTAGGATGTTATCATATGAAACTCATCTTATAAGTACCGTTCGTACTTAAAATTCTTTTAAGTTCACATTAAAAATCAATTGAAAAAACACAAACATTTCTTTTGATTTATTTTTAGCCTTAAAGTACAATTATAAAAAAGTATTAATTTCACCTCCCACAATAGTTGCGACTATTTATTAAGTTATTGTTTTAAAAAGATAAATGTGCACTTAAGCAGGTTTATTATAACTGCCTAATCCGCATAAGTGTTTATTAAAACTTTAATGTGAACCACTTATCTGGGTTCTACTGTAGGTAAATTAGCTATGTTCTATATTTAACTTTCACTAGAAATAAGATTGAAATAGATTGAAAATAAAAATTAGAATCCGGTATTCAAATTTTTTTCGAAGTTAAAATGCAGTGAATTTTCGTCTATGCGGATGATAAAAAAAAATCTTCAAAAGCAAAAATTCTCTAAGCGATCGATTACAACTCCAAAGGAATATTAACAATTTTGTTATTTGGTACAAAAAGAAAGGGCTAAACCTTAAGCCAATTAAATGTCAGGCAAGGAAATTCTCTAAAAAAAACGTACTCCTTGTTCGATTGATTATTATTCACAGTTTATAAGATCATGGAGTTATTTTAAATTCTAATCTTGATTTCAGGGAGCATATTAATTTGATTTTTAGTAAAGCCAACTCTATGTTAGGATTTGTTAAACGTTAATCTAAAGAATTTCCGGATTGTTACTATTCTATCGCTCTATACAAGACTTTGGTTTAGCTGCATCTTGAGTACGCATCTTAGGTATGGACTCCTTTTTACGGAACCTATAAGAATAGGATAGAAACTATTCAAAGCAACTTAATAAAGAGGGCTACACAAGTTCTGATTTTTACAACTCCTAATGAACATCGGATAAAGCCTTTATTGCAAAAGAGGGTTACCTAATAATGATACTGTCTTTATTCATCAACTTTGAACCGGTGTGTTAATAATGCACCTCATTTATTAAATTGTAAAAGTTCACAATACATGTACAGAACGCGGTCTAGTGGGACGGGAAACAATTTTGCCCAATATGCTGTCTTTTAAATTAATTTCCTGCACCCATTTTATTCTTTTCCTTGATAGGTACAATTGAAGGGAGAAGAATTGCTTCATCTTCACTGCTGCTACTCAATTTGTTGCTGCTCACTGTTTATGAAAACCTTACAATTCCTTAGAAAAAAAATGTGTCGCAGTAAATTGCAAAAGCTAAGAAAATAAGAGTTGTCTTGACTTTTAGAACTGGGTCAATAGAATACCGAAAGCTGACCACGTTCTTTTTGACCAGATCTGAAGGGAAGAGCCAGATGAGCACATTTTTTTGTATTGGCATTTCTTTCCAAAAGGCATACCCTACCTATTCTTCTTAAATTTTAATTTTCTTCGAACTTTAAGCACCATAAATTAGAATAAAATAGCGTGAGAGCGAACTAAAAGTGTTGTGGTGCAGGAAAATTAATTTTTTCCATTATTGCATTATTGAACTAACCTACGTTAAACATCATCCTACAAAAAACTTTAGGAAAAATAGTTTGAAAAAATATTTCAACATTTCAATTTAATGTGCCAGGTGACCGAATTGAGTAAATTATGAAGTCTTTTCGAGAGGCCGCAATGTTATTTTTTTTTTACGCACGTGTACACAATATTATGAACTTCCTCTTTCACAGAATTATGCATCTTTTTTCAGATGTTTGTCTCTGTCAATGACGGGCAAAGGATGCTACACGTTTTTGATACAGATTTCTTCTCATTGTTCTATATAAAAGTTAAACAAAAAATTGTATATCACCCATTTATTTATTCTAACCTTTGTATATGAAAACAAAACATATACAAAGTTCTAACCCACAGTTGATATAAATCTACTTATAGCAGCCTTTGTATTTAAGGATTTTTTAGATATTTTTAAAATGATAAAAGTGAATTGAAAAAATAGTGACGCAGTAGATGAATTGCCTATTT
Source organism: Eupeodes luniger (assembly GCA_951509635.1). Taxonomy (NCBI): domain Eukaryota; kingdom Metazoa; phylum Arthropoda; class Insecta; order Diptera; family Syrphidae; genus Eupeodes; species Eupeodes luniger. The sequence goes on from OX608074.1 coordinate 88,602,737, forward strand.
ACTGACGCAGATGAAAAGCTATAAGCCAGTATTAAAAAGAAAACACACAAACACATTTTCAAACAATGATATCTTAAAATTTCAGATTTTAACGTAGCATCAAAATAAAATGCATTCCATTATAATTAACAACAAATAAATGTGAGGACATTTTGTGTTTAAAGGAGAACTTTTGAAAGAAAATAAATGTTTTCTCAATCAAATCAAACAAGAGGAATTTCTAGAACTTCTATGCTCCTAAGAAACTAAACATAAAATAACTTTTATGTGCGACAACTGAGTCATGTAATTTTCTTCGATACTTTTACATATATATAAAATATAACCAACCGCGTTAGATTATATAACAAAATTATTTCTGAAACAATGAAACTTTAATTTATATATGTATTTTTCTTTTATATTTAAAGACAAACCATAAATCATAGAATAAACTCAGAATGGAAGGTGAATCAACAGAATCAACGCTCAATACGAAGGTATCGGATTCAGCTTATTCAAATAGTTGCAGCAACAGTCAGTCACAAAGGAGGTAAGAAAATAATTTTAAAAAAGCATGCAGTGTGTTATGAAATATTTGCATACAAAAACAGGGTGCTTCAGTATTAATTTCCAAATATGAGGATAATTATTCTAGAACCAAACATTTTCAAAACTTTAAATTAACGAAACTAAAAACTTAACATTGTTTTCATCTGCTGAAGTGATAATGAAGCACCCAGTAGATAACATGATCTTGATGACAATTAAAATTTTCATCATGACAATGTTCTATAAAATATTAACTTACCGATGCCCTTTTATTCCCTTTAGTGGAAGCTCGAAATCAAGACTCAGTGGCAGCCATTCATCGGGAAGTAGTGGATATGGCGGCAAACCATCAACTCAAAACTGCAGCAGGTAAAATGTTGTGTTATTTTTTGACAGAATAATAATTTATATATCGTCTTTCTTGAATTTAGTGAGCTTCATCCTATGCGTGGCATGGATAAAATGCGAAAGAAGAAAAAACAAAAATGTTCTACACAAACTATTTCAAATACAGTTGAAGGACAAGAAGATGTTACTTCATCCAATGAAGGTAAAACCGATGAAGAATTATTGGCTGCATCAGATACGACTAACTGTAAGTATTTTAAAATACGATGTTAAAAAAATGAAGAGACTTTTAAAATAAAAAATTTACCATGTCAATCCATTGTTTAAAGGTCAGACAGATCATCCAGAAACTTCCGGCAATGACGATTCAATTGAACAACAGAAGTCAGATAATTCGTCACAATTTACAACCTCATCACCACCACCTGGTAAGATTTATTCTGAAAAAGTTCAAAAATTCTGGTGCTTCAAAACATAAAATTTAATTTTTCTTGACCTTATTTAAAAAGGATATGGGCAGGGCATGTACATATATTGCATACCCACTCATGTTTTTTGACTTGACTTATCCCTTGGATATTTTAGAATAATTAAACATTCAACAAAATTTGTGTCCTTTATTAACCGTCTGATTTGAGGGCCATCGAATATGCCATCTTTTATTTTTTCAATGCTTAATCCTTTCATCTTTGTAGATATGAATTGAAAACATGATGAATCCTTATCTAGAGTCTTAACAAATTGCTTCATTAAGCCAAGTTTTATATGAAGTGGAGGCAGTATTATTCTATTCCGATCAACCAAAGGCTCATTAATAACATTTTTTCCTCCAACAACCATGTTCTCTCTTTCAGGCCAGTCTGTTTTTACCCAGTGATTTTGTTTAGCTCTGCTATCCCAAAGGCACAAGAAGCAGGGATATTTTGTGTATCCACCTTGCTGTCCAAGGAGGAAGTTAACCACTTTTAAATCAACACAAATGACCCATCTATGTTCGTGATACTTAATCTTTTCCAAGACTATAGCTACATATATTCTTTTACTATTCTTTCATTTGGGTTGAGTGAGCAATAGGTATTGATCCCAATTCGTTACCATTGTGTAAAAACACACATTTCAAACTTCGCTTGGAACTGTCAATAAACAGACGCCATCGATCTGGTTCATACTCGGGAAGGCCCATTTTTGTTAAGAGACCTTTAACTTCGTGACAGAAAACGAGATCTTCTTCCTGAGAATAGAATGTAAGCAACTCTGCTTCCCTTTTAAGATAGAAAGTTATTGTTGTTCCTTCATCAAGTAGATTTTTTTCTTTTAGGCGCGATGCAAGTAACTCAGAACATTGTTTTGAGAGGTTAAGATCCCTCATGAGATCACTTAATTCACTTTGGTTAAATCCTTAGGGACTTGATGCATTTTCCTCATATTCACTATCTTCATCTGTGTCACAGTGGGGTATTTCATCCTCCGAAAGATCTGGTAGCTGATGAAATGTTGGTATGGGAACTTCATCGGAATGAGGGATGGGCCTTCAAACAGAGTCTAAATCAGGATACGTCCACTTGCTTCGGTTCTTACTATTGATGCCTCTGATATTCACTAGACAGAAATAACAGTCATCATAGTGATTTTTTGGTTCTCTCCAAACCATAGGCATATCAAATTTCAGACTCCTCCTTTTCCCATTTGTCCACTGACGTAGATGTTCAGTACACGTTTTGCAAACTACATGTGGTGCCCAAGATTTATCTTGTTCACCAAGTTTGATACCAAAATAAGCATTGTATGCTTTCTTCAGAAATTCAGTAATGGATTTTCTGTTCTGATTTGTCGTGTATTCACCACATATATAACAAAATTGCTCGGGATGATTCACACAGATTCTGCAGCTAGATGACATTTCTAAAAATTAGCTCTTAATGACGTACAGTATTAATTAAGAAGATGAGATTTTCTGATGTATATGCTCCTTGGGAGTACAAAAACTGACTAACTTAATTTCGCACAATGGCATATGAATTTTTATTAAATTAGGCTAAATTTATTATTTCTGTAGTTTAAAAAGTAGAGCTAGGGAAAAATGGTTTTCAGTTTTGAAATCAGCGTTAAAAGTACAAATAAAATCAGCTGCAAAAGTAAAGGCACCAACAATTTTTTTTTGTAGACCTGTGATCTGCACTCAAATAAATGTTTTGAACGTCAATTCGCTTAGGAATACAACTCTAAAACTTAAAAAAAAATTTTAATCCTACTTTCGATGCTTAAAATAGGTATTTCTGGGTGTTTGCCACGGTATATTTGTCTGTTTTTTTTTTTAGCAAAATTACGTGACAAGGAAATATTTTCAAAAAAATGTTTAGAATGAATTTTAAATAAAAATGTATACATAATCCTAAAAATTGTAGTGGGATTAATTTTTAGAACCTCTAAGAAAACTCTGAGATGCCCTAAGTTCCACCAATTTTTTTTTTTAATATTATAAACTATAGACTTTATAATCAATTTTGAGCAATTTTAATCAAAACTTTAAGGACTTTTGGTCAAGGGTTCGTCAAAGAATATCCTTCTGTATTTATGCATTAAACGCTTATAAGTGCCTTAAAACGAATGGCCGTAGATTAAATGTTTTGGAAATGACTTTACTTAAGTCTTTTTTTAGAATTCTTTACACTCTTCGGTCACCACTTTGTCCAAATGGTCTGCCCGTTCGACTTCGGCTATAAATTGACCAAGATCTGGGGTCAACTATTTTTTTCGTTTCTGCTTTTAATTCTACTCGAAACCTATTTCCGATTCTACTTTCATTTGGATCAGGTATTAAACAAGAATCGAATGTGATTAATGCTAATTCTTTTTCCTAAAATGTTTTATTATTGAACGTGTCTCCCTTTTCGGTTGTCAGATAAATTGATGTAATAAAACAATTTTCTTGGAGATTCAATTTGAAGTTTTTTAAATTAATATTTTGATTAATCAAAAAGTCAACTGTGTGGTTGGTCCAATAAAAATGAGGAAAGAGAAGAATGAACAAAGGAGAATTCATGATTCTTCTAAAATATTAGAGAAATTTGGTTTTCAACCTGCTATTCTTCCAAAAGTGACTTTTGCATTTTTTTAGGTGGTATTTTGAGACACGTTTTCATCTTTGCCACTTAAAATCTCGACTACACATGGAATATTTTCTGTATCAGTAACAATGGCTTCGAATGTTCATGTAATGTTTTGATCTTCTTTATTGTTAGGATCGTTATTATTTCCTTTTAAAAGTGCTGAATTATGATTCCCTAACCCAAAACTTAAAAAAACACGTATTCATTCGACAGCAACTCAGCCACTTTTTTTTTGATAGTTGTAATGGATTTATTATATTTACATGGGAAGGAATTATTTGTGCTAAAACTTTGATGACCTTTTTCTACCTTCCTACGACACGATGCGTTTAACTTTCAGCATTTAAATTATTTATTAAAGTTGTCCATTAATACCTGTACAAAGTTTGTAAATAATTGATTAAAGTCTTTGAATCGAATTTTCCCCATCCCTGTCACGAGTACGGGTAGACAGGCTTTATGAAATATTCTAAAAAAGTAGGCATTTTTGAACTACGTCAGTTTTCTAGATTTCTTTTATTAAAATATGTCCAATATTATATTTTAAAGGTCGGATACTACGCGATTGGTAACAATACAATTTACTTTTAAAAAATTAAAAAATCGGCAGGTCATTTTCCTGTTACAAGACTTTCTCAACGGCATGTCCTCAAATGAATAAGCCAGCATCGCATTTTGTAGTAACTTAACATAAAAATGTCCTATGTATGAAAAACTGACCAGATCATTTTACTAGATCCCCCATGTTTAATAATTTTGTATGTGTGTTTGGGGTTGGACCTCGGGTTTGAAGGTCTTCTAACGTATGTCCAGTCCATGATCCTCTTCTATCTATCTGACTTTTATACAAGTTACACTTCAGTGCTACTATTTTTTTACGTTACTATATGTACGTTAATAAGACCGGAAACATATACATACAGTTTTTAGACTCCTCCACTTAATCCTATGAAATTTCTACTCCACTACTGTCTTCTAAATCTCTTTAACCCTTTCGGTACGAGAGTGGGACAGAACAAAGAATATTTATATGTAAACGTACCACTCCCGTCCCGAAATTTCGTCATGCAAAGAAATTATCTATGCATAAAATAAGTTCATGTTGAAATTGAATGTACAAAAATATTAAGAATTTTACCGTAAACAAATGTAGCTACATTTCGAAAAATGTTTGGCGATTAGGCTATTCTAAACGCTCATCTTCTAATTTTGTTGCCTAGCAGACACATATAAATTGTTTAAAAATTTCATATATATATATTTATCGAAACATATTTTTTACATTTACAGCAATTGGCGATTGTACATCATCAAAATTAGAAAAAGAAGATCCTATAACTATTAAGTCAGACCAGAAATCGGTTTCAAGATCAGAAAAAGCTAAAGAGGTTTGTTTTCTTTTTTAAAAAGTAACTTTTTGGTCGAGTCAAAACTCAATTATTAGTCTTATGGTCTATTTAAAATATTTAATAGTAACAAAACAAGTTTTGGATAATTTTTATTGAATGATAGGAAAGTTTCTGTTGTATAATATCAATGAACGACGGATTAGTCCTATACACAACTCCAACTATAACTGATCTACTTGGCTTTCCACGAGACATGTGGGTGGGCAGATCGTTTATTGATTTCGTTCATTCCAAAGACAGAGGGACATTTGCCAGTCAAATAACAACTGTAATACCATTGGCTGAGGCACGCAGCACTATTTCGAAGGAATGTCTGACGCCTTTCTTTGTTATGATTCGACGTTATAGAGGCTTAAAGACAGGGGGTTATGGTGTTATTGATAAGGCACTTAAGTATGAGCCATTTCGTTTGACTTTGACTTTCCGCGAAGGTCCACAAACAGTTCGACCAGATGGATCAGTTGAAACATTAGGTTCAACTATGATTTTAGTTATTTGTGCAACAAATGTTAAAAGCTCTTACAAAGGTAGGGATTGGAATTGTTTACAAACAACAATTTCTTAAAACATCGTTTTTTTTTTTTTTATTTTAGTTCCAAGTGAAGTTTTATCCCACAAAAGTCCTAAATTTTCAACTCGTCACACAGCGGAAGGAATTATTTCCCATGTGGATAGTTCGGCTGTACCGCCTTTGGGTTATCTTCCACAAGATTTGATTGGCAGAAATATTCTTGACTTCTACCATCACGAGGATTTGGTATTATTGAAGGAAATTTATGAAACGATCATGAAAAGGGGTCCAACAGCTGGAAAGTACTTCTGTAGCAAACCATACAGATTCCTGATACAAAATGGTTGTTATATTTTATTTGAGACAAAATGGACAAGCTTTATGAATCCATGGTCGAGAAAACTTGAGTTCGTCATGGGGAGTCATAGAGTTTTCCAAGGTCCAAAGAATTGCAATGTATTTGAGCCTGCCTCGAATGTTAAAATTACACTTTCGGAAGAAACTCTTAATCGGAGTAATCGCACCAAAGAGGAGATATTAAAATTACTCTCGAAAACTTTGCCAAAAACTTCGGATTCAGTCAAACAACAAGTATCAAGACGTTGTCAAGCGTTAGCTTCCGTAATGGAAACAATTATGGATGAGGTTTCCCGACCCGATCTTAAGCTAGACCTACCACACGAAACCGATTTGACAATATCGGAAAGGGGATCCGTGATGCTGGGCGAGATATCTCCACATCATGAATACTACGACAGTAAGTGCCCAACAGAGACACCACCCACCTATAACCAATTGAACTACAATGAAAACTTGCAAAGGTTCTTTAACTCCAAGCCGGTTACAGCCACAGAAGGTGTTGCTCTGAAATTGGAACAGCCATATAATGAACCAGTAGATGGTGGTATTGCCCTTAGCCCTGTTGAGTGTTTCGAACAGAGTGGTGGTAGTGGATCAACTGGAAATTATACGACAGACAGCCATTTCCACATGGAAACATCGTCTGAAAGTGTTAAACTTCAATCACTAACTGAATCTCTGGTTAACAAGCACAATGACGTCATGGAGAAGCTCATGCTGAAGAAGCATCGAGAATCAAGAGTTCGACAAGGAAAGAAAAATCTGGAAAAGAATCAGGAAATCAACAACCACGGAGTCAAACGTTTCGGCACACACTCCTGGGAGGAAGAAGCGAATAGGACAGCAAAACACAATCTCTTAAATACCAATGCGAATGTCCAGATGGGCGGTGGTGATACAGGACAGGCTGACCAGTCAAACCAAAATAAAAAAATGGTCCCACAAATACAATACTTCGGCAACATTGGCGAACAGTGTGGAATGCCGGCAGCTGCACGAACCAATGTCTGGGCACCGTTGTGTGTTGGATTGCCACACACTCAACATAATTCACAAACTGTATCGCCTACAAATCAAGTACCTGTCCAGCAGAGCATGTTTCCAACACTTTATTACATTCCGACTGCAGCACAAACCACCAAATTTAACCAAGACGGAAAATTTAACACAGGTTTACCGCTCCACTATACACAAGGATTAATATATCCATCACCGCCGCTGCTCTATTTACATCCTACAATGGTGCCGATGTCATTTGCTAATCTGACTACCTCTGTGCCGCTTCCAGAACAACTGACTCGAATTTCAACTCTTACAACGGTAATTTTTTTCGGATATTAAAATTAATTTATATTTTAAATAATATTTTTTTTTTTTTTTTTCTTAAAACAAAAAGACACAATCTTTAATGGCTGCACCTAATCCAACAAAGACACAAGACTCTTACCAACCAACAGCATCTAGACAGTTACAAAGATCCTCGTCTCAAGCTACATCTGTGAAGGCAGAACCAGGCTCAAATATGGTAAGTTATTAACAATTCTGTTGGATGATGAAGCTAAAAATACAAGAAAAAAGTTCTTATAGAGATAATTTTTCTTAAACAAATGGTTACCTTTGTTGACATATGTACATATGTATTCCAATGGCTCTTCATTAAGTTAACAGAGTTCGAAGTTTAGTTAATATCAATTCAAATCTCGAAATGAACAAAATTTTCAATTCGGACTGGGAAATGGGAAATTCAATCAACTGAAAATATTTTTTGAATTACATATAAAGCTCAGAAAAACTCACTTTGTTTTAACTCAGTGACAGTTCTTAAAATTAAGTACAATGTATAGATATTATTTTTTGATCTACGTCTTTTCTTGAGTCTTACCGCCGCTGAGTGAATCCCGATTTTTTGGTAGTTTCAGAATTCACTACTTTTATTTAAGATTGTCTTCATTTATCCATTCTTATTACTATAAACTATTTTTTTTATTTGCAGGCGCTTTCGGATGTTTCCAAAAAGGGAATTGCTGACTCACCTGTTCAATCAGAATCTGAAGACTACGTTGGAGAACAACATAATCAAATTGTACATAATGTGAGTTACTTACTTTTATTTGTTAAATACAATTTTCATTTGATATGTTTGTTCTTAGCAAAATACTGATAGTAATGGCAACAATGACGATATGGATGGTTCGAGTTTTTCAAGTTTTTATTCGTCATTTATTAAAACAACAGATGATTCAGAAGATCCACAAGAAAACGATAAGGAAACAATTTATCGAAAAATTAAAGTCGAATTGGTATCTAAATTAATTGAGACAGGTGAAGAAGAACAGACCCAACATGGAGATGGATAAAATATTTGTAATTGTTATTTTTCGTGCATTTACAAATATAATTATATCACAAAAAAGAAAGATACAATTTCAGGGCACTTGCGTTCTTGCCTCTTTTAAAGGTCTATTGTAGAACTATGTTAAAATTTATTAAATAAGCATAATTATTGACAAAAATATTTCATGTCAATAATGTCACACTTGTACACAATTTTATACCTTATAACCTTGAGGCTCAAATTTTATAAACAGGCTTCTATTGCAAATATGAAGCTGCTGTTGTCGCTAGTTTTCCTTTTTTTAAGTGTACGAAACTTATTATCGCATTACATTACTTTATTTTTATTTTTATTATTTATTTATATTTTGTTTATGTTTTAAATTTAAATTTATTTCCAAAAAAAAATAAGAGCAAGAGCTTATAATGCAACCTTTTTTATTTAAATTTATATTTGAATATAATAAAGTACAAAAAACTGTTGTATAAGTTACCTTATCTTAGTTTCATTTAAATTTAATAAACAAATATTTATCGAAATAGGCATATACATATGTAGTTATATTATAACTGATTGACGAATTAGTGCTTTTATTGTAAATATATTCAAACAACGTGTAAAATATTCTTTTTTTTTTTTAATTTACTTCAATATTTTGTAGGTATTTATTTATATACATATACAAATTAATGTAAAACATATATTGTTAATGAAAGAAAAATAAATTATGATTTTAGTCAAGATTATAAGAGATTTTTCAGCGCAAACTTTTTATTCAAGTCAAAAGTATCGGTTTTCGTCAAAAATTTGCACTTCTCGGTTTAACTTATATATACAAAACTCATGCTTAAACGGACTTGCGTCTTTTTTTGTTTGTAATGAACTTCGTATAAAAATTGAAATGTTTATAATTTTTGTACAAAATATAAATACATTTGAAACGTAATTTTTAATGAAAAACAAGACCCGAATCTCAGATCGTTGATATCTGCGTTGCAATGTATACAGGGTGTCCCGTAAAGGATGGTCCAAGCTAAATATGGTGATAGGCTAGGTTATGACCTTTAAGATTTTTTTGAATGGGCAGGTTTAGACAACATTAGGGACTTCATTTGCAGTCAACTGCATTCCTTGAACGTACATTTTACCAAGGCAACTAGTAAGTGTCATAAGTTTCAAACTCGGAACTTTATTTCACTAACCTCTACTAACTTTAAAGTCAACTTTTCAATAAAGTTGCCTTAAGTGGAAGGCAATTTTTTGGTAGCTGGCCAATCAGATACTTGAAACTTGCCTTACTTTCAAGTCCCTTACGTCGCTTCGTCTGAACCTGCCCAATGTTTTTATTTGGAATGTCAACGGTTTGTAAGTATAACGGGTTTGAAAAACGCCTTCTTTTAGTTGGTTATTCACTCAACTTGTCCACCAAATGATTTTAGTTTTTAACATTTCTGGCATTTTAAAATAAACAAATATCGGGACAATTTATTTTAAGTACAAAAAAAATTATAGGATTCAATAAAAACTTTGAAATTTAAATCGAACCCAATTTTACACTTGAATGTTTAAAGATGTATGCAAGCAAGAATTTTTGTGACTTAATATTGTTTTTTTATCTTGAAAATTGTGTTTGTTCTGAAACTTTCTACAAAAGTATGAATCTTAATACACATAAGCTTAAATTGAAAGTTATGCCTTTTTGAACCCGTGAGACTCGATCGGAAAAGGACATGACAGTCTCTTACGATTGTAGCCGTCTCACATCGAAACTTCTCACAGTACTTCCTTGTTTTGGCTTGGATCGGGATATCCGTAGCCGTACCTTGGCTACAGCGAGGTAGTGGTCCGAGTCAATGTTGACCCCTCGGAATGTTCGGACATCCTGTATACTGGAGAAGTGTCGTGCGTCGATCGCAATGTGGTCAATCTGGTTGATAGTTGATTGATCAGGAGATTTCAATGTCCCCTTGTGGATATTGAGATGTGTGAACTGCGTACTAGCTACCAGAACGTCTCGCTCCGCAGCGAAATCGATCAGCCTGAATCCGTTGTCGGAGGTGATGTTGTGCAGGCTGTATCTCCCGATTGTGCCACCAAAGATGTCTTCTCTTCCTAGCTTGGCGTTAAAATCTCCTAATACAATTTGAATGTCATAGACAGGGCACTGTTTATTATGTCTTGTCCAAGAGCTCGAATAATATGTCTTTGGTGTCTTCATCTTTCTCCTCTGTTGGGGCATGCGCTCATATTAGGCTTATGTTTGCGAATTTAGCCTTGTTGCGGATTGTCGTGATGCGCTCGCTCACACTGTTGAAACTCAAGACTTTTTGCCGGAGTCTAGTTTCAACAACAAATCCACATCCAAATAGACGCTGTCTTTGTTCTCGGTAGCAGTCGCCGTAGTATACATCGCAGTCTTTTAGTTTGCGTTTGCCTGGTCCATCCCATCGCACTTCTTGGATGGCGGAAATATCTGCCTTGCAGCAGTTTAGCGCTTCCGCTAAATGTTCGGTTGCACGTGGTCTGTTAACGGACCTTATATTCCACGTACAGATCCGAAGTTCGTTGTCCTTATTTCGTTTGCTTGGGTTGTCAACAGTGAATCCGTCCGTATCCGTGGCTTGTTGGTGCTTCGCAACTAAGTTCTTAACTAGCTTAAATTAATATGTCGATGGTTACATTTTGGCCGAGATGTCGTTGTTGTCTTTTCACGATGACAAAATATACTTTTTTTTTAAAATCCACTATGTCTTTTAAATCACTAATTTTTCTAATAATATTAAAAGTTTTACAAAACCTATTTCATTCACTCGTCTCATTCTGTGGAGCTATTGGTTGTTAAAATTTTTGTTCATAAACCTGAAGGTTTGTATCAAACAAACGTTTGTTTAATTCTGTATGAATGGTAGTTTTTTATGAATTGAGATTTTAAATATCAATTGTCACACACTTAGGATTAAAATATAGTTTACATAATATATTTGATCTGTAAAAATTCATCGACGCACATCAGTACAATTTTGTAATCAATATTGTAAAATGCAACTATTTATAATGTTGGATGTTAATTCCATGGATAATACATACCTACTTTACAGTTATATTTTTACGAAGTCTTTTCTGTTTCAATATTAGATGATAACTTCACCATAGAATGGCTCAAAAATATAAAATAAATGAAATGCAAAAAATCAAAGATTTACCAAAATGTCGACTTTATTTTTTCTTTTGTTTTTTAACAGGTACGCAAGTATTTTTATCCTCCGCGGGTTTTCCTTTTATTTCTTGAAACTTTTGAAGACTAGAACAGAATAAAACCTGTAATTAAAATAAACATAATAAAACAAAACATTTATATTGATATGAGAGTTTTATAGAAATGTTACCGTTTGAGCCCAACCAGCATAATCACCATAAATTTGTCGAAAATGATCAGCAACTTCTTCGTATAATTTCGGAGTAACAGATTTAATACCACTTAAACGTGGTAAATAGGAAGATTGTGCAATTTTATAAATATGTGTATCGATTGGTACCGATTCCAAATGATTAAAAGCCATCAAACATATACAATCGGCAACTTTAAATCCAATTCCAGGTAAAGTGACCAACTCAACTCGAGCATCTTTGAACGATAGACTTCTTAATTTATCGAACCAATCATATCCACCTGACTCGTGTATTTTTTTAACACTTCCAGCAATGAATTTAGCACGATAGCCAAATTTAGCTTCTCTCAGAGCAGGTTCAAGCTTAAAATTCGAACTAGATTAATACACGAATGTTATATGATAATGAGGACTTACCTCATCTTGATGCTCACATAAAGAGCTTAAACTGGGAAAAGAATAATAATCGTTGCCTTCGTATGAACATATTTTATTGCCATACTTGGAACATAACCATTGAACCATTGTAGATATTCTGAAAGTTTGTTTTTAATTATTTTTTTTTTATTATGATTTTTTAAACAATTAATGGTTCCTGAGAGGTTCATTTAAGTGCACGCAGAGGCACTTTCTCATGACTATAGATATAAATGGAGGCCATGAGTGTTGTCTTACCATAACTCGTTGGATCTATGGGTATAACTGATTAAAGTTTTGGACTGTGTCAATCTAGGTCACTCAGTTGGTGGTATGCATAAAATTACTGTATTCACTTAAAGTAAAAAATTCGAATTTCAAGAATGTTGTTCGATAAACGTTTACTTTCACGAATAGGTGTATTATTTTCGTCAAAGGATTGAAAATCAAGATAGAGCAGGATACAATACAACTTGGAACATTTATCAAATTTAGCCATACGCAGTTTTGAAGTCAACTTTTTTATCTTAAATTTTCCCTAGGATTAAAAAAATATTGTACTGAATGATTACGGCCGTGAAAAACCTTTTGGTACTCGGATTTTTTTATATTTTTTTTTTTGCAAAATTACTCATGATTTTCTTCTATTTTAAAAACTTCAAAAGCTTTTATCTCAATATTTTACATTGTTTAGTTAATTTGTTATTAACAATTATGTGACGATTTTGTAAGCAAATTTGGCATTTTTCACTAAAGAAGCCCGCCGCCGTTTGGCCAAAAATGAATACATCGCAAAAATCTTACGTACTTTTTTAGCAGTTAATATGTATAATCAAGAAAACATTTATCTACTTATTATAATCAGAAAATTCCAGGAGCTATTAGTTCGACCATTGACCAGTCAATGATATTTAAAAAAAAAAATACGTAGGTAATTCCAATATGATTTTTAGTTTTTTCTAAAAAAAAAAAAAAAAAAAAACACAAAAAGCCTCTAAGGTGGCCTAACCCATTAAACTGAACGGCACATCTTTCTATTTAACTCTCTTCCTAGAGAAGAGTTAATTAAATGCTTTTCCTGATACGTTATTGCATTTTTAAAAGAGGAAAACTACGTCTTTTGAATTTCGTACAATTGATTCCATGAGACTATTTTACCTAATTCCGGCAACAAATTGAACTTTTAACGATCTTTCGCGCTTAAAGTTGATTTGTGACTACAAAAGTAAGCCCATAGGTCTTTACCAAATTGAAAAAGTGCAGAATATACTGCTGACGAAAAGTATGTACTAGTTTTTATGCATTTGAAAAAAATGTATTTACTAAAAAGATTCATCCAAACAAAGGTATACTTTGATTTAAAGCATATACTTATTTTCTAGTATATCGTTTATTTATATGCATACCACATTATCAATTATATGGAAAATCTTCCCACGTCAACACCCTCTAGTGTTCTATCTTTCAAAATTATGTCGAATTACTAGCATATGCTGATAACATTGACATAATGGGAAGAACTCAGCGTGATGTCAATGGGGATTTTGTGAGGCTTTTTGAGGAAAAGGCGGCAAAAATGGGTTAAACGGTTAATGAGGGCAAAACAAAGTGCATGCTGTCGTCAAGAAAGGACTTACAACATCGACATCTCGGTCAAAACGTAACCATCGACAGACATAACTTTGAGGTAGTTAAGGACTTCGTCTACCTAGGCTCCGCTATGAACGCAGAAAACAACCTCAGCGCTGAGATCAAAGAAGAAGAATAACTCTTGCTAACCGCTGTTGCTTTGGGCTAAGAAAGCAATTGAGTAGCAAAGCCCTCACTCGAGGGACCAAAGTGTCGCTATATAAGACCCTCATCATCCCCGTTAAGCTATACAGTACAGAAAGAAGTATGGACTATGACAAAAGCGGATGAAAGCACCTTGGGTCGTTTCGAGAGAAAAGTTCTTCGTGTGATCTATGGTCCCTTATGCATAGAAGGGAAGTGAAGGAGAAGATAAAACGACGAGCTGTACGGGCTGTACAGCGACGTAGACTTAGCCAGAAGGGTAAAAGTCCAAAGACTAAGATGGCGGAGTCACGGAGAGCGCATGGAAACCAATCCTCCGACCCGGAGTCTTCGAATTCACCCCCACAGGACAGCGCAGTAGAGGAAGACCACGGATCAGGTAGCGCGCACAAGTGGAAAGTGACCTCATCCAACTTGGAACACGAAACTGGAGACATCTAGCTAGGAACCGAGCTAGATGGAGAAGTTTGTTGGGTGAGGCCCTAGTTCACAAAGGACTGTAGCGCCACCTTAAGTAAGTAAGTATAGCAAATCTTTAGAAACAACCACATTTTAGTTTGACTCCATTTAGATGATTTAGTGTGACTCTTAAAGTCAAATCGGCATACTTTCTTTGCATGTGTTTTCTTATTGGACTAATTTTAAGACTTTATGTTATGAGTCTAAATATATTGCCTCGTTTTTTGAAAAAGCGTCTCTCGAAAAAAACTCACTCAATTGCATCGTTATTTAATATATTTTGATTACGCTACCCTTAATATATTTAAAGTTTAAACACAGAGCGATTGTTTTAAAAAAGAAAGTACTTAAAAAGCATTACTGATCAATATTTGGCAAAAAGAAAGATAAAAATAGAGTTATTCATATCTGAAATCATTCACAATGACATCTCTTAAAAACCATCCTCTTAACTGGTACTAAAATTTACACCATATTAACTTTGGGATTTTCTGGGCAGATGACTGAATGCGCCTTCTCTCTAAATTCATAGTTTTTTGCCTTCTGCTTTAGGGATTCGTAACAGAACATGGTCCAGAGTCAATTAAAGAGTCATTTCGTATCGTTGAAGAAAACAAAGATCAAGCCTCTGATTTGAAAATAGGCTTTTTACGAAGACCTCAAAATAACGATAACGCATGCTTCCTAATTACATAGTGACTAGAGGAGATACCTGATATATCTTTCGCATTTTACCTAGCTCAAACAAACCACAAATCCCAACATATTTTGTGCTCGTTCCTTCATATTGAAAGTGCTTTTAATAATACCTCTTACATTAACATGTAGAAATTCAATGCTGGGAAAAAGAATGACTTAGCGAATAGATGTGTAGGTCGTCGTCGTATACAGACATAAAACGAGTTAAGCTTACCTTTTGATGTGATTATTTTGGCTGCATATAAATGAAAGAATGTTTTCGAGCGGCTCTTGATCCAATACTCGGACAGCTTTAAGGGCTTCTGATGTCTCTGCAAAGTGTTTATGAGCTTTCTTCCATTTTTCATAGTTTTCATTCAAATCAAAATCTAAACGTAAATATTTCTTTAGAGTTTTTGTATAGAATTCTTTGGGATGCTTTTCGCTAGAAAATGCTTTGAAATTTATTTTTGTAGGTGTTTGATCCAATTCCCAGAAACATCCAAAAGCTACACCTTGCCATTTTTCTTCTTTATTTTCATTAATACGTTTTTCCCATCTTAAAATTATACGTAACATAAATAAGATAAATGTGGATAATTTAAAAAAGTTAAATACTTTACCGAAAACTTTGACCACCTAAAAGTGTTAGATCTAAGTTTAGTTGGTTCTTCGGATACAAGAGTTTTCCTTCAACAAATGTGGACATTTTAGAGATATTTAATAAAAATTCTTTTCGATATGATTTAAATAACATTCAGATAAATAAAAATGTTACTTTTAAGTGATAAAAGTAACAAAAATCTACATAACAATAACGAACAAGAATTAAACAAGAAATCGTAACTGTTTTGTTTAGAAATTTGTTTATATTTTTGTTTTTGAAACTCTAACAGACACATGTCATTTGTGTCATTGTGACAACAAAATATGATCGAATTCAAAAACATACATGAATTTAATTGGTAGAGTTCAGTGCATTAGAGTCACACTGGAAGGAATTGACACAAAAAAACAAATGTTTAAATTAAACAAATTAATCAGCCCTATTGTGAGTTTCACGTGAACAAGATTCCACCCGAAAAAAATCGCTTGTTTTAATTCGCCTATTGTGAGTTTCGGGCGAAAAAAAATTCATGTTCGAAAGATTTCCCTTATTGTGAGCACTCAATTCGGGCGGAATGAAATGTCATTTGGCGCTAAAATTTCCACTTATTTTTTAGAGGCGAATAGGAAAACAACAAATAATGATGTAAGTTATTAAATTCAATGGGGCATATTCATAGATGTTAACTAGACTCTTGCTAAGTTGTTACTAAGCAAGTCCAGAGTTTAGGCTATTCATAAATAAATTTAAACCTAAGTTTAGGGCTAAGTCTGTAGTTTAACTATAAACATAGGAAATGCTGTGTTTAAGTAGTTATTATCACAGCCAAATGTCATATTTTATTCTTATTTGTAAATTGAAAAAGTAAATCATATAAAATAAATTGTACGTCAACTTGCTGTCCAGAAAAATGTCGATTGATACCGCAATTGAAGACCAGTTTTCCTGCCTTTCGCCTTTTATATTTTCCTTGTTATTCATCTTAAATATTATAGAACGTTGTTTGTTGCTATTTTTTATATTTTTTATTAATTAGTTTTGTTTAACTTACTTTTTTCGACATCCAATTTGAGGAATGACAGCACAAAATAAAAACTTTGAAAATATAAAAGTATTTTTTTGCTTTGACCTGTCATTTGAAGTATAATTGTAGTAGAATACAACCTTAAACAAGGGTTTTACTAAACACATCATTAAAATTGACTATAAATAAGAGCTGTGTTTATTTAATCAACAAACCTTAAACTATATAGATCAAGAAATAACGACTTTATGAATACGCAAATCAATCAATTCAAAACAAAGTGATATGCTGCTCCATAAAATGCAAGAAAACCCAGAAATAGCACGCGGCTTTGTAAAAGAAAGCAAGGACAAAATCAATGCATTTTGGAAGCGGATCACTTTGGAACTCAACAGCGCAGGGCCTCCAATCAAAACTGAGTTCGAATGGAAAAAGGTAAAGACTCACTTTTATTTTTTGTGCTAACTCAAAAAAAGAAATGTTTTTTTTTTTAAATTGGTTTGGAATGACCAAAAACGCTACGTGCGAAAAAAGGCTGCTACTAATAAAATGTATGAGAGAGGCACAGGAGGTGGACCTAACAGAACCCAAAAATTCTCTCCTGGCGAAGAGGCTATTTTCCAACTCGTTGGAATGAAGGAAGCAGTTGAGGGTGTTGGAACTTCGCAATCTTTTGGATTGAACCTATGTACCCCAAAAAATAAAACAAGGCGATGAAGAAAATCAAAGTCCGACTCAAGATTTGTTTGACGCAATTGTTGTTTATGAAGATCAAAACCAACAAACGACAAAAAAAAGATCAATGAAAAGAGGAGATGCGACACCATCACGAAATGGAAAATTTCAGAAAGATGGAAATTGAAGAATTGATAAACAAAAATCGTAAGATGATTGAGCTGGAGGAGTTGAAAGTTCATATATTGCGAGAAGATACAAAAAAGTGAATTGCTTTATGTTCTTAAGAATTACCTGTTTTTTTTTTAATTTTATTTATTTATTTTTTTTATTTCTTTTATTAAGTTAATTACTCAACCTGTGAATAAGATCAAAAAGTCTGTTAATTTTAAGTTCAACATAAGACTGTGAAATACAAATAAGACTAAATATAATTTTCTAAAAAATACATTAATATTTTATTGTTGCTGTACTTTCAATTTCGTAGACGTTATTTACTTTGTTAAAAGGCAAAGTTAAGTCACTTTTGAAATTTTACGAGGAGTAAAACCTAGAAAATAATCAACAAAATGTTATGTTTTTTTGTTTAATGAATTATTTGTTTTAACTCTTTTTTTTATTGAAGTTGTTTTTGTTTATTTTTTTATTATTTAACTGTTGTTTTAAACAAACCTTTTCGCTTTATTTTAAATAAATATTTTAGTATTAAAAGAAAGAAAAGTATTTACGTTTAAACCTCTTTTATTTATTTTGTCTCTATTGTCATGTAAATTATAAGGAATTTGCAATTTCATTGCGAATACGCTATTATACTTAGCATGTTGAATTTCATGAAGAAATCTTGGCTGATTCTTCTACACTCGTTTTGTGTTGGCCACTTTATCCATTCTGGACAAAGCCTCTCTTCCAACACTTCAGCCATTATAAGGCTTACAGATGGTTTTGCCAACCCAACTTCATGGTCCTTCCCAACTCCCTTTTGGTACCCGCCCTCTGCAAGGAAATGTAAGGTGGCTGCAAGTTTAATAATTGGGGGTTGGAGCAATCTCTGAGTTGTCTTCTGATACATCTTTGTTTTTGTTTTTCTTCCTCATCAATTATCATTTCGCTCAGGGCTATGCTATACATGTTCCTAAAGTAAAATATAAAAACAATTGTAAACAATTTTTGCAATAAAATATCATGTTCAAGTTCATACCTTTTGATGAGAGCAAATAGAAAGGCTACGGCAAAATCACAAAAAAACAATTTGTATTTGTTTTATTTACTTATTATTTAAGTATATATTTTATATATATTTTTATGAATTTAAGACGGAATGCACGGATATTTGTTTACCTTTTTAAAAATTTTAATTCGCACTTCACTCATCTGTTAAAAATCTGTTTAGCTGTGTTCGAAGTGATGTAGTTCTGAATTGTTTCGTTTTTTTTTGTTCTGGGTGGTGTAGTTCGGTAATTTGGTTATGGATACCGTCGTTTGGTTTTTTTTCTTGAAAAATTACTCCTAACATACAAAAAACATTTGATAAAGTTTTTAAACTCAACAAATTGTAATTTTCATTCGAAAAGGTTTTGAAAATAATAATTTATTTGCAAAACTAGAACACCGTCCCATTGTAATTTTTTCTGGGATTTGTTCAGATATTTCGTTCAGCTTGTATTTGTCTTTTCAATGAACGCTACTTTTTTTTCGAAATGTCACCACTAATTCGAAGTGAAATTGTATTCGGGCGAAACTCGCAATAGCTTTTTTAATTCCGGGCGAACAAAAATATTTCGGGTGAACGATTTTCCGGGCGAAACTCACAATAAGGCTGAATGTATTTATGATCCGTAAAGGTTATTTTTTAATACGTGATACAACAACAATTTGTGATCTGGATCTCTATCTGGGTCAATTCAGAAACCTAAATAATAGTCTTAATTATGGCATATAGATGGCTATTTTGTGTATCAAATGGTAATGAAGTGTGAACTGTAGTTGAAAGAAAAGAGGCAGAAAATGATAATGAAATTGAAAAGAAAACAAGCATAAGAAAAAAAGAGATAGCTATATAAAAGAGAAACCTCTCAAAACAAATTGCATTTTCGTCTCCAAATATGACGGATGCCAAAAGGAGGCTCAGGGCCTTTCTCTACCTATTATGAACTTCCATTTTTTTAAACGAATTTCACACAGATTTTTCATGCAATATTTGAATTTTACATAAAATAAAAACTAACTTTCAAGGAAATTATATTAACAGTTGTCAACAAGTAAAAGCAGTTTATAGGAAGTTAGGAAGCGTTACCACCTAAGAATTCTCTCCCACTTTAGGGTTTCGAAACATAAAAATGTAAATCCAATTTAAAGGATTAATTGTAAGTTTTGGGTTGCAAATAACAGGTAAAATAGCCAATTGTACATTTTCACTGTCCTATGGCCTATATTTATATCAGGCGACGAAAATCCGTTAACATTTTCAAATTACCATCTAATGGGTACAGTGGATGTGCAGCTGGTCTGCATGCATCCTTGCATATTTGTCTGCATCCTAAACACAAGTGCATGCTTTCCGCCTGTAAATGATTCCTAGCTCTGTCAAATAATAAGAGAAACTTGAAGTTATGTTGTGGATGATAGGCCAAAAGACCAATTGAACAATTGTTACTTAATATTTTATCCGTGTTCAGAATCTTAAGTTCACCGATTTCCATTGAAATTTAGTTATCTCAAGAAAATACGTGTGTTAAGACAAAATTAAAAAAAAAAACAAATAAGTATATTTATCCTCATAAAAGTTTTTAACATTACAGACTAATGTGACACCACCAAAGAAAATCGGCTCTGAACCTATTCATTTAAATTATTATTGAACGTACCCCTTCAAAATATTTTGTCAACTGTCAAAATAATTCGTCTCAAAACAAAATACAAAATAAACAAACAATTTTTGTATTACCTTTTTTACAAATAAAATTGACGGCAAGATCTTATTAATAAATAAAATATTATTTATGCAGATAAAATGTCTAGTAAAAAGCATCATTCTTCAAATGAACAAACTAATCTTGTGGACTTCTCCTTTTGTGACTATAAATCAGCATTCGAAGGAATCCTAACATCACCCACTCATCATGAACTTATTGTTGAAGATATCCGAGATTTTTGGAAATTCGTAAATAAATACGAAAGTATGTTACGAAATGCCGGTCAACCTATATTAGCTGAGCCACTATCACTATCAAAACAAGCTGAGGAAAATAAATATAACAATTTTCACAAGCGAAACTTTATACCACTCGAACTGGCTTACGATACACAGAAATGTAGTATGGGTCGATATGTGGAAAACTCGAATAAATTGAGTAAGCTGAAAATATATCAATTTGTTGAAATCGCATTGATCTATATGGATTTCAAGCAAAAAGAAAAATTCAACAAAATCAAGAAACTACGGAAGTCCCAAAGGAATCTACCAATTGCTAAATTTAAACAACAAATTCAGGAAACCTTGAAGAATAGTCAAGTTTTGATAGTTGCCGGTGATACGGGCTGTGGTAAATCAACACAAATTCCACAATATCTTTTTGAATTTGGTTTTAAAAACATAGGTAAGTTACTTTGATTTTAGTCCAAGATAAAAAGAAATTTATTTGGTTATAAAAACTTTAATTTAAGCTTGCACGCAGCCTAGAAGATTGGCCTGTGTCTCTTTATCAAAGCGTGTTGCTCATGAAATGTTGGATGACTATGGGACGAAAGTGGGTTTCCAGATTCGATTTGAAAAAAATAAAACATCCAACACCAATATTGTATTTATTACTGAAGGATTGCTGCTACGTCAGGTATTTATTTGTTTCTTACCAATACCACTTTCTACCTATTCACTTAATTATTCATGCATGCGTTTCTAGCTAGCTCTTGACTCAAATCTCGATCAATATGATGTTTTGATTTTGGATGAAATCCACGAGAGAAATCTTTTTGGTGACTTTTTGTTGGGTGTCACCAAGTGTTTGTTAAGAGCAAAGAGTAACATGAAACTAGTTCTTATGTCTGCTACGATAAATGTTGAACTTTTCAAGAATTACTTCGAAAATGAAGGGGCTCAACTAATCGAAGTACCTGGTCGTTTGTATCCAATAAAAACAATCTATCTACCACCACCAGCATTGGATTTGAAACGTAGTGGACAACGGAGTAGTGCATCTACCCGTCTCGATCCGGGACCATTTATTCAGGTTTTGAATATAATCGACCAAAAATATCCATGTTAGTTATTTTTGCTGCTAATATTATTATTGTAAAAGAAATATACAATTAATTTAATATTGTTATTTTTCAGTGACTGAACGTGGTGATGTTTTAATATTTGTTAGCGGTGTCAATGAAATAACAACAATCTGTGATGCTGCCAAAGAATATTCAGAGAAAAATAATCATTGGATTGTTCTGCCACTTCATAGTGGGTTGGCTTTGGCTGATCAAGATAAGGTAGGTGAATATTTAATAATAATTCATAATAATTAAAAAGGGTTTCGAGCGGGAATTTTTTAAATTTAAAGTGCGATTATCGAAATACTAGTGGGTTGAGGTAGGCAGGATTGGTATCATTCTATGCGTAGGATTTGCGGAATTGTTAGTCGCCTAGAGCCACTGGTCAGGAGCGCACCGTGCGTTTGAGGTGGAGCAATATTTGAAGTGCGGTGAATCATTATATTTTTGCTCATTTTAATACTCGACGACTAAGTCATTTGTCGATCCCGCAACTTATCTGGCCGTGAGTACAAAGATTCAAGCAAGAAGGCACAATCGTCAATAGACCTATTTCTGTTTTTTATTAATTTGAATTTTAAAGTTGGAAATATTTAGCTGGACACCCTTTATAACAATTTACTGCTTGATTATCTTTCTAATTTTATTTTGTACTAAATGTAGAATTAAATTCTGAAAAGACCAACGCATTCTGTTCTCCTATTCACCTTTGTATTTTTTTTCTACTACATGGCATATCGGTTAATGGATACTAACTTAATATTAATGTAGGGTTCCACAATAAGATGTTTCATTTAGAATAGACTGCTATTTAGGCGGATGCTTCTTCATGTTTGAAAACGAAAAACTAAAACTGAAACGATGTATGCTTCAACACACAATTGAATTGTGAAAATTTTGCAGTCACAGTTCGCAGTTTTACAAGAAAAGTTTCCTGACCGCGTTCAAAGAGGTAATCACTATTGGCCACCAAAATGTTGTAATTTTAAACCTTTACACTTTTCTTAAATGGCACGAGACAAAAAAGGTCTAATTATTCCGATTGATTGCTAGAAAAAGAATGTGAATCAAATAAAATGATTTATGTAGAGGGTTTGAAGGCGAACAGCCAAAATAATATTCCATTCTCTTTCTCTCCTGCTGTCAAATCTAGCTTAAGTTATGCAGCGACTAGTTTTTGTCACTTAAAGAAATGTTCCTAAAATTAGGATACAGCCTTAATCTAGCACAACCTTCTCCCAACCTCCACCTACTTTAATCCTTGGAACCACAAAGGATTCACATAGATCCGAGTGGAATTCTTTGCGGCCATTGTTGATGCTTCACCCCGTAAAATCTAACCTATACCAATGCTGCACAATCAATTCAAGATATTAAAGAAGCAACTCGTGTAGTTATAGAGTATACCTATACAACCGTAAATTTGTCATTGTATCACTCATTCTCATCATCTTCATTAAAATTGCATGTTCCAATGCTCCGAGTGTCCTCAAGCGCCAAAGTATGTATTGTCGTCTGTCATAACATGTGATTCAAAAGATTTTCCGATTCAATTACTCTTCGACTACCCAAGCTGTCCACCGGAGTCCACCCTACTTGATTTGTATTCCAGTATCTGCTTTGATATAGAATTTATATAGTTCGTGAACATACATATATAAATCTGATATTCCGGATAGTATCCCTGAAAAGGTCTTCTTCTACTCTTCTGGGCTTGTTTCGAGTAGTATCGAAAAAAGCATTTGTTCATCCAATTCACAAAAAGCGAATGTTCTTTTGTCTCAAATTATCGACAACCAATAGCACTATTATCAATTATCAGTTTAAGAAATATCTTAAAGAACGAAAGCTTGTTAATGACTGGCAGTTAGGGTTTTTTCGTAACAATAGGTCCATAGTTCATCACATTGTTCATCTTACCGAACAGTGCAGCAAATCTTTACATAGTTTTCAAGAAAGTAATTGTATTGCACTTAATATTTCAAAAGCATATGATAAAGTGCGGAATCCTGCTTTGTTTTTAAAATGCATGTTTTCAGTGTCGACGAATCCTTCTTAGTTGGGTTAGAAATTTCCTTTCGAACCGTTTAATAATTTTTTTTAGAGTAATCATGTTTCTCATGTTTCTCATGTTTTTTTTTTTTTTTTTTTTTTTTTTTTTTTTCGTAGGAAGGTGAGAAATCTCCAGAGACACTATAAGCCCGATGCTTATAGTAGTGTCAGATTTTTACTGACTAAAACTCACCTCCCTTATCTTCTATATTATTACTACAACTAAGTCCAGCTTAACAAGTAGTTTTAGCGTCATTTTGTTCGCGTTTTGTCAGGAAGCTCCCCAACGAGAGGACCTGAAGATTCCACAAAATTCGAGTGGAGAGATTAATTTGTTTGCGCTAGATCAGAAGGTCTTGTTCGGTGCAGACGCCGAAAAACGAACGCCTCGCTAACAGATTGTTGGATTAAGTTATTGCTATGATTTCTAAGTCGTGATCATAGCTCTGTTGCAAATTTTTTAATTTCGTTTTCTACATATTTTATATTTAAATCTCTATGTAAGTCGCTATTTCTTACATACCATGGAGCATTTACTATTATTTTAAGTACTTTGTTTTGGTAAGTTTGCAAAATTTGTATATTTCTTACGTTGGTACAACCCCAAAGTTGTATACCGTACGTCCAAACTGGTTTCAGTACTTGCTTATAAATAAGAAGCTTGTTATAAACGCTTAGATTGGAATATCTTCCAATAAGCCATGTCAATTCGCGGAGTTTATTTTCCAGTTCATCGCGTTTCTTTTTTACATGAACTTTCCATTTAAGTTTCGCGTCTAGAGTCATGCCTAGATACTTCGCTTCATTAGCGTATGGAATTTGCACAGAATTTATATAAATAGGTAAGTTATATACTTTTTTATACGTAAAATTTGTGTGCGTCGATTTCGTTTCATTAAGAGCAATTCGCCATTTCTTTGTCCAATCTGAAATGCTATTTAATGCCTTTTGAAGCTTAGAGGTTGCCGTTTCTACTGAATCCGATATTGCGAGTACAGCTGTATCATCGGCAAAAGTGCCTAAAGTTGTGCCTTCTGTTTGGGGTATATCTCGGGTATAAAGAACAAACAAAATCGGTCCAAGGACCGAGGGGGGAAACCCCAGCGTTTATTTCTTTAAACTCCGAATACTCCGTTCCTTGCTTAACTCGAAAGAATCTATTTTCTAGGTACGATTCAAGAATGTTATATATTTGCTCTGGAAAGACTTTTAATTTATGTTTTAGCCCGTCATGCCAAACTTTGTCAAAAGCTTGGGAAACGTCAAGAAATGCAGTTGAGCAAATCTTTTTTTCTTCAAATGCTTTTTCAATTTCGTTAGTTATTCGGTAAACCTGATCAATTGTCGAGTGATTATTCCGGAAACCGAATTGGTGGTCGGGAATTAAACGTTTTTCTTCAATAATTGGTAGCATTCGTTTAAGAAGCAATTTTTCAAATATTTTAGATATAATTGGTAAGAGAGAAATTGGTCTATACGATTTTTTCTCATTCGGTGGCTTACCCGGTTTGGGGATTATTATTACTTCGGCGACTTTCCATTGCGTGGGTACGTAAGCAAGTCTTAAAGCAGCGTTAGTGAGCTGTAAGAGCTTAACCATTGCTTTTTTAGGCAACTCTTTGAGGACACGACCGTTAATCAGGTCGTAGCCAGGAGCTTTATTATTTTTCTGCCGTTTTATTTCCTGGACAAGTTCAGTCAAAGTAATATTCCTGATAGAAAAATTGTCCGGCGCTGGTTGGAGCTCTCCGTCATTAGTCAGAAGCTCTTGACCATCGAAAGGTTTGAACGTTTCCTCAAGGTGCTTAGCAAATAAATCCGCCTTTTCCTTATCAGTTTTTGCCCATTCAGAATTATTTTTTCGAATAGGTGCCGACATTATTTGAGGCTTTTTAATACCTTTTATCGTCTTCCAAAGAGAATAATTCGTTTTTTTGTCTGCTGTTAGGCTTTCAAGATAGGCAGAATTCTCGCTGTTTTTAAAATCTCGTAACAAATTTTTAATCTTGTTTGATAAAAAGTTGACGACACTTTTATGCTGAGGAGCACGTGATTGCTGCCATACTTTTCGAGCTTTTCGTTTTTCGCGTATCAATTCTTTTATATCTTCTGGAATTTTTTCTTCGTATCGCCTTGACTTTTTACTACAGATCGGAGTATTATTCCAAGCTGCTTCTTGAACAATATTTATAAATTTTTCTGTTTCATCTTCTAACTCAAACGGAGTTTGCAAAGAGACGTTCAGTATAATTCTATTTTCGCAATCTTCTTTGAATTTATCCCAATTTGTGTTATTATTTGTTAAGATTAGGGGCTTTTCTTTTTCGATTACGTTACTGTTTATTGTTAATATAACGGCCGAGTGATCCGTAGAAAAATCGAAGTTATCATCTACTGTCATATATTTTCTGTTCATTCCTCTTGCGATGAAAAAGTCAACAAGATCGGGTGTTTTCGCTGTATCGGTTGGCCAATACGTTGGTTTTCCTGATGAGAAAAATTCAACGTTACATTCAATTCCCGCTTTGTAGAGTTGTCTACCCTTCGTCGAAATGCAACGTGATCCCCAAAATAAATGTTTCGAATTGAAGTCGCCGCCAATAATAAATTTTGGACCTAAAGCGTTGAAAAGATCTTTAAAATCGTTTTTGTCTATCTTGGACCGAGGAGGACAGTAAATAGACGCAATATTAAAAAATACGTGCCTTACTTTTATGCTAACGGAAGTAACTTGCATTGTATCGAGCTCGATATTTATCTCAAACGAATGATTGATATTTTCTCTGATAAATACGGAAGAACCACCCCTTGCTCTTTCGGATGGATGGCATGCGTGGTAAGCCGAATAACCTTTAATACTTAAATTTGAGTCTTTTTTCAAATGAGTTTCAGAGATCAAACAAATATCTATTCTTTCGTTAAGTAGAACCGTTTCTAGTTCTTCGATTTTTGCGGTAAGTCCGTTCGCGTTCCATGTTATTATTTTGAGTTGTTGGGACAACTGATCCATGTTTACGGTAAATTTGGTGTTTTAAGAGCCGCCGACTCAAATTTGTCCAATTTCTCAAGAATAATTGTGTTAATTCTCCCTTGTTCTTCTAATCGTTCAAGTATAAGGGAAAATACATTTTGAACGGAGTCAGGTTTAATAGTTTTAGGTTTTTCGGGCGCCGTGACTTGAGCGTACGTGTTCGTCTTTTTTGTTTTTATGTTTTCTGAGGGTAAAACGTTTTCATTATTTTTCCCGTCCGTTTTACTCGACGCTTGAGTATTAGTCTTGGTTTTTAATTTTAATTCTTTGTTTTGCTTTGAGGTATTTTTTTTAGTTTTCTTACTAAATTCTTCGCGCCTCTTTAACATTTCCTTTGCGACCTCACAGCCACGGTAATTTGCTGGATGATTACCTTTGCAATTCGCGCATGTAGCCGGAGTTTCTTTTTTAAGACGGCATACATCAGTCATGTGCTTTCCCGCGCATTTAACGCAAACGGGGTCCTTCTGACAATAAGCTGCTGTATGGTTAAAACCTTGACATCGCTTGCACTGAGGAATGAGGCGTTTGTTCTTTCTTAGTGGTTCGATTTTTACAACAATATTCATTATAGTTTTAATATTATAAACATTGTCTACATTTTCATTTTTATCGAAACTTAGAATAAAAAGCGGAAGAGCGCGTTTTATATAAGCGGTTTCGATTCCTTTTTCTCGCTTCAAAAGATTTGTTGCGTCAAGAATCTTAAATCCTTTGGTTTTTAAGTCCGAAAGGATGTCTTCTTTTGAACAAGAGGGATGAAGTCCTCTAGCTACTACACGTAAAGGTCTTTCTTCTTTAATTGAATAACTATACCATTCAATTTTTTCATCGCTGAGTTTTTTCGACAGTTTTCTATAAGAATCTGAATCATTTACGTTAATTTTCCACGTATTATTGTGAGTGGATGTAGCTTTGAAATTCTTTTGCGCCGTTTCTTTTAGAATAGGAAGAATTTTGTTATAATCCGCTTGACCAACGATGTTTATCGGTGGAGGAAGTTTCTTATTCGCAGAAAACTGATCTTTCCGTGTAATTTTATTTGGTTTTAGCTGATTTTGAAACTTAGGCGAATGTTCAGCCTTCCGTTTTTTACAAGGTCTACTTTTTTCAGTTTCCCGAGCAAGTTCATCTTCATCAGTTTCATATTCGTGCCGATCTCGATGTTGTGGGCTTAGAGTATTTACTTTCATGTTTTCAGAAGTTTTTAACATCTTGTTCTCTTCACGAAGACTTTCGACTTCTTTTTTAAGCTCTTCGTAGAGTCTTATCATTTCGTTCAGCTTCTTTTGCAGTTCACAATTGTCCTGCTCAAAACTGTTTGTTTTCGGTGAGTCGCTTTTAGTGCCTTTTGGCACAACCGGTGGACTCTTTCTGCCGGTAACTCTCGGTACAGATGGAGGTGATCGAGGGACCTTATGCGCTTTCGCGAAAGGATTTATCAAATGCAATAAATGGCTCTCCCCAGAATCCGTAGAGCCTGCCTCCGAAGAGGATGGATTTGCCAGAGAAACTGGCTTTCCACCTGGGGTAATTAATCTATTTGTTTTTTCCATTGCATATTTTGTATACTTTTGTAGTTCTCAGTATACGGAGATTGGATTTTAGTCGCCTTTTACGACAAGCATACCTTACTTCGGGTAAATTCTTAACCCCTACCCGAAGGGGGTAAATGTTTGCAACTTCCAATCCACTGACGAAAGTACTCTCAGCTCTTTTTATTCGCTTCCACACTCACATTCCTCACAAAATATGATAAGCTCTTTAAATTTTGACCTACACAGCAGTGTGCAATGGGGATAAAAAATAGAGTAAAATTTAGTGCGTCTAAAACTTAAAACTCAATCGTTAAGGCGAGCATCAAACAAACTGAACATCTAGATATTACCGGTATGTCCGTCTGCAACCACCTCTTATGGAACGATCACATACGCGATGTTGCCAAAAATGCCTCAAGATGTTTGGGTTTTCTGGGACGATGAAAGAAATGTATCACTCCTTCTGATCTGGCTTCAATTTACAAAACCTACATATATACGTCCAAAACTTGAGTATAACTCCCATCTTCGCTTTATCAATTTTACCGTAATACTGAGTTTACCCCAAACTTCGACCGTACTTTAAACTTTTGAAATACGCTCTATTTTTCCCTGTAATTGCAATGTTGAAGAATGCACATCTCCTTTCTATCCTCTACTTTGTCCTGTATCCCTGACATACTAAATGTATAAAACCTTTGAGTGGACACTTGCTAAAAAACGGTCTTCAGTACTCTCCCATGGCTTTGCATAGTTCTACCCTGCCTATGTTTTGTAGGCGTACTTAAAGTCCATAAAAAGGTGTTGTTTAGATAATTTGAAATGATAATTTAAAGCCATTGGGCTATGCGTTTTCTTTTTGTCAATGATAGAGTAATAATTTATTACGCTAACTCGAGGACGTAAATCAAATTGTTTTGCTGCAAGTTTTGGCATTCCCTATTTTATGCAAAGAGAATTTTTCCATATGATAACTTTTTCACACTTAAATGCCATCGCCCGACTTAAACCCTTTCGAAAATTTCCTATCTTCGAATATTAATTCATTGACAAACAAAGCAGCATTCTGGAGCGTGGTATATTCTTATAAATGTCCTTTTTTTATCCTGGGAAAAAAAGAGGATTCATTATGAAGTCGAACATAGACCAGTTATATTTAGATTGACTACAATGGATATAATTTCTCTCCAACTACTTTAAAATTTGTCAATACTCATTTCTTGTATATTTGTATATCATTTTATCCTTAAAGGTTTTTGACTATGCTCCTGAAGGAATGAGAAAATGCATAGTGTCTACAAATATAGCTGAAACTTCCCTAACAGTTGATGGAATACGATTTGTTGTTGATTCAGGAAAAGTAAGTTAGACACTTTTTCTTTTCTTTATAATAAAAAACTAAATAAAACCAATTTTTGTGTTTTCTATTTCTTTTCTAAGGTAAAAGAAATGAGTTATGATACTTCGAGTAAAGGACAAAGACTCAAAGAATTTTGGGTATCAAAATCATCGGCTGAACAACGTAAAGGACGTGCTGGTCGTACTGGTCCTGGGGTAATATAAAACAAACATCAAACAACAATTAGCAAACATACATAAGTAATACATAAACTCAAGGTTTGTTATAGGATATTTTCAGAGAAGCAATTTGAATCTTTAGAATCATATCCCACACCAGAAATATACAGAGTTCCATTGGAAACTATTCTATTGCAAATGATATCAATGGGATTGCCAAATGTTAGAATTTTTCCATTTATTGAAGCTCCCGATGAAGAAAATATCGAACAAACCATTTTGGGTCTTAAACAACATGTAAGTATAAATTTTATAGAAAATGAGTTTTTAATGATAGTTTTTCTTTTCATTTTAGAACGCTTTGGCGGTAGATGAAAAAATCACACCACTTGGTCGAGCTTTGTCTAATTTACCGGTTGAAATAACTATTGGCAAAATGCTTCTCATGGGCTGTGTTTTTACTGATGTTGAGAAGATTCTTACTCTAGCTGCTGCTTTTAGTGTACAAAATCCATTCACTAATCGAGCATATAATGACACAAAATGTGCTGTAAGTGAATTAAAGTTTCTATAATTTCTCAAATAGTCATCGTGTTTTCATTTCGTTTTAATAGAAAGAACGTGAAGAGCTTGAATCAGACCAAGGCGATATATTTACGTTATTGAATGCCTACCAAGAATGGCTTCATTTGAAGTCGGATACATCTGAAAACACTAGAAAGTGGTGCTTCAAAATGGGACTAGAAGAACAAAGGTAAAGATTTTCTCTTGATCTATGTAGGGTTAAATTTTCCACAAATTTGTATCTGTTTGAACGCTTCGAATGGAATAAACAACTAATCTCAAAAATGTCCCAATTTTAGATTTTATGAAATAGCCAAGCTGAGAAACCAGTTCCAAAACATCCTTGAAACAAGCAACCTGCTACCCTCAAAATCCGAAGAATCATTATCCAGTGCAGATCGATCTCGTCGACATGGTGAAGTTCGAATGTTGAGGGCTATCAAACGAAAGCAAAAATATCAAGAACCTAAAAAACGTAAAATACTTAAAAGAAATCACGATGACGAAGAAGAATTCGGTGAAAATAATACTGATGATATTCGAGACGTTGATTTTAGGCTTACTCATGATTCCAATAAAATGGAGGTAAGGAAGTTTTATAGCTTTTTCGCTTTAGTTTCAGTTATTTTTTTTCTTAAATTAAGGTTTTGCTTGCATCATCAGATGTCCGAAGGCATAGAGATGTTGTTTTGTTGAAATTAATTATTGTAAGCGGATTCTATCCTCAAATTGCCGTTGCGGATGACTTTAACTATTGCAAGGTACGTTAATTCGGAGGGTTTTTTTTCTTATTTTAAAACAAAAATAGGCATTTGTTTATTGATATTTATTTTTCAGGGTGGAAGTCAACAGTTCTTTCATACATTTCTCAAACCGTTTTTATCAATTCATCCGAATTCACAATTCTCTAAAAACTTTGAGATATTAAAACTTAACGATAGTGACATTTTGGACAAACCAAACTATTATACCCCAAAGCAATCATTGAGTACAGCACATCAAGTGCTCTGTTATCAGTAAGTGTTTTTAACTTTTGTTTTCAGTTCATAGAAAAAGAAATAACAGAAGAAAAATATAATTTCAGAAACCTTCTAGAAACAGCTAAACCCTATCTTATGAATTCCATAAGAATGCCAGCTGCACAAACAATGTTACTTTTCTCGTTTTCCATTGATACAAATGCATCTGTAACTCGAATTGTTTGTGATTCGTGGCTTTGTTTGGATTTTCCAATTCCCGAAACTGGACGGGAACTTTTAAGTCGAGCTATAAAACTACGAACTAAATGGTCAAAAATGCTAAATGAAAAATTAAATGGCAAGTTAATTGTGAAAGAAAAGTAATTCATAGAAATAATTTGATTGTTTTTATTTTCTTTTCAATTTTAGATATTTCGAATCCATTGGAAACTAATTCAAGTAAAAAAAGTACCAAAGAAGATCAAATGGAACTTTGGGAAGATATGATATCGTTTATGAGTGCAAGTGTAGCTTATACATTGAAAAGACTTCTTCCAGCTGATGTTAAAGTAAGTTGTAAATCGTTAGATATAGAATTATGTAAATTGTTTTTTTTTTTTTATTAAAAGAGGCTTGATTAACATCTCTGTATATTTCATGATAAAGCAGGGGTGGAATCGGGTAAGGTGATTTGTGATAGGTGACAGTCACAATCAACAAATTCGGTCTGTGTAAGGTGATAGTCACCGGTGACAATCACGATTTGGTGACTTTTTCTGGTGACAGCTCTTTAGTTGTCACTTTCATTGGAAATTGATTTTTATTTTTAGTTGCTGAAATTTCAAGACAATATGAATGTGTTTAATCCTTTGATTTTACCTTCTGAAAATGCTGAAAATGAAAATATGAATCATAATAGAAATGTCCGGCTCTTGAGGATTAACCTCCGCAATAAAATAAACATTCTTGATCTTCCAAGTCCGCATCTAAAAAAATTTCAGATTCCTTTGAGTTGTTATTGCAACAGCTGTGTTTTTACATAGTATTACAACAACACAAACTTATCCGGATAGCTTCAGATCGGTTTTTGAATACAACCACTGAAATTGTAACAAACGTCAGTGAATTTCTTTTAAAGTGATACCAAATTCTAAACAAAATTTGGTGATCACCTTACATAGACGCAAAAATTAGTTTGATCACTTTTTATGATCACAAAGGTGACAATCAAAAATCACCTTAGCCGATTCCACCCCAGTTGTTCACGTTACGTAACCTGATACGATCGAACTTAGTTATTTACTTTACTCTGTTAAACAAAAATAGTCAGTACAGGGAAGATAGGACGTTTACCTCCCACTCTGATTGCATGAGCGTGTCGCTTTTTAAAGGATCTTCAGAGTATTCTTCTCAAAAGCTTCACAACCCAAAAACTCCTTCATAAAATCCACTGAGAGTGATAATGTTAACTCTGTTGAGATGTAGATCAAAAACACTTGAATGGAGATATAAATCCATATAGAGTGTTTTTTAGTGAAATACAATGGTCATGTTAGTGTACAACTTTTTGCGAAGAATCGCAACAACAATTCTTTAAGGAATAGCAGTGGTTTGCTCATTTTTAAGGGGCATCTTCCCCGAACGCAGTGTAGTGAATGCACATGAGGCGCCACTGCTTTGGAAAAAGCTCTCCCACAAGGCAATGACTATTTTTGTTGAAAAGAGTATTGACAGAAATTTACAATATTCCCGTTTGTATCGACCTGGCTCATTGTATCAACGTGGAGGATGATGGACCTCTAACCCTGGCAAAGCTCTAACTTATATGTCTGAATTAGATTGTTTCGGATTTTTTAAAGAAAAACAGCACTATGATAGTTTTGGATCAGACTCCGAGCCACGACGCCTCGCCGTGCAATGCTGTTTCACGAATATTGTATTGATATTAAATTCGTCAAGAAGTTCTGTGTGATCTAATTTCAGGGAAGTTTTCGAGAGTCGAATTGCAGCAATGCAATTCGAATTTTTACAATTAACTTTTGCAAAAAGAGTAAAGATGAAGAGGAGTAGGCTGCACTGTGTCTCATTTCAATGACGTAGCCTCTACTCTGCAAACTAGAAAACTTTTACTAGGAAGATTCTAGACATCCAACTAAGTGCAACAAAAGCAGTCTCGCACACTTCATAAGGAGATTCAAATGGTTTAGTGAAACTTTTGCACTTTAATTTAAAGTAGTACTCGTGGCGTGATGTTTAGTGCATAGGAGGCCTTAATTTCAATCCCTGCCTGTATCATCAATAGAATCAATAGAATATTCTTTATTGAGTCTTTATAAAATTTTACAATGAGGTATTTACTTATCGATGACTTAAGTATAACTGCAACTATAATGTATTGCCTGCTTTGACAGTTAAAATGGAACGCCTCGTGGCTTTATTTCATAGACACACGTCCAAGTGAGTTCGAATGTTTGCATTTTCCTATCAAAAATGTTGCATTCACACTTTTTAGTTACAATCAAAAAAACTTATAAGAACACGTCCAAGAAAGTTCCAATGTTTGTATTTTCCTATAAAAATTATCTTTAAATTCTCTCTGTACCATTTGTGCGTAAGCCAAGCGTTTTCAGTCTGTAAATGATACAAAAAAAGTTAAAAAGAGAAACTCAAGCGATGATTTCCCTGCAACTTTACCTGATTGGCAATTACCCAAATGACGATGTAAGCCCAAGTGCTACTGCCTGGAATTACCCCAGAGATAGCCACGTACATAGCAACTTCAAAGAACATAATATGAGGCGACGAAATGAACTCAAAGAATCCACCTTCACCTTGTGGCATGAAGTGTTTTTCGGTGATTGTTTTGCCAGCGGCATCCTTACGCAGATTGTCTAAAATCATGTTGGACTTCTATTGCTGTGACCAGCTGAAATGGAAGCTGAAGCAGCAAATGTACTGCATGAAGGTGATTTTCGGGATTGAGAATGACGATGGTGTTGTTCCTGAAACGATAAAATATCTTTTACCCAAATGAACTTGCGACAAAGTATTGTGAATCACAAACCCCTTACGAATCCCTCGGTATTGGCCAATACCGCTGTTATGCATCCAAAATAGTAAAAGTATCCAACGATGTAGTGTGACAAATTGATTTTACTCTTGGGCGAGAAGATTTGTATGAAATTTGTTTTCCTAAAAATGCAAATGCAAAATGCTATTTGAGATTTAAGAAATCTGAATTTTTGTTGACGTTTTCAAACTCACCTCAAAGAAATAAACACTTAATGTTATGTGTGATGTTGAGGTGTTGCCACACTTTTATAATTTGTTTTATTTGAAAAACTTAACTTTTTGTTAATTGTTAAAACTTGGTCACTGTTTTGTAATTATCAAAATACTTTTAGGAAATAGTAATCGTTTTTAAATTCGAGAAAAAAAGAATTATTATAACATTCAAAAAAGATAATTTTTGGAATGTATAATTTTATCTGAATCACAAGTCTTTGTATTACATTTAAATTAAAAAAAAACAACAATGTTTTACATTTTTGCTAATATATTTCAAGTTCTCTTTACATAATATGTACAACAAATGCCTTGTTCAGACAATTATAGCTTTTTATTGAATTGAAAACTGTATTATACGTAGTACACACTTTTGAATATAGTGAAGTTAAAAATTAACAATTTCTTGCCACTTTCAATCACAAAGTCTTCTAGCCAAAGTTTCTTTTGTATTTAAATAAGCTGGATTTAAGAAAAAATAATTTATTCCGGGTATACCTTAATCCATATTCGATTATTACTATCAAAATAAGACTACGTAAATATTCAAGCAAGGAAAAAATAATTTAATTATAATATTTTTTTTTTGGAATTTTTCTCAAGAACTACAAGACATAAAATCATCTAGTTTTCAATGTTTGATCAAAAACAAATATAAGCAATGCATTCTAAAAACAATAGTTAATAATCTTAAAGTTTTAAAAATCACACTTTAAACCTTTTTTAGCCCAAATTTTGAGTTTAAAACAATTTTTTTTCAAAAAACTATGCAAATTAACACACGTCTGTTCCATTAGTAATTAGAAAATATGAACCAAAATATAATAATAAGCAATAAGTACGATCTTCTGGATCATAAAGTATGATATTAAATATTATGTTACATTTCAATACAATCACGTAGGAACATGTTGTTTTCCTAATAAGTGATTCATGTATAAGAAACCATAAGATCTTTGTTTAACCATATTTGATGACAGTTTACAGCAAAAATGTTTTTCGATTTTAGTCTTAAGTTGGCATCTGAGATGATCGGATTAATAAATATTTATTAAAAATATAATATCTCAACGAACTATTCTAATTTACATAGTTTTGATTTGATTTAAAAACAAGCTAATAGACAAATTTGTTGTCTTTAAAAAAATGTATAAAACTTAGTTGTAAGTATTACCATTATTTTTTCCATTTAACGTACATATTTTTTTAAATTGCCCCTAACGCCTAAAAATAGAGAATAGACCCCGCTTATATGATTGTTTTTAACTGTTCTATACAAATCCGTCATTAAACTTTGTCGCCTGAGTTATCGTACTCTTCCCAAAAAATGCAATACCTAATGTCGATATATAATAAGTTTATTTAGTTTATTTAGAAAAGACAAACTGTTATTATTTTCTTAAACAAATTTTTTCCACGGTAGTGGGATAGTGGCCCGCACATTTTGGAAATGGCCCTAAAAATTGCCCTTACAATTTTTGTCTTCGCGGCAACGCTGGTGAGAATTGACGTTTCAGCTTGTAGGCAAAACCAGAATGACAGATTGGTTTCCGGTCTTTATATGGTGTGTCTATGCTTTATTTGAACATAGTCTGACTGCTCTTGCTCAGGAGAGAGTATACATATACTTTTTCTTTGACGACATGTCACATACAGTGACGGACAAAACAATAAGACCAGTAGGGATGCCTTAACAATGAACTCTTTCTCTCTTTAAGATGAAGACAGTTATACTTTTTTTTTGTGTAAATCATAGTTGATAAACGGTAAACTTTAGATTCAAGCAAAAGTAATAAAGAATAAACAGCTTATTAAAGTGAAAAACTACACAAACATAAAAAAGCACTCATTAGAGGTGGACGAAACAATAAGACCAGGTGACTTCTGTTTAAATGTATGTTGAAATTGTTGTTATTTTAATAAAATATTTTATAGAACAGCATTCTTTGAATAAAATTCTTTTAATTATAAAGAGAATTCACAAGAAGAAAGAAAAAAATGGGTCGCGGAGTACATTGCACTTAAACCATGAGGGAAATTATCCTCAAACTGGTGCAAGATGGAAAGTCGCAGCGGGAAGTGGCTAAAATAATTGGGAGATCCAAGACATTTGTGTATAATGCACTACAGCCCCAAAAAACCAACGTAAAAACAGGCAGACCACGGAAAACATCCCAAAAACTTGATGCCCAAATTAAACGTTTATGTAAGAAGGACCCGTTTAAGTCTTCTGGGGATATCAAAAAGGAGCTAAACTTGCCTATCTGTGAAAGAACAGTTTGGAGACGGCTTGAGGAGCAGCATCTCTTTGGAAGAAGTCCTAGGGAAGTACCACTTCTTACCAAAAGACACCGACAGAATAGAATGAAATTCGCCAAAGACCATTTAAATTGGGTAGGCCCAGATAATGGACAAAAATGGCGAAACATTCTATGGTCCGACGAAACAAAGGTAAATTTAGTTGGTTCACACGGTAAGAGATGGGTACGACGTCCAAAAAATGCTGCACATCAACATCAATATACTACGAAAACGGTAAAGCACTTATATTTTACACAAAAATATTGGAGGAGGTTATGCTTCCGTATGCCGAATATGAAATGCCGTTGAGGTGGAAGTTCATGCAAGACAACGACCCGAAGCATACATCTCGAAAAGCCAAAAGCTGGATAGAAGAGAAAATGCTCGATGTAGTGGCCTGGCCTTCTCAATCTCCAGATTTGAACCCCTTGGAAAACTTATGGGCCATTGTTAAAAAAGCACTCGCTGGAAAAAAATCAAAAAATAAGGAAGATTTGTGGAACAATTTTCAAAAAGCTTGGTATGCAATACCACAAAGTACCTGCAGGAAACTTGTGGATTCAATGCCGAAAAGAGTACAAGATGTGGTGCAAAACAAGGGTTATAGCACCAAATACTAACAACCAAGTGTAGAAAGTATCAAAAACACAAATAAAATAATTTATTTAATAAATGGTCCTATTGTTTTGTCCATTCAAACATAACCTTTTTTTCTTTATTTTCTGTTTTAGTAAGTAAGTATACATTTTGGAAAAATTTAATGAATTAATTTACTCTTCACACTTATAATAAATATCAAATTTAAAAAAAAATTGTTGTCTGAAAATAAAACATTTAAGTTTTTTGCGGGTTACAAAGAACTATAAAAATGGTCCTATTGTTTTGTCCATCACTGTATATATACATATTCATAATCTTAATACTACTTAGGGGCCGGTTATAGCTATCAGTAAAATCCATCAGTAAAATTTTTGTTTTTAGTTTTTGAACATGTTACAGATTTATTTCTAGCAAAAGATTGATGCAATAAGATGAATCCTATATTCATTATTCAATTATTTTTTTCAAAAAGAAACAATGCATTTAAAGTTTTATTTAATTTATAAATCCATTTTAATTTTTTTAATGATGAAATTTCATTTTACTGAACAGCTGACTGCCAAAAGTCAAACAAAAATCCATTTCGTTTTAGGCGCCAGTTATGGCTATCATTGAAATCGATCCGGAAAAATTTTTGAATCGATATTTGATGGTGTTTCCCTTTGATTAGAAATGAAAATTATATACTGATCGATCGGAAATCACACAAAGAATTTTTGTTGACAAAAAAAAGTGTAATTACGTATTTATTTTTTTTTAAAAATGTATTTTTCTATTTTCCGGACGGAAATTCATTTTCCTGAACAGCTGATACTTTTATATTAAAAAGTGAAACGAATCGTTCCACTGATTTGTGTTCCAATTTCACACAATTCCAATGACAGATTTCTATCAGTAAACATTTTTCGGTGGATTTCAATCAGGAAATTTTTTTCAATGACAGAAATTGCTAATGATAGCTACAAACGACCTGCCAAAAAAATTCCAATGTTTGTTTTCAATGATGAAAACCAATGATAGACCCTGATTACACGGGATGTTTTTTAGTTCGTTTTCGTCTTTTTGACAGGTACCTACCCTCGTGATTACACCTTTCCTTTTTTCGTTCCTTTCGTTATTCCTCTTTTTGACGTTTGTGACCGAATTGTTTTTATTTTACTTTTTATATCCGAAATTGTAACACCCGGTTTGATTTTTAAAAGCTCTTTTCGAATAATTTCAAGTGCCTCAATTCTTTTATTTCTATTTTTATAATTTTGTTCAGCTTGTTATACAAATTGGGCCAACTTTGAAACAGCGTTAATAATACTTCCGTTTAAGTTTTTGTCCACATTTCTTAAATCGTTTAAATAAATAATTAAATTTACATTATTTCACGTTTATATTTGCCTTTACTACACCGTACTCTGGAAAATTGAACTTATAGCTGTAAATTATGCATTTTGTTTTTTTTTTATTGGTTGTCAAAGCATAAACGTCAAAGTTCAACCAAAAAAAGCCCATAAATTTTCAGGACTCTTTTCACGACTTCTTTCCCCCTACGTTTCTACACCCCTTACCCGATCTGTCAAAAAGACGAAAGAGGAAACAACCGAAAAAACATCTCGTGTAATCGGGCACATAGCTATAACTGGCGCCTTAATGTTGGTGTTCCAATTTTTTACTGTTCCGATCACATCATTAAAAATTTTACTGATGAAAGCAACAGTAAAAAAATTGTCTGAGGAGCGAAGCCTCAAAGTGACATTTAATTTAATGACGCAAATTTACTGATTGCTGTAAACACTCATCAGTAAAACATTTCACATTCCTCCTGTTTAAAATTTTACTGATGGATTTTACTGATAGCTATAACCGGCCCCTTAAAACTAAATAACAAATGGTCAACAATCAACTAGTTATTATGTGATAGAGCGAGGGCGCTCTATAAGATTTTCTTTTCATTTAAGTTCACAGCAATTTTGAGTTATTGAAAAAATGAAAGGTAAATAAAACTTAAGAGTTATAATATTGTCTCTTTTTCTCTTATAATGAGATACATATTTGAAATTGAATCTATGAAAATTCAATCTTGAAGGTACATTGTACATAATGAACACACAAAAAACATGGATACATAAATATACATCGAATTGGTTGAGCAATTTGAAATTGTTTTTTATCTTTCTTTTTAGTTTTTTAAGTTACAATCAGTCTTATTGTTTTCAATAACGAATATAAACTAATTCTATACATTATTTATATTAATTAAAATTATCAGGTAAGTCCTGTCCACCAACACAGGAAAGATAATGACTTTATTTACAAAAATTTAGATTTCAGCGGTCGGCACTGTCCCCGTAAAAAAATAGTGAACAGAGATATGTGTGCAGTTAAAAGCATCTTTAAATAGATTAGATTAGGAGATTCAGTCACGGTTTTGGCCCGAAGTGGCCGTGGAGTAAAACAAGGGAGTGGATGTCAGTGAGGAATCCAGGTCGAGAGATGTAATTCCGAGGGGAGATAAGTAACTGGAGTTGTCCCAAGTGGACCCCATCTGCGATAGAATGACGTGACTAATAAGGTCATTTTCTGAAAGTTCTAGACTGATAATTGTTTTTTTCATGAGAGTTAGGTTATATCTCATCAGCGGAATGATTTTAGTGATATTATAAATGAATATTGTTGAAAAAGCGTTTGGTGGGGGACTCAAAGTGCATAGTCTTAGGATTTTTCTTTCCAAAATTTCCATGGAATTTGCCACTGTGGGCGAGATGGAAAACCAAATGGGGATGCCTGTATCATCTAAAATTTATTTTTTCACAGGTGCTGCCGGAATTGACAGATCCTCCAAAGTGTAATTCTTTTCATGAAAATTGATTTCTCAAAATAGTCGTTCGGAATCATAAAAACTTTAGGTCCCCTCCATCCCTGAAATTACTCGCACAGAAGAACATTTAAAAAACTTTGTCACTAGACCCTGTTCTCTACGAGTTTTTGTGCCACCTAAATTATTTATTTTATTTTTAGATTTGTTAGATTAGGTTAAAGTAGTTGCTGGCTGGAAAACCAACACACTTAAACCAGTTGTTAGTCCGTTATACATTAGAAGAAGTCTCCGAAGTAGATTCTTCGTTTTTGTGATAGAGCCAGCGTCTACAAAAATTATTTTCAGACTCGAACTCAAAATGGATGGCTAACTTCTAAGCAATGTACTATATATCAAAAGAAATGAGTAGCTTTGAGCGTTTATCATTTTGTTTTTGGGGAAATTAGTTTTCTTGGCAGGAGATTGGTGGTTAACATTTGAGGTTCGCTTTTTCTATGATGTTATGCTTTAGCATAAGTTTACTTTTGGTCAAGGGTATACCGTTGTTAGGTTTATTATTTAACAAAGGTAATGTAGTTCGTAAGCTTTGCCGAATAGAATATCTCAATAACTTGGCACCGATCTCCTCTAGAAACTATCCAAAATTTTGTGCCTTTTAACTGAGTTCAATACTTTTATTTACAAAGAAAAAGAAAATTGAAACCAATTTTAAATAATCGCTGTGTGCATTTTATGCTTAACTTAAAGGATTTTTTAATAGAAAACAATTTCCCTTTTAGAATCTTTATAATGAGCAACAATTGACGGATCCCGAAAATCTTTTGCCAAACCCCTTTTCAGAAGATTTTGTAGCATTACTCAATACAGAAAAAGGAGGAATGAATGTTACCGAAAATGTTGTTTACGGATGGTAAAATAAAATGTCATTTCATAAATTTAACTGAATAACAAAAAAAAAATTTGAATATTTTATAGTTTGAGAGAAGTTCAATGGACAATAGCAATGGACGCTGAAATGAACGATCACAATTGGGAATGTCCTTTCTGTAATGAAGAAATACCAATGGATGGTATTAAAATATTAATTCACAAAGCAAGTAAGTAAAAATTTGAATTCATTTTGGTTTTATTTAGCTCCCTAGTTCCCTTTGCATGATAGTATGTGCTTGTGACTGTCATGTTATGACTTCTTAATCAATCCCAGACTAGACATTTAATCCATTCATATTTTCGATGTTACTTTTATTTCTTTATTATTAATAGGATGCAAGCAATCAAGTCATAAAAGCATAAAGATTGAGGATGAAAAGAGAAGCAATGATAAGCAAAGAAGAGAGATAAAAAGCGGACAATCCGGCTACACTTGTCCAAATTGTAATAAAACATTATATTTGTCTGCTATCGATATTCTTAGGCATAGAAAAAGTTGTAATAAATAAAATTAATTTAACTTGAACTTTTGTGATTTTTACTTTATTTCTATAGTTTTATATAATCAGTTTTCTACTAAATACAATATTTGTTTTTGTTGCATATATTAGGAGAGAAAAATAAAAC
The DNA here is from genome assembly GCA_951509635.1 of Eupeodes luniger. Taxonomy (NCBI): domain Eukaryota; kingdom Metazoa; phylum Arthropoda; class Insecta; order Diptera; family Syrphidae; genus Eupeodes; species Eupeodes luniger. The sequence continues at coordinate 88,644,858 of OX608074.1, forward strand.
GAGATTCACTAACACTTTAAAAATTGAATAAAACTTTTTATTCTTCTTGCTTATTTAAACATTTCATTTAAATTTACTCCTAAACTGATTCTAAATTACATCTGCATTGTTGTAGCTCTTTTTATACATTTTGCACTCCAAATTTAATATTTTTGTTTGGACAAAATTTAAAGATTGTCAAATCTAGCTGCGATCTTTGAAGTTTTTGGTGTTTTTTTCGTGGCCGTTTCCTAGAATTGAATTTAAAACAAAATAAATAAATTAGTTGTTATGATATATCACACATATTTACTAATAAAATAAACTTACTTGGAGTGCATCAATTAGTTTATTTGAGTCAGTGAGGGGTATTGTCGTCTTCTTTTGTTTATAGTTGCCTTTTGTGTTATTAGACGCGTCAATGTTTAGTTTTCGCATCTACATAATGAGATAACAAAAATGGTGGATTAAGTTATTTGAAAATAATTTGTTTTTTAAATAAGGCCCTAAAACTTGTTTCAAGAGTTAGAAAAGAATACAAAGTATTGTACTACCTATGATCATAGCAAGCAGTCAATGGATGATATAATCGAATATATGAGGTCGAGATAAGTTTTCAAAGACCGCTGAATATACTTTCTGCAATCAGTGAGGCTTGATATAGAAGGTGTTTAAGTCATACCGTCATAACATTTTTTCAGCTGGCAGATCTCATTGGAAATGTAGTTAGAGGTTAAGGGAAGGGGTAAGTGGATATTTAGAACCTTCCTGAGTTCTAGATGGATTTTGGGATGTGTTTTAATGGCAAAAATAAGATATCTCCCAACTGATGAGGGTCTGAGAAAAGATAGAACATGTACAGGGTCAATTATTTTTCGGTTTAAAAAGTAAAGCTTAATAACCCACACATCTAAACTATCAGCCGCCACAGGACGATGAGCGCCATGCTATTCTTTTGAGGTAATTTTTAACCACACACTTCTTGCGGTGTCTCGGCCATAACTTAAGTTATATTTTAATGCGTCAAAAGTTTCGGAGATTGAAATCGCATGATCTTGGCGACCAATTGACGTCACCGAAACGTGAAATTACGCCACCAACAAAAATCAGTATCGTTTGATCATGATTCGATCGAAATTCAATCGATTATATTTTGGGTACTGATCAAAATTATAACAATCAAATTATGTTAATTGCTTTAGATATATTTCATATATTTTCTTTTACATATTAAGAATTCATTTTTATTGAATATAAGAGCTTATCTAAGGTCTTAGGGTGTAAGATAAATTTTTGTATAAATAGACTCATATTTAAGAATTAAAATCACTCTAAAAATGTTCATCTAAACGGGGATTACTTTTCCTCAATAAGGCAGGCTTGTTAGTAAACAAAAACATCGACTTTTTGGCCATTATTGAGTTGGGCTTGAGAAATTCTGTATAATACCCATATAAGTTGTAATGTAAGGTAGGAATTATTAAGTTTAAATAAGTCTGCTCTTTGCCACCTTCGAAGAAATAGGGAATTACAACACCTATCGATCATATAGCACACCAAAAATTCACTGTTTCTAGATGCAACGGTACCTCTTCGATCGCTTGTGGGTTTTCTGAGCCTCATTTGCAACAAAAAAATAAATGTTTAAAATAAAACCAAGGTTTAAAAATAACCAGGGCTTCAAAAGTAACCTAGGTTCAAAAATAAATACGTTGGTTAAAAAAGAACCAAGATTTAAGAATAACCGTGGTTAAAAAATAACCAGGGTTTAAAAAATAACCTAGGTTAAAAAAAATAAATACGTTGGTTAAAAAAGAGCAGAGGATTTGAAAATAAAAGTGGTTAAAAAATAACCGTGGTTAAGAAATGAAAAATTGGTGTGTTCATTAATGGAACAAAGCAGAAAGCCGATTGTATTAACGCAGTTTTTTGACGTTTATGATAATACCTTTTTTAACCGCGAATATTTTTTTAACCTAGGTTATTTTTTGCCCTAGGTTACCCTATTTTTCAAAAACAGGTTATTTTTTACCAAGGTTAATTTATAACTACCTTAATTTTTAAGATAACAGTAAACTGACCATTGGCAAAAAGTGGTTACGTTTGTATCATTGCTTTTGTAGTAAATTTTAATGACTTAAAAGCCTTGCTAGATTGTAAAAGCGATCCATGATCAACTAATATTAGGACTCTTCAAATGACAGCTCAGTTCCACAGGTATCAAATGCCAGCACCACCTACTGGAAACCACGAAATGAATAACCCTATATTTCTGTACGTAATGGTTCTCAAAATGATATTTTTAATGACGTCATCAATCTTCAATTTCCATTATTTAATCTTAAACGAAAACGATGAATCTATTGATCTTGGAGTTCAGAATTTTTGTTAGCATGAAAGGTTGTACGGGTCTACCTTAACAATTCTAATACTCTTTTGTCTTTCAAATAAAGTCTTAGTTTTAAAGAAAGTTATCTTACCGATTCTTCAACTTCTTCCTCCACTACAACTGATTCTTGTGGCACTTTGTTTGGACATGATTTTAACACTTGTAAAGGTATAAATGCACCCTTCTGATTCAAACACACGGGACTGTAGAAATTATCATTGACATAAGGCAGTTGCTGTTGTGGCTGTAATAAAAGAAAAAAAGAACTTAAGAAACTTCAAAAATTATTATTCGACAAGAAAGGACTTTACTGCAAAATGCGGAAAACATTTTCCATAGTATTGCAACGGAACGTCATTTTTTTTTAAATCGGCGGCAGGATTCGACATTTGAAGGGAATTGTCTGATTTATTAGCTGCCATTGTTGAATTTCTCCAATTTGGCGGTGGAGGAAATTGAGATGCATTGACAATGGGCTGAAGATTTAAAATATAATACAAATTAAAAAGAATTACATTTCCATAGAAATTAAATATTTACGATTTGAATATTTTTACCTTATTGGAATTTGTTGTAGCCAAACCAAGCATATTTTTAAGTGCCTCTGTTCCTGAATTAAGATTGCTTTCTTGATTTGTAAAAATCAAACCATTCTGCTGTGCTGGATTTGTTGGTAAATTGGTTGTTCTCCAGTTATGCGTTTCATGCAAATTCTTCAGTACATCTGTTACAGTATTATGGTCATTTGTTGATAAAGATGCCGATCTCCAATTATTATCTAAATACCATTAAAATAATACATTACAAATGATGTTAAAAGATGACCGTTTGTATCTGATTTAAGCTTAAAGTCTTGTTGTTGTTTATTAATAAAAACAATACCGTTTTTGATTTGTTGTACATCATCAATAATTGGTAAATGAGTTGATCTCCAATTAGTTACATGATTAGGATATGATTTATCAATTGTTGACTGTTCGGCAACAGATTTAATGTAGTTCCTTTTTATTGTATCTGGAGCAGGCATCCAAAAGTCTTCTTTTGATACTGCATTTGGTTGTATTTTCGTTGTATTTTCTTCAATATTTTCTGAATATATTGTGGTTTTTGATTTCGCCTGAGATTCTGCATCAAATGATGTTATATTAGAAAGCGGGTTGTTGTTGGGTTTTTGAGCGTGAGCGTTATCGCCGCGTACACGGTTTTCATTGTTTTGCAATTTCTGGTCGGAAGTTTCATTTTTATAAGAATTATCTATAACATTAATAAAAAAAGGAAATTATGATTATTTCGTTGTTTACTTTTTTTATTTATAAAATTTTATGCGGGGAAATTTAATTTATGTATGTTTTGTTTCTGAAAATTCATAAGATAACAATAAAAACATGACACAACTGTTAAAAGTATTAATTATGATTGTACTGTTTTCTTGACTCCTATCCTATTTTTTTTTTAAATCAAGTTCAGATATTTTAGAATGTTTGAAAAGAAAATGGGGAAGTTAGAATGATTTCCATGGGTTTGTTGCTTCCAAAAGAAGAACGGAATATGGGAAGATAGAAGAGTTTCTCAAATGTTTAGTTCTGAATAATATGCTTAACTAGAGTTGTAAAGTTGAAGACATTCAACGATAGATAGACAGGATTTTTTTAACGTTCTTCCGGAGTTATAACATTATTTAGCTAAGGCCAAATATAGTGTCAAGGTACAACATGTAAGGAAAATTGAAGGAATCATCTTTGATAACTAATTATCTATTCTGAATATTAATTGGAGCATACTTGAGAGGCGTATTTAAGGAAAGGCTAAATAGAAATAATGTAAAGATTCCTTTTGAGCTACTTGCTACAAAGTTAAGCGCTGAATTCTATACCTACAGCTGTGTTCAAAATAATAGGAGTGCTTTTACAAAATTTGCTCAAGTTTTTTTACCATGTATACTGGTAATCAACCCATTTCTCTACCAGTAAGTATAACATTAAAGATGATAAAACAATGAACTGGTTTGCAATTAATAACCGTTTACATTTGTAACCAGAGATCAAATGATCTTCACTCTCAATCAGGCTATTCAAAATAATAGGAGTGTGAGTTATATTGTACGTAAAAAAAAAAAAAAAAAATCAAAAACTTAAAAAAAATAAACAGTAAGTATCTAAATTAAATTAGGAATATAAAATAAACAAGTTTTGTTATTAAGTGGGCCGAGGAAAGCACTGCACCGACGAAAAACGTGAAATCATAAAAAAGATGCGAAACGAAGGAAAAACGTACAAGGAAATAAAGTTGATGTTGGGGTGCTCTGACCAAATGATCGCCAATGCTGTAATATATGAAAAAAAAAAAGTCGAAACCCGGAGACGGAAACGGGAAACGAGTGAAAATGACAATCGTCGTATTGTTCGCTACAGCCGAAAGGATCCAGCCGAAAGGCTCTAGGCAATACGTCTGGCGTCCAGAAAATTCCGAGTTTAAGCCTCGGTACACTATCAAAACGGTAAAGCATGGAGGTGCTAAAGTGATGGCATGGGGCAGTCTCTCATATGCTGGTGTTGGCCTCATACATCAAATAATTGGCACGATGGACCAGCGCGTTTATGTGGATATAATGTCCAGCGTTTATGTGGATATAATGTCCAGCCTTATGCGAGTTGGAATATGCCGGTTAAATGGGTATTTCAACAAGACAACGACCCGAAACACACCAGTAAGTCTGCCAAGGAATGGTTTCGGGTCAATGGGGTTGAAGTCATGGACTGGCCAGCTCAGTCGCCTGACCTCAATCCCATAGAAAATGTATGGGCAGATGTAAAAAAGGGTGTTTCTCGACGAAGACCCCTGAATTCGAGGCAGTTGTGGGACGCAGTCGAGGAAACATGGAGCCAAATTCCAGTTGAGCGTTGTCAGGCCCTTGTGAACTCTATGCCACGCAGATGTGCAGCAATTATAAAAAACAAAGGGTTTTCCACAAAATACTGAGAAAAAAAATCTTAATATTGAATATTTTCTTTAGTTTTTTAAACTTTATTTTGTGTACTCCTATTATTTTGAACAATTCGTTTTTGATTTATTTTGATAAAATTCATGTTTTTACTACATTATTTGTTTTAAACAAAGTAGTCTTTAAGCATAATTAATAAAAGACCGGATTTCCTATTTTGTACAAAAAAAAAAAATAAATTTAAAAAAATTATACAACTTTTGAGTCATGATTTAATCTAAAAAGAACAGGCACTCCTATTTTTTTTAACACAACTGTATGTGTGTCAGAAAATTAAAGCTTTGATTGTCGCGAATATAATTAAAAAGACGAATGAAATAACTCCCAAACTAACTTTTACCATAAACTTAAATAATTACAAATAAATATACAATTTTCCAACCAAACTTTACTTCAGAAGTGCCTCAACTATGTTTTAGTCCTGAAACCTTATTTTTCAAATTTAGTCAAGACGAACTCAAGTAAATTCAGTTCAACATTATCTAAGGTCCAACTGACTTAGTTCTCGATTTACAAACAAAAAATAGTCTAATTAGAAATTAAATGGTTTTAAGTTTATTTCGTTTATTGACAAAAATTACAGCACCTATAAAGGAATCTTTCCTCCCGTAATATGTGAACGTCTAAAGCCCAACGTCAACAACCTGTTAGGCCCTTATCAGTGTGGCTTTAGACTACACTCTGTTCAACAAAAATAGTCAGTACAGGCCTTATGGGCAAGCTTTTTCCAAAGCAGTGGAGCCTGATGTACCCTTACTACACTGCGTCGTCGGCATAAATACCCCTATAAAATTAGAAACTCCACAGTCGATCAAATATTCACTTTAACAAAAGAACATCAAACCGATACCCATCATATTTTCATCGATTTCAAGACCTCATATGACATCATCTACAGGGACGAACTTTATAAGGCCATGCATACCTGTCGATCTCGTCCGTTTGTGCAGGATAACCATGGAGGAGAATTCGAACTACTCTATTAAGATTTGAAACAACTTAACCGAACCTTTTGACAAGTTGATGCTCTGTCATTTGATTTTACGTCAGCACTTGAGGCACTATCTTTCAAAAGTCTGTCCAATAACAGGAATAAGCTGACGACATTGACATAATAAGAAGAACTCAGCGTGATATCAATGTGGCTTATGTGAGTTTTGAGACAGATGCGGCAAAAATGGGTTTAGCAACAAGGGACATAGAACACCGACGTCTCGATCAAAACGTCACCATCGATAGACGTAACTTTGAAGTAGTTAAGGACTTTGTCTACTTGGACTTCGCTATGAAGCCCTCTCTCAACCAGTGTCGCTTAATAAGACCCCTATCATCCCCGTCCTGCTATAGGGTGCAGAAATAGGTGATTTGGCAAAAGCGGATGAAAGCACGTGGGATCGTTTCGAGAGAAAAGTTCTTCGTGTGATCTACGGTTCCGTATGCATAGAAGGGGAGTGAAAGAGAAGATGGAACGACAAGCTATACGGGGTGTACAGCGACGTAGACTTAGCCAGAAGGATAAAAGTCCAACGCTTCAGATGATTGTGGCATGTAGAGATGACGGAAAATAATTCTCCGGTCTGGAAAGTCTTCGAATCCACTACCACAGGACAGCGCAGTAGAAAAAGGGCCCCGGATCAGGTGGCGGGCACAAGTGGAAAATGACCTCACCCAACTTTAGACATCTAGCTAGTGACAGAACATTAACATAAGGCCAAAAAATGGATAAACCTCAGAATAAGATATAGTCAGCTGAAATGTGGGTGTACCTTCATTTATGTGTTCTAAAGACTGTTGAAAAAGTCTCATAAAACATCGTGTTTACTTTAAACAATCGCAAAAATTCCGTTTCTATAACTCCAATGGTATTATTAACACATTTACAAAAATTGTTAAGTATATAACTTTAAAAACTACCCCTGATGAAATCGACAAATTACGACAAAACGAAAAAGTATGAAATAAATTTTAGTTTGCATTTAGATGGAACTGACCAAAAAAGTTGGAAAAATTGGTCAATTTTATTGCTATCAATTCAATTTGCTTAAATTTGACCCTTAGGTTAGGTTAGGTTATAGTGGCTGTCCAAGATGGAAACGGACACACTTAGGCCAGTTTAATGGCGCATTGTGATACCACATGAATCTTGAGGTTTCTTCCTAAGCTCAATGGAACCAGTTTGAGTCTCTTACGAAACGTGAGAGGCTGATTATGCTAATATGATTTAAATCGTTTAGATCGTTAAAGAAGAATTCTCCTAGGTAATTCTTGCGTTTCCGAGCCAGAGCAGGGCATGTGCAGAGAAGATGAAGAACTGTTTCTTCATCTTCCTCGTCCATACAGCTTCTGAAAAATCATTTCTTATTAGACAGTGTCCGGTTATTCCTATTATCGAGCTTATATGCGATGTGCTTAGAGAGAGCAAGCACCTTGAACGTTTTAAATCCAGTGTTGGCCAGATGTTTTTTGTGACTTGACACGTGGTGATGTTGTTCCACCTGGTGCCTGCCCTCCTCACAGCGTCTTGCTTTAGCAACAGTTTACAAGTAGCGATTGGTATGCCAGTACGTGCCAAACGCGGTAGGATGGGCTGTACTGTACCGTTCCTGGCGAGTTCATCTGCCTTACAGTTACCTGGAATGTCTCTATGGCCCGGCACCCAGCAAAGGTGAATATTAAACTGTTGTGCCATCTCCATTAGAGATGATCGACAGTTATGGACTGTTATAGAGTTTGTAGAGACAAAGTCCAAAGATTTGATAGCGGCCTGACTATCTGAGAAAATACGGATATCAGATGTTGATATCACGTTTTCTTTAAGCCAGGACAAGACTTCTTTTATCGCCAAAAGTTCCGCCTGGAACACGCTACAATGATTCGGAAGGCGGAATGAGAGACTTAATTTCAGTCGTTCAGAGTACACACCTCCACCAACCCCTTCTTTTGTTTTTGACTCATCTGTATAGAAATGAAAAAAAAAAATTTGACCCTTACAGAACATATTTTCATACACTCAACCGTTTCATAGATTGAAGGCAGAAAGTGCGCATTGCTCAGCATTTTTTTGTTTAGATAAAATTATTAGTGGAAAATAATAATTTTTTCTTTGAATCATCCGAAGTCAGTGTAAGAAATTCGTAAAACCAACCTTTTCCGATCAGCACCTGTTTTATCAAACGATAGTTAACTAACATCTGCCCTCTCAAGATTTGATGACACACATTTTCACTTTAAGGATCAGATTTAGACAACATAAGGGACTCTTCTTGTAATCAATTTCATTCTTGGAATGCAAAATTAGAAAAAAAGTAGCCAGTTAATTTTTCTGATGTTACCCATTTTAAACTTGGAACTTTACTTTACTTTGTTTGTAATGTTGGGAAAAATGGGGCTCTTAGTGAAGCTTGCTATTTCGGTAAACTTCTCGTACTGAATTCTTAAAATCGAATTTTGACAGACAATTTCAAAATCTTATATAAACAGACCATGTTAAATAAATAAATACTAAAAATTAATTTCAATAAACTTAATGAGAAAAAAAAGTTAATAAATAATTTCAATATTTTCAAGGAAAACTTACCATTACTAAATAGACAGAGAACAGCTGTTTCGGGTACTCGCATAACCCTACCATCAGCTATTCCATAAATCGAATTACCAAATGGAATGCTCTTATCGAATAAAACATCAAGAAAATAACTTGTTTGCTTTAAACATTCCAATCGAACTGGATTTGGATCGGAAAATGGTAAGACACCGATTACAGTACCTCTCGATCCAATAGGAACTAAATATGTATTTCTTACTACAACTACACGATCGAACAGTCTTATATTAGATTTTGGTTTATATTGTTCGGGCAAATTTATATCCGGTTTCATAAGCAAGTGTGGTTTAACTTGTAATTTAACCGTTTTTACAGGTAAAGTCTAGAAAATGGAAAACAAAAAGCAAAAAGGAAAAATGTATATAGAATTTATAAAATAAAATCGATTTAATTTATTAACATACTTTTAGCTTTTCTATAGATTCAATAACTTTCTCTACAGCTTCTTTTTCAACAGACTTTGTTCCGCATGGTACACGTTCTGCTTTTGAGAATTCCTGTTCGTTTAGCCAATTGACAATTTCATCAACACATTTTTCACCAACCTTAAATAAATTGAAAATGAAATATAAATAAAACTAAAATAGTGTGGAATGCTCTTTTTTGATTTCATTGATAGTTACCTTGTTGGGGAACAGGTCTGATTCATAGCAAAAATCATAATTTGAGGAAGAACAAGTTTGCAAGAGGTAACGGATAACCATGGGAAACTTTTTATTATAATCTTGAATAAGATTCACAGCTTTTTGAGAGAAATACCATGAATTATCTCGCCTGCGACAATATCCAGCCAATTCTTCATTCTGAAAAACATAAAAATAAAATTCATTAACAGAAAGAAATGAGATAATTTTTCAAAGATCTGAAATTGAAATTCCAAGTCATTACAACTAAAATAAAAATCATAGTATTAGGAAACTGTACTACTAGAGTAGCAGAAAGATGAGGAAAAGTCAAGAATAAACCTCAAAAGGAAATATGCATCAACAAAATAATAACATTTTTACGGAAGTCTATGCTATGGAAATTAACAATTTTTCATTTAAAAGGCTTTCTTAACTTCCAACGTCTTTACCGTCATCATATGCCATTCAATTTGAATCTGTAGTGTTTGTTTGTTTAGACATCGAACATAAAAGCTAGTTTTGAGTATATTGCAAAAGTTATGGGAATTTAAATTGGAAATCAATGTCTAATTAAATGCTAAGTAGAAGTATTAAACTATTCATCGAATTGCATTATCATAGATTATGCTAATAATAATTGACAATATAATTGTTTAAAACGTTACAAAGTCGTACTTTACATAATCCCTATAACTATCAGAAAAACCAAGAAACAAACCAACAACAACATTGACTGAGTGTATTACAGCATTTTCGAACCAAATCTAAAAATCTTAGCGGTATGGTGCTGAGAACTTTAGAAAATTAAATGTCCTATAAAATTGTTTCACACAAGAGGATTATTTCATCGAGATAATGGGAGAAATATGAGAATTTTATAGAAAAAAAAAGCTACGGGCAGTTTTAGGCGACACAAGGGACTTGAATATAAGGCAAGTTTTTAGTATCTGGTAGGCCAGCAGCCAAAATATTGCCTTCCAATTAAAGCAATTTATGTTGACTGCCAAGTAAGCCAAAAAATCTCCCTCACTATATGGACAGGTCTAATTATTTTTTATTTTTTTTTTATTTTGTTTAAATATCGTAATTGCTTAACAACAGTAAGATTTAAAATCTTATAAAGTAGATGTAAGCTTATTTTACAAAAAGGCTGAGCCAAGATAATAAAACAAAAAATAATATACAAAAATTCAATGATTATTAAAAATGTTCAAACTGAAAAGTGAGATCTAAGCAATCTTTTTATGCTTGTTGCGTTCAGATTTTGTTTTATACTACGAGGTAAAGTGTTCCAAAGCTTAACCGAATTTACAAAAAATTGACGTTCCGATGTTAAATATGAGTAAGGAGGGATAATTAGCTGATGAGATCTGTTTGCGGTCGCCCTTCTTTCTCTTTCAAAACAATATTGTGGTTGGAGTGCGATAAGTATGTCGGAAAGCAAAATCAAACTACGAAGTTCTATATATTTTTCGAAAGGCATATCTAGTAAGCGAGAGGCAAAATCAGATATCCTATCATATCTACGTAATCCAAAAACATAACGAACGATTAAGTTGAAAGCTACATTAAGTTTTTGCCTGCTCGTGAAACTGCAGTTACAGTAGACTTCACAACCATAAACCAGGATAGGAATTACCAAGGTTTTAGCGAGAAGCAAACGCGTTTTTAATGGAGTGAAAGATTGTGTAACCCATAACGTCTTCGTACTCCATAAACTTTACCAACGATTCCATTTATGTATATGATCATCCCCAGTCAAAAGACGATTTAAAGTCACACCAAGATTCTTTGCTGTAACCACATATTCGATTGGAGCATTGCTCAGAACAATCGGTGGAAAATAAGAAAGGTCAAGAGATTTTCTATTAATTACAAGACATTTGGATTTTTAGGGTTTAACATAAGTCCATTTGACCAATTTGCCACTCTCTCCAGGTCTTCATTGACGCAGAAAGCTCCATGTTCTATAAGGCCAAGTGGACAGCTGAAGTAAAGCTGAACGTCATCAGCATACAAGTGAGAGCTGCAATTAACTAATGAAGATGGAAGTTCATTAACATAAGCAGAAAACAAGAGAGGACCCAGTATAGAACATTGTGGTACACCAGTGGCATTCGGCAAAAAATGTGACAGGGTGTCACCAACTTGCACTACTTGCTTCCTATCAGTTAGATAAGAAAAAATTAATTTGATTGCACTAGGTGAAAAATTAAAATTTTGCATGAGCTTTCTACATAGATTGACATGATTAACGGAATCGAAAGCCTTCGAAAAATCCAACAAAATTAAAAACGTAACATCGTCTTTATCTAATGCTTTTCTAATGTCATCAGTAACGTTTAAAAGTGCGGTAACACAGCTGTTTTTCTTCTAAAAACCAGATTGTTAAGGGCTGACCAGTGAGTTTGTAGAAAAAAAGACGTTAATTTGCTTTTGAAGGATCCTTTCAAAAACTTTCGACAAAAATGGCAATACCGAAATAGGTCTAAATTCATCTCTTTTAGCGTTTTTGGGAAGTGGAATGATTTTAGCAACTTTCCATGACTCAGGGTATACCGAGGACGTCAAAATAGCATTGAAAACAAAAGTGATATATGGCAATACAACTGGCAATATCATACATAAGAAGGTAGGATGTATATCATCGAGACCAACAGCTTTTGACTTAATAGAAAGAACACTTTCGACTACATCAGCACTTTCTACTGCAGAAAATTCAAAACCAGGCTCATTACTGTCGCGTTGATCAGTAAAAGAAATTGAAGGCCAAATTTGTGGGACCTGTGGCGGTGGAGAAAAAATGATTTTTTCATTAAGTTTATTGCCATCAATGTCCTCAACAGCACCGAATTTTGTCTTTCCGATTCCGATTCTGCGTAGATTTTTCCAGAGCTGACGACTTACGTCACAATTTTATTGAAAGTTTTGTGTAAAAGGGTTCCTTGTCATATTGGAAAAGGAATAAGGACTTTTTTTTACAATACAAAACACAACTGATTGTGGACTTTTACTTAGTGTGAGGAGTTTTTCCGTTTGCTTTTATAATGATGTTATAATGAAATAAAGTTCCAAGTTTGAAATTTATGATCCCTGAAAAACTAACTTATACAAAATTTCATGAAAAGGATATGGTGAAGCAATCTTTGCGTGAAGCCAATTGGCTGATATCGTGTTTCATTATTAATGGCATACCTCCTTAGAATAAAATAAACAGCCATTGAGGGTGCTTTCAAAAATACTCGTTTTATTTAAATATCAAACTTATTGGAAACCCCAAAATATTAAAAGGCCCGTTAGCACAGAAATCATATATAAAGACCCTACCGGTACCTCCCTTGTCTGTAAGACACTCAAAAAATATTTGAGAATCCAAATCCAATCCAAATTGGTTTCATTTCCTCACTTGCAACTCTCAGGCTAAATTTTATGAAAAAACACATTGAGCTTATGTTCGATCTGTTTTTGTGAGTTTAGAACCTCATTTCATATGTTAAATTAATACAAAGTGATATTCAGTTCATTTTTAAATATTTGAAACATTTTTTGATTTAAAATAAGTTTTAATAAAAATAAATTTAAAAGATGTATATTTTCATTATGTCATTAAACACTGAGCAAAACTTGATATGAACTGCCTAAACCTAAGAGCATTTGGTATTCAACGTTATTTAGTTTATTTAGCTAAATTATTAGTTTATTAAAAAAAAAAACAGTTACACTCCAAATTATCGCTTATTTTTAGTTTTAATGCCAACCCTTAAACGTTTTGTGATCATTGGTTATATTGGGGCGCCATGTTTCACTTCTTCGGTTAACTCTATCTTAAGATTGTTCAAAGTTCAGTGAGAAGTCTTGCAACGCTCTCAAATTCTGACAAACAAAAATTATCCAAGGGATTCAAACATAGGCTTTGCGGGGACAAATCTAAAGCTTCTCTTAAATTTGCAATGTAGACTCTGGGGCACTCTTGAGCTGTTTTAGTTTTGCTTAAAGTTGAAAGGGTATGGGTGAGGGAAAAGTCACGTTTATTATCGCTTTTAATTGACTGATAATTCAAGATGATTCAAATAGTCACACACCACTATCTAACGCCTTTTCTATATTAAAAAAATATAGCCTTATTCAACCAAAGTCCCTACATTGATGAATACAATTGATTATGTGAAGATCCGAGTGAGATAATTGGACTTACTACCGTTCCATTACTCCTTCTAACTTAAGCTATCTATACAAAAATACAAATATAATTACAAACCTGTTTCGGGAACCTCATGTGAAGTCCAATATTAACTTTCTTAGCAGAATCCGAAAGATTTTTAATTTTTTCACCCATCACCAAAAACAATTGTCCAGTCAATCTCATCAAAACTCTTGAATTTATTCCCAAAAGTGAAACCATATCATAAGAACTAAAGTAGTGCGATTCTTCTTCGCTATGTAGCTTTTTTGGCTCCGACAAATCAGGATCTGGTAAAACTGTCATGCTAACTAAAAATTAAATACATTTTAGTTTTGTATTTATTAATTTTAAAAGAATTGTAGTTAAATTTTAATTCAATTACAAACCTTTTAATCTTCCACACTCATAAACCAACAAAGGATCTAATACAGTTCCTTCACTTCCAAAATATGGATTTCCAACAAAGAATATTCTACTATCAACTGGAAAGATATTTTCCACTTTCTTAGGAAGCATTGAACTAATAGTATGAACTTTAAGATCATAAATAATAACCGAAGGTGGGTAATGTATTTCATTTTGACTCCAAACATCATTGCTGCTTACTCTTCCCTGGCTACTACATGTTACAGAAGTTCCGATAAGTGTCTTAACATGCACAAGCACTTTTGGGAAATCTATTTCAATACCCATTCTGGATGTGAGACTATTTTGATAAAAGAGAAATTATATCAACTATACAAAATTAATCTGATATATTTAATAAAAAAAACTCACTGTTCAACAACTGTTTTGCATTGCATTTCAAATTTCCGCGCAACATTTTCCGTAGTCCCTTCTGAGGTTATTACGAACTTCGAATTAGAAACGGCCGTAACTTTGGCTTTTATTAAATGCGGCCATCCGGTGTAAACAATTTGCCCCAAACACTTCTTCGAGACATACTCAATGTCTTCACAATCTCCATTTGGTACAGGCATCAGTACCATGCTTTCATTTCTACTTGGAAAATCAAATACTTTGATTCTTATGTTCTTTAATTTAAACTAAAAATAAATTTAAATAAAATGAATTAAAATTTTATATGCTATAGGAAAAAAAGTCTTTACATTAAACTGCAAATGTTTCATTGTAGGAAATCCAGGATAAAAGACCTCACGATTAGCATTTTCCATTTCACGTAGGGCATTTTTTAATTTGTTTATATTGATTTGGTCTCTCCAAATGGGTGTTTCAGTGCAAAAGACATTGTAGAGAGCTTTACCTGCATTAAAGCTTTGACATTCACCCTGAGATTGTGATGTATAATCGTATTGTAGCATTGGACCGTGACAATTTCGCTTAACCTCACTAGGTTTTAAATCTGTCTCACATTTTTTCATTGCCTTCAAAAGAAGGTTCTGTAAATTTGATTTAAAGAAAAATTAACAAGTTACACATGTATTTAACAAATAACAAGATAATTTAGTAATGAACATACCTCGTCAATAAATGGAATCAAAACAAGAGCTTCCCATTCATATTTTTTGCCATTTAAATCGGTCTCAAAGTCCTTGGGGTAGAAATGTACAATTTCACTTTGAGGACTTACGAATAAGTCCTGATAGGCTTCGGGGAGTAAGGTTCTACTTTGCGCAGGTAATACAGCAAGTAACTAGAAATGCATAGTAAATATATTGAAATTATTGTTAAAATAATATAACGCATTTTTTTGTCATATTAGGACACTTTCAGGGCAGTCCGGATGTCCTAATAAGACAAAACATGTGGCTTAATAAGAATAACAAATCTTGGCATAAAAATTAGAAGACAAATTTTAGTTAATTTCGACCAAATGCCTATTAATCGTTTTTTCGAATTCACGGATTAATAAAAGGTGTTGTTAAACGTGTGGTTTTTAAAAAGTAAAATTCTTATAATTTAATGTTACTTTAGTTACTTAAGGTAGCGCTAGTCTTATGTGAAGAAGGGGTTTAACCAAACAAACTTCTCCATCTAGCTCGGTCCCAAGCTAGATGTCTCCAGTTTTAAACTCAAAGTAAGGTGAGGTCATTATCTATTGGTGCGCACCACCTGATCCGCTGCCTCCTTCATTGGTTCCCATGGGCTCTTCGTGAACAAGCCACATTAGGCGTTGGACTTTTTTCCTTCTGCCTAAGTCTACGTCGCTGTACAGTCCGTATAGCTCGTCGTTCCATCTTCTCTTCCACTCACCTTCTATGCATACGGGACCGTAGATCACGCGAAGAACTTTTCTCTCCAAACGATCCAAGGTGCTTTCATACGCTTTTGTCATAGCCAATGCTTCTGCACCGTATAGTAGGACAGGAATGATAAGGGTCTTATTTAGCGATACTTTGGTTGTTTGAGAGAAGGCTTGACTACCTTTCTTAGTCTTCTTCGTTGATCTCGGCGGTGGAATTGTTTTCTGCATTTATAGCGGAGCCCAAGTAGACAAAGTCCTTAACTACTTCAAAGTTACGTGTATCGATGGTAACGTTTTGACCGAGACGTCGGTGTTCTAGTTCCTTTCTTGGTAAACCCATTTTTGCTGCCTCTGTCTTACATTACGCTGAGTTCTTTCGATTATGTCAATGTCATCAGCATACGTCAGTATTTGGAGACTTTTGAAAGCTGGTGCCTCTAGTGTTGACGTGGGAGTTCTGTACTACTCTTTCAAGGACGATCTTTTGGAAATCACATGACAGCGCTTCACCTTGTCTAAAGCCTTTTTGTGACATCGAAAGGTTCGGTTAAGTTCTTTCCGACCTTTATGAAATTCTCCATGGTCATCATGCACACATGGACGAGTTTGACAAGTATGCATGGCTTTATACAGTTTGTTCCTGTAGATGATGTATGCGGCCTTGAAATCGATGTTCTTGGTTTTTTTCCAGTATCTGTCGTAATGTTAATATTCTATCGACTGTGGAATTTCCTGGTCTAAAATCAAACAATATCGAGGTTCCATTCATTGGGCATATTTTACAGATAAATTGGTGCATGCTCCTAACCATTTAACTCCAGCTTCTTTGAAAATCTCGGCATTCAAGCCATCTGCTCAAGCGGCTTTGTTAGACTTCAGCTTCGATATGGCTTTGTCTTAGTCGGAAAGACGGGATTGTTGGCTTTCGTCATCTATTTTGAATGTATCATCCTGCCTGACAGTGGAATTCGGTTCGTCGTCGTCGTTGTAGAGTCTGTAGAAGTGATTTTTCCATATCATCAGCATTGACAGCGGTTTTACTATGATGTTTCCATTTTCGTCTTTGCAGCCTTCGGTTCGTAAAACTTTCGAACTTCATTTCTGAGCAGCTCTCGTCCTTCTATGCAGCACCGCTTTGCGTGAATTTTGTTTTGCTGCACTTGCCTGCCTACATTCCTCATGAAAACAGGGTTTTCTTGTTTGTGGCTGTTTGAAACCCAGCATGTCAGACACGGCTTCTCTGATTGCATCTTGGCAATGTTGCCACTTGTTCTCGGTGCATTGTGTTGGCACGATGACGCGACATAATGCGCTCAACAAAAGTTTCCTTCAATAAATTTATTTTTTCGATGGGTCGCACAAATAGAACCATTATTTTTGTAATAATTTTGCATGACTTGAAACGAATGTATTTTCATTATGAAATGGCAAACCAAACTGAGCAAAAATCAAGTGAAAGCTGTCAAAAATGCTTATTCCGAAAAAAGTATTGCCAGATTTAAAACCACACGTCTAAAAAAAGCACGCCCTATAGATGCTAAGATATTTACCTGTTCAAAGGGCAAAAAAGGTTTTCCCAATTCGAATTCAATCTTAAAGTCACTGAAATTCTTAAGATCACTTATAAATGGGGCATAGTGATGTGGATAGTACCAACTCCATGATTGTACACCTTTATAGTAATAGTTTAAGATCCACTGTAGGGCAGTTATGTAAGTAATAGTTTGTTCTGCCAACACTTCCCTAATATGAAAAAAAAAAACAATCTTTCATTTTGATCTTTTAAATATTTTCTTCTTTTTTTTTTTACTTACGGCGTCATTTCTGGATAGTTTAGTTTTTTGATGTAGTAATTTCGCTTGTAAGCCCTGAATTCGTCAACTATGTGTTGTTCTTCATCATCACTTGTGATATCGTTCATTTCATCGCCTTCGCAAAACTAAAAAGGGGTTTAGGTTTAAAAGTGCATTCATTATTAATTTATGTCTAAGTCAATGGGCTTTTTTTCGTATCGGTTTAAACCAAAATAAGGATAACTTACCTGTCTGCTATCTTCAATAAGCTGTGCCAACTCGTCATCTTGTTTACTTTCTAATATTTCATTGACATCAAAATCAAAAGCTTCGTCAATACCATTCTGTGGAAAAGTAAACAATTTATTTTCTTTACATTTTTGACCTTACATATTGAAAGCTTTAAAACAATGGAAGAAAAATATATAAAAGGTTTGAACAGCTTTATATAAAAATGAGTGGGTCGATGTTATGTGCAGAGTGTGGAAATAGGAAGCATCGGAACCAATTTTTAATAACATGTATGTACATAAATCTGAGAACATCTTTTAACTGGACATTTTGTCATATATGTACATGTCTACTAGTAGATACAAATCAGTAAGATTAATTTCATTGTGAGATCGGTCTTCACTATGGCTTCAGAGTCGAACCGTGTAGTATAAGCACTCTTTTGGGACACAAACCATACAGACATTTTTATAAATAGTGGCCGATGTCAATTTGGTCCCATGATGATGGCAAAGCCAATAGTTATAGGTTAGGTGTACAAGAGTGCTTAATTATGCTTGTGGAATAATTTAAGTCCGATGACCACACCAATTCCTATAATAGGGCGAACAAAATCAGCAAATCTAGCCCCAATAGATTCAAAAAGATTGACTACTTGTAACTGTTTATGCCATGGTAGTGGCTTTTTTTTACGGGCACTGCCTCTTGCGAGGAATTGACAAATTCTCCAAGAGTAATTCTTGTCATGAAAAGTGCTTCCTCAAATTAGCCGTTCGGATTCGGCTTAAAACTGTAGGTCCCCTCCATCCCTGACAACAGTACTCGCACACAGGAATGGTTGAGAGTTGTAAGTCACTAGGCCCTAGTTCTCAACGGACTGTTGCGCCACCCAATTTTTTTTTTTTTTATTTTAGTGGCTTAGACCTAAGGTCTAGAACGATGTGAACTGATCTTTTCTGGACCATGACTGACAACATCGGTACATTCGACCATCTACCCAAACCTTTAATATAAGTTTCGAAAGAGGCATTTTTCAAAATCTCTCTTGGTCAAACAAAAATAAACAAAAATTGTATCTCCATTACAAATCAATTTAAATTCATCCTAACATTACAAAATCTAAAATATATGTTTTTTATGATTAACTTTTTAAATGTTTGATTTAAAAGTATTAAAAAAATTAACCTTGGTCTGTTTTCCTTCAAAGTATTTTAAATCAGCATGATTTTCTTCAAAAAGTTGAAATTCAACTTCAGAAAGGGCTTCCAAAAATATTTCCAAGCGTCTTAGATTTAGAATTCCATGTTCATTAATGTTGCCTAAAAAATGAAAAATCAATAATTAACTAAAGTAAAGTAATTAATATATTTAAGTAAAATGGAAAAATGTTTTTCTTTATAAGATTCATGCACCCAAACTCATCATGTATGCATATTATTTCGTTAGTACGTCTCTCACATTGAAGCAGTTTTAAAGGTCTAGAAATATAAAGGGAGGTCTGGAGATTTCAGGGCAGGTCTGGATATTCCAAGGGAAGTCTTGAAATATCAAGTGAAGTCTGGAGATTCCGAGGGAGGCATGTTTTGAAAAATTAAGGCAGGTCTATTGATTTCAGGAGATCAAGAAAAATCAAGGGAGGTCTAAAGATTTCATTGGAGGTCTTGAAATATGAAGGGAGGTCTGAAGATTTCAAGGGAGGTTTTCAAATATGAAGGGAGGTCTAGAGACTTCAAGGGAGGTCTGGAGATTGTATGGGAGATCTTGCAAAATTAAGGGAGGTCTAAAAATATCAAGGGAGTTCTGGAGACGCCAAGGGAGGTTGTGAAATAACAAGGGAGGATTTACAATAACAAGGGAGGTTTTTGAAATAACAAGAGAGATTTTGAAATAGCAAGGGAGGTTTTGAAATAACAAGGGAGGTTTTGAAAAATAAGGGATGTCTTGAAAAGGCAAGGGAGATTCCAAAGGAGGTTTTGAAATGTCAAGGGAGGTTCGGAGTATCCAAGGGAGGTTTTGAAATATCAAGGGGGGACTTAAAAAATCAGGGGAAGTCTGGAGATTCCAAAGGAGTTTTTGAAATATTAAGGAAGGTCTTGAAAAATCAAGGAAATCCTTATCATCGAACGTTCGACTTGATTTTTCCAACAATCTGCGAACACGTGACCAAAAAATTACTTGCTTATATATTTTACTGTGGAATGAAACCTGCCGACAATCAGCTCATACACAAAACTTAAACGAGTCCTTTCTTGTCAATTCCCTACAATCTACTTATTAAACTACATTTATATACATATTTTACTTACCATTTAGCTTTGGATATATTTTAATATAAGTCTGATACACAATTGGCAGTGCGTTTGATGAAATATGCAAACAGGGCAAATGTGGAATGAAATCATTTCCAACTAAAAATCCCATCAATACCCAATCATCAATTAATTGAGCCATATTAAACGATTCGTATTGTTTCAATGCTGAAAATTCCAATTCCAAATATTCCTTAAAAAGACCCAAATGAAGTAGAAAAAAGCGAGTTTCTTCGATTGAAGCACGTTTGGTCTTTTTACCAAATTTAACCTATTTAAAAAAAATATATGTATTCAAATTTAAAACAAAAATATTATTTGGAAAAATTGATTTAAAAAACAAACCTCTTCTCTTAAAACAACAAAGTGCATTTCATGTGTACATAATCCTAAGATAATAAGATCCGCATCTAAACCATACAAACAATGTCTTGTATGTGGATCAAAGTCTTTTTGTGATTTTAAATAACGTATATAGTCCATAATCTTGTGCTCTCCTTCACCAGGTGACTATGTACAAAAAAAAACAAAAAACAAAAAGATATGATATAAAATAAATGTTGTAATTAATTATTATATTTATTGTTACATCATGTCCGCTTAGAATCACACGACACTTCTGCCACAATGGATCGGTACTGATTTTATTTTTGACAAAAAATCGAAGTGTATTTTGTAAACGTTGCATAAATTCAGTTCCAGGAGTTATGCAATTCGAATCAAATGGAGTATTTTCAATTGTCTCACCGCGATTTTTTGCTTGAATTGCAAGATTTTCCGCATCCTTGGCAGAACGAAATCTTAAAACAAAAAAATGTAGATAAACAATTAAATATTTAAATATTTTTAAAAATATATATGTACATACCTGCGACTTCTTTGCTGATTCATTTTTGCTCTTGGAGCAACTCCATCCACAGCCATAAAAAACAGTCGTTGGGGCTTAATAAGAAAGAATAACTTATCTATATAATTACAAATGTCTTTGAACATGTCTTCTTCGGATATATTAAAATGAATATTTCCATCATCAGGATGCGAACAATTGTGTATAATTCCATTCATATCCAGATAAAGATTATCGAATTCAGGTATCTGGAAGGAAGTAAGGATAAAATTAATACAATACTCATACAAAAACAAAAACACCCCGCAAGAAGATGGTTTGATCTTAAAGGTCAAACGAGTAATCAGAAAATGGACAGGAGTGCTTATCAAGGAGTTATAAAAAATAATTTAAGTGGTGCAACAATCCGTTGAGAACTAGGGCCTAGTGACTTACAACTCTCAACCATTCCTGTGTGCCAGTAATGTTTTCAGGCGATGGGATGGAGCTACAGTTTTAAGCCGTAATTTGAGAAAGCACTTTTCATGACAAGAATTACTCTTGGAGAATTTTTCAATTCCTCGCAAGAGGCAGTACCCGTGAAAAAACTTTAGATGGCACAGGCAGGGATTGAACCCAAGACTTCTGGCATGACAGTCCAAATACTTACCATTATGCCACGTGTACTACCTAATCAAGGAGTATGTTAAGATAATAGAAGCTCAGCTACATTATGTTCATAGAAGGAGTGGAGTCTGTTTATTTTTCTTTATCTTTAAGATGTTCATAGTATGTGAAACTACGACAAGGCATAAGGAAGTTGTGATACTACGACAAGGCATAAGGAAGTTTATAACTTTACTTTGATTTAAGACTGACGCTATGAATATTCATGCATGAATCTTCTCCAATAAGAGGTAGGTATATAAGGCTGACTGACAATGGGTACGTCACTACAGTTTCCTGAAGAACAAAAACACATTTCTTAAAAATAGCATTCAATAATTCAGATGTTATAAGTTACACTCCAAGACACTTTTATATAGTCATACGAATCTACTATGTACCTACTTAGATAGACAACATTTAACTTTAAAGTACTTTGGCAGCAGTAAGTTAATATATATAAAAAGTATTTCCACCTGTGTAGAAAACTAAAAATAGAATTATTCAAGTTTTCCTTGAAAATATGATGCAGGGTGCTTTTCAAAGGTCATATAAATAACATTAAGATAATGAAAGTAAGGGAGGACAGCTTGTGATCTTTGGTTTATTGTTATTTAGTACATTAAAAAAAGGATATAACGTTATTAAGGTTGGCTGCGTTCAATCTTAGACAGATAGGGTATCCGGATACCTTTTTGTTAGTGTTTTACGTGTAAAATAACAGCTGATCAAAAATAGCTCATATGTCAAAAAAGGAATCCAACGGTATCCAATAGGGCTCTTGATACATGCATACCCGGGTAATTACCCGGGTACCCGAGTGCCCGCACTTACGGGTATTACCCGGGTACCATAATTTCGGGTACCCGCGTTCTTGCGGGTACTCGGTAAAATCCGGGTACCCAAAACATATTCGTGTATAGTTATAAAAAAAGACTTAAAGAAAGATTGAAAGAAAATAATAATTATATTATTTCTCTGCTGCTTACCTTATACAACATACATACATAGATAAGTATTCGGATTTTGATTCGACTATATGTAGCTCTGGTTAAAACGAAACGGCTCTAACGATTTTAATTAGATTAATAAATTTGGAATTATAAGAGTAGTATTGACTCAACTGCGTTTTTAGTTTTTGGCTTAAATGCTCATAACAAAATTGTGCTTTTAAAGCCTTTTTTGAAATTGACAAAAAGTTAACAAGATTTTGTTGAAAACAATTATTCTTGACTATCTTTAAAACACAAAAATGAATATGGACTCAAGATATTTTCTGCAAACTTTGTAACTAGAATTTGTTGGTTATTCTTAAAATGCCAAGTGAAAATCTTTGTTGTTTTAAAAAAAATTGCGTTTTAAGTTTTTCCCTAAAAAAACATGTAACAGATATGTACATTGGTTTAACGTTTTTTAAGACAGTAGTTGGTAAGAAAATTTCATTATATTGAAAGAATTTGCTATAAATTGCATTTCAGTTTTTCGGATAGTAAGAAAACTTTAAAGTGTTGTTGTTATCATGCTCTTGCACCCACGCATTTTATTTCTTTTCTCCACCCAAGCTACACGCGCTATCTTTTTGTTACACTGAATCACCCTATACATTTTTTTTAATCAAGTTGTTTTAATGAATACTTTTTGCAAAATGTAATTCTTAATCAACATTTTAAAAAAAAATATACATATGTATATATAAAAAAAATGTCAAAAATGTTTTTTCTAGAAATTTTACCGAATTGATTACTATTTTTTATTTCAAATATCAATGCTCTAATGAAATTCAAGTCAAACACTAACCTTTCTGGATCATATTTATGAAAATATCTGAGGTGTTTGTTCATTGATGAAGGGGATTGATGAAGGGGAGTGGTTGTAAGTTGGTTGTAAGTGCCTCAAACATTACAGATAACTTCTGTTTTATTCTCACTTAATTTGCAGAACCGCCAAACACAGCCTTTTCTTTTTCCACTCATTTTAGCACTTGTCACTTGATTAGTTCACTTCAGATGATAGTCAGAAACTAGACTACCAAAGTACCAATAGGCAAAGCATTGCCCTTAATCTTGTAATCAAGTCTAGAAACTAACAGTTAACTGCAATCATTTTAATAAACTTTATTGATCATGATTACTCATTGTCATTACTCATTAGTAGGTGCTCATCGTGATCGCATAGCCTATGTTGTGTGTTGTTGTTGTTATGTTACTCGTACGTTATGATTTATGAATGCATTACGAAACAATATATTTTATAATGTGTTTTACATTCGCGTCTAATCTATTTTGTCTCAAAATATTGATTTATTGCTGGGCAGGGATTAATTATTATTGAGAAATAATTTGGATTCTGGATATTTCTTTTTATAGAAAAGAATGTAAAGATGTATAGATCTAAGAGAAATGTGAAGGAAATTAATCAAAACTTATTCACATCAGTATACTTTCAAAAAATTTAAGTACAACATGATGCTTATGGATATAAAAATCACATTTCATTGCTTCTCTGCTTCCTCTTCTTGTGAAATATTATTTCATAAGCAATTTTAGCATTTTTGAGTACTGGGTACCCGTAACACGATATTGTCGGGTACCCCCCAGTTGACATATCCCGGGTACCCGCAAATTTGGGTAATACCCGTATTACCCGGGTACCCGGATTTTTGATGAAATGGGTATTACCCGGGTAAAATCAAGAGCCCTAGTATCCAAGAATTTCTGGGTATCTGACAGAACAGCTGATTCAACTCATGGTTGAATTTCAAGAAACTTGAAAATTGATTTCAGCTTTTTGTATTTGTTGGTAAACTAAAAGGTACAAAATGTTAGTTGAAGTTGTATTTGAGGATGTTCTGTACATAATAGACGATGAAGAAGCTATTTGCCTCCGAATTTTAGAAGGTAATTATGATATATTTTTTTAAAATTCAAAATTGACTTATTTTGTTCTCGTTTTGTAGATGACCAATTTGCTAGGTCTTATCTGCAGTCTAGTGAACAGCTGAAAGTTGTTTTTATTATTTGACAGCTATCCAACTCGTTCAACAAGGTATCTAAAAATCCACCTATCCAAGATAACCTATCCAACACGAGATTGAACGCAGCTGTTGAGTTCAAAATGTCAGTTTGGGGAAATAATTTAAGGTTAAGATAAGTTAGCAAATAAAAATAAATAAAACAAATTCACTTATATTGCTAAAAAGCCAGGCAATGGTTATATGTAAAGGGTTTGTTAAAACAATGAATATAGAATGAAGCAAGTAAAGAAACGAGAGGTCATTGTATTTTATTTGTATAGCTATTCAAAATTCTAAAGGCTGAGATCAATGTGTGCAACTTTTTGATGAGAATGAACACTTTAGACTATGCTCTAGTTAAATAGCCAGTTGCATTCCTCCCCTCAAACAATTTAACCGTAACACCCGCGCTTCTAGGAATGCCCATCAGTTTACCCTTAAGCCCAACTTCGGCCGTACTATGAAGTACAGAGATTCATTTTTTAGCCGTACTACGCGAATGTGAAATGCCTTGCCACGCTCTATCTTTCCCTGTCATTGCAATGTTCAGGAATTCAAAATCAATGTACATTGACACCTCCTATCCAACCCTTCTCTCTTTTCCTAATGCTCACACTGTGTCTTTGGCGTATTAAAGGTATACAAAACCCTTTAAGTGTACCTAATTATAAAAAAAAAAAAATGTCCGAGATTGTGTCCGACTTTCATAGAAATCAAACTTGATAGGCTTTCAACATTTTCATTAACAATATATGTATATGTACGTCACTAGTAAATGGTAGTTGCTTATTTTAAGGCTTTTGGAAACTTAATTTTAGTATGAAATTTGGCTAGAAAAAGTATTAATTTTTCTTTTTCCTTTTATTTTAGCAGTTTAAATTTCTAAGAACTCAGAAATTTCTTTGTTTTCAGAAATGTAAACAAAATTTCTCACTTTTCTTGTTAAAAATCTGAGGCAAACATTTTTATGATTTGATTTATTATTTTCTTTCCCAAAGCTACGATGAATAAAAAAGTAAATTCTGTTTATATTTTATTCTCCTGGTGGGGCACTCTGACTGCGAAAATTCTAAATAATCTAAGAAATATAAAATGTCCAAATCAATAAAATATTTATTCCTTTCACACCTCAGGTTATGTTATGTAAATACAAATTTTAGATCCTTTGTGATACCCTTAAAGTTTTATAACTTCCCTGTTAAGTGTCAATTTGTAGCCACTTGATAAAGCCTTGGAGACTTTTTTCGGCAAAGTCTTCGAGTTCTGTAAGATTATTGAAGAAGTATTTTTCCTAAGAATTTGTTTCTTGGTGGCATAATACTGGGCAATGGCAATGGCAGGAAGTGAATAGTGTCTACGTGCTATGCCTCATCGTTACACCCTCTGCATATGTCGTCATCAACGAAGCCGCATTTTCTTCCTGTGGTATCCAAACAGGTTGTGAACGGTTGTTATGCTCGCAAGTAATATTCGAGGTGCATAATCGATCGGGTTCTTTTTTTTTTGTCAAATTTGGGTCAAAATTTCTTGGCTGTGGCGGAGGTTTCAGGGTTTTTCATAGTTCATTTCATGTTTAATTCAATGGTGTATTTCTTTGGTTCTCAAAACTGTTCTTTAAATTTACGTAGTCCTGCCATAAGTTCTGTCCCTCACACAAACACGTCTTATTTAAATAATAAACCAATTATCAAAATTCTTTTCACGACATTCATATTGGATTTAATTGACATTATAAACTTGTAGGAAATTTTTCAAAGTAGACAGCCTTAGCTTGAAACACTTTCTTAAACGATATGGCCATTAATCTATTGCCACACGGACGACTTATAGGGGTAGCGAAGCTGCTGTCTTAACTAAATTAGCTTTAAGAGACTCAATATTTCAATAGGGCTTACATCAAGCCTTCTACTTCAAGACATTTCATAGACCGTAGCTCAGCGGATTAAGATCCTGGCTCCACGAGGGCAAATCTTCAGCGGCGATAAACCTTGGTAAATTATTCTTTATCCAAGGTTGAGTGGTTTTTGCCTTGTGAGCCGGCGCAGTCTTTCTGAACAATCCAGCGTATACTCGCAATTAAGGTGTTACTTAAGGGCTTCACAACCTTCTCTAAAACATCACTTTGATAGTTTGATGCACGTGTTTTCACTGCCTCCCCACCAAACCATCATTGAAGCTGGATGATGGCCTCTTTGGACTTTTCCAACCTTTTCAGCAGCTTCCTTGGAGCTGTGTTCGTAAGTCCTGTCGATTTGGCGATTATATTTCTGTTCCACTTGGAAAATGTTCTCATCTGAGAAATGAACATTCTTGTGTCCTCCGAGTGAGTGTATTTGAACAACACCCTTGATCTTGTCTTGTCTTGTCGCTCTTATCTTGCGCAGAGCCTCAATCAGGTGTTGTCCAGTACTTCCACAGTAAGCGCCAAGCCTTAGTACTTGTTTTATGAGGCGTGATATCGTTCTTGTGGGTGTTTTCATTTCTCGAGCCATCATTTTCTGTTTTCGGAGGGAATTTCTTCGGATTCTTTCCGTAACTGTATCGTTTTATAGCGTGATGATTTTTTTTCGATATTTTGAGTGGTTTCAGTAATTCGAAAATCTCAGTGGGAGTTTTATTGTATTTTTGCAATGTATAAATAGCGACGCAGTTGTCTTTGTTGCCCCACTCCATGTTTATCTTTTCGCTTATTTATTTCAACAGAAACCAGTTAAGTTATAAATCTGTTGAAGAGGATGTCGTAAACTAATTTAGTAAATATTGAGGACTTTAAATTTCGGGACTCTTTTTCTGCCATATCCAGGTAGCACAGTGAAATGCTATGTTTACCGAACGTCTTTGATAAAGTGTAAAAATGTAGAACAGTTGAAACGGCTACATTTTTGAAGAATAAAATAAAATAATAAATTGATGGGTCATACACCGTACAGCTTGATTTGACTTTAACTAGTTTTTTTTGGTAAACGATGCTAAGATCATGTAAAATGTATAAATATTGATGGCCTGGGATTATTTATTAAAATACAATTAAACCAATTCAATTAAAATATTAGGGTTTTATAATTCTTAGGCCAGTATGAAATATAAGTCAGAATCCTCGCATTCGCTTAATTAATAAGCGGTAATTATTTTTATTTACTGAACGAACTTTTGATTGCATTCATATTAAAAATAAAACATCCACCATAACCTAAATAAAAAACTCAACTTTCAGAAATGAATTCCATTGCATGAACCTGTAGATTGTGGTGCATATTGCTGCACGACCTAGAGTATTACCTATTATCATGAATAACTTTTCAAATGGTACTTCAACAGTAATAACACCTTAACAGACAAACGATTGGAAGAAGCTTTATATTAGATAAAGTTCAAAGAGGTCCTCGGTTCTGTTTTCATATTATAGGTATTAAATTAAAAAAAAGGCAACCCTTTTGGCATTCAATGGATAAAAAGTAGAACCGGTTTACTAAACAAATTTCGCACATTCACCTCAATCAACTTTGAGTTACAACTTCTTGTTTATGATTGGCAACAATTAACTTTGCCAGGCTCTTATGACAATTTAAAGGTTAAATGAATGCACTTAACGGGCCTCTTTGGTTATAGGAATTCGTGTGTTTTATACTTTTACACAAAAAGTTGATAAAGTTAAGAGCGGATAGTTTCCCTCCAACAATATGTTGAAAATTGTAAACTATTCGACTTGTTTAGTGTATACAGAAATAGAAAGAAAAAAAAACAAACCATATCAACCTTTCTTTTGTGGTGAAAGAACTACAAAAGAAAATGATAAAATAAAAAAATGTTGACAAAGGAAAATATACTTACACAGTTTTCCCGTGCAAGCTCGCTAAGGCAAGGATACCTTTCGCTAATATATCGGAAAAACTTTGGGACTCCCATGATTTGTTTTAAAATTAAATATCAATAATTTGTATATTTTGTTAGTTTTAATTTAATTTTTGCTTTGCTTTTCGGGGTTTCCCGTAAATTGGGTACTTTCACTTATTTCTGTTTGGGTTTGCTTTGTGGAAAATCTTAGCAAATGCCCTTGAAGGTGCAAACTTTTCTTAACCGCGCGAAATTTTCTCAATTGGGGATTAATACAATAAGTAAATTATCACTAATAGATTTAAAATATATGTCAATTTATCAATAAATAAATATTCTTATTTTTAACAATATTAAAGTCAAAAGAGTTTAAAGAAAATAGCTGCAGAAATATGTTTCGTATTCGTTACAACAATTTGCGAAAACAGCCATCAGGGCAACAAAAAAAATGTGACAGTTGCAGGTGACATATATTTTTTTTTGTCGGTAGTGCTGTGCAGGGTCCGTGATGAGTGATGCCAAAACTAAACAATTGGGGACATTTAAAAAATAACAGAAATCACCAGTGTCGTTATGATTTTTATTAATACGAGGCCACATGCGGAAATACTGGGATATAAGTAAGAATGGAATTTTTGAGCAAACATTTCGAAAAACAGTCTGAAGTATCTTTCACTTTAAAGCCTAGTACGCAGCTGAAGTGAAACGATTTTTTTCGGTGGTCTCCAAGTGCAGAGCAAAATGAAAACGAAAACCACAGCGGACAAATATTTGTGGAGAGTTCTGTCAGCTGTCAAATACAATTTACAAGTTCTGACAGTCAGCTGCTGGTAAACAAAATTGAAAAAGAATTTTATTTATGTATTAACATTTTGTTGAGCAGTTAGCACATGGTTTTTTCAATTCCGCAGCTATATTACTCCAGAGGCTCGCAACGGCTGAATTATTTTTGTGAAGCCTATGCTCCAACTTCCAAATAGCTTCACTGGCTTCGACCAACGAAGCCAGTTTCTTTTTTCCTCCGAAGAGAAATCAATTTTTTTTTCTTCGGTTTATTTTTTGGAAGTTGAAGTTCACTGCCCGTCTTCATCACTTCTTGCACATCACCAATAACATCTTCAACATCCTGAGTTTCCGATTCAGAAATGTATTGTTGGAGCACATTAGACAAATCTATTTTATTTTAAATTTTAAATCAAATATAAATCAAAGTCAAAACACCGAAAGTCACGAGTAAACAATTTTTTTTTCAATAAAAAAATTAAACGTCAAAATTTCGCAAGCAATTAATATGCCGGGCAATTAAATTGAGAACGAAAAGAGTGGAGAATTGTACTAAGAAATCTAGTACAGCTATCCACTAAAATGACACATTTCGTCGTTCAGCAGCGTACTGAAAACGAAAAGCACAGCAGAATTTTTCGTTTATGATTTCGTCATGTCATTTTTGTATGGGAATTTTCGTTTCGCATCAGCAGCGTACTAGGCTTAAGACAGTAAAGTTTTCGACTACGAATGGGGCATTTCAACATATTATCATATTCTTGATAAAAATAACGCATCAAAATGATACTTGTGTAACAAAGGCGTCTAACTTGTTAAACTCAGATTTATTTATGAAACAAACTGAAGAACGAAACTGTCAAAAGTTTTAGAATTTACCATCTGTTTCCGTAATAATACAAGATACAAACGTGAAGGTAGCAGCGCTCAGCTTTTTACTCCATTAAATGATCAACATTTTATTCAGAGCTCACAGAGTGCGCTCCGAGCTAAAAAAAAAGAAACACAAGCCTTACCAAATCTAAGTCTAACAAAGCCGCTGGGGCAGAGAATATATATGTATAAAAGCTAGGGACCTAATTCATACAGGACTGTAGGGCTACCTTACGTAAGTAAGTAATACAATTAATATGATTAATTAGGATTTTCCGAGATCCAGGTGTTATTTATTTGTTAACGTAGCCACCGAGATGAAAATGAATCCAATCAAAATCGTTGTTTGCTATAAGACCCAAACTGCGAAGCGCTAACCAAGCAGTTGGTCATTCGCCTTCAGTTGGACCTTGTAACGTAATAATTCTAAATTGTTTTACACAATATTTCGGGAAATGTTCAGCTGTTGATTGATAGCGACTATTTTCTGACAGGGAGGGCCGGAAGGGTTACACTAACAAGATTTCGAGCTTGTCAAGTCAAAGTAAACTATAGTTTAAAAAGAAGCTACTAGAAGTCTCCAGTTTCACACGCCAAGTTGGTTGAGGTCTTCTCCTACCTGCGTGCGCTACCTGAGTCGCAGCTTTAAATTGATAAAGAGATGGTGTGTATCGATTTGAAGTTCCTGGGTTTTTTTCCAATGTATTGCTGTAATGTGAATATTTTGTCAATGGTGGACTTTCCTGGTCTGAAGCCACACTGATAAGGACATATCAGGTTGTTGACGAATGGCTTCAGACGTTCACATAATACTGCAGAAAGGATCTTATATGTACTAATGTTCAGGAGACTGATGCATTTTTAGTTGGCGCAGGGGGGTCTCCTTTCTTGTGTATTGGGTAAACTATACTACTTACACTATTTAAACTCAAGTCTGTTTTCCTGAGTCTAGTTCCAACAACAAATCCACACCCAAATAGACGCTGCCTTTGTTCTCGGCAGCAGTCGCCGTAGTATACATCGCAGTATTTTAGTTTGCGTTTGCCCGGTCCATCCCATCCCACTTCTTGGATGGCGGTAATATCTGCCTTGCAGCAGTTTAGGGCTTCCGCTAACTGTTCGGCTGCACATGGTCTGTTAAGGGAGCTAACATTCCACGTACGGATCCAAAGTTCGTTGTCCTTATTTCGTTTGCTTAGTTCGTCATCAGTAAATCCGTCCGTATCCGAGGACTGTTGGTGCTTCGCAACTAGAATATTTTTACGTGGTCAGGAAGTCACCCCAAGGGTGACCAGACCGCAGATTGGTTTGATTTCAATTCCGATTTTAAGATGGATTGTTGATAATATATTTTGAAAGTAAAAAAAATATTTGTCAAAATCTAGTCTTTGTTTTTCACTTTTGGACAGGCATTAGTTGTATGAATTCATTTAAATTGTTTAAGGTGGAACCATATAAAAAAGATTTCTTCTGACAGAATGATAGTTAAAATTTATTGAACAAAATAACAAGAAACAAAAATTCTGGCTTCGAGTGCTTAAATTATAATTTTTGTTTTTTTCAATTTGAGTTATTGGCTGCTTTATAACAAACTCAGTTGCTATTTGGTACATTGATTTTCGAGCCGTTTCTTTCTGTGAACATGAATTGAATTAAGATCACCAAATATGTAACGACAGCTCCAATCATCTGAAAGAAAATGAAAAAAACTGTTTACTTCAAAAAACTTTAAAAAAAAATTAATACAGGTTTCTAATATTTCTTTGTAATATTTTTCTAGCAAAGATTTAATTTTTAATTAATAACTTTCAGATAGTGTAAGACTTTGAACGCAAATTAGATTTGTATGCCAAATATCGATAGATAAAACTACTAAAAATTCACTAAAGGTCATATCCCTTTTTATGACAGCTCTTGTCAATCAGAAGCCCGCAAAATTCAGTTATCTGAACTAGTGCTTATTTTTTCTATGATGGTATGATGGTTATACTTACACCCCCAAGTAAATCCAAATTGAGATTAAAAAACTCCTTAGCGCTAACTGCGAACGTCTGATGAAGTGCTTGTAATGAAAAATCACTAACAAGATCATTATATTGCTTATTTCCATATGGCTTGGATAATTTAAAAATCGAACATCCGATGTACCTACTCTGGAATAAATAAACAAACGTTTTATTACTTTTTACAAAATTTCAAATTAACTTTATTTTATAGAATTATAATTACATAATTTATACACATCTGGCAATGCCAACAAACAACAGTAAATTGCAACAATAACGCTACCACAAAACCACCGTTTAAAATGTAAACTTCATAGGGCCCGTTAGATGTTTTCGATACAATAATCCAATAACAGTTAGTGATGAAATCCAGAAAATAAGATGAACAAATCACTAGAAATGACCAACCAAAGCAATCGTTTGTCAAATTGACCATTTTGAATAACTGATTATAGATTATTTTTAAAAATGCCACACGTTGACATTCTGCAAGGGGATCATTTGTCAATTTAATTAATTTTATACCACTGTTTTCCAAATTCTCATCTGTCATTCTAGTGATAATTTTCTTAATCACACGTAACCTCATATTGATATTTATTACAAAAACAATAAGTTGGGCACATCGGAACCTCAATGCTTGAGTTGACAGAAACGAATACCAAAATGCGATGGTGATGTTTTTTGTCATTTGATGGTAATACATCATGACAAGAGTTATTGTCATAAGAACCGTGTAAACGCCGCAAATCTGTTTCGCTATAATCGTTTTCAATTGCTTTCTATCAAAAGTGTACTTTAGATTGTTCTTTAACATGCTATCGATTAGTGCCAAGCCTTTGAAAAAATCCTTCTGCTTCTCTTGAGTGAAATAGGATTCTCCAAGGGAAACTATATTGCTAAGAATCTGTGACACAAATAGAACGTAACTAACTAAACTGCCGATAGAATAGTCATCCTCTGTTAAATTACTGGCAAACGTTAACAAGAAAATCGAAATGAGAACAACTACCCAAGAAGTAACGTAGACCCCATGAACTAATGTAACCCTTGAAAAGGGAATGAATCCAAAAATACTTAGCATTAAATTCAGGTATTTGAAAGTGAGCTTTGAAAAAAAACTACTAGAGCAAAAAGTCGCCATGATGATATGAATGCTTCAAAGAAAATAACGATTGAAATTTTCTAAACCTCATTTGAATGACAATTCGACCATTGAAACGATGCGGATTAGACTTGACAGCTAATAAATCACGATTATTGGTGACTAGTCAATCTGATGAATCTGTTGACAAGTTTGATACAAGATAAGAGTCATTAGCATTGAAAAAGAAAGGGTGCCGTTTAAGTAAAAGAATGAAACAAGAAAGATGGGGGTTAACAAAAAATTCAATATGATAATTATTGGAGTGTGAGCACTCATATTGTCAAATTGGATAAAAGTTGTATCATTTAATAAATATTTTTTTAATGGTTTCATCGGTCCTTTTTGTGTATTTGCTGATATTTCTTAAAATCAATATAATTATTCAAAATCCAAACTTACTAAATACATAAAAGGGTTATGTATTAATATTTGACTAAGAAAATAAATTCCACCTTCCTTAAATCAATTCCGAATTATTTACACCATTTAAAGGTTTCCATGAGCTACCGATTTAATCAAATGTCAATTTTGACATTTCTACTTCAAAAAGAACTTGTGTTTTCCATCCGCATTTTATGCAACAGATTAATGATTATTTTAATTAAACTTCTACAAATTGAAACACACCACAACACAGATACAACGACTAAGATAAGGTCTAAATTGATAGGTAAAGCTCCTCTCAGACCATATCGCGAGACATTGGAGGCCAACACTAAAACTTAATAAGATGTGAAATTCCACCAACTGATAACCGAAAATAAAAGTGAAATAACATTAAAAGATTTATTTAAAAATATCGTCATTTTGTGTCACTTTTGGTTAGAAAAAGACATAAAAGCTAACCAGGAATTTTGATTCTTAAGCGTCAAAATGTTATGTTCAAAGTGAGTCAGTTGGCGTTTGTCTTTTTATGCTCTAAGGAAATCTCTGAGCAAACAGAGCAAAGTTTTCAGCAGATTATGTACATATACTCAGAACCCTCTGTTATAACTATGATTTACACTTCAGCGTCAAACTGTCATTTTCGATCAAATCACAAAAAATTAAGTGAAGTTGGCTTCGCTTCGATTTGGTTGATCATATAGTGAGATATATCTACATATTTCAGCTGACAAAAACAACCATTTTTTTTGACAGTTCTGTCATCTGATCAGAACTAAAAAAGAAAAACAAATTGTTGAGGTTGACTTTTGTTGTCAAAAAGTCGTTTATTTTACATTTGAAATGAACATTTTCCAACTTTGACTTTGATTTATGCAAACTAAGGTCGAAAAATATTAAATTTTCACTACAAAAAATGACATCTTTTTGTAGTGAAAATTTAATATTTCGTCCTAAGTCCATTTTTAATTAAAAATTAAAAAAACAACAAAGTACTTACTTTATCAAAACATTTCTGGGCATACAAACACATTATAGTTGTCAATAATCCAATTATTACAATTGTTGCACTACACTGAGCATACTGGCTAGGTCTACCAGGATTTCTCAGCAAAAAAATTAGTCCATATGAACTTAATAAGAAATCTATGAAAAACACTGCCGAAATTGTCAAAGTCGACCATCCGAAGCAATTATTCACTAAAATAAATAAATCGTGTAACTGATCGTACGCCCTCCGAAATTTTACCACCGTCTCATATTCTTCGTCAGTGCAGAGCATCCAAAGATTAGATTTTAATTTAGTTTGATTACAAAGTGCAGCTTCCTGTAGAGCCTCATCCATGACATCCAAACGTTCGTTCATTATCATCAAACACACAATAAGTTGCAATGCACGGACGTTTAAGGCTTGTTTTTGCAACAAATTAAGCCAAAACAGTCCCATTTTTACATTCTGTGCAAAGTAGGTGTGGCAAAGAAAACCATACGATAAGATGAGTATTGAGAATAATATGGCCAATTTAAAGTTGATTCTTTTCCACATTTGTTCGATTTTAGAGTTATCTCTTTTCTGACGATGCTCAAAGGTGGCAAAAATGTTTAGAAAAGCATTTTCAATCGTTGAAAATGGTTCACGCTTATTAAAGGCTTCTATCAAAATAAGCATATTTGCCAAAATTTGTAAAACTCCAAGCGTTGTACTAACAAAATCAATTATTAATGAACTATTCAAGTACTTGGTGTAATTATTGATGCAAATGTAGATAAACGTTGCAAGTAAGACGAACCATAAGATGGTATAGGATGTATATATTTTAGACCTTTTGGTAAATGGATCAAATGCAAAAACTTTTGTTAAGAATACTAAAATTGCAAACGGTATTCCGTATTTTCTTTTCATCTCAACAACTATGTTTACGTTTAAGCGCTTATAAATACGTTTGTCTTGAAAGACCTTCAGAAACTTAGATGTAGATGGAGAAGACCATCTATTTCAACCCTCAATTGAGAAAGGACATCAATCAGCCGCAGACATAAAACCGAAATTCTAAATTGCCTAATTGGCCTTTTATGTTGAGGGTTGACTGGCTCCATAATTGCTAAAGAAAGACCATAATTTGACTCATATTTAGATCAACTGATGTTAACTGATTTTTCATAATTTAAAGCACTATACATTATAATGTTTCTTGGTTATAATAAAATAATGCTATCATTTTTGCAAATGGCGGCAAATGTCAATTATGACATTTGTGATCGCTATACTCCTACAGTTTTGTTTTTTGTGAAATATTGTGCAGACTTCAGCACTGAGTGAAAACTTTTGTGCCACATCGTATATTCTATTTATATGTAGATACAAAATGTTCTAGAAACACCCCGCCCATTGCATTTTTTATTTTATCTTAAAATGGTTCGGAATAGGATGATTGCATAATATTGCGATGATTGCATATGGATATAAAATAAGCTGTTGCCTATTTTTTTCCTGGTATAACAGATGTCTCCTACAAAAATTCAACAAAGTTTCTATCAAACTAGTTTCTTTATGTGAAAGACTGTGTTTACATTGGCCTTTTTTAGGGTATTTATTTTGTATGCTGACATTTCCCATTAGATGGTGAAGTACTGAAGGTTACCAAATTCTTGATACGTAAAAACATCACAAAGCAGCTTATGCTGCAATACAAAATCCGCATGAGTAATGTGAATTTTGAAGGAATAATTATTTAACACAGATGTAAAGTAACTGTTCACTAAAGTGCAGAGAAAAAGTTTTCTAGCCTAAGCTATTAATGAAAAGACAATTAAGTAGTTACAACTTATACTCTATGAAACCTGTCAAATAACAACTTAGTTTGACGGGTGTCAAATTCTAGCGATGAAAACTTGAAACAAGAAGTAGTTGCAACTTATACTATGATACTTCAAATGAGAACTGAGTTTGGTAGGTGTCAAATGCTAGCGCTAAAAACTTGAAACCACAAAATGAAATGTGGATAAGCACCTGTCATAGCTTAGACTGCAAGTTATACAACATTAATTGACAGGTACATACATACATATATACTGCTTCAAACACATTTTATTTTATTCAACTTCAATTTATTTGCATCCATAAATTAAAATTATCTTTCACTTTAATTAGACATTACAAACTTATTTTTAAGTATTTCAGTTAATTACTGTGTTATGTTAGCAATAACTTTTTGAAAAGCTTTTGACGAAACATCCCTTTGCTCACTCATATGGAATTGAATCAGTATAATCAAATAGGTTGTAGTAGCTCCAACAATCTGAAAATGTCAACAAGAAAATAGTTTATAAATTATTTTAAACTAGAAGTAACTTATGAAAGAGAAGAGTTCAACAATGTCTTCAAGTATTAATAAGTTAATTTTCACTAATAACGTTTATTAAAAACAAAAACCGGATGTATTAATACTTTTTCATTGTAAAAAACCTGCTATTTGCACAGTTGTCACATTTGAAGCTGTCATTTGACATTTGACAAGTAAAAACTACGCCATTACTAAAAATTGAACGATGCCTTCATACATCAGCATAGATCGTTCATTTCTTTTAAAAAATAGTCGTTATTTCAAATATCAAATGAGTATATATCATCAGCAATAAAGTAAATAAACAATAAAATATACTCACAGTATACAGTAGACTGCAATCGATTGAGAAAAATCCAAAAGCTGTAAAATGTATTTTTTGATGAAGTAGTTGTAGAGAAAATTGTTCAATCTGCGAATAACCGTTAATTTAAAAATTAAATACATTTTTTTTTATTAATGTATGTATATGTTTCTACTGCAAGGCAGCGCAAAAGTCAATGTCCTGTCAAAAGATGATTTAACTTTTCCAAATGACGGCAACGCAACACAAAACTTTTGCGCCTCATTGTAGAAACTTACCAATGAATTGTGATTATCGTTAAATAAGTCAACCTGAATTCTATGCACACCCAAAGCTATTTCAGATGTCTGTAAATGTTAATAAAATTGTTATAAATTTTGCTAAGTTTCTTATAGTGTCATTTTTCACATTAGTGAGAAATAAATCTTACAACTTCAACACTTACAGTCTCAATAGTAGTATGACACATTATAGCTAATTTCACAACATTATAAAGATGAGGCATTGACCAGAAAACACTTGAAGCTATTCGAAAAATGTCACCGTACGATGAAGAGTACTTTTTAAAATTCAGAAATATCCAATAGAAGTTCGCCGTGATAGCCAAAAAATCCACACCAATAGCAATCAGAATCGATAGTCCAAAGCACTTATTCACCAAAGTACAAACCTCCCATAAGCGACTATAGAGGTCTCTTATTACCAGAAGTTTTGTCAAATCAAATCCATCACGGTACATAGTTTTGCTGAATTTATCCGTAGTTTTAATTAACTTGAATGCGGCTTGTCCTCTTCCAAGGAACTTTTGATGTCCCGACTTGTAAATGGCATTTAATAAATTTACACTTCTGAGGACTTCATTGAGTTTTGCAAACCGTTCCTTTATAATATCAATGAAGAGTAGATATTGAAAATATCGTACTCCACAAACTAACAGAGGCACTGTGTAAAGTATCCAAAAACCGATGTAAACTGAGGTCGATTTAAAGGCTGTTATCGCAAGGATGAAACATTCACAGATAAAATAAACTGTCAGCATGACAAGACCATTTTTGATATTTTTCCAACGAAAATTGCGATTTTCAACGTCAGTGTTGAGTGATATTTCGAATATCCGATCGATTTCTTGGACATTTTTTATGAGTGTCTGTTGTTCTTTGACGTGACATAAGGCCTCAATGACACAAACAATATAAGCAGTTCGAACTCCTATCAGTTGAATGTAGTCCACTGTGACACCTACATCACCTGCATATTTTCCTTTCAAGTTCGGATTTACTAAACCCTCGATTAATATGGCTAGTGAAAACAGTAATATGATGAATGAATATATTTGCAAGGGTCGTAACTTTGTTGCTGACCATGTTGGCTTATTCAATCCGAGCTGCGTTAGGTTGCAAAGTTGAAAGAGACGATGGAAAAATGATATTGCCTCGAGAATATTCATTGTGACAGGTGATTCTTGTACTCGTAGTTGTCGTTGGCAAGTGAAAGATACCCGTTGAAAATATTTTTGTGGCAATACTAATATTGTTTTATATTTATGTTTCAAAACGAATCTGGAAAATAAATAATAAATGCTATCATAAAATGGTAACATTCACAATTTGAATATAAATGATTTATTATAAATAATAAAAAATCAACAAGGCTGTAGTGGATAAAATCAATGCTTGACAAGAAAATGACTTTGATAGATGGTTTGAGTGAATTGAATCAACAACGAGACAGGGGTAGCTATGTACATAAACCAGTAGGTGTCATAAAACAATTCACAGAGCTGAAAACACTTGTTATGACTACAAGCACTTTATTTATATGTCTGTGTCATATTTATAAGTCTTCAGTGATATTTTTATTTTTATAAGGTATACTATACTAAATAATGTTTTAATGAGGATTAATATCCTTAACAATTTTAATTTTGTCTTTATAGCAATCAACTGAACGAACTTATTCGAATTTTCATTCGTTCTTTTTATAATTCTTTTAATCTTTTTTCAAATAATTTAAAGAATATAATATTGTTTTAAATGTCAAATAAGCAGTGATTCCAGAGTTTAAAATCTCACTTTCAAAGTCATTGACAGTTAGTTTAATTATTTCAAAAAGATTTTATATACATACATACATACATATGTAAAACCTGATATTTGAACTATTACATGACGCTGGATCGTGTCTTAAATTGAATTAAATATGCTCTATGCCTATTTGCAAATATTTCACATACCTATGTACCTAATTTCAGACAAAGGATCAACTTTATGTTGTTGAGTAAATTATATTTGTCTGGGATTTTCTTCATATTGATATAGGAACATGTAAAATGGTGTTGAATGGTCTTTATCTGTCACTTTACAAAAAAATAAAAATGATCCTTTCACAGACAAATTTTCGATATAAATTAAGGACACACGTCCAAAACGTTTCCTTATACGCTGCTTACTAAGAAAAACATTTTTGTTAAGTCTGTATAGATAAAAAACTCAAACTATCTACTTGTTAAGTGTAATTGTTCATTTATCATTTATTGTTTTCATAGATAACATACATATTTAGTTTCAGCTATCCTCAATGCTCTGTGTCAGAAAAAATTGTGCCGGATGAATTGTATTTTCAAGGCAGAAAACTCGTTGCCGAATATTTTTGTTTCCTACTTTTTAAATGATAAAATTGCAAATAAACTGTCTCACAATTTCCTACTATGGCATTCGGATTTAATCACGCCCTTTTCGCCAATAAGTAAAAATTTGGAGATACTTACATAATTTCCTCAAATTGTGAATTTTTTTAGTTTTACAAGAAAAGTAAGAGGTTAGTTTTTAAAATTGACAAAACTTCGTTTTTCCAGGGTCAAATCAAATTGATTTTGTTTTGATTTTAAACCAAATTCCTAGATCTAAAATTAGACGAAAGCTCAACCAAGCCCAAAACAATTTGTATAAGTTGTTAGTTTGAGTGAATTTGTACATCAATAAAAAAAAAGAAGTCCATTTTCAATTGTGTTTCATTTGTCAGAAAGAAGTAAATTTTTAAAATTACAAACATTTTCTAAAAATGTTTAAATTTGAATGTAGTAAGGGGAAAACCATGTTACAAACACACTAATTAAACGCCAAACTAGGGTTTGACATTTGTACTTGTTGGCTTCATTTATTTATCAAAAAATACATGCATACATCCGTTTCTTCCGGAAACGATTTTTAAGACATTTTTGACAGGCAAACTGAAATATGAAACAAGCTTAGATGAAAAAAGTATCTGTGGATTAAAAGTGGACTATCATAAATATATGTATGTCACTATATCTTAGTAAAGTCATTCCTATTGCTTTTCTTCATAATTGCAGATGTATAGATATGTACTGTACATGTAAGACCGTCTTTACACTTTAATTTGCACAAACATTTGATTATGGGAAGTGTCACTTTCTTACACATACTGTTTTTTGCCATGCATCTATCCCTCTTTACTTTTTTTTT
Source organism: Eupeodes luniger (assembly GCA_951509635.1). Classification (NCBI taxonomy): domain Eukaryota; kingdom Metazoa; phylum Arthropoda; class Insecta; order Diptera; family Syrphidae; genus Eupeodes; species Eupeodes luniger. Next base: position 88,685,844 of record OX608074.1, read on the forward strand.
ATAATAATTGCCGATGTAGCATAAAAATAAAACACCAAATAAAAAAATGATACCATATCAAATTTTAGGTGCAAAATACCACCAGGGTTTAATATCTGATATGTGACTCACCCAATTAAGTTCATCAATTTCCGTGAGCTGAATTAACTGGAATTAATTTTGCTTTGTGGCGCATGGAAGTGTGACTTCGTGTTATTGTTAACTAGTGTGGTGAGCTGTCAAATTCCCAGCCCTTCTAATAGTAAGAAAGTTTCTAGGGAATAATTTTGTTAAATTAATGCATTAAACCAAAATATTTACAAAATTTTTAAGAACCTACAATCCTCCTCACCCTCATTTTGGTTGTTTTAAAAAACGGACAAATGACTAAAGATAGTGTTATAGCTTTTTGCGTTCTTAGGAAAAAGGGCATTGTACAAAAAATCCTTTTTAAGAAAAAAATTTAAAAATTAATGTCTCCTTCTAGACTTAACTTGATTTAATGAAAAAAATGGTAGTTTAATTCAAAATTAAGATTTTCTCTAAAATTGAAATAAAATTCGTATTTATTTCAGATCTCCAGATCTCCCTTGATATTTCCATACCTCCCTTGAAATCTCCAGACCCTCCTTGATATTTAAAGACCTCCCTTAAAATCTCCAGACCTCCCTTGAAATCTCCAGACCTCCCTTGAAATTTCCAGACCTCCCTTGATTTTTCTAGACTTCCCTTGATATCTCCAGAACTCCCTTGAAATTTCCAGACCTCCCTTGATTTTTCTAGACCTCCCTTGAAATCTCCAGACCTCCCTTGAAATTTCCAGACCTCCCTTGATTTTTCTAGACCTCCCTTGAAATCTCCAGACCTCCCTTGAAATTTCCAGACCTCCCTCGATTTTTCTAGACCTCCCTTAATATATCCAGACCTCCCTTGAAATTTCCAGACCTCCCTTGATTTTTCTAGACCTCCCTTGAAATCTCCAGACCTCCCTTGAAATTTCCAGACCTCCCTTGATTTTTCTAGAACTCCCTTGACATCTCTAGACCTCCCTTGATATTTCGAGACCTCCCTTGATTTTTCTAGGCCTCCCTTGAAATCTCCAGTTCTCCCTTGACATCTCCAGACCTCCCTTAATATATCCAGACCTCCCTTGATTTTTCCAGACCTCCCTTAATTTTTCTGGACCTCCCTTAAAATCTCCAGACCTCCCTTGATATTTCCGGACCTCCCTTGATTTTTCTAGACCTCCCTTGAAATTTCCAAACCTCCCTTGATTTTTCCAGACCTCCCTTGAAATCTCCAGACCTCCCTTGATATTTCCAGACCTCCCTTGATTTTTCTAGACCTCCCCTAATTTTTCTGGACCTCCCTTGAAATCTCCAGACCTCCCTTGATATTTCCAGACCTCCCTTGATATTTCCAGACCTCCCTTGAAATCTCCAGACCTCATTTGAAATCTCCAGACCTCCATTGATTTTTCTAGACCTTCCTTAATATTTCCAGACCTCCCTTGATTTTTCTAGACCTCCCTTAATTTTTCTGGACCTCCCTTGAAATCTCCAGACCTCCCTTGATATTTCCAGACCTCCCTTGATATTTCCAGACCTCCCTTGAAATCTCCAGACCTCCCTTGATTTTTTCAGACCTCCCTTGAAATCTCCAGACCTCCCATGATATTTCCAGACCTCCCTTGATTTTTCTAGACCTCCCTTGATATATCCAGACCTCCCTTGAAATTTCCAGACCTCCCTTGATTTTTCTAGACCTCCCTTGAAATTTCCAGACCTCCTTTCAAATCTCCAGACCTCCATTGATTTTTCTAGACCTTCCTTGATATTTCCAGACCTCCCTTGATTTTTTTAGACCTCCCTTGAAATTTCCAAACCTCCCTTGATTTTTCTAGACCTCCCTTACTTTTTCTAGACCTCCCTTGAAATCTCCAGACCTCCCTTGATATTTCCAGACCTCCCTTGATATTTCCAGACCTCCCTTGAAATCTCCAGACCTCATTTGAAATCTCCAGACCTCCATTGATTTTTCTAGACCTTCCTTGATATTTCCAGACCTCCCTTGATTTTTCTAGACCTCCCTTAATTTTTCTGGACCTCCCTTGAAATCTCCAGACCTCCCTTGAAATCTCCAGACCTCCCTTGATATTTCCAGACCTTCCTTGATATTTCCAGACCTCCCTTGATTTTTCTAGACCTCCCTTAATTTTTCTGGACCTCCCTTGAAATCTCCAGACCTCCCTTGAAATCTCCAGACCTCCCTTGATATTTCCAGACCTCCCTTGATATTTCCAGACCTCCCTTGAAATCTCCAGACCTCATTTGAAATCTCCAGACCTCCATTGATTTTTCTAGACCTCCCTTGAAATTTCCAAACCTCCCTTGATTTTTCCAGACCTCCCTTGAAATCTCCAGACCTCCCTTGATATTTCCAGACCTCCCTTGATTTTTCTAGACCTCCCCTAATTTTTCTGGACCTCCCTTGAAATCTCCAGACCTCCCTTGATATTTCCAGACCTCCCTTGATTTTTCCAGACCTCCCTTGAAATCTCCAGACCTCCCTTGATATTTCCAGACCTCCCTTGATTTTTCTAGACCTCCCCTAATTTTTCTGGACCTCCCTTGAAATCTCCAGACCTCCCTTGATATTTCCAGACCTTCCTTGATATTTCCAGACCTCCCTTGATTTTTCTAGACCTCCCTTAATTTTTCTGGACCTCCCTTGAAATCTCCAGACCTCCCTTGAAATCTCCAGACCTCCCTTGATATTTCCAGACCTCCCTTGATATTTCCAGACCTCCCTTGAAATCTCCAGACCTCATTTGAAATCTCCAGACCTCCATTGATTTTTCTAGACCTCCCTTGAAATTTCCAAACCTCCCTTGATTTTTCCAGACCTCCCTTGAAATCTCCAGACCTCCCTTGATATTTCCAGACCTCCCTTGATTTTTCTAGACCTCCCCTAATTTTTCTGGACCTCCCTTGAAATCTCCAGACCTCCCTTGATATTTCCAGACCTCCCTTGATTTTTCCAGACCTCCCTTGAAATCTCCAGACCTCCCTTGATATTTCCAGACCTCCCTTGATTTTTCTAGACCTCCCCTAATTTTTCTGGACCTCCCTTGAAATCTCCAGACCTCCCTTGATATTTCCAGACCTTCCTTGATATTTCCAGACCTCCCTTGATTTTTCTAGACCTCCCTTAATTTTTCTGGACCTCCCTTGAAATCTCCAGACCTCCCTTGAAATCTCCAGACCTCCCTTGATATTTCCAGACCTCCCTTGATATTTCCAGACCTCCCTTGAAATCTCCAGACCTCATTTGAAATCTCCAGACCTCCATTGATTTTTCTAGACCTTCCTTGATATTTCCAGACCTCCCTTGATTTTTTCAGACCTCCTTTGAAATCTCCAGACCTCCCATGATATTTCCAGACCTCCCTTGATTTTTCTAGACCTCCCTTGATATATCCAGACCTCCCTTGAAATTTCCAGACCTCCCTTGATTTTTCTAGACCTCCCTTGAAATCTCCAGACCTCCTTTCAAATCTCCAGACCTCCGTTGATTTTTCTAGACCTTCCTTGATATTTCCAGACCTCCCTTTATTTTTCTAGACCTCCCTTAACTTTTCTGGACCTCCCTTGATTTTTCCAGACCTCCCTTGAAATCTCCAGACCTCCCTTGATTTTTCTAGACCTCCCTTGAAATCTCCAGACCTCCTTTGAAATCTCCAGACCTCCATTGATTTTTCTAGACCTTCCTTGATATTTCCAGACCTCCCTTGATATTTCCAGACCTCCCTTGAAATTTCCAGACCTCCCTTGATTTTTTCAGACCTCCCTTGAAATCTCCAGACCTCCTTTGATATTTCTAGACCTTCCTTGATATTTCTAGACCTTCCTTGATTTTTCTAGATCTCCCTTGATTTTTCTTGAAATCTCCAGACCTCCCTTGATTTTTCTAGACCTCCCTTGAAATCTCCAGACCTCCCTTGATTTTTCTAGACCTCCCTTAATTTTTCTGGACCTCCCTTGAAATTTCCAGACCTCTCTTGATTTTTCTAGACCTCCCTTGCTTTTTCTAGACCACCCTTGAAATCTCCAGACCTCCCTTGATATTTCCAGACCTCCCTTGATATTTCCAGACCTCCCTTGAAATCTCCAGACCTCCCTTGAAATTTCTGGACCTCCCTTGATTTTTCCAGACCTCCCTTGAAATCTCCAGACCTCCCTTGATATTTCCAAACCTCCCTTGATTTTTCTAGACCTCCCTTGAAATCTCCAGACCTCCCTTGAAATCTCCAGACCTCCCTCGATATTTCCAGACCTCCCTTGAAATCTCCAGACACTCTTTGAAATTTCTGGACCTCCCTTGATTTTTCTAGACCTCCCTTGATGTTTCCAGACCTCCCTTGATTTTTCTAGACCTCCTTTGAAATTTCCAGACCTCCCTTGATTTTTCTAGACCTCCCTTGCTTTTTCTAGACCTCCCTTGAAATCTCCAGACCTCCCTTGATATTTCCAGACCTCCCTTGATTTTTCCAGACCTCCCTTGAAATCTCCAGACCTCCCTTGATTTTTCCAGACCTCCCTTGAAATTTCTGGACCTCCCTTGATTTTTCTAGACCTCCCTTGAAATGTCCAGACCTCCCTTGATTTTTCCAGACCCCCCTTGAAATCTCCAGACCTCCCTTGATATTTCCAGACCTCACTTGATTTTTCTAGACCTCCCTTGATATTTCCAGACCTCCCTTGATTTTTTTAGACCTCCCTTGAAATTTCCAAACCTCCCTTGATTTTTCTAGACCTCCCTTGCTTTTTCTAGACCTCTCTTAAAATCTCCAGACCTCCCTTGATATTTCCAGACCTCCCTTGATATTTCCAGACCTCCCTTGAAATCTCCAGACCTCCCTTGAAATTTCTGGACCTCCCTTGATTTTTCTAGACCTCCCTTGAAATCTCCATACCTCCCTTGAAATCTCCAGACCTGCCTTGAAATCTCCAGACCTCCCTTGATATTTCTGGACCTCCCTTGATTTGTCTAGACCTCCTTTGAAATCTCCAGACCTCCCTTGATTTTTCCAGACCTCCCTTGAAATCTCCAGACCTCCTTTGATATTTCCAGACCTCCCTTGATTTTTCTAGACCTCCCTTGAAATCTCCAGACCTCCCTTGATATTTCCAGACCTCCCTTGATATTTGAGTTGAAAGTAAATTTTTACCAAGTTTTAGTATTGTTTTTTATTTTTTGTACAAAAACTGTCAATTCGATTTTTCTCATAATTTTACCAGATGTCAAAAACGTTATTTTTCATTGAATACAATTATTTTGGAGATTAAATCATTTTTTGTTCGTAAAATATTCGAGATGACAAATATTTTTTTTCGTTTTTTTTTATTTACAAAAAACTTTTTTTTTCCCAAAAAATAGACTAGAATAGTTTGGCTACAATATACATATAATATAAAATTTAACTCAAGACGCTAGCGTCATTGGTTCACCTTTTTTTAAATTGCTATGGTAAAAAAAAACACCCATTCAATTTTTTGAGAGTTCTTTTTGCATGATTCTGCATTATTATCTGTATAACAAAATTTATTTGAAGCCAATATCCATTGGTTCTTGAACTATGGACGACGAAAAAAAGTCAGAGAACTTACGGACGTACGGACTACGGACGTACGTCGTACGTACACAACACACACACGCACAGACATCTCCCTAAAAATCTTTTATTTAGACTCTAGGGACCTTGAAACGTCGAGAAATGTCCAAATTTTCAATTCGACAAAACGGAACAATTACAATAACTTTCTATGTGAAGTTAATAACATTTGAATTCTCAAGAAATTTCTGAAGTTAATGTACCTTGTTTAAGTCATTCTTTTTATATTATTTATCCCTAAAAGAAAACTAAACAAAAAATGTTCGCACTATTATTAGCATGGTTTAAAAATATTTGTCTCAATTGAAAATGATTCGAAAAAAAGTAGGTAAAACCTTAATTTTTCTAATTGGCAACCACAAACAGTTTATATTCTAATTCTTTTTTTGTCTTGTTGTGTTTTTTTTTTTTAATTTTCTTCGTTCCCAACCAAACAATCAAAAAACCACATTATTCAGAATATAAATACAAAATTATAACAAAAATGTCTTTTCATTGCCTCCCTCGAACTTTCGCTGAGTTTGTATACATTCTTCTCTATCTTCTGTTTTTTTTAATAATCTGTAAATTTGTTATTTTATAATACAATACATTCCACATGGCAAAACATGTGGAACGAACTGTTTAGTCTGCTATTACACGATGCCTCACGACTCACGACTCACATGAGTGCGAAAAAGAAAGCAGATGTGAGAAAATGAGATGCAAAAAAAAATTCCCGGTGAGTCTCGGGCAAATTTTTAGTAGACTCACTTTGACGTTTCTTTTTTCTCATATTCGTGTTATGCTGTTCTTTTTCATTCGATTTTCTTGTTGCTGGGATAAACAACATCGAATTTGTTTGAATACCAGAAAAGTGTGTAACTTCAACAGCTTTAATAAATTTTCGGAATCCATTTCCAAAATCCTATTTATTTTGTTTTATAAATTTTACTCAACTTCAAAAACTATCGAAAAATTAAAGCCAACGAGAAGGAGCATTCAAAACAAAACAAACAATAATTGTCAAATTTGAGGCATGGGGCACGAGTCAACGTGTAATAGCGCTTGCCTCACCGAATACAAATTTATAAGGAAAGTCAAAAGTGAGCCGTGAGTCGTGAGTCAACGTGTAACAGGGGACTTAGGAAGTCGATGAAAAGATGTCAGGCAAAGCGTTCCTCTTCATGATAGTACTATGTGCCTGGTTACACGAGCGCAAAAAAGAATTACTTTTGTGGTTACACACAGAAAAAAAAATTAAGTGGGCATGCAAGAAATAGAGGAACAGTCGGAAATTAAAACACAAAAAACTTCGTTGGATGCTCAGCCGCAGGTACAGCACGAGCAAAACAAAAGCAAATTTGGTGTACATTCTTCTTCGCCGGCAAATTAGAAATGAAAATGTTTGTCAAAAGGAGAACGTTTGAGAAAGAAACATGATTTTTAACGCAAAACTCATATCTGAAGATGAGGAAAAAGACGAAACTTGGCATTTTTTTCCATCCCTTTCCTTCTTTCTAAAAATCATCCGTTCTCTTTCGTGAATTAATTCTTTTTTGCGCTCGTGTAACCATGCACTATTCAAATATATATACAAAGAAATATGCGTTTTTACAGGCCTTAATTCAAAAGAGCAACTTGGCAGCACTTATTTTAAGAAATGGGATATTTTTCCCGCTATTTTATAGCTGCCGCCAGTTGCGTCGTGTGTGCGGTTTTGCGATAAACATTTATCTTTCTAATAATAAACTTTGTCAGTGAAAAATGTTTTTAAAACTCTTGTTATATGGAACACGAACGCACCAAGTTCTCTATTTGCTATTATTTTATAAATAAAAATAATTTTGTTCAGCAATTGAATATAAAATTGTGTAAATACCTGTTGAAGAAATTTGAATGAAATTTGGTTCCGTTCAAAATTGATAAAAGTGTTTCTAATCTGCGGACTGAGGTTATCTTTACGAATGGACATGGGCTCCTCTTCTGTAAAATATGTATCAACAGCATCAGCTGCCTTTGACATATTCAAATTGAGTGCCGGAATCAAGAAACAACTGCCGACTCCTGTTCTTGCGCATTGAGTGCTTTCCGATTCCTACATAACATCAAAAACAAAATACAATCAGTAAATTCATATATTGTGACATTGGGTTGGACTCTTTTTAAGTTCAGCTCTATATTGAAACAAGCTTCCAACCTGAACAGTTCGTTTAGTTTTGTAAAAAACCATCGAAAAATTATTTGAACAAAAATGGCAATCGTAGTTACTTCGAGTTCATCGCGAAAATCACGACAGGACACCGGGCATCTTTATCGAGAAGATTTTGATGGTGGGCCAGTTAGTATGGACGAAATCGAAAATGGTCTCTTCTTAGGTAATACATTGTGCATTGTTTTCTTTTCTTATTTTTTGTTGGTGTTGAGGTAAAATTTATTATGATTTTTGTTTTGTTTTTTTTTTTTGATTTCAGGAAACCTTACATCTGCAACAAACATGGAAACACTAAAGTCGCACAAGATCACACATATACTTACTTTAGATTCGGTGCCGCTACCTTCTCATATGCAGCAAGTTTCATTTCTAACAACAAAATATGTTCAGAGTGAGTTAATTCCTTATCTTCTTATCTTTTTCATAGTCGCTATGTGATGAATGTGAAGTAGGCATTCATGACGATAAATGCACCCATATAGTTGACATTCATATCTTTCCAATGATTGCCTCTATTCATCACATCGGGCTTCTTCTCCTTCGTCATCTTATTCCTTTCAAAATTATTCATGTAAGATGTTTTTTTCTTCTTTTGTATAGTTTCCGATATGCCAAAGGAGGATATTCTACATCATTTGGACCAATGCACAGAATTCATCAATTCGGCTTTGGATAAGGGAGAAAATATATTGGTGCACTGGTAAGTGGATTAAAAAAAAAAAAAGAAAAAACTTGGAGACTTGCAATTGAAATATTTTAGTTTGTTTTTGTATTGAATCGTTCACATGAACATATCGTTTATTGTATTTATGAGTTGTGGGGATTCAAGGACATTTTTAAAATTGTTTTATTCCTTAAAGAATGTAGTGTTTATGCTACCTACCAAAATCAGTTTTTAAAGAAGAAGCAATCTTTTGTTTTGCTGTTGCTTGAAAAGTTGATGCAAAAGTAAATAATATTTATTTTGGCTTCCAGCAAACAAGTTGGGTAACTATTTTGTAGATTGCTGTGGGACCTTTTTTTAAGTATTCCCTGATCAAGAAATTCTTGGTTGACCTTGGAAATAGCTTTTGGTTATGCACAATCGTTTTCATGCAAAAAGTAATTGATGTAGTTTCTAGCTAAATATACCGTCGAAGTTATAAACGATCTTTTGTCTGAAAATCTAACTCACTTAATTGTTTCGCTGATGACAATACCCCCAGCTTTTCATATTGTATAAGGTTTTAGATTCACATTTTTGCGTTTTGGGTGTGAACTTCAAACGGCAGCGTACGATATGCTCATTGGATTCTGACCTTGACAGTATTGTCCAATGCTTTCAAAATTGAATGCTGTTCAAACAACCCCTAATGCCACTTTGTGTATGTGTATCACATACCATTTTATGGAGTGATCACTTATTTGACAACGCTAAAGATGATGCTAAGCTTTTAGGGTTTCTTTAACGATCCAAGAAGTTTTATTACTATTTCGATCTAGCTGTAATTTCTATCAAGCCACGAAGGTTGAGTTCAATTTCCATATCTAGGCACGTGCCGTAATACATGCTTGTGTCTTAAAAGAGAGCTCTAAAATAATTGGCGACGTTTGTATAATGCATTCCTCTCCTCAAACAATTTAACCGTAATACCCCTACTTCAAAGAATGTTTCTCTGTTTATTCTTGAGTTCACTTTCCGACGTACTGTTGGGTTCAGAGATTCTTTTATAGCCGCACTACATGAATGTTCCAAAAAAGGAAAGTAGTAAAACTGTAGCTGAAGCTAAACAGTTGTCTTAGTGTCGGATAAAGTACTTTTCATGTCCTCTCTTAGCAATCTCCAAACGCGTTTAGCTTTAAATATCTCTTTTCAACATTACAAAACCTTAATGAATAACTTTTTGGGGCTTAGAGGCATTGTAACCTTAGAAATACAATTGATATTACCTTAAGAAATTTTAACATTTAAGAGGTTTTTTCGTAATAAAAAGGAAAGTGTTTTTTTATTCTTAACTTTAAATCTGTATTGATTTCTTTAAACAAATTAAATTGATCATTGGTTGATTTTGGTGCGTCTACGAAAAAAAAGTTATAAGGAATATTTACATTTACTCAGCACATAAATGCACAGAGTAGAGACACAGCACCTTGAGCGACTAAGACTATATAAGGTGATAACAACACAAGACATTAATACAAGACAGAAGGACAGAGAAGAAAGAAGAACAGACAGGAAGAATATTCAAGTCTATTGCAATGCAGAAGCTATTTATATTAAAGGAAGTTCTTATAGGAAAACTAACCTTCTTGCAAACAATCAAATTTTGTCGCATACTTTTATTCCTATTCCTATCACAAATTCCTTCATAATAAAGTTCCGTATGCTTACGAACCAATTCGCATTAAACCAACATTATCTCACTGATTACAATGGTGCCCTGCGTCACGGGCTATGATACTGATAAAACCGCATATTATGTATTATACGGCAGACGGCTTTTAAGCCATGCTCGTAAATCTTTTATATTAAAACATTTGTTCTTAATTTGTTGAAAAAAATAAAGATTATAATAATAATAATAAAAACCGCATATGGGTAGAAAAAATACCAAAAAACAGTCTTTATCGAAAATTTGTGTGTTCAATTCTTCCCAGCGTCTTATCACATGTTCCTTAGAACTAAAAATATAAATAGTTGTTGATAGAGTAATATTCATGGAATTAAAATGAAGACATACACAACTAAGATGTGGTATTTTTTACATTCCATCTAATTTAAAAACTTTACCACACAATCAGTAGGGTATTTATAAACACTCACACAAGAAATCAGAAAAAATGTTTATTCAGAACTTGAGTCTTAAGAATTTAAACAAACAGCTTAAAATTTACAAATTACAAAGAAAGTTTCACTCCTTTTGAAAGTTGAATAAAAAACTTAAAATATTTAGAACTAACATTTTACATAGGAAAATCTAATTAATCTAATTTGTACATCAAAACAATTTTATGATTGAGTTAGTCCAAATCAATTGATTGTCCCAATTAATTATAGAGTCCAATGACAAGTATTCAATTGCCTTGGACGATAATTCCAGCACAACAAATATTGACCGATCTTCAAGAGTGTGAAACCAACAAAATAGATTTTTTGTTTGTGTCTTGCAATATTTTCATGGATCCCGTCTGTTAATTCATAATCAATTTTGTAGGTCGTGGCTATCTATCGTATTTTAAAGTATTTTTCTTGCCTTTCGTAATTCGTTATTAGGGCCCTATGCCTCTTCTTAAATAATTTATACAGTCTTAGATGGAACTCACTTTTTCTATGCGAATCAAAATACCATTTCCATTATTGTGTCTTACTTCAAGAGAACTTTTTTAATTTCGTATTTAAAGTTGCTGTTCATTTTATGCCCTCCTATAACCAGAGGTGCTTACTTTTAGGCTTAAAAACCCTTCAAATGAGAAGGAAACAGTGTTTTGTTCTTTTAGCCACTGATGTTGTATGTAACCATATAGATTGTTCTATGCTGCTTGCACTTTAGCCAATTCATGTTCCTTTAAGACCTTTTAAGGAAAGAAATATTTTTTTTTTTATACCGCGTCATTTCACCAATTATGGAAAAAGTGATCCCATATCTCGTTCTTGTGCTTTTTTTACCGCTGTTTCGTTTATTTATTTATTTCATCAATTGCTCGAAGATCTGCTGATTACAAAATTACTACAAAATAATAAAGCTTACATATTTACAAGGAATTTTAGATTAAATTTAATTAAATAATTAATCAATTACATATTTCAAGAATTTTTTTCTTAACACAATCTCTATTCATACAAAGGTCAATTTCATTATAAACCATATTAAATAGATACGGAGATCGCATTATTGGTTCATTTAGAATATAATTAGTTCTATGAAGAGGAGGATCAAATAATTTCATAAAATCATTTATGTTGCGAAAAACTCGTGATGGAACATGGAATTAAATTAATGAAAGCAAATCAAAAGAATTTATTCTGTTATCAATAATATTTTTAATGAACAAAACACTTTGGACTTGTCTCCGACATTTAAGCGTTTTTAAGGCAATAAGAGCGCAACTTGATTTTTAATCTTTTAAATACCCAACCCAGTTAAGTTTTCGAAGTGCATAAAGAGTGAATCTTTTCTGAACTCTTTCGATTCTCAAAATATTATTTTCATAAAAAGGAGACCAGACGATACAACAATATTCTAAAACCGGTAGAACTATAGACATAAATAAGGTCTTCAAAGTATAGGCATCCTTAAAATCTTTGGAGTTCCGCTTCAAGAAACCTAAAAGTGAATTACCTTTAGATACAATGTAATCAACATGAGATCTAAAATCAATCTTTGAATCAAAAATCACCCCAAGATCATTCACTTCAATTACCCTCAGAAGGCTAACATCATAGAATTTATATTCAAAGTTAATAAGGGATGAAGACTTAGATACACTAAAAATTTTACACTTCGAGTAATTCAGCTGAAGAAAATTGTAGTCGCACCAAATAAGAAAATTGTTTGTATCCAACTGCATTAATAAGCAATCTTCAAGTGAAGATGTTGCTGTGAAAACTTTCACATCATCGGCGTACATCAAGCAGTTACAAACTTTAAAAACAGAAGGTAAATCATTTATAAAGATTATAAAAAGAAGTGGACCCAAATGACTGCCTTGTGGAAGACCCGACACAACGTCTATAAGATTTGAAACACAATCATCTATTTTAACAGCTTGTTTTCTATCAGAAAGGTATGAATCTAACCACTGTAAAAATGAAGCATCCAATTCTAACATCTTAAGCTTTTGTAGGAGAAGACCATGATGCACGCGGTCAAAGGCTTTTACAAAATCAGTATACAGGACTTAAACTTGTCTACCGTTTTCAACATGATTATAACAATAATTTGCAAATAGACTTAAACTAGTACACGTTGATCTACCCTTTACAAAACCATGTTGTTTTTGAGACAAGAAATTCTTGACAGCAAAATAAAGTCTTTGGGTGACCATTTTTTCAAAAAGTTTGGGAATAACTGAAAGTTTTGATATTGGTCTATAGTTCTTCACTAAGTGCTTAAGACCACTCTTATAAATGGGATCTATATAAGATATTTTCCATTCATTAAGAAAAACACCAGTTTGTAAAGATTTATTAAAAATAAGGGTTAAAACACTACAAAGTGAACACGATCATTTTGACAAAAGAATAGGAGCAATTAATTCATCTTTTTTTTTTAAGCTATCCAGAACATCCTGTTCTGCAAAACTCTGTAGTTTAAAATCAATTAAAGGAGTTATATCAGGAAGCAAGCTGCTGATATTTGTTAAAATATCACAATTATAAGAAGTTTGAAAGAATCGAGCAAATAGGTCACATGAAGACTGAATATCATTGGATGTAAGTTCCTCCTATTCCATACATTGAGGAAAAGATTAACAATTTCTTTTTGAATTCAGAAATATCCAAAAAGATTTCGAATTATGTTTTATATTTGATTCAGTATTTATAATACAATGTTTATACAAAAACTTGTTAAGAAAATCAAATTCTTTTCTTAACTGAAAAAATAACTCTGTATGCGATGTAATTAACTTACAATGGAGTAGAGTAAAGTTTAAAAATGCTTTCAATGACATTCTTTTATGAGGATTTTTATTTTGTAAATTAATTTTACTATTTATTTAAGATTATATAAGTAGGTATTTATTGATATTTTGTATATAAAAATTATAATTAAGTATGTTAGTCTAAAAGAGATTGTACTCGATAGATGAAATAAATAAATAAATAATTATGCAGCAGGCTAGCGTGTTGACGCCTTCAGCTAAAGAGTAGAATTTAATTTGTTTTGTTATTTTCTTTATTTGAAACTATAGTTCCGTGCGCCGATATTATTTTATATTTGAAGATTTTTTCATGCAAATTTTAGCCGCGGTTGCATCTCAAATCGTCCATTTGCTCAGTCCAATTTTGGCATACTCTTTTTTTAATTAAATAAATGCTTCAATGTTGGCTTCCAATGCATCAATCGAAGCGGGCTTGTAAATATAGATATAAGCTCTAATAAATCCCCACACAAAATAGTGTTGAGGCGTTAAAACACACAATCTATGCGGCCAATTGACCAGCCTAACAAGTGAGATTAACTGTTCACCGAACTCCCTCCCAATTGGTCCATTGCTACGTGTACTGTGTGACATGTGGCACCGCCGCGCCTTGTCGAAACCACATGTCATGCAAGCCAAGCTCTTCCATTATGCTCAAACAAAAAGTTTGTTACCATAGCACGGCAGAGCTCAGCATTCACAGTAATGTTGCGATTCGCATGATTTTTGAAGAAATATGGTCCAATGATTCCGCCAGCCCATAATCCAAACAGTGAACACGATTTTCAATAAAAAGTCAACTTCTAAAATTCGATAGTTTGTTAGGTCGCTGCACACATAAGTCGTTGCTCAAAATTGTCCGCGTAGTGGAGTCACAGAGGTCCAATTGTTGCAAACGGCACGGGCCGAAGCGATCATCCACTGTCATCACTAACATTGGCGGATGCAGTTGCTTTGTTTTTTTCAGTTCGTACTCTACCTAAACGTGTTGGCTTAATATCCAAAAATGTAAATTTATTACAAAATTAAGACATAATAGCCCGAATAGCCAAACCATAAAAAGAAAAAAGTGCCCGATGATCTTTCTTAACAGAGCACACATATTGATAATAAAATTGTTTAATTTGTAAACGCTGTTCGTTTGTAAGACGATTTATGGTTAAATTATAGACCAATTCTAAGGATGTTTGACAGCTACACAAAACACGAAACGTACCTGAGCTTTCAAAACCAGTGTTTTTAAAAAGAAAATAGAATCACCCTTCCAAATTTAATCAGAATTTTATTATGGTGATTAGTTTCTTATTTTTTAGTATATCTAAAAATCGGAACTAAACCTTAAATACTATTATAATAAGGTTGCTTCAATTATAACAACATATAAGCATTGTATCTTCTCTCAACGAAAGTTTCTTATGCGAATTTTTTTTTTTTTAACATTTTAGTAATGTAAATTTAGTTTTATTTAATATTACTTTTTGAATGCGTTTTACTTTTTAATTACTGATCTGATAACCTTTTTCTTTATTATTTAGTTATTTCGGTGTAAGTCGAAGTTCAACAGCTGTTATCGCTTATATGATGAAAAAACATAATTTAGAATATCAACAAGCATTTGAAATAGTCAAATCTAAGCGTAAATTTGTACAACCCAACTCTGGTTTTGTAAATCAATTGAAACTATATCGACGAATGGGTTGTACTATTGATCCTCAATTTGATAAGTACAAAGCGTATCGTCTAAAATTAGCTGGCGAACAAGTTAGAAAAGGTATGATTAAGAGCTCAAGCATATATATAAAAACATATTATTTTATAATCTAATAATATTTGCAGCAAAAATTCTTCCACAAAATTTTACGAATTTAATTAAACCTGATCCTGCAATAACTCAAGAAAATCCAGAACCAATAGTTTATAGATGCCGAAAATGTCGACGAGTAGTTGCTTCCAAATCCAATGTTCTTCTACATTCGCCTAAAAATGGACCACCTTCACAATTACCAATCGATGATGGGACTGAAAATACAAATACTGCTGCTACATCAACTATCACCACACAAGAAACACCCGTGGCTGCTCCAACACGACTCATCGATCAAATTGCCGAACAAATACGCAGAGTATCAGTTTTCGATAGAGCTAATGATGCAAAATGCAAGAGTATTTTGTTTTTGGAACCCATCGCTTGGATGAAAAATATTTCTAATAATACTCAAGGACGTTTAAATTGTCCTAAATGCGAGCAGAAACTGGGTAACTTTAGTTGGATAAATGGTAGGTTGAACTTTGTTTTAGTTAATATAAAGTGTTTAATAGGTTTTTTTTTTTTTTTTTTTTTAAATAGGATGTCAATGTCCATGCGGTGAGGAAGTTTCACCAGCGTTTTATTTGATTGCATCAAGAGTAGAACTAACAAAAGCAGTACAAAACGTGCAGACCACTGTTTAAAACAAAAAACAATAAATTCATAATCATAACAATTCAACATATCAAATTGATTTTGGTAAGCGTTATTTAATAAGATAAGAATAATGAGAAAATTGAGAGCAATCACTAAGTTATATATGGTACCTAATAGTACACTATAGGTGAAGTTGAAATATTTAAATTGGACTAATTAGTTAACACATTTAACAAAGTTTGAATGCAAGATCAAAACTTTTTTTTTTTGAGCAAATTAAAACCAAGTGTAGTTAATTATTTGAGTCATCTTCCGTAAGCGTCAAATAACAGGATTCTTAAGTTATCTTAATTTTTATGTTTATTTTTAAGAGTTATTACAATAGTAAAAGCTTTGCCAAGAATCGCAGATATTGTGCGCTGCATAAAAGTTATGTGTGCGATTTAAAGTAGTAAAATTTGGTAATAGTATAAACAAAAATCTTATATATTGACTTCTTTTGAAGCTATCTTTAAAATTATGACAAAATAAGAAAACATTTTATTTTTACAACAACTCATATCAGTTGAATAATTTTCTTTTAGCAGAACAAACTTCACTCATTACTTATTATAAAAAGTCCTACAAAATTCTATTTATTTATCGCTTATTTTCATTGATTTTTATTTTCTTCTTTCAATCTTCTCTGTTTCAACAAACTTAGTCTGAAATGGAGGATTAGTTAATAGACTCTCAAGCCTCCTATCGAGTAATTTATTATTTCGAACGTTATGTCTTCAAATAATACCTAAAAAAATTGTCCCTTAAAAAGATTAACTACTTTTCCCCACTTTTGTTTGTTGTTCTTCTAATAATAATCAAATTCTTATTGCAAATATTGCAAATTCACTTGCGCGACGATCGGCGAAGTAAAAGACAACACGATTAAAAAAAAAAACAACCACAAAGTAAATAAAATATTTATATTAAACTATTCCCACGAATTATTTTATTTTAAAAGGCTTGAGAAACCTTAAAAAGTAGGTTAAAAACTCAGGATCTTTTCAACAATATTTAACACAGATCCAAAATTAAAAAAAAAAGAATGAACAAAACAAAATGGACAATGGACCGTTAAGGTACAAGTTAATTAATTCCCGAAATGGACAAATACCACAGCTCATTGCAAGCCATCCTGGAATTCGCCGCCCGCTGGATTTAGATCCAGGTTACGACATTTCCAGGAGCTGCACTTAGCCACCCTCAATTCCTACCTCAACGACGAACAAAAAAAAAAAACGAAAAACCAAAAATATAAAAAAAGTGGATGGCGAGGGAGTAAGGAAAGTGCATAATGACTCTGGATCTTGGATGGGTCAGTCACGGTTAATCAGCCCTATCACGAATTCCATCGTAAAAAAATCCTTGTTTGTTGTTTTTGCCCTTTATAATTATGAAAGATGCAGATTTGCTCGACTGTTCGAGGAATTTTTCGCCGTGTTGCTCCTTGATCAGATAACATGGACACATCTATGAGCTCCGCAGTGTTCTCATGTGACTGGGGGATTTGATTATTTGTTTGGGTTGTATTTTCAACCTCGGAAGGAATTCCATTACCAAACGAAATGGTATTTTTCATACCTGATGTTGATGTTTGCAATCCAGTGAGTTGTATAAGTGCTTCTTCTAGTTTGGAGAAGGAATGTTGTTTATATTCCCCACCACCAGTTGCTTTGATTTCTGTTTTGTTTTCCGTCAGCTTTCTTTTTATGTAGGACTTCCAATCGAACCAAACCTAATAAAATAGAAGATTATTTCTAGTGATTATTTCACTTTAATGTTCCACTTACTTTTGTCCATACAGCAGCATCTTTATTAGGTGGCCCAAGACAATTCAGCTCTACTTTAACTTTTTCCCAAAAGTCGTGAACCTCTTCCTTTGCCAGCTTTGTGAATCCTTGGGCCAAATCTGGATTCTCACTCATTAATTGAAAAAGTCTTGTCGTAGAAAAAGATGGCTTCATTCCATTTCATTCGAAATCAGTGATACCAATTTTTACGAATTTCGAAAATCGTAAAAGATTTTCCACTCCGAATCCACTACGTATGGAATCTGTGATAGTTTTATCGGGAAACAGAGTGAATTTTCAACTACGATGGAATTTGTGGTAGGGCTGAATATAAAATAACTTTATTTAGGTCCTGTTATGATAAATATTACGAAAAAAAAAAAACAAAATAAACGTCGCAGGATACACTGTAAGGACATGGTACAACATGAATGTGAAAATCTTTGAAACATGTCTTTGTTTTACTCAAGCAGAGGGGAACATTGCAAGTTGTACACATACACTGGGTTCTTTTTGATGGCCTTTTGTGCTACAGTATGCACATCTCCTCAATGAGGTTCTTTTGGGTTGATGTGAAGAACCAGATCGAAAGCTTATGTCCACATATGGCTTATTTTTTTTTCTTTTGGAAACAGCTTTTATTTGTGTATGTTTTCGGATGTAATTTTGTACGATGGCAAAGATTAGTTATAAGATCCAGTTTGAAATCTTTCAGACGTAAACTGTATCCTGTATATCTTGCCAAGATATAAGCATTTACCACAGCAACATCCAGAAAATGAAAAAAAATTGTATGCCACCATTTCCTACTTTTCCGATTAACCTCATAGTATTTTTTCAGTTGGTCAAGTTTGTCGACACCATTCATGTGGATATTATAGTCTGGCACCATCTCCGGAATTTCAACTTCTCTTCGAGAACCATTGTTTTGTCGTCTTTGAACTTTCACGCATGATTTCGGATCATGAAAATTAGACAGAACGGTGACGGCCCTTTTATCCATCCACTTTATAAAAGATAAGCCGGTGTCACTAACTTGCCAATCATTTTCCCCCCTCTTCAATTGCTTATCACTAGGGCTAGGATTTTCATGCATTTAAAAATGTAAAATATGCTCTTAAAAATGTAAAATATGCACCTTAAAATATGCATTTAAAACAATATGTCTCATGAACCATTACGTTGAAAAAAAAACATTGTGTTGTTGTTTTATAAAAAAAAACTCAGTCTTTGTTCGAGGAACACAAAATTATATTAATAAAAACTATTAATAAAACTATAAAATATATTTAACTTAATCGTAATCTTTATTCGCATAAATCATGAAGTTTTTTCCCAAATTTCCGAACGTGAAGCTTTGACGATTCGGTCGCTGAAATGTTTTGTACATCGAAAACGATCGCTCCACGTCAACTGATGTCAATGGGGCATTCTTTAGGGAACATATTTCTTGAGGTGTTAAATCCTCCATATAATCTTCCGCAACTCAGAGAAAATACCCTGCATATATTTTTCATTTTTAAAAAACTATAATTTTTCTTCAAAACATTATCCAGTTTTTCTTTAATCGCTGCACCAAAACACCCTTCAACTGCACCAATCTTAGAAACAACTGTTTCAATAAGATCCACTTGTTTTTTTTAGGGAATTGTTTCTCTCGAGCTGTTCAATTACATCGCACAAGAAAGTATAGTTCGAATTTATGAAAATAATTTCACTCTTTAAAGAAGGTTTCTTCAATGCCTCTTTTGTATTTTTAACGGCAACAACGGCATCCGAGTCATCAAGGCCATTGACAACATCTTCAAATTTTTTAAATTTCATAGTTCTTGGCGTAGCTTCCAACCAAGTTCCCCACCTGGTGACAATTGGCTGTGGAGGAAGAGGAGTCAAGGGATACCTTGTTTTGAAATGCTTAACGCGAGATGGTGCTTTTAAAAATATTTTTTTCCACTGGAGATTAAAAGATCTACATTTTTAAAATTACTTCTTATCTGTTCTGCCACTCTATGTAGTGCATGCGCTAAACACGTTACGTGAATCAATTTCGGATACAAAATTTTTAACCCTCGAGCGTCCATTACCATGTTCATGGCATCAGTTAAAAACAGAAGTATTTAGTTTCTTTTTATGCCAAAATAATTGACAGTTTCGTCAAAAATTTGGGCAATCGTGGAATGGTTTGTTTTCTCCAACTCGACAACATTTAGCAATACTTTTTTGCGTAAATCTTCGTTTTGGCTTAGCACACCCGCAACAAAATTGGCCACAAAACGTCCTTGAATGTCTGGTTTTATTAGGTCTCAAAAAATGTTTAGCATACAAAAACGACCTTTCCACGTCAACAGACGTTAGTGGGGCATTCTAAAAGGAAACAATCTCATTAACTAAAAAATTGACGATCGAAAGACTGTTCTTCATCCCCATTTAAGGATGTGAAGATTTTTTTCATTTGTGTATATCCTTGGTTTTTTTTAAGGACGTTTTCCATTGTTTTGCAAATTGATTGACCCATTGGCATGTATTTCCGAAATTGCCCATAGTTCGAGTTATGAACCTGGCCCTGGAACCAGGCGAATGTGTTATTTTTGGATAAAATATTTTCAGTGTGTGAGCTGCTTTCACCATATAAGGAGCTGCATCTGTTAAAAACAGAAGGATTTTATTTTTGTCGATATGCTCTCCCAAAAGGTTAACAGATTCGTCAAAAGCTCGAGCGATTGTAGCGTGGTTTGTTTTCTGTAGTTCAATAACATTGGCTAAATATTTTTGTTTGCTTATATCGTCATCTTGATGTAAGATACCTACAACTACATTTGCAACAAATCGACCCTCTACATCAATGGTTTCATCAATGGAAACCCACACAAAATTATTTTTTACTCGTAGATATATTTTAATCTCATCGAAAACACGAGTAAACACTTTATCAACATAGTTTTTTTCTTATTGTAGATTAGATAAATAATAGAAAAAATTACAGGTATTTTATTGATTAAAAATGAATAAGTAAAACAACATAAAAAGCTAATTAGCTTTGGCTGTTGTTTCATTATTTTAATTTGCGCATAAATCGCAAACAAAATCCTCATTTTGTGCTTCTGTAAATGTCTTCGTAGAAAGTTTTGTACATGACAAATGGTACCATCTGCTACATGAGTCGCATCTAATGTTTTTTATTGCATCATCTTCTGCATATGTGCCCAGTTCATCGTTGCATTGTTCACATATTTCTTTTTTGCGTGACTTTTTTTAAACATTAACTTTTTTTCTTTTGTTTCTTTTTAGGCTTCTGATTTTGTAGGATTTTGCGGTTCTTTTTGCGTTGTTCAATTTCTTTTCTTTTTTCCTGTTTAATCCGTTCTCGGTTTTTATAGAACTTTTTCCATTTGGCAGACAATATCGACATGGGAGCTCTATTTTCAGGGAGTAAAGTGACACCTTTCTTGTTTTTTATGGGATCCAGATAGGTTAAATGTTTAGAAAAACTAGACGATATGGGCTATTGCATGGTATAGAGGTGTTATTTTTAGATTCGGCAGTGTTTAACAGATATATTACTTACTATTCAATAAAAGGCAATCACTTAATTATAAGTATAGGACTTTATTAAACTGCTCTGCTATGGAGCTCGTCTCAAACATAACTGAGCATAAAACATTCTGTTCTTCCTCTCCTCTCTTCTATTACAGTGTTGCCGTTTCGGTTACAGTTTCGGCCATACTGTCATCATCGACGCCCTCGTCGAGTTCCTTGTCGAATTGTATCCACGATTTCATCCTGTCAGCTGCCCATACCGATGAGTAAGGTTTTTGATTCCTTTGAGCGAAAGGCATGTCTGCAATTTGATATCTGTCGTGAGGGAGTTTTGCAACTACCACATAGGGTCCTTTGTATTTTGCTTCAAGTTTACGTGAAGAACCGGTTGAATTAACAGCATCGTTTTTCGACATTACTAAATCACCTACGTTGTATTGTTTTGCTTTTCCATATTTATTGTCATGCTGAGATTTCTGCTTGGATTGGATTTTAGTAATGTGTTCCAAACCGTTCGAACGAATGATTTCGAGATTTCGATGTTGTTGATTCAATTCTATCTGCTGAGCGAGAACATCTGGCCAAGGATCGCGAGGAATATATCCCATCAGCATCTGTTGAGCAGTTTTTCCTATTGATTCGTTGTATGTATTGTTTATGGTCCATTGCACCGGCTTTACCTTTTGATCCCAACGATCTTCATCTTCTACACTTGCAAGTAGAGCCTGAAGGATGGTGCGGTTATACCTTTCAACTTGGCCATTCGCTCTGGGGGTTCTGGTGGCGTTTTGAACGTGAATAATTCCAAAATCCTTAATGAAATTTTCAAACATCTTCGATGTGAACGAAGTTTCTCGGTCTGATATAATACGTCTGGGTGCTCCAAATGAATAAAAAGATCCCGTCAAAAAGTTTAAAACTGGTTTCGTTTGTGTGCTTGGATCGTGCCTTCATGATCGTATATTTAGTAAAGGCATCTACTACTACTATCAAATACGAGTTTCCTTTAGTGGATTTAATGAATGGTCCCAGGTGGTCTATATGGACCGTGTCAAAAGGGATATCTTTCTTTTCGATGAGATGTAATTCTCCACGGGGCTGAACTTTGTTGCTGTTGTAGGCACATTCAACGCATGATTAAAGGTATTTTTTCACCACTTGTCTCATTCGCGGGAACCAGTACCTACTTTTCAGATGATCTAACGTTTTCCTTTCAGAGAAATCTCCCATCATGTCGTGGCTATGGGTCAATACTGATTTCTCTACGGGGTTCAAAATTTCTTCTGTAGCTTCTTCCATGGTCTACTTCGGTACCATAGGGTCTAAATTGTCAAGTATTAGTATATTGGCTTCGGATATGACGATGTTTTCTAATATATTGTCTGCTTCAGCAATTGCGATTGCCGCTTATTCTATAAGCTTGTCTGTTTGTACAGTACTATTTTCCATTTGAAGTAGTTCAGGAACCTGATAACTCGGAATTGTGAGCATCTGTGAGAGTTTTTATTAAATTTTGAAAGTCAATCCCTGTTTCGATAATTTGGTTTTCAAAATATGACAAAACTTTCTTTGTTGTCTCTATCTCATTGGCAGTTACGTCCGTGATTTCATTCTTGGTTTCATTTACTCAGATTAGATTTAGATTAGATTAGATTTTATTTCTTTACATTATAATATAACAAGTATGTACATATTTTACAATAATAAAGCATGGCTATTTGCCGTCTGCCTGATTGACAACTTTCTTTTAATTTATATAATCATATTATTCTTTATTTTTAAAAAATTTCTTTTATAATTCTGTTTCTATAAGCTAATGCTATTTTACAATATTTGTAAAGTATAGGAACATCAATTTCATTAAGATGATAAATCATAACCTCTTCTGATAGATAATCACACCCAAAGATATTTCTTCTTGTTTCTCGAAGAACAGGACATCTACCCATAAAATGAAAAATGTTCTCTCTTTCGCCCATATTACACAATTCGCACAGCAAAGGCAAATCTTCCCGATGCGGAATGAAGTTAAGATTAAGGAGTTCACCTCTTAATCTAAATATCATTGATATTTGATCCGTCGTGATGTCATCACGGAAGTAGTTTTTGTGGTTTAGATTGTAATTTAGCTTGCTATATGTGTTTCTGTAGATGGATTCTTCTGCTTCAGCTGCGAACTCACATCTTAATCGATCATCTATAATAGAAATTAGCTGATACAGAGAGGATTTCCACATTAGGTAATCATCAGGTGCAAGATCTATATTGGATTCTTCCGCTAGCTCTATCCAATCTCTAAACCAACTTGATCTGCTATTTATCGCCTGAAGTGCTGCTTTTTTAGGGAGACGCTCATCAGACATATTAAGGACATTACATATGTAGTCAACTTGAATTTTAAGGGTTTTAATAAATAGTGGCGATATACCGGTTTCCAGCATAAGCATGTAGTTCGGAGCATTAGGTGGTAGTCGAAATATTCTTTTGATATAAAATCGGAGAAGTTTTTCTGCGGTATCATATTTTTTACTTCCCCACACTTGGGCTGCATACATCAATGTTGACTCAGCTACCGATTCAAATACTTTGTATTTACTGCTGTGAGCTATGTGTTTATTGGTAAAGATGTTTCTCCAAGCAATATTAATTGTATTTTTGGCTTTTTGTAGTTTTTCGGTAAGATGTCTTTCCATATTGTTATTTTTTGTGATAATGATCCCTAAATATTTATATTCGTTAACGACTTCGATTCTCTCATTGTTAAATGTCCACCGCTCTTGCCCACCTAATCTTCCTCCACCTTTCCGAAAAACCATAATCTTCGACTTCTCTAGACTGACAACTAATTTCCACGTTCTGCAATACTCACTAAGTTTATTAATCATTAGTTGCAGCGATTGTGGTGAGTACGCAAACAACACTATGTCATCCGCAAAAAGAAGGGCCTTGATGATAGTTCCAGCATATTCCACTCCTCCCGGCAAACAATCGGTGATATCGTCGATAAAAAGTGCAAATAAGCTTGGACTTAACATACACCCTTGTCTCACACCTGTCATCGTTTCAAACCAATCGGAAACGTTTTCTCCATCCCATACAGCTGCTTTGGTATCCATATAGATGTTTTGCAGTACGCGTCCAAACTTATATGACATTCCCATTCTATACAACTTATACATCAAAGCATTTCGGTCTATTGTGTCGAAAGCTGCCTTAAAATCAACGAAAAAAACATATAGTTTCTTGTTTCGGTCCAAAAAGAAATCAGCGATACTACGTAGAACAAAAATGTTGTCTACAGTGGAATATCCTTGTCTAAATCCAGCTTGAAATTCCTTCAATAGCTTGTATGAGTCAATCCAAGTTTTAAGTCGACTGTGCAAAACCGAAGTAAATATTTTGTATGATGCATTCAAGAAAGAAATTCCTCTATAGTTGGCAGGGTCCATTGTACTACCTTTTTTGTGGATGGGAAAAATTAGAGCTTCCTTAAATTCCTGTGGTATTATTCCGTGATCCATGATGTTGTTAAATATGTCCGTTATCTTGTTGATCAGCTCGTCCGACCCATACTTGTAGAATTCCGAAGGTATTCTATCGGAACCAGCAGCTTTCCCATCCTTGAGCCCTTTAATGGAAGCATTTACCTCATCCCTCTGGATTGTTCCGTCTAAAAGTTCATCGTTAAAAGCTGGTTGTGCAAAATGAATCGTATCACTGCTCGTAGACGAGTGATTGAGCAGTCCGAAATAATGCATTTTTAGAGTCTCACAATTGAGATTTCTATTGATAACATAAACCTTGCCATTTATTTTTTGCGCTTTCTTCCAGAACTCACTCGTGGTCTTACAACTAACTAGGCTTTTAGCTTCATTTTCATAGTGAGATAATTTTTTCTCCTTGCACAATGTTTTAAATTTCCGGTTCAGTAAGAGGTAATTCCTTCTTTCAAACTCATCGTTGGCTCGCCTGTACCGCTTAAGTGCCGCGTAGGATTGCTTCCTTGCTACCATGCACTCTGAGTCAAACCAGTACTCTTTAAACTCACCACTTCGACTGTGCTTCTTAAGTACCGGAGCCGCTCTCCTTATACACTCTTTGACGGTTGTAAGATCACTGCTTTCTTGTGTTCTTAGACATATATCCAATTGATTTCTGTAGGCAGTTGCCTTTGAATCTTTCCACTGCAGTTTGGGCATCAATTGTAGGTTCACACTTTCCTCGTTTTCAGATGTTCCAGTGTTAAAATAGATGACAATAGGCATGTGATCTGAAAACGGTACTTGCTCCACCTCAAAATCAGTGATCACGGAATTCCACATTCCTCCTGCCAGTCCATAATCAATAACAGAACTTCCCTGTTTACCAACAAATGTATATTCGCCGAGTTTATCTCCATCACTGGTACCATTAAGGATTCGGAGTCCCACGGAGTTGCATAACTCAAGTATTTTGTTTCCTTTTCCATTCCTTACTGAATCCTTGGACTGCCTTTCTAAACCTCTTCTCTCATTTTCTACTCCTTCTGTTGCACTTATTCTTGCATTCAGATCACCCACCACCAACAGATTTGAAATTGATCCACACATAACAAATTCCTTCATTTTGTTGAAGTCTGTTTCCCAATGGTTGCAGTTGACATAGCAGGGTAGGATCCGAAATAATTCACCATCTAATCTTAGATCTACACAAATAGCATCATCAAATAACTTAAACTCGTAACTACAACTCTTCAACTCCTTTTTCATTTACTCTCTCCAAATTGTTGTGAAGGCAACGGCTTCGGGGTCGAACGGAAATAAGCCACACTTCCGGAATGCATTTCTTATCACTGGGGAACGATCAGTCTTGTCTAACACAATTTTTAACAGTTGGCAAAAATTCGTTTTTGTCACTGGTTTACCATGATTTTCTGGTAAAACGCTCCATTCTTTTACAGTTTTCTTGTAGTCACTCTTGAGGAATGATTTCAATCTAGCCGTTTTGGATTCCGTTCTTTCAAATCGCAAGTTTAGTGCGTCAAGCGTATCACTTCCTAGTGGTTAATCTCTTCTATGGGTTAAGCACTTAGGATTTCCATGATAATAACAGCCGTGAAACTCGAAAACCTGACCAGTTTCTCTACAGAACCCATCCACTTTCAAACCAGCAATAATCATTTCTTTTCCGTTGGCAGCATGTTCAATATATATTTTACGCTTTCTTCCTTCCCAAATTAAAGCCTTAATGGTAATTTGAGAATGTTTTTCCACATTCCTATAACCATTTTTCGGGATCAATCCGATGGTGTTTTCTGCAAGAAAATTACGCCGATACACAAGATGACATGCCGAAGCGATAGTGACAGATTCCAAAAATGGCTCTACGTTATTAAGCATCAAGAACATTTTTCTAAACTTTAAGCACGCCTCTGTTAGAATTTTGACATCACTAATACAATATTCTACCAAGTGAATCTCCATATTGAAAACATCATGTTCCTCATACCAGTTAAAGCATATTTTTCTGTCCTCTGGGCGTAGAATTTAGGATCAGGTAACTTTCCTACGTATTTTTCATTTTTGGTTAAATTGAATAGGTATAGAGAGTAACCCTTTTTCAATGATGAGGATAAATCAAATACCTTTGGTAGTTTAGATAAAGCCATCGGAAAATAATTAACCGAGTCTAAAAATTTTACATTTCCGATTTGCATTAGCAAAATTTTTGACCCACGCATAATCAAATCAGGTTTTATGTCTATCAGCCCTATTCTGCTATTCCCGTGAACCGCAGATTCGATTCACCCATTCGATTCCCTTTCGCCCTGTGTTTCCATTCTGCTATCCGTCGGGTGAACTACATTATCTAAACCAATTTGACATTCAAGCTAACAGCTGTTCATGAGAAAATCAAAGAAGTTTGTTTTTTTGCAAATTGAAATTTATTTAATCAATTTCATCTCTATTTACTAAAATCTTTGGAAAATTGGATAAATTGTTTTGGTTATTACACTACAATACAATAGCAAATATAAACAAACAGTTATGGATAGCATTGGACTTTTTTTTCCACTTCCAAACAGTGGAATAAGACAATCAACAAACCGAGAACTTCGCAGAAATGTGAGAAAATCCAAAAAAGATGTTATGGAACTGCCGGATGAAACGTAAGTTGATTCATTTTCAATTTTCACTAGATAAAATTAATTATTTCAAAACCGTAGGTTTGTCAAAAACTTTCGCTTGAGTAAAAAAGCATTTCAGTACGTATTGAATATTGTTGAATCGAATCTTCCACCTCCTCAGCGAAATGATTCACTTTCAAGAAAAGAGAAATTGATAGCGTGTTTAAGATTTTTTGGCGAAGGTAGTCTGCAACATGCCGTTGGACAAGATTTTTATGTAGGGATCGCTCAGTCCACATTTAGCAAAGTCTTGCAGGAGATACTGGACGTATTACAAGCCCATCTATGTCCGAAATGGATTACTCTACAAATGACAACAGAAGAAAAACTAGAAGCAAAGCTCTGGTTTTACCAAAAATGTGGTGTGCCTGGAGTTGTTATGTGTGTTGACGGTACACACATTCCTCTGAAGACACCTTATCAAAACCCACATCTATTCATAAACATAAAAAATCATTATAAAAACATAAAAAATAAAAAACAGTCTTATATTTTCTTAAGTTATTAAAAAACAGCCATTTCAGATGATATCCAGATTTCACTTCAAAACTGTTGTATGTATATGAACTTATTAAACACAAAAAAAAATGTCACAACCAAAATATAAAGCTTATCGGTTGTCTTGATTATGTTTAAGCTCCAACTTTAAAAGCTCCTCCTTTAATTGGAGTTTATTAACAGCGATTCCTTGCATTTTAATGTTATGCTCATTGTTCTGATTCTTTATATCCTCCAGGACTTTGTATATTCTTCTGGTGTTATATTGAATATTTTTGGAGTTCTCTTCTGAAGATTTCAATGACTTTTGAATAGCATTGCTCAAATCCCTTTGGATCTCAACTTGAGATTTCATGAGCTCATACTGCGCAAGGGACAGTTCGGCTGGAGTCATCTGTTTTTTTGATTTTTTGGGCGCATTTTCCAAGTCTTGAACATCTATGGATTGCATTTAAGTAAAAGAAATATTTGATTATATACATATAAGTATGTATAAACAAAATTGTTTGGTCTCACCAATATCATTCTCATGATTCTCACTGTTACGTGTGTCATCATTCTCATCGAGTTCCAGCACATCTTCAGCACTTCGTCGACGTTTTGATGTTTCTTTTGCTTCTGTTCTGATTTTATTTTGTGGACATCCAAATATCTTGACATTAGAGATGCCTTCCACCGCCTCCTTCAGACCAACCAAAGCAATAACTTCCTCTTCTTCGTCTGAAAACTTATGTGTTTTGTTTGGCCCACCCCCCGTGGCTCGTTGTTCTTGTTTGTTTTGTGATAGTTTTTTCTTCAAATGCGATTTGTAGTCGCTCCATACCTGAAAAATTCTGTTGTTAAAAAAAAAGTCTGAAATATTTTAAGATCTACCTTCTTCCACTCCGTCACATCTTTTATTGGTGGGCCTAGGATGTTCAGTCTTTCCTTAAGATTTTTCCAAAACTCACGTAAGTCCTCGGGTTGCCTTTTTGCATTATTTTTTGCAATATCTGGATTTAATTTCATTGCCGATATTATTGTTGAAAACTGGTCTCTGTTCGTTGTTCTTCCCCTAAAAATGTTAATAATCTTTTTTTACAAACAAAATCAAGCAATAAATTAGTTTTTACTTACATTTTATCAACCACCAACCAGACAGACGATCCATTAAATGAAAAATCCGCAACATTTGATATGCGGATCTGAATTGTATAGAATGAAAGCATTCACGGGGATAAGAGAATACCGCGCAGTGTTACCGACGTTACCGACATTAACGAGGTGAATCTAGATTCAATTGTAATGAATAGTAGAATAGTGTTCAGTGAAAATTGAACAAAAATTCCCCCCGATGAATAGCAGAATAGGGCTGTATATTTCCAAGAATATAATTTAGTACAAACTGATGGTCATAAGCCTGTCCGTTATGAGCTATCACTATCACATTTTTAAAATTCTTTCGAAAACTCAATATGTAAGTTAGAAACTTTAATACCACTTCTTCGGTTATCATGTGTTCTCGAAATTTGCATACATAGCAAAATTTAAGATATTGTAAAGGTATATATACATGAGTTGCATCTCTGTTGGAAAACACATAAATTTGGGGTGTGAATGTTTAGAACATTTGCCACTGTTTCATTGATTGCATCGGTACATTCTTGTCTACTTTCGAAATCATAAAAGAATTAGAGGGTTTTATCTGTTTTCGGTATTCTCCGATCAGGTAATATAAAGCATTGACGGTCATCATGAGGCACAAATTTTTGGCACTGCTTACAAAAATACTCGTTGCAGAAGTGCTCTCTATGACTTATTGTCTTTAAAGAATCCTTACATCTTTTTATCTCCTCACAGATAGATTTGTTTCAATTTTTTCCTCTGAACTTTCGATTGCAATCATTGCAAAGAATCTCTTGTTTAGTCTTTTCACAACTCGGGGTTTTCTGGCACTGTGGACATACTTTTCGGCATTTATATCTGGATTTTTCATTGTAGGGTACATGACAATCTTCACAGCAATAGCTACAAGAAAAACGCGAATGTTAAGGAGGTTATTAAATTGTAGTGATTTTTGCTATGCAAAAGGTTTATTCTTTTTATTGCTGCTTCATTTGTAGGCACGCCGCCGTTGAATACAATTGTTCTACCCTTAGTGTTGTACTCATACACAGTTATTCTATAGTCAGCCAAATGACTTTGAAATAATTGTAACTCGACAATACCTCACCCTTCTCTAGGAATCTGAACTTTTGCGTCCTTTAGAAGTTGATCTGCTCTAACAGCTTGAACCTTTCCCACATCATCCTAAATTGTATTGTACTCAGCAGTTTTGTCGGCAATGCTTTCCCGATCACCAGAGCACGTGGTAAACAGAGATTGTCTTTGTTCTTGATAGAAACAATACCTCGACGCTTTTTGGATTCATCTGCGAACGAGTTGTAACAACTTTCTCCTAGGCTTCTGCCCTTTCCATGGGGTATTTTTACAGTTGTCACCTTTATACCAAAGGAGTCAGTATGAAGACCCTCTGAATTACTTTGGAAAACCTTTTAAATCATTTTCCAAAGATCTGGCTTATTGAAGTCACGTGTATTTTTAAAGTTTAAATACCCACATCCCCGTTCTTCGGAAAATCCTTTCCCGTAAAATGTAACGCCCACCTTATCCCTTTCTTGCAGCTCAGCAAAAATTAACTCGACTATATTATCTACTGCCCCTTTGAACCAAGTAGTAGGTTCAACATTGTTGGGAACAGATTTAACCTTAAACTCAACTTTTCTTCCTTTAAGATTAAACCTGTTAACATTTGTAGAGACATCTGATAATATTTCGTAACGCTAAATATAGAACAAATTATTAATCCATTCCATTTATTCGTACTTCTTTAAATTACCTTTTCATATTCCTTTTCCTCATCCGCGAACACAATTGTTGGCAGGAATCTTACCCCCGTCGAAGATCGTTGAATCCTCGTGTTTTTCATTTCTTTCAGCTTCCCGTCTGTCAGGCTGCTAAAGCGATCGCCCAAGAACACCTTGCACTTGTCTAGCTCAACAAGTATCTTCATCCCGTAGCGAGTGTTGCATATCCGGGCTTCTATAATTCGTTGAGGATCTGTAGATAGATCCTTCAACGATATCAACGGCTTCTCTTCCGTCATTTTATTTAATTTTTTTTTAAATAAAAAATCCACTTTTTTTTTTTTTTTTTTTTTTTTTTTCTTGAACTGTTAAGTCAAATTATTTGTTTAATACTTAAATTTAAGAAATTGTTCCCTCTCTTATATAGACATTTATTTCTCTGTTACCATCTTTATCAAAAGGAAAAATAACAACAAAACAACCAAAAGACAAAAAAAAAAACCAATGAAGAAGAAATTATGAAAAATACAATTTTAAATTTTTATAACTTTATTTAGGTATTCATTTTTTTTTTAAATTCTCAAAAGCATTGTCAATTTTGAGAGAGCATAAATAAATCGCTGGAATCATCGTCTTCAGCTTCGTGATCCTCCCTGGATCGTTTTAAACGTTCTTCTGGTAAGAACCTTACCCCAGTCGAAGATTGCTGCATCCTTGTGTTCTGCATATCCTTCAGCTCCCCGTCTGTAAGGCTGCTGAAACGATCGCCCAAGAACACCTTGCACTTGTCTAGCTCAACAAGTATCTTCATCCCGTAGCGAGTGTTGCATCTCCGGGCTTCTATAATTCGTTGAGGATCTGTAGATAGATCCTTCAACGATATCAACGGCTTCTCTTCCGTCATTTTATTTAATTTTTTTTAATAAAAAATACACTTTTTTTGTTTTTTTTTTTTTCTTGAACTGTTAAGTCAAATTATTTGTTTAATACTTAAATTTAAGAAATTGTTCCCTTTCTTATATACGACTTTTACCGCTACCATAGAATACCTACTTATTTTTATCAGTAGTACAAATTCTTTGCCAT
Source organism: Eupeodes luniger (assembly GCA_951509635.1). Classification (NCBI taxonomy): domain Eukaryota; kingdom Metazoa; phylum Arthropoda; class Insecta; order Diptera; family Syrphidae; genus Eupeodes; species Eupeodes luniger. The sequence continues at coordinate 88,717,679 of OX608074.1, forward strand.
CCGAATTTACTTATCAATTTCGCCACAAATTATAGAAACTCAAATTAACTTACCCTAACTCAACAGCTAACATAAAATCATGGATTATTTAAAATTATGTCTCACTTATCTTGTAACCTCAAAATTTTGATAAAATGTTATTTCAAAGAAAAAAAAAAAACACAAATGATTATGTTTGCGGTCTAATTCAATTACATGGCAAACCGCATACCATAGCAGACTTAGAAAATAAAAAGATTCAAGATCGTTTTTGATTTACAATTTTTTATTTTTGTATTAAAAATCTTGTTTTTTTGCACATGTATTCAAGAATAAATTGCGCATTTTCCAAAGCACAACATTTTTGGTTAGAGTGAAAATAACATGTTTGTTTACAAATTAATTGTTTCTTTAAACATTTTAAATTGGGCGTATTGCCAAAATCCTCAATATTAATGTACATTATGTTTTCGTTATTTGATAGGCTATACATCCAAATTTGCTTATCCTTTCCTTTAAAGAAAACTATTGAGTTTTCTCTGATTAGTTTTTTTTATTAAATTTTTAACGAATGTCAAATTCGTTGTACCGTCCTCCCAACTGATTCCGTGATTCCATTTCACCTATCTCTGCAACGCTGTTGACAATTTGTTGAACTCAAAGGGTGATTTAATAAGAAAGTGTTAATGTTGTCCTTGGTGAATTAATGCAAATTATTTTGGTATAAATTCATTGTTGTAGCCGATGAAACCTTGAACATCAAAGTAATATTTCATTGTTTTTTATTTAATTTTTATCACACACTTTATCCACAATGTTTTTTCCACAATCAAAACTTGACTGCTGAAACTATTAAATTATACCATAATTCACATAATAAGTTCAATACCGCAAATATAGATTATTTACAATTATGTCTCAATTGTCTTGTAACCTAAAAATTTTAATAAAATGTAATTTCAGTCATTTTTTTTTTATTAATCTAACGAACACCAGTGATAAGAAATCGTAATTTAGCAAGTTTAAGCATAGAGTATAAGAGAACCAAATTATAGTGGGAGATAAAAGAAACAAGGAAATATGAATATGAATTTTGCTGAGCACCATCACAACCCCATTTTATTATCAGGGATATTTCTTTTAAACCTGTTTTAAAATCATCAATAGAATTTAACACGTCTTTTTGAGCTAAACATATACGCTTAACACTATGATTTAGTAAACTTTGTAAGCCACATTCTGCAGAAGATTCGCTTACAGTTCTGCTATCGGGGTAGCACTTTGTTTTAGCCTCTTTAATTTTGTGATAAGAGGGTAATAAATGTGGAACAGTTTTATTTATTTTCTGGCGTATTATTTTATATTGGTGAGTAGATAGCTGTGAATCTGTCATCATTGCTAACGTTTCGTCCTCAGAAAACATATTATTACTAAAGAAGCTCATAAAAAAGAAAATACTGCATCAAAGCGCTTAGTTTTGATCTTAGAAATCCAAACATCATAAATTTGTTTCTTCGTAATTTTGGTAGCCATCTTAAAAAAAATGAAAATTTAGTATGGGTGCCGCTTTAAAGGTGCGCTGACACAATCTTTTTTCATAGCATTTAAAATTTTCATTTTTTTCATGGTTTTTTCTTGATTTTCATGTGGATGATGAGCCTCATTCGGTTTTATTAGTTTTTTATCACCTTGCTCATCAATAACTAAGCTCCCCTTGCAATTTTGACCATGATAGCAAATGTAACGTGAAATATTATTTCGAGTATATTTTTTAACATAAATTTGTTTTTCTTCACGGTCATAAATTAACACACTATTTTTACGAAACCCGGTAATAAATTCAATTTTATTTTCCATGCTTTTAATTTTTTATTTTAATTTTATTCACACTACGCACTGTTTTCTTAAATTACTTAAGACTGATGTTCGACTGTACCTACTCATCAAAATCGAACAAGTTTCAAGAATCTGATAACTAACTGTAATTTGAAGCTGTTGTTGTTAGAAATTAGTTACCTCTTCATATTTTTGAATGTGTACTAAATTCCCATAAGAAAGTGGAGTTCGTTCCCACTTAGCATGGGAACTTAATCCACTTTATTAAAGTGGAGTTAGTTCCCGTGGATTTATTTCCCCGCACCGTTCAAATTATTGAATTTTTTTGAAGTTTCTCCACATATATAACATTTTATTGTCGATGTTGTGGATTACATACTTTGGCAGGGAATGTGAAATAGGTATATATAGCAGGGCCATTTGGGTGTGTTATTTGTGTCTTTGTCAATTCTTTTATTTAATCTTCCACATATTTTATTTCAGCTTGAGTGACGTCCACAGTTTCATGCAGGAATCGTATTCTTATCGGACAACATAATCTCGGCGAAAAAGGTGTTGGATTTTGCATATAGTTTTCTCAATATCTCCAACTGTAATTTGTAGTCTAATGTATTTCCCTTTTTTTTAAATGGACAGCACAAATGAAAATTGGCTCATTGCTTATTAGCTTTTCGGAATAGCTATTTCCTAAGTTCACTAGCCAAATTTTGGCTAGACCTTCGTTTGTTGGCAGTCGGAATCTCAGCACAACCGAACTTTTTTTTATTTAAGCAATCCTTATAATCACAATACACCATTTTTACTTTTTATCTGGTAATTAATTAAATTTTGTTCAATACAAATTTCAATTCACTCGTAAACAGACCCACACTCTACAATATACAAAAAATATTGAATTACAATAATTGAATATTGATGATAATCATGTTGAATTGCCATTGGCATTATATTAAATCACTATGATTATCATATTGAATTATCATGATGGTCATGTTGAATCACGATGATCATCACGTTGAATCATCATGATCAACTTTTTAAAGCACGACGATCATCATGTTGAATAGGCATGATCATATTTTTAAATCAATCCTATCATCATGTTGAGCCATTACGATCGTAATATTGAATTACCATGATCGTCATATTGAATTACGATGCTTTAAGCGTTAAATTACAACGATCATCATGTTGTATGACGATAATCATCATGTTGAATTGCCATGATCATCATTTTAAATGACAACAATTATCATGTTGAATCGCCGACATCATCATGTTAAATCATTAGTAGCATTATGTTGAATTCAATAATCATCATTTAGAATCAACATTATTGTCATCTTGAATGACGATGATTATCGTGTTGAATTGCCATGATCAGCATTTTAAATTACAACGACTATCATGTTGAATTGCATTCATCATCATGTTTAATACTATTGAATTCAGTAATCATAATTTTGAATCAACATTATCATCATGTTGAATCACGATGACTATCGTGTTAATTTAGCACGATCATCACTTTCAATCACCACAATCATCATATTAATTAATTTCTTTCATCATATTGAATTGTGACGATCATCATTTTAAATAAAGATTACCATCATGTCAAATCACCATGCTCCTACATTGAATCCATCATAATCATTATGTATCATCATGAAAAAATGATCATCGTGTTAAAATAACACAAAAGTCCTATTGAAAAAAACTTGTTTTCTCTATAAAACAGTCCACACAATCAAGAAATGTTGATTTTTTTTTTTAAATTTCGAGTAAGAGAGTTAACATTTGCCAATTAGTATTTGAAGTTGGAACTAAGTCCCCAATTATAAGAAGAATAAAATCAGTCAAATTCCAAAGTTCCCGAGCAGTTATTTTTAGGCTAATTTTTTTCAGATTTTTCATTGACACATCTGAGCCAACATTCCCAATCTCATCTTTGCCGTATGGAAATAATCTTTTCCGACTGTTAAAAACATCTAAAGAAAATATATTTTGGCTAACAAGCGAAATTATAGTGTGGCATATGTCATAAATACAAACACCTTCCAAAAGATCATGCATAAGATCTAATGACATATTTTAAGTAACGTGATAAGCTTTAAGCTCATTAAAAATTCAATTTTCTCGCAAACCTGTTTCTTTAAAATTGTCCAGAGAAATGTCATCTAAATAGTTTTCTCTGTTTCTCAAATTTCATAAATCTCTTTACTATCTTTTTACATTTCACATCGATTTCGCCTACAAAGTCTGCAAAATCTTTTTGAATTGAATGATTTCACAAATCCTTACATTGTATTTAGTCACAAGTTGTCTCCTAGTATTGATCCAACGGTAAAATATATTTTTTGTGTTTTGAAATTTGTTATTATTTCGATTCCTTCTTCTTCTAAGTACTTTAGTTCTTGAAGTAGATGAGGGAATGTCAAACTGTTTCCAAACATTTCGCATCACTACTGTTAATGTACCCTAAATGAAAAACAAAATCAAGCTTAGATAAGACTCCTTGGGGCAATACAGGTACATACTATGTACATTATAATAACTTGCTGATACTGATTTTGCATGGGAACCTAAGGAGTTGTTAATTCCAAAATCATCAAAATAGTTGAATAATGGTAATATTAATTTATTAATGAAAGAAGATGTCTGGGACTCGAAGAAATCTCCATTTACAAAATTTTTAATAGTTTTTTGAGACTAATTTGTGTATATTTCGTAATGTTGAATCAAAAACTCCAGGAATTTCAAAAAGTTTTTTTTTTCCAGAAACTTAAGTAGCATGTAATGGAACACGGAGAAAAATGATCGGTTAAAAATACCAGAAAACTCGTGTAAAATTAACAGAGTGAACCTGCTAATATAGCACCTGCAAACTCAATCTGTTAAATTTACACGAGCTTACTCGATTAAAAAAAATTGGTAAATTTTACCCACGTCCTCGGTTGAAGTGTTCTAAATTTTTATTTGCCTACTTCTCGGTTAAATTTGTCAAAATTGGTCTAAAATTATTTGGTAGGAATAGCCTAGAAGTTTGTAAAAGCAACATATTGAATTGCTTAAAATAACCTATTAACTGGTTTAAATTTACAAACTTAGTTAGTTGCAGCAACCTATTTTCTCGGTTATAGTTTTTAGAACTTATGGAAATAACTAACCATTTCGGTTGAATTAGCCTATCTACTCGGTTGGAGTAGCCAATCTACTCGGTTGAAGTAGCCTATCTAATTGGTTGGAATAGCCAATTTACTCGGTAATATTAGCCTTTCTACTCAGTTGGAGTAGATAATTTACTCGGTTGAAGTAACCTTTCCACCCGGTTAAAAAAGCCCATCGACGCGGTTGGAGTAGCCACTTTACTCGGCTGAAGTAATCTTTTTAGTCGGTTAAAATAGCCCATCTACTTGGTTGGAGTAGCCACTTTACTCGGTTGAAGGAACCTTTCTACTCGGTTACAACAGCCCATCTACTTGGTAGGAGTAGCCAATTTACTTGGTTGAAGTAACCTTTCTACTCGGTTAAAATAGCCCTTTTACTTGATTGGAGTAGCTAATTTAATCGGTTGAAGTAACCTTTGTACTCGGTTAAAATAGCCAATTTACTCGGTTGAAGTAACCTTTCTACTCTGTTAAAATAGCCCATCTACTCGGTTGGAGTAGCCAATTTAATCCGTTGAAGTAACCTTTCTACTCTGTTAAAATAGCCCATCTACTCAGTTGGAGTAGCCAATTTACTCAGTTGAAGCAACCTTTCTACTCGGTTAAAATAGCCCATCTACTCAGTTGGAGTAGCCAATTTACTCAGTTGAAGCAACCTTTCTACTCGGTTAAAATAGCCCATCTACTCGGTTGGAGTAGCCAATTTAATCGGTTGAAGCAACCTTTCTACTCGATTAAAATAGCCCATCTACTCGGTTGGAGTAGCCAATTTAATCGGTAGGATTAGCCGTTCTACTCGGTTAGAGTAGCCTATCTACTGGGTTGGAGTAGCCAATCTACTCGGTTGAAGTAACCTTTCTACTCGGTTAAAATAGCCCATCTACTCGGTTGGAGTAGCCAATTTAATCGGTTGAAGTAACCTTTCTACTCGGTTAAAATAGTCCATTTACTTGGTTGGAGTAGCCTATCTACTCGGTAGGATTAGCCGTTCTACTCGGTTAGAGTAGCCTATCTACTGGGTTGGAGTAGCCAATCTACTCGGTTGAAGTTACCTTTCTACTCGGTTAAAATAGCCCATCCACTAGGTTGGAGTAGCCTATCTACTCGGTTGAAGTAGCCATTCTACTCGGTTAAAATAGCCCATCCACTAGGTTGGAGTAGCCTATCTACTCGGTTGAAGTAGCCATTCTACTCGGTTAAAATAGCCCATCCACTAGGTTGGAGTAGCCTATCTACTCGGTTGAAGTAGCCATTCTACTCGGTTAAAATAGCCCATTTACTTGGTTGAAGTAGCCTATCTACTCGGTTGGATTAGCCTTTTTACTCGGTTAGAGTTGAATTCTGTAACCAAGTGATAGCCTACTTTAACCGAGTTGATGGGCTACGTATGTAGCTTACCTGTGATTTTACAGTACATTACGCTTATTTGAATCATATATAATATATTAAAAAAAAAACATTTTTTGTTCAATGGTTAAAGCATTATAGCAATACAAAATATTTATTAATCAAATAAAGTTAGCATAACATCATATTTACAGTGTTTTTAGATAATTGTATACATGTATTATATGTGTATTCATATATATAAGTATAAATATACAAATATTTGTATAAGTTTTAAATTAATAGTTTTATATTGCTTACGACATTAATTTTATACTTAAAAATAAATTTAATGGTTTTATGAATTCATTTATTGTCTGTACAAGATTTTGAAATTAAAATTACAAGTAAAAATAAATACATTAAAATAGTTCAGTTGTTTATTTTTCAAAAATGATCAATTAACATACAGAATTAAATCTATTTAGCTTAAGCCTTAGCCTTACAAAGGGCTTCTCAAAACTATAAACTGTTTTCCGTTTGAAAGGATGGTTTTGGTATTAGGAATGGGACTTGGAAATGAGTCGAAAAACATTACGACTTCTTCTTGTTTTTGTAAGTTTTCTATTTCGAAACCAAAGTAGTGTTCATCAAAGCCTAACGTCTTAAATAAATGGCAAGTGAATATCAGTTTGTCAAAGTCATATAAGTATATATTTTTTACAGTGCAAAAATCATAATTATAGCTATCCTCGCTCAAGCCTTTCACTAAAATAGATCCGTTTTCATAGCGTACTGAAGACATCATTGCCCAATTTACTTTAGTTAAAGTCTTTTCGTGGTTTAATTGTAATTTAGAGTAAATAAATTTTCTTTCTGAAGGTAACATATTTCTTTTGGGGCCTATGGAAAGTAGTTTAGGTAGCTTGCCTTTTATAAATATTTCATTAAGCTGAAATTGGTGTTTCATAGCTAAGGTAAGAGTAATATTCATTCTGTTGCATGACGCTCTAGCAGACATTTTGGACTGCCTATGCTTAGCTTCAAACCGCATAGACCAAAACGAAGAGAGTGGACCGTATTTGTTAAGAGCAGTGTGGTAATGGACGAGATTATGAAACTTTGGCTTTAGTGGTTCTTTAGTTAAGTCAATATAGAGCTCATTAAGTTCCGCCACTAATACCTGTAATAAAGATGATGTCCCATCTGAAATACTTACACTAAAAAGGATATCGAAAACTTTTCTAAATGTTATAAACATGGTCCAAATCTTATTTTCTCTTGGGACAAAATCACCAATGAGAAGTCCAAAATATCGTATTAAGGTTATCATTTCTCCAGAGGACAGTCGAATACTTCCTCGTTTAAGATGTTCTTTTTCTATGGAGCATGGTTTATTTTTAATATCAGGACCGTAGTCAAATGCCAAAAGCTTTTCGTTAAAAAGAGTAAGGGAGAAGAGTTGGGAAGTTCCTGTATATTCTATGAGAATAAAACTTAAAATATATTTTGCAATGCCTTCTAACACATCATGCATGATATCAACACCTACCTGGTCAAATAAATCAAAATATTTGATTCCAAAGAAGACACACTTTTCTTTTATACCTGTTAAGGATAAATTATTAAGAGCCCGGTCGGCTTCATAACTTGACATTTGTCGTAAAAGTGTGGTATCCTCATACAACTGTTTTCTTAACATTTCTTTTGGGACTTTACATACCCTACATGAATAATTGGCTGAAAAACTTTCAGAAAACCCTATCATTGAATGTATACCTAGGTTGTCACCGAGGATTAAACCAAGCTCGAAATAAATCTTTTCATTGAAATCTTGAATGTTTATTTGAATACCTTCTTCAGAAAGAAAATTGAATTTATCAATTATAGGTTGGAATATAACATTGTTACCAAATTCTGTTCTATCAGAAGAATGGAACAGAAGAGTTAAAAATATATTTGACAGGACTGAAGAGCGCCATGGTGGTAAACAGGGAATTGAGACATAAACTGCTCCTAGCTTATGAATACCAGCATGACTTCCGAGCACATTTCCTACTTCATAGTCATCAAAATACAGAAACAACGGCAGTACAAGTTTATTAGTATGAAACGTCATCCTCTTTCTCCAATACGAACCTTGAATAAAGTTTTCAACCACTTTTTTATTTTTTATACAATGTATGTATGTATTGAAGTGTTTCAGATAATATGGAATCAAGAGAAAAAAAACGTTTCAAAACTTTTCTTAAAGGAATGAAATGCTCTTGGCATGTTACTGGTTGCATGCGTGAAACGCCTTGTGTTTTAACCTTATCTATTCGCTGACCAATAACAACGCTTTCAGGTTTAATGTATGACTCTTGTGAAATAAAATAATTCATTCTTTTGTGCTCTGTTCTAAACGAATTTAAAGGAGAAACAATATGAGGTGCGATACATTTTACTAAAGACTTTGAGACATCACCAGCTTGTGGGTGCTCTAAGCAAACTTCTTCCACACACGTCTCAACCGCTGAGCTTAAAGAGTTCAAAAAATCCTCAAAGCCGCAAATTACCTGCTGAACAACATTTCTGGGCAGAAGTGCATTTCCATATAAAGAAGCAATAAAAATTGACATGGCCTTATCAACTGTTGGTGTCATGTCTTTAACTGCAACTTTCGGTGATTGTTTATTAGGAGAGAAATTTAAACGCTTGGGTGAAACTATAATGTTTGGTGTAGCAACAGGAGAAGAGACAAGTGCACCTTGTTTTTGTTCTTCATAACTGTTTCGAAGGCAATGATTTTGATTAAAATGTCTTTGAAATGAACTGAAAATTTGAAATGATCTGCTACAATTACCTTCATTACAATTATATTGAATAATTATTTGGTCACTATGCACAAAAGACAAATGTTGCCTAAGACATTTAAGATCCCTGAGCCTAGTCCCACATAAAAAGCAATTAGCCATTATGATTTTTGCACGTAATTAGATAAAGAGGATAAAGTTAAAAGTAATCTGGACCTGATATTAGTTTTGGGAAGACAATCGACTGTGTTTTTTGACAAAAAAAAAATTAAAATAACAGCAGTGTCTCTCAAAACTGATGTGTTAGGATAATTAAAAAATCAGGATTTGTATAAATACATCAAGAACTTTCGCATTTCTATAAGGAGGATAAAATGAAAAATACGATGAATTTTTAACTGATATAAGTGTACAGTAGTGTCTCTCAAAACTAATATAAGTGTACTTAGACTATCGAACTTCGATAAGAGGATAAAATGAAAAATGAAATGAAATCAAAACTATTATTAGCTTTGTGAAGACAAACGACTGTTGTTTCAGACCACAAAAAAAAAAAAAACAGTAGTGTCTCTCAAAACTAATATAAGTGTACTTAGACTATCGAACTTCGATAAGAGGATAAAATGAAAAATGAAATGAAATAAAAACTATTATTAGCTTTGTGAAGACAAACGACTGTTGTTTCAGACCACAAAAAAAAAAAAACAGTAGTGTCTCTCAAAACTAATATAAGTGTACTTAGACTATCGAACTTCGATAAGAGGATAAAATGAAAAATGAAATGAAATCAAAACTATTATTAGCTTTGTGAAGACAAACGACTGTTGTTTCAGACCACAAAAAAAAAAACAGTAGTGTCTCTCAAAACTAATATAAGTGTGCTTAGACTATCGAACTTCGATAAGAGGATAAAAAAAAAATTGAAATGAATTCAAAACTATTATTAGCTTTGTGAAGACAAACGACTGTTGTTTCAGACCACAAAAAAAAAACAGTAGTGTCTCTCAAAACTAATATAAGTGTGCTAGACTATCGAACTTCGATAAGAGGATAAAAAGAAAATTGAAATGAATTCAAAACTATTATTAGCTTTGTGAAGACAAACGACTGTTGTTTCAGACCACAAAAAAAAAAACAGTAGTGTCTCTCAAAACTAATATAAGTGTGCTTAGACTATCGAACTTCGATAAGAGGATAAAATGAAAAATGAAACTGAAACTGGTATTCACTCCGTCATCCCTAGCTCAGAGAGGAGAGTATTGGTGGCAGTGGATGTTTTATCATAACGGGTTTTTATTTTATAGAAACCGTTCTGAATAAACATCCACGTACAGGAACACTCCTCAGGATATTTAGCGTTAAGGGTAAAAATTATTTTTATACACGCATCAACTGCTTCAACAATTGTTGGAATGAAATATCTATGATCATTAACAATTACAAAATACGATTTGACACTATTCAGTGACTCACCAACCGCAATGATGAAAGGTTGTAATGTTAGATTGTATTCTTCAAGCCTGTGTTTCCGCGCAGAAACAGCTTCACAGATCTCTGCATCGGTTTTAACGTGCGTGATGAATGCCTCCCGCACTTCGGCTTTCGATGGTCTCCAAACTTTTTTAGTAGCTCCTTTGAGCTTAAAAGTTTTTACGGATAGTAATGAAGGAATAAGGAGTAAGGCTCCAAGGTTGCTTGAATCCTCGGAAGCTGAAATGAAATATAAGGTACATCTTTAGTCAGTAAATGCATATAGAAAAAAAAATCACAAAAACAAGTTAATTGATAAGTTAAATCGTAATTTGTAATTTTACTTACTTTTCTCAAGGGACAGCAAGTTCTGGACGCATTTATCCCTTCCTGTCCTTTTTGCAGCTAATTGGAATATTTGTGTTTTATATGTTGCGAAGGACTCGATGAACCCGTTGTAGTTTTCGGGATACAGAAATTCGAAGTCCTTTAACAGCTGAAAAAAAATGGATATGATTAAATTACGTATTCAATTTGATTAAACAAATTTTGAAGAGAAGTTAATATTATTATATATGTGTTAATTATTAAATAGTGAGACATTTACTAAAAGATATCCGGTTGGCTTTTTCAAAGCAGGGAACTCCTTAAGGTAATTGTCAATGGTCATTTGCTTAAGTATATGCAGACGTGCCGGTGTGGTGGCCACCCACTTCTCCTCTACCGTAGTCCAGGGATGACTCGAATTTCTCAGCCACTGAAGGGCATCCTCGCAATCTACATCATTTAGCAAATTGTTTGTTTCCTGGAAAATTTCCAATTGCGATGAACTTGAAGTTGAAGGAGATGGAGAAGAAGAATATATTCTTGATCGCTTTGGGATAAGGCCAGATGCCCTATATTTCCTTTTCAAATTATGAATTTGATCTGGGAGCTTTCCTCCCCAGCGGCTTATAATTCCACGGCTAGTTTCAGTTATGTTGTTGATCAAATAAACTGTCTTTTTTTCCGCAGTAAATAGGTTGGCAATTTCATTTGTCCAATATGAATAAATTTTGTTTGTGATATTTCTTTCCGGATGATGTTGTAAAATATGGGTTCCGATTAAGCGGACAAGAATTAATCGAGACTTATTGTCTAGAGGAGTAGATTTAGGAACTGAGAGCAAACCTTTTCCTTCTAAGGTTCTTTCAAGCAGTTCTGTCAAGCTCTGAAACGGAATAAATTATTAACCCCTAATAAAAGTTAACTATTTGGTTATCTTAAAATAAAGTCAAGTTTCAAACTCTTAAATTATCAAAGTAATATATACTCGCTAACTTGAATCAGGCATCTTAAATGACTTGAACAATTTCATTTCTGTCCCTTCAAGTTAAAATAAAGATACTTTTTTGAAACTCTTTAACTTCAACGTTTTTTATTTTTTTCCGGAATGTGTATGTTCCTGAGGCGTTATTTATCCTCAAGTAATTATCTGCAAGAGTTTGAAGTGCGGGAAGTAAGTGTTTGGAAATTTGGACAATAAAGTTAGAATGTTGACATTCAAACAAAAGCCCTTAATAATAATGGAAACATATATAAACCCAGAACTCTTTATATTTGTCCAGTAACAATTCAATGACTTAAACAGGCCTCACTTTGTATGTGTTCAAGTTAGCGAAATTCTACTGTATGTATTATGAAATGTTTTATTTCTAGAGGCCGTATTGATTTAAGTACAATGTAGGATTGGATTGGGAAAAAGTAAAAGTGAAAAATATACAAACGTACGAGTTCCTCGGTTGAATTGTTATTTGTTTTTTCTTTGCTTTGCTTTTCAATCATACTTCCGCTTCCTTGAGTAAAGGAAATCAGCTCATTAAATGGAAATTCTTGTATGTTAGTAGATGCTGATTCTACAGTTATATCAGATAACTGTGTTTCAAAAACCTGTAACACATTATTTAAACCTTTCAATGACGAATGATTAATTCTACTGTAAAATGAATGTAACAAAACTAACCAAATCGTTTTCAGTGCTTGGGTACATTAACTTTTTATACTCCGACAAGTTTTTAGAGAATAAAACTCGGTGTCCAATGCTAGAAAATATATCTCTTATATCTTCCGGTCCAAGAAGAGCCAATGTCATTAACGAAATATTGTTTTCTAAGATGAGATTGAAATTTGTGTCAGTAATGAGAATATTGAATTTTAGACAATATAACATTGAAATCAATAAAATAACTTTATTTAACGTGAATCCAAAAGTATTGTGAAGGAAAGACCTAGTAAAAAACTTCGACGTTTAGTTTGTAGTTATTTTCATCATATAGTTCATGCCGAGAGTTGCCATTAACAGCATTTTGAAGTGCGCAATTATCTTAAAAATTTTAAACTTATAAGTGTATAACAAGTATAAGAATGATAACGGTGTACTTTTAGAATATTCAATTTGTTTTCAACTTTCTCTTAAATGAATAATGACTTCAACGAATTTAAGAAACTTTATTTTTTTAACTGACTCTGTGAAATTGTTTCAAACGCAAACAAATTTAGTTAAGTTGTAGGGTAACTGCACCAGTCTCCGAACAGGCCCCAGTGTCCGGACGATTTTGCCTTTATGTGAAATAAAAGAAAAACTAAGCACAGAATTTGCAAAAAAAACAACAAAATACAGAATCAATAACATTTTCCACATATACATACGAAGTTTCAAACCGATCGAATGTGTAAGGGAAAAGCTATGGGTGATTTAAGCAGCAGCCGCTGCTGTTCTGCTGTTTTCTTAGCAAAAAAATAGTGGCAGACCTTTGACAAAAATGCTGGGAATAGTTGATCTTGTGCGATTTTGTAATCAAATGGTGTTCGTTCCAAAGAAAATATGTATAATGAACTTCCAATAACCAAAGAAAATAAATTGAGTTTTGCATTTTTGCACAAAAAAAGCGAAAATCTAGTCTCCGGACAGTTCCAAGCCTTTACTTAATTTTTTATTTATGTTCAAATTCTTTTTGAAACCCTTAATTTCCTTGTTAAAGGTACTGGTTTATATCCAGAATGGATTAAAAATGAAGAAAAAAAACTCTAAAAATTATATTATCATTTTTTATTCTCTGTCACACAAACACAATATTTTGAAATCAAAATGATTTAAATCGATCATGCGATATCAACAGTACCGAAACCTAAAAATGAGAATAATAAAACCAGTTTATTCCCTCCACCTCCACTTCTCTATTTCTTTGAGAATAACATTTTTCTTCACTGGTATGCATATGCATACAAAAAACACAAAAAGAAACCAACCAAAACCACCCTATCGAAGGCATATTATTTGAATCTGATGTGCATAAAAAACAGCGCATCAGTTAAGTGTTGAAAGATTCCAAGTGCCTGAAAACTGGTTTGGAAAAAAGAAACAATAACTAGTTAACCTTGAAACAAGTAAGTAGGTATTTCAGATGCATTAAATTGCTATGGTTTAGTTGTGTAGCGTAGATAGAGAGGATACGAATAGTCTTATTTTTTTTATTCAAGATGAATGCAGGCAACTTAAAAGCAAGCCTTGCAAGACATTATTTCGAAGAAATTAGGTGTCAGTCAAGCAGCAATCAAGTTTGACGAAGTGGGTTCAAAGTCGCCGGAGACTGGTACAGTTACCCTATTTAACACTATTTACAAAGTTATGCATTTTAATAATTAAAAAAAGTGGAATAAGATATGCGTTTTATTTTCTAAGATATCTACATTGAGGACTTTTTCGTCTCATGTGCAGATATTTTGAAATACTGTTATGGCAACTGTGCTCGCACACTTGTTTTTTATTTCGAAAAAATTATTTTTGTTCTTCATTTCATTACAAAAACAAATTGACAGGAAATTTGTTTTTATTTTGTGTCCTTGAATTTTTTGAGAAATGTGATACTAGATTCATGCATGCCACATCCTCGTCCATTGAAAATGGATTCCACTTCTAATTATTGTTCTGTTTTTTTAGAAAACACTGTTTCACACACAATTCTACAGTTTTTATTTAAATTGACCGTCCATAAACAACACTTTACCTTGGTTCGAATAGATAATTTTTAATTAAAACACTTAAGAGTTCAAAACGCGACTTAACACTTCAACTTCACATCACAGAATGAACTGAGTTCAGAAAATGAAATGCGTTGTACACGATGCACATAAAGTACATGTAACCCTCTACTCGGTTCATTTAGCACACTTGAAGGGTTCATTTAGCACATTAAAAGGGTTAAATGTATATGGGAGACGCCATATGATATAAGTATTAGTGTCTGGAGCAGCGTTGCTCGGTAAATATAACCCATTAAAACGTTTAAATAGATTCCTCACACATGTAACAGTTGACTGTAGTTTACCCATTTACTCGGTTAATATAACCCATTTACTCGGTGAATATAACTCATTTACTCGGTGAATATAACCCATTTAAACGATTAAATAGATTCCGCATACATGCATTGTAGTTAATATAACCCATTTACTCGGTAAATATAACCCATTAAAACGTTTAAATAGATTCCTCACACATGTACCAGTTGACTGTAGTTTACCCATTTACTCGGTTAATATAACCCATTTACTCGGTGAATATAACCCATTTAAACGATTAAATAGATTCCGCATACATGCATTGTAGTCTACCCATTTACTCGGTTAATATAACCCATTTACTCGGTGAATATAACCCATTTAAACGATTAAATAGATTCCGCATACATGCATTGTAGTCTACCCATTTACTCGGTTAATATAACCCATTTACTCGGTAAATATAACCCATTAAAACGTTTAAATAGATTCCTCACACATGTACCAGTTGACTGTAGTTTACCCATTTACTCGGTTAATATAACCCATTTACTCGGTGAATATAACCCATTTAAACGATTAAATAGATTCCGCATACATGCATTGTAGTCTACCCATTTACTCGGTTAATATAACCCATTTACTCGGTGAATATAACCCATTTAAACGATTAAATAGATTCCGCATACATGCATTGTAGTCTACCCATTTACTCGGTTAATATAACCCATTTACTCGGTAAATATAACCCATTAAAACGTTTAAATAGATTCCTCACACATGTACCAGTTGACTGTAGTTTACCCATTTACTCGGTTAATATAACCCATTTACTCGGTGAATATAACACATTAAAACGATTAAATAGATTTCGCACACATGCACTTTAGTTTACCTATGTACTTAGTCAATATAACCCATTTACTCGGTAAATGTAACCTATTAAAACGATTAAATAGGTTCCGCAAATTAGAACAAATATCACTCAGTAAAAAGAAACAATGACTCGGTTAAATTAAACGAATCGATTATTTATTGTTAACCCATTTAAGTAGTAAAATTAAATAAATCTTGTGGGTTATTTCAACCGACGTACTCAGTAAACTTAAACAACTTACATTTTAGGTGGATTTAAACAGGAAGGTTGTTTAATATTAATAAGGTATGTGCTAAATTAAATAAGTTTAATTGTTTAAATAAGCCAAGTTACTCGGTTAAAAGAAAAATTTAGAACATTTCTTATCTTAACCCAGTTTCTCGATTAATTTAACAAAGTTTGTCGATTGAAATAACCTTTTCGGACGGCAATTTTAAATAATCTCATTTAACCGAGTTTACTTCACTGTTTTTAACTAAACTAACTACGTAGTTTTTAAATAAGACTACGCTATTTTTAACACATTTTTTTTTAACCCACCGAAAAACGCACTCGGTTAAAAATTATTTTTCTGCGTGTAACCTTATCTGATTCTAATAAGCTAACATTGCTCAAACAAATACAAACAAAACCAATAACAATTCATTTTCGAAATTGGGAAATGTATGAATACCCCACACTACCTACCACAACCGATCATGTATGGACTGTCAAAACTTCAACTCAACTGGAAAAACCTAGATTTGTTATTATTGGGCTACAAACTGATAGGAAAAATCAAAGAAACAAAGATAGTAGCAAGTTTGACCATTGTGATATAAGCAATGCAAGATTACATTTAAATTCCGAATATTATCCTCGTGAAGATTTAAACATTAAATTCAAAACAGATAGATATGCTGTTCTCTATGATATGTACACTAAATTCCAACAATCTTACTATCAAAGATAGTCACATCCACTTTTATCGCGACATGATTTTAAAGAAACAGCACCAATTATAGTTTTTGATTGTTCTAGACAAAATGAATCAATCAAAAGCGGACCCGTAGATGTAAAAATTGAATTAAAAACAAATGTTGCTATACCACCTTCAACATCTGCATATTGTTTGATTCTTCACGATCGTATAGTGGAATATAATCCAATTACCGGCGAAGTTCATAAGTTGGTTTAAATTGAATAACATTATTATAATTTTTCCAGTTAGTGAAGTGACTTTATAAAGAAAATTACTTAGTATTATAACCATGGATTTTTTCGTTGTGGATTTTCAAGGCTTTGGTGTATTCAATAAAGATTTTATTTTGAAAGAACTAGCTTTATTGTATCAAGGACATCATTACCACTTTATTGTCACACCCCCCTGTAATTTGAACCAGTTACCTATTACGCTACAAAGACAAGCTCATTGGTTGTACAGAAATTACCATGGACTCAGCTGGAACGGAGGACAAATTCAATTTAAAAAGGTTAAGCAATTTCTACGAAACAAAATCCAAAATGGGACCGTCTACGTAAAAGGAACAGAAAAAGCAGTTTGGTTGAGGGGAATACTTCAGAACGAGAATGTTGAAGTGAAAAACGTTGAGGATTGTTTTTTAAACTGTCCAAATTTAAATGAGTTGAAAAGAAATTATCCTAACCAATTAAAATGTCAAAACCATTCAAATTGTTGTGCACTTCAGAATATTTATCTTTTAAGTAATTTCATAAGCAAATAAAACACATTTTATAATATATATATATATATATATATATATATATATATATATATATATATATATATATATATATATATATATATATATATATACAATCAACAGAATTAAATTTTTATTTTTCTCCACTCAACAACAACTGTTTTTATTTTATGACTTTCTTCTTCTTTTAAAACCAAAGGGTAATGAGCTGTGATCTTTCAAAAACTGTCTTTTTTCAGCTCTTGGTTTGTATGTCTTACTCTCTTGGATAGTTATAATTTCATGGTTTTTCGTTCGGCGAATATTGTTAGAATTAATAATAATTCCGCTTTCATTTTCCGACGATGTTTTTAATACTGCCATTTTTATAGACTCGAAATTAACCTTAAGCGAGGATGAGTAATTTAAGAAAAAACCTTTAACCTTGCAGATCACTTGCTCAGAGTTAGTTTTCGTACTAAATACTTTATAGGCGTAATTTTTTGGCCCACCGCTAACGAACTCTGTAATGTAGCTGCCTCTACCAAAACTTTCGAGCTCATCCGTCATATCGCCTATAAAAGCACCTGTTGAAGGTTGATATTGTCCTGGACCAGTTACATATATGACTGAGTCTGTGTCATAATACAGTACTCTTTCTTCTAGCCTTTCTAAATAATTGTACAATTTAAGGCGAGCTTGAGCCGTAGTAAAAGCGGCAATACAAACATTGTTCGTAAGTAAAGGCTCGGCTGCCTCTTCTTTCAACTCAAAATTGACGACAATATTTTCCTCATTTATTGGTAGAATGTTTGTAACCTCCACCGATGGATGAGTAAGAAGATGATACAATGTTGACGAATCGTTCAAAATAATCGTCTGGACTTGGTTCTCATGTTGCCCAAATTTGCCCCAAAATGAATTCAGTATCAGTTTGGCTAACGACCTTTTGCCTGGGTTGTTGCAAATTTCTGAATATTCCAACTGAATATTTTCTTTCGCAAGAAAGTCGCTTATGTATTGTTCTTTGTCTTCTTCTGATGAACATTCACTAGGCCATCCTGATGCTTCCTGTTTAATTTTAAGAAATTGGTTCATCATTGCCGTAAAAAGACCCTCAGTATTACTTTCTGGGTCGTATTCCAGTACCTCGTATTCCCAAATTTCAAAGATGTTCATAATAACATATCCCTTTTCGACGGCTTTCAGAACTTCATCAATCACCCAAGTTCCAATCAAAGCTCTTTCGTCATCAGAATGGGTACAAAGTTCTAAGTTTTTTTCTAGGCTGCACGAACTACATAAGGAAAACATTAACTTTTGATTTTGTTTCAAGGGTAACACTGGATGAAGTAGATACTCCGGTGGAAGAACTTTACATTTAACAAGTCCGTTCATATTTTGCATTTTCGATATTGAGCAGTTTGTGTCACCATGAACATGAACTTTTGGATGCCCTACTGGAAATTTTCCAGTTTTGCACACCCAAGGGTAGAGTGAACAAACATCTATGTATCTAATTTGTTCACCTTGCTTACATTTATAATAATTAAATGTATTACCCGTTCTTCCACCGTAAAAAGCATCGCGGGGATTAAGTGGTGAATTTTCTATTAGCTGATGCGTCTTTAAAAAGTTTAATTCTTCTTTGCTCAAACTCTTAAGAAGATGATGGAAGTGACAGGACCACATTTCAATTACTTCATAGTTAAAGGACCTTAATCGCTCTGTCTTTGCTAGCGTTCTCTCATATCTTTTGTTTAAGGTGTCGGCTTTATTTCCATGCAGAGGTTCATTTCGTTGATGCTTCATACAAAGAGGATGACCATGAAAATAGCACCCATGAAACTCAAAAATTTGATTTGTTTCTGCACAAAATCCATCAACTTTAACGCCATGGATTTTTTCTTCTTTTCCCTTATAGGCGTGTTTTATATTTATTTTTCTTCTTTTTTCTTCTAAGATCATCCATTGAATTGCTTCAACGGATTGATTATTCACGCATCTATACCCATTTTTAGGGATTAACGCAATAGTATTTTCTTTTAAGAAATTTCTTCTAAACAGAAGATTACAAGATGAAGCTATTGTAATGGCTTCAAGGAAAGGTTCAACGTTGCTCTGGTTCATAAATAATTTTCTGAATTTA
The DNA here is from genome assembly GCA_951509635.1 of Eupeodes luniger. Taxonomy (NCBI): domain Eukaryota; kingdom Metazoa; phylum Arthropoda; class Insecta; order Diptera; family Syrphidae; genus Eupeodes; species Eupeodes luniger. The sequence goes on from OX608074.1 coordinate 88,737,283, forward strand.
ATGCAAGCTTCTGTCAATATTTTAACATCACTCTTGCAATATTCGACGATTTCATGTTTCATGTCGAACTCATCTTCCTTGTGCTCAGAATACCAATGCAAGAAGCTTTTCCTCTCTTCAATTTTCATTGACTCTGGGGAATAAAACTCTAATGCAGGTAATTTTCCAATGTAATTTTCATTAGCTTTTGTATTAAATAAATATGGGAATTATCCTTTTTTTAAAACTGGTGATAAATCAAAAGCTTTAGGAAGCTTAGACAAAGCCATAGGGAAATAGTTGATGGAGTCAATAAATTTAACGTTTCCGAGATATAAAGCCAAAATTTTTGTTCCTCGCATAATAATTTCTGGTGTTAATTGCGTTTTTGTCAAAATATAGTTCAGAATGAACTGGTGGTCATATGCCTGACCATTGTGAGCAATCACAATTACTTTTTTGAATTTTTTTCGTATTTCCAAAACATGTTTGAGAAATTGAGAAATTATTTCTTCACCTTTTATAATATTCATTGAGAACTTGCAAACATTGCAAAAATACAAATTTTGATGGTCAATACACTCATCGCATTTCTGGTGAAAGACGCACAAATTTGGTTCATGTAGTTTTATATTTAAATCTTCTTCAGTATCCTCATCATGTTCAGATCTCAACGACTTTTCTTGCCGGCACTCTAGGTCATAAAAAATGTATAAGACCTTCATAAGACTTGGCTCATTGATGTTGGGGAGAATGTAACACAAATGGTCTTTTGATACATGCTTTTTACAATTTCTGCAAAAGAACTCATCACAAATGTGTTCTCGTTCTCTCTCGTAACATATAAGGCAGAGATTGCAACGTTTTATCTGCTCACAAATGGGTTTTCTTCCAATTGAGGCTGATAATTTGTGCTGGTCATAGCAAACTGACCCCTTGAAGCGGCGATTACACTCCGAACATTCAACTGAGTTTGATGTTTCTTGGCAAACTGGGGCGTGCTGACATTGAGAACAAATTTTTTGACAAATTCTGTGTTGGTCTTTGTTGTTAAAGGAAAAGTGACAATCTTCACAATAATAAGAGCAGCAAAAAGCAGCAGTAAGGGATGTAACCACGTTGTAATGGTTTTGAAAATATATGAGATTTATTTTCTTCTCATTCGGGAGTCCCTCGTAAAGCACTTTTCGTGATCTACCTCCATACTCATAGACTGTTATTTTATAGTCAGGTAGGAGGTTTTGAAATATTTTGATGTGCTCTATACCGCAACCAGATTCAGGTATAGTCACCTTCGAATCTTTTAAGAGTTGCAATGCTCTTATTGTTTGGACTTTCCCTACGTCTCGCCTTACTCTTTGATAAATGTCTTCTCTATCCGCAAAGGATTTTGTCACAATCAATGCTCGTGGTAAGCATAAATTATCTTTATTTTTTATGCTTACAATACCCCTTCGTTTGATCGATTCCTCCTCAAACGAGTTGTACATTTTAGAAGATTTTCTTCCTGTCCCAGCTGGCATAGCAACAGAAGTTACCGTTATAGTGAATTCGTCGGTACTGATACCTTCAGAATTACTTTGAAATATGTTGGTAATCATTTCCCAGATGTCTGAGAATTTCAGGTCGGCGCAGTCTCTAAAGCTCACCCACCCATTACCCTTTTGATTAGAAAAATATTTCCCCCCAAAAGTTATACCTACTTTATCGGTTGCTTTCACGTTTTTTACTGCAAATGTAAGAATATCTTCTACACTGTGTTTGAACCAAGTTGTAGGCTCTTCATCCTGAGGGGACGAGTTGATGGAAAATTCAATTTTCCGACCTCGTAGATTGAATTTCCTTATGTAAGTCATATAATCCCTTTTAATTGTATAGTTCTGCACAAAAAAGAAAAAGAAAAACGACAACGACAATGTTTATTTTCGTTTACATAATATAATTTTTATTTTATTTTTTATAATTTTTACAGATCATAAAACATTTTTTCATAAAAATTTTTGAGAATTAAGCAGATTGTTATCTGCGTCAAAAAAAAGGGTCGGACTAGGTATTTTTACCTCTTCTCTAATTTTCTGCTTCCTTGTTTTAGAAACAGAGGGTGATGATGATGTAGGCGGAGGTAAATGATGTTGTTGCTGGAGTTGATGCTGCTGATGTTGGTGTTGTTGTTGTTGGTGTTGTTGTTGGAGTTGTTGTTGGTGTTGTTGTTGGAGTTGATGTTGATGGAGTTGTTGTTGTTGGAGTTGGCTTTCAAAAGAGTCATAAACCTGCTCATTTTGATCTGTACTATCTTTAAGGTGGAAGTCTATATGGTAAGACGTCTCACCATACGGCTCCACCACCTCGAAATCTCACTTTGGCAACTCCTGTACATCCTCGTCAGATAGTTGTTTTATGCACCTTTTCGGTAGAAAAACAACACAATCCTCCAGCTCGAGCAAAATCTGATCACCAAATTTTGTGCTTGTCCGCTTCGATGAAAAAATGGGGTATTTTTTCTTTTGCTCTAATTTCGATAGTGATGTTACCGGTTTTGTTTTTGACTCCGACCTAATATTAACAGAATTTTTTATTCTATTGATGAACGACATTATTTTTTTTTTACAAAAAAAAAAAAAGAAAAAAGAAAAATACAGAAGTACACAACTGAATGCAAACAAAACAGAACTGTAGCAAAACTAAAAATCATACTGCTTTTTATACCACAATTTTCTTACAAAAAAAACAGATACAAAATTTATTTATCACAATAATTTTATTTTTAAAATTTTATATCTAACCCACAACCCACAAAATATGTTCCTCTGGAATTTTTTCCTTATCACTCCAGAAATTTAAGACATCTCGTCCTAATATCGAATAAATGAATAAAAAAAAAAAAAAAAAAAAAAGTATTTCTTTAAGACATATGCATGCCATAGTTTTTTTTAAATTGATTTGCTTGAACTTGATCATTACGATACTGCCGATGATTTTTATCTTTTTTCAATAATTCAGCTTCACTAAATGGACAAAGAGCTGGATATTCTCTCTCATTTCGGTTTATAACACTAGAATTAGGATAAATTGAACCAAATATGGATATTTCTCCTCCTTTGACCCTTAAACGTACATGTTGTAAATGTTGAAACTGTAACCGGAAACTTAAAATTGAGGGAATAGTCTCCCCATTTCTCAAGTGAAGGATAGTACACTCTACCCCATGCTCAGGTGTTGTACAGAGTTGAAAAGTGTCTGAATAAAATAAAATATCGGCAAATCTTATCTCTTCCCAAGCCGCTTCGCATATGCAAAAGGTTTCATCATGTTTCAACCTTTCGCACCAAAACATTTTTTTTTTTTTTTTTTTTTTTTTTTTTTACGTTATTATCAGTACAACAGACTAATATAGACTAAAAAAAGTTTTACCTAGATATCTACCTATAATATCGATGTAAAACAAATTCACACAATTAAATCACCACAAACCTAAATATCCTTATCTGCTTTCACAAAAAACTACTTAAATCTAAATTCTTATCATCTATTTCACTCACTCATATCGCTATCTCTTTCTACCACAAAATTCCCATCCACATGTGCCATAATATCTACTATAGATCCTTAATACACTTTTTTTTTTTTTTCTTGAACTGTTAAGTCAAATTATTTTTTTAATACTTAAATTTAAGAAATTGTTCCCTCTCTTATATAGACATTTATTTCTCTGTTACCATCTTTATCAAAGGGAAAAATAACAACAAAACAACCAAAAGACAAAAAAAAACCAATGAAGAAGAAATTATGAAAAATACAATTTTAAATTTTTATAACTTTACTTAGGTATTCAATTTTTTTTTTTAAATTCTCAAAAGCATTGTCGCTTTTGAGAGAGCATAAATAAATCGCTGGAATCATCGTTTTCAGCTTCGTGATCCTCCCTGGATCGTTTTAAACGTTCTTCTGGTAAGAACCTTACCCCAGTCGAAGATTGCTGCATCCTTGTGTTCTGCATATACTTCAGCTCCCCGTCTGTTAGGCTGCTGAAACGATCGCCCAAGAACACCTTGCCCTTGTCTAGCTCAACAAGTATCTTCATCCCGTAGCGAGTGTTGCATCTCCGGGCTTCTATAATTCGTTGAGGATCTGTAGATAGATCCTTGAACGATATCAACGGCTTCTCTTCCGTCATTTTATTTAATTTTTTTTTTAATAAAAAATCCACTTTTTTTGTTTTTTTTTTCTTGAACTGTTAAGTCAAATTATTTGTTTAATACTTAAATTTAAGAAATTGTTCCCTTTCTTATATACGACTTTTACCGCTACCATAGAATACCTACTTATTTTTATCAGTAGTACAAATTCTTTGCCATCCGAATTTACTTATCAATTTCGCTACAAATTATAGAAACTCAAATTCACTTACCCTTACTCAACCGCTAACATAAATTCATGGCTTATTTAAATTATGTCTCACTTGTCTTGTAACCTCAAAATTTTGATAAAATGTTATTTCAAAGAAAAAAAAAACACAAATGATTATGTTTGCGGTCTAATTCAATTACATGGCAAACCACATACCATAGCAGACTTAGAAAATAAAAAGATTCAAGATCGTTTTTGATCAACAATTTTTTATTAAAAATCTTGTTTTTGTGCACATGTATTCAAGAATAAATTGCGCATTTTCCAAAGCACAACATTTTTGGTTAGAGTGAAAATAACATGTTTGTTTACAAATGAATTGTTTCTTTAAACATTTTAAATTGGGCGTATTGCCAAAATCCTCAATATTAATGTACATTATGTTTTCGTTTTTTAATAGGCTATCCATCCAAATTTGCTTATTCTTTCCTTTAAAGAAAACTATTGAGTTTCCTCTGATCAGTTTTGTTTTATTAAATTTTTAACGAATGTCAAATTCGCTGTACCGTCCTCCTAACTGATTCCGTGATGATGATGGTTCAACCATTTCAAATGCCTCTGCAACGCTGTTGACAATTTGTTGAACTCAAAGGGTGATTTGATAAAAAAGTGTTGATGTTGTCCTTGGCGAATCAATGCAAATTCTTTTGATATGAATTTATTGTTGAAGCCGATGAAACCTTGAACATCAAAGTAATATTCCATTGTTTTTTATTTAATTTTTATCACACACTTTATCCACAATGTTTTTTCCACAATTAAAACTTGACTACTGAAACTATTAAACAAAACTTTCTCCTTCAAAACTTCTAAATACGAAATACCACTTTTCAAAATCAATCTTTTTTCCAGAGACCATAATTCACATAATAAGTTCAAGTTTAAGATAAGAGAACCAAATTATTGTGGGAGATAAAAGAAACAAGGAAATGAAAAGAGATAATCAAAGTAATAATTCAAAACAGGGTTTACTTATCGAGTATTTAAAACATAACATCCTTGCGACCGGAGTTGTTTCTGAAATCGACTCTTATCATTTTTGAGGAAACTTCTGGAAAGCATGTCAATCATAGTAAGTAAGAAAACTAGTTTGACTAAGATATGAAAGCTGTCCTGATTTATCTCAATAGGCAATATGGTGTTTATTTGATGTTGAATTGAATCTATTTCACGTTTGATCAATTCGGTCCATTCTTTTGCATCCTTGTTGATGATGGGGCTGGGTTTTGCCAAAGTACTATTTTGGTTTCTTCCTTCAACAAAAAAAAAAAAACATTTAAATGGGCACCATAGATACACTGAACAGATTTTCATCGAAATGATCACCTGATGAAAATTTTTGCTTGTATGAATTTTGCTGAGCACCATCACAAAAGAAATATCCATAGGGATATTTCTTTTAAACCTGTTTTAAAATCATCAATAGAATTTAACACGTCTTTTTGAGCTAAACATATACGCTTAACACTATGATTTAGTAAACTTTGTAAGCCACATTCTGCAGAAGATTCGCTTACAGTTCTGCTATCGGGGTAGCACTTTGTTTTAGCCTCTTTAATTTTGTGATAAGAGGGTAATAAATGTGGAACAGTTTTATTTATTTTCTGGCGTATTATTTTATATTGGTGAGTAGATAGCTGTGAATCTGTCATCATTGCTAACGTTTCGTCCTCAGAAAATATATTATTACTAAAGAAGCTCATAAAAAAGAAAATACTGCATCAAAGCGCTTAGTTTTGATCTTAGAAATCCAAACATCATAAATTTGTTTCTTCGTAATTTTGGTAGCCATCTTAAAAAAATGAAAATTTAGTATGGGTGCCGCTTTAAAGGTGCGCTGACACAATCTTTTTTCATAGCATTTAAAATTTTAATTTTTTTCATGGTTTTTTCTTGATTTTCATGTGGATGATGAGCCTCATTCGGTTTTATTAGTTTTTTATCACCTTGCTCATCAATAACTAAGCTCCCCTTGCAATTTTGACCATGATAGCAAATGTAACGTGAAATATTATTTCGAGTATATTTTTTAACATACATTTGTTTTTCTTCACGGTCATAAATTAACACACTATTTTTACGAAACCCGGTAATAAATTCAATTTTATTTTCCATGATTTTAATTTTTTATTTTAATTTTATTTACACTACGCACTGTTTTCTTAAATTGCTTAAGACTGATGTTCGACTGTACTCATCAAAATCGAACAAGTTTCAAGAATCTGATAACTAACTGATAACTGATAACTAACTGTAAATCCCTCAGTGGAGTTAGTTCCCGTGGATTTAATTCCCCGCACCGTTCAAATTATTGAATTTTTTTTGAAGTTTCTCCACATATATAACATTTTATTGTCGATGTTGTGCCTGTAGCTGGATTACATACTTTGGCAGGGAATGTGAAATAGGTATATATATTATATAGCAGGGCCATTTAGGTGTGTTATTTGTGACTTTGTCAATTCTTTTATTTAATCTTCCACATATTTTATTTCAGCTTGAGTGACGTCCACAGTTTCATGCAGGAATCGTATTCTTATCGGACAACATAACCTCGGCGAAAAAGGTGTTGGATTTTGCATATAGCTTTCTCAATATCTCCAACTGTAATTTGTAGTCTAACTGGTACAATTGAACTTTGAAAAATATTTGAATCGTCAGCATACTGGTCACTTTGAAATTTTTGTTGAAATCTTGCCTGTTGGTTGCCATCAGAGCCCCATTTCGAAATTAGTTCCAAATCAACTACTTCTTGAAAATCACATAATACTTTCTTATTTTGTTCAATTTGAATTAAATTTGTGGTTTTGCAATTATAAGGTACTGCATCCATATGCTGCTTAAACATATGTATTTCACTTTTTTTTTTAAATGGTCAGCACAAATGAAAATTGGCTCATTGTTTATTAGCTTTTCGGAATAGCTATTTCCTAAGATAACTAGCCAAATTTTGGCTAGACCTTCGTTTTTTGGCAGTCGAAATCTCGGCACACCTGAACTTTTTAAGATTTCTTTTTTTTTTTAACGCTTTAAAAAATTTGTATTCGGTTGAAATTTCCTCAAATGGATGTTTGCAAAATTTGAGTATACGATAGTAGTTTTCAAATACATTCTTCAAGATTACAAAATATTTTCTGCACTAATTTCTGCATATTTTGAACATCTTTTCGTGGCATCATTGGTATTGAGTATAAGGATAGTGAAAAGTTATAGGATAGTTTGAAAAGATTTCTTTTTTTTTAACGCTTTAAAAAATTTGTATTCGGTTGAAATTTCCTCAAATGGATTTTTGCAAAATTTGAGTATACGATAGTAGTTTTCAAATACATTCTTCAAGATTACAAAATATTTTCTGCACTAATTTCTGCATATTTTGAACATCTTTTCGTGGCATCATTGGTATTCAGTATAAGGATATTGAAAAGTTAAACGCTTCATTTTTTAAATCCATAATATTTGAATCTAGGTCAGCTTTATAATCGTAAGAGGAGCATGGGTCCGGAAATATTTCAGTAGTTTCTGAATAAAAATTACCTTTTGTATTACACAAATTCGATGGAGGTTCAATACCACCTTGAAATACGTTTTCATTGCAATAATCTGGGTGCTTTCGAGTTATATGAGCTTTGAAGGATTTAAAACTTGAACATTTTTGTGAACAACTTTCTTGTTGACACTGAACTATACTATTTGAATTTAAATGATGAATATATTTAAAATGGTGTATTAAAAGTGACATTTCTTGGATTAATACATTACAAATAAAACAGAACAGCATTTGATTTTGTAAGGTATAGTAAATATAAACAAAACGTTGATTTGAGCAAAGTACAATGTTGGTGATTTTTCAGAGTTAAGTATAAAGGCAATCTATTAGATGAATTTGCCTTAAAAAATATTCTCTGGCACTTATGGTATACAGTAATGATAGGAAGAATTAAATTGTTTGAAAATATTTAGAAAGGAACAGAAATTACTTTATTATTTTTAGAAGAAAACATTTCTTCAAATAGCACGGTTGAGATTTTGAAAGCTGATTTTTTTTCAGATAAGAAATATACCCTCCGTCTGACACCTATTTCAAAACCTTCGGACCGACACATGTGCCTGGCTGGACCCCTATAGATTTACATGCATTTATATGAAAACATGTGATGCATTCAAACTTATTTTTCTCCCAAACGTTTACTCTTTTTTAATAGTTACTTATGTTAATATATTCTGCATATAATTTTGAACTTACCGTAAAGATAAAATGATTAGTAAGACAAATAGATTTGAGAAAAAAGAGTTTTATGTTTTATTTTTTTTTTTGTATTTTATTTCGAAAAATATTACATTTTTGAGGAATATAAGATTGATTACTGATGAAAATGCATTTTTATGCATTTTCATCAGTAATGCAACAAAAGCAAATATATTTGATTTTCGAATGTTGTTGACACACTGGATTTTTGCAGACTGAACAAAAAAAACGAATTTTTCGGCGTTGTTTTTCCTCTTGTAAACAAAGTCTACAATCTCGCCGCCCTTTTAGAGTATCAGCCCCGCTGGTATGGGCATCCATAACGTTAATAGCTGGAGGTTTAATTGGCTTACCAAAAAATGCTTCAATTGCCGAACGAGGACTAAACTGCGATATAATATGAACATTGTTCATTCGATTCTCCACGTTTCCAAGAACCAATGATTTGGAAAGTGTAGACAGAAAAGTGCGCCTAGCGTCCTTTTTGTTTAGTCCATCCAGTTCTTTGCAGATGCAATAAGCAGCTAATGCCATGACATCTAACATGTTGCAAAAAAAAGCATATGTCCATCGTCTGGTTGGTCGTTTTGAAGTGAAATGGGTAACCATTTGATCCATGCAATCGACGCCTGCCTTGTTTGAATTATAAAAAAGAATCGCTTCCGGTTTCATCGCTTCGCCTCTACAATCTTTTGAGTAATGAACTGTTGAAAGTAAATTTACAGCCTTGTTCTTTTTTGGCACATAGCTACACACTGATACCAAGTTTTCATGAAACCCAAAAAGAGAAGAAAGTAAAGGACGCGAAGAATTCTTCTTCATTTCTTCTGGTAAAAATCTTTTATTTGATCGAACTGTGCCAACAAATGCAAGCCCAATACCAGCAAGTCGCTTCGTGCCTTCCAAAGTGGTAAAAAAATTGTCAGCTACTAGAGTTCGACCGGTATTACTGTACCGATTTGCAAGTTGTAGCAAAACATTCTGCCCTTGATTTGATTCACGCTCCTCTCCTTCGCCTCTGCCAGTGTAAAGTTTTCCTTCCAAAGGATATTTTGTTTTTGAATCACATGCCCACCAAATTTTAATTCCATATTTTGCTGGTTTTGACGGTATAAACTGAGTAAATTTAGTCTTACCCCGATAAGGAAAGAGTTGTTCGTCTACAGTTATCGTCTCATGTGGTTCATAGTTTTTTGCGAGGTTCTCGTTCAAGAAATTCCATATATCGCGAATAGGGGCAGCTTTATCTGATCTTTGACGGAACTCACGCGTGCGACCATCATCAAAACGTATATATCGTGATAAGGCAAGGAAACGCTTATAAGACATAGCTGCTCGGAATATAGGTAAGGCATCAGAACGCCACAACACTGATGAATCTTGCATATTATTGTGCGAAACACCACCAGCTAAAAGAATCCCAATAAATGCATCAAGCTCAGTGCTGGTCAAATCGCTCCAAACTCTTGGTTTTGAAGTTGGGTTTTCGTGATTCCACTTGTTTGTCGCATTTTTGGCATATCGATTTGTTTCAGTTATTATGATAAAAGAAATGTTAGGTGTACAAAATTTTTTGAATACCTCAATAGGAATCGAGTTTTGTTCTTTTGGTCCAGCTCTAAATCTCATTACATTGTGTTGGCGCAAACGAACAGCAGCATCTGGCTCATCTTTCTCCCATTTTGTGCCGTCCTTACCGTAGAAGCAATTATTATTTTGCTGGGCTTCACTTTGCATGTCACCCAATTCTTCTTCCTCTTCATCACTATCCAGCAGTTCATTTGGTTCAATCACCAAATCGTCCTCGATATCGGATGCGTTGTCCTCAGGAACATAATCCAAATCATTTTCAGTGTCTTCGACATGGAATGGATCTCCTTCTTCGTTCCAATCGGCATTTTCATTTAGCATGTCGTTGACCAAAGCCGTTGACAATCGCGAATAAAAATCCGCACCATTGGAACGACTGCGTAATCGCGTGTTATAGAAAAAATTTACTTCATCACCCATTATGATAAAAATGCAATCCAAAAAAAATTAATCACAAGAAATCTACCACAAAATATATATTGTTTTGGCAAAATGTAACTCATACAAAATATGAATACAAATAGATTCACTATCACCTGTCAATCAACCATAAAATAGAAACAATAGACAACGCAAAATTATGCACGTCATCCGCCATCCGCCAAAGAGTAGCTGCACCCAATATGACGAATACACACACAAAATATAGACATGATGTGTTCATGTAAATACAAGCACATTTTGTATGTGCTTGGTAAAAACAAAATGCAGTCTGTAAACTTTTAAAATACATATTCCATTGATTTTTGTACAAAATCAATAGGGGTCTGGCTAGGCCCATGTGTCGGTCCGAAGGTGTCCTTTTTTAAAGTCCTTATAAGATCCTTTGTAAGGACTTTTCAAATCCAATATTCTTATAAATCGATAGCCAATAAAATTTTAGGAAGCTACCTGAAAGCACAAGTTGCTAGCTAAACTAGAAATGCATTAAATTTACATTTGAAAACGAAAAATGCCTGGCCAGACCCAGGGGTCAGACCGAGGGTAGAGTTAATATTTTTGAAAAATCAAATTTGAGTTATTCAAAAGTTAATTTATTTTAAAAAAATCGAGTAGGGAACAAATGCTGGGAAGTTTATTTTCTTTGGAAATGGGTATTTCGATGAAATACTCTTGAATACAATTTCTCTCTCTGTAGCCTTTTGGATATTCAAGTGATAGCACATACATTAACTTGAAACAAATATCTAGGCTCGATAAAAAATTGTCAAATTTTAAAAGGGTTTTATCAAAATAGACGTAAAATTCCCTTAGTTGATAAACACTTAAACCCACAACAATTAAAAATGGTTGGATGGTCAAACCTTGGCTGAAGTATTTATTGCTTAGTTCAATAATAGTCCTTTCATAGTCATTAATTGTTGTGAGATGAACTATAAAACTTTCGTTTGCATCTGGAATACTTATTTTTTTTATATTAAATTTAGGAATATCGTATAAAGGAATTCTAGATAAGAGTCTCAATAGTACTCCCGATACATTATTATGTGTTAAGTAAAGGTGGCGTTGGAGCTTAATGCGCTTGTTACTTAAGTACAGGTAATAGGTATTCTGTATAAAGATGACCACAAGAAGTATAATTATTATCATTATTAGTCATGGTAGGTTATCTTGCCAGTAATAGAGAATTGTGCCGACCAAGCATTCGAAATCTCGATATCTACATGTAGCCAATTTTTCATCTATAAATATCTCTGTTCCTATATCAATTGTGGTTGGAAATGAGCCAAGTTTTATAGTTATACTTGTGAGGACTGCAACATTTGTACATATATGTTCTTCCGTTGTGTAAATGTTTATCGTTATAAAATGAAATAAAAGTTTTATATGTTTATTCCCCTTTCTGGGATCTATTGCATTGGCTAAAAATACACCTTTCTTAATTTCTTTTCCATAGATAATACTATCTTCAGTTAAATTTAAACTTACTGCCTGAATAATTTCTGTTCTTGGTGGTAATATTATTTTATCATTTATTTCTTTTGGGTTCATGTTTAATTCAATTTCTTCATCGTTTATTAAGAATTTTAGTAAACATGTCTCATAATCAATTTTACAGTTATATTTTATTAAAAAATCTTTTCCTAATATTCTGTCAGTACTTAAATTTATTTTACTGACAATTACATTAAATGTGTGTTTGAGTTTTAGATCATTAAACCATATATCTAGTTTTGTGGTTCCTAGAGTCGTAATTATATCTTTGGATATTTTTGACAGTTATTATGGTATTCTATATTGTTTTTATTTTCTAATGTACTATTTTTTATAATTGAAATGTCTGCTCCAGTATCTATGAGTAAAGTAATGTTTTATCTACCTTGAAATCTTATTTTTATAAAATTTGTATTTATATTTGAGCTGTTTATTTGGATTATCTTCTTCTGGTTAAATCCGGTTTTTGTCGACCAGGATTTGACCCGTTTTGATGAAATTTTTTTTTTGTATGTCCTCTGTTTTGATTAGTATAGCTATTGTTATTATTTGAGTTATTAAAATTATTACGATTGAAGTTATTATTGTACCTAACTAGTTCTATTTCTGAAATTATTTCTTCGATTAAACTGCATTATCTGATTTGATTGATTTGGGGTTATTTCTATGGCGATTTGTACTGCTTCTGCAAGTTTTACTGGTCTTGGAGCTAGTACTAGAGATTTGTATGGTTCTGATTAACCATTTTTAAAAGCTGTTAATCCTATTTGATCATTAAGCTTGACTATGATCTCTCTACGTTCTGTTCATTTAACTGTGCTAGAAGAATTTCAATGCGTGAAGCAAAAGATGAAATACTTTGGTGGCCTTGGAAGCATTGCGAAATATCATTGTGTAATGCTGTTCAATATTGAATAAAAGAAAAAGATTTAATTTTCGCACAAATATTATTTATTTTATCAAAAGCTCTAAGTGGACTGTATAGCTCAATTGGTCTATCACAAATGAATGGCAGCTGCCTTGCTGCCTGCTCTCGGTCGCAAGTACCGCTCATCGACGTTGTATGAAAAAGGGTGTGTCCTAAATCACCCCATGTCGGATGTTCGATGCGATCGTTCTCGGTCCGCAAGTACCGCTCATCGATACACTATGAAAAGGGGTGTGTCTTAACCATTCATGTCGATCGTTCTCGGTCCGCAGGCGTATTTGTTGTTGTGTTTTCCGGACCGAGAACTAGCACTTGGTTGCTCTGCACGTAATTGTTGTTGGCAATTTGTGGACCGAGAAATAGGTCTCGTAAATGCTCGCTCATTGTTGTTGTGCTCGCGCGCAAATGCAGCTGGTGGTTGGAATGTTGTTTATTTTTTGCTATGGTGCTGTCGGTGTTGTGCCCTGTTGCTCTAATCTCTAACAAATAATGATGCATTTTTATTGGGTTTATAAACAGTTTTTAGAGTATTTTTGAATTGATCTAGGGTTGTAGGACTTGCATAGGATTGTATTTTGATAATTTTGTGGCTATTATAAACTTGATTAGAATTAATCCCTGTGATTGTTTAAGAGTACCATGGTAAAATACTATTAAGCCAAAAAAAATTATTCAAGTCTTTTTGATTTTCTTGGAATTCAGGTATGACTTTAGTGGCAGTGAGTAAATCGAAATCAGCCATGTTGTCCATTTTTACCTTTAGAAAACTACGAATTTCAGCAACAATGATGTCAAACTCTTCTGACTGTTAAAATTTTATCTATATTTGTGAATTTCCTAATGTCTTCCCAAATGTCAAGTATTTCCTTATTTGTCTTATCTATGTACGTTTTTGAGTATGTCCTGTTTGGTGACTTACTAAAATATTATTTAATTTTTTAAGACTCTTTTTTTAAATTTTTTTTGTAACTACGTTAATGGTTCTTAATGCATGCTTTCTTATATAATTTTTATAATAACTATTTAATTTACAAATAAGTATAACTATTAAAACTAAACAATTAAGATATATAATTTTGTGGGTTAAAGTGGAATTATCTTTAGATGCTGCTACTGCTGCTGCTATGTTGTTGTTTATTGTTTCTTCCTTCGAGGTTCTTCCAGCTGTCTTAAGGGTTGGCACGTATTTCGGTGTGTCTGCTGGCACTTCCTCAGGAGCGTATTCCGAAAGTTTTTCCCACTTTTCGAAGATGCAGTTAATTTCTTCTATTGTAGAGTCTACAATGGACATTAGACATCAGTTTGGTAGGATTGTTGAGAAGGATCGCTGTCGTCAAATTTGCTCATCAGATTGCGCTTGGACGGGATCGATGTCATCAGTTTCGTTTTGATACGCACGTACTAAACCTTCTGCTAGTGGAGGCATAGGTCGCTTTCTTCTGGAGAGAAGTTTGTGTATGAGTGCCATCTTGTTAACGTTTGAAAAGACAGATTTTTACAATAGGGAGCACTTAATGAATGGGGAAAATATACAAGACATATATTTGACTTTTCTTGTCAGTTTGTCCGACTTATTACTAAATCGGGCTGTTGGAATAATAATAGAATTTAGCAATATTGTTAGTATGAAGTCTGTGGAATCTGAAAATATGTGTTAATAGGCTATGTGCAAAGATAAGATTTTCGAATAACTTACCTGCTTGAGTTATTTCCCTCGAGTTTAAAAAATTTCTCGAGGTTTTGTGTCACTTATATTTGTGTGGTAGTATTGTGGTATCTTATTTTTGAATTCTTGCCATTTACTGAAAAGTAAATGTTCTTTATTTGGATGCAGCAATTCAAAATCTAGATTGACCTAAAGGAAAAAATTAATAATATTTAAAACGAAGAAATCATACACTTTTAAACATGATATACTCAATTGAGTACAATGACCAGAAACGGTAAATTGTTGTATCAAATACTGCTAAAAAATAATTACCTTAAGTTTTTCTTTTCTTATCGAAATGAAAACAAAAAGAAGTCCAGTTTATTTTAATTTTTTTTTCTTAGTTAATAACTTTAAACAAAATAGTAAAACATTTTCAGTTAACCTACCAGTTGGCTACTTTTTTCATTTGAATATAAAGGCCATTCAGAAAAAAAATCAAAATTTGTTGCTGAAGATTTTAATTCTTTTTGCCTTAAAATAAATGTCTTCTGCCATTTGTCTGTAAATTCATCACAATCCCTAATATCTCTTGAAAGGGAGACTTTCAGTGCCGTTAAAAATGACTCATCAACTTCCGTTAGATTACACGTCTGGACAGTGGAAGTACTCTTTGACGTTAAGGATCTATGAGTTTTTACTTTTTCCAATTTAATTCGCTTGGCTTTTTGGTTCACATACAGATCCCAAAGTTTCCCTCCTGGATTCTCTTTTTCCTGACCTGGACTGAAATAATATTCCTGAAAAAAAATCTAATTTTATATAAAATCTTTTATTAAAATTCACCTTTTTTATGGTATGTTAAGTCTAAAATCAATTTTTCATTAAAGTTTTTTATTTCAATAACAATTCTATTCTTCGAAAATGGTTTATATATTCTATGGTTACTTGCATTATCTGTATTGTTTAAGATTATTTGAGTTTTATAGATATTAATTGGTGTTTCTACGATTGGAATATGATTGCTGCTATCCTCATTTGCACTATGGATTGTAGCTATCATTGATTGTTCGTCTAAATTTTCTGCTGGAGTGTTCTCGGAAGTATTTATTGAATTTGCAATGATTTCATCATGATAGACTTCTACTCTTGAGAGCCCGTCAGCTACTTGATTATCTTTTCCTTTGACGTACTCGATATCGAAATTATATTCTTCGAGTTTGATTTTCCATCTTTGTAATTTAGCATTTGGTTCTTTTAGTGAACTTAGCCAAACTAGGGGTCGATGGTCAGTTCTCACTGTAAATTTCCGTCCGTATAAGTACGGTCTAAAATATTGTGTCGACCATACTATGGCCAAAAGCTCTTTTTCAATCGTTGAATAACCGGTTTCGTGTTCGTTAAGTGTACGGCTAGCGAAACACACTGGGTGGTTATCTTGTGAGAGAACGGCGCCAATTGCAAATTAGATGCGTCCGTAGTGAGAATAAATTTTTTTGTGAAATCGGGGTATTTAAGGATTGGATCAGATACAAGAAGAGTTTTCAAATTTTCAAAACTTTCTATGTATTCGGAGTTATTTATATTAATTTTGGCCCCTTTTTTAAGAAAGGCTGTCATAGGTTTGGCTACCTTACCATAATCTCTTATAAATTTCCGGTAATACCCGGTGATACCCAAAAAAGATTTGATTTGTTTAGTTGTTGTTGGTAATTTATAGTTTAATATTGCAGAAATTTTACTGGGATTAGGTTTAATGCCCTCTGTAGTAACGACATGGCCCAGAAATTCTGTCTCTTTTTTCAAAAACTCAGTTTTGTTCAACTGTATTTTAAGGTTTACTTCTTTTAAACGTTGAAATACTTTCTTTAATGATACTATATGTTCTTCCAAAGATGTCGAGAAAACAATAATATCATCAAGATATACCAAGCAAATCTTTCCAACAAACTCTGATAGAACTGAATTCATGAGTCTTTGAAAAGTCGCGGGTGCATTCTTCAATCCGAATGGCATACGAAGAAATTCGTAGTGGCCACTATCAGTTGAAAATGCTGTTTTTTTGATGTCTTCATCCGCGATTTCGATTTGGTGAAACCCCTTAGCCAAATCGAGTGTGGTAAAGTACATTGATTTTCCCAATTTATCGAATATGTCGTCCATATTCGGGATTGGAAATTTATCATCAATTGAAACTTCATCCAATTTCCGATAATCAATGACTATTCTCCAATTCTTTTTCCCAGAAGCATCTTCCTTTTTCGGAACAACCCAAATAGGAGCAGAATATGGAGAACTGCTTGGACGGATAATGCCTTGTTCAAGCATCTCGTTTATTTGTTTGGATACCTCTGATCTATAGACCTCGGGATATCTATAATTTTTTGTATATATAGGGATGTCATTGACTGTCCTTATATTATGCTTAATCGCATTAGTGAAGGACAAGTTAGTCCCTTCTTGATAAAATATATTAGAAAATTCTGAAACAAGGTTTCTTACAGCTTTCCTTTCTTCTGTATTAAGATGTTTGATCCTGATTTGGTCAAATATGTTTTCTTTGCATATCTCGTTGTGGTAAATTTCTATGTTCGGGATGACTTTTCCGTAGTCATCTTCCATCATAGCTCCTCTGTTGTTATCATTCGGTGTTTTCTCTTCCTCGTTATTGTAGTAAATTGGTATTATTACATCTTTAGTTATTAATTGTTTTCTATTCAGGTCTATGACTGCTTTTATGGGAAATAAAATATTATTCCCGATCAAACCATCATAATTATTGTGGAACTTGTATTCAAGAAATTCAGCAGTTTTATTCAACATGCCGAATTCTTCAAATAAAGGAATCTTTACTTTGCTATGTGCAAAGATAGGTGTTCCTGCTGTTTTTACTTCAATGGGATTGGTTAGTTTTGTACGCCATTTTGGGTGGCATAACCCAGGGTTAAGAATACTGGTTTCTGATCCGGTATCAATTAGTATTCTTAGTTTAAATTTATTGTTTTTAGTATTAACCACTACATAGGGAAGTCGGCGGAGAGGCTTTCTTCCTGAAAATCCGGGATGTTATTCAATGAGTGAATCTCCCTTTGATAGGATGCCGACAGTGTATCCATGGCTTCAGGACTAGAATTCCTATGGTTTCTTGAATTATTATTACTATTGTAGTTATTACCATGATTTCGGGACTGGCCAGAATATGCGTTTCTGTACTGTCCTTGATTAAAGGGGTTATTATTATTATTGTTATTATGATTATAGTTATTATTGTAACGATTATTATTTCGAGATTGTCCAGAACTAGAAGTCCTGTGCTGTCCCGGGGTATTATTATTTTGATTATGGGGATTATAAATATTTCTTGTATTAGGATTATAATTGTTTCCACCTGAATTTTTATAATTTGGATTAAAGTTCCTAGAGTTACTTGAGCTATATTGATTATGATCATTTCTAGATGTACTTGCATTGTTTTGGTTATAATCGTGCCTAAATGTACCTGATCTGCTTTGATTATAATTGTTCCTAGTGTTACTTAAATGATTGTAATAATTATATGACGAAGTTGTGTTCAGGTTCCCTTGGTCTTGTCCAATGAATTTAATAATTATGTTTCTGATCTCGTTAATGTCGTATAAATTTACTAATGCATACGCTAACGAGCCAGCTACGAGTTCTTTCACTTTTTGTACTAACAAACTATTAAAAATTGTGGTCATGGTGGGACCATTTTCATTAAATGCAGAAAATTCTGCTATATCTTCTATAAATATTTTCAATTTACTATCTAATTGTTGAATGGAACTTACTCTAAATAATCCTATTTCCTTGGTGATGGACATTTCATCTTTTGATGGCCTGAAGTGTTTTCGCAATCTTTCCAGGCATTGACTCCAATCTGCCGGAGGACTGGTGCATAGAAGATTTTTCGCTGAACCTTGGATCTTCGTGTCGTATATTACTTCGAACACTGCTGCTCTGCTCTCTACTGCATAATTTCCCAATATTTTGTTAACAGTACCTGCGAAGGACGGGAGTGTCCCTTTTTCGCCTTTAAATATATTGAGGAATTGTATTTCCTTCTCAATTCGTGCCCGCGTGCTTATTGGCCTGTTATTTTGTGCCACTATTTCCGTTAATGCGGCCAAGCACTGCTCTATATTTAATTGGGCCATCCTGTTGGCTCTTAGTTCGTCGAATGTCCTGTTCCTTTGGTTGTTAATGTTGATAGTTCTTACTCTTTTTTTTTTTCTTTGATGTTCGGGTTTTGCGCGCACAGTATCCTTATACGGATTTTGTGTCTTTTTGCACTTTTTGTTCCTCTTTTTTTTTCTTAATCGAAACTTTATTTTATCTTGTGTATTTAATCGCACTAGTTTTTCCTTTGTACTTAATCGCACTTGTTTTATTTTTGTACTTAATAGCACTTGTTTATCCTTTGTACTTAATCGCACTTGTTTTATTTTTGTACTTAATAGCACTTGTTTATCCTTTGTACTTAATCGCACTAGTTTTTTTTTTTTTTTTTTTTTTATTATTATTCTTAATCGAATATACTGCACTTTTTTTTTTATTATTCTTAATCGAATATATTATACTTTTCGTTTAATTATTCTTAGTCGAATATATTATACTTTTCGTTTTATTATTCTTAATCGAATATATTATACTTTTCGTTTTATTCTTACGCGAACATTAACGAAAAATGCGTTTATCGACTGCGCCAATTACGAGTGTGGCCTCGCGTTTAATGTAAAAAAAACTTAATCGTTCTTTTTCTTTTTATTATATTTTATTTATTCTTTTATATTATACATTTTGTGTTTTACTTATATTATTATTTCTAAATGAAAGGCCGCTGTCCATAGCAAAAGGCTGCACCTTCCAATTAGAATACTAAATTAGAACTAAACTTTACTGAAAGATCTTTATCTTGAACTATACTTCGGCAAAAGGGAAAATGTGCCGCGTTAGCAAAATATCAATTTGTTTTTAAGATACTCATATTACAAAGATAGAAGGGAAAAGGGGTGTATCCGTTCTGGATTGGTTTTGCTGTGTTAGCAAATATGGCGTGGGAAACCTGTAAGAATTCATAAATGTGCCGTTAGGCAAGAGGTTGAGTGGGGAATAGCGGGTTTAGCTTATAGGGTGAAGTCTGAGACGTAACTCTATCATTATTCATTAATAAAAAGACACATTTTGCATAACTTTAGTATTTGGTATGTTCTTCCTTTTGACTTATAACTGCCTCAAGCCGATTTCGATAAGAATCCACTAGTTTTGTTGTCGTTTCCACATGTATTCTAGCCCATTCTTCAACTAAAACCATCTTTAGGTAATTTTTGTTAGAAGACGCTCGAAATAACTTTTTAAAAAGTGTCGAAGAGTTTTTAAAAAAACAAATATAAAATTTATTAAAAAATAAAAAAAATTAAAAAACAAGAACAGACGAAAGTCGACTTTGTACTATGATGTGTAATTTTGAAGTGTGTAGTGTGACTGATGATGGTCATGCTGTCCGATGATTGTTGGCCGCATCGAAGATCGTCCAATGTTTATTTTGGTGGTTGTTTATCGCATTGAAGATTGTCCCATGTTAATTTTCATAAATGCTATTGGATTTGGACCAATGTTTATGTTATCTCATATTTCTGAGAATGCTATTAAAATTTGAGTGTCGTCGTTGCTTCGGTCTCAGCTATTAAAATTTGAGTGTCGTCATTGCTTCGGTCTCAAGTGGCTTGTGCGATAGATTAGGGTTAGGGTTAGAAGATGTAGATGTAGATGTATACGTAACTCTCGCGTATTTTTGTGTCCAAAATTGACCAAAAGTTTTCCATGATATTCAAATCTGGACTCTGCTGGCGGTTTCATGACGTGAGGGCAGTTGTAAATTAGCCAAGTTAGAACAATGCCCGATGTATGTTTCCGATCATTGTCTTGATAAAATCGAAATGTATCCTTTTTTCTGCGCTTTGAAGCAAATTATTTTTGAGAATATTAAGGTACACTAATTTATCCATGGTACCCTCAATAAATTGCAACTTGCCGACTCCAGCTGCAGAAATGCAGGCCCATACCAGGACATGCCCACCTCCATACCTCACTGTTGCTCTTAAGTTTTTATCTTGGAGCTCTGTGTTCGGTTTTCGCCACACATAAGACCGCCCGTCGGATCCAAATATATTAAATTTGGATTCATCCGCGAATATAACACTTCCAGAACGTGGAATTCTTTGCTATATGCTCCTTTGCAAACTGAAAACGGTTTAGTCGATTTTTTTTTATTGATAAAAGGTTTCTTGCGTGCTACTCTTCAGTGCAAATCACTATTTCTAAGGACCCGGCGAATGGCTTCGGGGCAACATGGTTTTCCATGGGTATTCGCCATCTCACTAGTCAGTTTTGGTGCCGATAGCTTTGGATTTTGTTTCAATCTTCGCACAATATATCGTCTATCCGATGCACTAAATATGAAGGTTTTCTTCCTTTATGTACAATTCGATTCTCGAACACAAAACGATGGATAATAGCGTTGACAGTGCCATCTGGTATGTTAACAATTTCGGCTATTTTTCGCCGAGAAAGTCCATTTTTATTGTGATGAAGCACCAATTCACGCTGTTCAACTGTTGTTGCTTTTGCGAAAAATAACCAAAACTGGTCATTTTATTTGAATATAAAACAAATAAAAGAGCGAATCAAAAATCACTGTTATCTCAAATTTGTGACCCACTGTATATCACTTTTTTTTAAAATGGTCAGCAGAATGAAAATTGGCTCATTGCTTATTAACTTTTCGGAGTAACTATTTCCTGAGTTCACTAGCCAAATTTTGGCAGTAAAGATACTGGGACATTTCCCTTAGCTACGGCTTGACATATATTATGTATGTAGGTATTTTTGATCACAGCTAAGGTCATTTATATTGTATTTATCTGGTAAATTATCTATTATTTCTGGTTGTTTTGGAGTAAGGCCTTATTGCGTATTTTAAATAAAATATTTATATTTAAGTTTTAAATTTAAAGAAAAAAAAAATAACAAACATCACTTTTGCTTTGGCACACACTTTATTTATCTGCAGTTGATGAAAGAATAGTTGACTTGACAGACAGAGTACATAGCCAGAGGTCGATCATAGATACAAAATTAATATAGATAGATTAATATAGAACATCATCTTTAAGTCTCTTCATGAAGGTTTCAAGGTTTCAAAAGTTGAACATGATGGGTGCGTTCAACACTGGTATTGGAACAAAGTTTTTAGATCCATCTTTTCTTTTCTAAATTTGTATAATCGTGGACTGTAAAACATTTTTCTCTCCTTTTGCATTTGCGCTTATATGTGCGCATATTTATTTTACTTATTTAATTTGCCCGAAAGCATTGAAAGAAGCCAGACGGCAAATAACGGCATATCCCGTCGTCATAGAGACGATTTCGAATCACGTCTGCGCATGAAACCCTCGAGACAAGCAAAATAACTTAATTTTTGTTCATTTAATAGGACAAACTCAAAGCACATACGCAACTCATATAACTTATAGCACAACACTTCACACCACAAACTATTATTCTAGCGCACAAAAAAAAAAATACTAGACAAAAAGAAAATTGACCAACTCACGGTTTTCCTGAACGCTGCTTCTGTACTATATTCTTGAATCTTGTTTCAATTTTAACAACTTACTTCTGTACTATTTTCTTGAAGTCGTTTTAATTTTAACAAGGTTACTTCTTTAGTTGCTTTTATTTAATTTTAATTGTAGTTGCTTTTATTCGAACAGTCTTCCTTCCAACAATAAAACACGTCTTGATCGTTTTGCGCACAAATTACAACTGCCTTTATTCAATCTGTCTTTCTTAATTCTAGGTATATACAAATTATAACAAAGAGGATAGGAAAAAAGAGAACAGTATTTATGTGTTATACAGATATAACGATCGGTAGGGGAAATTACATGAAGACACAATAACTAAGGGTTAATGGTATTGTTGGCTCAACCAACTTTTGGTGGAATTTATTCCAAAATTAAAGTAGTCAACTTTGTATTTATAAAAAGAACAACTTTAATTTCCTGAAAATATAGTTAAATTATACATTAACAATTCCTATACAATATTATTTTATTCTATTTTATTACGTTTAGTTTCCAACTTATAGTATATTAATTTGCTTTAAGCGTTTTTTCTCTGATTTTAATTTGATTATGAAGCTTACTTAACTTGCTTTGCTAGTGACTTTTCTCAAAATGGTAGATTTAATGCATATTTCTAAATTTCCGGTGTTCAACAGTTAAACGTTTAAGAGTGAGATAGATACTAAGCTAGTATAATATATATTGCGCCTTTTCTTGGAATTAAAGAAATAGTAGTGCCATGAAAGGTGGTTCCAAGTTCGCTTAACACTCCCCCCCGGTAACTGGGTTAGGATCCAGCTTACCACTTCCATCGAACTGGTGAACCTCAAGGACTGCAAGCTTAACAACTGGGCGAGTATAAATCCCTGTTTGAGTCTGTATAACTGCGCTCCGTATGGTCCCATCTTTTCCAGAAATCACCTGGAGAACTTTACCTTTAGGCCAAGACTTCCTCGGATTGTTTTGGTCAACGATTACTACGATATCGCCTACTTGCAAAGGTTTCTGTGGTGAGTACCATTTAGTTCGCCGGGTCAAGTCAGGCAAATATTCGCGAATCCATCTTTGCCAAAAAGTTTGCGCATACTTTTCAGCTGCTAACCAATTCTTTTTAATGGCTGCTCCGTCATCTACAAGAGGTTGACACAAATTTTCTTGATTTGCATAACCAACCAATTAATGATTTGGAGTCAGTGCCTCATGATTCTCACTATCTATGGGTACGTAGCTTAAGGGTCGTGAATTCACGATGCTTTCAATTTCTGTCATCATGCTCATCAATAGCTCGTCAGTGGGGTTCCGGGTTGGAGATATTTCTACTAGGGTTTGTTTTACAGATCTTACCATACGCTTCCAGCACCCACCCATATGGGGGGCTGCTGGGGGAATTAAGTTCCACTTCAGCTCAAGTTCAAACTCTTTGGCTAATACGTGTCCGTTCAACTCATTTAAGGCTTGCTGTAGTTCTTTACTTGCACCTCGAAAATTTGTACCGTTATCTGAATACACTTCTTTAGGCATACCTCGTCTGGAAATAAATCTTTTGAAGCCCGAAATGCAAGAATCACTAGACAGACTTTAAACTATCTCTATGTGGATTGCGCGTAGTGTCAAACATGTTAACAGCATAGTCCATCTTTTTTCAACACGCCTGCCGACTTTAACGTAGAGCGGCCCGAAGTAATCCACTCCGGTGTAGGAAAAGAGTCTCTGGAATGGTTGAAGACGAGCATAGGGTAGGTTGGCCAATGGCCATGCGAGGAGGCAACGGTTTGGTTCTGTTGTTCTTGCAGTGTTGACATTGTTGCTGGACTTTTTTCAAAATACGTCTCAAGTTTGGGATGTAATAATCTCGCCGAAGTTCGTTAACCACTGTCTAGTTGAAGAGGTGGTGAAATCTGAGGTGACATTCATAAATTACTAGGTGAGTGATTTTGTGGTCTTTCGGTAAAATAATTGGTCGTTTAGTTTCAAATGGAACATTCGTCCGGAGATTCGAATTATTTGGTGTTCGTCTAGGTAGGGTGAAAGCTTATATAGTGAACTGGCTTTATTCTAAACTATTCCAGTGACTAGAGCTTCAAATTCGTTGGCAAAACCTTCTTTTTGACAAAGTTGAAAGAGATATTTTCTTGCCGCTTCCTTTTCACGTAAAGCATTTGGTTTACGCCAACGATATACATATATCATTGTTTTGAGAAGACTTGTCCATCTTGAGAACCGGTAGACATCTATTACACGTGAATTTGTTGTAGCGCAATGTAAGAAACATTCTTTAATTTCTTCTGAACCCTCACTATCCGAGGAGAAATCTGGACCTTCTATTGCAAGAGGAAGAGGGTTGTGGTACAAAAATGTTGGTCCTTTATACCATCTGCTTGAAAAACTGAATTCGCAATTATTCTTAATTTTTGATGCATCGTCAGCAACGTTAACTCATTTATGGGCACACCAAAGTCTGCGTGAATTTCTCTTAGCTTTGCCAAACTTAAGTCTTCTTCATCCCAATGAGAAAGTTTGCCAAATCCAGCTTTTATAAATGAATTTCGTATTGTGGAGCTCTTAACATCACAGTTCCATAACATTGAAACATTTTTTATGCAGTCCAGTAAGGTAGTTTTTGGACTAACATTCCCCTCCTCTAGCGAGGAAAGTATTTTGCTGATGATTCTTTTTCTGTAGAAGCACTTAAAATTCTGTATAACACCTTGATCCATTGGCTTTAAGGCGGCTGTCATGTTTGGTGAAAAAAACAAGCTTATTTAGCAGTATTAAACAGAATAAATGAATAAAACTCCGATTACTTTTACTTATAATATTTATTTATTATTATTAGTTCCCGACACGACTGCTCTTCGAGAATGCTCAATCGAAACTGAACTCTTTTCGATCTTCTTCGCTTTCGTTCAGTCTTACAGTGTTGCCACACTTAATAAAAAAATACCTTGATTAAAAAATACCTTGTCCCACTCCTTAACCCAATCTTTAAAAAAATCAGTTACCATCCACGACTTTTCGTTTTCTCGGTACTTTACAGGTAAAGACTTTACTCCTTGTAAACATCGTGGCTTATTGCTTTTGCCGATCAAAGAAAGTTTTTCTTTTCAACTCATATTTGCTGCAATCATACATGTTACCCGCTCTTTACTATGTTTACCACCGTGACCAACTTGCAGCAAAATCAGTTTCTCCTATTTCAATTGCAAATCTTTTAGACTTCTCCTTTATAATTGTCCCTGAAATTGGGAGGTTTTCATTCCTGGATTTTCCTTTTGAGATTTTTTTATTTTTGTTTGTTATTATTTTTATTGTTATTAATTTCTTAAATCTTAAACACATTTATAATTATAAATATACAATTATTATAGATTGAACTTAGATTTCTTCATCACTTTCCAACATTTCATCTTCTTTGGTAAGGGAGATATTACTAATTCAACGGCTTCCTGAGGCAGATGTTGTAGTTTTTTTTAGGGAGCCTTTGCATACTTGTCAAAACTGGATCTGATGATAATAAAAAAAAATTAAATATGTCTGCATTAGTGTTTTCTCTGCTATTTTTCCTTGAATGATGCTCCCTATATTTTTTAAAATCTTTATTCCGGACTTCTTGCGCTTCTTTACTGAATTGCCCAATAGGTAATGAAGCATATGAAATTATCTTGTTCCCATGAATTAAATATTTATGTGCGGTAGGCGGCATACAGTACAAGGGATATTTTGAAACAAAATATTTTGCTATTTCATGGGAAAATGTTCTAAATTTCAAAGAATTAACTTCATGGTCTCATTAAACAACTAAAGCGTTGAGACATATTTCGAGTTTCGAGTAATCTTCGTTTTTTTAGGTTTAGGCTTATAACTTTTTTCTGAAAATGATGAAAATTTAGAAGAGAGTCATTAAAAAGCTTTAAAAAAAATAGAAGTTTAGGTATAGCAAAACATTTTATTTAAATTCATTACAAAGTTTTGTTTTGAACAAAATAATGTACTTAGCACCTTTATGCATTAACAATTATTTTTATTTTATTTTTTGTATGAAGGGGGTAGGGTAAAACTGGGTAATACCGGTCATTTTAAGAAAAACTCAAAAAAAACTTAATAAGTTATTTAAATAATAATTTAACTTCACTTTTTATTGACTTCATTTATATTGCTGTTATTATTAACATTAAAAAACTTAAATTAATTGGACGGAAAAAGTTATACAAAAAAAAAAAGGCTTAAGATGACCGGGATTGGACGCATGGTCGGGTAAATCCGGTCACCCATTCTGGTAATGGCGGTCATCTCTTCTATAGGCACAAATCGCATATGTATCCATATGGACTGTCCTAACCTGAACATTCAGCATGAACCCAGTCTGCACAGCGTGTGCACCTATACCACAGTTCGTTGTTGCGCCCTAATTCTCCACAAATAAAGCATTTGTTGCTATTGCTACCATCTACTATGGAGTCATCAGAGTTATCATCGACAATCCCTTCAGCAGTTTCATCAGACTCGGATGTGGATTCTTGAAGAATCTTTTTTGTCACCTTGCGAATCGCTTTTCTCTTGTTCTCCGGTACTTGCAACACCTTGTTTTCCTTCTTTTTTTTGTTGGCTGCTCTTTTTAGTTCTTTTCTTCCAAATTTTGTTTCATAGGTGTTGATGTAAGCAGAGTAGTATGTTGTTTATCCCTACACTTCCTTTTACGATTAACGACAGCTTTTTTGGCACTGGGAGAAGGGTTTTTATACTTTCGTTCAAGACAGCAGATGAAGTCGAAGGGGCCGATGTGGGCAAATTTTCCGTGGCTTGAAAAACAGGGTTTGGAGTTTGTTCTCTTACTGATTCGACTAATTCTGTAACTTCTTCTGTTTGGTCAAGAAGCGCTTCAGATGGAAGGAAGTCTTGGTCACAAAAGACTCCCGGATTAATCGGGAAAATTCCAGTTGCCCTAAACCCAGATTCTCCTTTGGCAACAGACGCAACGCTAGCAAAAGCTTTTCGAAAAAGGTGAGCGAAATCCTGCGTTGTTATTTTTTGGCCAAGATAAGACTTCATGTGCAAATTGCATTCGTGTCTATACGCTGCTTTTAGTGGACCATAAAAAACCACGTCCAGTGGCTGCATCCTATGGAAGCTATGTGGTGGGATTGAGAGCATATAACAATATTGTTTTTGCGACAATATTCGTATGCCTGAAGTGTTACATATATGACTAGAATGATTGTCCATGATAAGCAGAACTTTTTCTTCGTTCGTTGGCTTGGCATGGATGACTAAGTGCATGGATGACCAGTTTCTGCTAGAACTTTTCCAGGATCCTGGACGGTGGAAAACCCAGTTTCATCCGCATTGTTAATTTTTCTCGGTTGAAGTTTATATTTCTCCAACACATCTCCCAGCAATTATTAAAATAAATCTACCTCTTTTCGATTAAATGCAGTTGCTCTGCTCAGGCTAGTTCCTTCGGCTTTCCGGACAGATATTTTGTTTCTTTTTTTGAACCCTTCAAGCCATTCCTTTCCGGCAGTTTTGAAGGTCTTATTAAAGTTGTTGGCTATGCCATTTTTTTCAGCGTATTCGAAAGCTATTTGCCTCACCTGTAACGATGTGCACCCATAAAAAATTTTGGCGAGATGTTTGATCTGTGTTGCGATTTTACATTCTTGATCTTTGGTGAAAATCGTGTGCCGCCGAAGAGACGGTTCACAAAATTTGTTTTTTTTTTTTAAGGCGTTCTTGCAGTGTTGAAAATGGTATTTGCACAGACTTGGCTGCTGCGCGAATTGACATACCTTTTTCGATCAATTTTTTGGCGTTGTTAATAGCCACCTGCGACCACGTACCTCTGGAAGTGGTTCTTGGCTTAGGCTTGCCCATCTGCATACAACAAAAAAGAAAAAAGAGAAAACAACTGTCAATTTTTTATGAACAGGGAAATACCGGTCAACTGACCGGCATTACCCATATGGGAGCGACCGGAAAAAAATATTTATAGTGAAATATTAGGTTGAGCAAAACAAAGTAAAATCAATTTATATAAGTAATAAAACACAACATAAAATATGGAAAATATCACTGTATTGATAACAAATAAAAGGAAAAGTACTTACTCTCTATTTTCTGATCACTTTTTCTTATAATAAATTGACCGAAAATACTAAAAGGTCTGTCACTTCCAAAAGCCACAAATAAACTAGATCAACAACTGTCTGATATGAAAACTATCTTCGGGAGCACTAACACATTTAAAGAGTTGGTGAGTGGACGTTCTCGTTCTCGAGAAAAAAAGGTGACCTGTATTACCGACTGACCGGTATTACCAAGTTTTACCCTAAGTGAAGTGTTTTTTAATTTTTTTTTTGTGTGGAATTTTTGATGTTCAGTTTTTTTTGCAAGTCAGTAAGAGTACGAAAATGATTTTCCATCTCTACTACTACGGTGTTCTTGGTACTTTGTATTTTTTATTTGTTTTGTATTTGTATTTATTTATTAAATATACCAAATGCAACAAGATAATGAATCTTTTAGATGTCCGCGACCGCGATGTATAGCTTTCGAAGCCTAAGGGACGGTGGAAAGCCGACCGTCGCCCTTATGATTCAAAACCCACAAAAAGCAGTATTTTATTGAAAAAAATTATGCGAACTCTTGTTTGTATAGACTTTTGTATTATGTATGATGATGGAGAAACTCAACTTCGATACACAACTGGCAATTCTATAAACCAAGAGTGTCGTTGTACTGATTTTGGCCACTACTAATAACTTCCTCGCACAATACTGGAGGTGAACTCTAAGAACTAAAGTTCAAAAGTCAGTAGAGTGCGATGGTGAAATTTCATTGGTTGCCAGTTGCCTCTTGTGTGTGTTATTTGCATTTAGCAGAAGGCTAGTACATTTGGTATACATGTGAGTGTGTGTTACAATTTTACATATTAGCTTAGCAGAAGGCTAGTAAATTGGGTATACTACATGTGAGTGTGTAGATCATGTTGGAGTGTTACAATAGTGATAAAAAAAAACACAGATTTTTACCCATTTTCTTCCAAGTTATTTTTGGGGTTGATTTTATTGAAACAAAAAAAATAGAAAATAATATAAAAAAAATATTGGAATTCACTTTGAATGCTAGAAATATGTATATTGTATGATTTATATCTAATAAATTTTTATTACATTTGATGCTTGCTAAAACATTCTAAACATAATGGAGGATTTCCTTCACAAGTTGCGCAAAATGTAGTCACCTTCTTCGCCTTCTTTACTGCAGCGGTTCTGCCTTCATTTGCGGATATACTGGTAGGTATAGCAATCTGCACACCGTTTTCGAATTTGTTTGTTTCTAGAATCCTTGACATCGGTTTCTTTCAAAACATGCTTTGGTTTAGATGTCGATGCATTGATTTCGAAGGCAGGGTTACACAAAGCCTCGCAAATCGACTTTCTGAAGTCCAAAATCGAACAGCTTTTATTTTCTTTATAAAGTACCAACGCATTTACAACTGATGTTGAAAGAAGGAACTCAAAAGCTATTTTATGATACCATCTTATGGTTTTTCGCAGAGGCGTAAAATAGCAAGTATAAGAAAATTAAAACTCGATGGCTGAATTTTCTTAAAATATAACAATCAATTCTTTTATTTTTGGAAATCGCCTTTTATACTCTGTCAGTTGACATCACGGACCACGGTAGGTTGCCTAGGCCTACTCAGTTGAGGTTGAGTTCTTTTTGTTGCGTGTGCGGGGTTGGATTGGCATCTGCAGCCTGCACTTTGTATCATGTTGCTTGTGTGTGTGTGTATGTCTGTTTTGAATGAAATTGAGTGCGATGTCTGCAAGAAGTAGCGCCAGGGCTGCCACTTTATACGTGTTTGTTACAATCTCCCCTTTTGTATCTGAAAGAAAATTAAGAGGAGTGAAGATAGAAGGAAGTTAGTTTGCCACAAGTTTTCGTGGTCTTCCTCTTGGTCTTATTGGTACAAGAGGTTTTACTGCATCTTGAGGATTGGTACATCTGGTCAAGGCGGATGTATGATATATGCCAATAACTTGTTGTGGATTGGCGGGACTGGCTATTTCGTAGCTGTTGGAACCTTTGTTATTGAGAATAATATACGGTCCATCTCGTCTAGGTGCAAATTTGTTTGTGAAGCGGTTGGTTGCTTTACTGTGTGTACTAGTATGAACCCAAACATAGTCTCCTGGTGAGTAAGTTGGATTCGGACGACGTTTCACATCAGCGTAAGATTTTGGACGATCCTGTTCTTTCTCATTGACTTCTCGGGCATTTTTAAGGGTTTCTGCCATTTTGCTCAAGTACGGTGTAAGGCCGGGTACGAAATTCTCGGATTGGATTATGCTTCGAAAATCACGTTAAACATCATCGGGAGCGCGAAGCTCCCGAAGCTCAATAGGTATTTCGATTGAACCTTCGCTTTCATTTAGTGGGATATCAGCAACATTTAAGTTTTCATTATTTAATAACTGTTTATTCACATTTTCTTGTGTTTTGATTTGTTCTGTATCTGACAAAATAATATCTTTATGTTTATTAATTAAGTGGCGCTTAAAATGTGCAAAAGATTTAAAAGTTTGTGAACATTCATTTCGACAGCATTCGACATTGCTGTTCGTATTAAGTCCGTGTAATTTAAAATCATAAAATAAATCAGTAATTGTGTTGAATTCATTTTTACACATAAAACATATATACATTTTGCGCGTCTAAAAAAAACTGTAAGTACAGAAGAAACTAAGAATTAATCTTTTCTAAATTGTTGATGAACCTTATCAGAGATGAATATTTCTTGGAATCTTCGATATTTATTTTCTAAACGAATGTTTGTATAAATTTCCAAATAAGTTCACTTTGTTTTGGATATTCCAAGTCAAAAACATACAAAATTTTAAAGCACGTATCTAAGCATAAAATAAAATTATTGAATTTTATAAATGCGCCATCAAAATAAATATAAAATTCCTTTATCTTTAAAATATCTTCACCCACAGCAATTATGGATGGTTGGTAGGTTATCTTATAATCTAAACTCTTATTTTTTTTTAACCTCTATCCTCCTTTCAATATCGTTAAGTTCAATGCAGTGCAAAAGAAATGAGTCTTCACCATCCTTTATGCTCGCTCGCCAAGCTGTTTTTCCTGGACATTTGGCTAAAATTTTCGAACAATTTTTGTCATTATTTTCTTTTATTTCATTACGTCTGTTCAAGGTTTTTTTTTTCCAATTATCCTCTATGTCTGCCCATGGACGATCATTGAATTTTAAAAACTGTTTAATTTCTTCAAATTCTTTTTCGTCGATTTGAAGATTGAGTATGGGATCTTTATTATTTTGTTCTTCGGTAAATGGAACTTTAAATTTGGCTGTATGTTTGGTTCTCCCCCTATTGAAGTTATGGTACGCGTTATATAAAATTCCAAAGTAAGTTGCCTGAAATAAAAAAAATAAAGTTAAAAGTTAAAATATACGTTTGGTATTTAAGTGGTTAAAAATGTATTCTCACCTTGTCTTCTCTATGAAATGTGTTGTGATGTCTTTTGCAATGATGTCTAATTCGTGTGTATGAAGTTTTCGAGTTTAAGTTTTGTAGTACTCTACAATAAGTTGCACTACTTGTTTTTGTTGTCGTTAATTGAGCACTTTGCTTGAATTATATTTGTCCAAAATATTTCTTCCCCCAACAAAATATCCTTTACAAGCTATTTAACACAAAATAAATTTATGAATATGTAATTTGTATTTCAAACATACGACTAAATTCGAGGAGGAATAAGATCCACTAGAGCTCCTTGGAGTTGTACTTAAATCACTTGACAAGCCATCAACCCAATTTGAGGTGCTCATTTCACTGGTGACCGTGCTACATTGTGTAAACTAAATATACAAATAATTTGACTTTCTAAGTTGGTACCTACCAACATCGACAAAATAGGATTCTACTTACTTCTTTTTGTTTCCACTTCTCCATTTTACAATTTCATACACATCCACGTTTAATAGCATTGCATCATTGTACTCGCCATTATCCACAGGGTTATTTTCCACAGGTGGCTTGTTTTAATCAGGAATGGTATTTAAAATGCTCGAACTAGCATTTTCTAGTGTGAATACAAGCTCATCATCCATTTAAAAAAAAAAAATATTATCGCTCAAAATTAAACTATTTGTGCGCAAATATGAAACACGACTTATTTATCTGTAACAGGATTAACGAATGCGAATAAAAGAATAAAAACTTCTTTCTGGGTAACTGAGAAACGGTAAATGGTTCAATACAGATGTCACATTCACAACTTTTTGTTAATTACACAGCTAATGCTTGTAGATTTCAATGCATTTGTTGTGAAATGAACATATGTCAGTAATGGTATGGACTGTTTGGGTGGTTGTGGGATCTTAGTAAATGAACTGTGAAATCTACAACATATTGTGGTTGCTTCATTCTTTGTATGAAATAAAATTGTATTGTATTGGTTGTAGATTCAACACTTTTGTGATGCAAATACAACGAATAAATATTTTCATAATTAAATTTGACAACGCGCTGTAGTTCTTACGACTAAAATTTCCAGTTGTTTCTACGTATTTGGTGCAAAAACTAAAGCAATTGCTGTAAGAGTTACAATTAATTGTGAATTTGAATACGTTTTCTATTTATTATACAATTTTGGCTTTTGTTGTAAAATTGACTGCCACATGTTGTAAAATGTATAGCGTCGATTTTTTTGGATGTGTATCCGGTAGTTTGACATTTTACGGTATTCATAGCGAATCTGATGAATGGTAATTTTTCCGGCCAGTTGAAATGCTTATTTCCAACTAAGATAGCCAGTTGAGTCTTGAGGTCGCGATTCTTTCTTTCCACAGGGCTCGCTTGTGGATGGTAGACTAGTATAAAGCATTGGGTAATTCCCAGGCAGTGAGTTATATGCTGCATAACGGCACTGATAAACTGCGTACCGTTATCACTGAGCAGTCTTCTCGGGAGTCCAAATCTTAGGAATACTTCTGTGATAAGCGTCTTGCCACATGCGGATGATGTTGCTTCTTCTAAAGCAAATAGTTCTACCCATCGTGTAGTAACGTCTTCCACTATGAAAATCCATTTCATGTTATTATTTGACGGAGGAAGTGGGCCGAAGAGATCTATTGCAAGAACTTCGAAACGTTGATTTTGCACTGGAGTTTGGAGCAATCCAGCTGGTTTCGAGTTCGTTATCTTATAGCGTTGGCATTCAGTGCAATCCTTGACATATTTAACAATGTCTCTTCTCATACATGGCCAAAAATAAAGGGATGAAATCCGTTGAAGAGTTCGTTCGGAAACGTAATGTCCGGCTGTAGGCTCGTTATGATACGAAACCATGATTTGCTGTCGCTCATCTTTTGGCAGCACTAGTTGAGCTTCTTCATTGTCATCATCTTGGCTATACCGGTATAATACTCCATAATGAAGTAAGTAGCCTCGTGAAGTCCAGCAGGTGAAACGTTCTGGCACGAAAGATTCGAGATCGTCCATTATTTTCTTTAGCTCAGGATCCTTGAGTTGATTGTCACGTGTTTCTTTTATACTTCGATGAGGAAAGTCAACAGAGATGATAAAGCTTTCTAAAGTTGATATTTCTTCACTTACAGGAGGTCGGGATATCATATCTGCTAATACATTAGCTTTTCCTGGAGTGTACTGAATATGAATATCGTGCGGTTGAAGCTCCAAACACCATCTTGATAAGCGTCCGGTTGGTGACTTAAGTGTCATAAGCCATCTCAAAGCTTGATGATCAGTAATAACACTAATTTTGTTACCTTCTATGTGTAAAGAAACGACCAATTTTTTTCAAAACAAATTGAAAAAATAAAATTAAATCTTTATTCATTCAAAATAACATTTTTGTTTTTCTTCAATTAAAACCAAAAATAAATGCATTCCATATTTTTCTTCTCTCCTTCGTCCATCGGCAACACTAGTCCTGTAACGAATAAACAAAATAAAACCACTTTGAGTTCATTGTCAAGATAAGAAAATAATGTTTTGTATTGGTGGATGAAGAGTGCAATAACGGAACCACATCAGCTCACCACACACGCCTTTACCGAGTACCAACTCGGTAGAGGGGAACCGGTGAAGCGACGCACACATATCATTGCCCTCATTTGACGATCATAGCAAATGAACGAGAACGAGTGGAACCGACGACTCAACTCACTCTACACACGCAACTCAGGAAACAGGACTTCGTCACACACACTGTCAGACGGTTCTTGTATGACAGGGAAACTGACTAGTCCACACACTCAAGTGGAACTCACTTAACCGTTCGATCAATGTATTTACAAAAAAACAACAACACTCAGTGATCAAACTCACCAGATTTAACATTTTTCTCTTGGTTATTATTCTTTTTGTATCTTCATATTTTACTTTCTTTTCTTTGATTTATTGACAAACTAAACAAAACACGACCACACTCGTTAAAAGTCACGCACCAACTAACCCTTGTGCGTTTTGACACTGAATATTTTAAGAGTGCATCGTGAATTATTCTACTTGAAAAGGATAGAGGATAGAGAGCTAAGTAGAGGAGAAGAAAATATAAAATTACCCTTTCTCTTACAATCGTGAATTATTCTACTTGAAAAGGATAGAGGATAGAGAGCTAAGTAGAGGAGAAGAAAATACAAAATTACATATGTAACTCTGGAACTTGCGAATAGCCCAAACAAAGCTAAAGCTTCTCTTTCCGTTGTGTTATAATTTCTTTCAGCTGAAGTCAAAAGTCGGCTGGCGTATTCTACTGGTCGTTCATCTGATCCATCCCCTTGTATTAAGGCTGCGCCGACTGCATAACCACTGGCATCGGTTCGTATGATGAATGGCTTTGATTCATCTGCCTGTCTAAGGATTGGCGCAGTAATCATTCGATTCTTTAGTTCCTCAAAAGCATTTTGTTGGGAAACTTCCCAAACCCATTTTGCGTTTTTCTTTGATAGGTCTGACAAAGGACGTGAAATTTTTGCGAAGTCGGGGATAAATCTACGAAACCATGAGCATGTTTGTAGAAATGAGATCATCTCTTTTAAGTTCTTTGGAGCACGGCGATCTCTAATTGCTGATACCTTATCAGGATCGGGGCTTATACCTTCTTTGGTTAAGATGTGGCCCAAAAATTTGACTTCAGTTCTACAGAAACAGCATTTTTTCCGGTTGATGCGCAGATTGTAATGGTTTAAAATGTTAAAAACTGCATCGAGATCAAGCAAGTGTTGTTCAAATGATGAAGAGAGGATTAGTAAATGATCAATGAAAGCAGGCAGGCGTACATTAGATAGTTTTGTTTTTATTCTATCTATCAATCGCTAGAAAGTGGAAGGCGCGTTTCGTTACCCGAAGGGCATGCAGAGAAACGGTAAATACCAAATGGTGTTATAAAAGCTGTCTTGTCTTTGTCTTCTTCCTTCATTTTGATCTGCCAGTAGCCTGATAGAAGGTCAATTGTTGACATGAATTCGGCATTCTTTGCAGCATGTAGCATATCATCCAACCGTGGAAGTGGATACACATCTGGTTTGGTTACTGAGTTGAGTTTTCTGTAATCTATACAGACTCGGACACCACCGGTTTTTTTTGGAACCATCACTACAGGTGAGGCCCAGGTAGATTCGCATTCCTCAATTATGCCGGTGTTAACCATCTCGTTTACTTCCTCTTGTAGCACTTTCTTCTTATGCTCGGAAAGTCTGTAGGGTGGAACCGCAATTGGTTCATGATTACCTGTTGGGATTGAATGCTCGACAGTAACAGCTGGCTTATCAGATAGTTGGAACAACTCTCTGTTCTGAAGTAAAAGAGCATTCAGTTGTGTCCTTTTATTTTCGTCGAGATCCGGAGCTTCGTGTATTTTGAGAGTAATGTTTTCAGCACTAAATGATTCAAAAAAAAAAAAGAAATCAGGATCATATAATGCTAACTCGAGGTGAGACAGCGTAGATTGGTGCAGTTTGAAAAAATTTCTATTTGCGGACGAAACCGTTGCGGACCGTTCTAACAGTGTACGCAGTTGTTCGTCAGACATCTGTACGATGCTCATTTTTTTTTCCTGCAAACGAGCGCTTTTTCGTAAGGCCGTTGTTCGCAGAATATTGTAACCGCTTGTGGTTGAAAAAAATTGCCTGTGCGTCGACCGTAGGTGCGATCTTTTTTTTTGCGAATTATAAAATTTTGACTAGTCGAGGTGCAAAACTTTTATATTTATTATGCAAATTGACCTTTAAGGTGTAATTTGTAAACTTCGACCAGTCAAGGTGCGAGAGTTTAATTTATTATATTATTATTTCGACCAATATTGGTGCAAAATATCGAATTATTTTTACGTTATATCATGTTGCTTGTGTGTGTGTGTATGTCTGTTTTGAATGAAGTTGAGTGCGATGTCTCCCAGTAGGAAATATCCAAGAAATCACTAGTGAAGAAGTTGCTTTTTCCCCAAGGAAAAGAAGAAGAATTGGAAGAAAATTCACCGGAAGATTTTTAAAATTTTCTCAGAATGAATTCCGAAACTTACAAAGAACTTTTAAATATAATTGAACCAATCAAAAAAAAAAAAAGAGACACACATATGCGGGACGCAATCTCTGCAAACGAAAGGCTATCTGCCACATTGCGATTCCTCGCATCCGGACAAAGCTTTGAAGATTTGAAGTTTCTCTCCGGGATATCACCGCAAAGTTTGGGGCAGATAGCTATAGAAACTTGTGAAGCCATTACCAAGGTTCTTAAAAGCTATATTCAAAGAAGTATTTTTGCATGTTTACTTTTGTTCATCTTTATTCTCATTTAAAAAAAAATAAATCTACATTATATCATACATATCATACATATATACATATCATAAATATCATAATGCCTTAAAAAAAATAACAAAAAATAATTCTTAAAAAAAAAAAAAAACATTTCATTTGTCATAACAAAATAAAAAAAAAATTTTACTTCAATTATAAAATGGATGCATAGTTAATTATTCGTTAATTACATCATTTACGAGCTCTTGAAACTTCTGAGAACATTCTTGAGATACAAGAATTTGCTCCCCGGTTGTTGGCAAACATACATTTACGTATGATGGTTGAACAATACTTGTGGATGGAATAGATAATTCGGAATAAGGTGTGGAGCAAGATGTTCTTGATGATGATTGGGATTCATATGGATATGGATGTAAATAACGTGAAGTTCTTGGTCTTTCATATGGATGCCCGTAATGTGGAATTGGGTTTCTTACAGTTTGGATGAAATCTAAATTCAGCTTATTTAATTGTCCTTGCAAAAGTATTTCGTCTATAGCTTGTTTTGCATAAATTTGCTGCTCGCCGTTAAGTTTTCTGAAAACAACTGCCCATCCTTCAGAAAAAAACATCAGCTTCATCCTTCTCCCGTCTTTTGTTTGCTTGCTCTAAATGCTTAACAGCCCTTTCCAAAAATTTGGTTTGTTGAGAATGAGATGTTTTTTTTTTAGGCTGTATAGTAGGCACATCACACTAAAAAGATGAAAAAAAGATGCAAATGAATAAAAAAGCCAATATATCTTTAACACTGCAAAATAATTGTTATTTTTTTTTTAGATACCAAAAACAAAAAACTGTTTTTTAGCATTGTTATGATGGCTTTAGTAAATGAATTCATAATGGTAGAAGTTGGAGCAAACGGCAGAGTCTCTGATGGTGGTGTTTTCGGTCTAACAAAACTTAAGCAAAAATTGTTGGATGAGGAACTTAATTTGCCAGCCCCTGAAAAACTACCTATGAGTGGAGAGGCTTTTCCATATGTCATCGTTGGTGACGATGCGTTTCCTTTGATGGAGAATTTAATGAAGCCGTACGCTCCACCTAACAACAAGTACAGAACAACGGATTTTCAACTATCGTTTGTCTAGGGCTAGACGAATTGTTGAAAATGCTTTTGGCATTCTGTCCAGCAGGTTTCGTATTCTATTGAATACAATAAATTTGTCATCAGAAAAAGTCACGACGATTGTTCTTGCTTGTTATCTCCACAATTTTTTTAAAAAAGCGGAACCCCACCGTATATATTTATATGTCTCGTTACCCGCTAAGGCAAAAAAAAAACATTTATACTCCCTGCAACTTGGGAGTTTTTTAATTAAACACAAATACGATTTTTATTTTCAAAACCTTCATTTAAATTCTAATTTTTATTCCGGAACAATTTATTATAATAAGCTTAATTATGAATCTATTAAAGCTTCTGGTCCCTTACCGTAGGTTGGGGGAAACCATAGGCTATACGAAGTGATAAAATGAAATAGACAACTCATCGACTGTTACAGTCTTATTTATAACCAACCTATATCGACAACTCAGTGGTGAGTTCAGTCCGAAATTCCAACTTCTATATTAAAATAAAAATACAATGATTTTAAAGTGAAAAATTAATCAAAAACCACTATCTTCCGTTTTATTTAAGATCGACCGTCTCGATCGAAATCTATCCAAGTCTCTGATTTTCTTTACATTTCTTATTGGCTCTACATTCTCTTATACTCTTTCTTACTATATAGAAAACATCGAATGCAGAGTTGCCAGACTGACGGCGCATCTCTCCTCAGGTTGTCCTGGGCACTTTCCAGTGCCGTGGCACGTCTCTCCAAGAAGTCGCAAATCTCTCTCGTTGTGGGCATGTCGGAGGTTCTTGCTTCCTCCCATTTGCATGCTGTTTCTCCATCTAGTTTCTCGTGGAGCGTATGGACCACGATCATGTCCCATTGATCTGTCGGAATGCCTTGGCTCGCCAGCTGACGCATGGTCTCATACGTGGTGTTGATTACTGACATTAACTTTGGCTTCAATTAAATCTTCTTATCAGATGATTACTTTATCTTTTACAGTGGAGTGAAAAAAAAATTCACATAATTTTTATCCCCAGTGAAATCTAATTGCCTACTCTAATTACTCTATAATATAAACTTTCCTACTCAATATGGCTAATAAACTGACTACTGAGTTTTCACTATACTTGACTTTATCTTCAACTTTCGATATTCGCACATACTATATTTACAATTTACTCTCCATATTAAACTATAATCGCGTTTTCTAAACGAATCAAATCAAAAAAAAAATGTAACTTTACTATGTTTACCTACTGAAACTCATTCTTCACGAATGTTATTCTTTCCTCAAAGCACTAAACTAAATCTACTTAACTTACTACCGTTCAAATCGGTCACAGATACTTGCTTCTCAACTGGTTTCACAAAAAAAAAATCACTAACTTTTTACAAGGTTACTCTACTTTGCTTTACCTTTACTTTAGGCTAAAACTTATGCCAAAATACGTAAATCAATATATCCTATAATAATTTCATACACTTAATATATCCTCCTTGAATTGACTCCTTCTCATGAAGTAGTTCCTGAGTCACGATTCCGTTTTACCTTAATAGTTCCCCTCTCGTCTCTTCCTTCCAAAAGATCTCCAAAAAAAAATTCATATTGTACTTTACGATGATGTGGTCTTGGATGCGACTTCGTCAGAACGACTGTAACGTGTCTACAACCAATGTAAATCTCTTCTTTGAATCATAGAATTGCCTGTGTGCTACTCTCTTGCGTCGACAGGCATATAGATGCAGGTGTTCACACAATAAAAAAAACTTCTGCTCGTTATATCAATTCCAAGGGTTGTTTTCGCTTAGTTCCCTCGAACGCAGACTAAACAAGTGTGTACATACATATATACCATACTTCGAATAGGTTTCAAATAGACACAGCGATCGAGGTTCGACAACGTTCTCGTGCCTGCGCTTAGTCGTCGTTTGCACTTACACTAATGATTGAATCCACCAAAAGAAATCTGGTCGGTATATAACCACGATATTTATATTTGTAGGTTGGTCGTTTCATGACACACCAAATGTAAATGCAAATACATGACTGGGAAATAGATGATTCTGGAAATAACTGTTGCGTCTGTGCGGAAGGTTCTTGAGCCGCCTGGGTCTCTGGAATCTTCCTCGATTGTATTTAAAAAAAAAAAAAACAATGTTCTTGGGTGTTGTTGTAATATTCTTTTCGTTGCGCTTTTTTATTGAAGGCTTTCTAGATTTTGATTGCTGTCGGGTATTTCTATTTTTCTTGTTTCTCCTCGCGTACCTACACAACGAATAAAAAAAAAATAGTAAAGATTTGGCGACAGAATGTATGCTTTAATTTCTTTTCTCTTTTCGTTTTAGGGTTCCTTCTTTTCTTCTACTATAGGAGGGATAGTGAAAAGATTCCCATATTTCCGAGCCAGCAAAATAATAAAAAAAAGATTACCTTTCGCACGGATATCACATATCCATGAGTTTCAGGAATTTCTTTGCGCTTAAAAATGAGGTTTTTAGTTTCTTACGCCCAGGAATTATTCTTGTCTGAACCTAAGTTAAATCGCCTTCAGAAAGGTACGGATACCTGGCCTAAAAATTATTTAAGTCTGATTAGCCTTGGAGTGTTTTTTTCTCCCAAAGAAAATTAAGTTAACAAAAAGTAAAGCTTCTTCAAACTTACCACAAATATAAGTGTGTAATTTTTGCTCAATGCTAGAAGGTGTTATCTTGATGGCGGCCAGACTAAAAAGAGTGAGGTATGGCCGAAATCGTTTGAACGAAAGCTCATGAAGATAGCTACGGCTACTTGGGCCAGAATGAAATTGAAACGGAAAAGTTCTGTTTCCTAATGCTGTTCGTTTTCGTAAACTTAAAGGTCGGTTTAGTTTCTTGATGATTTGTTCGTATAACAGTTTGATGTTATATGGGTGTTATTTATTAAATGAATTTGTCAATGGATCTTCTGATATCCTACAAAGTCGAGAACTTGTTTTTTCTTGTTTATAAACAAGGAATTCTATCTGTTGCTAATGCTCTTATGTAGGTGATAAACGGAATTCTTTCTTTTTATCTTGTCTATATAAAAGGGTTCTGTGTTTCGTGTCGTGACAAGTCTGGTATATATTATTAATATATATGTAGTTAAAACACAAGCCGTCGGGGTATCTAGCACTCTATCCTTGTACATGGTGCCTGCATGGATTTCTCGGGCAGCTTCTTTCACCTCTGTCACATAACCCAACGGCTTTATGTACTTACGGCTGGTGCCTACGTGACTTTACACGTAGCGTCTTTCTCGATATAATAAAAAATAAATTTTTCGTGCACATATGTATGCTTGTGTGTAGCACATTCCGCTTTAGGTAATAAAGGCATTTTTTAACTGCTTCTTACACAATTTTTTGTGCACATACATATGTTTGTATGTAGCACCTTACGCTTCACTTAATAAATGCATTTTTTTAATGCCACTTTCACACTTCCCGTTCTTTCACACGCGGGGTTTTATTCTAATAAAAAGACAATATTTTTTAAAGAAACATGCACTTTCTTTCTCATGAATCTATCGCGTCACGGGTCAAATCCGCTCGAAGGACCAAATATATCGACAACTCAGTGGTGAGTTCTGTCCGAAATTCCAACTTCTATATTAAAATAAAAATACAACGATTTAAAAGTGGAAAATGAATCAAAAACCACTATCTTCCGTTTTATTTAAGATCGACCGTCTCGGTCGAAATCTATCCAAGTCTCTGATTTTCTTTACATTTCTTATTAGCTCTACATTCTCTTATACTCTTTCTTACTATATAGAAAACATCGAATGCAGAGTTGCCAGACTGACGGCGCATCTCTCCTCAGGTTGTCCTGGACACTTTCCAGTGCCGTGGCACGTCTCTCCAAGAAGTCGCAAATCTCTCTCGTTGTGGGCATGTCGGAGGTTCTTGCTTCCTCCCATTTGCATGCTGTCTCTCCATCTAGTTTCTCGTGGAGCGTATGGACCACGATCATGTCCCATTGATCTGTCGGAATGCCTTGGCTCGCCAGCTGACGCATGGTCTCATACGTGGTGTTCGACATCCTCACCAGCTCGCTGGCCTTCGGAGCTCCTCTCAGAACTGGAAGCCTGAAGAACGAGCGAAGGAGTTCTCGGCACGTAGCGTATTGCTTGCTGTAGACCTGGTTCAGCCGAGCCCATGCCTCGCCATAATTCTGGTCCGTCTGCTGCCACTCACCCAGTGTACGAGCGGCTCTACCGGACAATGACGACTTTAAGTAGGCGAACTTATACGCCGGCGCTATTTTCTCGTTGGCATGTATAGCCGCCGTAAATCTATCCTTGAAGCTCTGCCACTTCGTGAACGAGCCGTCGAAGGTACACCAGGTGTTTTTGACGTCGTGCTCAGCAAACGGCAAATTCACCTGTACGGCGATGGCAGGCGTCTCTCTCGCATCTGTCATCTTCTGTTTTGATTAACAGAAGCTCTTTCCGTGGGCAGATAAACAAAACCTTTGTTGTTGTTTATTTTGGTTAACTCTCTCCTAGCTTGCAAGCATCTATCACATGTAATCTCTCTCCTATAGCAATTCGTACATTTCATGCTTAGAGCGCTTTGGAAAATTCTTTCTCTAAAAATAATATCTGTCGCAATCTGTCACAAGGAAAAAATAAATAATTCTTTCTCTATCGTCTTTCCCATAATCATGCAAATTATGCTTCTTTCCGAGATTGAACAGGCAAATAAAAGGCTTCTAGATCTTGCTTCTATTCTTTTCTCGTTTTGTTATTTTCTTTTTTTTTTTAAAGAAATTCACTATCCGCTCTGTCACTGTATTTGCCCGTTCTCTCGCTGCACATTACACAGGTTTTCAATTTCATCGATTGAAATTTGAAAGCCCGTCACTATTTAACACACATAATAAAAAAACCATACCAAAAAAAAAAAAATTATATAAATATTGAAAATAACACTGGCTGCGGCGCCACAACCAGGTCAAACAAAAAACTACCCTCTGTCACTTAAACAACAACACAACACTATCACTCGCTGCACATATGTATGTATATATTTTCTCATTTTATTTTGTGTTTTTTTTTTTTTTTAAATAAATAAAATTTCTGTCCATCTTTCCACAGTGGACTGTATAATATTCTTACCAATCAAATCAACTCGTAATTTGCACTTTCTCAACAGTAATTTTATGCCTTTCGCTTTTATAAATATTCAATTTAAAATTTTTCTTCCCAATAATAATTTTTAATTTTCAACTTTAATTCTTCAAATAGGACTATCAAGTTTGAGTGTTCGCTTTAAAGTGAAAGAATATACAAGACACAGCACTTATGTGAATTGTATTCGCGCTGCTCATTCTTTCCCCTATCCATATGCATGTTAATATTCATGCACTTCTACTCTCTCATTCTCTATCTTCTATCCTATGTATATTAGGGTGTCCCGTCGATGTATGAGAGCTACACTATCAAAAGGGGTATCAAAATTTGC
Organism: Eupeodes luniger; assembly: GCA_951509635.1. Lineage (NCBI taxonomy): Eukaryota > Metazoa > Arthropoda > Insecta > Diptera > Syrphidae > Eupeodes > Eupeodes luniger. The sequence continues at coordinate 88,781,063 of OX608074.1, forward strand.
GTAATTTTACACAGATAAAGAAAACGTCAAAAAAACTGAAAGAACATTCTCTTATACTCTTTCTTACTATATAGAAAACATCGAATGCAGAGTTGCCAGACTCATGCAGTTCGATACACAACCGATCATCCCCATTCCAATATTCTGAAATACGATCAATACGGGAATGATTGTGACACAATCGATAAGATGTGCGAGTCAGCACATTTATGTTTACAGCGAGTAATTGTTTATGTTACTCGCTGGGAAGAATTTTTATCTGTTAAAGATTTTTGTCAATGATCATTGACGGAAGTGATTGTTTATATTGGACGGCGCCGATAGTTCGATGGCTATATCCGTCCATCACGTTAAGTGATATTGTAGTAATGGTAGTGGTGTATGTGTGTGACATAACTATATCTTCGAAGTTCTGTAGATGAGGAAAATATTTGCACCGGAGAGGTAACCAATGCACACTGGCATTCGGATGCCCAACTTCAAGACTTGCAACCTTTACGAGGTAGAAATTCAAATGATTTAAGTAAGGAAATTCGTAATAAATTCTGCAATTACTTTAATTCGGTTGGAGCAGTTCCATGGCAAAACCAGTCAACAAATATGTAAATAACATTGATGCATATCTTTTAAAAAAATAAATATTTCATATTCGTTCAATTATTTTGTTTTAAATTATTTTTTTTTTGTTTTCTGGAATTGACGTAGGAAATTGAATAAACAAAATTCTTCAATGTTCTTTGAATTTAAAGAAGCTGATCTGTTTGATGCAAATACTAAACATACACCAGCACAAAACATAACAATTATTTTCACTTAAGGTAGGTAGTAAAAAAATTAACTACAAAATGATTAAAAAAAAATATGAAACCAATGATAATTTTGTTTTTTCACTTTCTTATATTTATTTTATATTTTTTCAAAAATATCTTTGTTTGATATTTTTTTTCACGTGGGTAGCTACTTACTTCATTTTCTTCATCGGATAAATCCATCGTCGATGTTCCTTCGATTTGGGTTTCCTGATCCTTAAGGAACTCCAATTCATTAAAATACCACAATGTTGGTATATGTAGAGAGTCAGTACCCGCACCGGAACGCTCGCTTTTTTTTATTTTTGCCAACTCCCGACGATAGGATGAACGCAACGACATTATTTTTTCTTTAACCACATATATTGTTGCCTGGCTTTCAAAGTCTTTATATTTTTTTAGCAAAATTTCCCAAGCTTCTTTTTTTTATCGCGATTTTTATATTTGCAGAAACCGCAAATATTTGATGCCATTTTATGAGGTCAAAATGCAAAATCAAAAAGAAACGAGAGAGCTTTGATTAAACACGTCCGATTACTCCGAGCACTAGTTGAAGACAACGCTTTAAACTGCTTTTTCCACTTGTTCCGTCGAAATTATATAATACGGCTACATTTGGTGCCATAACATTTTTCAGATTTTTTTCTATCCCACCATTTCCACCGACGAGTTTCTTGAAAAGTTCGATCTGAAATTTAAACAAAATAATCAAAATAATTTAAAGAACGGTAAGTACCTAAAAATAGAAATCATCTTGGTAAAAATAAAAGCACGAAGAAATTGGTTTTTAATAATCATTTGGACTTTCGATAGGTTAGATTTTCTTGTTTTTAGAAGAAGAAGGTTCACTTTGCAACAAATAGTCCTAGAACCACACGATTTTCAATGTTTGACATGAAACTAATAAGAGCATTGAATTTTTAAAACAAAACTAGTAGGTATGCACTTATTATTTTTTTTTTTTTCAAAATTTAGTTTGAAAATTTTTTTTCCAAAAACGGTTCAAACGCCATTATCTCCGTTATTTTCATTTTTTGAGCATAAAAGATTAAATACAAAGTTGTAGAGAATTAAATTATCTACATTTTATATGTTAATACATTTTTCGATATCTAATACCGTTTAACAAATACGGCACAAAAAAGGCACTTCTCCAGTTCCTCAAGGTCCTCCACAGTTGCAATTGGGAAGGCGGTGAAAATTTCTCGAGTGTTTAACACCTCGTTATTCGAAAGTTGCATTAAGCTCGCAAAAACTATTATTTAGCTGCTCTATATTAGCTCGTAATGCGGTAAACTCCTGTCTAATATAGTTTTCGAAGTCAGCTGAATATGAACTCTGACCATTAAATTTTAAGAAATGAAGGATTAAAAAAAAACATTAAAATTTAAAACATAAAATCAAATAGTAAGAAGAGGTAAAGTTGTAAAAGGTTACACATACCGTTGGCCTAAAAGATGTTCTTGTGCGCTTGATGGTGCTATTTGGAGAAGAGCTGATGGCTTCATTGTTGTCGTCATTTGAGCGTATATTAGAGAGCTAAGGAATAAAGAAACATGTAACGAATTTTCAAGTCAAGTAAATCAATATTAATTACCGTTGGTGAATTATTTTCCTTATTCATGTTTTGGTCTATTGTTTTCGTCTATTGGTTGTATGTAAGTTAAAAATATCCTTCGCGAGGATATTAAAAAAAACGCGAACGCCAGCCCAGAGGGCCGGCCCAACAGTTCGACTTACAGATTAAATGAAACAAGTTTGATATCTTAAGGATCTGTGTATATTTAATTGACCGTTCTATGTCGAGTCCCAATTAACACTAAACTCTAATAATAAATTTAAGTATAATGATACTCCGCCTATGCAAGTTTGATATCTTAAGGATCTGTGTATATTTAATTGACCGTTCTATGTCGAGTCCCAATTAACACTAAACTCTAATAATAAATTTAAGTATAATGATACTCCGCCTATGCAAGGGTAAATTGCAACATAAGCATTTCCCGCCAATGGGAACATCGGATGGAGATCGTATTCCAATTTGGCCTTGATACAACACAGTGCATTTACCTCGTAGTCGTATGCACTAATATGCTACCTCAGCATATACGTGGGAAATGCCCCGTGTTAACTTGTACATATGTATACTTTTATTGTTTTTTTATTTTTTTTATTTTTTTTATTTTTTTTTTTTCAATTTGGTGAGTAGTTTTTAATTAAATTAAAGACACTGATGTAGTATAGGAATGAGCAAAAGAGTGATTTCATCACTTGGAAAAACAAGATATTTATAAGTTAGATCACATAAATTAAATTGTTCATCGTCTGAAAAAACATCCTTGTTTACTAAAATAATTCCTAAATCCGCCATGGAATTCAATGGTTCAAGAAAAAACGGCTTAGCGTTAAAAATATGTTTTCCTATAACAAATCGCTGATTATCTTCCTCCAACTTGGTCGCATTTTGAACATCCGTTAAAGGATGTGTGTGACATTGTACCACAAACAAAAGCTCTTGCAGGAGCATCGCAGACAAATACTTAATTTTAATTTTTAATAGCTTTTGGTCGATTGTTAGTCCATTTATTTGAAGATCCTTAAATTCTCCAGCGAAATCATGCAAAAAACTGTCAATACAACGTGGTTTTCCATGCCCTAAATAAACACCTATCATGAACACGTTGATAAAAGGTATGTTTGACGTATAAGCTAAGATCGGCCAAAGCTCCATTGAAGCACTTGCACCTTGCAATCGTTCAAGCACTTCATCGATCAAGACCATTGGAAAATTGTCCCTTACAATTTTCTCATTTAACCTTCTATAGTCACAGCATAGCCTTTTCGAACCATATTTTTTAGATACCAAAACAATAGGAGACGCGTATGGTGACATGCTCCACTGTATGATACCTTCGTCAAGCCATTTGCTGACTTGCTGACTTACGACTTCCTGGTCTTGCTTAGACATATGCCTAGGTGCTTGGGAAATTGGAGCTTCATCTCTGAACACTAACTTCATCTCTACAGGAGCGGTTTTATTCCTCTTGGGTGAGTACTTATCAACCATTCTTCTTATAACCCTCTGTTCCTCGACTTTTAAGTGGTTTAGATCCATCATCAGATCACACTGAAATACACCCTCGCATGAAGGCATACAAATAGCATGGAGCACCTTGCTCAGCTCAAATATATCTTAATCGGAACCTATGTTCTCTTTTTCCTGCTCAAATCTGCCTTGGTTGACATCAACGTTTGTTTTGCTTATCTCAAATATGTCTTTATTGACATCTGCATTACTAATGCCTGCTAGGGTTTCTTTACCCCTCAGTTCCCCAGAACTCTGCTTTTTCTCAAATATGTCTTCATTGACATCTGCATTACTAATGCCTGCTAGGGTTTCTTTACCCCTCAGTTCCTCAGAACTCTGCTTTTTCTTAAACTGCGTTACATGGCATATCGGCCTCGCCAATGACATGAAAAGTCATCTCTAACTTACAGTCATCCACATCTACCATCATGGTAAAACTTCCTTTTGTGTCCACCTGAGTTTGTCCTATGCCAAAAAGTTTCATTTTTGCCGAATCAAGTTCTATGTAGTCCATCATCAGCAATGAATCGTATCTGAGAAGACATAGGTCGCTACCTGTATCTAAAAGTGCTGATACGGTAAGACTTAAATTTATTGGTTTAAAGAGCCGATAGGAACCAGTTGTGAAGCAAATTCTTGCCCTTGAAACAGAAACGGTGTTTTCTTTGACAGTCGCATTCTGAATATTATTTTTCTCTGTCTCTCTCTCTCTCTGTGGATTTCCTCGAAAGTATGATGACTTTTGTAGAGGTCCACTCACATTTCTCATACAACCTGATTTGGTCTTTCAACTGCGTAACTGTTTTTGCTGGTAAAAACATATTTTATATTGCCTGGAGTCTGGAATGCCTTCAGCAAAATATTCGACTAAACTCTCCTCATCTAGCTACTAACTACACCCTTGATCAATTGCTTGGCATAAATAAATTTTTGCACCTCGTTCCACCTGACAATGAATGCATTCTCTTCGAAGTCCAGGATCCAGTGATTGATGTCAGGGTAACCTGAACCGAAGACTAAGAGTGATCCCTCTATATCCCGAAGAGTAAATAATCCTACAACCGAATGTCTCACGCCTGCTTCTGCATCAACAAAATGTTCACTAGCGTTGTCTTCATTAGGTGCGTCTGTTCGTGATAGCTCATAATGTTCTAGCAGTCTGTCCTGTAAAATTGTTTTAAGTCCTGTCGTCGGTAAATTTAATTGTCCTAGCTTTTCTCTCAACAGTTCCACTGTCATACCTAAGATTGCGCCTCTCTCCATATTTACATTTACTTATGAATTTTACCCCTCACAATAAAATGTTTTTAAAGGAACAATGTTACGAAACAAAATATGAATAAATGAATTGACTGCACTCAGCTCTTCTTCTTTATCGCTTCTTCTTCTTCACCTTGACACGGCTCTTCTCCTTTTGCCTTGACGCGGCTCTTCTCTTTGTATACTCAAACTCAACACAATCTGCTTGTGTGGTTCTCGCTGGAGCAAGCAACCACGGTGGTCCTCGTGTGTATTCACACAATTGTTTTTGTGTTTCTCTTCGCACCAGACGCAGTTGACGATACACACTGGCACCGCTTAAGGTTGAAGCCCTTTTTTATTGTTTTTGCACCCAGCCACACAAACAATTTTTGTTAATTTGTTGATGAAGAACACAATGCACATAGGTACAGCTATCGTTCGAGTTATGTACCAACACAATTCAAATTCAACGGTGCAACTGCCGAAAAATTAGCGTCGCTTCTTCTTTTTTTTTCTAAAAAAAAAAAACTGGTTTAGGGATGATGCCCTTCGTTTTATTTATGCAATGCGCACACAACGATTTTTCTGGGATGATGCCCGTTTGTTTTATTTATGCAATGCGCACACGATTTTTCTCTTATTCTTTAGGGATGATGCCCGTTTGTTTTATTTGTACAATGCCCACAACACTATTTTTTTTATTTGTTTTTGTTCACTGATTTTTTTTTCTTCAAATTTATGCACAAAGGATTTCTTTTCCGTTCAATCCCGGAGAGTCCCCAAATGTAGGATTTGCTTATCCAATAAAACACTTTTCGTTTAAATTTAAATATATACGAGTATTAAGTATTTATTTAAAAAGAATATCTACCGCGAGCGACCGGCCAACTGAAAGTAAGTTTGATGACTCCCCAATTTCTTAAAGAACATAAGAAGGGGTGCGCAATCTCTTTTGTGTGGTCGTTCATACGGTCTGTCTGTGAGAGTATGTGTACATGTCTTTTGTTGGTCGTACGTTCTTGTCCTTATGTTTATACGAATCCCACATATGTATAATATCCTTTAAACATTTAACATTGGAAAAAGTTTTATAGTCGACTTTATGGTGTTCAATATCAAAAAAAAAATAGCTTTTTGACAAAATTTTGAAAAATTAGTGAGAGAACATCTTGGACCGATGAAAGGAGATATATTATTTGAGATGACTCACTTTGAAAGTTTTTATTTAACTTATTCATAACGTTTAAGATATATGACAGGAAATGGAGGTAAACTAAATTGACGCTATTTAATGAATCTTGAATTTTAGAAATTTTTTCGATGCCTTTAACCGAACTACCTTCGAATTGAACAGATTAATAAGATAGGTCGTCTTTGTGTGAAAAAGAACTCATGCCACATTGCGCGACTGTGATTTGCATGGTCAGCTGAGCTGGCAAATCATGATCGGGCGCGTGTTGGCGCAAGGTGTTAACTCAGTCTTTTAAAAATAACAGCCTTGAAGGTAACATATAAATAACAGTGTCAGTCTCAATTAGACTTACATCACTGTTATGTGATAATTAACAATGGAAATTATAAAAAAAGATTCTGCATTTTTAACTGCTGTCCAAAGTTGATTGTTATTGGCCGGATTAGCATTGTCAACAGCTCTTCTAAGGTCCCCCCCAAAGCATTTTAATGCGGGATTTAAGTTAGGGAACAATTGACCCAAACCACTCCCTTGCCTTCTGACTAGTGTGTTTTGGGTCATTGTCTTAGTGGCATTTCATAACATGGTAACATGACATTTTTCAAGATGTGGACATAAACATTTTGGTCCATAATCCCATCGATTTGGCCTAAACCGTAATACGAAAAACATCCCCAACCGTGTTTTGACGGTTTTCGTTGTGTATTTCGATAGGTATTCGGTGTTCTGAGAACGTCTAGCAAACTGCAGGGAACTAGTGCCACCTTACAGAACAATTTTTGACTCGTCCGTCCATAAAATATTTCGCCATTTTTCCATAGAAAAGCAAGAAAATTTTCTTGCGAACGCTTTATTTATGATTTTTTGTTTAAGTTAAAGTGTTTTTCTTGGGCTACGTGCTGGTAATTTTGCTTTCAATAGTCTTCTTCGAACGGTCATATCAATCACTCCCAAATTTAGCTCTTGTCTGATTTGTACAGCTGATTTTTTTTCGATCTAGTTTGGCTGATCTCACAATCCTTCTATCATCCTGGCATGATGTTTTTCTTATTCCACCTCTGTTTTCAGGTTTTTTAACATATTTTATAGCATTGGCTATCATTTTGGCGGAGCATGATTTCTTTATAAGATTTCCCTTAAGCAAAACTAACTGTTTTATGATCATGAATTGTTTGCTATTGTTTCCTCTTTTTTTCTTCTGCTTAATATTTTATCTTAAGCTGACTGCATTCATTTTCAATGAGTGAATTAAGAGAAGTAATGCTTTGAGTTAACAAATGGAAGCAAAATAATAAGATTTTATTTTTGTTTTATTTAATTTTATTATCATTTCATCATTTATCTACTTAATCTAACGGAGTCGAGACGAGAGGATGTCTTCTCTGACTTCATCGTCCATTTAATGGATAATGATCCTTTATTTTTCTTATCATACCGTCATCCAGCATATCATCGCTGTTTTAGAAAACAGCATATTTATTAGCGCTTAAATTTCTTAAGAAAAATATACAAGTTTCATTTGCTCATAATAATATATAAATAATAATGAATTCTTACGTTTAGTATTCAAAGTTTTTAGATTTAACAAGTTTTAATTTATGAAAAAGGCAATGATTTTTATAAATTTTTATAACAAAAAATTTTAAAATATTCAATTCGATTTGTGGATTCAGTCCACGCGCTTTTATATCTAAATCAAAAAGACAAATTTTACTTTAATTTTAGTTTACAATAGTTTAAGTTCAGTTTTAATTCACAATAATTGATAATTAAAGTATAAATATGCGCCATTTATTTCTAAACAGCGCCGGTGTTGCCGTGATTCTCAACATTCACCCTCGGTAAGATGGAAGGGTGATCCGGCTTACTTGATACTGTAGAATCGGCTACATCTAATACAGCTAATTTTGAAACGGGTCGAACATAGACTCCCAATTTCGTCTGAATGACGACACTTCTAATTTTGCATACCGACTCGTGTTAAGCTCTAATACACGACCTTTAGGCCATTAATTTTTGGCATTATTTTCATCGATTATAATTACTATGTCATCAACGGAGATAGGCTTTGTGTGCTGGAACCACTTCGTTCGTCTTGTTAAGGTCGGGAGATACTCCCGGATCCATCTTCGACAGAAAGAATTACCATCATCTAGTTTTGTTTTAAGATAACGCCCCCATCTTTACACTCTCCTAACAGCTTTGATCCGTTTGAAGAGGCCAACAAAAAATGGTTAGGTGTTAAGGCTTCGTCATCCTCACAAGACACTGGAACGTAAGTCAATGGACGAGAGTTGATTATACCTTCAACTTCGGCCATCATTGTATGTATTTAGTAGCTCATCACTCGGATTTCTGGTTAATTTCATTTGTAAAAGCGTTTGCTTTACCGATCGAACCAACCTCTCGCAGCATCCAGCCATATGTGGAGCTGCTGATGGAATGAATTACCATTTCACCCTTCAATCACCTATACCTTCAACCAACGAACTAGTGCCACCTAACAGAACTGTTCCGCACCATTATTAGTCCGATCGAAATAAAACACGATAACTTTTTCTGTGGGAAAAAGTATTAAAAAAACCCACATTTATTCTCCTGAAAAATGGTGGAACAAACCTCTCTTTCCTAATGATCGAGAGTGACTGATTTATTATTCTTGTACAATAAGAATATGTCAATTAAAAGAACTATACGTATGGCCATACAGTGCTCTTGGCTATGTCCCTTTTTTAAGCAATTTGGGCATAACCTCCTCCGCTGTACAAAATTCCTGCGTGCTGGAAGATTCAATGCTAAGAATACCGGGCAATGATATAATCCAAGGGCTTCGACTCCACATGCCTCACATGGTGTCCTCACCACTGGTGCCGTCGAACTTGGTACTTCTGTTTTCTTTGGATTTCCTAGCCATCCCGACTGTCCTGCTACGGGTGCTCCTGCAGCCCTTACCATCCTGGTATCCTCAAGCGATCCTGCTTGTTTGTCCAGGAAGTTCAGCATCTCGGTCACTTCCGGTGCCTCCGAAGACCGTTGTGACTCCCACTGCCTTTTTGTGTCTGGGTTCAGTCTTTCATGCAGACCGAACACGAATACCAACCCCCAGTGTTCTACTGGTACTTCCAGGGCCTTTAGCTGTCGGATGACTTCATAGGTGTCGTTTGACATTTTTTGAAGGTCCTTGGCCATAGGTCTTCCTGATAAGAATGGCAGCCTGTTAGATTTACTTAATTGCTCCTTGGCAATGTGGTACGGCTTGTGATAAAGCTTTTTGAGGCGTTCTCAGGCTTTTTGGTAGCTTCTTCCTTCGGGCAAATTGCTCTGTCCTAGAGCCTTCTCCGTGTCTCCTGACAGAGAATTCTTTAAATATGAGTAGGCTGTACACACCTCCGCGTTGTCATGGATGGCAGCCTTGAATCTGTCTCTGAAACTCATCCAATTGGACAGAACTCCTCCAAACTTCCCCCATGTAGGCCTTAGGTCATGGTGCTGCATTGGAAGTGTAAGGCTTACGTTGACCTGTGGGGTATTTCCGTTTCCACTTCCTGTGGTAGCTCCTGCTGTATCGTGGCCATCCTTGGCTATCTTACGCAAATGCTGGCGTAAGATCTCAGCTGTCTCGTAGTACTCCGTTTCTACTACCTCCATCAATTCCTCCAATTCCATTAGAGCTTTCTCCTCTGCGGCTTCCACTAGGGCTAGGAAATGCTCGTTGGCCTTCTCCCATAACTGTAACAGCCTGTCACTTCGTAATAGTATTCCATCTCGGGATGATGTGGTCGCCTCCTGCGATTTTGCATAGTTTGCCAGCCACGCTATCCCTCTCCTTGTTGACTGGAATAGCTTGTGTCCCACCTCCTGGCTTTGCTTCCCAGCGGTTTTCCTGGACTCCTTCCTTTTGTTTGCAGATAGATTTGCTCCTGCAACTTTTTTATCAGCCATCTCTTCTATTCATTTTGTTCTGAATTCTTGAAATTATATATTTTCCACTTTTCTATTTTACACTGTGTTTCCTCGCTTGCTACTTGGATGCAACTAACCAGAGGAAAAACAAATTGCACCGATCGTCGCTGCTGTTGTTTTCGTTCGCCGTGGTGTTTTTTTCTCTGTCTCCTCTAGTGCGATGGCTGGTTTGATTCGTGATTCCATCGATGAGATTTTCAACAACCTTCTCCTCATCGTCGATTCCCAATTTATTAGCCATTATTATCTTTTCATGATTGTAGGTCTGGAAAGTCTAGTTTAGAGTTAGACGGCTCTCGTTGGAAGTACACATTTCACCCATTTCTGTAATAAGCTGACACGTCGGGATTAATGTCAAGTTGGTTTTCGAATGGAACCATTCAAGGGCGCTTCCAGTTAATCGACACGAAATTAGAATTCTGTCGTCGAGTTTATACGTCTCGACCAGATTTCTGAATTGCGTCTCCCACTGTGTAAAGTATTCGCCGTTGAACATTGGTAGCAGATCTTTTAGTGCTTAAATTTACACATTCTTGAGGCCAGCACTGTCTTTAGTAGCATTACGTTTCTCACTCCTTAGTTCTTCGATCTCTTTAGTCATCAGATTTCTTTCTTTAGTGTTCAGTTCTATCTCTTTCTTTAGCAGTTTTATTTCCCTCTTCATTTGTTTCAAAGTTCTTTGAATTGGTGTCTCTTCATCATCACTCTCTTCAGAATTATTTTGTCTTTCATTTTCCATCATTTGTTCTGTCGTTTTCTCCTTAGTGTAAGGTTATTTCTTAATTGAAAAATATAACTCGTTTTTACTTTCGTTTGGTAAAAAAAATAATACACTTCTTACCAGTTATCAGCTCTTGTTTCGCTCCAGCATCTACAATGTTTTGTATCTCACCGATCGTCGCTGCTGTTGTTCTCGTTCGCCGTGGTGTTTTTTTCTCTGTCTCCTCTAGTGCGATGGCTGGTTTGATGGTGTGCTGGTTTTCCTTAATTTTCCATCCTCCTGGATGGATCTTTTCTGTTAGGTCCTCCTGGTCCTGGATTTTCTCATTTTTCACTCCCGTGTTTTTCGCACTGAATTTTTTCATTTTCACTCCAGTGTACTACATTTTTTTTTTTTTTATAATCGCGACTCGATTGTCCATAATGTTCCGCACCATTATTATTCCGATCGAAATAAAACACGATAACTTTTTCTATGGGAAAAAGTATATAAAAAAACCCATATTTATTCTCCTGAAAAATGGTGGAACAAACCTCTCTTTCCTAATGATCGAGAGTGACTGGCTTATTATTCTTGTACAATAAGAATATGTCAATAAAAGAACTATACGTATGGCCAGTGTTGCCATACGTAACAATGGTAATACATTTTGTCATTGAAACATCAGTGGATTCATCAACAATGAGGGAACATTTGTTTTTTCTTAGCTCATGCGCAATTTCTGCAAAGCAGAAAGGTTCTACAGCATTCTTCATTAAATAGCTGACCTTTGTTCTGGTGGCAATTTTGAAAAATTCTGGAATGTGATCCATTAACTCATTGGCGCCCGTATTTTTTATGTTAAAATTTTTGTATAATATTTGGTCAGAGTGTTGTAGATAAGTTCTAGAACCTTAAAAAAAGTGGCATTCCACTTATCTGCTATCTATAGATTTTCGCTAAAAACGGAAAATAGGTATTGAACAAAAAAATCAAATTGTGTTACAATAAATCAAATAAAGTTTATTTTCAAAAGAAGTTACATTTTGGAATGAAAAATTAAGAAGCATTCCATACATAAACCAACTTTGCACTTTTTACACCTTCTGGTTTGAGACTTGCAGTTTGAAGCAGTACATCTCTTCCTTTTTTTGTCTGATGTGCAAATAATCCAATGGTCATAACGATCAAATCTAATATCATCCAAGACCCTGGCCGATGAAATAAACCTTCCAGAAGGTCCGGGATTTTTACGTGACAAAGCATACCTCGTCAGATACGTTTCGACGATAGCACGTCTGAAATTCAGTTGCGTTATTTTTTTTTTTGAAGGAATCCAAGAATTTTGAATGACTGCATCGATCATCCAAGAAAAAATACCGTACCACCATTTCTTGTTTCTGATGTTGATGCGATATAAATTAATATTTTGATCCATTCGATCTGTTCCTCCCATTCCTTTGTTGTAGCGGTGTATCATTGAGGGCATTTGAACCGTTACAGGGACTGTTGGATTCACTCCAAATTTTGTAGACCCGGCCGTAACAACACCATTCTCTCTCCAACAAACATACAAAATCTCATCGTTTTGTTCCATTGCACTGGCGATGGTACCTCTTGGCTGCTTTTCAAACTCAGATCTACTAGGAAGGGTAATTTGTGAAGTTGTCTTATGCAAAACGAGCTGCTGTTTTTGTTTCGAGGAAAGCTTTGGTTTTTTCTTATTTTTAGTGAGCTTAGAATTTACCTTTTTTTCTTCAGAAATTTTCCCGTATGATGATTTGTATATTCTATTTTCTCGAAAGGTTCCAGTAGCAGAGTAATTGTGTGCTCTCAAATAACAAAAAAGGCTTGGCCCGCAAAACAAGTTGTCAAGAAAAATGTTGAAAGAAAGATCGCGGACACTGTTTGGTAATTCTGTGAGCATCTTCGTTAGAGGTGCGGCTGCTTTTCCAAACAAAGATGCATGTATTGGATCAACCTTCTGTAATTTTTTTTGATAGATTTCAAAATTTACCAGGTACCCGTGCGTCGGGAGAATTTACACACCAGGCTTTGAATCCGAATCTGATTGGCTTACCTCTGATTAATTGCTTCATTGGATGCCTGCCAAAATACTTGATCATACTTTGGTCATAATCAATATCTTGACTCGGCACGAAATGTGTCATAGACTTTTTTTGACGGTGTTGATTAGTGTACGCAGCTTCCACACCCTGTCGAAAGAATCAAAATCCGCATCATGTCAGCACAGTGTATATATTTCAAAATGGATAAAAATCTATTTCGGCGCATAGCGTTGCTGACCATTTCATTATACATGTCAGATCCCAATAATGACGACAGGAAGGCGGAACATTATAGCCACTTAGAATTAAAATTCCAACAAAACATTTGAGTTCTTCGACTGTTATGGGAGCAACAGTAGCGTACGCAGGATTTTATTTGGGGGGGGGCTCAGTCTCAATTTTAATAGACATTTTTTTAAGGTATCACTGAAACTAGCACAAAAATGAAAGCCTTTCTTATAATTATTAACCGCCTTATATGAATAACAACTCAATTTTCAATAAGAAAACTACAAAACGAAAACAAAACTGTTTTTAAAAATTTGTTTATAATTTTAGTTTTTTAGTTTCAAATAACAATCTTAGGTAGTAAAATTGGTTGAAAAAATTAAATCCATTCTTCTTTTTTTTTTATTTGCAAATTGATTGACCACATCTTCAGGTATTACATCGATTTCTTTGTGAATATTCAACAAAGCTAATCCGTTTAGCCTGGTATCCGTGGTTGTGGATCTCAGCCACGTTTTTAACCGTCTCAAATTGGAAAACGAACGTTCTGGCTCTGCAGACGTCACTGGAAGCACACAAAGAACTTCTATTATCTTTCTTAAATTAGGATACAAATCAGGATTGCAAAACGGAAGTGAAGCTAAAACAGTTTCTGGCATAGTTATTTCGGTTTCATCCTTCCACATTTGTTTCCATATCTAAATATTGAAATAAAACAACATTTTTAATACAATGCGTGTTAAATAACTCCTTTTACCGATGTTGTCTAAACGCATAACGCATTGATGAATAAAACTTCATTTTTCAAATAATCGTAAATGACAAAAATCGACTTTCATCGACTTTAAACTAAACGGTAGGAGTATGTTATTCATAATTAAACATATACATTGAATTTCCTTTTTCTTTAAGTGATCTTATAGTTAGGTTATGTTTATTATAATTATATTATAAATTAAAGTAGCACAAGCAGTAGCTAATGATATAATGAAAAAAATAAAGTAAGATTTTTCAAAGGAAATTCTGTTAATACGAATTTTTTTGGGGCGTATTCATAGTGGTTTTGCTAAACTACCGTTTAAATAAGATCAATTAATACATTTTAAATAGAAGTTTATCAACTTATTCGACTTCAAAAGTAGTGCATTGACAAAAATTAAAATATATGAAAATCCAAAATTTGGTTTAGCTAAGAAATTGTTTAAAATGACTATGAATACGGCCCATTAACTTTATAAAAAGAGTATGAGAAGATTATCTACCTCTGATTCAACTTGAAGGCAGCTTTTTGAAATGTCATTATACTCAATTGAGTCTACAGCTTTTTTAATGTCTTCTTTCGTAGCATTCGTAATGACGTTCGGCAAAAAAGTCTGCAGCTTACATATATTTAAAAACTGTGTTCCAAAACGTTCACTGAGCTCGAATATACAGTGGTCAAGAAAAGGGATGTATAAATTCAATTTATAGTATTGCTTTACATCTTGTACTTCTCCTTGACCAGCATTTGCTCTCTTAACTTGCTTACCACACATTCTTGGGGCTTTTGGGTGGACTTGAAGATTTTGGGCTATATTATTAACTTTTTCATATATAGCGTCAAATGAGTCATCAACGTTTTCGCGCCTGCTTTTCAAGACATTTTGAAGTGTGCTGACAGATTTTTTGGCCTGAAACAGGTCAATACCCCTTGTTTGCAGGTACCTTGTCACTGGTAACATTAGTCCACTTACTTCTGAGCAAATAACTAAGCTTGCAAGGAACTCGAAACTTTGAATAGCTTGCAAAAAGGAGAAAGCCAATGCGTGCTGAGTGCCAAGTTCGTTTATTTCTTCAAGACTTTTAACTATTGTCTCAACAAATCTAAAAAAATCTATTAAAACGGTGTGCCGCTCAATCCACCTAGTTTCACACATTTGTTTTAAAACAGTCTTTTGTGTTTCATTTCCTTCCGCTTCTAAGAGATTTTTTTTCAAAACTTCCCTTCTTAAATGACTATCTCTTAAAAAATTTGTTGTAGATTTGATAGTTCCTAGCATATTTTTTACCTGTCGAGAAGCGGAAGGGCTATTGGTAGCAGCGACTATAGCCAGATTAAGAACATGACTCCAGCAGTGCGTGTACACTGCATAAGGCTGGCGTTCTTTGATTTTAGCCTGGACACCCTTAATTCTTCCTGACGTATTTGACGCCCCATCGTAGCCTTGACCTCTCAGAAATTCAATATTTAGTTCGTATTTTTCCAAAGTTTGCAAAATTGTTTTCGCCAAAGCTTCTCCAGTTAAAGAATAAATTTCAACGAAAGCAAGAAATGTTTCTATAACTTTATCATCTTTTAAATATCGAATACAAATTGACATCTGTTCCAACCCTGAAATATCGGTAGTTTCATCACATAATATCGAAAAATATGGAGATTTTTTTATTTCGGAAACAATTTTTCGGGTTATAATGTCTCCGCAGACTTCAATCAATTCATTTTGAATCCGGGGGCTTATATATAAGGAGTTTCGTGGACCTTTCTCTAGATGTTCTTTGAGAATTTTATCCCCAGCATCCACTCTAAATTTCAAGAGAGCATTAAATGTTCCTCTATGTCGAGACTCGTCACTTTCTTTTTCCAAAATATGAGCACAACTACCCTCTCGGTGCCCACGTAACGGAATATTTTCTCTTCCATGTAAGATAATTGTTTTGACTATACTTAGTAATTTATTGCGGTTTTCATTTATAGTTTTTCTTAAAGAACTATCAGCGAGTTCTTGAACTGTGCATATTTTATTATTATAAATTTACTTGAACGACTCAGCATCCAGAACACAATTAACGTGGAACTGAGAGGCACTGTGGTTTTTGAAATATTCTAAAGCTTTCTTGAATTTTGTTAGAGGTTGACTCACTAAAACCCCTGCGACACTATTATGGGAAGCACCTCTTCCAAAAAGTATACAATATTTACAGACAGCACCCTCGATGCTTTTAGAATAAGTCAGCCATTCATATTTTGTCAGCCAAGAGTATTGGAACGATCTCCTTACTGATCCTTCTTGTTTTACAGGGAATTTGTAACCTAACAAACCTTCTCTATAGTTTTTTGAAAGAACCGTGTACTTTAAGTTATCATCAATCTTAGATTTAGAACATAATAATAGGTTACTTATATCTGAAATGTCACCTTGAAATGCATCTAAATCTGGTGCAACTGAAACTTGTGAAAATCCGGCTATTTTATCTCCTTCTCCATCGTTTGAAGAAAGGTTAAATTGAGCACTATTTTTTTTAGCATCACTGAGACACACACTTTTATCTTGAAAATTACTTGAAGTTGAAGCGGACCCTGGCAACTCATCTATTTTATCAAAATCGATTCCGCCTATCACAGTTTTAGCTACTTTGTTTTTAATAACGAAGGAATCTAAGGTGTTAACTTTTCTTTTCGGCAGCGACATTATTTTCAACCAAGGAGACAAGAACGGAGTAGACAATGTTTTAAAAAAAGTACGCACTGAACTGGAACAACTAACAACTCACAAAGAACGCTTTTATATTTTTTTTGTATGAACCGTTTTACAACGAATCTACTAAATTTCGACCAAAGAGCGAAAAGTCTGTTCAAATACAAATAAAAATCAACAAGACTTCACATACATTTACAAATTTTGATATCTATAGTAGTTCAAAACTATATTTTTATAATAAAGCATACGTGCTTTCGCTGATGTAAGAAAATGATACACGATAGGTTTCCCTTGCACCAACTCATGCATACTCGTTCGTATAAGATAAGCATTCTTTTCTTGCAATGTTTTTTTTTTAAGGCGACACAACACACAACTTGAATGCTTGTATATATTATTTCTCTATGCCGATCTTCTCCTTCGTGTGACCAGGTGTTTTTTGTTCACTGGTTTGAATAAATTTTTTTTATGAATTATGCCTTATTAAGCATTTTTTTTTAAATACATTTTTATTCTGAAATATAAAATTGTTATTTGGTCTTTGTTTTGTTTGTCCTAAAAATAAAACTGAGGTTAGTTAAGCTGAATACTGCTTATTAGCTTATTGTGTTTTTACTTTGTAGTGTTTTATTCAAAAGCTGTTGGTCATACTAAAAAGTAATAATGGTGGAATGGGATTTCTTACAGTTTTTCACAATGCATTTTCAAATGCTACCTCAGTCAGTCACAGAAAAAGAGAAGATACTAAGGGATTTCATTCCGTTTTATCGTTTTTTTTTCAGATGAAAAATTGAAATGTGTGAAATCGTTTTGCGACTTTTGACTAATTGGAATACTGAGATTGATTTGAAATGTTAAACAAAATCTAGATTAGATTACGTGTGATGTAAATTAGTGATTCCATACCTATGTACCTATATCTTTTCTTTTTTAATTAAAAATTAAGGAATATTTTTGAAAGCTTAAATATAACAAAAAGTAAATTTGAAAAAAAAAAATTAAAACTATTCTTCGATTTTATTGGAAATCTTAGCATAGTGTGTCATTTTGCTTGGGGGGGGGGGGCTCAAGCCCCCTGAGCCCCCCCCCCCCTGGGTACGCCACTGGGGAGCAACATCAGTTTCATTTTTTTGACACATGTATTTTTGTGTTTCTTCTCGTAAATGCTCCCATACTTTTTCATCGAAAACTCCTCGAAAACTTCAGTTGGTGTTTTGTTTTTATAGGCTTCATAATCTGGGAGCTCAAATTCGGTGCTTTCCGAGTTTTCAAAATCACCTTCTAAGGAATTGTAAGAAGTCACTACCTATGATTTCATCGCAGTAATTAATCACATCTATGGGAATTATGTGAAAACTAAACTCATTTAAAATACCTCTGGTAAATTCAATTCCTATAGTAGCAGTACCTATACTGTATCTGCTACTTTTATCTATTCCTTTTAAAGTTAAACTTATATCTGAACGTAAATCTTTTTCAAAAATACAATTCTGTTTCAACAAGGATACTGCTGCTCCAGTATCGATTAACATGTTATATGGTTTATTTTTATAAATCATTACTATATGAGGACTTCCTGACATAACCGCTGAAATAGTTGCCTCATTAACTATTCAGGTTTTCGAAAATTTTGATTTCTACTAGTTTCTTTACTTTGAAATGGATTTCCCTTACTATAATCTTGTTTTTGCTTTGAATTTTGATAATTATTGAAATCCCTATTATTCTGGTAAGATTTGTTGCTTTTTTGATTAAAATGTTGACTACTTTGTTTATAATTTTTACTTCTAAAACACTCTCTGGACATATGGCCCAATCGACCACAGTTATAACATTGAACCGAAGTATGGTTAATTTTAATTAAATGCCCATCTGTGTACTCTTTAGTGTTAAATTCTTTGGATTTAACATTATAATACCTTAATCTGATTTCTTCCTCCATAGCTAATTGACTTGCTTCGGAGAGGGTTTTTGGACGCTGTGTATTCACAAAAGTTCCAATTTCTATTTGTAAACCCACAATAAATGCGTTAAGCATATCCCTTTCAATGCCGTGATAAGTTGGGTCTTCTGACTTTTCAGTAAAGAGGGATTGAATCCTTCTTCTCGTTAGAGTTTCACATCTTTGTGTGAATTGAATTACGCTCTCGTTAAAATTTTGACGAAGTTTCGTCATTTCTAAATGAAGTTGTAAACTAGAATGAGTTTCTCTGAAAACTCTATTCAGTTCGTATTTTAACTCTTCCCAAGTATTTATTCTTTTGTTCACTAAAAGAATTTCAGCATTACCAGAAATTTTGCTTTTTATTAACGCAAGAAGTAACACTCTTTGTGACGGAGATGCTAACTTCATTGTATTTTCGCAGTTTTGGATAAAATTGTGTGCTTTCGTAGCTTCATTGTTAAAATTAGGAATAATTCTTATAAGGTCACTTAAATTGATATCATTTGTTGGAGTTGGGTTGATCGAGAAATTATTTGAATTATTCAAATAATTCCTATTATCTGTTTCTAATCGTTTATTTATCGGGAAATTATTTGGGTTATTCAAATAATTTTCCTCGTTGGTCATGTAATAACTTCTTGCATGCTTATTATAATTTTCTAACCGGTTCCTTGATCTTTCTTTTTCCTCATCTTCTAATAATATTTCTTTTATATTCTTTCTTTTAGGAATAGCTCCCGTTTCTTTAATTTCCATATCTCTTATTTTCTCAATTGCGTCTTCCACTAAGGGTGGTGTTTTTTCTTTATTTAAATTTTCCTGATCTTCTATTACATGAAAAAATAACTGTCTTCTATAGATGTTATTTTTATAGAATACCATGTATTCTTCTTCGATTTCGTTTTGGCTTATTTTATTATTTTCCAAAATCTGAGTTAAAGTGAAGGATACCTATAGTTCCACTTTCTTTAGTTATACAAGTAAATTCCCTACCAAGTAATTCCTCGCTAAATTCAAATTCAGATTCTGACCTTGCCATTTTTATAAATTTTATTTTTTCGTTTTTTTTTTTAAATTTATTTGAAGGTTATTATTATTTTTTTTAAATTTTATTCGTTTTTTATATTGAACAAGGCGTTATGTGCTTCGTTTTGTGCCTATAAAATAACCTGTTTGATTTTGAGGCTTTATTGACCAAATATTTTTGGTTTTTTCTTAATTGTACTTTCTCGTTAAATACACTTTTATTTTTATTTTTTTGCTCTATTTCTTCTTTAGTTAAATCTCTTTTCTCTTGTTCTGACATTTTTTTTCACTTTAATAAAATTTGTTTTAACATATTGTATACTTAAATAACTTACATTAAAATTTTCATCGTTGTTTTTCTTGGTGTCATGCTCTCCTGTTTTATGGCTGGTTTTCCTTTAAAGTTCTCTCGAAATGATGATGGAAATGATCGAAATGATGATGATAATCACTGAATTATTTTATTTGCACAGTCTAATAAGATGGTGGGAGTACAAATATATATTATTTTTTTTTTCAATGGGACTTTATTTAAAACTTTCGAACACAACTGGTAACTTTTATTTCAATTATCGATTTATTGATACACCCAAAGATTTTAGGGTTGTATTTCGACTGACATGTTTTTTTAGTTCTTTTCACGATTTATTAACTCACTCAGAGGAATTTAGAGTGGAGTTCCGCGTATGAGCTATTTTATGGTTTTTGTTTTTAAATATTTTAATTTAAAATCCCACCGCTGCCACCAATTTTTGTTATGCCGTGGAAATAAAAGATTAGTCGAGTTTGGTTTTAATAAAATAAAGAGGTATCTTTATTGTTTCGAGTTTAACTTAAGACTAACTTACAAAAAATTGAATGTGGAAATATCAACCACAGATTTACTCTTATACTTACATATACAGCCCTATCACAGGAGAAATTAGAAAACTTACTTAAACAAAAAAAAAAAAAACGAAAAAAAAGTTCCTAGCATTATACTTCTGACCGAAACTGAAAACACCATACACATCTGATCATTCAAAGAAAATAAATAAAAACATTTTTGAATTTTTTTTAAATAATTATAATTTTTGTTTTTTTTTTTTTGTTATTTTTATTAATCAAAACAATCAAAAGCATTGACGCTTTTGACTAAACATGAAGATGTCGTCATCGTCATCGTTCTCGCCTGCATCATCCCCTGGATCCTTCCGTTTTGATCCATGGCTGTCTGTATGAGGACGGAATTTTACCCCTTCCTCGGAGCACCCCATCATCCTCAATGAGGTCAACGCCGCTACTTCAATATCCGTGAGAGCGTTAAAACGCTCCCCCAGAAAAACCTTACAACTCTCCAGCTCAACGAGTATCTTTATACCGAATCTTGTAGTACACCTCCGTGCACTTACAATATTTTGAGGTATGTTCGATAGCTTGTTATGCCGTGGAAATAAAAGATTAGTCGAGTTTGGTTTTAATAAAATAAAGAGGTATCTTGCTGTTACTGCTGCTGCTACTGCTGTCATTGATACTGTTGTTGTTGATGTTGTTGTCATCGCTGGTGGTGGTAGTGATGGTGGTGGTGGTGCTATTGTTACTTTCTTTTTCATGAAAGTCTATCACGAAGGTTGATTCGTAAGGAGCTACGACCTCCAAACAAAGTTTAGGTAGCTCCCGTATTTCTTCCTCACCGAAGGAGTCGGCACACCTTTTTGGTAAAAAGACGTAACAATCCTTCAGTTCGAGACGAAGCTGTTCACCGTAGCGCGTGGTGCACCTCTTGGCATCCACAATCGCATATTTTTTTTTGTGGGTCAGCTTTTTCATACTGACCAATTCTTTGGTCTCAGCAATTTTTGAGTTCGCTTTTATTTTCTTTAAGATGGAAGACATTTTTTTTTTTAGTTTAAACAAATTTTTTGAAAGTTTAACTTATTTACTTTGTCAAGAGTGACTGAATTCAATAGCTGAGTATGCCCTGCTTTTATACTTACGAAAAAGTATAGACATTAAGCTTAATCTCTATATGTGTTTTTTTTTTGATAAAATGTTACTCTAATCTAAGTCATACACAACATTCAAAAGGCTGCCGACCACCATACACATCATTCAAAGGCTGCAACTTTTGAACGATTTTATTTTTCATTACATTTTAAATTTAAAAATATATGTAAAATTTCTGGTAGGGGGTTTATATCAAACCCCCCTTTAATACCCTTTATAAATAAAGAGTAGAGCAGGTGGGCCACTGCTCTAAGACTATGAATATTTGTAGTGTCGACACTACCGAGCTCTTCCCATGCGGCATCCTGAAGCTGCTAGTATTCCCAGCATTGGTAGCTATACTCCTTCATCCACTTCTGCATCTCCAATAAAACGTTTGGCTGCTTTCTTTCCATGGTAGTTCTTCTTCTAACACATTGAAAAAACAAACGTGCATTAATATAAAAAACGGCGTTTATTAACTGTTCATCATTTTATTCATTGTCTCAACGAACTTTTTTTTTATTATATTTACGTACCTACCTTTTTGGTTCAGTGCAGTTTTTTAAAAAATATTTTTAGAGTTTAACTTTTCCTTATTTAATTTGTCAGGAGTGACTGAATTCAATAGCTGAGTATGCCCTGATTTTATACTTACGAAAAAGTATAGACATTTAGCTTAATCTCTATATGCGTTTTTTTTTTTTTTTTTTGATAAAATGTTACTCTAAGTCATACACAACATTCAAAAGGCTGCCGACCACCATACACATCATTCAAAGGCTGCAAATTTTGAACGATTTTATTTTTCATTACATTTTAAATTTAAAAATATATATAAAATTTCTGGTAGGGGGTTTATATCAAACCCCCCTTTAATACCCTTTATAAATAAAGAGTAGAGCAGGTGGGCCACTGCTCTAAGACTATGAATATTTGTAGTGTCGACACTACCGAGCTCTTCCCATGCGGCATCCTGAAGCTGCTGGTATTCCCAGCATTGGTAGCTATACTCCTTCATCCACTTCTGCATCTCCAATAAAACGTTTGGCTGCTTTCTTTCCATGGTAGTTCTTCTTCTAACACATTGAAAAAACAAACGTGCATTAATATAAAAAACGGCGTTTATTAACTGTTTATCATTTTATTCATTGTCTCAACGAACTTTTTTTGTATTATATTTACGTACCTACCTTTTTGTTTCAGTGCAGTTTTTTAAAAAAAAATTTTAGAGTTTAACTTTTCCTTATTTAATTTGTCAGGAGTGACTGAATTCAATAGCTGAGTATGCCCTGATTTTATACTTACGAAAAAGTATAGACATTTAGCTTAATCTCTATATGCGTTTTTTTTTTTTTTGATAAAATGTTACTCTAAGTCATACACAACATTCAAAAGGCTGCCGACCACCATACACATCATTCAAAGGCTGCAAATTTTGAACGATTTTATTTTTCATTACATTTTAAATTTAAAAATATATATAAAATTTCTGGTAGGGGGTTTATATCAAACCCCCCTTTAATACCCTTTATAAATAAAGAATAGAGCAGGTGGGCCACTGCTCTAAGACTATGAATATTTGTAGTGTCGACACTACCGAGCTCTTCCCATGCGGCATCCTGAAGCTGCTGGTATTCCCAGCATTGGTAGCTATACTCCTTCATCCACTTCTGCATCTCGAATAAAACGTTTGGCTGCTTTCTTTCCATGGTAGTTCTTCTTCTAACACATTGAAAAAACAAACGTGCATTAATATAAAAAACGGCGTTTATTAACTGTTTATCATTTTATTCATTGTCTCAACGAACTTTTTTTTTATTATATTTACGTACCTACCTTTTTGGTTCAGTGCAGTTTTTTAAAAAAAATTTTTAGAGTTTAACTTTTCCTTATTTAATTTGTCAGGAGTGACTGAATTCAATAGCTGAGTATGCCCTGATTTTATACTTACGAAAAAGTATAGACATTTAGCTTAATCTCTATATGCGTTTTTTTTTTTTTTTTTTTTGATAAAATGTTACTCTAAGTCATACACAACATTCAAAAGGCTGCCGACCACCATACACATCATTCAAAGGCTGCAACTTTTGAACGATTTTATTTTTCATTACATTTTAAATTTAAAAATATATGTAAAATTTCTGGTAGGGGGTTTATATCAAACCCCCCTTTAATACCCTTTATAAATAAAGAGTAGAGCAGGTGGGCCACTGCTCTAAGACTATGAATATTTGTAGTGTCGACACTACCGAGCTCTTCCCATGCGGCATCCTGAAGCTGCTGGTATTCCCAGCATTGGTAGCTATACTCCTTCATCCACTTCTGCATCTCCAATAAAACGTTTGGCTGCTTTCTTTCCATGGTAGTTCTTCTTCTAACACATTGAAAACATAGCATTATACTTCTGACCGAAACTGAAAACACCATACACATCTGATCATTCAAAGAAAATAAATAAAAACATTTGAATTTTTTTTTAATAATTATAATTTTTGTTTTTTTTTTTGTTATTTTTATTAATCAAAACAATCAAAAGCATTGACGCTTTTGACTAAACATGAAGATGTCGTCATCGTCATCGTTCTCGCCTGCATCATCCCCTGGATCCTTCCGTTTTGATCCATGGCTGTCTGTATGAGGACGGAATTTTACCCCTTCCTCGGAGCACCCCATCATCCTCAATGAGGTCAACGCCGCTACTTCAATATCCGTGAGAGCGTTAAAACGCTCCCCCAGAAAAACCTTACAACTCTCCAGCTCAACGAGTATCTTTATACCGAATCTTGTAGTACACCTCCGTGCACTTACAATATTTTGAGCTATGTTCGATAGCTTGTTATGCCGTGGAAATAAAAGATTAGTCGAGTTTGGTTTTAATAAAATAAAGAGGTATCTTGCTGTTACTGCTGCTGCTACTGCTGTCATTGATACTGTTGTTGTTGATGTTGTTGTCATCGCTGGTGGTGGTAGTGATGGTGGTGGTGGTGCTATTGTTACTTTCTTTTTCATGAAAGTCTATCACGAAGGTTGATTCGTAAGGAGCTACGACCTCCAAACAAAGTTTAGGTAGCTCCCGTATTTCTTCCTCACCGAAGGAGTCGGCACACCTTTTTGGTACAAAGACGTAACAATCCTTCAGTTCGAGACGAAGCTGTTCACCGTAGCGCGTGGTGCACCTCTTGGCATCCACAATCGCATATTTTTTTTTGTGGGTCAGCTTTTTCATACTGACCAATTCTTTGGTCTCAGCAATTTTTGAGTTCGCTTTTATTTTCTTTAAGATGGAAGACATTTTTTTTTTTAGTTTAAACAAATTTTTTGAAAGTTTAACTTATTTACTTTGTCAAGAGTGACTGAATTCAATAGCTGAGTATGCCCTGCTTTTATACTTACGAAAAAGTATAGACATTAAGCTTAATCTCTATATGTGTTTTTCTTTGATAAAATGTTACTCTAATCTAAGTCATACACAACATTCAAAAGGCTGCCGACCACCATACACATCATTCAAAGGCTGCAACTTTTGAACGATTTTATTTTTCATTACATTTTAAATTTAAAAATATATGTAAAATTTCTGGTAGGGGGTTTATATCAAACCCCCCTTTAATACCCTTTATAAATAAAGAGTAGAGCAGGTGGGCCACTGCTCTAAGACTATGAATATTTGTAGTGTCGACACTAGCGAGCTCTTCCCATGCGGCATCCTGAAGCTGCTGGTATTCCCAGCATTGGTAGCTATACTCCTTCATCCACTTCTGCATCTCCAATAAAACGTTTGGCTGCTTTCTTTCCATGGTAGTTCTTCTTCTAACACATTGAAAAAACAAACGTGCATTAATATAAAAAACGGCGTTTATTAACTGTTTATCATTTTATTCATTGTCTCAACGAACTTTTTTTTTATTATATTTACGTACCTACCTTTTTGGTTCAGTGCAGTTTTTTAAAAAAAATTTTTAGAGTTTAACTTTTCCTTATTTAATTTGTCAGGAGTGACTGAATTCAATAGCTGAGTATGCCCTGATTTTATACTTACGAAAAAGTATAGACATTTAGCTTAATCTCTATATGCGTTTTTTTTTTTTTTTTGATAAAATGTTACTCTAAGTCATACACAACATTCAAAAGGCTGCCGACCACCATACACATCATTCAAAGGCTGTAACTTTTGAACGATTTTATTTTTCATTACATTTTAAATTTAAAAATATATGTAAAATTTCTGGTAGGGGGTTTATATCAAACCCCCCTTTAATACCCTTTATAAATAAAGAGTAGAGCAGGTGGGCCACTGCTCTAAGACTATGAATATTTGTAGTGTCGACACTACCGAGCTCTTCCCATGCGGCATCCTGAAGCTGCTGGTATTCCCAGCATTGGTAGCTATACTCCTTCATCCACTTCTGCATCTCCAATAAAACGTTTGGCTGCTTTCTTTCCATGGTAGTTCTTCTTCTAACACATTGAAAAAACAAACGTGCATTAATATAAAAAACGGCGTTTATTAACTGTTTATCATTTTATTCATTGTCTCAACGAACTTTTTTTGTATTATATTTACGTACCTACCTTTTTGGTTCAGTGCAGTTTTTTAAAAAAAATTTTTAGAGTTTAACTTTTCCTTATTTAATTTGTCAGGAGTGACTGAATTCAATAGCTGAGTATGCCCTGATTTTATACTTACGAAAAAGTATAGACATTTAGCTTAATCTCTATATGCGTTTTTTTTTTTTTTTTTTGATAAAATGTTACTCTAAGTCATACACAACATTCAAAAGGCTGCCGACCACCATACACATCATTCAAAGGCTGCAACTTTTGAACGATTTTATTTTTCATTACATTTTAAATTTAAAAATATATGTAAAATTTCTGGTAGGGGGTTTATATCAAACCCCCCTTTAATACCCTTTATAAATAAAGAGTAGAGCAGGTGGGCCACTGCTCTAAGACTATGAATATTTGTAGTGTCGACACTACCGAGCTCTTCCCATGCGGCATCCTGAAGCTGCTGGTATTCCCAGCATTGGTAGCTATACTCCTTCATCCACTTCTGCATCTCCAATAAAACGTTTGGCTGCTTTCTTTCCATGGTAGTTCTTCTTCTAACACATTGGAAACATAGCATTATACTTCTGACCGAAACTGAAAACACCATACACATCTGATCATTCAAAGAAAATAAATAAAAACATTTTTGAATTTTTTTTTAATAATTATAATTTTTGTTTTTTTTTTTGTTATTTTTATTAATCAAAACAATCAAAAGCATTGACGCTTTTGACTAAACATGAAGATGTCGTCATCGTCATCGTTCTCGCCTGCATCATCCCCTGGATCCTTCCGTTTTGATCCATGGCTGTCTGTATGAGGACGGAATTTTACCCCTTCCTCGGAGCACCCCATCATCCTCAATGAGGTCAACGCCGCTACTTCAATATCCGTGAGAGCGTTAAAACGCTCCCCCAGAAAAACCTTACAACTCTCCAGCTCAACGAGTATCTTTATACCGAATCTTGTAGTACACCTCCGTGCACTTACAATATTTTGAGGTATGTTCGATAGCTTGTTATGCCGTGGAAATAAAAGATTAGTCGAGTTTGGTTTTAATAAAATAAAGAGGTATCTTGCTGTTACTGCTGCTGCTACTGCTGTCATTGATACTGTTGTTGTTGATGTTGTTGTCATCGCTGGTGGTGGTAGTGATGGTGGTGGTGGTGCTATTGTTACTTTCTTTTTCATGAAAGTCTATCACGAAGGTTGATTCGTAAGGAGCTACGACCTCCAAACAAAGTTTAGGTAGCTCCCGTATTTCTTCCTCACCGAAGGAGTCGGCACACCTTTTTGGTAAAAAGACGTAACAATCCTTCAGTTCGAGACGAAGCTGTTCACCGTAGCGCGTGGTGCACCTCTTGGCATCCACAATCGCATATTTTTTTTTGTGGGTCAGCTTTTTCATACTGACCAATTCTTTGGTCTCAGCAATTTTTGAGTTCGCTTTTATTTTCTTTAAGATGGAAGACATTTTTTTTTTTAGTTTAAACAAATTTTTTGAAAGTTTAACTTATTTACTTTGTCAAGAGTGACTGAATTCAATAGCTGAGTATGCCCTGCTTTTATACTTACGAAAAAGTATAGACATTAAGCTTAATCTCTATATGTGTTTTTTTTTTGATAAAATGTTACTCTAATCTAAGTCATACACAACATTCAAAAGGCTGCCGACCACCATACACATCATTCAAAGGCTGCAACTTTTGAACGATTTTATTTTTCATTACATTTTAAATTTAAAAATATATGTAAAATTTCTGGTAGGGGGTTTATATCAAACCCCCCTTTAATACCCTTTATAAATAAAGAGTAGAGCAGGTGGGCCACTGCTCTAAGACTATGAATATTTGTAGTGTCGACACTAGCGAGCTCTTCCCATGCGGCATCCTGAAGCTGCTGGTATTCCCAGCATTGGTAGCTATACTCCTTCATCCACTTCTGCATCTCCAATAAAACGTTTGGCTGCTTTCTTTCCATGGTAGTTCTTCTTCTAACACATTGAAAAAACAAACGTGCATTAATATAAAAAACGGCGTTTATTAACTGTTTATCATTTTATTCATTGTCTCAACGAACTTTTTTTTTATTATATTTACGTACCTACCTTTTTGGTTCAGTGCAGTTTTTTAAAAAAAAATTTTAGAGTTTAACTTTTCCTTATTTAATTTGTCAGGAGTGACTGAATTCAATAGCTGAGTATGCCCTGATTTTATACTTACGAAAAAGTATAGACATTTAGCTTAATCTCTATATGCGTTTTTTTTTTTTTTTTTTGATAAAATGTTACTCTAAGTCATACACAACATTCAAAAGGCTGCCGACCACCATACACATCATTCAAAGGCTGCAACTTTTGAACGATTTTATTTTTCATTACATTTTAAATTTAAAAATATATGTAAAATTTCTGGTAGGGGGTTTATATCAAACCCCCCTTTAATACCCTTTATAAATAAAGAGTAGAGCAGGTGGGCCACTGCTCTAAGACTATGAATATTTGTAGTGTCGACACTACCGAGCTCTTCCCATGCGGCATCCTGAAGCTGCTGGTATTCCCAGCATTGGTAGCTATACTCCTTCATCCACTTCTGCATCTCCAATAAAACGTTTGGCTGCTTTCTTTCCATGGTAGTTCTTCTTCTAACACATTGAAAACATAGCATTATACTTCTGACCGAAACTGAAAACACCATACACATCTGATCATTCAAAGAAAATAAATAAAAACATTTTTGAATTTTTTTTTAATAATTATAATTTTTGTTTTTTTTTTTTGTTATTTTTATTAATCAAAACAATCAAAAGCATTGACGCTTTTGACTAAACATGAAGATGTCGTCATCGTCATCGTTCTCGCCTGCATCATCCCCTGGATCCTTCCGTTTTGATCCATGGCTGTCTGTATGAGGACGGAATTTTACCCCTTCCTCGGAGCACCCCATCATCCTCAATGAGGTCAACGCCGCCGCTACTTCAATATCCGTGAGAGCGTTAAAACGCTCCCCCAGAAAAACCTTACAACTCTCCAGCTCAACGAGTATCTTTATACCGAATCTTGTAGTACACCTCCGTGCACTTACAATATTTTGAGCTATGTTCGATAGCTTGTTATGCCGTGGAAATAAAAGATTAGTCGAGTTTGGTTTTAATAAAATAAAGAGGTATCTTGCTGTTACTGCTGCTGCTACTGCTGTCATTGATACTGTTGTTGTTGATGTTGTTGTCATCGCTGGTGGTGGTAGTGATGGTGGTGGTGGTGCTATTGTTACTTTCTTTTTCATGAAAGTCTATCACGAAGGTTGATTCGTAAGGAGCTACGACCTCCAAACAAAGTTTAGGTAGCTCCCGTATTTCTTCCTCACCGAAGGAGTCGGCACACCTTTTTGGTAAAAAGACGTAACAATCCTTCAGTTCGAGACGAAGCTGTTCACCGTAGCGCGTGGTGCACCTCTTGGCATCCACAATCGCATATTTTTTTTTGTGGGTCAGCTTTTTCATACTGACCAATTCTTTGGTCTCAGCAATTTTTGAGTTCGCTTTTATTTTCTTTAAGATGGAAGACATTTTTTTTTTTAGTTTAAACAAATTTTTTGAAAGTTTAACTTATTTACTTTGTCAAGAGTGACTGAATTCAATAGCTGAGTATGCCCTGCTTTTATACTTACGAAAAAGTATAGACATTAAGCTTAATCTCTATATGTGTTTTTTTTTTTGATAAAATGTTACTCTAATCTAAGTCATACACAACATTCAAAAGGCTGCCGACCACCATACACATCATTCAAAGGCTGCAACTTTTGAACGATTTTATTTTTCATTACATTTTAAATTTAAAAATATATGTAAAATTTCTGGTAGGGGGTTTATATCAAACCCCCCTTTAATACCCTTTATAAATAAAGAGTAGAGCAGGTGGGCCACTGCTCTAAGACTATGAATATTTGTAGTGTCGACACTACCGAGCTCTTCCCATGCGGCATCCTGAAGCTGCTGGTATTCCCAGCATTGGTAGCTATACTCCTTCATCCACTTCTGCATCTCCAATAAAACGTTTGGCTGCTTTCTTTCCATGGTAGTTCTTCTTCTAACACATTGAAAAAACAAACGTGCATTAATATAAAAAACGGCGTTTATTAACTGTTTATCATTTTATTCATTGTCTCAACGAACTTTTTTTTATTATATTTACGTACCTACCTTTTTGGTTCAGTGCAGTTTTTTAAAAAAAATTTTTAGAGTTTAACTTTTCCTTATTTAATTTGTCAGGAGTGACTGAATTCAATAGCTGAGTATGCCCTGATTTTATACTTACGAAAAAGTATAGACATTTAGCTTAATCTCTATATGCGTTTTTTTTTTTTTTTTTTGATAAAATGTTACTCTAAGTCATACACAACATTCAAAAGGCTGCCGACCACCATACACATCATTCAAAGGCTGCAACTTTTGAACGATTTTATTTTTCATTACATTTTAAATTTAAAAATATATGTAAAATTTCTGGTAGTGGGTTTATATCAAACCCCCCTTTAATACCCTTTATAAATAAAGAGTAGAGCAGGTGGGCCACTGCTCTAAGACTATGAATATTTGTAGTGTCGACACTACCGAGCTCTTCCCATGCGGCATCCTGAAGCTGCTGGTATTCCCAGCATTGGTAGCTATACTCCTTCATCCACTTCTGCATCTCCAATAAAACGTTTGGCTGCTTTCTTTCCATGGTAGTTCTTCTTCTAACACATTGAAAAAACAAACGTGCATTAATATAAAAAACGGCGTTTATTAACTGTTTATCATTTTATTCATTGTCTCAACGAACTTT
Source organism: Eupeodes luniger (assembly GCA_951509635.1). Lineage (NCBI taxonomy): Eukaryota > Metazoa > Arthropoda > Insecta > Diptera > Syrphidae > Eupeodes > Eupeodes luniger. The sequence continues at coordinate 88,812,130 of OX608074.1, forward strand.
TTTTTTATTATATTTACGTACCTACCTTTTTGTTTCAGTGCAGTTTTTTAAAAAAAAATTTTAGAGTTTAACTTTTCCTTATTTAATTTGTCAGGAGTGACTGAATTCAATAGCTGAGTATGCCCTGATTTTATACTTACGAAAAAGTATAGACATTTAGCTTAATCTCTATATGCGTTTTTTTTTTTTTTTGATAAAATGTTACTCTAAGTCATACACAACATTCAAAAGGCTGCCGACCACCATACACATCATTCAAAGGCTGCAAATTTTGAACGATTTTATTTTTCATTACATTTTAAATTTAAAAATATATATAAAATTTCTGGTAGGGGGTTTATATCAAACCCCCCTTTAATACCCTTTATAAATAAAGAGTAGAGCAGGTGGGCCACTGCTCTAAGACTATGAATATTTGTAGTGTTGACACTACCGAGCTCTTCCCATGCGGCATCCTGAAGCTGCTGGTATTCCCAGCATTGGTAGCTATACTCCTTCATCCACTTCTGCATCTCCAATAAAACGTTTGGCTGCTTTCTTTCCATGGTAGTTCTTCTTCTTACACATTGAAAAAACAAACGTGCATTAATATAAAAAACGGCGTTTATTAACTGTTTATCATTTTATTCATTGTCTCAACGAACTTTTTTTTTATTATATTTACGTACCTACATTTTTGGTTCAGTGCAGTTTTTTAAAAAAAATTTTTAGAGTTTAACTTTTCCTTATTTAATTTGTCAGGAGTGACTGAATTCAATAGCTGAGTATGCCCTGATTTTATACTTACGAAAAAGTATAGACATTTAGCTTAATCTCTATATGCGTTTTTTTTTTTTTTTTTGATAAAATGTTACTCTAAGTCATACACAACATTCAAAAGGCTGCCGACCACCATACACATCATTCAAAGGCTGCCGACCGCCATACACAATATTCAAAGGTTGTCGACCTCTTTACCATGCGCTCCTAACCGCAAAACATCAATACTGATAAGCCATACACATCCATTCTTTAAGTATTTTAATCCACAGAATTATTTTCTTTAATCTGTGAAATTCCCATACATATTTTTATGAAACCACAATTTCTATTTACGTCAAAATATAGAACATTTTTTGCACATCTAATCTGTGAAATTCCTATACATATTTTTTATGAAACTTCAAACTATAACCGAAAACGTTAACCCAATTATTTTTAAAATGTATTCTTATCACCTCTTTACAATAATTCAAATGTTCTGATCATCTTCTTCCCATTCGAAAATTTAAATCTTATACATCATGCAGTACATTAAAACATTTCTTATCATCTACTTTTTTAAATTCTCACACATCACAGTATTGGTATTCTTCTCAAACAACAACACTCACTTCAATTTTATTTTAAACACTAGTCGAATTTAAACTACACAACCATAACTTCACCATAGCTCACCCCATACCACGCCTGCTTCGTCGTTATTTGACTTCGAAACAGTGAAGAAGTGCTATTTTCATTTTATTTTCAAGTAAAAAAAGTCCAAGTGTGTTAGTAAAATCTAAAGTTGGCAAGTTGCCACAGTTTTATATAACTCATCGGTAGCCCAGTGGAGGTGGCGTCTGCAGACGAATCCAGAGGTCGTGGGTTCGAATCCCGAGCGGAGTCGACAAAAAATATTATTGCTTTTTTTCACAATCGAGAAATTGCTGATTTCATCGATTGGGAAGAGAAGCAAATGGTAAAGGAGAAGAAAGCGGGGGTATCGAAAGATACCTCGGCCGACACATCAGGTGATATTGCGGTGGTAACAGCAGCGGTATCGAAAACAACATCTGGCCAGGCATCAGACCAGGGCATAGCGACAGCAACAGCTAACAAAAAGAGGAAGCTGAAGAAGCATAGCCCTAACAAGGTGGAGAGGGCTAACGCCGCTAAGCGGCGTGATATGCGCAAGGCAATGGAGGGTGGTAAGGTAGGAAATACCACTGAGACTGAGTTCTCAGACTACGATGAGTCTGAGAAAACAGAATACATTTCCGAAGGTGGAGAGGGGCTCTTCAGGCCACCAAATATGGATATAATCATATCCGATCCAGAGCCAGTCCCGCCGACAACGAAAGCTTTAGAGGTAGAGGCGGACCCCCATGATGAGACATCACTGGTAAAGGCCCTGCAAGCTCAACAAGCAAAAATTAGCAAATACGAGGAAGACCTCAGAAAGCTCAAGGAGGAAATGGAGCCCCTCCTCAGCCAGCTGAAGTTAAAGCAAGAGGCGCGCCGACAACAAGAGGCAGCGCAACGGCAACAAAAACAACAGCAGCAAAAACAACAGCAACAACAACCACAGCAGCAAAAACAAACACAACCCAAGCCCGCTTCTAAAAACACAGGGGCGGAGCAAAACAAAAAGACGCCAGCAGCAGTGACAGGCCCAAGTTCTGAGGGCCCATCGACCTCAGATAAAGCAATGCAGCAGCAACAACAGCAGCAGAAACAACAGCAGCAGAAACAGCAGCAGCAGAAACAGCAGCAGCAGATACAGCAGCAGCAAAAACAGCAGCAGCAGCAACACCAGAAACAACCACAGCCTAAAAAGGAGAAGGTGCCACCGATTAGGACCTACCGGGTTGACCTGCAGGACTTGAAACAGGTATGTAAGTCGGCCACTAAGGGCAAGTTTCTCATTAATATTTTAAATGAAAAAGAAAAGCGATATTCGGTACAGTGCTTCTCACTGGCCGAATACAATTTACTTAAAGAAGTGCTAAAAGAGGCCACCGCTGAGTTCTTCAGCTACACGCCCAAAAGCGAAAAATTTCAAACGGTCCTTCTGAAGGGCATAAGTTCCTGCACGGAACCGGAGGCGCTCTTAGCTGAGCTCCGTGAAAAAGCCACTGACGATCTCGATTTTATCGGGGTCAAGCCTTTCACTACGGTGAAGTCCAGACGAGGGGGTTATAGGCTGCCAATGTTCCTCGTAACATTATCGCCCCAAAGCAGTTTTGATAGTGTGAAGAAAATCGAATCTCTCGACTATCAAACTGTACACTGGGAGAAATTAAAAAGGCACGACGACATTTTACAATGTACGAAGTGCCAGAGGTTCGGCCATGCCAAAGCCAACTGCTATATGCAGCCGTGCTGTGTCAGGTGCTCAGAAACCCACAATGAAGGAGAATGCAAGCTGGGGAATGAGCGGGTTGAGGATTTAACCCAGCTCAAGTGTGTCCTTTGTGGAAACCAAGGGCACCCTGCTAACTATAGGGGTTGCCCTAAGGTCCAACAAATGAAACAAAAACAGGCCAGTCAAAAAGCCGTAGTAAGTCGAACAGTTCGACAGGCTCCAACACAAAAATTCGTGGACCCCAAATTTTCCTACGCCCAAATGGTGTCAGGGAATGGGAACACGAGACAGGCTCCACCAACGGTTGCCCCAAAGGCCCCTGTGCCTAAGGCACCAGAGGTGCAGCCTGACATTGTAGCCTTGTTGTTGAACATTCAAGGTCAACTTACAGGACTGCAAAGTCAGATAAAGGAGCAAGGCAAAAGGGTAGACCATCTCTACTCTTTGTTGCCTGGCCTAGCGCAATTTAGACCATAATGGGCGCGCTGCCGGAGACGCGCCTAAAAGTCCTAGCTGTGAATGTAAATTCACTGATTAGGATTGAACGAAGAGCCAATATGTTCCAATTGTTGAAAGACTACAGTCCCGATGTGTTTATGGCTAGCGAAACTAAGCTAAACCACAAACACAAATTGACTCATAAAAATTACAATATCGTAAGAAGAGACCGGCCCGACTCCACTCAAGAGGGCGGTGTCGCTCTCTTTATACGAAAAGGCATTAATTATAAAGTTATATACAACAATGAATTGCGAAAGCTCAAGACGCTAGAAGTTTGCGTTGTATGCATCTCTCTCACTCAAGGGAAGCGGATGTATATGATTGCGGCTTATGCGGCTGGAGCTCCGCAGGTTACTTACTTTGCTTCAGAACTCGAGATTCTTTTTAGGGAACTGAAACTGAGCTTGGAAGAAAACTATTTCATCTTGGCCGGTGATTTGAACGCAAAACATGAAGATTGGGGAAATCAACATAGTAATCCCAGAGGTAACCATCTTTTTAATTTGATGAATCTTTACAGCGTTGAATATGGCGTCGACCTGTTGGCTACTGAAAAGCCGTCGTATCCAAGAAGCGGTTCCTTTCTGGATCTTTTGCTTTACGACACAAGACTGACAATTACAGACAAAGTGGGTAATCATCCTCGAAACTGCTTACAGACAGTCGAGTACGACAGTGATCACTGCGGACTGGCTGCTGTAATGCAGATTCCGAACGAACGCGTGGAGTTGGAGGAATACGTCGCAACGCATTCTTACAATTACAGTAAGATGCGCTGGCCTCGTTTCACCAACGCCCTAGCGAGAGAACTTCGTTCGAGTGACATAACCCCACCAAACAACAGAAACCTGACAAATACAGAAATTGACCAACATTTACAACAGATGGACGAAATAATAAAACGAACAATGGAACGGACAATACCAAAGTACAAAGAACGGGACCAAATGGACGCTTACAGAAACGCGACTATTGATGCACTACGTAGGCACAAGAGTGGCTTACTGACAAGACTCAAAAACTTGTACAGACGACTGACAGACCCACACGACTTGGAGGTTAGGACACTGAAGTCGTCAATAAAAAATGTCAATCTGTTGATTAAGGAGAACTACAGGTTATCAATCAACAAGTACTGGGACCGCAAGATCCGGTCAGTTAATTCAAGTGACCCTAGTATGTTCCCTAAAATCAAAAAGATATTTAGGAAAAAGAACGACAATGACCTTCCGTGTCTGAAACTTCAAAGAACTGACGAGAACACAGACGTACTCAGGACAGCGCAAATAGATCCAGAAGAAGCCATCTTTGATGATGACTTTTTTATAATTGAAGATCCGAAGGAAAAAGTGGAGACGGTGGGAGCTGCTTTCCAGCAAGTGTACAAGGTGAATGTTAGCATTCGCCCCAACCACGATCTGGAAAACAGAGCCCTACTTAATCACTTTTACCTTCGAAATGATATAACACAATGGCGATCTGAGAACCGCGGTTTTATGCGGTTCGATGACGATTCCTTGGCAAATGCCATAATCGCCGAGCAAACGGGACCAAGTCCCTTGTTAGTGACGAAGGTTGAGCTTCAGCTCATCTTCAACTCAATAAAAAATAAAAAGTCAGCAGGTGTCGATGGTATATCCAACGTTGTACTAAGACATTTACCGATGGAGGCAATTGACATTTACACCACACTCTTCAATAATGCACTGAATAATGCATATTATCCAGTGCATTGGAAGACCGCTGTGGTTCATCCTCTCCCGAAAAAGGGAAAGGACAACTCCAACCCGTCAAATCTTCGGTCGATAAGTCTTCTTCCGAGCATCAGCAAAGTTTTCGAAAAGATCATCAATAGGGCTCTGACTAAGTGGGCTGCGGACAACAAAATAATTCCGGATAAACAGTTCGGGTTCAAGGCGGGTCATGACACAATTCATGCTGCGTCTAAACTCGTTTCTGATATCCAATGGAATAAAACAAAACAACAATGCACAGGTGCTGTTCTGGTTGATTTGGAAAAGGCCTTTGACACCGTATGGTTAGAGGGTCTTTACCTAAAACTGAGCAGGCTTGGCATAAGCAAGCCATTGTTGTATATGCTTTATGATATGCTTAACGGTAGAAAGTTTGTTGTCAAAAGTGGCAATGTAACTTCTACCACAACATTCTTAATAAAAAATGGTCTTCAACAGGGAGCGGTGAATTCGCCGATTCTCTTCAGCATTTACACCAGCGATCTGATAGGTAGTCTTACAAAGGCAATTGCGTACGCCGACGATCTTATTGCGTACAGAACGGCCCGAAAGGTTGAGGTTATTAGAATTCTCTTGCAGCGTGATTTCGACAAGATTCAGCGATATTGCGACGACTGGAAACTGAAAATAAATGTCCAGAAGTCGGAGACAATTCTGTTCCGGACTCCGTTGGCTAGGGCCACGAGGGATACACGCAAGAATTGGCGCAAGATGGTTATCGTTGATCTTCACGGGCAGCCATTAGCGAGCAAAAGTGTAGTGAAGTACCTCGGTATCTGGTTAGATCAGTATTTATATTTCGACAGACATATAAATGCTGCTCTGACCAGGGCCAGAGGAGCCTTCGCTCTGACGAAACGGCTGTTTTTTAGCAGTCGGCTTGACCCCAGAGTAAAGGTAATTTGCTACATGGCCCTCATACGGCCGATGATCGTTTACGGTTGTCCTGTGTGGTTCAACGTTGCCCCTTCCCAGATGGAGAGGTTCCGGGTGTTCGAGCGGCAGTGTTTACGACGCTGTACCGGCTTATATCGAACAGCCGAATCCTCTTACGTGCATTACTATTCCAACGAGGTCCTATACAACGGGGCTCGAATCAACAGAATTGACAATTTCGTGATAAAACTCGTTCGAGGTCACATTGCAAGAGCTATGTCTTCGACCAACAATTTAATTTTCGGGGCGTTCTATCCGAACGACGAGTATTTTGAAAGTGCACGCTTGAGCGGCTTCATTCCACCAGAAGCATTCCTCTTCTTAGATAGATGCGGTCTGATACAGGATAGATTGGCAGTTCCGTTAATCTACCACGTCAGACGACGAACCGTGGATAGGCGACTCCTGTACAATCGGGACGTCATGGCACAAGGCGGAGCAGAGCTCCTTCGGTTCAGTAGGGCTGTGTCCGAAAGGGACCGAACTGATAGGGTGAAGCAGGAGAACCAGTTTTGGTGGCTTCAATCGGCACTTGATAGTGAGTAGTCGGGATGGGGTTTTAAGCCTTGGCCGGCTTACATACTTGTTTTATAGTTTTAGGGTTTAGTTTTAAGTAGAATAGGCATGGTGGCACAAAAAAAAAACATACAAAAAAAAATAAAAAAATACAAAAAAAAAAAAAAAAAAAAAATACAAAATACAAAAAAATACAAAAAAAAATAAAACATGGAATAATCAAAAAAAAAAAAAAAAGACAAAATATGAAAAACAAAAAAAACGTTAGATAGTTAGATTTGCTGCTGTGGTTGTTCTAGTTTTAAGTAGTTTATAGGTAGAATAGGTAGTTTTAGTTAGCTTTAAGTTTTATATTAAGGACCTTATTTTAAGTAGTTTTAAGTAAAATAAAAAAGGATATTGATATAAGTTTTTTCAAATTTTCTAATAAATACAAAATAAATAAAATTTAATTGAAGTAAAATAGATCTTAGGGCCGAAAGGCATTATTATTAAGTATTATAGTTTAACTTAGAGTGTCCGTATGGGACCAGTAAGTTAGTAATAAGTTATGGATAATTAGGCTAGTTTTATGAATTTTTGTCTAGCTTTAAGATAGTCTTAAGAATGAATTAATAAAAATGAATTTAAAAAAAAATAAAAAAAAAAAAAAAAACCACGCCTGCTTCTTAAACTCACATTCTTCGGTTCGAGCCCCAGCCCCACTCAACATTTTTAAAATTATTATTATTGCTACGTCACTACCTAACAAACGTTAACCACAACTATTTAAAATATAAGTAGGTATTCTTAATCACCTCTCTCACTCAAACATAGTGCTGTCTCTTTCTTACGCCGAATTCCCAGGCCAAAGTATCCCCATTCCTACTATCGTCGTCGTCGTCGTTGTTGTCATCGTCGTTATTATCGTCGTCTGCTTCCTCATCATTATTTTCCCTGTCATCTTCATTAGTGTTAGTGTTTGGATTGAATTCGCCACGCAGCTGCAATGGAACTTCCATGAGTCTCAATATAAGCTCCGCCTTGTTTCCATTGGTTTTCAACCCCAATGCACACAACCACGATTTTAACTGCGGGACAGTATACTGCTTAAAAAGTTCTATGTCTGCCATCGTGTTTTTTCTTGTTTGTTGTATATCGAGTCTCGAATATTTTTAAACTGCGCACTAGCAACGGCCGCTTGGGTTGGTTAATTTTCGTTTTGATTTTTTTTTTCTAGGAGCGCTGCGCACAATAATTTAAGTCACTCGCGAGGGCCAGACAGACAATTAAATATATATTTTTCTTTTGATTGCGTATCTTAGAGGTACGATATAGCACTATGTACAGTACATATATAAATGCACTCGCGAGGGACTATCGTTTTTTTCGCGTCTATTTAATTCTTTCCTTTTTTCATTCTTTTTTTAACAATTACTTTGTTTTTTCTTTTTATTTACCGATGGGTGTAATCGCACTTCTGATTTTTAGGCGTAAAAAAAAACACTAAGACTTCACTTTATTACGTTTTTTTCCTTTTTGCGTTTCAATAAGACGACTGGTTGTTTTCTCGGTCAGCATTCAACTGAACTCTTTTGATTTTATTAAATATATCCTACCTATACGGCAGCCAGTTTCCCCTCTTACAATTTCCAGTGCATATCTCTCTTAATTTTTAATTTATCGTTCATTTACTTTTCATTTTTACTGCCACAGTTCGGCCATCCTGACATTGTAATCGCCCGACTTACGCTTAATTAATAAATCATTATTTATCCAAGGTTTCATATTCGCTGCCTCCCATATACCCTCATATGGAATTTGTGTCAACTGAAAACCCTCAACATCTTTTTAAAAATATCTATCATTTGGTAACGACTTAACGACTCTATACGGACCCTTGAATTTAGGAGCGATTTTCTTGCATGCACCTGGATTTGAGATAAAATTCCTTATCATAACATAATCTCCTACTTTATACTCTCTTTCAAATAAAATACGGCAACTTATTTTTCCAAGTATGGAAAGAGGACTTTTATTGATTTCGCAATAGGAACCGAAATTTAACAAGTTTAATTTTACATTTTCTTGTATTTCATTACTTAAATATCTAATTTTTATGAGGCTGACTGGGCTGCCGGTGTCTAGGAGTGAGTCTAATAATAATAATACGTTAGGATAATTTACAAATATAAATTCTATATTTCTTACATACTCTTCTTCGGAATCCGAATTCAAGTACCCAATTGCTGGAAGCTGCTTCCTCTTTGAACACTGAGCCACCAAATGCCCCATTCCAGCACAAACAAAACATGCTCCAGGTTTACGTTTTTCCTTAAAACATTCATTTGCCATATGTCCGATGGAGTTGCAATTAAAGCAACGAACTTTCTCATCGGTGCCTGCCACTGCTTGTCGTGATGTTCCTGCTGTCATTTTCGGTTTTGTTGGGAGCTTGATTGATTTAAAAGCCTCCAACAATTGAGACTTCTTGGTGAAGCATTGAAGTCTTGCACTTGATGCCAATGTCTCGTCTAGTATTCCTTCGATTAACTGCTCGATCATTTCTTCTTCATCGACTTGCAATCTATTACCCAAAATTATTTTTTCCTAGAAATAGCCTTGGAATGTTTCGCCTGACAGCCACTTCCGTACTTCCAACAATTTCCACAACCTCAACTTGGATGGACGGTCATCGAATATAAACTGCATTTCAATCATCAGCTCATTGAACGTTACTGTTGTTATGTCATCTCTGGACTGGAACCACCTGAGTGCTTTGTCTTTTAATTTTAGTGACATAAGCACTCTCATACTGCTGTCCATAGAGGAAATATATTATCTAGAGTCCCGACTGGTACCCGTCTTGCCTAAAACACCCTCAAATTTTATTTGAGGTAACTCTCTTAAAAGCCCGTAACAACTACATAGAATCTGCATTTTCCCATAAGAAATGCACAGGACAACTAACACATGCTTATGCTAATGGGCAAAATTCTCTTAATTTAGTTTGTAGGCAAAAAGAGAGCAAACCCATTAAGTCGGGACTCTAGATAATATATTTCCTCTATGCTGCTGTCACTCAGCTCGTATGCAGTTTGAACATTCCTTTACTGCTTTTCGAAATACCCAAATGAATCTCCCGTTCCTCCAAAACCACCAACTAGTTCTTTAATTTCCATTCGTTTATTATCGTATACACTCTTTTTCCTCTCATTTTTATTTCTATCTTTTTCCTTTCTCTTAGCTAGCTCTATTTCATCTGTGTCCTCCTGCTCACCATCATCGTCGTCGTCGTCGTTGTTGTCATCGTCGTTATTATCGTCGTCTGCTTCCTCATCATTATTTTCCCCGTCATCTTCATTAGTGTAAGTGTTTGGATTGAATTCGCCACGCAGCTGCAATGGAACTTCCATGAGTCTCAATATAAGCTCCGCCTTGTTTCCATTGGTTTTCATCCCCAATGCTTACAACCACGATTTTAACTGCGGGACAGTATACTGCTTAAAAAGTTCTATGTCTGCCATTGTGTTTTTTCTTGTTTGTTGTATATCGAGTCTCGAATATTTTAAAACTGCGCACTAGCAACGGCCGCTTGGGTTGGTTAATTTTCGTTTTGATTTTTTTTTCTAGGAGCGCTGCGCACAATAATTTAAGTCACTCGCGAGGGCCAGACAGACAACTAAATATATATTTTTCTTTTGATTGCGTATCTTAGAGGTACGATGTAGCACTATGTACATACAGTGACGAGCAAAAGTGGTCAAATGTTTTCAATTATTTGAATAATTTACTAAAACTAAGCGTCTAAAATAAAATTAAAATATTTTTATTTTTTATTATTAAGATTATTAATCTTACATTTATTATTTATAATATTTTTTTCAAAAAAGAATATATTTTACAAAACAAAAATTATTTAATTCATTTTTGGACTTGTCCAATTATGCACGTTTAAAAAAATGCTTATTTTTTTCAGTATTTAGTCCATAATCCCTTATTTTTTATTACTTCTGAGCAACGCTTAGGCATACTTTCCACCAAATTATGAAGAAATTCTTGTGGAATATGACTCCATTCCAACTCTATTCGTTGCCAAAGCTCCTGAATATTCGATGGGTGATTTTGGTACTGCCCCAACCGTCGCTTCACAATTGACCATAAATTTTCAATTGGATTGAGGTCAGGGCTTTGTGCTGGCCATGTCATCGTCATAAACTGTTGATTTCTCAACCATTCTGTTACAATTTTCGAAGTGTGTTTGGGATCTCCGTCCTGCTGAGAAGTTATTTCACACTCATTGTAGCCCATAGATGCAGTAAAAGGTGGTAAATTTGTCTTCAAAATATCCAAATAATTTTCTTTGTTCATGATGCCATCGATTTTAACTAAGCGTCCGACAGAGTTCCACGAGAAACAGCCCCAAGCCATTACCGAGCCTCCTCCATGTTTCACGGTCTTCTGAACTTGATGTTGTTGAAGTCCTTCTCCAGGACGTGACCAATAAAAAGCTCTTCCATCCGTTCCTATTCTATTCACCTTCGTCTCGTCGGACCAAATTACTTTTTTCCATTGGTCTATGGTCCATTGTCTGTGCTTTTTAGCAAAAGCTAACCTGGCCTTAATATTTTTCGCTGAAAGCAGAGGCTTCTTTGGTTTCTCTTTAGCGGCTAATCCAAATCTTTTAAGGGCCCGGCGTGCAGTCCATTCACTAACTGACTTGTCTATGTTTTTGGCTGCCTGCTTAGGTGTTTTGGATCCACAACTTCTCAACTCCCTTTCCATTCTTCTAGCATCCAAGTCAGTAAGTAGTCGTTTCCGTCCTTTTTTTATTGATGGTACATCGATATTTTCGCTTTTTCTAATGTTTAGCACAGAAGTTTTTGAAATTTTTAATTGTTTTGATATTTCGCGAGATGATTCACCACTTTTTAGTAAGAAAATAGCGCGGTCCACGATATTTTTACAAATTTTGTTCATTTTGACAGTAATCCACACTAAACGTTTAAAAATGAACTTTTATTTGCAAGAAACTACGAAAAATGATAATAACCTAAACTGTTACTTTTGTAATAACAGTAAAATAAACAAAGCACAGTAGAGACTCAATGAAAAGATGATGTTTAATCTCTTAAAACTTAAACGTGCATAATTGGACACATCGGAAAATTATTATTATTTTTATTATTTTGTAAATTATATTATTTTTTTAAAATCTTATTATACATAATAATTGCTAGTTGGATAAACAAAATAAAAAAAATTAAAAAAATGTTAATGTTATTCAAAACTCTTACTTTAGAACAATTTTTTTAAATAGTCGAAAACATTTGACCACTTTTGCTCGTCACTGTATATAAATGCACTCGCGAGGCTTTCGTTTTTTTCGCGTTTATTTAATTCTTTCCTTTTTTCATTCTATTTTTAACAATTACTTTCTTTTTTCGTTTTATTTACCGATGGGTATAATCGCACTTCTGATTTTTAGGCGTAAAAAAAAAACACTAAGACTTCACTTTATTACGTTTTTTTCCTTTTTGCGTTTCAATAAGACGACTGGTTGTTTTCTCGGTCAGCATTCAACTGAACTCTTTTGATTTTATTAAATATATCCTACCTATACGGCAGCCAGTTTCCCCTCTTACAATTTCCAGTGCATATCTCTCTTAATTTTTAATTTATCGTTCACTAACTTTTCATTTTTACTGCCACAATATCAATAAAGATTTTTATAAAAAAAAAAAAAATTACAAAAAGATGTGTCTTATTTATTAATTTTAGGTATAGGAATCCAAGAGTTGTGATCGTATGAAAAGCCGAGCCATTTAACAAATAATCGATCTTTTTTCCTTTGAAGCACTTCCTCGACTAGATATGTATCGGGGAACTTAGTTTTCTGTAGTTCAAACTCATAAAACCCTCCTTTAATGGGATGTCCTTGGTGATCTTCCAATAGGTACGTTATTGGATTTGAGCGTTGCACTTTGGCTATCTTAAAGATTTCTGTGGTCCAATTCGGTGTGTATCCTTTATTGAAAACATGTTTGTATTTACTAATTCTGACAAAATCCCCGGTTTTAAACTTAGGAGTAATATTATGTATTTTGATGTGATTATAGATCTTGGAGAGTAATATTTTTTCATTTGCAGCATTGACTTCAGATGGTTTCATATTTATCGTACGATGTTTGGAATTATTGTACGTTTTTGTTAGTTGTTCTATAATATCAATTATAAAATGTAAAAGTACATTTAAATTCCGAATCTTACCCTCGCGAAGATTTAAATGTTAAATATAAACTGGATCGATATGCTATTGTCTATGAAATGTATAGTAAATTTCAACAATCGTATTATCAACAACAATCAAATCCACTTTTATCGCGACAAGAGTTTAAAAATATCGCCCAATTCTGGTTATTGATTGTTCTCGTCAAAATGAGTCAATCAAAACGGGTCCTGTGGATGTAAAAATTGAACTTAAAACATTAACTTCGATTCCTGCTTCAACAACTATGTATTGTTTAATACTTCATGATCGCATAATCGAGTACAATCCAATGACTGGAGAAGTTAACAAACTTATTTAAATGTTTTGTAAACTTTCAAGGTTTTAGAGGAATGAACAATGAGTTTATCTTAAAGGAAATGGCTGTGCTTTTTAATGGATATCACCAACATTTCATACTTACTCCACCATTTCACTCTAACTTTCTTCCGTCACCCCTCAAAAGACAAGCTCATTGGTTGCGTGAGTATCATCATGGTTTTACCTGGGATGGAGGAGATACAGATTTTTGCAAAGTTAAGTCATACCTTCGAAAAAAATTAAAAATGTTGTTTACGTCAAGGGTAAAGAAAAGAAACATTGGCTACAAAAACTTATTAATAACGAAAATGTTGAAGTCATTAACCTTGAAGATCTTAACTATAAGTGTCCTAATTTAAAAGAACTAAAAAGAATTTATCCAGATATAACTTTGAAATGTTGGTATCATGGAAAAATATGTGCACTCCAGAATGTTTATCTTTTGAGCAGATACATTAAAGAAGCTAAAAATTGTAATTAATATTTTCAAATAAAACCAAAAAAACTTTTGCTTAAAATTTTAAATAATTTTTTTTATTTTAATATCTGCATAAAGTGCGACTTTTTATTTACTATAATGATTAATATGATGATGATGATGATGGTGGGTTGGGTTTTTTTTCTTTTATATCCGTACGGCAGAGAACTGTGATCGTCGAAAAATTAACGTTTTCCAGCTCTTGGTTTATATGTCTTGACTTCTTCTACAGTAACTACCTGATGTTCTATGGTACGTCGTATATTGTTAGACTTTATGACAATACTTTCTTCAGAATCTTCTTGTATAGAAGAATTTAAAACGAATTTCATACGATCCTATTGGGATTTCAATTTCATATTCGCCCTCATGAAACAAATTATTATTCGCATCAACATTCGGTATAGAGTTGTACGTGTGAAAATCAATCAATCCACAAACATAGTCTTTGTCCAAGTTCAGCGGTGGAAAATTCATCAGTGGTCAGACCTGTAGAATTACTTTGGAAGATTCTACTGACCATCTCCCAAATGTCGCTAAATTTAATGGCGGAACAGTCTTTAAAGTTGTTCTAACCGCTACCCCGTTCGGTGGAAAAACTCTTTCCGCTAAAAGTTATTCCCACTTTATCAAGGGGATCCAGATCTTTCAAAGCATGTTTGAACATGCCGTTCAAACCTTCCCTTATCCAGGAAGTAGACACGTTCACGTTAATAAAAATCACCCCCAGGAAACTGAACAAAATCATGAACAGAACATGATGTTTAAGAGTTAAGTTTTTTCAGAAAAGATGGTCCATATGAGTGAAGAGAGAAAAGAATCGTTAAGTAAAAAGACATGTTAATTTTTTAAATATTTTTTTATTTTTTAATTAAATTTTAAGGCCACTGCCACCAGCGAAACGTCGTAAGATACATTTTTCAAATCTTTTAATGAAATGAGTGAAGAAGAAAAGAAACACATTTTTTTTTGAAATATTTTTATTTATTTTTTTATTACATTTTTATATTTAAAATTATATATATTATGTCTGGTAGGGGGCTTATATCAAACCCCCCTTTAAAAGCCTTTATTCGTAGAGAATAAAGCAGGTGGGCCACTGCTCTAAGGCTATCAATGTTGGTAGTGTCCACACTACCAATCTCCTCCCAGGCGGCATCCTGCAGCTGCTGGAACTCCCAGCATTGGCAGCTATATTGCTTCATCCAGTTCTGCATCTCTTGTACAATTTTTTTTGGATGTTGGTGTTCCATGGTAATTCTATTACTGATGATTATGATGATAATGCTCAAAGTATTTATACAAAAAAAGAAAATTCTTTTAATTATTTCAAAACCTCAATAATTCTGATAAAAACAAATAAAGTCAATATTTTTATGAAACCACTTAGAACAAAATATAGAACGGGTGTACTTCCCACAAAAAAAAAAAAACAATATGTTTCCAATGGATATTTGTTTTTTTCTTTTTACATTCTTTAAGTATTTTAAGCCTCAGAATTATTTTCTTTAATCTGTGAAATTCCCATACATATTTTTATGAAACCACATAATACTTACGAAAAAGTATAGACATTTAGCTTAATCTCTATAGTGTTTTTTTTTTTTGATAAAATGTTACTCTGACAAAATTTTTTTTAGTCAAACGGATATTTGATTGCTACATTTGAAATTCTTTTAATTATTTCAAACCTCAATAATTCTGATAAAAACAAATAAAGTCAATATTTTTATGAAACCACTTAGAACAAAATATAGAACGGATGTACTTCCCATAAAAAATATGTTTCCAATGGATATTTGTTTTTTTTTCTTTTTACATTCTTTAAGTATTTTAATCCGCAGAATTATTTTCTTTAATCTGTGAAATTCCCATACATATTTTTATGAAACCACAATTTCTATTTAGGACAAAATATAGAACATTTGCACATCTAATCTGTGAAATTCCCATACATATTTTTATGAAACCACAGTTTCTATTTATGACAAAATATAGAACAGCTGCGCGTCCGAAAAAATATGTTTCCAGCGGACATTAGATTTTTTTTCTTTTTACCACAAAAGAAATCTAAGAATTTCTGCTAGAATGTGTAAATCTGACAGAAGAACTTATATGGTTGTATTTGTATAATACACAACCACCGCGCCTCACCCACTACCCACAAAGGCTGCCGACCTCTTTTCTCACTTATGTATGTAGACATATAAACCCATGACATTAGATTTTTTTCTTTTTGCATTCTTTAAGTATTCTTACTAGAAAAAAGAATGGAAGACTATATATGTATGTAGGCATAATAAACCCATTAAACAAAATACAAACCACAAATTACAATGAATCATAAAAAAAACATATAGTGATAACACCCATTACACATTTCTATAACTCACACTGGCACGCGCTCCTAACCGCAAAACATCAATACTGATAAGCCATACACAACCACCGCGCCTCACCCACTACCTACAAAGGCTGCCGACCTCTTTGCCACGCGCTCCTAACCACACAAAAAATTCCCAGACTACAGTGTCCCCATTCCTACTCATGATCGCATCATTGAATACAGCTCTATCACAGGAGAAATTAGAAAACTTACTTAAAAAAAAAAAAAGTTCCTAGCATTATACTTCTGACCGAAACTGAAAACACCATACACATCTGATCATTTAAAGAAAATAAATAAAAACATTTTTGAATTTTTTTTTTCATAATTATTGTTTTTATTTTTTTTTTTATTTTTATTAATCAAAACAATCAAAAGCATTGACGCTTTTGACTAAACATGAAGATGTCGTCATCGTCATCGTTCTCGCCTGCATCATCCCCTGGATCCTTCCGTTTTGATCCATGGCTGTCTGTATGAGGAAGGAATTTTACCCCTTCCTCGGAGCACCCCATCATCCTCAATGAGGTCAACGCCGCTACTTCAATATCCGTGAGAGCGTTAAAACGCTCCTCCAGAAAAACCTTACAACTCTCCAGCTCAACGAGTATCTTTATACTGAATCTTGTAGTACACCTCCGTGCACTTACAATATTTTGAGCTATGTTCGATATCTCCTTAACGGGGATAAGAGGTTTCTCTCGACTTAGTCCTTTCAACTTGGCTAATAAGGAATCCATGTTAGAAATTAATCACTGAATGAACAAAATACCAAAAATATTCCTCTTTTATACCGTTTAGCTATGAAAATTTGTGGATTATAACAGTCGGAGCTTCATGTGTGGTTTTCCATTTTTTTTTTTTTAATTTAGATTATGATTTTGGAAGGTCATTTTCATTATAAAAAAAAATTAAAACAACCACATATGCCAGAAGTAAAAATGACTTCTATTACTGCTAAATCAAACATACATTAAACAAAAGAATTCGATAACGCTCGAATAAGTTGTTTGGGAACGATATGCCATTCTCTACGATATGTACACCAAGTTCCAACAATCATATTACGGTAGAACACCATCAGCTCTTTTATCAAAACAAGACTATAAAAACGATGCTCCAATCATTGTTATTGATTGTTCTCACCAAAACGAAGCAATAAAAAGCGGAACTATAGATGTAATGGTTGAATTGAAAACAAATACAAGTGTACCGCCACTTACATCAATGTATTGTGTTATAATACATGATCGCATCATTGAATACAGCCCTATCACAGGAGAAATTAGAAAACTTACTTAAAAAAAAAAAAAGTTCCTAGCATTATACTTGTGACCGAAACTGAAAACACCATACACATCTGATCATTCAAAGAAAATAAATAAAAACATTTTTGAATTTTTTTTTCATAATTATTATTTTTTTTTTTTTTTATTTTTATTATTTTTATTTTTTTTTTTATTTTTATTATTTTTATTTTTTTTTTTATTTTTATTATTTTTATTTTTTTTTTTATTTTTATTATTTTTATTTTTTTTTTTATTTTTATTAATCAAAACAATCAAAAGCATTGACGCTTTTGACTAAACATGAAGATGTCGTCATCGTCATCGTTCTCGCCTGCATCATCCCCTGGATCCTTCCGTTTTGATCCATGGCTGTCTGTATGGGGAAGGAATTTTACCTCTTCCTCGGAGCACCCCATCATCCTCAATGAGGTCAACGCCGCTACTTCAATATCCGTAAGAGCGTTAAAACGCTCCCCCAGAAAAACCTTATAACTCTCCAACTCAACGAGTATCTTTATACCGAATCTTGTAGTACACCTCCGTGGACTTACAATATTTTGAGCTATGTTCGATAGCTTGTTATGCCGTGGAAATAAAAGATTAGTCGAGTTTGGTTTTAATAAAATAAAGAGGTATCTTTATTGTTTCGAGTTTTACTTAAGACTAACTTACAAAAAATTGAATGTGGAAATATCAACCACAGATTTACTTTTATACTTACATACATACATTAGATAAACAAATGCATCAAATATGAGATTCATATTGGATGCTCAAGCAAGATAAAAAGTGAAGTGGTATGCATAAACATTCTGTCTTTGATTACTATGAATTTAATGATGAGACGTTTCGGTCCCCACTTGAAGAGTATTATGTTAATTTAAATAATGATTTGAACAAAGAACTCTAGGATGAAGAATAAACATTCAAAACGAAGAATGTGCAGACTAATAAAAATCAAATTTACTATCATGCTTATGCATAACACCTCCCCCCTTAAAATGAAAATTATATTTTTTTTTATTTTTTTAAAAATTAATTTTCTTCAACTTCAAATACATTTGAATTTGGTCTTCTTATTACAGTTTTATTTTTTCTATTATCATAGTAATGTACAATTTTTTCTCTTTCAATTACAGGTTGTTTATTCTTTTTATTAAAACAATTGCGAAAGATGATGATACCACTTCCCTTAATACATTTTAGAAAACAGGAAATTATTGTTACAATTATTATTATTCAGCTCATTCCTAATATGGTACCTTGTACATGAGGAGGTATAGATTTTAATTTCCTTGTGATATAATTTTGCTGGTTTTTAATTTCTATGGTTAAATCTTGCAGTTCGTTTAAATTTTTAAGTTTTATTTTAGACAACGTTATATCCTCTACATCCAAATCATCTAATTTTATATTAAAACAACGGTCCTCAGGTGCAGGACGATAAATATCTTTATTTTCTATAAAAACTTCTTTTTCAGGAGATTTAATTCTCGTTTCTATTGTCTCGAATATACAATTTTGTTTCAATTTCAAAATTCCAATATTATTAATGAAACCTTCTTCATTATTTTTCTTTTCAGAGCTTAAGACAAATAAGTATTTGTTCTGTGTAATTTTTTGGAAAATTTCTATATGATTAAGTACTTGTTTAAGTTTACAATTATTGTTTCTTCGATTCATGAAAATAACAAGTTCACAATCATCATTCGTAACACTATTTTTAAATTCTAATTGATTACATATAAAATATTTATCAATTTTCTTACAATCTTTTGAAAGTTCGTTACTCAAAAAGTATTCTTCTTTGTTGTCTTTAATTATAAAGAATTAATGTTTTGGTTCTATTACATATAAAATTCCCTTCGTTCTATATGGCAAGTTTATCATTTCGTAAACTTCTGATTTTGAATTTTCAATTAAAGGAATTGACAAAATAACTACTAGTCTTTCTTCTTTTATATAAGCTATTGGATTTATTTCTTTCATAACATAACTATAAGATTCTAGACTTGGGGTAAAAAGCATTAAATTTTCTTTGTCACTAACTTTCAATAATTCAATAAAATGTTTTGGTTCAATAATAATCGGATGTATTACGTTACTTTGTAGAAAAAGGATTGCTTCAGTTATTTGATTTATAGTAAACTCAATATGATTTATAAGAAAGTAAATTTGTATCTTATATTCAATAAAATATTCTCTTAAAACAAACCGTTTCCTGTCCTTATTTACTGTATTTGACATTTTTTCTAATGTAATCGTTAAACTATTGGTAGGATTTCCTAATTCGAAATATGCTTCTTTTATGATCAAATTTTTTTTATTTAACCCATCCAAAATTTGTATTTCCTCTTGTTGACTTTTATGGACATATTCACTATTCTCTTTAGTTATTCTTATTGCTTCTTCGTAATGTTCAGCATCTTTACTATCTAATGTTCCAAACAACATTTTCAAGCCTGATCCAACGATATTTAAGAGACCTCTTTTATATCTTCTATCAACTCCTAATAAATGATAAATAATTCTTAAGTCTTTCCTTAAAGCTAAGATTTGTATTTTAGTTTGCTTAATAAATTCCACACATTCAGGAATTTCTATTAAACAGTCATCTTTAACATTAGTTACAAAATTAGTTAATACGTCAATTTGATCGGTTATTTGGTTCAGATCAATATTGGTAATAATAGAAATTTTGCCTGTTTGTTGCCTTAATTCTCCAATATTATTGTAATATATTCCATTCGACTGGAAATTCTCCCATATATTACCCACAACGGCATTACTGATTATTAACAATATGTAAAAAAAACTTGTCAGTTTTTATAATGTTTAATTTTTCCTTTATTATATTTAATAAATTGGTTATTTCTTTTTATGACTACAGAGTCTCCTATAATTTTAAGTATTTTAAAGGGTCCAGAGAATTTTTCTCCAAACTTATCCCTTTTGTCATTCTCTACTAAAATTAAATCTTTAACTTCAAAATCTTTAATTTTCCTACCTAAGTTTTGGTCGTACCTTTGTTTTGATTTTAATTTATTTTGAAGCTGTGTTTCCTTTACTTGTTTTTGGATTCTACATAATTTTAATTGAAGTTCTTGAGTGTAATCCGTATTTGTTTTATATTTAAGAGTTCCGAAATCGCTAGGTGGATTTGCTTTCCTACCAAATACAATTTCGTAAGGTGTAAAACCTGTACTACTATGCTTTGAAGTATTATAACAAAATGAAGCGTATTGAAATAATTTTGCATATTCTGGTTTAGTTCTACAGTGGCTCACAATGAAAATGGCCCACACCGAGCTGAATTTTTTTTATAAGAAAATGTCACTCAACTCCAATAATATAAAAAGAGAAATTGTTCATTTCAATAGGATAATGTATTCTTTATTTAAAAACATTAAATATTTCAATATTCGATTTAAAAAATAACAATATAAAATAAAATAACGACAAAAAAATTAATATCATCAAACAGTGAAAATGGCCCAACAAAACTTTAGTAGCAAGAAGAATGGTAGGAGCGTGTTGAAGTTTTTTTTAGTATTTGGTCGGGTATCCTTTTTGTCTTATAACAGATTTAAGACGATTTGGAATAGATTCTACAAGAGTTTTGGTGTAGTCAGGGCTTATTTTATTCCACTCCTCCAATAAAACCCTTTTAAGATCACTTGTTCGAAATGTCATGTTTACGAATTTTAATTTCCAATTTTTGCCACACATTTTCAATAATATTCAAATCTGGTGATTGCGGTGGGGTTTTTATCACCCTTGGACACTGGACAGTGGTACAATAACCATTCTTTAACAATTCCAGCCGAGTGCTTCGGATCATTATCTTGGTAAAAGTGGAAAGTATTTTCAATCCCAAGTTTTTCAGCACTTCTTTTTAAATTATTTTTCAAAATATTCAAATACTGATATTTGTCCATATTGCCCTCAATAAAATGTAAGGTACCAACCCCAGAAGCCGAGCACGCACCCCAAACCATTACATGACCACCAGCACCACCATGTTTAATTGTAGGACGCAAATGCTTTGGATGCATCTCTTCATTCGGCTTTCTCCATACGTTGACCCTACCATCTGATCCAAAAATGTTGTATTTACTTTCATCCTTAAATAGGACGTTTTTCCATATCTGTACAAAATGAAGCATATTCTGCAATTTCTTCAGCTATCTTAGCTAACTTATCATTAAGCTCTAAAATACTGTTTACCTTTAAAGACATAATTTCATTGGTGAGTGTCATCTGGCCCTTTCTAGGTCTGTAATGAGTTTTCATCCTTTCCTCGCATTCTTTCCAGGTTTCTGGTGGGTTGATTTTTAGAAAGTTCTTTGCTGCTCCAGAAATTTTATAGTGGTATATTATTCCAAAAGCTGTCTTCTTCTCTTCTTCACCATTCAAGTCTTGTATTTTTTTGTTGATGATGTCAATGAATGACGGTAATTCTCCTGGTTCTCCTTTGAAAACTGGAATGAATTCCAACTCTTTTTGGATTCTGGTTGACGATTTTGAATTCTGTACAACTAATTGTGTCAGCATAACTATACACTGTTGTAGTTGTTCTTAATTTTGAGCCATTGTTTTTTGTTTTATGAACTGTTTTCTTGTTTATTAAAATCACCTCACTTTTTTTCTGATTATTTGCATTGACTGATTTTTAGTCTGCTAAATCACTAATTGAAAAAAAAAGTTTTAAATTTTTTTTTTTTTTCTTTTGTTTCTCAAATCTTCCAACTGTTTAATTCAATAGTAGAGATAGGGACGTAATTCCAACACAAAACAAATTTTCTTAAGCTTCGTTTCTTCACGATTTGTAAATCTTACTTAAACCGCTTCGTTTCCACTGTATTCAGACAATTTTCTTTTTGCGTTGTTTCGTTTTCGGTTCTTCTTTTCGCGACTGCGCGTGTTATGATTAAAACAAACAATCTTCGTTCAGGTCAAAACAATGACTGAAATCTTTATTTCTCTTCTTATGTCTCTACCTTAATAATAACTTATACATGTAAAAATACCTAAAATCTAGATGATGACGGCATGGAGAATCCGATGCAGTCGTTATTATGTACATCGGTGTTGTTTACATTCATAACACGCGCAACACATTGTGCTAATGTGTGGATATAATTTGTAGTGTTTTTAATTGTATATTATTGTAATTTGTAATCTATTTTTTTTTTTTTTTTTTGAAAAATAGAAAATAAAAGGCAAGTGAATTGGTTGGGACTCGAACAGGAGATGTATGGATTGAGAAGCAAGCTCGCAACTCATTGTGCTAATGTGTGGATATGTTTTGTGGTGTTTTCCAATGCACAGCATTTTTTATTGATATGAAAGGTACAGGATATCTCATGCGGGGTTCTTTTCTTCTTCATATTCTTCAGGTTCTGAGTGTCACCAAATTCTTCTATGTTTATAATCATAACGTTTTCATTTTTGATTATTTCTTCAAGCCATGTTTTTTTCTCCTCTCCCTTACAAAAAACTATAGAGTTGGATCTTACTATAGTCTGGAATGTTTGCTTAACAAATGTTAAGCTACTTGTTCCATCCTCCCAGGCTAGACCATGATGGTTCCGCTTCAACCAATTCGCTTGTCTCTGTAAAGACGGTGATAGGGTAGAAAAATGGTATGGAGGCTTGATTAGGAACAGATGGAAGCCACTGTTGCTGCTTACAAGAGCAACTTCCTTGGGGATAAATTTATTGTTAGGTCCAGTAAACCCTTGAAGATCCGCGACAAAATGCATATTGATTACTTGATAGTTGAATGGTATTTTTGACGGAGATGAACTCGCTTAAATACTATTCCATTCTTCGATAAGGATTTTTTTTTTTAATCTTATACATTGCTGGATTAGAGTTAAAAAAAAATTAGGGGTTTTGGATATGTGCCTCACATGGTGTCCTCACCACTGGTGCCGTCGAACTTGGTACTCCTGTTTTCCTTGGATTTCTTAGCCATCCTGACTGTCCTGCTACGGGTGCTCCTGCAGCCCTTACCATCCTGGTATCCTCAAGCGATCCTGTTTGTTTGTCCAGGAAGTTCAGCATCTCGGTCACTTCCGGTGCCTCCGAAGACCGTTGTGACTCCCACTGCCTTTTTGTGTCTGGGTTCAGTCTTTCATGCAGACCGAACACGAATACCAACCCCTAGTGTTCTACTGGTAATTCCAGGGCATTTAGCTGTCGGATGACTTCATAGGTGTCGTTTGACATTTTTTGAAGGTCCTTGGCCGTAGGTCTTCCTGATAGGAATGGCAGCCTGTTAAATTTACTTAATTGCTCTTTGGCAATGTGGTACGGCTTGTGATAAAGCTTTTTAAGGCGTTCCCAGGCTTCTTGGTAGCTTCCTTCGGCCAAATTGCTCTGTCTTAGAGCCTTCTCCGCGTCTCCTGACAGCGAATTCTTTAAATATGAGTATTTATAGGCTGTAGACAACTCCGGGTTATCATGGATGGCAGCCTTGAATCTGTCTCCGAAACTCATCCAATCGAGCAGAGCTCCTCCAAACTTCCACCATGTAGGCCTTAGGTCATGATGCTGCATTGGAAGTGTAAGGCTTACGTTGACCTGTGGGGTATTTCCAACATCCAACAAGTACTAGTATACTTAGTTGTATCTCCTTCTCAGCTTCTATAATATGTTCTTCTGTACTACGTGGTAGCTGGGCCGACCTGACTTCAGAAAATGGTGTTGATAATAACTCTTCCATGGCTGTGTGCTCTTGTAAGTACTTAGCTTGATCGCCAAGTGCCTCATCTAACTCATGTGGCGCCATCTCTTCGGAGCAGCGTAACGTTACGACTGTACCTAGTGGTCCCAATGTCCTAGTGTACACATGCTTTGCTGCTGTGCTAGTTGTAGGACTGCAATTTTTGGGTAAGGATGAGCTCTTGTAATCTAAGGTTTTGGTCTGAGAAACCTTCGATAATGTACTCCACCAACTCCTCTTCATCAAAATCCAAACCATGGGTGAGAATTATCTTGTCGTTATAGTAGTTTAAAAGATACTTTAAAATTAAATCAAAGATAAAAGATTTTAGTTACTAATATATATTTATTGAATCGAGTCTAAACACGTTCGTCTCTTGCCAACGACCAAATTTGAATAATCTTCTCAAAACGACTTCTGCCCTCTGGTGGTTCATTGGATTACCTCCAGGGTGTGTTCAGCTACAAAATTTTAGATGACAGTGTTCAATGGTTCAACAGGGAGGTTACAGTAGTCGATAAAATTCTCGTCCTGAAGTTGGGTTTCGTGTATAAACATTTTTGCACTTTTCCTTTTATTTTGGACAGCATTAAAGTTTAAAGTACAAAGTGCATTGTCGTCCAAATTATATACTAGGTCCAAATTTGTTACTTGACTGAATCAGATATCCAGCATGGGACCACCGTCGTATTCTGGGAGTAATTCATTTATAGTACTAAAAGGTATTTTAGTATCATCAACTCCGGGCCCTGGCATTTGCCTTTCTGTCATTTGTCTTATTGTCATTTGTCTTGCACTCATTTGGTTTTCACTCGTCGGTCTGTCATCAGGTTAAATATTTATTTCACTCATTTGTGTTAGTATCTTATTTTCTCGTCATTCTCGTCATAACTCATATTTGTTTCGTCTACCTCTGCTTGTATGGGCACGTTGTTTTTTTCGATCATCATCATTGTCAATGTTGTCTTGGTCTTCCTCTTCGTTGTTTTCCATTGAGGGGAAACTGCCTCGTTCAACTTCTGGAACCGCCAACAACCACAACAGCAATTCTCTTTTGCTGCCGTTCGGTTTTTTCCCAGTTTTTGCAGCCAAGCCTTCAGTGTTCAGTTGTGTGGCTGATAAGTTTTCATATTCCATGGTGGTGGTTGTTTTTTTTTTTTTTTTTTTTTTTTTTTTGTGTATGTATGGTCGCGTGTATAATATTGTAATGTTTATATTAACGCGAGGAGAGTTTTACTTATCCCACTTCTGAGATTGTAAGGTTATTTCTTAATTGAAAAATATAACTCGTTTGTACTTTCGTTTCGTATAAAAAATAATACACTCCGTCTTGCTTACTGGTTCACAATCGAATGTTTATTTCACATATATCAATATCCCTACCTAACCGGCAGTCTCTTTCTGTATATAGTTTTTTTTCTTTTCATTTCGTTTTCTTCTTTTGGAAGTGTTGCGGTTGCCACATTAGCTGCTCTCTCTTTTGTTGTCTTTTCTTTGATGGTTCTTTCTTTTGCTTGTTGTGTCCAGCGTTGCCGCAGGCCTTCTCAAAAGTGTAACAAAATTTTAAAAAAGTGTAACAAACCCGAAAAAAGTGTAACAAATAAAAAAACTCAAAGTTGATTTTTAACTTTAAAAAAATCTTTTATTAGGAACGTTAGTTTTTATTGATTATTCACAGTTTTGGTTTTATACTTAAGTTATACATAAAATAATAAATAAATAAATATTATTAAAAAAGAATTCACATTTATTTTCCTTACTTTTAAAGGAAGGTACCTGGTTAATAGCACGTATTTAAGAAAACTGTTCTTTAATTGGCTTTGCAAACATTATTGCTTCAATTGTGTTCAAATGATACCTATTAGTTAGGTCATTTTTCATTAAATTCAGTTCTGAAAAAACGCCTTCAGCTGCCGCAGAGCTATGAGGTAAACTTTAAATTTTAGAAACGAATTCCGTTAAATTTTCAAAAAGATTTTATTTTTGGGCATTTTTTAAGGAACCGACATACCCCCAAAATAGTTCAATGTCTTCCGTATACTTTAAGTTTTTTTGTATCTGAAGTTTTCTTATCTCTGTACATATTTTTTCTTTTTGGTCAGACTTATATAAATTTGGAAATGAATTCAGTAAAGGTAAAATGGAAATATATTCACTACTTATTTTTTCTGGATCTACCAGTGAAATGTTTTGTAATGCTTCATCGTTAAAATTAAATCTTTTTTTAATCTGTAAACATAGTTCCACATAAAACTCGAGTATTTTTGTTTTAATATTTCTGTTTTCTTCATCGCTTAAATCTATATCTTTTATATATGTTTCTGCATTTGCACCTATATAAACCTCATTTAATGGTAAATAATTGGAAATATCAGAAATATCTTTTTCAGATATGTTTTTAGTATTTAAAATGTTTTTTTTTTAATAAAAAAAAGGATAAACTTAAGGTTGTCTTCAAAGGTGTTATACATTTTATGCAAACGAAAACCTTCTGCCTGGAATTCAACGTTCATTATTTTAACAATGTCAAGTATATGCGAAAGAAAATAGAAATACATTTTATAGCTTGGGCTTGCAATTTGCTCTGCAATTTCTTTAGAAATGTAAACTATCCTCTGCAGCTGAAGAAAGAAAAAACAGCTGAAGTGCGGACCACTGGCTTAAAATTCTATCTACTACTTGCTTAAGTGACAACCACCGCGTTCCGGACAATCTTAAAATCTTATGGTTTTTTAATTCCAACATAATCCTGAAATTCTTGAAATTCGAAAATTCTCTTAGGACTATGCGAAAAAAAATTATAAATATCACGAGCCAATCTTTCAATTTCCACTGGAAGTTTTTTACATGCGCTTGAGGCACATAAGTGCAAAGAATGACAGACACATCGAATGAAAAAAAAATCGGGATTATAGCTTTTGAACTTTGCGAACATACCCCTAAATTCCCCAGCCAATACCGATGCATTGTCTGTGACAAGGCCGATTATATTTGCAATGGGTATTTTTAAGTTATTTAAATGGTCTTTGATAGAATTAAAGATGGATTGAGCATCTGACCGCTCCAGCTTCAAAAGTCCAACAAATTTGTCGCAAGTCCTTTTTTCTTTTTTGCAGAAAACCTGGCGACTAACGCAAGAGCTTTTTCACTACTTACGTCGTCGGTTGTTTCATCCGCTATCAAGGAAAACGAGGTTTTCTTAAGGACATCTACCAAATTTCCTTTTGCCTCGACCGAAAAATGATTTTTTACAATCCCAGTGGCCTTGGTTCGTCCGCATTTTATATTCTTGGCAATCAGGGAGTCTGGGAAGCATTTTCTTAACACTGCGGGCAATGTATCCAAAACTGACATCGGGATGTGGTAGACGATACAAAACATCACAAGACAGTACTCAGCACTTGCTTTCTTTATTTGCAGCAAGTAGTGTTTCCATGCTGGCTTGATTTCGTTTGGCCTCGACGTTTTTCTTGTGAAGAACGGACGTGCTGTGGCGTTTAATATGAGTTATATAGTTTACCACGGACTTATTGCAAAAACCGATTCCATCTCGTTCATCTAACCAAGAAAAAATATCTTTCCATATTGACCTTAAAACTCTATCTTTTTTCAAAGTTGTTGGCGGCGAGTTCATCACATCACTGAAATTGTTTTAATTAGAAATTATTGTTCTTAATGGTTTAGCATCTTCAATAAAACATTACTTTTCATCCGATTCTTCAAAATACTCACTTTCACTTGTTGTAATTGTGACTTCTCTTTGGGATTTTTGAACACATTTGTTTGCATTTGACACAGTGTGGCTATTTGTGCTTTCAGACGGTCGTTTTGTTCTTATTATAAACCTTGAAATCAATATTTATTATTTAACAAACAAATAATTTCGCTATCCATAGTTGAGCACCAAAAAGTTACATCCCCAAACAGAAGCGAGACAGACGCAAATCACAACACAACAAAATTATTTATTATTTGTATTTACAAAACACTGACAAGACGAGACAGAAATGGCATTAGACCAAAAATTATCTATATAAAGACAAATCTTCACCTGTCATTTCGTTTTGTATTAAAACGTCGGAAAACAGCTGATTTATGAGTTTTGCGATAGTATGTGTGATAAGTGCACACATTTTTCAATTGGTAGTTGTTCAAGTTTACTTCAACACTGAATACTAGCAAAGAATCTGTCAGTCATATGAAATACAATCCGCAGATGAGAAAAGTGCTGCCAATTCAACTTTAAAATAAAGTATAAATTGAAAAAAAATTTAATAAAATAATCTATCGAAAAAAAGTGTAACAAATAGGAAAAAAAGTAACATTGTAACAAAAAAATAAAATCAAGGAAAAGTGTAACACTTTTGTTACACTTTGTAACATTGTGGCAACGCTGGTTGTGTCTTGTCTGTGTGTGTACTGTCGTTATCGTTTCCCCTTCTAATTAGTTCTTCTTCTATTTCATTCGTATTGTCGCCATCCAGTGACTCGTCATCGATGTGGATGCGATGGAAAATCGCCACGTTCTTTGTCTGGCACTGACAACAGACGCAAAATTAATTCAGCTCGCATTTTTCCACCTGCTGCGGTTCGTTATTCGACATCATCTTTTCTTTTGGATTTTGTTCGTTTTCATTTGAGGATTGTCACTTTACACTCGTTTGTTGGCCTTTTTTTCTCAATTGTAAAACATTCACGCACTCGTTTGAATAAAAATATTCAAGCACTCGTTCGAATTGCATTTTTTTCTTCGCGATGGACTTGGATATTATAATCCCATTTCTGAGTTTTAGTTCTTGCTTTTATTTAATTATAAAATAGAAAATAAAATCACTCAATTGGAAAAACAAATAAAGTTTTTGTTCGATTATAGTTTTGCTTTATTAAAGAAAAGTACAACGTCCGACTCGTTCAGCTTATGATGACTTAATGATGACGACGAATAGAATACAAAGTATAGCATAGGATTACCACTACATATATGCTTCCCTACACCGGCAGCTGTTATTTAATACAAACAAAGTGTTTTTTTTTTTTCATTGCCTACAGTTATTACCTACCAAAATACTGAGTTGTGACTTCAAATCCCTATTTTTCCTTTCCACTGGATTGGCTTCTGGGTGGTAGACAGGAGTTAAAGTCTGTTGAATTCCGAAGTAGTCAGCAAGTTGTTGCATTAAAACACATACAAACTGTGATCCGGTGTCTGTTATTATTCTTCTTGGTATATTTAAGCGAAAAAATACTTCGTTTAGTAAGGTCATAGCGCAATTCTCGGCAGTTGATTCTTTGAGTGGAAAATTTCAACCCATCTGCTTGCTAAATCTTCGGCTATGAGAATCGATTGGTATCCATCTTTAGTGATAGGGAATGGTCCAAATAAATCAGCTGCTACAACCTCAAAACGTTGGTTACTTGACACAGTTTGGAGTAACCTACACGGTTTCATGTTGGTTGGTTTATACCGCTGGCAGGCCATGCAGTTTCTTATTTGTTTGGTTGCACTGTCTCTCATTTTAGGCCAGAAGTATGGGGATGCGATTAGTAGTGACCTGAAGTGGTTTCGTCATGGTAGTGTTTTAAGATGGAATCTCTTTCCTGAATAGGGATTACAAGCTGCGCAGATTCAGCGTCGGATTCTGGAGAATACCTATATAGGATACCGTCAAACTCGGGATGTCCATCTTGTGACATTTTCGTCGGTATTTTCAAAGGATTCGATTATGGCTTTAAACTGTATATTCGATATTAACATTATATGGTTGGAGTTGTAGAACCCAACGTCCTAATCTTCCAGTGGGTGATTTTTGACTCATTAGCCATTTGAGAGGCCTTCGATATAACCACGAAATTTGTTGACTGCCCTGCCCATACTATGGCTAGGGCTTCGCGTTCTGTATTTGAGTAGTAACGTTCAGATTTCGAAAGTAGTCGTGAAGCATACTCAATGGGATGTTCATTCTCTTGCTCTCCTGGCTTAAAACTGCCCCGATCGAGTAGTTGCTGGCATCAGTTTTCAACGTGTATGGCTGATCTTCTTGGGCTTGTTGAAAGATAGGTGCAGATGTGAGCAAAGTTTTGAGAGTTTTGAATGTAGTTTTTTCTTCTGCATCCCATTTCCATGAGGCATCTTTTTTTTTGTGAGGTTGCTAAAAGGTTTTGAGACATCAGCAAAGTTTTTTATGAATCGGCGATACCATAAACATGTTTGCAGGAATGATAAAATTTGCTTAACATTTTTAGGTTCTGGTCGGTTGGCGATTGCTGAAATTTTCCCAGGATCAACTTCTATACCTTTACTTTTGGACAGCAGAAATTTGATTTTTCTCTATTTATTTTAAGTTGAAAAATTTTTAGATGCTGGAAAATTTTTTTTAGATCTTGATAATGATCTTCAAAACTGTCTGAACATATGATCATATCATCAATGTAAATGAGGATGAATGTTGCGGAAATACCTCTTCGGAATTTGTCCATAAGCCTTTGAAACGTCGCGGGAGCGTTATGGAGCCCGAAAGGCATTCGTTTAAACTGGTATAATCCGAAAGGTGTTATAAACGCAGTTTTTTCAATATCGCTTTCGTTAATTTTTATCTGGTAATAACCCGTCTGTAAATCTTACGTACCTACTCATAATTTTTTTTTTTTAAAGTTGAGTGTATACTAAAAATAAAAGGTGCGTAATATTGATGTAAATGTACATTGTGCCAATGTTTTTAACATCATTTTTCAGCCGATGTTGAAGTACATTGGGACAATGTATTCGAGTACATTGCTTGATGTACATATACATTGAGTAATGTACAATACATGTAGGAAGTTTGTCTAGGGTATAATATTCCGAGCTTAAGCAAATAGGTGACACCAAAGTTATTTTTGTTTAATGTTTATTGTTAGGTATTTAATTTATAATTATAATGAATGATAAATAGAATTGACGCGTAACGCCTGGCCAACTGAACTCTCTGCGCACAAGGACAACGTAAGAATGAATAACTATTTAATGTGAGTATGGAAAAGAAAATGAAAGGGGACGCTCGTTCTCTTTTGTCATGTCTGTCCGTTAGTTAAGTAGTCTGTTCTGTCTCGTTCGTCTGTTGGAGTAGGGTGATATGTCGAGGATTGGCCAATCCCACAAACATTGTGGCAATGTATAAAAGTACATTAACATGGTTTTATTATTATTTGGTTAAATAAATTTGAAAATCGGAACCAAAAAGTAAAAATTTCTGAAATAGACCAAAATAGCCTAAGAAACAAATCAATAACAATATTTTTTTTGCTGAAGAAAATCAATTAGAATTTGAATTTTAGGATTATATACTTTTGGTGTAATTTTATAAAAAAATAACTGGATAAAAGTCCAAAAGGAAGAACATGCTATATGTTAGTGCATATTAAAATGGTGAAGAGTTTTGAAACAAATTTCAACTGCTCTAATGAGGGTTTTAAATTTGAATTTTACACCGTCAAAATAAACAAAGAAAACAGTTCTTTGATACTCAGCCCAACACCAATTACGAACGGTTGTATTGCTCCAGACCTCTGTCGTAAGTGTAGAAGATGGTCTTCGATGTGTCGATTTAGCCATAAACATGAAAGCTTCCTGTGAGTCTTTTATGGTGTACTTTATAGTACTTCTTTTGCCCGTTTTCTTCTTAACCACAGCTTTTTGGGTAGGGTTCAAATACCCGTGCTAGCAACAAAAAATTTAGATGTCCAGAAACCATGAAATTTTTTCCAAGTCCCAAAACTATGAAATTTTTTGTTCATAGTTCCAAGGACATGAAATTTTGTGAGTCCCGAAATCTTGAAATTGTTTTTAAGTTTCAAAAACGTGAAATTTTGTCTAAGTTTTTGAATCATGAATTTTTTTTTAAATCCAAAAAACAAAAGCAATTGTTTAGTCAAAAATACAATTGCTCTAGTGAAATTTAAAAAAAAAAATATTGTATTTTATAAACACATAATTTATTGAAATTATTTTTTATATTAACCAATCTGTGACCGAGGGGACCTTTATAATTTTCCCAATTTTCCAAAATTTCTGAAGTTGAATTTGCATTTTGAATTGTGGACAATCTATGCTGCACACATGCTATCCAATAGTTATCAAATTGTTCAGCTGTTAAGTTATCGAATTTAAGCGATTTTATGCAGTCATCTGCATTATTTTCTGGAACTAAACATTTTATCAATATAATCTTTTTTCTTATTGAAATAAAAAAAAAAACAGTCAAACCACAACGAAATTTCAAAACGAAATGAGTTTTCATATACCGGGTCGAAAACGACCCAATCTGACAGAAAACACACAAATTCCAAAAAAATCATAAAACAGCTTGAATTCGATGCATAAAGGTTCATGGAACAAAATCATGAAAAAACAGCCAAATATAAAAAGTAGTTCTTTTAATATTTTCGATAACGCAAAAGAAATGGGTCGAAAACGACCCAAACGTAGGTCTACGGTACATACCTAAATCAAACGAAATCTTTATAAATTGCATACATTTTGGAATCTGGATATATCGTTGCGTTGAATTTGGAAAGAGTTTACATTGAGTTGAATGAATGATTCCTATCCAGCATTCTTAAAACTAGTTTAATTTCGGCTACAGCTACGTTTTTTTTTTTGATAAATTTAGTTTCAGCTGATCCACACTCCAAAAGTTGCATTTTTTCGTTTTCCTTACAAAATTTAAAACCTTTATGTTTTTTTGTTTTTGAATGCCTTTTTATGTGATTATTTTGGTTCGTTAACAATTACTTGCAACATTTGCAGTACGGTTTGTTTGTTTCGGGATCTCGGCTTAACCAGCTGTAAATGTCTCCCCATTATCTACGAAATCTTCTTTGTACCTTCATTTTTGTAGGAGCATCTTTTTTGTTCCTATTTCTTTCTAAAATAGCTCTATTGCCTTCCTCAGTAGCTGTCCTGCTTAGCTTAGTCGCAAGTGACTGCAAAAATGCCCTTATTTCAGACACTTGTCCAATGTCCACATGTCTGTAGTGATTGAACAGAATTTTATTTCGTCAAGCACTACCTTCAATTTTTCTCCCAGCTCCTTGCACAGCAAGGGTATCAAAGTCATCTTCAACACCGTTTTCTCTGGCAATTCATATTTAGAGTTGAGTAAAAAAACGAAATTTTTTAACCCTTCATGTTCCGAAGTTCGAAATGGCATAAAATCTTTCACTATCATTTTTCTTTTGAACTATAATCATAGACTTTGCTTCTGTTTAAATACGTTTTTAGTAAACCAAAATTAATTTTTTTTGGACTCTG
The DNA here is from genome assembly GCA_951509635.1 of Eupeodes luniger. Classification (NCBI taxonomy): domain Eukaryota; kingdom Metazoa; phylum Arthropoda; class Insecta; order Diptera; family Syrphidae; genus Eupeodes; species Eupeodes luniger. The sequence goes on from OX608074.1 coordinate 88,845,683, forward strand.
TGGTTTGTCCGTTGTGTTTGATGTTTCTGCATCTGTTTCTGGATCGTTAGAGGTGGCTGATGATGATGCTGACGACCAACGATGACAATTGTTCTAGTTAAAATAATTAAAGATTTTGATGAATACAAATTAGATCTTAAATAAATGCTCGTTTACCTGGATGTTTCCTTTTGTAAGTGATCGCTTAAGTTCGTTGTGTTTCCGGAATGTTTATATTCTCTTTTACACAACGAACATTTCACAAACTTGATCTTGATAACACCTTCACCACCGACCGGCTCGAAAAAACGCCAAACATAAAATTTTTTGTTTGATGTTAACATACCAAACCAAACTATTGCCTTCAATGTATTTATTAAATGATACAGCTTTACATCACATTTACATTACATTACAATAAAACCTTTAAACAAACAAAAACAAAACAAATCACGCAACAACCAAACCCAAATAGTAAACAAAATGCAACAGTGACATATGATGACAATGACAACTTACAAAATTATAATTCAGTGGTTCCCCAAACCAAAAATCATAAATGGAAATGATGAGTCATGAAGATTTCCAATAGATTTCCAGTGTTGTATGAGTTGAAAATTAAACAGCGGGTGTGTTCAGAAAAATAGCCTTGTGGTAAAATAATTTGGAAGTATTGAAACTATCGATAGTGTGTTCGATAGTTTTTTAGAAACTATCGATGTAAGCGATAGTTTTTTTTACTATCGATACTATCGATGTTTAACCAACACTATCCTGCTTTGTGACGCAAAGAGTTTTGAGAATCACATTCGGATTCAAATCCAGATCCAGAACCTTCCGATCCGCTAGAGCTAGAGGATTTTTCATTTATTGTTGACATTGAAAGTTCTGCTCTTGTTGTTTCAGAGTACCTTTTATATGTAGGTGAAAAGAGAAATTTAAGAAAATTTAAGAAAATGACGGTGTCTACATTGGACTGCTTCTTCAGTTTTTTCGACGTTTCTAAGTTTCACTTCCTATAGTCAAAACGAGGAATAAATACTCATTGATGTATTGGAATATATGTAATGTATATTGCATATACATGCACTTTTATATAACAACTATAATTATATAATATATTAATGTATTAGTATTAAGTTCGACTTGTGGCTAGCTGATCTCTGCTTCTCAGTCTATCTTGAACTCTAGATGAATAAACATTATTGTAAACATGGAAAGTACTTGTTTTAATATAAATCACTCATAGAGTTTTCGATTACTGGCAGAATGACAGTTCTTCTTTTGAAAGGAAGTGAAATTTGCTTCTAATATTGTTTTAAGAATCGTCCGAGTTGCGTTCACACGTATTGAATTCATCTTCCGGATTGCCAATCGAAAACACATTTTCCAGATGTCTCGTTGGGTTAAACATTTTTCCTCTTCGCAACTTGCCCACCACTTGTTGATGCCTTTAGAACTTCTGATGATTTTGTTTTAGGTGTCCAAATGACAAATCTTCAAAATATGACATTTGAATATATAAGTTAATCAAACACCAATTTAATTTATTAAAAAAATATTTTTTTTGAAGAGCAGATTGCTCTGACCTTTATTTATCGGATTGTATTCTACAACTAAACTTAAGAATAAATTTACAATTTATTGTTGCTTACTATTTAAATGAATAAATGCAACTTTGCAATATTCGTTAACACTTGCATTCCCACAGTACCTGGTTGTTTTTCTGTTGAATTGACCCAGATGAATTGTCAGCACTTCCGTTTGTGTTAACTTATATAGATACATTTGTACATATACCTACCCTCGCATTTAGATATAAAGAAAAAATAGTTATTTCAGCTTCCGTTTTTAGGAAAACTACACCATGGAATAAGAATTTTCTGGACTCAAACTTAAGGCAGGTGCTTACTGTTCCATTTGAGTGCGGAAAATATTCTTATTCCATGGTATAGTTTTCCTAAACACGTAGTTTTTTCTAAACACACACAATTATTTCCAGGGCTGAAATAACTATTTTTTCTTTATAAATACGAGTGATACATTTTTTTAGATATATTTCATAAAATTTTACCTATTCATTTTATAAAAAAGACAAACAATATCGAGAACGAGCTCCCAACAAATGAACGCCGCCGCCGGCCGAAACACAAAAGACAACAAAATAGTAGGTAAATCTTGACAGAGATAATTTTTTTTTCGAATTCATGAATTTATATAAAATTTTACCACAGTCGAACAAACACATAGAAATAATTGGGAAACTTTGTTAAAGAGGAACGGAGTGGTGAAATAACCAAAATTACTCATACAAGCTGAAAATTGTTAACTATTAACTACATTTATATGCATAGTTGAAAGGTTGAAATGAATTTTTATGCTAGAATAGCGATGATGTAAGAGCTTCTGTTAAAGGTGATTCAGTAATTTTTGCCATAGGCTGTTGAGAGGTTGGTGAAGGGTGTATCAACATTGTTTCTTCGGATGTTTGCTGCTGTACGGATTCAGTTGGCTGAGTCGATAATGATGAGGATTTTGGTTGAGTAGAGTTTGTAGCAAGTTTTTTTTGTCAAGGGATTATCTTCGGAATCTATGTCGTCAATCTTACGTTTCAAACAAGCAGAATCATTTGGAATATTCGACATTTCTACTTCTTTATTAACTTTGTCATTAGTATGCATGGAATTTAAATTGTCCACCTTTTCTGATAGTCTTAGTCTCTTAGTACATGCCAAGATGGCATGATTCAATTTATTCTGCAGTACATAATTACGAGTGTGGCCTCGCGTTTAATGTAAAAAAAACTTAATCGTTCTTTTTCTTTTATTATATTTTATTTATTCTTTTATATTAAACATTTTTTTTGTTTTACTTATATTATTATTTCTAAATGAAAGGCCGCTGTCCATAGCAAAAGGCTGCACCTTCCAATTAGAATACTAAATTAGAACTGACTCTTACTGAATGATCTTTATCTTGAACTATACTTCGGCAAAAGGGAAAATGTGCCGCGTTAGCAAAATATCAATTTGTTTTTAAGATACTCATATTACATTTTGTTGTACAAAGATAGAAGGGAAAAGGGGTGTATCCGTTCTGGATTGGTTTTGCTGTGTTAGCAAATATGGCGTGGGAAACCTGTAAGAATTCATAAATGTGCCGTTAGGCAAGAGGTTGAGTGGGGAATAGCGGGTTTAGCTTATAGGGTGAAGTCTCAGACGTAACTACATCACGAACAATGTTTGTGTATGCGAACGGATCACAGTCGTCGCAAAAAAAGTAGAACGATTTTCTCTCTTGAAGAGTTTAATTGTACTATATGGTGCGTCAATACAGGCCATATAAAATAATTTTCTACAATTTCCATGGCAAATTACGGAGTCAATCAAATAATCGGCAACATTATCGCAGCTTGAGCACATAGACATATTGTTTTGATTTTACTTTTACTTTTCCTTTTTAGATGATGTTGATTTTTACTTTTTAATTTAAATGATGTTGGAAAATTAATTGTTTAAAAATTTAAATAAGTAATGGTGGTTCTAAGTGTACTGCGAAAATTTGTATTCAAAGTTATCAAATACACAAACCCATATGTTGATGAATAGTCGGTAATGTAGTCGATGACAGATAACAGATGGTTTTGATGGATGACAGAAACAAGTACAGATGTAAAAATATGATGACAGGTAGTTTATAATGTGTTGTATTTATTGTAATCCAGCAGGGAAGAACAAATAAAAAAACAAAGAGTCCAAGCGTGAGTCCAGTAGTTGCATTGCTTTATAATCTTCGTCCGAAAGTCTTCGCTTAGTAGGCCTAGTAGCTATGTATATACTCTCTAAAGAGAAATACTGCTTTACTGTTTCATGCATCTATGAATCCATTTCATTTTGGCATTCACAAAGATGAATGTTAATTATTGCTTCAACTTCTTTATTTAGTTCAGTACCAACCGACGAAACACCAAAAAGAATCCACCTTAACCTTGTTTTTATTGCTGCTGGCTGAGATTCATCACCCTCCCTATTTTTCAGAGGCATTCCCAATCGCCAGTGTTGAAGACCAAGCCGGGTTTGAGGCTTCGCATTCCAGTATGATTTTATTGGTAATCCCTTCAGGTGTGCGTGCTGTTGCATCAGGCTGCTTATGTCCAGTGACTGTCTTGGAAGATCTAATGATTTAACTGTATGTGCACTTGGGAGGAAGTATTTATGATTGCTGTCTTGGGCTGATATTTCATGGATGAGTCCTCCCTGCGATGGGTGTTTGCAGTCCACCTTAAGCACAAAGGTTCTGTTTCACCATTGGCACCGAGTGCGAATGCTAATTCTTCATCGACGAGAGTTACTGACTATCCATCATCTATGAAGGCGAACGTATCTAAAGATTTGTTGTTGTAGTGTAACTTCATCGGAACAATCTTGAAAAGAGTAAGAGAAGCACTTGGACGAATGATTCTACCACTGTAGTGGCTGTTCTGAACGCCATTGTTGCTTGAGGTTGGATGGTTTGTTCGCACATCACCGTTGTTTCTGACTTTCAGTTGATCTTCGCTGTTATGACGAAGCGAATTATGTCGATAGTTTAATCCATTAACACCGCATAGCTGTGATGACATACAACGATGATTGCCATGTTTGCGTAAGCATATTCGACAGATGTAACAAGTTTTAATCAGCTTCCATTTATCTTGCAACGTCATCTGCACAAAATTTTGACATGAAGATAGCGATTTACAATCACCCTTGCATGCAGGACACTTATTATCATCTTGAGGCTATGCTTCTTCATGAATATTGATAATAGCTTTTGTTTTTTTATTTGTTTTCTGTTCGTAAGAGTAAGGAACTGTCACCGTTACCTACGACGCAGCTGCTGCATACTTCGCGATCCAATCGTTGAACACCAACAAATCGACACAAGAAATAGTCTGTTTAAACATACCCCAATTAAGTTTTATTTGTGCTGGCAGCTTCTCTACCAGTTCCTGTAGCAAACAAGGATTGTTGAGATGAGCAGAAAGACCTGTAACCTCCATCATGCGACACATATTATCTACCTCGAGTGAGAAGTGTATTATAGTTTCTAACTTGTCATGTTTGGGTGCAGGTTCATTTCTTACCTTCTGCAAAAGCGACTAAATAATTATGTCGGGCCTACCAAATAACATTTTCAATGTTTTTATCACCCCTCGACCTGATCTGGATGAAGAAGTCTGAATTGTACTGCCTCAAGAGCCATCGTTGTAGCCTTAGCATGTTCTCGTTGTTGCTGAATCCACACACTTTTGATAAATTATTCCATCAACTAATGAAAAGAGGCCACTATTCAGATCGCCCAGAGAACTGAACTTGTTCTTTTGACATGAACTGCCTTGCTGCAATTTGAGATTTGTTTAATTCTGGTGCTGGACTAGTTGTCACATCAAACTCAGTATATTTTTCCTTTTCAACTCGCCCGTTGTCCAACTTGACATCATGGAAATTGTTCTGCATAATTTTTGTATTTTCACCTGTCACTTCCTGCAAATTCGATTTCACTATCCAACCCACTCATGAATACGATCACTGACGGAATGTGCACTCACAACTGAATCCTTGTCGTCATCTATTTAACATTGGCATATTTTTTGTCAATGTATTCCTTATCACTCTTTGCTTGAAGTTTTCGCTCTTCCTCCAATTTCTGAAGTTGTATCTTGACCCTATTTGCACTTGATGCTTTTGTTGCAATTGAACCGTTGCTCCTTGTTGCCTTTTTGTTGTGCTTTGCATTTTCAACCGGCTTACATAGACCATTTACTGGAGTATGATCATCTACGGAATCATCCTGCGAGGATGGTTGAACTTCGACGCCTGAAGCGCCCGCATTTGTTTTGGATTTCTCATGAACGTCGACGCCTAAGGCGGCAGCATTAGTTTGGGATTTCTCCTTTGAGGTTGAATCCTGAATCGCTTGAAGCTTACTAACACATTCGCCGCAGTGCCAATCTATGTCTTCTACGTCTTCTGTAACCCCCACACATGGAAAATGAAACCAATTAAAACAAGTGCCACATTCTACCATTGGCGCCATACTATCAGGCTCAGTACAATTTTGGGCATTTGATGCCGGAGATGTCTAAGCATTGTGTATATTTTACCTACGACTATTAATACCATAATTTTGAGACATAATGACTTACCCTGTACCAATTGATTGCAAAGAGATACGAATGATGTTCTAGAGTTGAGTTCACGACCACAACGGCGACGACTGCGATTACGGCGCCGCGCCGATGATGAGGATCTGAAGCTGAGGATGACGATGATGAAAACGTTGTTCTAATGATGGAGACGATGAGCTGATGATGAAGACGATGAGCTGCTGATGAAGACGATGACCACGTTGAGCTGTTGAATTGACTATGACCATAGGGTTGAAGTTGTAATGCCCATCTGGCAAGTCTGCCCGTTGGAGATTTTAGACTTAAGAGCCACTTTAATGGTTGATGATCCGTAGTTAGAATAACTTCACCCCCTTCGATGTATAGCCACGAAATTTATTTACGGTCCATACTATGGCTAGAGCCTCTCGTTCAGTGGTTGAATAATTGCGTTCCGATGATTTTAGGAGACGTGAAGTGTATTCAATCAGATGTTCATCTGTTTTCTCCCCCTGGATAAGAACGGCATAATTGCTTGCATCTGCTTTCAGGCGAAATGGCAGGACTTCAGTTGCTTGCTGCAATATTGGTGCGGTGATGAGGAGAGATTTAAGAGTTTTAAAGGAGTCTCTTTCATCTCTGCCCCATTTCCACACGGCGCGGTTTACTTCGTTAAGCTGCTTAACGGTTTTGCAATGTCGGAAAAATTTTCAATAAACCGACGATACCATCAACATGTCTGTAAAAAGGACAAGACTTATTTTGGATTCCTTGGTTCTGGGCGATTACTTATCGCGGTAACCTTTTCAGGGTCGACTTGTATTCCATCGTTTGTTAATAGATGTCCAAGATATTTACCGGCCGCACAGCAAAAGTTCGACTTGTTGCGGTTTACCTTAAGATTAAACTTCTCCAACCTCTTGAAGATTCGTTGTAGATCTTGGCAGTGTTCCTCAAAACTGCTAGAACAAACGATGACGTCATCTAGGTAAACTAACAATAGTATGTCTGGAAGTCCATTGCGAAATCTGTCCATTAACCTCTGGAAAGTTGCTGGGGCGTTGCGTAGTCCAAATGGCATGCCCTTGAACTGGTACATGCCGAAAGGTGTGATAAATGCTGTTTTCTCAACATCATTATCATCTATTTTGATCTGATAGTACCCTGTTTGCAGATCAAGAGTACTTTTGAATAGTGTCTTCTTGGTAGAGTGCAGGATATCGCCAATGCGTGGAAGCGGATATCTATCCGGTGTAGTGATGCTGTTAAGTTTCCGATAGTCGATACATAGTCGGATGGTGTTGTCTTTCTTAGGTACTAAGATGACTTGTGCACTTGTGCAGCCCATGGTGATTCGCATTCTTCAATAAATTGCTTATCCAATAGTTTAGCAGGCTCTTGCTTTAATTGGTCCTTGCGTGTGGGTGACAGTCGATACGGAGAAACTGCTATGGGATCGTGATTCCCAGTATCAATTTTGTGAGTTGCGCCCTTGATCTCGCTGAATCCTCCCTTATTACTACTAAGCAATTGGCAGAGTTCCCGCTTCTCAGCTGGAGTTAACTCCTTTGCTTCATTAGATCGGAGGCGTGCATCAATTGAATTGATTTCGGTGAACCATGGGTCTGGATCACCCCCTTCATCATTCTGCTTAAGTGGCGGAAACAGATTTTCTCGACTTCGCTCTGGAGTAACATCCATGCTTCTTAACAAGTTGTTAAAGATTTGTTGGATATAACCAGGTGAATAGTCATTATTGGTTATAGTTGACGTAGTCTTCTTCCTTTTAAGAGGGGGTTTTCAGTGGGCTGCTGATTTCATTATTTGCTGCAGACGTTGCTGCGAGTGGCGAAATAGGCTTACGATCATTGAACCATGACAGGAAGGCACTAACTTTTTGTATTGGCGAGTACCTAGTTACAAGTGGCGTGATTTCCGCCGCTCTTACTTGCAACTGTGGTCTCGTTGGTATATTATGTGGAGGGCACAATTTTTGGACTGTTGGCAAACAGTCCCGTCTGTCCATCAGCTAGCGTGACATCTACATCGATTTTCTTGAATTTGGTACCATTCTTTAAAAGATGTAGGAAAAGTTGTCTACCGGCAACGCTTGTCCTGGCTGCGGTATCTATATAGGCGATGCCTGCTTCGTCGCGTGATTGTATAGTAATGGTGGGTAAATCATAACCTAGAGTTGTCTTTAAACAATTAAAGGAGATGGTCGAGTGACCTTTGGGCAAATCCTTGCAATAAGGGCAGTTTGATCTTACATACCCTGGAGCCTTGCATTTGTAGCAGTGGATGACTTGTTCATTAGTCACGTTGTTACTATTTTTGGTCTCCGCTTTTTGCTTTCTACGGCAGTCTGCCGTGATGTGTCCAATATGCTTACAAAAGTTACAACGTTTCTTCTCGATTGCAGTATGTTTTTTTTTTTCTTGAATCGACAGAGAGACAGTTTCGTGAGAAGCTCTTGAAAGGTTTTAAAAGTGTCCCTTGGAACTCCTTCACGTATTCTTATATTGAGTAGCCCGTAAATCATGTCGAGCATCATTGGTTCCTTAGGAGCTGGAGCGGGGAGCATAGATAACAATGCGCGTTTCGTCGTGATGAAATCATCAGTTGATTCATTATTTTTCTGTTTTTCATCGAAGATTTCCATATAAATGCGAAAAGCTGGCTTTGCAGGGGCGTAGGCATTTCGTAGAAGAGGTATAACATTTTCCCATTTTTCAGCCTCCGCTTTTTAAGAGTTAAGTTTTTTCAGAAAAGATGGTCCATATGAGTGAAGCGAGAAAAGAATCGTTAAGTAAAAAGACATGTTAATTTTTTTAATATTTTTTTATTTTTTAATTAAATTTTAAGGCCACTGCCACCAGCGAAACGTCCGTCGTAAGATACATTTTTCAAATATTTTAATGAAATGAGTGAAGAAGAAAAGAAAGACATTTTATTTTAATTTTTTTTTGAAATGTTGTTATTTATTTTTCATTTACATTTTTATATTTAAAAATATATATATTATGTCTGGTAGAGGGCTTATATCAAACCCCCCTTTAAAAGCCTTTATTCGTAGAGAATAAAGCAGGTGGGCCACTGCTCTAAGGCTATCAATGTTGGTAGTGTCCACACTACCAATCTCCTCCCAGGCGGCATCCTGCAGCTGCTGGAACTCCCAGCATTGGCAGCTATATTGCTTCATCCAGTTCTGCATCTCTTGTACAATTTTTTTTGGATGTTGGTGTTCCATGTTGGTGTTCTATCTTTATTACTGATGATTATGATGATAATGCTCAAAGTATTCATACAAAAAAAAAGAAATTCTTTTAATTATTTCAAAACCTCAATAATTCTGATAAAAACAAATAAAGTCAATATTTTTATGAAACCACTTAGAACAAAATATAGAACGGATGTACTTTCCACAAAAAAAAAACAATATGTGTTGGGGGGAGAATCGTAAAATGCATCGGGGATTAGCAATCCGAAACTCAACTTAATATATGTACACTGCAGACTGTACTTGTTCAAATCCACCGCTATAGAAAAAAAATGGGAAAAAGAAAGCAAACCAAAAAAATAGAATCCCGTATTGATAAAAAAAACGATACTTAGGTTTTACCTTCAGCTCTTTTATTGTGATCACCTTGAAATCTTCTTAATAACTAACTTAACTGAACTAGCTTCGGTTTTACGAAGCTTACAGAGTTCTATTTTTTTTTTTAAGCAGAGAAATGAGAGTACATACATATATGCGATTAACCTTATGTACAATAACATATGTTTAAGAGCTTTTAAATTATTAATATTAATTATTAACCTAAAACTATGCAATGCATTCTAAATATAATATTTCAAAATATTCGTTATTTATTTGAATATGCAAGTTTGGCATTAACAATATGTTTCCAATGGATATTTGTTTTTTTTTCTTTTTACATTCTTTAAGTATTTTAACCCTCAGAATTATTTTCTTTAATGTGTGAAATTCCCATACATATTTTTATGAAACCTCAATTTCTATTTACGACAAAATATAGAACATTTGCACATCTAATCTGTGAAATTCCCATACATATTTTTATGAAACCACAGTTTCTATTTATGACAAAATATAGAACAGCTGCGCGTCCGAAAAAATATGTTTCCAGCGGACATTAGATTTCTTTCTTTTTTTTTTACATTCTTTAAGTATTCTTACTAGAGAAAAAAGAATGGAAGACTACATGTATGTAGGCATATAAACCCATTAAACAAAATACAAACCACAAATTACAATGAATCATAAAAAAACATATTGTTACAAACAATAACCACAACTATTTAAAAATGTAAGTATTCTTAATCACCTCTCTCACTCAAACATAGTGCTGTCTCTTTCTTACGCCGAATTCCCAGACTACAGTGTCCCCTTACCTACTGATACCACCACCTAATTGCGTGCACCACACGCGCAGCTGCTGGTGACGGTGCAGCTGGGCCTTAAAACTCCCACCCCTCGGTGGAATCCGGTAGGCCTGCAGAAAATCCGGCCCCTTATTGACCTTATTGACCTTTATTCATGTCTTAAAAAATTTTATAACAAAGAGGCGAAAATTTCTACCAAAATTCCTTTTATGCATATATACAAGGTTTTAAATTTTTAATTTTATGATTGAACCAGAAATTAGAACCGTTCGTTGCAAAAAGCCTGGAAAAACAACCGGTTTCCTTAGCGGCAACCCTCCCCACTGTCTCGCAACTATTTCCCAGGCGTATTAATTCACGCCCGTTACTCCAAGAAACGCAAAACCCTTTCACCTTCCTACACATAGAGCTCTATCTTAAGGGGTACCAAAAGGGTCAAAATCTTGCTTCCCGCGACCGAGACGTGTACAGAACCCCACCACAGAGTCTTATCCAAATTTGCCGGTGTCGGTATTTTCCAAACCCTTTTGGACGGCACTTTCAAATTCACCAAAAAAACTAATTAAATAGGACTGAATCCTCACAAAAAAAAAAAAAAAAAATGAAATTTCGCTCGTATAAATGGCATGAACAAAGGTTCACATGCATATACATATATATATAGAACGAAAAACTGGCCTCTGCAACTGGAGAATCTTGATTCGGCTGTATTCTTGTATTTCGGCTTCAACAGAATCCTCCTGCCTCGCTTTATTTCTCGTCGTCGTACCGACGGCCGGCACTTTCTTGCCAAATTTTCTGGAGTTGCTCCGGTACTTGTTGCGACGGTCTACGAAAATTATCTTCAAAAATTACGAAAAAAATGGAAAGAGAAAAACAACAATACCCAGGATAAATAAATATAACTGTCTTGAGTAATAAGCGGTTTGATCCGGAATTTTTAGCATTGGCAGTCAAAAGATATTGTCAAAAGTTCAGGCTTTTCTTCTTTTGCCATCTGAATATAGGACGAAAAAGAAGAGTTTTGAAATTATACCACTCATATATCCTTATTCAACCTAGCCGAGTGATTGGGATGTATCACTCGTACTACAGTCCGGTTGAAATTAAGGAAACTAATGGTTAACACTATAAATCTATTATTTTTTCAATTTAATTATAACTTTTAACAATCTATTTTAGGATGGGGTCTATTTATCCATGAAAACAAGGGAAAACGCTCAATCAGAAAATAAGACACTCTTTTTATTAAATTAAAATCTGATTTATTCTTTAATATTAGCACAATCTAGAAAACGTTCGACTCGGTCGAGTTATATGTATAAATCAACTGTATTCGTCATCAGCTTGGTGATGACGATGAACAGAGTACAAAGCATATCATAGGATTGAAATAACAACTACTCACAAATATCTCTCCACCGGCAGCTGTCACTAATACAAACAATTTTGTCTTTGCCTGCAATATGTATCTATTAATATAATATTTAATTTATATAATTGTTTTGGATTGACTTATTTTCTCCGTGGACGACAGTCAGATGGAATAGTAGCCAATGTTACACTTAACGTGGTCGACTCGTTGCACTCAACGTCAACATCTGTGCAGTGTGCATATGTAACGTTTACTGTTAATTTTGTTGACGATAAGTGCATCATTATTGGAAATGGAGTTCTGTGACTATGTTTGTACCACATGGTTCTTAAAGCTATCATCTATTACTTGGCTTCCTTGGGTGTCGCTTATCACATCTCCTACATCAACAGGACAGTCAACCAAAGAATCCGTCTCTTCCTTTTTTTTCAGAGTTAAGATCCAACATTACTTTTTCTGTGGATGTTTTTTTTTTTTTTTTTTATGTCACATCGGAACATTTTGTAGCAATTGATTTCTGCCCTAAGTTTGGAGGCGATATTCCCATCAAACGAAACATATCCTTAACTCACTTTGCGTCATTTTTAAAGAAAAAAACTTGACCGCAAAAGCTGAAACAATAAGGTCGTAACATTATATCACCATCATTAGGATTTAGAAAAAAAACCTACATAAATCTAAAATTGTTGCACGCAGTTTTTATTTAATAGGGGCATATTTTAAGAAATGATGTCTTACTTTCTTTTATTATTTTTTCTACTAAAGAGACTGAATATATAAAACTACAAGAAGTTTTCGTATATGTGTAGTCATAAATAGACCTATTCTTTTAAGTGCTTTTCCTCTTTTATTTAACTTTTGTAATAAAAAGACTCAATCCGAAAACGGTCAATAAAATCTTATAAATATTTTGTAAGAAACAGACTTATGTAAAAAAGAGTCAGCTTAGTACAAAAAATTAAATGTACACACTATTTGCAATAAGGAGAAACAATTCAATATCCGCCGGTTTAAAATACGTCCACTCGCGAACACCTCTGACGCAATACTGATTTGGTCTCTTTCACATAAAATGCATAGGTGAATAGCGTGATCAACTAAAGTGACCGATGTATAGGCTGTCCCTTTCCTACTCATGATTTGGTGTCTTTTTTACCACAGGGTTTTAGATATCCCTTTTTATGGTCAGTTTATTGCGAAATCAGAAAAAACTGGAATTTTGAGTTAGGTCCCTTTCATTCTGAGGGTGCGTTGTATAGCTTGTTCGAATTTAGAGTTATTCGAGTGAATAGTTTGTGATTCATTTTGTTTTATGAAGAGTTTTTTGGGTAGGAAAAAAAAAGGAAACACGATATTATGTATCATCACGTTACACACAAGAATTTATAATAATATAAATTTAATTAAAAAAAAATATTTAATAACAAGAATTTAGTAATAAAATACTAAGATAAGATATATGTAATGTAGTTCCACAAAAAATATATACTTAAAACATTATTTTCTCCTTTGGAAGATTTGCTGGTCTCGGACTAATGTCTGATGATGCTGCTTCTACTTGGTATGATGCTCTTTCTTCTATCTTCGTAGAATAGTTGGCAGGTTTGTTTTGGCTAGAACCACACACATAGAACTGATTTTGCTTTATATTTTCAAATCTAATTTATGCTAAAGGGATCCCGGTTGAGCCCCAATTAAAAATAAGCTTAGTTAAAAAAAAAAACTTTATTCAAAACAATTTTAATTTGAAACACAAATATAATATGATCAGCTTGATCGCAGGTTACACAGGAACTGAAGATCACTGTTGCCCCTATCTATTCTTCATTATTGTGCAGTGTGTGAGTGGGGTGACAAAGAATGTTATTAATTTAATCTCGTCGCTATTTGCTATTTCTTTATTTATTATTAATTTGTGTCAGGCTGGCTTAATGCTCTTCTTTCATATAATTTACATTTAAAAATTTTTTTAAATGTTTTAAAATTTTAAAATATCAATCAATTCAGTGATTGTGAGTTCCGTTTTTTTATTATTTTATTCAATTCGTTATGATTTAAAATTGCTGGATTAAATATTCCAAGATTTGCTAATGTAAGAGTGGTTATTATGGTTTGTAATTCTAAAATAATTAAATTACACTTTTCTGCTATGAGATCATCTTTGACATTTTTGTTAGCGTCAAATATTTTAGAATTTGTTACAAATTGTTTATTATTGTTCAGTATCAAATCATATAACTTATTTTCTATTGTTATTATAACGTCGTGATCTGGTGAATCGGCTGGCGGCGATCCATTACCAAATTTTACCAATAGTTTCTATTGCTCTTTTGGGCCTTGAAATTGCTAATTGGTGAAGAAAAGTTTGAATGATGTTAAGACGACTGTCGAACTTTGTATGTCTGGGAGTGCCAGGTAATTGGTATTGTCATGCTCTATTTCTAACTATTTCCATGTTTTGTCGACGAAATTCTGTATAAATGTGAGGTTTGTTACGTGAAATATGTTTGATGTATAGTCTCATTATAAGAGTACGTCGTCTACTTCTATCAAAATGTAGTTTTCTCGAGTGTAGTGAAATAATTCTGCCTGGGTTGCAGCGAAAATAAAAATAAATAAACATTTTCTTTAAGTTAAAATTTCAAGTTATCCTTATGGACTATTTTATCGTTAGTTAGTTTGAATTTATTTAATGGATCTTCTTTAACTATTCTCTTTTTAAACCTAGGTTGCAATTTGTTTCTTACTGTAGGATCTTTTTGGTACACTACTTCTTTTGGTTTTATATTTTTGGGTTTCCTATTCTATTGGAAATATTTGCAGTAGTTCCAAAACTTTGTTTGACATTTCTTGTCTATTGTCAATGTGTTTAATAACAAGGAATTTAGAATATGCGTCTATGCATGTAAGAAATTAGTGTTTTTCAGCAAACATTACATTAATGTGAATTGATTTTCACTTTTTTTTTTCTGCAATGGGTTGCAGGGTAGGATGTCATTTTAGGCCGATAATATTGTTTCAGAATTTGTTCAACATTCTCTCGGGCATTTCTTTGTGCTCGGTTATGAGTTTGTTTTATGATATCTGCTGGGTCATCTTTATTTGCAATATCGTGGGCAAAATACTTTGTTTCGATGAACTTGTTTTTAAAGTGTTCTTTTAAGATATCTTTTATTTCATAAATAACTTCAAACGTGGTGTATAGCGTTATTATTCCGTTTTGTAAATATTAAGTCCTTAAGGTCTTCGTACGTTATCAAATGACGTTTCCTATTAGGAAATGAAGTTAGTTGATCAGTTTTAGTTTACGGTTCGAAACTAATAAAAAAAATATTTTATTTGTATTTTCTTTTAGAGAATACCACAACTAATGAAAATTCCGTTTTTATTTCTTTAATAATTATGGATACTTTTAATTTTCTCCAGCATTACAACTCTTAATTGATCTGTGTTAACTTCTTAAATGTTTTTGATAACTTCTTTGTCATCAAAATAAATCTGTTCAACTTTATTGTTGTATTTTAATGTGTTGTCATCAAAATCAATTTTAGCATTAACTTTACTTAATAAGTTCGTTCCTATTAGAGCTCCATATTCTAGATTTTCTAAAACATAAAATCTTGTCTTAGTGTCGAATATCAGTGCCTCGTAGCACTTATTAATAATAATTTCCCCGTTTACAGTTCGGGCGCGTTTAAGAATTGGTAGAGTGATTGGATCACACAATGTACCTGGTTGGCAGTAGTTGCTACTGGCACCGGTATCTATTAATATTTTAATTTGTTTGTTGTTTATTATTCTTCGTAAGTGCGGTAATCCCACTCTTGATCTAAAAAATCCTCATTCTCATTTAGGTTATTTACCCTCTAGGGGTTGTTGGGTAGAAAGTTGCGCACTTTCTCTTTCCCTTTTAAATACAGGTCTTGTATTGTTATTGTACGTATTAAAATTTGGTTTTTGCCAACGCGGCGTATTTGCGTTGTTGTTATACTTATTATTATTTCCCTGTCTAAATGGGTTTTGTGAATGATTATTATAAGATTATTTGTAGCGGTTTACATCATCTCTATTGATGGGTCGATTTACAGAACTACCAAGAACCATAGGTTCGAAAAGTTGTGGTAATTGCCTGTAATCATTACCGTTTGGTTGTCTCGACAATCTCAGTGTATTGTGATTATGATGTTTTCTGTTTTCACCTTTGTGGTTCGCAAATTGAAGTGCAAAATTTGTACGAATATTATTGCTCTCAAGTTCTTGCGCCTTAGCGAGTGCGTTGCGCAAGTCTGGTGGATTGAGGGAAAATAGTATTTGAGGTAGTTGGCCGTTTAGGCCGGTTATGAATATTCTCAAAGCATTGCGTCTGTTCATAGCATTAAGTTCATTCGTTATTGGCGAATTTGACCAATGGGTCAGAATAGTTTTATTGGTCAGCAGGGTCAACTTGCAGTTGATTGCATTGTAAAATTCTATTATATTAGTAGAACCCTGTCTTAGAAAGCTCAGTTCTTGTTCTATTATGTGCATAGATCGCTTGTCAGAATATGCGAAGTCTAATCTGGACAATATTGCCTCGAAATTTAGGACAGTACCATGATTTGTGAGCACATCATTGGCTGCCTTTGTTACTTTGTTCCTAAAAATTGTCAAGGCAGCAAAGTTCCATTTACTTCCTATTTTATATAATCTGATGATGGAATTGAGGGAAGCTTCCCTCCAACTTGAGTAGGAGGTTTGAGTGCGGTCGAAATCACGCAATTACATATCCAGAGTCTCCTCACAAGCAATGCTTGAATTAATAGTCCGTGTCTCGTATTCTGTAACGTTTGAGGCTAGGCTTTTGTCATATATTGTTTGGGCCATTTATTTGGCCACATAAAAAAAAACAACGCTCACCAAAATATGCCGCAGCAGCAGCAACAACAGCACACCATGAGGTGCCCTTTTCCACGACTGGCGAAGGCGCAGATAGCACAACCAGCAACAAGAACAACTACAACAGCGAATACGGAATGTCTTGTTCCAATTGGCGACGACGCAGTGAACTCCGTGTTGGGATTTCTCAATTGACTTGTCAAAAAAGTCAGCAACACAACAGAGCACTAGGCTACCCTTATCACAGGCAACTCAAAATGAAGGGATTTGCCCTTTCCCTTTGTTCTTTCCTTTTCTTTAATTTGTTTTTTTTTTTTTTTTGATTTCTTTATGAGAATATACATATATGATTTTTCTTTTTATTTTAACTTTATTTAGGTTCAAAGTTTACAAAAAAGGTTCATTTTATGTTTTTAGACAAATAAATAATGATTGCCAAAAGGGCCAAGTTTTAAGATGTCTATCGGTCAGAGGATTGAGAAATTTCTGAACATTTTGCATGAGGCCGGAAGGGCAGACATTTTTCTTTCCTAATAATTTTATTCCGAAAAAGAGAAGGGGTTTGTTCGTAGAGTGAGGCAAAACTGTAGTGAGCTACAATTGTGCCTGGCTCATAGATGGCGTTAACATATATCAATTTCTGTAATCTTTCAATTTCTTGTGTATACATGTTATGTTGGTCATGTATAGCTTGTTCGAGCTAATAGCTTGAGAAATTAGACCATTCAAAGATCGTTTCCTGGTTTTTCGGTTGGTTCTGTAAACCGTTTCGAATTCCTTCAGATGATGTTTAATTATACTCACATGTTGAGCGTCTTTAACCCCTACGCCACAAAGACTTTTACAAATGGCTTGTCTAAAAGGGCCAATTTGTATGTTTTTGTAGTTTTTGGTAAATAACCAAAGCATTTACAACAGCTGTCGAAAGTAAAAACTCGAACGCAATCTTGTGGTACCAGCGAATTGTTTTTCGCAATGGTGTACTCAAGAATTACTTCAGGCTTTTTTATGTCATGGCCATCTCGAGTTCTTCTTCCGGTTGAAAGTTCCTCCAGGCCGTGTTTTGTGCTCAACATCAAAACATCGCGTTTATCTCTCCATTTGGAAACAATCACAGAAGCACACTCTCGGCCTATTGTTTCGTGTTTCCGAAGTTTAGCTACAACAACATCTTTTGGATTTCCAGCTCTATTTTTTCGAAGAGTTCCAATAAGATGCGTTTTACGGCTGAGCAACAATTTTGCAAGGGATACCGAGATATACAAACCGTAACAATTGTCCCGATTGTATTGGCGAAAATTTAGTCTTCCACGACAAGGAATCATTGACTCGTCTACAGCCAGTACTTCTTCTGGGGCCTTAGCCCTTACAAAATTTTACTCCAACATTTCCAGTAAGCTACTTATTTTCCCAAACGGTTGCTTCCGCTTGCTGAATTGTTTGCAAAATGAATGAATTTTAAAAGCAATTGGAATCTGTTTCGCGACATTATTCCCAGGATAAATGTATTTTTATAAAAGTTGTCTTTACTCCAATATAATAATATACACGGATATTTCACAAAAAAACAAACGAAAAAAAGATGTGACCCACCGGTGGGTCACGTGGCACTAGACACAAACACTTAACACAAGGGGCCATGTGATCCACCGGCGCTGTGGTCACACTTTTAAAACACATAAAAAACACTTACAACTTAAAACTAAAGATACAGTATTAAAACAAAACACACAGAGAAAAGTTTAAAACAAAAAAAAATCCTTTTGGCATTCTGGTGATTTTTTTTTTCTGTACGGTGGCAGTCAACGTGTTAAAAAAATGTCTCCTTTGGAAGTTTTGCTGGTCTCGGACTGGTGTCTGATGATGATGCTTCTACTTGGTATGTCGTTTTTTCTTCTATCTTCGTAGAATAGTTGGCAGGTTTGTTTTGGCTGGAACCACACACTTAGCACTGATTTTACTTTATGTTTTCAAATCTTAAAGGGATCCCGGTTGAGCCCCCAATTAAAAATAAACTTAACTTAGTTAAAAAAAAACTTTATTTAAACAACTTAAGCAATACAATTTCAATACAAAAATAATACGATCAGCAAGATCGCAGGTTACACAGGAATTGAAGATGAAGATGACTTCGGTCTAGGGTTTATATAGCTAATGTTGCAGCTATCTATTTTTGATTGTTGTACAGTGTGTGATGGGCGGACAAAGAATGTAATTAATTTAATCTTGTCGCTGGTTATGATGATGCGGACGTGACTTGTTTGTGTCGTTTGTTGACGTAGTAGAAGTTTTGATTCTAGCGGAACATTTGCATATGCTTCATTCAAAGCCTCAACAACTGGACGAATTTTAAAAATTCTATCGGCATCAGGATTACTCCTGGGAAGACATTTACCTAGTGTTGTCGTTGAAATGGAGATGCTGTCTGATCTTTTCGAATTTATTTGATGGCATTGTTTGTTGGATGAGAGGTGTACCCAGGACGGAACTCCAATGGTTTGTTACTCTAGGCAACTGAATCAGTGACATTATATAAACCAAATTGCCTGTTTTCGGTCTCAGATACACGAATAGTGTTGTTTGGATCTGTACCAGATAGAGGTTTGTTTCTTCGGAAATTTTCTTTATAAGTTCCGGTGGAAATAAGTACAGAAAGAACTGTATATAGGAGTATCAAGATTCGATATCAGAACCCAACGATTATTTGCCAGTAAAAGCCAGCTGCTGCGCATTTAGCTATAGATTCTTCTTTTTCCAGAGCAATGTAAGTTTTTCAGGCTTTCTTCGTTTTGCGGGAGGTCCTGATGGAACGTGAATGTCTGAACTCGATGGGGTCGGTTCTTCCTTGGGTTTCGAATTACGGATGTCTGTATCCAAGTTGTCTATTTATTTCTCAATATCAAACTCGTCTTCAAAAGACTCCTCAAGAAAGTCTCCAAAATCTGGCTCGAAATCAGGATCCGCTAAACTATCTTCGTCAAAGTCGAGACCATCTGCACTATCGGAATCTTGGAGTGAAAAGGCAACATGGTCATGGCGTCGGTAAGTCATACTAAAAAAAAAATAATATCCAAAGTAAAATCACGTGGTGTACATGAATTCTGTATTTTCGACTAGATATTTTAAACGCTCAGATATCTGATTTACTTGTTTGGGAATTAGATTCAATTTCGATAAAAATGTTTTTACATTATGTATTTCATGTGGTTGTATTGTGTCGAAAAATGTCTGATTTAAAATAGTATCCCCAAATACCAACATATCTACAAAATTTCAGACTAAAATAGCAAAAGAGTTAAGTACGAACATCTACCTTATAGATTCTCAAGAAAATAAGCACAAACAAACCTAACACACGTCTGTTATCCAATCGTTGCTGCGACCATCAAGGTTGTATACGTATTATTGGGCTCTTCTGGTTTGTAATGCCTTTGCATTTATAGTTATTGATTATGGTTTGACTCCAATGTGCTGATGTTGCTTTTAGTTCAATTGGTTGTTTGGTTTGTATGTTTGTAGTGGCTATATCATATGTAACTCGCGTAACTTGATATTTTTTACTGCACTAGCAGTATCCTGTTAGTTTGAACAAAAAGTGGCAGATAGGCTACTTTGATTGTTTTAGATTGAAAGAACGGAGTGTAGACGACATTCTTCAATGCATGAAAAGCTTAAATAATAAAAAGTTTGAAAATTATGGAAGGTTAAATGGAATGTTGCTTGTAGTCTACCATGTGCTATAGAGGGTTATCTATTTTTACTATAGATTGCTTCTTCTGTTGACTCTCCTAATGCAAATAAACCAAAGAATTTGTCCTTAACAGAATTAGCCAATTAGAGTCAAAGTACCTTAACACTACAACTAGACATTTTTTTGAAGAAACATCAGTGGTTTCATCGACTATTACGCTATATTTTGTATGAATTAAATCTTTTGCAATGGCTTGCAAAGCAAAAGGTCCCAGAATTGTGTTGATCATTGATGTTCCCTTTTTTCTTCCACATTTCACACGATCAACAGCATTTGTATCTTTAAGGAAACTGTTTATCAAGCCAGGAAGATAATCAACTTCTGTTAAGGGCAGGTTGTTTTGAACGCAGTACATTACTAAACTCAATTCTCCCCTGAGCTTACTGTATTGATTATTGACATTATTGCCGTAGCATTGTCTTATTGTAAGAGTTTTTTTTTAAGGTGTTCTTGCTTACGAATATGACATTTTCGTTTTTCGTGTCGGGTAAACACATTTTTACAATTAGCCAATTGTTTGCGACATGCCTTACAGTAAGAGTTATCAATTATCATTGACCTTTTCTAGCCACTGAAATTCTTTTTCCCATGTCCTATACTTTTTGTCTTTATGCATTTTCTTCATCAACATTCACAGAGCTATTTAAGAAATATTTTCTAACCTAAAAAGCTTAGACCACAAACAAGGTTCTTGTTTGAATCTGATTTACCGCTTTTTGGATCGTATGCATCGATGAATTCATCTGAATCTGACGATGAGTCCACAACTATTTCGCTTGCTACCGGCTCTTGGGAAGATGTTGACGTAGACGGAGCACTTGCACTAAAATAATTTAAGTAATTAATAATTATCATTGAAAAATTTGTATATACCACTTATAAAAATGAAACATAAATTTTAGTTGTTGCAGGAACCAAGAATTTTCGCATTTTTACTCGTTAGTTAGAATTATTATTATTATTTAAAATAGAAAATCCAACGCAACATCGCGTCGTCGTTGACTTCACTTAATTAATACAATAAGAAACGAAACTTCAAAACAAAGACGAAAAACACCCCGATCCAGAACCATATACAATCGCAAAATAGAGATTGTGGTTCAATCTCCATATTGTGGTGTTAATAATTATTGAATAAAAGACGAATCGAAATATTATTTTAATTTTGTAATTATTATTTATTTATTTAGTTTTCTTTTATTTTCACAATATTAATTTTAGTTTAATAAAAAAATATACGCGACGCGTTTCGGACTATATGTCCATCATCGGGGGTAGAATGGGAACTGACTGCCATCCATACAGTGATCTTGTTGTCTCGTCTGTTGTTTATTTTAATTGTTGTTGTGACTTTGTGTATTAATTGATAATTATATGTGTTTGTCTCTTTTTATATATTGTTTTGGGTTTTATAATTAATTGCTGTGTCATATATTATGTTTCCTTTTATTGTTAATTTGTCGTTTAAAATGTTGTCTCGTTCTGTTTTACTGGCCATATAGATCTCGAATTCTTCTAGCCCGTCCGGATTTCTCCCTTTTTTTGCAGAAATGTAAAGGTATGCGGTTAGATTCAAAGTCGGTGTATTTGTGATTATTGTCCATTAAGTGAAGAGCGAAATAAGATTTTGTGTTGCGTTTGGGTAAATGTCCAGAGAGTCTATCTTTGAAGGTTCTGCCTGTTTGTCCGATATACAATTTTTCACAGTCGTCACACTTTATTTTATAGACACCTGAACTGTTTTTTGTATCTTTGATAGTTTTTTGTTTTAATATTTTGGCTATGTTATTGTTTGTTTTGAATGATACTTTTATGTTGAGTTTGTTAAGTTCGCTGTGGAGTATATGTGGGAGTATGTTGGTGTAGTTAATTGAGATGTATTTTGTAGCGGTTTACATCATCTCTATTGATGGGTCGATTTACAGAACTACCAAGAACCATAGGTTGTGGTAATTGCCTGTAATCATTACCGTTTGGTTGTCTCGACAATCTCAGTGTATTGTGATTATGATGGTTTCTGTTTTCACCTTTGTGGTTCGCAAATTGAAGTGCAAAATTTGTACGAATATTATTGCTCTCAAGTTCTTGCGCCTTAGCGAGTGCGTTGCGCAAGTCTGGTGGATTGAGAAAGAATAGTATTTGAGGTAGTTGGCCGTTTAGGCCGGTTATGAATATTCTCAAAGCATTGCGTCTGTTCATAGCATTAAGTTCATTCGTTATTGGCGAATTTTACCAATGGGTCAGAATAGTTTTATTGGTCAGCAGGGTCAACTTGCAGTTGATTGCATTGTAAAATTCTATTATATTAGTACAAACTGTCTTAGAAAGCTCAGTTCTTGTTCTATTATGTGCATAGATCGCTTGTCAGCATATGCGAAGTCTAATCTGGACAATATTGCCTCGAAATTTAGGACAGTACCATGATTTGTGAGCACATCATTGGCTGCCTTTGTTACTTTGTTCTTATCTGGGTTATTGTTATTCTTATTCTTATTTGTATTGTTTTTGTTGTTGTCTTTGTTTTTCTCTTTCTTTTTATGAATTAATTTGTCTATTGTTTTTGGTGTGTACCCGTTTGATAATGCAATTTGTTTAATTATATTGATTTCGTTATCATAATCTTGCCGGTCCATGGGTACATTTAAGAGGCGGTTTATTAGGGCGTTGAAAGCTGACATTTTCTGGGAATAGGGGTGGTGCGAATCTTTGTGAATGGTGATATCTGTAGTTGTAGGCTTTCTGTATATTTTGTATTTAAGTTTATTATTTTGTTTAGTTATGCTTAGACCTAAAAAATCCTAATTTGAAATCCTTCCACATCTCCTATTACATATCTATCATAAGGTTTTGTTTTGTCTTACATATTCGTCCTCTTCATCTTTGTTGATGGCATGTAATACCACGGCCTTCCGACTGGGGCACTCAGCTGCTAGATGTCCAAACTGGGAGCAAACATGACATGCTCCGTATTGTCTCCTTTCCTTTCGGCACTCATAGGCGTAATGCCCAAGTGAGTTACAATTGTAACATCGGATCGTCTTGGTGTCTATCTTTCCTGGAACTGCCACTTGTCCTAGGATTTGTTGGGCGTACTTGTGTTGGTATACCCGGAGCGGACACCTTGGGCAATTCGATTTGTCGGAACGCGTCAGCCAACTGTTGCTTTGTTGTGAAAGACTGGATGCGTGCTTGGGACTTCAATCCAGGATCAGGTATCCCTTCAACTAGATTTTGCAATACTTCCTCTTCGTCCAAGTCTAATTTATTTGCGAGAATAGTTTTCTCGTGCATATACATATGTAGTTCTGGAAAGTTTCCATAGCCTGCCAGACTGTCCCTTCGAACGCTCGTTTTAAAATTAATCGGCTCTCATTTGTCGCAAACATTTCATTCATCTCTCTCAATAATTGCTCTGTTGTCATAAAAGCAAGATTGGATTTTGAGTGGAACCATCTTAAAGCATTTCCACTCAAACGGCTCGAAATAAGTATGCGTGCATTGTTGTCGTGTAATTTATATGCATCTACTATATCCCTGAGCTGAGCAGCCCAGTGTGAAAAATACTCTCATCGGAATTCTGGGAGGAGTTCTTTTAGTGGTGCTACAGCTACGGTGACGCCACTCGAACTAGGAGTATTAAATTCTCTCTTCTTTAAAATTTCCATCTCTCTTTAGTTCGTTCTCTCTCAATTGTATGTCAATTTCTCTCTTTAGTAGCGTAATCTCTCGCTCTATTTGTTCCATTCGCTCTTTTGTTTTATTCTTTTGTTGTCTCTCATTTTCGTTGTTCCTCTCATTTGTGTCGGCATCTCTCTCGTTATTTCCCTCGTTTGTCTTCTCAATGTGTGTGCTCTCCATATTTGCTGTTGCAACCCTGTCTATGAATATATCCAAGTGGGCATCATCGTTGTCGTCGCCAGCATCTGTCTGTATGTACTCACCCCTTATCTCTGCTGGTAGGGAAAGCAACCGTAATATTAATTCGGATTTTGTGCCGTTGGTTTTTTTCTTTAGTCTGTCTAGCCAAGACCGCAGCTGAACGGCTGTATACTTTTTTAACGATTTAACACGTGACTCGTCGTTTTCCATCTTTATGCGCAACACAATTTATTATCGTACTAAGAAAACCGTCACAGTTTATATTACTTTTTTTTTTAGGTCTTTTGGGTTTTTACAACTCACCCTAAATGCGGTTTCGAAAATGAAATGTTCGTTAGGTTTTATTTTTTTTTGTTTGTGTGTACACTAAACCGCATAAAATAGGACCTGGCGGATATCTATCCCACTTCTGATTTTTAGGACTCAATAAAAACTCGAAATTATTTTAAGACCAAAAGAAAACTCGGAATTAGTTAAATTATTTTTTATTTATTAATATCATTCGCAAGACCAAAACTGCACGTCCAACCGATTCCACTGATAAAATTCAACTGTCTCTTTTTCGGTTGGCGTGCTTTTTTGTTCTCTCTTAAATTCTAGTGGCAGCCCTTTACATGTATTTAGTTTGAATAAAAAGAGATCTTACATTTATGCATTTTTGCTTTTGTTATTTATTTCGCTTACATTTTATTACCAGCGAATGGTAAAAGGTGGTAGATTTTTAGTTGGAGGTGGTAGAATTTTAGAAACAAAAAAAAGTGGTGGAAATACCACTTAAGTGGTAGAAGTCCCATCACTGCGACGAACAGTGTACAAAGCATAACGTAGAATTAAAATTACAAATACATACAAATCTCTCTCCAGCGGCAGCTGTCACTAATACTTAGTTTAAAATAATTTTTTTCTTTGCCTACAATAGCTTTGTGTAAAATTGTTCTTATACAAAGATGGTTACAAAAATATAAAAAGGATGATCCTAAGACCACTCCACTGCACTTAGAGTTCCATGTGGTCTAGATCACGCAACATCCGAGTTCAAAGTTTGCCAACTTTGGTCCCTCCGGTGAAATACATCAAAAAGTCTTTAATTGTTTATACTTTTTTGCACTGCTACCGAATATTCGTTACCCTTTTTTATATGCCTATCGACAGATTTATAAAAAAAGAAACACTAATAAATTATTCGAACAAACTCTCTATAATAGGGCTCTAAATACGTTTTTAAGAAGTGTCGAAGAGTTTTTAAAATACAAATATATATAAACTTCATTCATAAAAATAAAATAAAAAAACAAGAGCAGACGAAAGTCGACTGTGTACTATGATGTGTAATGTTGAAGTGTGTAATGTGACTGATGATCGCTGCAACTGAAACTCATCTGGTCACGCTGTCCGCATCGAAGATCGTCCAATGTTTTTTTTTATCAGATTGATTTACTGATGCTCTTCGATGTGAAGTGGTGGTTGTTTATCGCATTAAAAATTGTCCAATGTTAATATTCATAAATGCTATTGGATTTGGACCAATGTTTATGTTATCTCATATTTCTGAGAATGCTATTAAAATTTGAGTGTCGTCGTTGCTTCGGTCTCAAGTAGCTTGTGCGATAGATTATGGTTAGGGTTAGAAGATGTAGATGTATACGTAACTCTTTCCCTCTATGCAATAAAACAAAATCTAGACATTTTATATCATCAAATTTATTTTTTAAATTAGGTAGGTAGAAATGGCGATCCCAGGGCAGACCTAGCCTGAGATCCAATTAGCGCTGTAGTGCGCCGTTTTGGTACCAAAACTCGTTTGACCTGTGAAATAAAGGAGAAGATTTATAGCGATTAAGTTAGAGCCATTTTGTCGCATTGAGGAAAGAGATTAGGTCTCTAATCTTTGTCTCAGATAGCTCATTCAGTTCGTGAAAGAATGCTTTCCCAAAGCATTTCATTCTAGTGCTTGCCAAGGCAGGACATTTGCAGAGGAAATGGATTATCGTTTCACTTTCTCTTTGGTCGCAGCAACTACGGCAAAAAGTGTTGTAAGAGATACCCAACTTCTCTGCATGAACTCCAATGGGCCAGTGTCCGGTACAAACCGCAACAATCCTGGCTATGTCTTGCCTTGGCCTGCATAGAAGATCGTTTGTACGGGTTTTATTATAGGTGGGCCATATCTTCCTAGATATAATGCAGTTGGGTAAATTGCTCCACCTTCGGTTTGATTCAGTTTGGTAGATGGAAAAGATTTTACCCTTCATAGCACCAAGAGGAATGTTAACCATTTCCGCAAGTGAGCTATGAAGGGCCGATCCTTGCCTGGCTAGCTCGTCAGCCCGTTCATTTCCCACGATACCACTATGGCCCGGAACCCAGATCAGGGTGACACCGAGGTTAATGTTCAGGCTCGCAAGCTCATCGCGACATTGCTGGACCAATTTAGATGAGGATGTAGCCGAGTTAATGGCTTTGATAGCTGCCTGACTGTCTGTGAAGATAGCCGCATTTCGGTTTTGGTTTGGGCTTTGTTTAAGTATTTTACATGCCTCCCTAATTGCCAGCAGTTCAGCCTGAAAAACGCTAGCAAAGTCAGGAAGCCTAAAGGATTTAGCTACGTTTAGGGACTCAGAAAAGATCCCAGAACCAACTCCGCACTCCATCTTTGAGCCGTCAGTAAAGATGGTTGTATCGAAACCTATCGACACGATGTCATCCTCCCAATCTTCTCTGGATGGGAAAAAGACCTTAAAACCCCTACTAAGGCTCAAAGTAGGAGTGCAGTAGTCAGTGTCTACCGAGATAATATCTGAGGGAATCAATTTCGCTGTGTTGCTGTGACCATAAGGTTTTGACAACCAGCTATTTGATTCCTTCAGCCTAATAGCGCTGCAGGAAACTATGTATTTAATAAAAAGGTCGATTGGTAGAAGATCCATAATAACGTTTAAGGCGTCCGTTGGGCAAGTACGCATGGCCCCTGTGGTGCCCACGCAAGCTGTTCTCTGAACCTTCTTTAGCTTATCGATATTATAGGCTTTGCTAAGAGCAGGCCACCACACAATCGAACCATAAGTTAAGA
The DNA here is from genome assembly GCA_951509635.1 of Eupeodes luniger. Lineage (NCBI taxonomy): Eukaryota > Metazoa > Arthropoda > Insecta > Diptera > Syrphidae > Eupeodes > Eupeodes luniger. The sequence goes on from OX608074.1 coordinate 88,873,167, forward strand.
TTGGACGTACTACGGCTGTGTACGTCCATAAAATCATCTTCGACTGAAGTCCCCACTTTTTGCCGAAAGTTTTGCTGCAGGCGTAGAAGGCAACACAGGCCTTCTTAACCCGCACTTCAATATTTCGTTTCCAGTTTAATTTAGGGTCGAGTATAACTCCCAAATATTTTGCACTGGAAGACAATGAAAGGATTTGACCGTTGAGTCGAGGTAGCGTGAAGGGCGGTACCTTAGTTTTGGTGGTAAAGAGCATCAGTTCAGTTTTACTTTGGTTAACTCCTAGACCACAACTAGTGGCCCAGCTGCTAACTTTCTTCAAAGCTGACTCCGTGATTTCACTAATCACAGAGGTGTACTTTCCTGACACCAATAGCACCAAATCATCCGCATAGGCTACCGCCTTCACTCCACATCTCTCTAATTTAACGAGAATTGTATCCATGACCAGAAGCCACAGAAGAGGCGAAAGGACACCACCCTGGGGTGTTCCCCTACTTACGTGTTTTGTTGCGGTTGTATTGCCTAGAGTGGCTTGAATCTTCCTACCACTGAGCATGGAGATAATCCATTCTCGAATGAAGTATTCTACACCGAACTTCACGAGCGATTCTTCTATGGATTCGGTAAGGACGTTGTTAAAAGCACCTTCTATGTCTAAGAAGGTGGCAAGAGTAAATTCTTTATAATGGATTGTTTTTTCTACAGTACGCACTACCTCATGGAGGGCAGTCTCCGTAGATTTGCCCTTAAGATAAGCATGCTGAGAGCTTTCGAGAGGTCTTCCATCTAGGATTTCTCTAATATGGTAATCAAGAATGCGCTCCAAGGTTTTAAGCACAAAAGATGTTAAGCTTATTGGTCTGAAATCCTTCGCGGATTCGTGACCACGCCTACCCACTTTCGGGATAAAAACTACCTTGACCTGTCTCCACGACATGGGCACATGTTTGAGAAGGAGGCATCCTTTGAAAATTTGTTCCAGCCATGGAGCTGCCACATCATGCAACTTTTGAAGCATAACTGGCAGTATGCCATCCATGCCTGGGGATTTATATGGAGAGAAAGTATTGATGGCCCACACAATATTTTCTCTGGTTATAACGGAATTGATTTGCTCCACATGAGCTACGTTTAGCTCTGTGGTTTCACGCGGTTCGGGGTTAACGCTCTCGCAACCCGGAAAGTGCGTCTTCATCAGTAGCTCAAGAGATTCGGCTGGAGAGGCTGTCCAGGTTCCATCAGGCTTTCTTAGAAATGAAGGATTACAATGTTCCTTCGATAACACTTTGCTGAGCCTTGCGGAGTCCTTTATGTCTTCGATTGATTGACAGTAATCTCTCCAGCCTTGTCTTTTGGCTGATGACAGGGCTTTCTTGTAAATTTTAAGAGAGTCCTTATACGGTTGGTAAAACTTATGTTTGTGGCGGATGTTGAAGATTGTCCTCGTCATTTTCCTAAAACTAGACAGTTCTTCATTCCACCAAGAAGGAAGGGTTTTACGGCTGTATTTAACTGGGCAAGAGACTCTAAAAGCTCTACTTATAGAAGTTTCAAAGGTTTTCACCTTTGATTCAAGGTCTGCTATCGATTCTGCGAGATTCGGTAAGTTGCTCAGTTTGGATTTAGCAATTTGACTGAATTTCTTCCAGTCAGTTCTTTTGGGATTTCTATAAGGTGGAGGGTTTTTCGACTCGAAATTAATTTGAAAAAGAATCCATTTGTGATCCGAAAACGAATTCAAAGGGGAAACTCTCCAATTCTCCACTAATAAATTACGGTTGTTTACTAAAGTAACATCAAGCACATCCTCCCATCCATCATAATTTTCCGAGCTCGGAAAGACGAAAGTGGGAGTATTGCCTCTGTTACAAATGGTCATATTATGTGCAATAATAAAATCAAAAAGTGACTCACCTCGTTCGTTGATTTCAGAGCTTCCCCAAAGGGTATGCCGAGCATTCGCGTCGCCTCCGATCAGAAGGTTTGCCTTATCAAACATAGCTTTGTTTATAATTCTGCGCACCTCCTCCGGAGGTGATGGTGAATTGTGGGCTGAGTAGAAAGAGGCCAGCAGCAAACCCCGTGTATTTTTATCTTCGAATCTGACAACTGTCAGATCAGGAGTGCTAAAATTTGGACATAAAAAACCTTTTAAATGTTTCTTAGCTAAAATACAAGTTCTGGGATTACCTTGGTCTTGGTCTGCGGTTTTATAAAAGAGGTCGTATTGGTTGTCTTGGAGGCCCCGCACCTTGAGGCCGTTTATCCACGGTTCTTGGATAACGCCAATGTCGACGTTTTCCTCCCTAAGGAAAACTCTCAGATTATCTGAAGCACACTTAGAATGCTTCAGATTAATCTGGACGACCTTCAGCGCGTTTTTTAGTTTTTATTTTTGGCTGCAGAGCTAGGGCCCGGCAACTCGCTGGGGACCTCGACTCCGCTAACAACATCGTCAACCTCGACGTTGTCATCAGCTTTGTCGGTGTCTGCTCCCTGACTCTGCAGAATTTTAATTTTGGCATTCCTTATGCCAAAACTAAGCTTATAATCGGCCTTTTCGAGAGCCCCTAGGCTTTCCTCGCTAATCCTCAGAAGGTAAGAGGCGCTGGTCTTCTGTGGTTCTTCTGCCTTAATCACAGCCCAGTCGTGCATGGGGACCAGCGGATTTTGCCTCTGAAGACCGCGGATCAAATCCTGTCCGCTTGGCTTTATGCTCATGAGCGGTAACCAAATGCGAGCCTTCGGTTGTCTAGGGATGTCCTTAGCCGGGATAAGCTTGAGCTTCAAGCCCTCCCAGGCATTGCTAACCTTAGCAATGCTTTCACTAAGGAAATCTCTAGAAAACCTGTCTGCACACTTAATTACCCTATACCCCCTGAGCATCTCGCCAGAGTCGAAACTAGGGTAGGGGCCCTCACTGTTATTTATTGTGTATGAAAACACCATCTCAGAGAGCTTGCCCTCGATAGAGTTCCACACGTTCAGCAGACCTTTGCTGTTTGTGGAGAGCTCATCCACAACTGCTACTTGGAGGTCATCCCTGACAACCTCACTAAGAGTACGCAGTTGCGCTGCTCCAGAAGATGGTGCTTTCCCTGGCTTTGTCCGGCCGTCAAGCTTGCTCTTTTTCTGAGACGGACAGATCTCTTCCTGAGATCTGTTACGCTTAACGGCCTTTTCTCGGCTGGCCAGAAGGTTGTTGTATTCATCAACAACCTTCTGGTACTTTATTTTATCCTGGGCATCCTTCTCATGAATTACTCCAGCCTCTTCATTCTTGGCAATCTTGGCAAGAATAAAAGAGGCCGTTTTGAAGCGGTTCTTGAGAAGAGCGCCTTCCGATGGCTTTTTTGTTCCTCGAGTTGCACTGCTACTAGAGGGTTTCGGATTGTTATGCGGTTTAGGAAGTATAGGAGTGCTATGAATAGCACCGCCTATACTTCCTGTGGTTTTGGGTTGCTCACAAGCGCTGGAACTACCAGCGCTAAATGAGCTCCCCTTTACGGTCTCCTGGCTGGAGGCCAAGAGTTCATCCTCCAAGTCTGCGGATGGTTCTGTGTTCGTCAAGTCTAGTTCGTCCATTTTGTATGAGTTTTTTGAATGTTGGTCCCACGAGTAGGTCGGAAAAAAAGAGGTCAGCCCCGGCAGAGCCGATATACCGGGGTAAGGCGAAAAATAAGACGGACCCTGCCAAGGCATCCGAATGAGCTCGTTAGCGACTGGTTTTCCCCCCAGCCTTTCATTCTTCGGCACGGATTATGTAAAACGCTCACACCACCACTGAAATTAGGGACCTCGTATCTATGGTCAAATTGCATTGCTAAAGCTTGCTACTATTGAGGAGTAGGAAACTTCAGCAATTCAACCTGACCTTAGCTGACCCCCATCTTGACAACGTACAAGACAACTGTGGTGATCATTACCGCCCGGCACCCACTAGGAGGGTTTGAAACGAGGATTTTTGCCGAGCATTTTTTAAATTAGTTCACAATATTAGTTTTAAGAAAAAAAAGTCTTAGTTACTCAAAATGGCCGCCTTTAGCCTTAATGCAGGCTTTGTGGCCATTGGTCTATAGCGGCACGCACTGTGTCGATGGGTATCGATGACGCTGCTGTTAACAAAGCAGCTTTTAGGCTATCCAAATTTCTTACTTATCCAATGGTCTTACAGGCCATGTTCTCCAGTTCGGACCACAAACTGTAATCCAATGGATTCAAATCTGGACTCCCCGATGGCCAATCTGCAGCTGCAATAAAATCAGGAATATTTGTTCTAAGCCACTCTTGTGTGGTTTTGGCCTTGTGTCCTGGAGCAGAGTCTTGTTGGAAGACCCATCTTTCCCCGTTGATGAGTATTTGTTAATCTCTTAACAACACCCTCGAGAACATTCTCCTGATACACTTTTGCTCCGGTTTTCACACCTTTTTCACAAAAATGCAGTAATGTGACACCTTTATGGGAAACCCCCCACCAAACCATTACTGAAGCGGGGTGGTGTCCACGTTGAACCCTTTGAACAACTTTTTTAGCTTCTTTGGATGACGTCGCATAAATTTTATCATTTTGTTTATTATAAACTTCTTCTATTGTGAAGATTTTTTCATCCGTAAACAAGATATTTTTATGTCCATTTACCGCGTGCCACTGCAAAAGCTTTTTGCTTCTTTCAAGTCTTATTTTTTTTTTTTTAAGACTTAGAGTTAAAAGATGTCCTGTTGCTCGACGATAAGCTTTTATCTGGCGAATATATCCAATTCTCTGGACATGATCTTCTGCTTCCGAAAAGGATTCCTACTAAGTCGTTCAGGCACAGCTTTTATTTTTGCGCTCGTTCGAGCGACGCGAACTATATTTCTTATAAATATATTTCTTTCTGTTAGTTCGTACTTAATCTTTATTTCAAAATAAGAAGACGAGACGAGACTGATTAAAATTCAAGTTTTCTTTATTGTATGTAGATATCATAACCTATTCTGTCTGAGGGTTGGAAGTGACTGTCCGATAATTCATCTTTTGGATTTAAAATAAACTCATGTCTAGTATGGTGGTCAACACCCACACAATTTTGAAAGATAAAAAGATCATTTCCAACGGAAATGATAATTGATAATGAATTATATGACTCGCGTGGACGACCACTTCTTGGTCTGTCCTCTACTCTTGATAGTTCATCAAAACGTTTTATAGTACGATACCCAAACGTTCGCGATAAACCAAGTGGTTTTAAAATTTCAAAAATTTGGTTTGAATTTTTTCCACACTTATGTAACGCGATTATCACGACTCGATTTTCTTTAACGCCCCACTCCATGATTTCCGATCAAAAGCTGAGACCAAACTAGCTTCCATTCTTTACTAATAAGATCACGTGTTTCGTAAAAATAGTTAACGGTATTATTCCTAGTGGAAGTTATGAGCAATGCGCTCTTAAAATCGTGTAACAGAACTAGGTAGTTTATTTTCTGCTTATTAGTTCATGTTTCTCTTTTAGTTCTTTAGCTCACGGTCTCAAAATATTTATGTTTTCTCTCAAATGAATGCTGTTATTATTTAGTTACAGATATAGGTATTTCAAACTAGTAACTCTCAAAATATCTTAAGGATATTTTACTCAACGAAATTATTCACACTCTAATAAAAAAATAAGGCAAGGATCGTTGTAAGTTCAAAACAAAAAGTGGGACTCACCGATTTCATACTTTTTTGTTTTATTTTGTTCTTCTCTTTTAATATCGTAGACTGTTGTGTGTTGTTTTTATGGGGTAAATTCACAAACGTCAAATTTTGTTGGTAGTGATTAGGCATCACTGCTTCTTCGCGATGCTGATCGTTGCTCAGCTGATCACGATGCCATGCTGATTGACAAAATGTTGTACGTTGTTCTCAAGTTGTCGCATCCCTTCCAGTTTCCTTATTTTTGTTTTTTATTCTTTTGTATGTTATTATGACATTTAGGAACTTTCGAAGGATTTGGTCTTTGTTGTAATTAAAATCTGGAGCCACACATTTTATCTCCTCTAGAACTTTTCTCCACAATACTGACTTTACTTTTCTGCCGGTAATAAATTCACCTTTATATTTTAATCTGGTTTCTATTAATAGTTTAATTTGTGTGCTTGTGAAATAATCCCTGAAATTCATCAAATTAATTAATTTATAAACAATTTAGAATTTGATAAAATACTTTTTATTGTCTTTTTTTCAAACAGCTTAAACCAATTTTTATTTCAACAATATCTTAAACGCAAAGTTTATTCATAACAGTTTTACAATACCTACCTACAATTTAAAACATGATATTAAAATCAGCTAGGCCGCTATGGGTCTCACGGCCTCATGTAAATTCATATTTATCATCCTGAATTAATCACCTCAACTTAACTAGTTACCAGGGGTCACAATCGACGACGTTGCAGTAAATCGACCTTTACCCTCCCACCACCAATCTTTTTTTTCATTAAATATTTTTACAATTGTAAGAGTAGATGTTCTTTACTTTATAGTAGTTTACTATTTTGGTGGGTATGGCTACACTGATCATACGTAGCAGGTAGCAGCAGCTCTCGTTTATTCAAACGAAACTCTCTCTCTCTCTCGTGTCTCTTCTCTACCTCTTTGTTCAACTCTATGCCGCGCTTATGCTGTCAAAAGAGACCGCAGTAAACGTTGAGCATGCAACCGAACAAAGGAAATAAAAAAAAACTAATCTGTTGTTTTCTCAGCGCTTATGCTGTGTAGAGATCGCGTTGTGCAAACAAAACAAAACAAAGAATATCAACAACCAACAACGAAGTGGAATGATAAGAAAAAAAAACGTTGTTGTATTTTATAAAAAAAAGAAATAAAACAATTTTATTAAACGATAAAAAGAACTTAAAAGTAATACAAAAAAAAAATGGAATTTAAAAGTAAATGGAAAAAAATATTATAGCAAAGGCAACCATAAACTGCGTTGAGTGGTCTTTGAAATATTTTATGCGATCCGGGGGGAACGGCAGTAAAACATACAAACAAAACTAAACGCTATGTAGCAAGCCTCAAAATTATACCTCAAGCCTCTGGTGTATTATTTTTTTTGGGACGGTATCGAGAAGAAACCTTTGCTCAACGAAATAACAAACAAGAGTCATTTTCTTCGCATCGTGTTCTTCCTTTTATACGCTCTGAAAGGAGCATTTCCTTAGTAAAGCTTTTAACAGCTGTTTGAGCTCAAAAGTCATTTTATAGTAGCGCAGTTTGTGGTGCCAAATTGATTATTATTAAGATTGTTTACACATGTAAGTGTTTTTCTGTTTTATGAAAATAAAGTTAAATTAACAAAAAAATGAATTCACAAAATAAGTAAAATACATGAACATAAATGAAAATGAATGAATGTATGAATTTATGAAATGCAAATATTAGGAATAAATGATTATTTAATAAATGGGTGTCTTATACAATGAAATTTTGGCATACATTTTTTATTTTTAGGTTTTTTTTCTTTACTAACGGTTTGATCAATCAATCAATTTTGTGCTCATAGCAATTATTATTCACATTAAACTAGTCTGGAAATTTTATGTTTGTCGCCTTTATACATTCTTTGATTATGTTTTCTCTTAAGTTAGATACATAAGGATATTTTGCAAAATAAGAAGAAAATATTTTCAAATACTTGAAAATATGTTTCGGTTGGCCATGAGAGAAGTGTCTTTTCTTTTAAATTTTCGTACTCTTTTAAGCTTATTAATATTTCTGTAAAACTAACACTGCGTTTGTCCTTGGACATTTCTCTAACACAATCGTCACAGATCTTATTTATTTTTTTCATCGTTTTGAAAAGGCAATGTCCTGCAAAATATCTAGTACCAAGGTCGTTGATCTCAGGCACCTTTACAGTTGTTGCATCTTTAGCTTGATTATCTTCTACATTGGTAACATTGATGTCATTTTCAATGCATTCGGTCACATCAAAAATTTCCTCAATTTCAGGTTGCTCCTTGGATAACAATTTATCTTCTGTATCGCTCTGCAAAATGGCTTTCCAGTCTACCTGAAGATACTCCGTATCATCTTCTTCGCAATTGGAACATTTTGAGTTAAATAAGAATTTGAGCGATATAACTTTGGCTAACAGGGCACCGAATTCTGATACACTTGGATTACTTTTGTTAACGTTTCGAGTTCTTATTTTTCCAAATATGTTTTGTAATGAATCTTGATTAAATTTATTTACATATATATAATATAAATCGTTATACTCTATAAATAATGCTTCTCTTATGCAAAGTATGCTTTCAATTGTTAATGCTAATCCCTTAAAACAAAACGGTCTATTTCTTGCATTTATTAGTTCTATATTAAGTAAATAAAGCTTCATTTCTTTTATAAACAATATGTTTTGGTCATTTCTTATGGGTGCTGGTTTTCCATTTAATAGATCAAACAGACGATTAATTTCTTTAATAAATTCTGCTGTTGATTTAGAAAACTGATTTACTTCGGTCGGAAACTTTCCCAATTTATTTAATGCTTCAATTCCACGCGCGACAGATCTACTTAGAACTTGAGCAGCCAACTTTACGCCCATTTTCTGAAATTCAGTTGGGTCTATATGTGCTGAAGTCAGTCTCGGACATATTTAAGTGGTATTACATCTTTCACTATTATAAAGGTATTCAATTACCTTCCAACTTACAATTAAATCAGAAGTTGAAAAATTGTATTTTAATAAATTGTTCCCCTTATGCTTTTGATGAGGTGTGGAATAACATACATTCCATATATTTCTTTTTCCTTGTATGTAAAACTGAATTTCCTTTCATCAAGATTTAATTTGTTAAATAAACTACGATTTGTAGGGTCTTTATCGAAGCATATAGCTCTTACATTTAGAATAAGGCCTGTGCATATGTCAAGACAATTATATATTTAAATCTCAAGTTTCTTCATGGGAATATTGCGTGGACAGACAACAATATGATATAAGACCTGCTTATATTGCCACAGACACTACGAATCATGAAGACGCATGCAGATTTAGCCAAAATACTTGATCTTTGGTTCTTTCCATAATCAACAAAACATTCAATTTCATCTGTTTGGGCCATTTATTTGGCCACATAAAAAAAACAACGCTCACCAAAATATGCCGCAGCAGCAGCAACAACAGCACACCATGAGGTGCCCTTTTCCACGACTAGCGAAGGCGCAGATAGCACAACCAGCAACAAGAACAACTACAACAGCGAATACGGAATGTCTTGTTCCAATTGGCGACGACGCAGTGAACTCCGTGTTGGTATTTCTCAATTGACTTGTCAAAAAGGTTAGCAACACAACAGAGCACTAGGCTACCCTTATCACAGGCAACTCAAAATGAAGGGATTTGCCCTTTCCCTTTGTTCTTTCCTTTTCTTTTCTTTTCTTTTCTTTAATTTTTTTTTTTTTTTTGATTTCTTTATGACAATATATATGATTTTTCTTTTTATTTTAACTTTATTTAGGTTCAAAGTTTACAAAAAAAGGTTTATTTTATGTTTTTAGACAAAAAAATAGTGATTGCCAAAAGGGCCAAGTTTTAAGATGTCTATCGGTCAGAGGATTGAGAAATTTCTGAACATTTTGCATGAGGCCGGAAGAGCAGACATTTTTCTTTCCTAATAATTTTATTCCGAAAAAAAGAAGGGGTTTGTTCGTAGAGTGAGGCAAAACTGTAGTGAGCTACAATTGTGCCTGGCTCATAGATGGCGTTAACATCATCCTTGAATTTATTGTAGGTCAAATTAGTTTGCCAGCTCATTTCGTCAAAAATAATGTTAACTTCTCTATCTTTTTCTGATAAATTTGATGTAACGTTCCTTATTTCTTCTAAAACTTTAATATTTGCCCCAGGAGAATGGCTTTTTATAGTTATCCATCTATGTAAAGAAGATGGATTGGGCAAGTGTAATCCAAGTTGATCTATGAGAAAGGATCAGGACGAACGGAAAAAATGCACTGTGTAATTCACTTTTCCTCATTGGTATATTCTCTTAAGGTTTGCGATAAAATAAGTTTCACAAAAGTCTTTGTGTTTCAATTTATTCCTTCCATTAAATCGATTTCTCTTTCGAGAGCCTTTTTTCTGTATCATATTTATTTTTGATTTTCGATTTGTCTGTATTTTTATTTTCAAGACACGATTTTCTTTCTTTAGATGGTATCCAAAAAAGTGTTCAATTTTGTTTTAAAACTTGCAACTATATATGTCTAAATAGTCAGATTCAACTGCACATACTTTTTTCAAGCGATGGATATGTACGATCGTTAAATGAAGTGTTTTGGATCCTTCTAATATTTTTTAAGGTTTCCTCAAAACAACTTAAGATTTTAGTTAGACCATTAATGTAGTTTAAATTAATATTGATAATTTTTTTCGACTCATTTTTTTCCCGTAATATACTATTGATCTCTACCCAACTTTTCTCTATTGATAGCAATGTGTAATAAATTATGTTAAATCGAGTACAAACATAATTTTTTAATGTCGTTTGAAGAGAACAATTGACGTGAGACTTTTTAAAATATTTCATAAGTTTTGTACAAGTGTTACATAATTCAACTGTACCAGGTATTTCTTTGATACTTTTTTCTATGATAGGTATTATGTAATAAATGATTTATGCAAAAATTATGATCAACTAAGTTAAAAACAGCAATCATATTAGATCCCCTATTAGTTACAATAATCGCTTTCCGATTCAGGCCACATTCGAATTCACTTAAAAGTCCTGCGATTTTGAATTAATGTATTATAATTTTAAGATTGATACATATTTACACTTTCAGTAAAATGAAAAAAAGAGAGAAATTAAAAGCCAGTTATATGTAGCAAATAAAGAGTTTAAACAGTGACATCGAGTTTCAAAGATTCAAATAGTTCTAAACATCCCGGCGCCCCTGGAAGATATTTCAGGATAGGGGAGAGTGGGGCTTGAAGTAACACTTTTTACGAAAACCTCTGTAGCTCCTAACATTTTGAAAATAAGTCAGCCAAAACTTTTTTAAATTTAAAAACCATCTTTCAGCTACAAGATCCACAAAAAAAAAATTAAACAAAATATGCTCGAAAGATGTCAAGATATTACATTGAAAAAAAAAATAAATAATAACGTGTTGTTTCAACTTACCCCCACATGGGGCTAGTTGTAACATAAGTAGGGGTAAGTTGTAACACGAATTATAAAAAACTTAGAAATATTTTTAATGAACATTATTATTTTATTAAAATCTGATAAGAAAAAAACATAACTCTTAATTCAATTAAATAAAACTTATGCTAAGGAAAATATATTATTTAAATATGTTTTGTAAAAAACAGCCCAGTTTTAATAAAAAAAAATGAGTTCAAAACAAAAAAAATAAAAAATCACAATGCATTCATCAAAAAATATAGGACTATCCGTCCATGATTTTGGCATTGTTATATTATGCTTTACCGCACATTCGAAAGCTAGATTTCTGGTGTCTTAAGGCGTGAGCCCAAAATAAATGCTGCTGCATTTAATCAGATATTCAGCAAGGATTTTCTCTTGCTTTTCATCAAATACCAGTCTGGGTTTTGCATATCGAATCTTCTCCTGCTTTAATCTCTCTTAAATGCCTTGTCAACGTAACATGGCATATTCCAAAGTCCTTTGCGACACCACGCACTGATTTGTTTTTATTTTCTTCGAGGACAGACACAGCTTTGTCAAACGTCTCCTTTGACACCATTCCACGTTCACTTTTTCTCTTATAAACTCGCATGCTTGAAAAAAAGAAAGAAGCTGTTACTTCTTACCCCTGTTATTTTAAGCCCCACTCTCCCCTACTGGTAGTAAGGCCAATTTGGAAATTGAACGTAATAAAGTGCCTTGCTTTGTCCTGACTGAAGCTACTCTTATATGACAATCTGAACCTTCAGTGACAGCTTCAATTTTTCCAAGAGGTAGCTAGGAGGTAGGTTTGGCTCCTTGATGACGACTAAATCTCCATTTTTGATGTTTCTAGTTATTTGTTGCCATTTAGGTCGCTGTTGGAGGGAAGTTAAGTATTTCATTCGCCATCTTTGCCAAAATCCTTGAACCATGTTTTGAATGTGGTGCCAGTGCGATGGGTGTGTTTATCATGTTGGGCTCAGGTACTGCTGTCAATGGTTCACCTATAATAAAATGAGCGGGAGTTAGAGGATATAAATCTTTGTCAGAAAGAACACAAAGGACGAGAATTTAACACAGGTGGTGAGGTCACTCACCACTTCAAGATGCATTGCCTTGGTAGATATACAAACGTAGATTGCAATATATGCTTTTGATAATCTTGGGTTGCGACCGCGTGACAGTTTAATGGTTAGTGGACCAGCATAGTCACAACCATAATGTTTTTCATTTTTCACCAACCCGGGTTTCACTTAGTGCCAGAACTGCTGGCCTGTTTAGAACAGCGTGAACGTAATGTTTGTAAGCCCTCAAATCTTGCTATGTTCGATACAAAATCAACCAGCCATTACAATACAAAAAACACAAAAAAGAAACCAAAACAAGACAGTGAACTATGCCGTAAATTTAATTTGAGCACAAACAAAACTTCACACAATTAACCATTAACTTTATGATTTTTTTATTATCCAAATATAATATAATTTCCGATTTGAAAAGAAACAAATAATCCGTTTTTACATTTACTTTATTTCGTCTGCCTTCTTCGGGCGTTGGCTACTAACTAACTCAGAACATCGCTGCACTCAACAATGTGCAGCGTAAATACGAATACATGTTTATTTTAACTTAAACCTATACCCTTCCACCGGCAGCTCTTACAGAAAATGGATGTCTATTTATTTTGTTGTTCTCTTTATACAAATTAAAGTTTTCCTTTTTATAATTCATAAAAAAACTTTTTTTATTTTTTATTTATTTTTATATTTTCTTTATTTGATTTTTTAAACCGGCAGCGATTCTGCATTCTAAAATACTGACCTCTTCTACTTACATTACAATCTAATTCTTAAATACTTATTTAATGTTAACTTAACATAATTCATGAAGCAACAACTTCCTAAGAATTTCAGCAGGTGTTTAGTCCAGACACCTACCAGTCAGCACTTTCGTGGGAATAAAGATTATTGAAATCTACTCGTGTTGTCGTTAACTTACATTATATGGCTACTTATATGGCTACATAAGTAAGTGTGATGTTGTTCTGACTAATAAAATTAAATAAATTTATTTTTTTGTGTTCTCAACAAAAATTTATCAGGATAGTTTCAAAAAAATTACAAAAAAAAATATTTCCTTTATCTTAAATTATGACGTTTCTGAAGATGACTTAAACAAGCTCAAATTGAATGAAAAATAGCAAATAATTTACAAACTTATTAGTCCATTTTTAGATTAAGTTAATTTAAGTAAAATCATTAAAAAAAAAACAGTGTTTAGAATTTGATTAAATATACATAGTTTAAAAAATGAGATTAATTAATGGGTACCAATATATATTTTAAAAACATACATTCAAAGAAAACTAGTCATTTTTTGTTATCTAGTAATACCTAGAGATAAATGTTAAATTTAAAAGTAAAAAATATATTTCATAAAAATTGTATCTTAATTAAGAACAAAATAGATCAAAAAATGTGTTAAATTCTATGAAGTTAAAAAGAAAATATCTGTTCGATTTTTAAAAAGTCTGAAACGTGCATTAATTAAGTTCTTCCAGTTAGAAAAAAAAAAACAAAATATTTACATTAACTCTTATCTTTACATGAGTATAATTAATTTAGAAAATACAAAATGTTATTCGATTAGTTGTAAACTAAAGCATATCTCTCAAAACTATTTGTTTTGTCTTTGCTAAAATCAAAATAAATTTTTAAATAAAGTGTTTAAAAAATTGACTCTCATAATAAAATAAATAATTAATTAATCTATAAGACATATTAAAGCTTGACAATACTATATTTATTAAATATATTCAAACTATTTATAGATGTATTTAATGTTGCTAATTTATTAATATTGCTAGATAAGAAATGAAACAAATGTTTTATACACTCTAAGTGCAAATAAAAATATTTTCAATATGGCTTTAAATTTATTGTTTTTTGTAGTTATTTTTTCTTAATGAAATGGTAAGTATTTTGACATTTTATTTAATTTTCTATTTATAGCAGTAATAGCAGTTTTCTAACTTTGAAAGTGCCATGCGCTTTGCTGTAAAAATAAGACTGACCCTTGATTAGGAAATGCGAAGCGAATCGCGGTTCATTCGGCTAAAATTAGGTGTTATGAGCTGGGTTGTGATGAGTTAGTTGTGTTGAGTTGCCACATGATGATTTTTACCCAGCCCATTTATTATTATTTTATTATTATTATTTCAATTTGCGAATTGGTGTACCGAGGGACTTACGGCGCGTAGTGTGGTAGTTCGCAAATCTAGCTGGACAAAATGAAAAAAAAAGTAAAGTCACATGACTTCTGATCATTTGTTTAGCTTCTCAATACAATAGGTAACTGTTATTCATGTTTTGTTTTTTTATTTTTTACACTGATTAGGGAAAATTAAGCTTCAAAGTCAGTCGTGTGCATTCACAGAACAGAGAAAAGTGTTTTTTTGATATAACTTTGGTTTACGATTAAAAAAGCTACGGTGATTTTATTGTTATAATTTTTGTTTGATATTATTAAACTATATTTCAAGGTAAAATGTAGTAATTATTATTTAATTATTTCCATTGGAAATATTAAAAAAAAAATATTTTGATGAGAGGGTGAGAAAGAGGAAAAAATAAAATATTTTCTTTTTTTAAGTAGAGTTAAAGTTAAATATTCCGCATAATTCCGCTGCAAGACTATACTTAAATTAAAAAATATCTTGCGCGTTTTTGCGACCGCCATACTTTCACCTTTCCAGTATGGCCTACACTCTTCGCGCAAGAAATGTTTTTTGTGAATGGGAAAAAACTCCCAAAATACATCGAAAAGACGTCGTATTGTCATTAATAATGGAAAGATATGGTCTTCAAGACATATCAGAAAAAGTTAAAACAAATCTTAAGTCAAATATTAATATTGTTTGCTTTAAGCTAAGCAAAAATGGGAAAAAAGTGGAAGGCATCACAACCGTTTTTTGACATCAAATGCAGTTTGGCTTGATGAACCTTATGCTTTACCTTAAAGCGTAAAACCTAAAAATCTTGATAAAGATGGAAGAAAACCAAAAATCTTTAATGACTGCTCTGAAAAATCAAAAAAAAGGAAGATTCAAAGTCTTTTAGATTCAACTAACCCTCAAGAAATTGTTAAGGCTAGTGAGATAGTGCTTCGAAAAATGGGAAAGCGAGATTCAGCCAAGCTTTTGAAAGATTTGTCTGAAGCTTCGTCCAGTAAGGGTACGGAATTGAAAAAACTTTGTAAAAGATATAGTTCTGAGTATGTACCTTCAGTGGGCTTTTCTGCTGATGAAGCATTATCTTTAACGGTTGATGCTAATTTGCCAAAACATCAATATGATGTTATTCGGCAAAAAGTCAACGCAAAATGCAAATATCTTTTTCCTTCATATGCAAAAACATTCAAAAAAGCTAAGAAAAACTGTTATCCAACTGGGTTAACAATCACTGAGGTATATACCAAAAGATCACTGCAGTCATTAGTAAATCATATCTACTATTGAGAGGCTTTGCTTGGCTCAACAGGAGGTTTAACTCGGTATAGACGAATTGAAAACTGGCGAAAACCGTATTAATATTTTGATAAAGTGGCGATGCGATGGGGCTCAGCAAAAGCAGTATAAACAGACATTTGTTTTGGAGGAGGGCCATACGGAGAAAGTTTATTTAGTATTTCAATGGTGCCTATTCAAATGAATTTTAGTTCTCCAAAAGGAAAAATAATTGTTTGGCAAAATCCAGCTCCTTCTACAAGATATTGCCGTCCAATCAAATTTGTTTTTGCCAAAGAGTCCACTGAATTAATTTCTCAAGAAGTTAATTCAATCCAGCAAGAAATAAGAGATTTGTCTCCAGTTCTTATCCGAAATGGCGAACAAAATTTTCTTTTCGACTCTACGTTTATGCTTACAACGATAGACGGTAAAATATGTATACTGCACTTTCATCTGTGACTTCGTCTTTATACATATGTGGAGCGAAACCAAGTGAGTGAAATAAACCTGCCGTGATATTAAATAAAACTGTCGATCAAAGATCTCTGACCTTTGGAATGTCTCCGCTACATTTATGGATCCGTTTTATAGAGTGCTTATTACATATAGCGTATAAGCTTCCTATTCTGACCTGGCAAGCTCGAGGACCGGAAAATAAAGCCAAAGTGGCTGAAGTAAAAAAAGGATTCAACAGAGGGTTAGAAGTGAGATGGGGTTGCTTGTAGACATGCCAACGCAACAATCAGGTAAAACGAATGATGGTAATACTGCTAGACGGTTCTTTCGAGCAGCTGAAAAGAGTTCAGAAATTACAGGTGTAAAAAAAGAATTAATTGAACGATTTCACATTATTTTGGAAGCTTTAGCAAGTGGTTTTCCAATAAACGAAGATGCTTTTGAAGGTTTCACTATTGTTATTAATTTTGTCCAGCTAGATTTGTGATCCACCACACTGTGCGGCGGTTGAGTTTATTAGATTTGGCTTTCGCAACAACTAAGTACTGAGTTCAAACAGTGTCTCTGTCTAACTCCGAGTCCTAAAATGTACACACACAAGATTTAAATATAACTAACAAAAATAGACATGTTTCATACAAAATTCCAATTTCACTGTTGAATCTTAATCATTATTTAAAATGGCAAAATGAGGAATTCAAAATTATGATGTCGCCACTTTTTAAAATAAAATAAAAGAAAGAAGTCAAATCAGATGAGTGCAACCCAGATTCTTGAAAATCGTCACGTTATTACAGAACATACATTTTCAAAGCAGTGTTCCTTCTCCATAAATGTGACGTTAGAGTGAGCTTAAAAAAAGCCAGAAAAAGTGTCCCAAAATCATGTAAGATGTCACTGTTAGGAAGTGGTTGAGGACGGAATCCCGAAAACCGTAATCCCGGAATCCCAAAATCCAGACAGTTCAAAAACCCAAAAACCAGCATCGCGAAATTCTGAAATAGCGAAAAGCCAAAATTTAACAGGAATGTGTTCGTCGATTTTTCTTAATAATTAACAGCTTACAATTGACCTAAACTGAAGTTAAAGTGTATTTTAAGTATGTTCGTCTTTATTATATTATTATTTAAGTTTATAAATTACATATTAATTTCTTTTTCATGAAACAAGAAGAGGATCTAATCAGATTTGAATGGAAATAAGTAACAATATGGTAAGAATATTTTCTAAATAATATCTATTAATATAATTTAAACACTCGTTTGTTGTTGTTAAATTCTTTATTAATCCATCGAAAACTGTAGCAATACGAATAATTGTGTTATAAGAGTTACAATCATCTGAAATGAAAAGTTGAAGGTCATATAAATACGTAAAAACAAGTTAAAATACTTATACACATGACAAATTTATTTATTGGGTTTAGTAATAGGGACTTAAATATCAACTCTGAATTTAATTTGTGAACGCACCCATTCACTAATCATTGAACTGTCACTGTCAATTTTTCCAATAAACTCAACATTTTCATCATAGCAGTCATTGAGTCAGTGGATAGTAATCGATCCAAATCATTCAATTCCACGGCGGTGTTCTCAAGAACAGGGCATCGCATACTAGACTGAAGAATCTATGTCGATGGATCATTTCAAGTGACTTACGTTCTTCGATTGGACAAGTTGTCAAGTCCTTATTCGAAAACCCTTTATTATTTATACACTGCTCATTAATAGAATGAGGCCGTACAATTTGCAATTGATATTTTATTTTTCCTGTGTGACATTTTGTTACAGCAAAACGCGAAAACGGCTGATTCTACGCCTTGCCTCAATTTTTACTTTGTCAGCAACTAAAATATGGGCGACAAGTGGAATATTAAAAGTGACATCAACCTTATCGGATTTGTACGGATTTTGTATTACCTTACTAGTTCGGATACACAAATCGGAGAAACCTCCGAAGAAATATTTGATGCAGATTGATAATGTCAAAATCGTGCAATGCATGCTGGCAAAAGCCATTAAGGGTAAGAACTCATTTTGATTGGATGTCCTTGTTATCCGAACGGTTCCAATCAAAAGTAATCAATTTTGAGCAAAGAAACACAAGGAGCATCGAATTAATTTTGCAAGAAAACATTTCGAATGAGAAATATTAATCTTGACGATTCCCATGGTTGCATGGACAAGGAAAGAAAACAACTATACATGTTTTTTCGGAATTACTTTAATATTTAATCTTGGGAAATTCCCACAGCCGTTTCACACTTAATTTCATGAACTTCTCTTAATGTTTAGTATAAAATGTTTCAACTAGCAATATGTGGCATAGGCAAAGGAAACGAAAATATATTAAAAATTGTATGATCTTATTCCTGTGATTGGCAGTGTAAAGGTACTAATAAAATAACAATGAGCACTTACCGCTGCAAAAGTTTTTAAGTTTAATGAAAAAAATCCTTTTGCTGAAAACTTGATTGGATTTTGCATTATTTGTAGTGAAAAATCCTCTAGAAAATATTTATATTCAAACATTTGACCATCCGCCTTGACGACAATACGAGTTATTTCGTTAGCCTAAGAAAGTTATATTTATAGTGAATAAATTAATAATAAAGAATTCTTGTATAAGTAAGTTATGTGTATATTTACATACATAAGTGGACTGTATAAAAACTTAAACCACTCGCCAAACCACATCCGAAAAGTGTGATCTTTTCTCTTTAAAAAAAAAAAACCAAAAGAAATCAGACTACAAAATCATTATGATATCAGATTGTCAAAGGATGACAAAACATCTGCTAAATGTTCAAGGAAATGTTCAAAAAAGTATTGAGAGAATTGTAATAGTACTTTCGACTACACTGGTACCATATTACGAATAAGGAAACACAATGTATGATGAAAGCAAACACAATTTTTAATCGCATCCAACTTCATACTATTTAAGCTTTGTCAATATCTGTCAAGACCCATTAAGAACGTGCCAAATGGCTAGTTTAACAATTGTGATGCTTGTCATTGGACTTTTTGGAGTAATTTTTATCAATTTGGGGTACGTTTAAAAAAGAAACGGTAACATAGGATTTTGAACGCAACTCGTAATACGGACTCTAAATAATGCATGGCTTACCTCAAAAAAGATTGATCAAATACTTACTGTGTCTTCACAGTCTTGGCAGACCTTACAAGCACTAGCAAGAGAAAATATTTCCGGCATTACAACCGTGGTGAACTTAAAAACACTATTCATTTTCTCAATTGAATTACCACTTTCCAATGCCAGAACAATCCAATTTAGAACCCACACTATTTGGATAAGTGATGTAATAATCATTAACAATATAGACCATCCGAAAAAACGATTAATATCATTTTGTACATTTAAAATTTTACCATAAACACACTTGAACACAAATAGTTTTTCAATTTCATTTTTCCGCTTTCGTGTCAAAATGAGCAAGCACTTGTGTTTTAGAAACTTCAACTTTTCAGCTACTATTGCGATTATGTAAACATATTGGACGTATCGGAGGCGAATCAATTGACTGCTACCAATCCATAACCATGGTATTTTAGTTTTTGCATCGTTATATAAAGTCAGGGCAATTATAATCAAAGTAATACTGTAAACATTAGTTAGCAGTGTGGGGAGTGTTTTCAAAATTATCGTTCGTCTCGATTTGCCATAATCAATCCATTGGTAGAGTTTCGATATAAGAAGGTCGTCGATGTTTGTAAGTTCTTCAAAAACACGAGCTTCATTTCTACGATTGATAATAGATTGCCAAGCGGCAACAAGATGAACTATTTTCAAACTGACGAATATAAGATATGCTGCACTTGCGTTAAATTGCAAGTTGAAAACCTTGTTTTGAATAAAAGCAGTGATAACTTCGATTTGAAGAAGGAAGAGGAAAAAACAACACCAAATGAAGATATATTTCTTTTGCCCCGTGTTGATTGAATACGATGATATTCCAAAGAAATAAAATAGTACGAAAAATATTGAGATTCTGTTGCGATCCATTGTTTGGTAGAACAAATTGCGAACTGAGAGGTTTCAGTTACACAAACCTAAACAAAACCGTATTATGAAATAATTTAATTAAATTAACTTGATAACAAAATATTGGTATATGAAGACATTTTAATTTTTAATGTAGAAACATTAATCTTAAATTCTTAATTTGATTGCAGTTGAAAAGAAAATAAGGTGTTGACTAAAATACCTAGAACTTAATGACAGAAACGCATAATGCAAATAAATGTTTTCTGATAATTTTTGAATCGACTTCGACTTTTAACTTCTTTGAATTGCTTGACTTTTAATGAGTGAATAGAATAAATATTTCTATCAATTAATTTATGGAATTCAACTTCTGCCTCGGCTGCCTTCTTAGCCATTTTGTCACTTCAATTTCGGAAGACAATTATGATGATTATAGATTCTTTTATTTTTCAAGAGTTGATGCTTGTGATGTCTTAAGCGCTGTTATGAAAATAAAGTCTAGGATAATCAGCTTTGGCGTCTTCTTTTCCTTTCCCTTTCTTATGGAAAAACGAAAGAGTGCTTCCACTCATCAAGGAAAAAGCAACTTGTAGTTCATCAGCAGAGTATAGGTACGGTGACCATATTTTCCGAGACAAAATAATGAACAGTACCCAAAAAATGAAAAATGTTGACCAGTTTTCAAGATTTTTTTTGTATTTCATTGAGTAATAGTAAATAAATACAATACAATATAAATTAATTAATAAATATAGTATAATTGGGTTTATGTATTTATAAACTAAACAAAAAAGGAACTTTCATCGATAATAAACAAAACAAAACATAAAAACAAGACAAATTTTTTCAGTCTCTAACTTATTTACAAAAAAAAATAAACAAAACCTTAAACTCTTTTATATCATATTGGCTAATAAAACAACTTTGACATTAAATTACAATATGTTAATATTGTCAAAATATGTACTTTTCGGAAGAATACATTTTTTTAATTGATTCTGGCTTTCCTTTTTAATAATTCTTTAATTCGATGCAATTTCATTCATAATTGCATTTGCAAATTTAAATGGACCTGATTGTTTCAATTTTCATATTGTTTTTTTCGTTTGTCCATACATTGTTTAAAATTGAGAAAACTCTCTCTATAGGGGAATTAGACCCAGGAAGGCATAAACAAAACTCTACGATTTTTGAAATGTTTTATACTGTATCATTTTTTCATTGAAAAACTTGAAAATTTCAACCCACCTATCTCCAGCACTCATTTGGCTCTCCTTATATTCAAACATTTTTTCTGAAGAAACATTATTTTGTACACATGAAAACTCGTCGAAAATATCAGTGTCATTAATTGAAATACTGCTTCCCTTTTTCATAATATACATTAAACTCAACGCCACTTTGTCCCAGGAAGGAGTGTAATTCTTACTCTTCATTTAGTCAGTAGTCGGAGTGCACTCTCAAAATTACTTATGGAAAATAAAAATACCATAACTAGTCCAAATGGAAAAAAGATGAGTTTCATACACATTCACTGAAAGTTATTTTTACCATTAAAAATAACTTTCTTTTAATTGTGAGATTAGGAAGTGTTCCGAAAAAGAAAGACAACGAATTATGATATAAGGGTACGTTTTCATTAAACATTTAATCGTTTTCATGCTTAGGCTTTTACCAAAGAAAAAAATCATAAAATAATGAACAAATAATGAGCAATTTCTAAAATAATGAACATTTTTATGTTTTCCGACATACAATAATGCATAATGAACATTTTCTTCAAATAATGAACTGTTCATTATAATAATGAACGGATGGTCACCGTAAGTATAGGCCAACTTCAATATTACCAATTTTGTCTAAACTGATGGAGAAACTGTTGCACAAATAAATTTCAAAGTATCTCCAGAAAAATAACTTAATCAAAATTATTCAAACTAGGTTTCGGGCAAAGCTTCATTGATTAAGATAACAGAGGATATAAGAAAAGAAATTGATAAGCATCACGTAACTTTCCTTGGTTTACTAGATGTTTCAAAAGCATTTGATACAATCAACCACAAAATATTTGTACATATATATAAACTGAAAAATTTAACTTATTTTTCCTTATCTGCATGTAAGCTATTTTTTCATATCTATTTGGAAGATCTCAAGATGTTTTTGTAAAGACTTCGAATTACTAGCCTATACAAAGAAGAGTTCCACAGGGCTCAATTTTAGAACCCCTTTTGTTTACACTTTTCATCAACGATTTGCCTCTTTGTACTAATAATTGTTTTAAACATTTGTATGCTGATGACTATATTATAGTTGCAAACTGGGACTGATCGAAGATGGGTATATGTATGTAAAATGAACGAAGATCTTGGAAGTGTTAACAAGTGGTCTACAGAATATGAGCTCAAAATAAATCCTTGAAAATCCAGCTGGGGCTTGACTATGAGGTTTGTGGTGGATCGTTTTGTATTCGACCTTTCAAATTCGACTCGCGTCGTATTTCCTTATTAACGAATTCGCTGCGAATAGAAAATATTTCTTCCTACATTCCAGTGATTTGACACTTTCGGTTTGACTTTTTTTGATTTGACACTTTTGGTTTCATAGCTTTCCACGAATTTTGTTTTGTTTTGATTTAATTTCTTGGCTGTTATTACAGATGTTTTTGAAAAAGGTTGTGAAATTGGTGTCTAATCCACGAATGTTTCAAAACACTGCGATTGCCGTGCTTCTGAAAATTCTTGTGTTTGATTTTGCAAGTATTCATTGTGGTGAAGTTGTAGTTGCACCAAAGGTTGTGAAATTGGTGTCGAAGCACGAATGTGTCGAATGTTTCAAAATTCCGCGATTGCTGAGGTTTCGAGTATTCTGGTTGTTCATCAGTGATGAATCATCACCTTTCACATTTTGACTAGAAGTTCTTCGATTAGAACTTGAATTCTCATTGGAGTGATATGCACTTGTGTCCATTTGTTCGGGACGATTTTCCTACTGGCACCCATATGAAGACACATTCATCCCAGTCTCACATGTCTTCAAATCAAGAAGCTCTATTGTGTCTTCTTCTAGGGAAGAAAACACGTATGGAGTATTTGGCCCACCACCTGTTCCACGGATGCATTTGGTGTGACGAAGTTTTTTTCTTATGTAGTATTTGAAATCTTTCTAAACCTTAAAAAAGAACAAAATGTATGCATACTTGTTTCCAGCTTTAAACATTTTTTCGAGGGGGTCCTAGGCTATTTAAAACTTTTGCAATATTATCCCACAGTTCACTTGTTTTAGGCCGATATTCAGGACCGAGGAGTGCTCCCGTTGCAATGCCCTTATTTTTCTTCATAAACTCGATGAGAGACAAAAATTGATGTCGATTTGTTTGCTTGTTTTTATCATTACTTGAATGAATTTTATATTTTATTGTGGATTGTGGATAAATTATAAGAATATTGAAATAAAACTAACTCACATTTTTATATAATTACAATCAAGAAAGAATCCACGAAATCGAACAGTGAATAATAATACACACTCTTTCGCCTTTGAATCCGCCAAAAAAAGCTGTCGGATTTCAATTCGCCAACAAACATTATGACATTTCCAAATTCGCCTTCGAATTCGTTAATTGGTCGAATTCAAAAGGAAGAAGGCGAAGCGAGATCAATAATTGAAAAATGGCAAACTCGCTAGCAAATCGATTCGCCGCGAATCCCATAATCAGGCCCCTGCATTGTTATCTATTAAAAAGAACTTGACCTAAACTATCGCCCTTCAGTTCTTCTTGGCAATTCTCAGATCAACTATGTATGTTGAAAACTTAGGTGTGTATTTTAGCAGAACTCTATGATGGAATGACCACATTCAACAAATTTTTGGCAATATTTATGAAGTTCTTAAGAATCTTTCATTATAGGAACAATTTACCTCTTGGTACTAAATTATTGCTGGTAAAATCATTAATAGTTCCTACAATAACTTATAGTTGTGAGATTTTGTGTTATCAAAGTGCTAAAGTACTAAGCGTAAATTAGTAATTGTCGTCCTTTCCTTATCAGTGTGGCTTCAGACCAGGAAAGTCCACTATCGACCAAATATTCACACTACGGCAGATCTTGGAAAAAAAACCCAGGAACTTCAAATCGATACCCACCTTCTCTTTATCGATTTTAACGCCGCGTATGACAGCATGTATAGGGAAGAGCTCTACATAGCAATGTCTAGTTTTGGCATCCCTGTCAAACTTATCCGTTTATGCAGAATGACGATGGAGAATGCACGCTGCTATCAAGGTAGGAAAAGATCTCACCGATGCAAAACGTCGATATGGTCAGCTATAACTTTGAGGTAGTTGTGGACTTTGTCTACCTATAAACACACACAACGACACCAGCGCTGAAATCAAACGAAGAATAACTCTTGCAAATCGCTGCTTCTTTGGATTTAGAAGGCAATTGAGTAATAAAGTCCTCTCTCGAGCATCTAAAATCACCATCTATAAGACACTCATCATCCCGGTTCTCATTTATGGCGCTGAGGCCTGGACCCTGTCAAAGAAAAATGGGAGCGTCTTAGGATGCTTCGAGAGAAAAATTCTTCGGGTGGTTTTTGGTCCCGTATGCATAGATGGAGAATGGAGGAGAAGATATAACGACGAACTGTACGGGCTGTACAGCGACACTGATCTAGTTAACAGAATTAAAGTCCAACGGCTTAGATGGCTAGGTCATGTAGAGCGAATGGACAGCAACGCACCAGCCCGAAAGGTCTTCGAATCCAAGAGGAAGA
Organism: Eupeodes luniger; assembly: GCA_951509635.1. NCBI lineage: Eukaryota > Metazoa > Arthropoda > Insecta > Diptera > Syrphidae > Eupeodes > Eupeodes luniger. The sequence goes on from OX608074.1 coordinate 88,898,089, forward strand.
CCGCGACCCAGGTGGGGCGCGCAGGTAGGTGAAGACCTTAACCAACTTGGCGTGCGAAACTGGAGACAGCTAGCTAGGAACCGAGCTGGCTGGAGACGCATGTTGGTTGAGGCCCAGGTCCGCCCCGGACTGTAGCGCCACCTTAAGTAAGTAAGCAAGTGTTGCTCATTGCTGTAACTTGTCGTGATTATGTGTCTTTAATGACTGATTAGGTATTTTGACAGAAAGTAAAAGAAACAATTTGGCCAAAACGATCGGTCAAAATCAACCCGTCCCTATTGGAAAACACTATTTCGTGCTTTCGAAGCTTTGTCAATTAATTTATTTTAACACCATAAAAGAACTAAAAAGCATCCTTCTTTTACTTTATATAAATTCAGTCACAAACCACTTGAGCATTCATCAAATCCTTGTCTCAAAATCTCAGTAAACAGTTATTATAAAATCATTCAATAATAAGCAATATTCATTTTGTTTTGTAAAAATCATGCCTCACTTTAGGCCTACCTTAAAACTTGATTTACCTGGAAATTTCGTCTTGAATCCTGAAAAATCACCAGACTATTTCATCGAGTCTCAGCAGCAAGAAAAGTTATTTGTGTAAGTAGGAAAATTTTCCATCGTGTCGTGTCTATTGTTACATATGTAACTTTCTCAAAACTTATAGTAAGCCTCCTAATTGGTGTTCACCTGGCAGTGGAATCGAACTGCTAGCTCTTCAAAATGAACGTGAACACGTCCAAATGCTTCAACTTCAACATGCTATGCTTGAAAATGCTAAACGACGGAGCATCAAAAACTCCAATAGAGTTGATGAAATTTTTGCGATGCAAAGTGAGATTCGAAAGCTTTTAATTGGGGCGAATGTTTTTTTCAAAGATTGCGATGACAAAAAGAGATTGGCTACAACAACAATTTCCCACGAGAAGCAAATTCACGTAGAGTTTAAAAATTCAATAAGCACTTTAAAACAAAATACTGAAGTTTTGTCCAAGTTTTATGAGGATCTTAAGAAAGTCGTTAAGCAATTAGAACCATATGGGACTGTAATTGAAGAAGTTGCTGTTGTTTCCAAAAATTGTTCTTCGATCGAAGACTGCATGAAAAAATGTGATGCCTTGAGTGAGTTTTAAAATACAATTTCATAAGATATATTTGCAAACACTGATTCTTAAGTTTAGTGATGACACAAGTTGAAGTTTGTGAACTTCAAAAGAATAAGCTTCAAGAAATCGAAAATGTACGTCTTCAAATGATAAAACTTACAAATGAAGCTAAGCTGACAGTTCTTGGGCTTAATAATGAACTTTCTGAACTGGAGAGAGCCTATGCTCAGGTACATTCAGAATGTATGAAATTAGAAAACATAATTGGAAACACAAAGGATTGTATAAATGAACAAAAATTCACCACGAATAGAATTATTGATGAGATCTCGATAATGTACCGCTTACTATGTCGACGCAGAGGTAAGTTCCTATCTGTTGTCTTTTTCTTTAAGCTACAGTTATAGCTAGTTGTGGTTGGTTTTAAATATCAAATAAAGAAAGAAAAATTAATTCAGTGGCAACAAAAAAACTTCATAAATTGTATCGCTTAACTATTTAAGTATGTCATTTATGAGTTTAATTTCAAGCCGAAAATAAGTTTCCACATTACGGAGTAGGTACCTACCTAGTTCTTTAATTTCCGATTATGTTAGCAAAACAGAAAAAAAAAACATAGACAACATGAAATACTAAATTCGGTACTGATATAATAAATTATTCATTTTCATTATAAAAATTAGGCCTGGCCACGAGACAAGACCCTAGAAGACTTTTGCTAGTCTCTTGTCAGTTTAGTCAAATTCGAAAAATTTCAATCTCTTTTCGGTATCTCAAATAACTGAGTCTCGTCTAGGTCTCGCTTATTTCTCGTCAGTTAATCCATTGGTAGTCTCGTCTCGTGTTGCCTCGTCTCTTCTATGTGTATTTTTAAATGTGAACTTCTTTAAGTCTGTAGTTGTAGACGTTTGACAGTTTATGATTTGGCAAATACGCAGTAAATTGTTTTTTGACACACTTATTACCATTTCTTTTCTTTCGATCTCGATCATAGTCATCCTTCAATGGAATGTGACAGTTTTTGCCATTCTGAAATAGGATTTGACAACAATATATATAATATTCTGTAAATAATGAGTCCTAAAATCACCCTTTTCTAGGCAACAATTTAATTTTTTAGAAGTTTCTTTATGCATCCAATTCGTAGCCATCTTCAATAAAATCTATCCATCTAATTCATAAATCGAAGAAGAATTAATTTAACATATTATCTCATTTTGTTCTTCTATCTAAAAGACGAGAGTAAAACCCGAAAAGGCCGACAAGACAAATTTCGGTACAAAATATACTTTACAGTGCCTCGTTTTTTCTCGCTGGTATTGTCTCGTTGCCAGCCTTAAGAATACTTATTTCTGTGTGATGTCAAAAGTGTTTAAATGAAAATCTTTCATTCATAAATCCAACTTTAAGTGAAATAAAACTTGAACTTAATTATTTATTCAAGGTTTAAACCCGGTTCTTAATAAAGATGATATTGAAAAAGAATTTGATTTTATAAAAGTTGAAATTGAAATTTTAAGAGATGTTATAAAAGAATGTTTGAAGAAATAAGACTTGAAATACTTACATTTCCTTCTTAACAAAGATGACTTGAGCTTGAAGTAAGATCATAGAATTAATTCCATGTTTAGATTTTTCTTTGTTTCTATTTTAAAGTATTTTTTTAAGGATCACCATTTTAATTTGGTAACAATGGATCTGTTATTTAGCTAACTTCTTTGGAAAAGTTTTCAACAATCAAAAAAACATGAAGTTCTAGCTATTATAAATATGTTGATTATATTTTTTGTTAAATGTTTGTGAAAATTTTTTGTCTTAAAATAAAAATAATTGTTTGCTGGACAAAGAAAATATAATTTTCTTAAATAAATATGTATAACACAAATATTAATTCACGCTATCCAGAAAACATATGTATACGATCAAAAGAATAATTTGTAATAGCCAAAGAGCGTTTGTTTTCGTTGGATTTGAAGAGGCATCTGCTTGGTTGTGGGGACACCTAAAACGTTTAGAAGTCTATAAATCTCAATAAGTTAACATTTATTTATTTACCTTCGAAATCAAAAAACTTTAACTCAATAATCAATATGTACCTTATTAATAATCGTTTGCATTAATGCTATGTTTACATTCCGATGAAAAGCTATTTTGTTTTAATTTTATGTTTTATAAAAATTATTTTTATTTCGAAAAACATCTAATATATAAAATTTTCCTGTCACAGTGTTAGTTGCCATACTCCTCCGAAACGGCTTAACCAATTTCAATGAAATTTTGCATATACATTCGGTAGGTCTGAGAATAGGTTTTTATCTACATACTAGCGGCCCGCCCCGGCTTCGCACGGGTAGACATAAATAGGTACAGATATTTAAGTTATAAGCATGCTAATTAAAACGACCATGAATCACTAAATTAGAAAACATTTGTTTGTCCTATCATTAATACTCTTCGCAGCGTATGCGGTGAAAGACATTTTATGGCTAATTTTTTTACACCTTCGGTTGGTTTTAATAGGAATTTATAAAGATTTCTGTAGTAATATAGTACTAAATATAGCCTATGTTACTCAGTGATAATGTAGCTTTCTAATGAAGAATTATTAAAATCGGTCCAGTACTTTTTGAGTTTATTCATATTATTACATACAAAAATACAAATCTTTCCTCTTTATAATATTAGTGTAGATTTTTTATATTCCTAAGTGCTATTGTAATTGCGTCAACATCGTACAGGGTGCAACGATCTTACGATAGTATTCAGTGACGTTTTGTACAATGAAGCATTGATTGCTATTGAGGATCTTTGCGTTATCATTGCCAACTTACCACTCAGTCATTTCGGTATGCAAATCGAAATGCATCTGATTTAATAGACACTGAATTGATTCGTGAACTACAATACAATACTGTAGAAATGTCAGCGGTTGTTGCTCGCAATGTCCGCCTAATGAATGAAGAACAAAGAACAATTTGTCAGCACATCATGCTCGCAGTTTCGGCATTACAAGGTGGCAAAACATTCCTTATTTCTCTAATTCTTGATAAAATACCATCAAATAATGGTATCGCATTGGCTGTTGCATCTTCTGGCATTGCGGCAACTTTATTGGATGGAGGCAGAACAGCTCATTAAGTATTTAAACTGCCACTAAATATTCAAAACAACCCAAACGCGGTGTGGAATATAAAAAACAATCATCCATGGCCACAATGCTGAAACAGTGTAAAATTATCATCTGGGATGAATGCACTATAGCACACAAACATTCGCTTGAGACGTTGAACAGGACATTGAAAGATATACAAAACAACGACAGACTATTTGGCGGCACTCTGTTACTCCTTTCTGGTGATTTCAGACAAACACTTCCCGTTATTCCGCGTTCAACGTACGCTGATGAGATCAACGCGTGCTTAAAATCAGCGTAATGTTGAAAAAGTACAACTGAAAGTAAATAGCTATGCGTGTTTAAATGCTTTAAGATCCATCCGCTGAAACATTCTCAAAATAATGAAACTGGATGCAAAAAATTACCGGTCGATTTCTGCACGATTATTGATTCACAAGATGCTCTCATTGACCAGATATTTCCTGGTGTACCTACACAGACAATATACAAATCATGAGTGGCCGGCAGAAAGATCAATTTTAGCAGCAAAAAATGTGGATGTCAACGAATTAAATCTCAAGATACAACATTTTTGTTATCAGGAGACTTGGTGTCATACAAATCTATTGAAATACTGTACACTCTGTTGCATTAAGGGATTGATATTGAAATTGGCGTTTAAATGGGTCGGTTCAACAATTATTCTCCGAAAAAAAAGTTTGTTTGATTTGACAAACTAATGTTTCCAAGTAGATTTCAATGAGTTTTATTTGAAATCTTCATTTGAGGAGATTAAAATTTGTATGGTAAATCTTCGAGATTTCAAGAAGATTTGTGACAAATCTAGCTAAATCTCGGTTTAGTGCCCGGTGGAAACGTAGTATATAGCTTTTATTACAATTTGGAAGTATACGATTTGTGACAGTTTTATGTCTCAAACATTTCACAGATAGAGGGCGGTAAGTTCGTAGCGCTCAGCAATTGTTTGAAAATAAATTTTTAGTGACAAGAAAGTATTTGCTTGTCTTTAAAATATATAAAGAACGCAGGATTGTATAAACTAGTTTCATATTTTTAAAACGTATGTATATAATGGTAAATTAATTGACTCCTTGATACTTTTATTTATGACTTTGTGACCTTCTAATGAGATCAATATTATGGTTCCTAATTTATGAATTTATTGTTTTAATATAATAATCAAGCAATCGAAACGTAAACAATTAAGATAAATGATATACATATCTCATAAGCTAATCCAAGCAACAATATTAATTTGTCTAAGAAAATCCATTAATTGTTATTTGCATAAAATATGAATTTTAAATCCCCATATAATACCTACTTAAACATTCATTATTCAAAATAAAGAAGGGCTATACTTAATATTCCCTTACAAATTCAATTTAAAATAATTGAATAGATTAATTATTGTTTCTAACAAAACAACACTAGTTACGTAGCTTAATGTTATTGTTGTTTCTCAAAGTTACAAATAAAATTTCGTATCCTCTTCTGCAGTTACATATTTTCATTTAATTGGGAGTACGGCTCGACTTAAAATATAGGATGAGGAAAGTAAATTTAACTATCGCAGTATAGCTATACATATTTTATTCAAGTTTGTTTAAGTGTCAAAACCTATAACTTGAAAAGTTGAAATTTTTGTTATTTTAAAAAATAGATAATGAAGTGAAAGTGACATTCAGTTAGATTATTAGAAAATTCTATAGTAAAAGCAATTTCAAAAACGTAGAACAAAGAAAATTAAGTTTATCATATTGTTTAGTGAGTTCGATTGCATTATCTTTTAGATCTTCAAAAAAATATTCACCTCTTTTAATTTTGATTACTTTTGGCAATTTTAAAGGTAAAACATTAAGTCCATTTCTTATTGGAACAAATGGTATTTCAGCAAAAAATTCTGATTTAGTTTTGGCCATCATAATATATCCTTCGGCATTGGTAAAAATATTTAAAAGGATACTGGACCAACAAAATAATTTTAAAATGTTTTGACTAGGCTATCCAACTCATAAAATCAACGAATTTATAAAACAATTCATTAAGGAAGTTTACTAATAATAATTTACTCTTAAAAAAAAGAGCGATACAAATACTTCGGTCAATCATGAACTCAATAATCACTTTATTCTTTCATTGTTGTTTCAATAAAATAGATGAACCACTGATTTTATTTAATTCTGAATGCACTCAATTTTATTTTTGTATGATAATTCAGAACAAACAAAAAAATAAAAAAGTTTTAAACTAAATAATCCTTAACACAATTGGTTTTGGTTAAAAAAATACATTCCAGTTGAGTTGCCATTGCAGTTTGTTTAAAAAAAAAAACAAACACAGATGGCGCAGTTCACATAATTCATGCAGTGCAGTTTTTGATTTCTTTTTGGGTATGTTCCAATTAAGATGGAAAAAAAAATCGTCGTACCTACGTATTTATTGTGGTATTCAATGGACCATTGGGACGTACACACATTTTATAATCATCATAATTAAAATTTTAGTTTAAACAATAGAATGTTTCTTTTATAATAAGTGTTGTATTAATGAGTTTATTTGCTTTGAAATGTGTGTTTATTTAGTCAAAATTTCTTACTCATTCATGAAAGCAGTTTTAATGAATTGGTTAGATACCTAGGTACACTAAGCAAAAACAAACTACAAACACCAAATGTTATAAAATACAAATGAAAATTCAGGATCTAAATCAATATTTTAATAAGAGATATATCTGTGTGTGGATGCGTGCGTATGTGCATATGTACGTCGGCATCGTCGTCTATAGTCCGTACGTTGGGGATGATTTTGTCCTTGTTTATAAAACGTTTTTCAATAACGTATAGATGTTGAAATGTAATAAAACAAGCTGTGTGTGAGGTATTAACAAATTTTTTTTTTATTTGCCATCATTCAAATGCCAGCCTCGGTTTCTTACGGTGGTATGGATCCGAGTGGTCCAATTTTCAATTACTCTTCCGCATAGATCCGGCAGAATTTGAGCGATGGCCTGTTCACCTTTAGGACATCGGTCGATTGTGGTTTATTTGCATAGACCTGCGACTTCAAGAAACCCCATAGGAAAAAAGTCTAGCGGGGACAAATCACATGACCTTGGTGTCCAATTCATATCACCCCTGCAACCTGGGAGCGGGTCATAATTCTGGTTTCAAAATTCTGCTTTTCAAAATTCTTCTTTTTAGTCGAAAAATTCTGATTTTCAAAATTCTGCTTTTTTTTTGCATTCTGGTCACCAAAATTCTGTTTTTTTAATTCTGCTTTTAAAAATTCTGGCTGTTTTAAATATAAAAAAATTCTGCTTTTTGTATGTTTTTTTATTCACTAACACAAACAAATTTCGTATTCTTTTAATTTTTAACTTTTGGGCATTTTTTGAAGGAAGATCGAATCGACAATTAGTAGGTGTTTCTATCACAGATTGCTGAACAATTTGGCTTGCTGGCATAAATGATGTTTAAGCTAGGTTTGTTACATTATTATTAGCCTGCTGAACATATTTTTCAATAACACGTGGCTCATGATTATGTTGTACAGATTCCTTAACAATTACATGCACATCACCATTCAATTTAGTCACTATTCGTCCCTTGCACTTGTCTTTAATTCGATTAGCACAGGCCCAATTGTAAGTTTTACATTTGTTTAACTTTTCAAGATAAAACATATAGCCGTCCACACAAAGTTTGTTTTTTCCCTTATTGGATTTTACTATTGAAATATTCATGGTTAATTTTGAGTACTAACTCGAAGGCTTAACAAATAAGACTAACCTTACAGCTTATAGGAGATAAAGTAGGTACATATTATAATACATACTGATGTATGCAAACAAAAAATTATCTGCTGCTAATCTCTAATGAGAGAAGGTATTCCGCGAATAATATAGAAAAGAAAGGTTTGAAAATATTAAAAAGCGCGCGCTTTTTAATATTTTCAAACCTTTCTTTTCTATATTATTCGCAGAATTCTGGTAAGCAGAATTTTGAAAAGCAGAATTTAAGAAATCAGAATTCTGAGCAGCAGGATTTCCAAAAGCAGAATTTTAAAAGCAGAATTTTGAAAAGCAGAATTTTGAAAGCAGAATTTTGACAAAATAATTTTGACCCCGGCAGAATTTTGACCCCAACCCCTGCAACCTTACCCTCAAGCCTCAAATCGTTCATGCAAAATGTCAATAGTGGCGTTTGCTGTGTGGCACGTAGCGCCGTCCTGCTGGAACCACATGTCGTCTAGGTCCATATGGTTTAATTTGGGCCATAAGAAATTAGATACCATCGTTATGTAGCGCTCGCTGTTGAAGGTGACCGCCTCACTAACGTCGTTTAAAAAAAAAATTGCGAACAAAATTCCACACCAAACGGTAACTTTTTGAGGATGCATTATCACCTGGTGAGCGCTTGGGTTAGTGCTGTCCCATATACGGCAATTTTGCTTGTTAACACAGCCATTCAACCAAAATTGCGCCTTGTCACTAAAAATGATTTTTCGGCCAAAATTGGGGTCCTCTTCCAAACGATCCGAAGCCCATTCAGTGAACAAACGGCGTTGTCTATGGTCATGAACTTTGAGCACCTGAGTCTGTTGGATCTTCAAAAAAATTCGCCAAGTTGAAGTCTGCGAAAGGCCGAATTCTTGTGCACGGCGAGGAATAGACTGCTTCGGGTTCTGCTGTACACTCTCACGGACCTCGGCGATGTTCTCGGCCGATTTTGCGTTCCTTGAACGTATGGGTGTTGGCTGATTGTTTATTGAACCGGTCGTCTCAAATTTGGCCACCAAACGTTGAAGAGTCGACTGTGAAGGGTCACCACGTCTACCTTAAAATGGGCGCAATGCACGCAACGTTTGCGTTAACGAATACTCATTTTAATAATAAAGTTTTATCATTTGAACGTGCTGTTCAATTGTGTAACTTGCCATGATGATTTGGCATATACAACTGAATAAAAACAAAAGATTTGACAGATGTCACCAAAACAAAGTGGCCGCCAAGGGGCGCCAAAATCTACCCGCGCAATAAAAAACTTTGGTTGACCCCAAATATTTCATGAACTAACAAAGATTTCCATTTACATAAATTAAATTTTATTTTATATTACATATTGTGATGTTAAACAGATAGTTTTGTTATACTTCAAAAAAACTGTTGTCAACTCGAATATTTTACGAACAAAACATTAAATTACCTCTAAATAATTTCATCCAATGAAAATTATGTTTTTGACATCTAGTAAATTTTTTTGAAAAATACATTTGACAATTTACAAAAAATAAAAACCTAAAAATATTATAGTATAATAACTTTATCATTTGAATAAATGGAGACTTTGCGTTAAATGCCCGATTTAATAATCCAAGTTTTCGACTTCGACTGAAGAACGCAAAATGTCAAAAAATCAGAAAACCAGCCCAAGGTTTCGAAAAGTATTGGGAATACAGGTTACGCTATTTAGCTTACATTGTACTTATGGTGAAAAAACTAGACCATCAGGGTTAAAATCGGCAATACCTGAACAATAAACTAACAATTTTCGTGGTTTTACCATGTTGCGTTAAGACCTCGAGGTCGAAAACCTGTCTTATTTATTAGAGTAACTTCATAAACACCTAGAAAAAAAATTGGATCTATCTGTTTTACGGAAAAGGCTCTTTCTATTCAGAGAAAAGACTACTTGACTAAAAACTAGTGTAGTAGACGTTTCCAATTTTATCTTTCTTCTAAAATGTATTTTCAGAATTGACTTTTTGGTTTTAATAAATAATTTACACATTGATTACTGGAAAAAAGTAAGTAGGTACTCACTAGTTTTTAAAGTAGTACTGAGAAATTATTGTTCAAACCCATAAAGCACTCTTAACAGTTAGTTTTTGTGGGTGTAACGGTGCCCAAACGGTGCTCAATTGTATGATTGAGGATTATCATCACTCCAAATATGGTCGTTTTGTTAATTGTCGTATCCATACAACCAAAAGTGAGAATCACCTCCAAACAAAATACATATTTTAAACATATTTCCAAAAAAAAAATTTGCACTGTTTGGGAGCTTATTGTATTCATATTGAAATGCCAAACCAAAATGAAAACAAATCACTTGTCACTTGTCAGTTGACAAAATGGCCGCCATTAAAAACATTGTTGCCATGCGAAAGTTTTGTACACTTGGGAACGCTTTTGTAAGAAAACAATCGAAAGTTGTTTTTTAAGAAAATAAAAACAAAAAATATTGTTGACATGTGGTAATTGGACTTTGAATTTAATATCTTAAGAACAAACAAAAATCAATTGATAGTTATTTTACAAAGCTAAAATGTACAATTATACCGTAAATTCTACTCCCAATTGGTACAACATCCCGATTAGAAAAATAAATAAGGTGGCGCAACAGTCCGTTAAGAACTAGGGCCTAACTCTCAACCATTCCTGTGTGCGAGTAATGTTGCCAAGGATGAAGGGGACCTACAGTTTTAAGCCGAATCCGAACGGCTACACAAGACACAAGATTAAAACTAACAGCCAAAAATAGTAAAATTAATATATTTTCCCCAACATTGAAGTTAAATTGTATTCTTTCTGCTCAATATAAGCCTACACTTAAGTTTGATTGAGAATTTATTTAACTCATTACCTAGGTTAGGAGAAAACTTTGTATTGCATTGTTATTATTTTTCTCAAAGCATTTCTAGGATAAGTATAACGGAATGGTAAACTACTTTCTCTGAAACAATTATTTAGCTCAATCTACGCCACTGCCCATTATATTTTACTGGCTACGTAATTTTTAAATAGGCCAGGTAGAAGATTATAAGTTCTATAACATTTTTGTATAGGTACCTATATCTAAAAATTTGATAAGTTCAATTCTATTTTAGCATTAGGTTTTGATAACGCAGATTTTTTCTTTCGAAGCGATATGTGTATTTGTTTTTTTGATAAGAATAAATTACGCAAGTATATAATTGAAAGGTTCCTCTACCCCTATGGTATTAATTCCAAAACAAATCGAAAATTAGTGCAGTAAAGACGTGTAAAATACTATGTCTGAATCTGAAGCTTTTGGTAATTGCTTGCAACAAAGCTTGGGTCTTGGAAACACTTTGGTGTCAACTCTTTTACACATATTACTCGCTGCCCAATGTAGTCTATCTCCACCAGAGCTATGGCCAAAAGACTATGGACCCACTTATATAGAAAAAGGTTTGGATACGTATGACTTCGTGGTAATTGGAGCAGGAACTGCTGGTTCGGTGGTTGCCAGTAGGCTCAGTGAGAATCCAAAATGGAGAGTATTAGTTTTGGAAGCAGGTGGAGATCCTCCAATGGAATCAATGGTATGTTTATTAATACATACATACATCATCAATCATCAATTTACAGCTGATTTTTGTATCTTTTTAGATTCCTGCTATATATTTTAACATTCAACATTCCAAATATAATTTTAACTATTACACTGAGCCGGATGAAAAAAGCTGCTTGGGATACAAGAATCAAGTTTGTTATTGGCCACGGGGCAAAATGATAGGTGGCAGTGGAGCTATCAATGCCATGATGTATGTTCGAGGAACAAGCGAAGACTATGATAACTGGGAGCGTAAGGGAAATCCCAATTGGGCTTGGAAAGATGTTCGACTAGCTTTTGAAAAATCCCTTCAACCCAATGATTCAGATTGGAAAGGTTCTGGGTGTGTTAATGATTTTGGTGTACACTATTCCGAAATTCGGGAAATGTTATACAATGGAGCTAGGGAATTGGGAGTGCCTAGACTTGATGATCTTAAAGAAGGTGCCTATATTGGATATACTGCTTTAAAGGGAAACACTAAGAATGGTGTTCGAGGAAGTACTGGTAAAAGTTTCTTAGCGAAATCCAAAGATAGACCAAATCTTCATGTGATTAAGAATGCTGTAGTTACAAAGATCAACCTTGATGAGCATGGAAGTCGAGTCACAGGAGTTACTTTTGTCTACAACGATAAACAACAGCTCTCAGTAAACATTGCCAAAGAGGTTATCCTCTCCGCTGGTGCCATAGATTCTCCGAAGGTTCTAATGCTTTCCGGAATCGGTCCAAAAGAACACCTCGAAAGTGTCGGTATCCCAGTTGTACAAAATTTACAAGTTGGCAATAATCTTCAAGACCATGTTATGGTACCCTTGTTCTTCAAAGTTGATGACAGCAAAGTCAAAGCACAAACACTAAGAGACCAACTTGATGCTACTTACACCTACCTTGTTAATCAAACAGGACCATTAGCTACCACCGGGACTGTTCCCGTAACAGGATTTATTAATTCAGATGAACAATCCAATAGTCCATATCCTGATATCTTATTCCACAATATGTTTGCCCAGCGTGGAACTTCAGTTATGGAAACATGGCTTGACTCAGCTGAGGTGGCGGATGACATCGCTTATCCAATTCGTGAAATTCATAAAGATAGCCATTTGTTTGTGGCATTCGTGAAACTTCTTAGACCAAAATCAATTGGATATATTCATTTGCATAGTGCTGATCCAAAAGATCCTCCAAAACTGTTTGCAAATTACCTAGCGGACTCCGAAGATATTGAAACAATTCTGAGAGGAATTAAATTTCAAATGAAAATGGAAAAAACGGCAGCATTCAAGGAACAAAATGCAAAACTACTACAAATCAATCTACCTGAATGCAATGAATTGACATTTAAAAGTGACAACTACTGGAAGTGTTATATGAAATATATGTCAAACACAGTTTATCATATGGCTGGAACAGTAAAAATGGGACCCGATACAGATTCGAGTGCTGTTTTAGATTGGCTATTAAGAGTGAAGGGAGTTAAGGGGTTAAGAGTTGCAGACACCAGTATAATGCCGAGTATTGTGAGTGGTAACACAAACGGTCCAACAATGATGATCGCTGAAAGAGCTGCTGAATTCATAGTTGAAGACTGGAGTGAATCAAATGCCCATGCTGAGTTGTAGGATTCAAGGAATGGATATTGGAATTCGAATATTGGCGCTGAATGATTCGTGTTACGGTCTGTGTGAGACGCCATTATAGTGCCCAACATTCGAAACTGAATGCCTGAAGTGTCAGCTCCTATCGGCTTCTTAAATCTCACTATCATCATAATAGCTTTATTTAAAAAAATGTTCTTACGAAACTTTTGTTGTATTTCTATTGACTTGTATGTTTGTGTCAATTTTAATAAGAATATTAAACAATAATAAAAAGTCTGATTAAATATAAATCAAATAATCGCTTTGCTTTGCTTTTCTTTTCTTACTTGAGTCGAAAGCCATTTCTTATTGGTTTTTTGTTGTTTTTGTAGGTTGTATTATAATTTAAAATACAACTTTGCAATTAATGCGTATTTTGTAAAGTTGTAAAGTAAATATTAGATTGTGTTCATTATTATCAAATATGTATTGAAATAAATTCGTGAAATCTTGGTACCGTGATATTAGTCTCCATTCCCAGCTCAATTTAGGGTTAGCAAAAGTTGTAGCAAGGGACGTAAACACATATTCTTTTGCCTATTGAATTGCATTTCATTTCCAAGTTTAGACAATGCAAAAAATATCTTTTGTCGAAAAATCATTAATGATATTGGAGTTAATTACTTTCAATACTCTTTGGTCACTATTATTAACTTCTTCATTTTCAAAATATTTTTCCAAACAATTTCTTTTTTTTTTAATAATTATTTTACAACATCTTTTCAAACTGTCAAATTTTATTATAGGGTTGGATACCACGTCGATGGATTAAAAAACCTCTCCAAAACCACACATCTTTGGTAAATTTGACAAAATTAAAAAAAATTGCTAATGTCAAATGTCTTGTTAACTATTATTTACTTCCTCATTTCAAAACGGATTAAATATTTTTAATTTCCCATACTAAGTTATTGTAATCGGTCCGATTTGTCGATTTGTCGAATTGAAAATTTTGATATATCTCGACGTTTCATGGTCCCTAGAGTAGAAATAAAAGATTTTTAAAGAGATGTCTGTGCGTGCGTGTGTACGTACGTTCGCGAAATTTGTTTAGTGGTCCATAGCTCAAGAACCAGTAGAGATATCGACTTTAAATTAATTTTGTTATACAGATAATAATGCAGAAAGGACTCTCTAAAAAATTGAGTGGGTGGTTTTTTTAACAAAGCAATTTAAAAAAAAATGTGAAAATTTTGGTTAACCCAAAATATATCACGAACCAATAACGCTAGTGACTAAAATTATATTATATATAATTATTATATTTTATATTATACATTGTAACGTGATACCAAACATGTATATTTTTGGAAACAAATCCAATTAACGGTTTTTTTTTATAAATCAAAAAAACTAAAAAACAAAAAATGATTTTATCTCCAAAATAATTTTGTGCAACGAAGAATAACGTTTTTGACATCTGCTAAAATTTTGAAAAAAATCGAATTGACAGTTTTTTTTACAAAAAAAAAAAAAAAATAAAAACTAAACAAAAATTAATAAAAGCTGGTAAAAATTGATTTTCGATTCAAATATCTTTTCAAGACTTTAGGATATTGGCTTTAAAATAATTTTTTGTTATAAGCAATATTGTTTTCAATACCTATTTGGTAAAATTTTAAGAAAAATCGAATGGACTGTTTTTTTACAAAAAAAAAAAACCTAAAAAAAACAAGACTAAAACTTAGTGAAACTTTATTTTCGACTCAAATATCAGTACATTTTTTATAAAAATCTAACAGTCAGTTTTTTCATAAAAAATTAAAATCTACAAAATATAGTACGCAAAATTGATGTTCGGTTTTCGATATCTCGTGAACAAAAGAAGATATTGACTTCAAATTAATTTCATTCATCCAATTTCTATTTGTTTATATCAGAAATAATTTTTTTTAAGAAATGCTACTAAAATTGGTTTTCGACTAAAAATCTCGTTAACAAAAATAGATTTTGAAATCAAACTATTTCATTATATGCAATATATTATTGGTAGTTTTTAAATTTTTAAGAATAATTCAACTGAGAACTTTTTTAACAAAACACGAAAACCTACAAACTCAATTCAATTCAATTCAAACTTTATTTTCATAACTTACACAGTAAGATACAAAATCTCATTTGATAGTGCAAGTTTCATTGATAATTCTATTTATAATATTTAAGTGAATGTGTTACAATTTATAATAAAAGATATTTAATGTAAAAATGACAAATAAATATATTTATACAAGTATTACTACAACATAATATTATGTAATTATTTAATTTTTTTTAAATTAGCAAGTATAACATTACTTTTTGAAACAAAAAATAAATAAAGAAGGAAAAAAGAAAAGAAAGAAAGAAAGAAAGAAAGAAAGGAAGAAAAAAAAAAGAAAAAAAAGAAAGAAAGACTCGAATATCTAATCATCATCTGGGTGCCTCCAAATATTGTCTGAGCTTAATCCCAAATAAGGTTATGTATTAGCCTAATGGCTCGGGGAAGGGAATTCCATAAACGTATCGCGTGGATAAAGAATTGTCGTTCAGAAATCAAACAACTATGTCGTATGAGATCAAGAGTTCTCATTGATTGGGAGAAACAGATCCTGTTATATAGGTACCTTGGTAGGCGCGTTTGGATGACGTTGTGGAGTAAGGTCAACGTTTTCTTTTTAAACAGATCATCAAGTGTGATACCAAAAATAGATTTTGAAAAAGTGGAAATGTGGTCATATCTTTTCAATCCAAAAATATAGTGTGCGATACTGTTATATGCCATATTGAGTTTCCGCTTATGTTCATAGTCACAGTTATTAAATAGCTCACATCCAAACATAATTATTGGTATGATTAGCGTTTTAGCTAAAACTAATCTGGTTTTTAAAGGTGTTACCGACTGTGTTGCCCAAAGTGTGCGAAGACCTGCGTAAACCAAACCAAACCAACCAAAGCCAACCTGATGTGGTTATTTCATGTAAGAGTTTTGTTAAAAGTTATACCTAGATTTCTTGCAGAATCAACAAAATCGATAGGATTGTTATTAAGATAAATATACGGAAAATATGAAGTATCTACCGGTTTTCTGGAAACAACCAAACATTTTGACTTACTTACTTACTTAAGGTGGCGCTACAGTCCTGTGTGAACTAGGGCCTCACCCAACAAACTTCTCCATCTAGCTCGGTCCCTAGCTAGATGTCTCCAGTTTCGTGCTCCTAGTTGGGTGAGGTCACCTTCCACTTGTGCGCGCTACCTGATTCGCGGTCTTCCTCTACTGCGCTGTCCTGTGGGTGTGGATTCGAAGACTTTCCGGGCCGGAGCATTGGTTTCCATGCGCTCTATGTGACCCAGCCATCTTAGTCGTTGGACTTTTACCCTTCTGGCTAAGTCTACGTCGCTGTACAGCCCGTACAGCTCGTCGTTCCATCTTCTCCTCCACTCCCCTTCGATGCATACGGGACCGTAGATCACACGAAGAACCTTTCTCTCGAAACGACCCAAGGTGCTTTCATCCGCTTTTGTCATAGTCCATGCTTCTGCACCATATAGCAGGATGAGGATGATAAGGGTCTTATATAGCGACACTTTGGTCCTTCGAGAGAGGATTTTTCCACTCAATTGCTTTCTTAACCCAAAGAAACAGCGGTTAGCAAGAGTTATTCTTCGTTCGTCCGTATCCGAGGCTTGTTGGTGCTTCGCAACTATGAGATTTTTAAGTGGTCGGGAAGTCACCCCGACGGCACAACCCCCAACCTGGAGGGCCAGATCCTTAGTATAACTCCAAAGACGGGGAGCCAGATAAACCGCTCCTTTTAGGCCTGGGCTCCGAATAAGTCGTAGAAGCCGTATAAGGTGTTCACTAAGTAGTTCAACCATATGGAACTGTAGACGCTACCGTTGATTCCATCTCGGGAATTCCTCCGCTGCCGTCTGGATAAGGAGAGGTACCTTAGTGGGCGCACAACTCCCCCCCTCTCTCTGCGTCCCCCCCCTGTGGACGCTTGTGTGAGCAACATTTTGACTTAGATGGGTTTAAATGGAGACCGTTCACGCGAGACCATTGAAGAATCCTGTCGAGATCTTCATTTACTTCACAGGCAGCGTTTTGCACTAGACCCAAAGGAAAACTTTTACGCATCTGCACATAATCTGCGTACATATCAACCGAAGAACTACATAAATAAAAACTTAGGCAAGTCATTAACGTGCATAGTAAAAAATATTGGGCCAAGAATCGAGCCTTGTGGAACACCTGAGAATTATTAGAAACAACGGCTTGAGATCTACAATTTAAGTAAGAAGATATGAGTTTTGTGGACGATGAAGAAAAATTGAATTGGCTTTGAAGTTTTTTGCAGAGAACATTGTGATTAACCATATCAAATGCCTTTGAAAAGTCAAGTAAGATAAGAAAAGTTACTTGATCATTGTCTAAAGCTTGTCTTATATCTTCTGTCACATTTATTAAAGCAGCTGTACAACTGTGTTTTGGTCGAAAACCCGATTGATTGTCACACAATAGATTATTATTTTGAAGAAATCTTTGTATCTGAGAACTCAAAATTCTTTCAAGTACTTTAGATAAAAACGGTAGAATGGCAATTGGTATGAACTCATTTTGGTTTTTGGGTACTGGTATTATTTTAGCACGTTTCCAAGCTAAAGGAAAAACTCCCGTCATAAATATGGAGTTAATGATGTGTGTAATATATTTTAAGGTAAAAGGAAGAATACATTTTAATGAAAACCGGACTTATTTCATCAAACCCTATCGAATTTGATTTAATGGACAAAATACTTTTTTTAAAACCTCAACATCATCAACAGCTGAAAAGCTAAAATTAGGAGAGGAGTTGTTAACATTCACAAAATGCTCTTCACTGTACCTTACATTCGAAATTTCACCGTCCGCCGTCGTCGTTGAGAGTCGGAAAGGAAACAAAAGACCTATTCAACTCATTACAGTCAATATTATCCATATTCCTTTTGATTTGTTTGCCTAAACCAATTTCCTTTAAATTTTTCCATAAATTGTGTTTAGCCTGAACAAGATCAAGGCGTGGGGCATAAAAACGCATTTTAGCCTCGCGTACTTCACGAGTTACACTGTTTCTGAGAGTACGGTACGCACTGTAAAGTACGTCTAAACGAAATCTTTTCCACCGATTGTATGCCTTGTCACGTTGGGATATTTGATTTTTGATACCTGTTGTAAATCAAGGACATGAACTTACTTCGGTTTTTGAGAACTTGGTTACTAGTGGAACATTAGTATTAAAAAGACTTAGAATTTTGTCTTGAAAGAAGCCTACTTGGTCATCAACATATGGCATTCCATATATCCTATACCATTCTACTGCCACAATATATTATTTTAGTTGATCTATATTAATGTTCTTAAAATCACGGAAGGTAAATTTTCTGTTCAATGTTAACAGTATCACACTGGTATGTTAAGTGAATCATGTCGTGACGGGAGAAACAAGGAACTGAAAGTTGATTGAAGTGTAGAACTTTGTATGGATGACTCACGTAAAAAATATCAATAAGTGTACTACTATCCTTAGTAAAATGGGTAGGAAATGATGTATTCACTGGAGTTAAATTAAAAGCTTTCATACTATTTACAAAGGATGAATCTTCAAGAATATTGCTGTTGAAATCTCCACACATTATAACGAAAGGTGATACGCACGTTAACTCATCTAGAATAGCAATAAACGGTGAAATTTTAATTGAAGCATTCGGTCGATATACAGAACCCAATAATATTTTATTGAATTTACAAGTTATTTTTATAAAAACATATTGCATTTCACTACAATAAGGGGCCTTCTTTACTTTGAAGCAAGACAAATAGACAGACAGGATGGGAAGTTATCAGTGTGGGTCGCATCCCAACTTCTTTTTTATATGTTTTCGACAACTTTTCAAAACAAACTCTTATTTGAACATGAACATTTCTCTTTGCATATTACTGAAAATCTTGGCACCAAAAAAAATTATATAAAAAAAAAAAAAAAAAAAAAAAAAAAACACAAAAAAAAGGAAAGCTTACTGTGGCTGTTCTAGTTTTTAAGTAGTTTTAAGTATTTTTAAGTAGTATTATTGGTTTTGGTTAGTTTTAAGTAGCTTAAGTATTATAATGGGTTTCGGTTTTTTTTTAAGTTTTATATAAAATAAAAAATAATGATAAAGATACCAATTTTTCTTTAAAATTTTCTTGGTTTTAGATTAAATTCTTGTTATTTAGTATTAAAATTGTTCTTAGGCCGAAAGGCAGTAAATATAAGATAATGGATTAACTTAGAGCACCCACATAGGGCCAGTATAAGATATTTTTAAGTTTTTGAAATTTAAGCTAGTTTTTTTAAGAATTTTTGTCTAGCTATAAGTTAGCTTTAAGATTTAAAACAAAAAAAATACTAAAAATCTTTTCAAAATTCTTAGTATCTATTATTTGCAGTTTATTGTTTGGTGAAACAAAAAGAATAAATACTTTGCAAAATAACAAAACTTTTCACTTTTCAGAAAAAACTGAGTTTCGTAAAAAGTAATTTGCAAAGAGCAAAACTTTCTAATTCAATAATTTCTACGTTTGGTGAAACGTTATTTGAAAAGTAAAAGTACAAAGTTGCAAAGTGAAAAGCGAAAAGTGTTTGGTGAAATAGGGCCCTGATGTGATAAACAAATTTGAAGGCGACATTTGAATTCCCTTGAAGAAGTATTGTTTTGCTTCTGTGACGAAAAAATAACTTAATTTTGAGGACTTGTGTTTTAAAGTTTCTCAAATTTGATGAAAACATTCACTTAAAAAGAAAGTACAGATTTTCTTTAATAAGCGATATTTTACACCATCATCACATCGTCGTTGCGATACAACACAAAAAATGTCTTCTCCCAATAAAAATGTACATTATATCATTTTAAAAATAATCATAAATCAACTTCACTGCTTCAATGGTTCAAAAGAGACTCATCTTAGACAACAAAAACACCAAGAAAATATCATGAAAATGAAAAAGTATAAAAATAAGAAAAAAAAAAAAATAGAATTTATCTACTCTAAACACAATGAATAACAGCAATAGCATCAGATACTCTTTTGTCATTTTTAGACAAGACGTATTATTATTATTTTAGTATGAATGACAGTTAGATATATACACTGACTTATTTAAGTACAAAACTAGGACATGTATTAGAAGAAGAAAAAAGCTTTGAATGTACAAAGAAATCACAAAAAGGGAACTCATTCTTATTTTTATATAAATGTGCGATTTGTTTTCTCAGAATATAATAGCAACGCCATGAACTGAAAGCGGTAGATTTATCAGGTCAGACTGAAAGTCTTAGATGAAATGATTTCAATCCCTTAGTCTAATAGAAATTAAAAGCAATCTCTGCGGCAAGAATAAGCTTCTAGCTTAAGTATATCTACGTGAAAAGGGGAAGTGCTGAACTATGTGCTGACAGTCTTACTGCCTGATGAACACAATGGAATGCTGCAACTTCGAAATCGGAGTTGCTGTCAAATATGTCCTATGTCTCAAGTTATACGGCCTTGCATTAAAATAGTAAAACTTAAAACTGAATAAAATATTATAAATTAAGTTTGAAAAAAGAAGCTTCGAGTTTGTTTCAATATTTGTATCGATTCCAATCGAGTTAAGGTGAAATACAAGCTAGAATTCACGTTTCTTTATCTTGATTGTTTATGTACACATAATTTAGATACGAAATTTAATATTGTTATAGCTGTCAAAATGGCCCTTATTTGTTTTATTGTTATCGCTTGCTATCACATACAATCATTTTAATAATTCAAATTAACTAGCTTAACACAATGGAAAAGGAGCTGCAACTGCAGAGTGTGACAGTTGTCAAAATATATATAACTCACAATACAAACATTTAAAAGCGAAATGCAACCATTTCGGTACTCAAGTTATAAATAATGAAGATACAGAATTTTTGTGTATGGAATCAAAAATGTTAGTTTTATCTGTTTTTTGTGGGAATATATTTGGGAAGTTAAATTAATATAGTAGTATTTTTTGTAGAATTTTTTTTGTAAGAAAGCCATTTTTAGCAATTTACAGATCTAAAAAGATGACTATACCTAATTTTAACCGATTTTAATATCTTACCATCTGTTGGCATTTTGCTTAAGGGGGTATTCTAGTGTAGGGACATGAATTTCGCCCGGTTTTTGAAGCGTTGTATAAAGGAAACAACAAATATTTTTAGCATACATTTTTTTATCATTTGTTTATTGATTTGTTGTTCATACATAAAAAAATTAATAAAAAAAAAAAATTAAAATTAACAAAGTTACAAGCATTCAAAGTGGGGGGTCTAAATAAAAGAGGGTGTCTTGGCGTGCATCCTACCAACCCTCCTGGTGATCTGAAAAACAAAAACCAGACGGATTCTTAATTATTATAGATGTCGCTATCGTTTGACCCTTGGATAAGTTAAAAAAAAACTTTTTAACAAAATGGCAGCAGTTTGAAAAAAAAATGTTCTTGTTGCATATTTTTCAACAATTCCGAATTTTTTAAAAATACTAAATGAGAAGTTATATTTTTGGGCAAGGACCACACGATAAAGAGATGTATAAAAAACATCCTCTCCAAATTTGAAGTAAATCGGTCTATTAGAACTCTATACATCCTTACCGCCAGCTCGAAAAAAGTAGTTTCGAGAAAACGCGTCCAGAGTTTTGAGACAAGTTTTCGTCAATTTTACTTATAGAATGATACAGAATACGTACATATTCTTAATCCATATAAAAATCCTTCCTCTACTTCAAAATACTGATTCGATGTTCTCTGAAGAAGACGAGCAGTTCTACCCTCCTTTGACGCCTCTGAAGTTCGGAATTCCAAGCGCTCGACCTGCCGAGTTTCTATAACCTTCAAAACCAGTTTCTATGACCTTCAATTAACTTGTGAAATAATAGGAATATTAAAAAATCCTTTTTAACGCATATTCTTGAATGTCTAAACTTTGGAAATATGAAAAAAAAATTTTGATTTTTTCAAAATTCTACACTAGAATACCCCCTTAAGTTAAGATAACAGAATGGCTACTTTTACTTTAGTAATTATTTGCTAAATCCGTATATGGTATCTGTCAATTAATCTTATAAAAGCAGTGGATAGAATAGTCCAGTCTACAGTTGGAAATTCCAGTTATTAGGTCCGTTTAAGTGTGTTGTCTTTGTTTATTTAAAAGATATTTTCGAATGCTTGGTAAAAAAAGAAAGGAAAGGAAAAAGAAAAAAAGTTTAAAGTCAAATCTTTCTTTGTTCTCAGGACACGAGCCTTAGATACTTTAGTCGGATATCAAGATATTTAGTTGAAAAAAAAAAAAATACCTTAAGTAAACAGCAATAGTTTCTATAGAATGCAATAATTTTGAGGTTCATAATATTTTTGCTCTCGAGATATTCGAGTCAAGAATCTTGTTTAAGGGCTTAACATTTTACTAAGCAGCAGTTTTCTAAATATTTAGAAATTTAGTAAGTGACTCGAAAATTTCAAACCCTTCTTTTCCTTTTTCCAACTAGTATATTGCTACTTTCCTTTTATTAGAAAACTTGAATTTGAAACAAGGTTGCCAGTTTTTGAATTAAAACATCATTAAGTCATAAATCTGTAAATGACTTCTGAATTAAAACAAAAATCATTAGTTAGTTACTGAGATATGAATTTAAAAAGACTTAATTCATAAGCTAGTTTTCTCGAAAAACTGAAAAAAATTAAATTTTGAGATTTATGCATCAATTGAAAGGCGGCGCGATGCTCTGTGTTATAGTGAAAACCGCATCATGTTTGGAGGCTTGGTTGAGGAGATAAAGCGATCGAAAGATAATTTGTGATGGGCTGGGTCGAAATTCTGTAATTTTACTTTTTGACTAATTTTTCCGAAACGAGAGCTCGTAGAACCTTTTGGTTTGCAGTTGTGGATAGAGCATTTAAATACCATTCTTTTGATGTGTATTTTGATTGGGTGGGAAATAGTTTTGAAAATACTACTTTTTTTCGGCAAGGGGTTAGCCCACGATTTTCTCGAAAAACTGAAAAAAATCATTTTTGAGATTTAGGCATCAATTGAAAGGCGGCGCGATGCTCTGTGTTATAGTGAAAACCGCATCATGTTTGGAGACTTGGTTGAGAAGATAAAGCAATCGAAAGATAATTTGTGATGTGCTGGGTCGAATTTCTGTAATTTAACTTTTTGACTAATTTTTCCGAAACGAGAGCTCGTAGAACCTTTTGGTTTGCAGTTGTGGGTAGAGCATTTAAATACCTTTCTTTTGATGTGTATTTTGATTGGGTGGGAAATAGTTTTGAAAATACTACTTTTTTTCCGCAAGGGGTTACCCACGATTTTCTCGAAAAACTGAAAAAAAATCATTTTTGAGATTTATGCATCAATTGAATGGCGGCGCGATGCTCTGTGTTATAGTGAAAACCGCATCATGTTTGGAGGCTTGGTTGAGGAGATAAACCAATCGAAAGATAATTTGTGATGGGCTGGGTCGAAATTCTGTAATTTTACTTTTTGACTAATTTTTGCGAAACGAGAGCTCGTACAACCTTTTGGTTTGCATTTGTGGGTAGAGCATTTAAATACCTTTCTTTTGATGTGTATTTTGATTGGGTGGGAAATAGTTTTGAAAATATTACTTTTTTTCCGCAAGGGGTTACCCACGATTTTCTCGAAAAACTGAAAAAAAATCATTTTTGAGATTTATGCATCAATTGAAAGGCGGCGCGATGCCCTGTGTCATAGTGAAAACCGCATTATGTTTGGAGGCTTGGTTGAGGAGATAAACCAATCGAAAGATAATTTGTGATGGGCTGGGTCGAAATTCTGTTATTTTACTTTTTGACTAATTTTTGCCAAACGAGAGCTCGTAGAACCTTTTGGTTTGCATTTGTGGGTAGAGCATTTAAATACCTTTCTTTTGATGTTTATTTTGATTGGGTGGGAAATAGCTTTGAAAATACTACTTTTTTTCGGCAAGGGGTTAGCCTACGATTTTCTCGAAAAACTGAAAAAAAAAATCATTTTTGAGATTTATGCATCAATTGAAAGGCGGCGCGATGCTCTGTGTCATAGTGAAAACCGCATCATGTTTGGAGGCTTGGTTGAGGAGATAAACCAATCGAAAGATAATTTGTGATGGGCTGGGTCGAAATTCTGTAATTTTACTTTTTGACTAATTTTTCCGAAACGAGAGCTCGTAGAACCTTTTGGTTTGCAGTTGTGGGTAGAGCATTTAAATACCTTTCTTTTGATGTGTATTTTGATTGGGTGGGAAATAGTTTTGAAAATACTACTTTTTTTCCGCAAGGGGTTACCCACGATTTTCTCGAAAAACTGAAAAAAAATCATTTTTGAGATTTATGCATCAATTGAATGGCGGCGCGATGCTCTGTGTTATAGTGAAAACCGCATCATGTTTGGAGGCTTGGTTGAG
The DNA here is from genome assembly GCA_951509635.1 of Eupeodes luniger. NCBI lineage: Eukaryota > Metazoa > Arthropoda > Insecta > Diptera > Syrphidae > Eupeodes > Eupeodes luniger. Next base: position 88,922,811 of record OX608074.1, read on the forward strand.
GAGATAAACCAATCGAAAGATAATTTGTGATGGGCTGGGTCGAAATTCTGTAATTTTACTTTTTGACTAATTTTTGCGAAACGAGAGCTCGTACAACCTTTTGGTTTGCATTTGTGGGTAGAGCATTTAAATACCTTTCTTTTGATGTGTATTTTGATTGGGTGGGAAATAGTTTTGAAAATATTACTTTTTTTCCGCAAGGGGTTACCCACGATTTTCTCGAAAAACTGAAAAAAAATCATTTTTGAGATTTATGCATCAATTGAAAGGCGGCGCGATGCTCTGTGTCATAGTGAAAACCGCATCATGTTTGGAGGCTTGGTTGAGGAGATAAAGCAATCGAAAGATAATTTGTGATGGGCTGGGTCGAAATTCTGTAATTTTACTTTTTGACTAATTTTTGCGAAATGAGAGCTCGTAGAACCTTTTGGTTTGCAGTTGTGGGTAGAGCATTTAAATACCTTTCTTTTGATGTGTATTTTGATTGATTGGGAAATAGTTTTGAAAATACTACTTTTTTTCGGCCTACGATTTTCTCGAAAAACTGAAAAAAAAAATCATTTTTGAGATTTATGCATCAATTGAAAGGCGGCGCGATGCTCTGTGTTATAGTGAAAACCGCATCATGTTTGGAGGCTTGGTTGAGGAGATAAAGCAATCGAAAGATAATTTGTGATGGGCTGGGTCGAAATTCTGTAATTTTACTTTTTGAATAATTTTTCCGAAACGAGAGCTCGTTGAACCTTTTGGATTGCATTTGTGGGTAGAGCATTTAAATACCTTTCTTTTGATGTGTATTTTGATTGGGTGGGAAATAGTTTTGAAAATACTACTTTTTTTCGGCAAGGGGTTAGCCTACGATTTTCTCGAAAAACTGAAAATAAAATCATTTTTAAGATTTATGCATCAATTGAAAGGCGGCGCGATGCTCTGTGTCATAGTGAAAACCGCATCATGTTTGGAGGCTTGGTTGAGGAGATAAACCAATCGAAAGATAATTTGTGATGGGCTGGGTCGAAATTCTGTAATTTTACTTTTTGACTAATTTTTGCGAAACGAGAGCTCGTAGAACCTTTTGGTTTGCATTTGTGGGTAGAGCATTTAAATACCTTTCTTTTGATGTGTATTTTGATTGGGTGGGAAATAGTTTTGAAAATACTACTTTTTTTCGGCAAGGGGTTAGCCTACGATTTTCTCGAAAAACTGAAAAAAAAATCATTTTTGAGATTTATGCATCAATTGAAAGGCGGCGCGATGCTCTGTGTTATAGTGAAAACCGCATCATGTGTGGAGGCTTGGTTAAGGAGATAAAGCAATCGAAAGATAATTTGTGATGGGCTGGGTCGAAATTGTGTAATTTTACTTTTTGACTAATTTTTCCGAAACGAGAGCTCGTAGAACCTTTTGGTTTGCAGTTGTGCGTAGAGCATTTAAATACCTTTCTTTTGATGTGTATTTTGATTGGGTGGGAAATAGTTTTGAAAATACTACTTTTTTCGGCCACGATTTTCTCGAAAAACTGAAAAAAATCATTTTTGAGATTTATGCATCAATTGAAAGGCGGCGCGATGCTCTGTGTTATAGTGAAAACCGCATCATGTTTGGAGGCTTGGTTGAGGAGATAAAGCAATCGAAAGATAATTTGTGATGGGCTGGGTCGAAATTCTGTAATTTTACTTTTTGACTAATTTTTGCGAAATGAGAGCTCGTAGAACCTTTTGGTTTGCAGTTGTGGGTAGAGCATTTAAATACCTTTCTTTTGATGTGTATTTTGATTGGGTGGGAAATAGTTTTGAAAATACTACTTTTTTTTCGTCAAGGGGTTAGCCCACGATTTTCTCGAAAAACTGAAAAAAAATCATTTTTGAGATTTATGCATCAATTGAAAGGCGGCGCGATGCTCTGTGTTATAGTGAAAACCGCATCATGTTCATGTTCATGTCGAAATTCTGTAATTTTACTTTTTGACTAATTTTTGCGAAATGAGAGCTCGTAGAACCTTTTGGTTTGCAGTTGTGGGTAGAGCATTTAAATACCTTTCTTTTGATGTGTATTTTGATTGGGTGGGAAATAGTTTTGAAAATACTACTTTTTTTCCGCAAGGGGTTACCCACGATTTTCTCGAAAAACTGAAAAAAAATCATTTTTGAGATTTATGCATCAATTGAATGGCGGCGCGATGCTCTGTGTTATAGTGAAAACCGCATCATGTTTGGAGGCTTGGTTGAGGAGATAAACCAATCGAAAGATAATTTGTGATGGGCTGGGTCGAAATTCTGTAATTTTACTTTTTGACTAATTTTTGCGAAACGAGAGCTCGTACAACCTTTTGGTTTGCATTTGTGGGTAGAGCATTTAAATACCTTTCTTTTGATGTGTATTTTGATTGGGTGGGAAATAGTTTTGAAAATATTACTTTTTTTCCGCAAGGGGTTACCCACGATTTTCTCGAAAAACTGAAAAAAAATCATTTTTGAGATTTATGCATCAATTGAATGGCGGCGCGATGCTCTGTGTTATAGTGAAAACCGCATCATGTTTGGAGGCTTGGTTGAGGAGATAAAGCAATCGAAAGATAATTTGTGATGGGCTGGGTCGAAATTCTGTAATTTTACTTTTTGACTAATTTTTGCGAAATGAGAGCTCGTAGAACCTTTTGGTTTGCAGTTGTGGGTAGAGCATTTAAATACCTTTCTTTTGATGTGTATTTTGATTGGGTGGGAAATAGTTTTGAAAATACTACTTTTTTTCGGCTACTACTTTTTTAGCCCACGATTTTCTCGAAAAACTGAACAAAAAAATCATTTTTGAGATTTATGCCCACGATTTTCTCGAAAAACTGAAAAAAAAAAAATCATTTTTGAGATTTATGCATCAATTGAAAGGCGGCGCGATGCTCTGTGTTATAGTGAAAACCGCATCGTGTTTGGAGGGTTGGTTGAGGAGATAAAGCAATCGAAAGATAATTTGTGATGGGCTGGGTCGAAATTCTGTAATTTTACTTTTTGACTAATTTTTGCGAAATGAGAGCTCGTAGAACCTTTTGGTTTGCAGTTGTGGGTAGAGCATTTAAATACCTTTCTTTTGATGTGTATTTTGATTGGGTGGGAAATAGTTTTGTAAATACTACTTTTTTCGGCAAGGGGTTAGCCCACGATTTTCTCGAAAAACTGAAAAAAAATCATTTTTGAGATTTATGCATTAATTGAAAGGCGGCGCGATGCTCTGTGTTATAGTGAAAACCGCATCATGTTTGGAGGCTTGGATGAGGAGATAAAGCAATCGAAAGATAATTTGTGATGGGCTGGGTCGAAATTCTGTAATTTTACTTTTTGACTAATTTTTTCCGAAACGAGAGCTCGTAGAACCTTTTGGTTTGCAGTTGTGGGTAGAGCATTTAAATATCTTTCTTTTGATGTGTATTTTGATTGGGTGGGAAATAGTTTTGAAAATACTACTTTTTTTCGGCAAGGGGTTAGCCATCGATTTTCTCGAAAAACTGAAAAAAATCATTTTTGAGATTTATGCATCAATTGAAAGGCGGCGCGATGCTCTGTGTTATAGTGAAAACCGCATCATGTTTGGAGGATTGGTTGAGGAGATAAAGCAATCGAAAGATAATTTGTGATGGGCTGGGTCGGAATTCTGTAATTTTACTTTTTGACTAATTTTTCCGAAACGAGAGCTCGTAGAACCTTTTGGTTTGCAGTTGTGGATAAAGCATTTAAATACCTTTCTTTTGATGTGTATTTTGATTGGGTGGGAAATAGTTTTGAAAATACTACTTTTTTCGGCAAGGGGTTAGCCCACGATTTTCTCGAAAAACTGAAAAAAAACATTTTTGAGATTTATGCATTAATTGAAAGGCGGCGCGATGCTCTGTGTTATAGTGAAAACCGCATCATGTTTGGAGGCTTGGATGAGGAGATAAAGCAATCGAAAGATAATTTGTGATGGGCTGGGTCGAAATTCTGTAATTTTACTTTTTGACTAATTTTTCCGAAACGAGAGCTCGTACAACCTTTTGGTTTGCAGTTGTGGGTAGAGCATTTAAATATCTTTCTTTTGATGTGTATTTTGATTGGGTGGGAAATAGTTTTGAAAATACTACTTTTTTTCGGCAAGGGGTTAGCCCACGATTTTCTCGAAAAACTGAAAAAAAATCATTTTTGAGATTTATGCATCAATTGAAAGGCGGCGCGATGCTCTGTGTTATAGTGAAAACCGCATCATGTTTGGAGGCTTGGTTGAGGAGATAAAGCAATCGAAAGATAATTTGTGATGGGCTGGGTCGAAATTCTGTAATTTTACTTTTTGACTAATTTTTCCGAAACGAGAGCTCGTAGAACCTTTTGGTTTGCAGTTGTGGGTAGAGCATTTAAATACCTTTCTTTTGATGTGTATTTTGATTGGGTGGGAAATAGTTTTGAAAATACTACTTTTTTTCGGCAAGGGGTTAGCCCACAATTTTCTCGAAAAACTGAAAAAAAAATCATTTTTGAGATTTATGCATCAATTAAAAGGCGGCGCGATGCTCTGTGTTATAGTGAAAACCGCATCATCTTTGGAGGCTTGGTTGAGGAGATAAAGCAATCGAAAGATAATTTGTGATGGGCTGGGTCGGAATTCTGTAATTTTACTTTTTGACTAATTTTTGCGAAACGAGAGCTCGTAGAACCTTTTGGTTTGCAGTTGTGGGTAGAGCATTTAAATACCTTTCTTTTGATGTGTATTTTGATTGGGTGGGAAATAGTTTTGAAAATACTACTTTTTTCGGCAAGGGGTTAGCCCACGATTTTCTCGAAAAACTGAAAAAAAATCATTTTTGAGATTTATGCATCAATTGAAAGGCGGCGAGATGCTCTGTGTTATAGTGAAAACCGCATCATGTTTGGAGGCTTGGATGAGGAGATAAAGCAATCGAAAGATAATTTGTGATGGACTGGGTCGAAATTCTGTAATTTTACTTTTTGACTAATTTTTCCGAAACGAGAGCTCGTAGATCCTTTTGGTTTGCAGTTGTGGGTAGAGCATTTAAATACCTTTCTTTTGATGTGTATTTTGATTGGGTGGGAAATAGTTTTGAAAATACTACTTTTTTTCGGCAAGGGGTTAGCCCACGATTTTCTCGAAAAGCTGAAAAAATCATTTTTTAGATTTATGCATCAATTGAAAGGCGGTGTGTAAAGTGGGCCCTACCTCACCTACGAATCTATGTGTGATATTGAAAGGCTTCCCCAAGCCGAAAAAGGTGATGGCTAAAGAGCCGATCTGCTTCCAAAGATTCAAAGTAAGAACAAGGCTGAAGAGCCGAATTGTTGTTTCTACTTCCAAACTGAAAGTGAATTTATTCAGTCAAACTTAAGCTATTTATACAAAAATAATCTACTTACACACTAACATCTTAAGCCTATATCAAATACATATTATCACTTAAACATAGAAATATTTTATATAAACATAAACATATTTTGTATTCCGAATTCTATGGGAAATTTATGACAACGGAACCAGGCAGCATACTTGCTATGTCATCAAATTAATATTCGATTATCCAATGTGCATAGCCCTTCTAATACAATGCACAAATGTATCCAAATACATCCAGCCATATGCACTACACAGTATGCAGTACATTGAACCTCAGCGAGTAGGTAGATACACTTGACAAAAGTAATCTGAAGCATCGCGTCCCGTCGTCGTCAGTGGCATTGAAATTATTACTTAATATTTTAGTGCATGAGGGTGATATTCTTGACCATGAATGAAATGCGAGTGCATTATTAAAAATAGAAAAGTAATGCGAGTGCATTTAAAATATAGGTCGGCTATTGTAAAGCGTAGTGTGGATTTAAGTCAATGACCGGAATTAAATGTATAATGAAGTGGTCGCTAGTGTCATTCCTTCACACCACCCTTCCTGGGGAAAAAGGAGAAATCATGACATATCTTGATTTCTTCATTTCTTCTTTTAAGCGACACTAACTTGTATAATAGGAATATTCTTTTTTTTTTTCGTTCGGAATCAAATTTTTTTTTTTTTTTTAACATTATTTTCTTTAATAGTACATACTTAGTTTGTATCATTACTTACGTATATAATATAATATATATATTTTTTTTTTTATACATTTATTCATACAAGTAACTTATTTTATTCTTCTTATATTCTGGTTGTGTTTTATTTATTGCTAAACAATATAATTTACTTAAATCCTATGCGCGCCTTATTAAAAATTAAATAAAGTAATTATCTTGTATACACTGCCGGTCATAAGGTTAGAAGCAGGCATTTTCGAGAAGTAAAATCGATAGGTTTTTGATAATGTGTGCTACCACCAGCCTTCAAAATAACTTCAAAAATTCTATCTTTTAAGAATTTATAAAGAGATTCCAAGTACACCAAAGAAATCTCACTCCAGGCCAATTTGATACCATGAATTAGCGCTTCCTTGTCATCGTATTGCTTTCCTCCTTCATGTACCTTACTTGTAAGCTAGCCCCACACATTTTCAATTATGTTAAGGTCCGAGGAATATGGTGGCCAAGGCAGCAAGTGGAAGTTTTGGTTCGCAATAAGGGATTTTACTTCTCGGGCTTTGTGTATGAGAGCGTTTTCCCGCTGAAAAAGCCATGAAATTGGTTCAAAGAGCTCGCTAATATTGGGGAACACTGATTCTAGCAAGGTCTTGTATGTTTTCCTAGTCATTTGGTATGTTGGGCTACTAAGTCTACAGCGCCATACAATAAAATTGAGCTTCAGACGATAACGCCTCCTTCTTTGCTATGGTGACGGTTTAAAAATCACTACTCTCTCCTCAGGTGATGGAAATAATAATTATAACCATCTGGCCCATCTAGGTTAAATTTTTCGTTGGAGAAAAAACAACCCTCCGCCAATCATTTGCGGTCATTTCATTTCGCACATCTCAGCTCATGTGATCTTTCTCGAAACACAAGCGTTCCTTCTTCCTTGCGTCCTAAAGTGTGGTTTTTTCCTAAGCTTTAGGCGCTTTAAGTGTTTAGCATGGCGTATTGTGCATTTAACAGTGGATAAGCTGGCCTTAACATTAGCTCCCTAGTTTTAACTGTCGATAAAGCTGAATTTGACGCTATTCTAAGGACATTTCGCGTTTCGCGAAGTCTTAAGGCAGAGGAAGTGTTTTTTTTATAATTTTTCGAGTAAGACAATGGTTTTTTAAATAATTGCTGACACAATGATCACTTCGATTTTTTTTTCAGGCTATAGCAAAGCATTGAAGACCTTTAGAGCAATAAACATCTTTCCTTGTCCTTTCCTCCACTGTCAAACATTTTTTGTTGCCCATTGCTGTTAACACTCAATGAAGAACAATTAATTTATAAATTGTACCATTTTTCCGAAAGAAAAATGTATGCACTTCACAAAAAAATGTTCATTTATTCACTACTTCTAATCTAATGACCCGATTTATTTTCGCATATTCTTGACTCAATTAACAATTTGCCATGAAAGTTCCGTAAGCTAAATCTCTCCTTTACCCAAATTTTATATTTTGTTGTTAACAAAATAGTCCCTCATTTACCATAGTTGTTTTTTTCTAATCCATCATGTAACGGGAGAAATATCAATTTTACTTCTCGAAAATGCCTGCTTCTAACCTTATGACCGGCAGTGTATATGTACATATACATACTTATTATTATTTACATTCTTTTTTAAAAATTAAATGAAGTAGTTATCTTGTATATACATACATATATTATGATTTACATTCTTTTCCCCCTTTTTTTATTAGACTTTGATTTAATTATTGATTATATAAAAGTTAAATACATGTAAAATGGTTTAAGTCTATTCTTGTGTACTATCATTCTTTTGTTGTCGTATTGGATATCACAATTTACACCATTTTGAGACAAAACTTCGTATGGTCCTATAAATATTGGATCTAATTTCTTTCTGGATTCGTTTCTTAATAAAACTAAACTTCCTTTTTCAAAACTACTACTCTTTGTTTGTCCTTCTTTATCATATCTATCTTTCCTAATATTTTTCTTCTTTATAAGCGTTTCTCGGGCATCTCTATGGGCAACTTGTAATTTAGGTTTAAGGTCAATTACGTAATCGTCATAATTGTACACCGGTTCCATTTGTTTTGTCAGATTTTTGGGCAGGCTACATTGCTTTCCGAATATCAATTCGAATGGTGTGTAACCCGTTTCTGAGTGTACAGAAGTGTTATAACAGAAAACGTAATATGGCAACCAAGTACTCCAGTCCGTGTGTTTTTCTGAGACGTAACTTCTAAGATATGCTCCTAAAACCTTATGTGAATTTTCTAAAGCTCCTATGCTCTCATGATGGTACGCTGTAGATTGTAATTGTTCTATTCTCAAAAGCTTACAGATATTTTTGAAAACCTGGTTTATAAATTCGGTTCCCTGATCAGTTGCTATTGTATGTGGTACTCCGTACCTTAGAATAAAACCTTCTACTAGAGCTTTAGCTACCGTGCTTGATTCTTTATTTGGGAGTGGTATAGCTTCGATAAACTTGGTAAGCTCATCTTGAATGGTGAGTATGTATTTAGATCCATCTTCAGATTCTTCTAAAGGTCCTACTAAGTCTATAAATATTTTGTCAAAACCTGATTCGGCTGTTGATGTGATAGTCATTGGTTGTTTCTTCGGTTGGATATATTTGTTTCGTTGACATACCGGGCAGTGCTTAACGAATGTCGTCACATCGTTTTGCATTCCTGTCCAAAAGTATTTTTTCTTTATATTTTGAATCATACGGTTTATACCTGCATGTCCACTGGTTGGAAGTATGTGAAAGTCGTTTAGTATTAATTTCTTTTTACAAGGATCGGTAATTTCAATAACATTATCTATGAGGTATAGCTTTATATTACTTTCTTTAAACATTTCTCCTAATATATTTTTTAATTCATTAATTTTATATTCTCGACGGCCGTCCGAGAGTTTCTTTATTTCATTTTTAGTAATATATATTTTCTTAATTGATTTGGGTCCGCAGAGTTTTTGCACATCCCTCGACAATATTTTGCCAAATAATGTCGATTGGGTTGTAGTGCTGTCCTTGGACTTCTTTAGGAGTAAACTATTCCCTTTTGAAATATATACGCCAAAACTTTGTTTGGTCCTATAATTATGTCGTCCTTGAAATTAACTAAATCTTCCGTAAAATTGTCAACGATTTTTAATTCAATAACTCTTAGTCCACTTTCGGGTGGTTTCAGAAGTTCTGTTATCCTTTGTTCATTGGTTTGTATCTTATTATCCTTAGGTGTATTTTCATCTTTATTATCTACTTTCGACTGGGCTCTTGTTACTACACAGATATATAATTGTTTTAATTCTTCAGACTCTACTTTAATGCGACTAAGCGCGTCAGCGGTACAGTTATCTTTTCCGGGTGAATATTCTACGTAAAAATTGTATTCTTCTAATAATAGTCTGAATTTAGTTAGTCTACTACTAGGTTCTTTTAGTGAGAACAAGTACACTAGGGGTCTGTGGTCTGTCAAGATTTTGAACTTTCTTCCGAACAAGTACGGCCGATAGTGTTTTACTGCCCACACTATAGCAAGTAATTCTTTCTCAATAGTGCTATAGTTTTTCTCTGCCTCATTAAGAGTTTTGCTTGCGTAAGCAATTGGCCTGTCATCGGAATTAGACAAAACAGCTCCCAAAGCGAAACCTGAGGCGTCTGTGCGTAGAATGAATTCTTCACTAAAATTTGGAAATTGGAGAATTGTAGGACTTGTAAGGACTTCTTTAAGCAGATTGAATGATTTTTCGCAATCTTTATTAAAATCGAATTCAACATCTTTTTTCAATAACCAATTTAATGGGATGCAAATGGTAGCAAAATTTTTAATGAATTTTCGATAATAATTTGCGAATGCTACAAATCTTCTTACTTCATCCGCGTTAGTGGATAATTTTTCATTGCGGCAGATTTGGAGGGGTCAGGTAAAATTCCTTTGTCCGATATAAGGTGTCCGAGGTATAATACTTCTTTTCGCAAGAAAGAACATTTTTTCGGGTGTATTTTGAGATTTACTTCTCTCAGACGTTCGAAGACTTGGATCAAGTTTTTGTTGTGGTCCATTAAATTTTTACCAAAAATAATAAGATCATCAAGATAGACGAAACATCGTGAATATGTTAGCCCTGACATGGCTATAGACATCATTCTTGAAAACTTACTGGGTGAGATCTTTAAACCCATTGGTAGACGTTTTAACTGGTAGTGACCATCCTCTGTTGAGAATGCCGTTATTGGTCTACTATTGGTATCTAGCTCCATTTGGTAATATCCTTGACTTAGATCTATACATGAGAAGTAAGTTGCTCCTCCGATCATATCATAGATGTCCGTTATGTTTGGTAGTGGAAATTTATCATCTTCGATTCGATCGTTAACGTGACGATAATCGATCACCACTCGGAATTTTTGTAGACCGGTAACTGGGTCTTTCTTTTTCGGCACTATAAGTATTGGAGAATTCCATGGGGAGATGGATGGTTCTATTATGTCATCTGACAACATTTTTTTTATTTCCTCCTTTATATCTTCCTTCTGAGTATGTGGTAAACGATACGGCTTGGTATATTTCGGTGAAGATTCATTTTTAAGTTTAATGTCTGCCTTTCCAATATGGGTATACGTATAAGTTTGTCACCATCTACGTGAAAAATGTCTTGGAATTTTGTGCATATTGCTTCAATCTCGGATTTTTCTTCGCTATTTAATGTCTCAAAATTTATTTCGTTTAGAATTTCCTGAATTCGCTTGTTTATTGATTTATCTATATGGTTATAATGTAAAATAAAATGTTCCGAAGAAGAGAATGATATGGGTTCAACCCATTTTAGAGTTACAGCTGAATCACGTGTATTCAGAATTTTAACGGGTATTTTTCCATTTTTAACAGTTGATAGTGAACCTGCCATGAAAACATTTTCACATAATTCTTGTGGATAAAATATTCGAGAGTCAGAATGTTTTGTAGTCATCCAATAAGTTGCTCCACACCGTGGAGGTAAGGAAACAACATCTATGTTTTGTTGAGTATATATAGGTAGAATGACTGGTTGGTCATCTACTTTCAATTCAAACGAAAATTTCTCCAGATTTATAATAGTACTGAACTCTGTTAGGAAATTCGCTCCGATTATACCATCAACTGGGATTGGAAAAGAATCACTTACTACATGAAATTCATATGGAATGGAAAATTCTCCTAGTTGTAATACATAGATACATGTCCCTAAAGTTTCTAGATTTCCTGATATCCCTAATACTTTTGTCTTTTTTCTTTCATCTATATTAATGTTTTTAGTGAGTGAACATTTTTTTATAACGCATATTGAGGCTCCTGTGTCTAGTAAGAATTGTTTGTTTATGTTGTTAAATGGTATCTGTATGTAAATGCCGTTTGATATTCCAACAGTACAAATGGCATCTGTTATCTGTGGATTTAATGAATTCCCTCCGATGGGTCGGCTTCCCCTTCGGTGGGTTGCTCGTTTCCCATTATTAACACCTGATTATTATGTCTATTATTATTAGGTTGACTTACATTATTCGACCTATTGGTATTATTGGTATTAGTGGTATTATTGTTGTTGTTACCGTGATTATTACCGTTATTGTTATTATATCTTTGTCTGTCATTGTTGCCTGTATATCTGGATCGTTGTTATTATTTCTATAGTTATTATTATTGCGGTTCCTAAATTTTGCCTAGTTGAGTTATTATTCTGTGGGTATGAACTTTTAACTTGGTTATTGTAATTGGTATGCGAGGATCTAGCTTGAGGGTTGTTAAAATTATTTTGTCCATGATAGGTTCTACCTCTATTATTCATGTACCTAACAGTGTTTGATGTGGATGCAGAGGTTTGATCCAATTCTACTATATGGTGGATAGCGTCTTGAAGATTAGTGTGTCTGGCGCTATCTAATACTATTTTTAACCTATCGTTTACTCCCTTTTTAAGAAACGCTAAACCTCTTCTTTCATTAGCTTTGGTTAGGATTTCTCTGGCTTCTTCACCATGGCAAGATACTTCTAGTTCAGTCATTTTTGTAATTAGTGTTTCGATGTCTGTTACGAATTCTCGCACTGGTCGATTACCCTGATATGTCTTGTTAAGTTTGGTTTGTATTGTTTCTATTGTCTCTTTTGGTCCACATTTTTCTATTAAAATTTTTTTTAATGAAGCAAAATTCTCTGGTTTTTGATTACCTAGTTCAGTAAGAGCTTTACCTTGAATTTTGCATTTCAAAATAAATTTTATTAGTGTGGGTTTCGAGGTCTCACTAAGTGTGTCATGGTAGAATCCTATGCTGTTCATAAAATCCCTAATGTGTTCAGTTCTTTTGCCATCCTCATCGCAGTTGAGGGTAGGCAATTTCTGAGCTATACTTATATTGAATATTTCTGCCATGTTTTCAACTATTTCTATTATCTTATTGGTTTCTTTATCTTCTTCTTCCCCTATATCTTCTTCGCCTAACAATTTAGTTTTTTCTTCTAATATTTGATTAAGTCTGACTAATAAGTTATCTATAATTGTTTTTAAAGTTTGTTGGTTTGTATCCTTTTCTAATTTTTCATATTTTTCATTGAACTCTTTTTCTAATTCAGATATTTCTTGTCTTTTTTCGGTAATATATTTTTCGGAGTATTTTCTTTTTGGGGTTTTATTGAAATTTGCAAGTATTTCCTTTAGTGATTTTATTATGTTTAACATATTTTTAATTATATACAAAAATTATTATTTATTTATTTTTTTTTTTTAAAACATTGCTAATAATTTTATTTTTAGGGTTTTTTTTTTTTTTTTTTAAAAACTGTTACATTTTTAATTTCATGATTTACAATTTTTTGTACGTTTTGTTTGAAATAGAATTTTACAATTTTTCTGATTAAATAAACTATACATATAATCAAAATTATGATTATGATGTCCATAATTAAAAGATTGGAAGTTACTTCATTGTTGTTGTTATTGTTATTGGTCACAACGACCCCTTCTTTGGAGCTTTTGCCTCCCATTATATAAATTTTTTTTTTTTTGAATCTAATTAAAATTTTTTTTTTCTCTTTTTTTTTTAAGTTATTTTTTATTTTGTATTATTCCCTGTGCTCTTATTATTCCCTGTGCTCAGACTTGCTAGTCTGTATAGGTTTCCTACTTCTTGTCTTAATTTGACTTTTTTCCCAGCGCGTTTCCTTTTGGTTGTTTGTGGTTGCGCTTGTTGTTGTTGTATTGTGTTTTTTCTTCTCTTCAGATATTCCTCGATGGTTAGAGGCTTAGGTCCAGCCGTCTTTGGTGTGGGCACGTATACGGGGGCCCCAATCGTTGGTTGTCCGGGAGTATAAGGACAATCTAATGCTTCGAAGAGCTCGTCTAAAGCCTCCTTCTGATATGACATTGGTGGCACCTTAAATTTATTGAATTTAATAATGAATTCAAGAAATTCAAGAAATTCAAGAAATTCAAGAAATTCAACCAACTGATTAACTAGCTCCTGGCAAGATCGCCATGTAAAGTGGGCCCTACTCACCTACGAATCTATGTGGGATATTGAAAGGCTTCCCCAAGCCGAAAAAGGTGATGGCTAAAGAGCCGATCTGCTTCCAAAGTTTCAAAGTAAGAACAAGGCTGAAGAGCCGAATTGTTGTTTCTACTTCCAAACTGAAAGTGAATTTATTCAGTCAAACTTAAGCTATTTATACAAAAATAATCTACTTACACACTAACATCTTAAGCCTATATCAAATACATATTATCACTTAAACATAGAAATATTTCATATAAACATAAACATATTTTGTATTTCGAATTCTATGGGAAATTTATGACAACGGAACCAGGCAGCATACTTGCTATGTCATCAAATTAATATTCGATTATCCAATGTGCATAGCCCTTCTAATACAATGCACAAATGTATCCAAATACATCCAGCCATATGCACTACACAGTATGCAGTACATTGAACCTCAGCGAGTAGGTAGATACACTTGACAAAAGTAATCTGAAGCATCGCGTCCCGTCGTCGTCAGTGGCATTGAAATTATTACTTAATATTTTAGTGCATGAGGGTGATATTCTTGACCATGAATGAAATGCGAGTGCATTATTAAAAATAGAAAAGTAATGCGAGTGCATTTAAAATATAGGTCGGCTATTGTAAAGCGTAGTGTGGATTTAAGTCAATGACCGGAATTAAATGTATAATGAAGTGGTCGCTAGTGTCATTCCTTCACAGGTGCGATGCTCTGTGTTATAGTGAAAACCGCATCATGTTTGGAGGCTTGGTTGAGGAGATAAAGCAATCGAAAGATAATTTGTGATGGGCTGGGTCGAAATTCTGTAATTTTACTTTTTGACTAATTTTTGCGAAACGAGAGCTCGTAGAACCTTTTGGTTTGCAGTTGTGGGTAGAGCATTTAAATACCTTTCTTTTGATGTGTATTTTGATTGGGTGGGAAATAGTTTTGAAAATACCACTTTTTTCGGCAAGGGGTTAGCCCACGATTTTCTCGAAAAACTGAAAAAAAATCATTTTTGAGATTTATGCATCAATTGAAAGGCGGCGCGATGCTCTGTGTTATAGTGAAAACCGCATCATGTTTGGAGGCTTGGTTGAGGAGATAAAGCAATCGAAAGATAATTTGTGATGGGCTGGGTCGAAATTCTGTAATTTTACTTTTTGACTAATTTTTCCGAAACGAGAGCTCGTAGAACCTTTTGGTTTGCAGTTGTGGGTAGAGCATTTAAATACCTTTCTTTTGATGTGTATTTTGATTTTGTGGGAAATAGTTTTGAAAATACTACTTTTTTTCGGCAAGGGGTTAGCCCACGATTTTCTCGAAAACCTGAAAAAAATCATTTTTGAGATTTATGCATCAATTGAAAGGCGGCGCAATGCTCTGTGTTATAGTGAAAACCGCATCATGTTTGGAGGCTTGGTTGAGGAGATAAAGCAATCGAAAGATAATTTGTGATGGGCTGGGTCGAAATTCTGTAATTTTACTTTTTGACTAATTTTTGCGAAACGAGAGCTCGTAGAACCTTTTGGTTTGCAGTTGTGGGTAGAGCATTTAAATACCTTTCTTTTGATGTGTATTTTGATTCGGTGGGAAATAGTTTTGAAAATACTACTTTTTTTCGGCAAGGGGTTAGCCCACGATTTTCTCGAAAACCTGAAAAAAATCATTTTTGAGATTTATGCATCAATTGAAAGGCGGCGCAATGCTCTGTGTTATAGTGAAAACCGCATCATGTTTGGAGGCTTGGTTGAGGAGATAAAGCAATCGAAAGATAATTTGTGATGGGCTGGGTCGAAATTCTGTAATTTTACTTTTTGACTAATTTTTGCGAAACGAGAGCTCGTAGAACCTTTTGGTTTGCAGTTGTGGGTAGAGCATTTAAATACCTTTCTTTTGATGTGTATTTTGATTGGGTGGGAAATAGTTTTGAAAATACTACTTTTTTTCGGCAAAGGGTTAGCCCACGATTTTCTCGAAAAACTGAAAAAAAAATCATTTTTGAGATTTATGCATCAATTGAAAGGCGGCGCGATGCTCTGTGTTATAGTGAAAACCGCATCATGTTTGGAGGCTTGGTTGAGGAGATAAAGCAATCGAAAGATAATTTGTGATGGGCTGGGTCGAAATTCTGTAATTTTACTTTTTGACTAATTTTTCCGAAACAAGAGCTCGTAGAACCTTTTGGTTTGCAGTTGTGGGTAGAGCATTTAAATACCTTTCTTTTGATGTGTATTTTGATTTTGTGGGAAATAGTTTTGAAAATACTACTTTTTTTCGGCAAGGGGTTAGCCCAAGATTTTCTCGAAAACCTGAAAAAAAATCATTTTTGAGATTTATGCATCAATTGAAAGGCGGCGCAATGCTCTGTGTTATAGTGAAAACCGCATCATGTTTGGAGGCTTGGTTGAGGAGATAAAGCAATCGAAAGATAATTTGTGATGGGCTGGGTCGAAATTCTGTAATTTTACTTTTTGACTAATTTTTGCGAAACGAGAGCTCGTAGAACCTTTTGGTTTGCAGTTGTGGGTAGAGCATTTAAATACCTTTCTTTTGATGTGTATTTTGATTGGGTGGGAAATAGTTTTGAAAATACTACTTTTTTTCGGCAAAGGGTTAGCCCACGATTTTCTCGAAAAACTGAAAAAAAAATCATTTTTGAGATTTATGCATCAATTGAAAGGCGGCGCGATGCTCTGTGTTATAGTGAAAACCGCATCATGTTTGGAGGCTTGGTTGAGGAGATAAAGCAATCGAAAGATAATTTGTGATGGGCTGGGTCGAAATTCTGTAATTTTACTTTTTGACTAATTTTTCCGAAAAGAGAGCTCGTAGAACCTTTTGGTTTGCAGTTGTGGGTAGAGCATTTAAATACCTTTCTTTTGATGTGTATTTTGATTGGGTGGGAAATAGTTTTGAAAATACTTTTTTTTTCGGCAAGGGGTTAGCCCACGATTTTCTCGAAAAACTGAAAAAAAACCATTTTTGAGATTTATGCATCAATTGAAAGGCGGCGCGATGCTCTGTGTTATAGTGAAAACCGCATCATGTTTGGAGGCTTGGTTGAGGAGATAAAGCAATCGAAAGATATAATTTGTGATGGGCTGGGTCGAAATTCTGTAATTTTACTTTTTGACTAACTTTTCCGAAACGAGAGCTCGTAGAACCTTTTGGTTTGCAGTTGTGGGTAGAGCATTTAAATACCTTTCTTTTGATGTGTATTTTGATTGGGTGGGAAATAGTTTTGAAAATACTACTTTTTTTCGGCAAGGGGTTAGCCCACGATTTTCTCGAAAAACTGAAAAAAAAATCATTTTTGAGATTTATGCATCAATTGAAAGGTGGCGCGATGCTCTGTGTTATAGTGAAAACCGCATCATGTTTGGAGGCTTGGTTGAGGAGATAAAGCAATCGAAAGATAATTTGTGATGGGCTGGGTCGAAATTCTGTAATTTTACTTTTTGACTAATTTTTCCGAAACGAGAGCTCGCAGAACCTTTTGGTTTGCAGTTGTGGGTAGAGCATTTAAATACCTTTTTTTCGGCAAGGGGTTAGCCCACGATTTTCTCGAAAAACTGAAAAAAAATCATTTTTGAGATTTATGCATCAATTGAAAGGCGGCGCGATGCTCTGTGTTATAGTGAAAACCGCATCATGTTTGGAGGCTTGGTTGAGGAGATAAAGCAATCGAAAGATAATTTGTGATGGGCTGGGTCAAAATTCTGTAATTTTACTTTTTGACTAATTTTTGCGAAATGAGAGCTCGTAGAACCTTTTGGTTTGCAGTTGTGGGTAGAGCATTTAAATACCTTTCTTTTGATGTGTATTTTGATTGGGTGGGAAATAGTTTTGAAAATACTACTTTTTTTCGGCAAGGGGTTAGCCCACGATTTTCTCGAAAAACTGAAAAAAAATCATTTTTGAGATTTATGCATCAATTGAAAGGTGGCGCGATGCTCTGTGTTATAGTGAAAACCGCATCATGTTTGGAGGCTTGGTTGAGGAGATAAAGCAATCGAAAGATAATTTGTGATGGGCTGGGTCGAAATTCTGTAATTTTACTTTTTGACTAATTTTTCCGAAACGAGAGCTCGCAGAACCTTTTGGTTTGCAGTTGTGGGTAGAGCATTTAAATACCTTTCTTTTGATGTGTATTTTGATTGGGTGGGAAATAGTTTTGAAAATACTACTTTTTTTTCGGCAAGGGGTTAGCCCACGATTTTCTCGAAAAACTGAAAAAAAATCATTTTTGAGATTTATGCATCAATTGAAAGGTGGCGCGATGCCCTGTGTTAATTTGTGATGGGCTGGGTCGAAATTCTGTAATTTTACTTTTTGACTAATTTTTCCGAAACGAGAGCTCGTAGAACCTTTTGGTTTGCAGTTGTGCGTAGAGCATTTAAATACCTTTCTTTTGATGTGTATTTTGATTGGGTGGGAAATAGTTTTGTAAATACTACTTTTTTCGGCAAGGGGTTAGCCCACGATTTTCTCGAAAAACTGAAAAAAAAATCATTTTTGAGATTTATGCATTAATTGAAAGGCGGCGCGATGCTCTGTGTTATAGTGAAAACCGCATCATGTTTGGAGGCTTGGATGAGGAGATAAAGCAATCGAAAGATAATTTGTGATGGGCTGGGTCGAAATTCTGTAATTTTACTTTTGGACTAATTTTTGCGAAATGAGAGCTCGTAGAACCTTTTGGTTTGCAGTTGTGGGTAGAGCATTTAAATACCTTTCTTTTGATGTGTATTTTGATTGGGTGGGAAATAGTTTTGTAAATACTACTTTTTTCGGCAAGGGGTTAGCCCACGATTTTCTCGAAAAACTGAAAAAAAATCATTTTTGAGATTTATGCATTAATTGAAAGGCGGCGCGATGCTCTGTGTTATAGTGAAAACCGCATCATGTTTGGAGGCTTGGATGAGGAGATAAAGCAATCGAAAGATAATTTGTGATGGGCTGGGTCGAAATTCTGTAATTTTACTTTTTGACTAATTTTTCCGAAACGAGAGCTCGTACAACCTTTTGTTTTGCAGTTGTGGGAAGAGCATTTAAATACCTTTCTTTTGATGTGTATTTTGATTGGGTGGGAAATAGTTTTGAAAATACTACTTTTTTTCGGCAAGGGGTTAGCCCACGATTTTCTCGAAAAACTGAAAAAAAATCATTTTTGAGATTTATGCATCAATTGAAAGGTGGCGCGATGCTCTGTGTTATAGTGAAAACCGCATCATGTTTGGAGGCTTGGTTGAGGAGATAAAGCAATCGAAAGATAATTTGTGATGGGCTGGGTCGAAATTCTGTAATTTTACTTTTTGACTAATTTTTCCGAAACGAGAGCTCGTAGAACCTTTTGGTTTGCAGTTGTGGGTAGAGCATTTAAATACCTTTCTTTTGATGTGTATTTTGATTGGGTGGGAAATAGTTTTGAAAATACTACTTTTTTTCGGCAAGGGGTTAGCCCACGATTTTCTCAAAAAACTGAAAAAAAATCATTTTTGAGATTTATGCATCAATTGAAAGGCGGCGCGATGCTCTGTGTTATAGTGAAAACCGCATCATGTTTGGAGGCTTGGTTGAGGAGATAAAGCAATCGAAAGATAATTTGTGATGGGCTGGGTCGAAATTCTGTAATTTTACTTTTTGACTAATTTTTCTGAAACGAGAGCTCGTAGAACCTCTTGGTTTGCAGTTGTGGGTAGAGCATTTAAATACCTTTCTTTTGATGTGTATTTTGATTGGGTGGGAAATAGTTTTGAAAATACTACTTTTTTTCGGCAAGGGGTTAGCCCACGATTTTCTCGAAAAACTGAAAAAAAATCATTTTTGAGATTTATGCATCAATTGAAAGGCGGCGCGATGCTCTGTGTTATAGTGAAAACCGCATCATGTTTGGAGGCTTGGTTGAGGAGATAAAGCAATCGAAAGATAATTTGTGATGGGCTGGGTCGAAATTCTGTAATTTTACTTTTTGACTAATTTTTCCAAAACGAGAGCTCGTAGAACCTTTTGGTTTGCAGTTGTGGGTAGAGCATTTAAATACCTTTCTTTTGATGTGTATTTTGATTGGGTGGGAAATAGTTTTGAAAATACTACTTTTTTTCGGCAAGGGGTTAGCCCACGATTTTCTCGAAAAACTGAAAAAAAAATCATTTTTGAGATTTATGCATCAATTTAAAGGCGGCGCGATGCTCTGTGTTATAGTGAAAACCGCATCATCTTTGGAGGCTTGGTTGAGGAGATAAAGCAATCGAAAGATAATTTGTGATGGGCTGGGTCGAAATTCTGTAATTTTACTTTTTGACTAATTTTTCCAAAACGAGAGCTCGTAGAACCTCTTGGTTTGCAGTTGTGGGTAGAGCATTTAAATACCTTTCTTTTGATGTGTATTTTGATTGGGTGGGAAATAGTTTTGAAAATACTACTTTTTTTCGGCAAGGGGTTAGCCCACGATTTTCTCGAAAAACTGAAAAAAAATCATTTTTGAGATTTATGCATCAATTGAAAGGCGGCGCGATGCTCTGTGTTATAGTGAAAACCGCATCATGTTTGGAGGCTTGGTTGAGGAGATAAAGCAATCGAAAGATAATTTGTGATGGGCTGGGTCGAAATTCTGTAATTTTACTTTTTGACTAATTTTTCCGAAACGAGAGCTTGTACAACCTTTTGGTTTGCAGTTGTGGGAAGAGCATTTAAATACCTTTCTTTTGATGTGTATTTTGATTGGGTGGGAAATAGTTTTGAAAATACTACTTTTTTTCGGCAAGGGGTTAGCCCACGATTTTCTCGAAAAACTGAAAAAAAATCATTAATGAGATTTATGCATCAATTGAAAGGCGGCGCGATGCTCTGTGTTATAGTGAAAACCGCATCATGTTTGGAGGCTTGGTTGAGGAGATAAAGCAATCGAAAGATAATTTGTGATGGGCTGGGTCAAAATTCTGTAATTATACTTTTTGACTAATTTTTGCGAAATGAGAGCTCGTAGAACCTTTTGGTTTGCAGTTGTGGGTAGAGCATTTAAATACCTTTCTTTTGATGTGTATTTTGATTGGGTGGGAAATAGTTTTGAAAATACTACTTTTTTTCGGCAAGGGGTTAGCCCACGATTTTCTCGAAAAACTGAAAAAAAATCATTTTTGAGATTTATGCATCAATTGAAAGGTGGCGCGATGCTCTGTGTTATAGTGAAAACCGCATCATGTTTGGAGGCTTGGTTGAGGAGATAAAGCAATCGAAAGATAATTTGTGATGGGCTGGGTCGAAATTCTGTAATTTTACTTTTTGACTAATTTTTCCGAAGCGAGAGCTCGCAGAACCTTTTGGTTTGCAGTTGTGGGTAGAGCATTTAAATACCTTTCTTTTGATGTGTATTTTGATTGGGTGGGAAATAGTTTTGAAAATACTACTTTTTTTTCGGCAAGGGGTTAGCCCACGATTTTCTCGAAAAACTGAAAAAAAATCATTTTTGAGATTTATGCATCAATTGAAAGGCGGCGCGATGCCCTGTGTTAATTTGTGATGGGCTGGGTCGAAATTCTGTAATTTTACTTTTTGACTAATTTTTCCGAAACGAGAGCTCGTAGAACCTTTTGGTTTGCAGTTGTGCGTAGAGCATTTAAATACCTTTCTTTTGATGTGTATTTTGATTGGGTGGGAAATAGTTTTTAAAATACTACTTTTTTTCGGCAAGGGGTTGTTAGCCTACGATTTTCTCGAAAAACTGAAAAAATCATCATTTTTGAGATTTATGCATCAATTGAAAGGTGGCGCGATGCTCTGTGTTATAGTGAAAACCGCATCATGTTTGGAGGCTTGGTTGAGGAGATAAAGCAATCGATAGATAATTTGTGATGGGCTGGGTCGAAATTCTGTAATTTTACTTTTGGACTAATTTTTGCGAAATGAGAGCTCGTAGAACCTTTTGGTTTGCAGTTGTGGGTAGAGCATTTAAATACCTTTCTTTTGATGTGTATTTTGATTGGGTGGGAAATAGTTTTGTAAATACTACTTTTTTCGGCAAGGGGTTAGCCCACGATTTTCTCGAAAAACTGAAAAAAAATCATTTTTGAGATTTATGCATTAATTGAAAGGCGGCGCGATGCTCTGTGTTATAGTGAAAACCGCATCATGTTTGGAGGCTTGGATGAGGAGATAAAGCAATCGAAAGATAATTTGTGATGGGCTGGGTCGAAATTCTGTAATTTTACTTTTTGACTAATTTTTCCGAAACGAGAGCTCGTACAACCTTTTGTTTTGCAGTTGTGGGAAGAGCATTTAAATACCTTTCTTTTGATGTGTATTTTGATTGGGTGGGAAATAGTTTTGAAAATACTACTTTTTTTCGGCAAGGGGTTAGCCCACGATTTTCTCGAAAAACTGAAAAAAAATCATTTTTGAGATTTATGCATCAATTGAAAGGTGGCGCTATGCTCTGTGTTATAGTGAAAACCGCATCATGTTTGGAGGCTTGGTTGAGGAGATAAAGCAATCGAAAGATAATTTGTGATGGGCTGGGTCGAAATTCTGTAATTTTACTTTTTGACTAATTTTTCCAAAACGAGAGCTCGTAGAACCTCTTGGTTTGCAGTTGTGGGTAGAGCATTTAAATACCTTTCTTTTGATGTGTATTTTGATTGGGTGGGAAATAGTTTTGAAAATACTACTTTTTTTCGGCAAGGGGTTAGCCCACGATTTTCTCGAAAAACTGAAAAAAAAATCATTTTTGAGATTTATGCATCAATTGAAAGGCGGCGCGATGCTCTGTGTTATAGTGAAAACCGCATCATGTTTGGAGGCTTGGTTGAGGAGATAAAGCAATCGAAAGATAATTTGTGATGGGCTGGGTCGAAATTCTGTAATTTTACTTTTTGACTAATTTTTCCAAAACGAGAGCTCGTAGAACCTCTTGGTTTGCAGTTGTGGGTAGAGCATTTAAATACCTTTCTTTTGATGTGTATTTTGATTGGGTGGGAAATAGTTTTGAAAATACTACTTTTTTTTCGGCAAGGGGTTAGCCCACGATTTTCTCGAAAAACTGAAAAAAATCATTTTTGAGATTTATGCATCAATTGAAAGGCGGCGCGATGCTCTGTGTTATAGTGAAAACCGCATCATGTTTGGAGGCTTGGTTGAGGAGATAAAGCAATCGAAAGATAATTTGTGATGGGCTGGGTCGAAATTCTGTAATTTTACTTTTTGACTAATTTTTCCGAAACGAGAGCTTGTACAACCTTTTGGTTTGCAGTTGTGGGAAGAGCATTTAAATACCTTTCTTTTGATGTGTATTTTGATTGGGTGGGAAATAGTTTTGAAAATACTACTTTTTTTCGGCAAGGGGTTAGCCCACGATTTTCTCGAAAAACTGAAAAAAATCATTAATGAGATTTATGCATCAATTGAAAGGCGGCGCGATGCTCTGTGTTATAGTGAAAACCGCATCATGTTTGGAGGCTTGGTTGAGGAGATAAAGCAATCGAAAGATAATTTGTGATGGGCTGGGTCGAAATTCTGTAATTTTACTTTTTGACTAATTTTTCCGAAACGAGAGCTTGTACAACCTTTTGGTTTGCAGTTGTGGGAAGAGCATTTAAATACCTTTCTTTTGATGTGTATTTTGATTGGGTGGGAAATAGTTTTGAAAATACTACTTTTTTTCGGCAAGGGGCTAGCCCACGATTTTCTCGAAAAACTGAAAAAAAATCATTTTTGAGATTTATGCATCAATTGAAAGGCGGCGCGATGCTCTGTGTTATAGTGAAAACCGCATCATGTTTGGAGGCTTGGTTGAGGAGATAAAGCAATCGAAAGATAATTTGTGATGGGCTGGGTCGAAATTCCGTAATTTTACTTTTTGACTAATTTTTCCGAAACGAGAGCTCGTAGAACCTTTTGGTTTGCAGTTGTGGGTAGAGCATTTAAATACCTTTCTTTTGATGTGTATTTTGATTGGGTGGGAAATAGTTTTGAAAATACTACTTTTTTTCGGCAAGGGGTTAGCCCACGATTTTCTCGAAAAACTGAAAAAAAAATCATGTTTGAGATTTATGCATCAATTGAAAGGCGGCGCGATGCTCTGTGTTATAGTGAAAACCGCATCATGTTTGGAGGCTTGGTTGAGGAGATAAAGCAATCGAAAGATAATTTGTGATGGGCTGGGTCGAAATTCTGTAATTTTACTTTTTGACTAATTTTTCCGAAACGAGAGCTTGTACAACCTTTTGGTTTGCAGTTGTGGGAAGAGCATTTAAATACCTTTCTTTTGATGTGTATTTTGATTGGGTGGGAAATAGTTTTGAAAATACTACTTTTTTTCGGCAAGGGGTTAGCCCACGATTTTCTCGAAAAACTGAAAAAAAATCATTTTTGAGATTTATGCATCAATTGAAAGGCGGCGCGATGCTCTGTGTTATAGTGAAAACCGCATCATGTTTGGAGGCTTGGTTGAAGAGATAAAGCAATCGGATCGAAAGATAATTTGTGATGGGCTGGGTCGAAATTCTGTAATTTTACTTTTTGACTAATTTTTGCGAAATGAGAGCTCGTAGAACCTTTTGGTTTGCAGTTGTGGGTAGAGCATTTAAATACCTTTCTTTTGATGTGTATTTTGATTGGGTGGGAAATAGTTTTGAAAATACTACTTTTTTTCGGCAAGGGGTTGTTAGCCCACGATTTTCTCGAAAAACTGAAAAAAAATAATTTTTGAGATTTATGCATCAATTGAAAGGCGGCGCGATGCTCTGTGTTATAGTGAAAACCGCATCATGTTTGGAGGCTTGATTGAGGAGATAAAGCAATCGAAAGATAATTTGTGATGGGCTGGGTCGAAATTCTGTAATTTTACTTTTTGACTAATTGTTCCGAAACGAGAGCTCGTAGAACCTTTTGATTTGCAGTTGTGGGTAG
Organism: Eupeodes luniger; assembly: GCA_951509635.1. NCBI lineage: Eukaryota > Metazoa > Arthropoda > Insecta > Diptera > Syrphidae > Eupeodes > Eupeodes luniger. The sequence goes on from OX608074.1 coordinate 88,947,296, forward strand.
ATGTCACAAATACACATACATAAGAGATAAACGCATACGCATCACACATCTTGCACACATGCACTCATACCATAATAGATGTTTATATAAAATATACTTAAGTATCTATGTAATAAAGTCAGTCACTATTAAGAACCCGAACTGTGTAGTTGCATTATTCTTAACGTTGCCAAAGACTCTACCGTCACATGGTGTCAGAAGAAAAATTAAATTAAAAAAAAAAAAAAATAGTAAAAACGTGAAAAGTTAAGTAATTAACAACCGGAAAACAATAAAAAATACTTAAATAAAGTCAAGAATTGAGAATTAATTTGTTTGTTTCCCGAGTTTTTGCAATTTAATTGAATTTACCACGCAGAGAAATCCTGTTTGTGCGACGACAGATATATTTTTTTTTTTTTCTAAAAATGTCTGGAATAAAACCTCCAAAGCCGCTTGTCGTTAACAGCGACATTGATATGTCGCAGCAATGGACCGAGTGGCTGGAGCTATATGTAAATTATTTCACAGCGAATAAATTGTCTGCAGAAGAAGCAGTGATACAGACGGCGAACTTCAAGGCATGTGTTGGTGTCGAAGCATTGAGGGTGATAAATAATATGAATCTCACCGAAGTAGAGAAGTTAGATTTGTCAGTAATCAAATCGAAACTGACGGATCACTTTGCTCCATCAAAAAACAAGACCTACGAGAGATGCCAATTCCATCGCATTAAACAGCAGTCAAACGAAAATTTCGAAGATTTTCTGCAAAAATTGCAGTCCCAGGTAAAGAAATGCAGCTATGGTACAAATGCCGATGAATTTGTGATGGACCAAATTGTCGTTGGCATATACTCAGACTCGACACGTCAGAAGCTGTGGACAGAAGACGAATTGTGCTTAGAAAAAACCAAAAGGATCTGTAGAGCTGCGGAAAGAGCATCGAAACAAATGAGTGAACTACAGTCGACTGGCATGGACCAAAATGTGAATGCACTACATAAGGGAAAGACATTCAATTGTAGGCGGTGTGGCAGAAATCACGGTCCGAAGCAGTGTCCAGCGTACGGTCAGGTATGCAAAAAATGCAACGGCATGGGACATTGGGCAGCTGTTTGTCGAGCGAAGAAAAATAACATATCGAGTCGTGAGACAAAAAATTCAGATAAATCAAAAAATAACAAACATAAGAAATATCTGAAGCAAGTGAATGCTTTCGATCATGACGACCAGCTATCTGATTACGAAATCAGTGCAATTACCATGGAAGCAAGAGTAAACAACATTGCGGCAGCTGACAAATGGTCTGAAATTTTGAAAATTGGTAACAAGAAAATAACAATCAAGCTTGATACTGGAGCAGAATGCAATGTGCTGCCAAAGAAAGAAGCTCTGAGGTTAAATCTTGCAATAAAAAAATCAGATACAAGAAGAATTGTCACGTACAACAACGATAGTATTCAGGTAGTTGGTGAAGCAACCACGAGTTGTGAAACAAAGAAAACTTCAAAATTGGTCACATTCAAAATTGTGGCTGAAGACTTGACGCCGATACTGGGTCGTACATCATGCGAAAAGTTGGGACTTATCGCTCGCATACATGAGGCTACGCAAGATGATGAAAAAATTGGGTGTTGCAAACATTTCACATATGAAATCGATCTCATAGATGATCCAAAATTCAAAATTATACCAGCACGTCGTATCGCTCATGCTCTACGTGACAAAGTCAAAGCTGAATTAAACAACATGGTTCAAATGAAAGTAATTCGACCGGTGAGTCATCCAACACCGGCAGTAAGTCCAATAGTCATCGTCACAAAAAAAGACAAAATTCGAATATGTATGGATCCGACCGACCTTAATAAAAATATCAAACGTCGGCAATATCCTCTGCAGACACTTGAAGAAATTGCTGCGAGTGTGCAAAAATCTGTAATATTTACCAAATTGGATTGCCAAAAGGGATTCTGGCAAATACCAGTGACGAAAAGAACATCAGAATATTTAACATTCTCAACACCGCGCCGTGGGGCAGATACCAATTCTTAAGACTTCCGTTTGGAATATCATCCGCCCCAGAGATATTTTCTGAAATTATGAACAACACACTAGAAGGCATACCAGGCTGCAAAGTTGCTATGGGTGATATATTTTTGCATGCAGAAAATGTTGATAAGCTACGCGCAACAACAACAAAAGTCATCGATCGTTTGAAGGCAGCCGGATTCACGCTAAACAAGAAAAAATGTGAGTATGAAAAGAAAAAAGTTAAATTTCTTGGTCATATCTTTACAGATAAAGGTATCGAAGCCGATACCGAAAAAGTTGAAGCGATTAAAAACTTGCGTGAGCCGACAAACGTTAAAGAACTTCAACGCATTTTGGGAATGGTCACGTATTTGGCTAAATTCATCCCCAATTTATCCGAAATAACCGAACCACTACGAAAATTGCTACACAAAGAAACTGAATGGTGCTGGGACGTTGAACAAAAAAAAGCATTTGAAAATGTAAAGAAAACTTTAAGTTCAACCCCTGTGCTAAAATTCTATGACGTAAACCAACCAGTGAGACTTTCAGTGGACGCAAGTTCAAAAGCACTTGGTGCATGCTTGTTGCAAAATAACCAGCCAGTGGCGTACGCTACACGCGCACTAACACCTACTCAACAAAATTACCCTCAAATTGAAAAGGAGGCGATGGCAATAAAATTTGCATGCAAGAAATTCCATGAGTACGTGTATGGTAAACGGATCGAAGTCGAGTCAGATCATAAACCACTCGAAACCATCTTTAAGAAACCACTACAAGACGCACCACTGAGATTACAACGAATTCTATGGGATGTAATCCAATATTCTCCAATTGTCACCTACAAAAAAGGCACACAAATTCCGATAGCTGATACACTTAGCCGAGATTGCAACCCAATTGACACATGCCATGATGAAGAGTACTCAGTCAACATCGTACTTTCATTTACCGATGAGGCCCGAGATAGATTTGTTAAGTCAACATCCGAAGATCTCGAGTTGCAGTTGTTGAAACAGGTTGTCTTAAGAGGATGGCCTGAGAACGAGAAAATGTTACCGGAAGCTGTTAAAAAATATACTAACTTCAAAGAAGAAATAACCTTTGAACAAGGTTTATTATTCAAAGGACATAAGGTAATTGTTCCAAAAAATGAAATTAATAAAATCGTTCGGGATCTTCACACAGGACATGCTGGAGTTACAAGCTCGGTGGCAAGAGCTCGTCAATCACTTTACTGGGTTGGTCAAAGTAATAGTATTCGCGACTATATCCAGAGATGCTCCGTGTGTCAGCAAACACAAAGAAGTAACGTTCGAGAACCACAATTGGGACGAGATGTTCCAGAATACCCATTTCAACTTGTGTCATCTGACATATTCAATTTTAAGGGAGATGAATATATTCTGATAGCCGATCATTATTCAGGATTCATGGACTTCAAGAAATTGAAATCAGCAAATTCTCAAGAGGTCATCGACCACATGCGTCAATGGTTTTCAGTGCACGGCATTCCTGAGACACTAGAATCCGACGGTGGACCACAATATACATCAAAAAGATTCTCCAATTTTGCATCAACGTGGCAATTCTCGCATCAAATATCAAGTCCTTACTACCCAAAATCAAACGGTTTTGCAGAACGCAACGTCCAAACGGCGAAAAACCTGCTAAAAAGATGCTACCTCGACAATTCGGACATATATCTCGCAATTCTTATGCTGAGAAATACACCACGAAATGATATTCTTAAATCACCATGTCAACGTCTGTATAGCCGTGCCACCAGAACAATTATACCAGGAGTGAAGGATGAATTGAAACCTAAAGTCGTTGTCGGTGTTCAAAACGAATTGAAGAAATTGCGATAAGGTGCGCATGCAAACGGGACATCGAGAATGGATTGGAGCAAAAGTTGTCGAAGAAACACAATATCCGAGGTCAGTCATCATTGAAACTAATGAAGGTAAACGGTATCGCAGAAACACCCACCATCTGCACAGGACAAAGGCCGATATTCAATCACCGACCATTGATTGGCCTGCAGAAAAACTCAACATTCAACAACAAATAACGACAAAACAAACTAATGATGATGCAACCACTAAACCAATTACAGAAGGAACTGAAAAACTTAATCATCCGACTACTGATAAACAAACCAACCAAGACCAGAAACAACAACATCCAGTTACCACAACCACACGCAGCGGAAGAGTTATTAAACCTTTAAAACGCTTAAATTTATAAATATGTAAATATGAATTTATTATTATTATATACATATTTTTGTTCTTTAATTTTAATTAACTACTATGTACTTGAATAGAGATATACATATTTATGATTATTAATAGTTATTCTATTATCCTTATGGACTCATCCCTAACATAAAATTGAAATTCAATATTTTTTTTTTGAACAATTTAAAAAAAAAACATTTAATTCCTTAATTGAACTCACGAAATAATTTGTACTTTTAATTGAAACAGATTAATATACCAATATAATGAAAAGACGTCCGAGTACTTTGATGATTCAAAAGAGAAGAAGGTTTATTATTTAACATAAGTGTAAATGACATTTGTAATGAGCTTTTAATAACTGTTATACAGATAGTGCTATTAGATTAAGATAAAAGAGTTGTTCAATCATAAATGAGAATAGAACTTAATGGAACACTATTATATTAATTATTACAACAGCCTCACTAGTGTTTCATAAAAAAAAATATTAAATAACAATTCAATTTATGTCTAAGAAAAAATTTAAAGAAATTATTAAATAAAAAAAATATTAAAAATTATTAATAACAATACAGTCCAAAATCTGGAATAAATTTGTTAAGCTTTGCGCTATTAACGGCCTTGGTCAATATGTCTGCAACCATTTCATTTGTCGACTTGTATTGTAAATTTAGTTTGATTTCACCTTCGACGTCTTGGTACAAGTGTTCTTGTATGAAGTATTTGCGCACATCAATATGTTTAGTGCGCGCATGATAATTTTTATTTTTCGCCAAACTGATTGCTCCCTGGTTATCGCAATACAAAAGAATCGTTTTTGATGCCTCCAAAAACATTTCGGTTTCAAAACGCTTTAACCAAAGCGCTTCTTGTATAGCTGCAACCATCGACATAAACTCTGCTTCGGTAGAAGACAAAGCTATTGTTGGTTGACGACGACCGCGACAAGTCCAAGAAATTGCAGCACCTTGTGACAAAAATACATAGCCAGTTGTTGAACGTCTTTTGTCCAAGTCACTAGCCCAATCGGCGTCGCAGAAACCTACCACTTCATCATTTTGCTTTGGAACAAACAATAATTTGAAATCGATTGTACCCTTCAAATATCGTAACACCCTCTTTACCGCCGCCCAATGTGCACGACCATAGTTATTGTTGTACCTACTAAGGGCACTAACAGCGAAGCAAACATCTGGCCGACTAATCTGTGCAGCATACATAATGCACCCTATCGCCTCTTGATAAGGAACGTTTGCCATTTCTCGTTTCTCACCATCTGTTTTCGGACACAACTCTTCAGACAATTTTTGGTTGGGATCCAATGGAGTGTTGACTGGATTACATTCCTCCATGTTAAAGCGCTTAAGGAATGTTGATATGTAGTGACGCTGATCAATCGAAAGAGAACCATCCGCATATCGAGTAATATTCATACCAAGTAATGATTTCGCCTCACCTAGGTCTTTCATTTTGAATTGAGTTGACAATTCATTCTTTAACTTGGTACACATTGTTGCGTTGCTCGAGAATATCATAATATCATCCACCCAAACAGCCAGTATTATGGTATTTTGATTTGAATGTTTATAATAGATACATTGGTCTATTGACGATCGCTTGAATTTAAGTACCCGAACGAGCACTTCATTTAACTTGTCGTTCCACACACGACTTGCCTGCTTCAAACCATACAACGCTCGCTTCAAGCGACAGACCTTCGCCGTTTTATCGCTAAACCCTTCTGGTTGCTGCATATAAATCTCCTCTCTCAAATCGCCTTGAAGAAAGGCAGTCACTGCGTCCATCTGGTGAATGATCAATTTGTACTTGGCTGCCATCGCCAACAAAAAACGAATTGAGCAGTACCGAGCAACAGGCGAAAACGTCTCGTCATAATCTATGCCTTTGACTTGACTGTAGCCTTTGATTACAAGCCGAGCTTTGTACCTTTCGATACAACCTGTTGCATCGCGCTTGACTTTGTAGACCCACTTACTATCAATTGCTTTTCGCCCAGCAGGAAGCTCACACAGCTCCCATGTTTTATTCGCCATCAAGGCCGCATACTCAGACTTCATCGCTGCCTCCCACTCCCCTTTCTCGCCGCATTGCCTAGCCTCCTCATAAGACTTCGGTTCACAAACGTCTTCCGTAGCTGCTGCAAGCATCGCATGTAAACTAAGAGCATCACGAGCTTTCGCAGTTTGTCTTGGGCTTTCGATCTGATCGGTTGTTAAAGGACATGGAACAGCGCATATCTCACTGGCAGCAACGTCGAAATCAGTCTCAGCGACAGAAGTATATGACGAATTCTCACTCTCACCAGCCTCACTGAATTCGTTATTTATAGATTCATTTTCTTCCATTGTATCGCTAATTTCTACGATTGTTTCATCTTGGTGGGGCATAATGATGACTGAATCATTAGCATCTGCATAGTTCATGCAAACATTTGACGAATTTTGATTGTCTACTACAGCCACACCTATGTCCTCATCACCAGCCTCACTCAAATCATCATCACATGCCTCGTTCAATTCGCTATCCGATTCACTCTCCCCACTTGAATCGCTTTCATATACATCACTCACATGAGTTTCTTCAGTAGGTGCCTTTGGAAGAAAAACAGAACCATTAGAATTGAGTTTTGATTGAGTTACCTGATCTTCACTCGATTCGATGAAAGTAACATCTCTGCTCACGATTACTTTTCTCGCCTTTTTGTCATACAGCCGATAAGCTTTGCTTTGCTCGCTGTATCCAACAAAAATGCACTCAACTGCCTTCGGTGCCAATTTGCTGCGCTGAACTTTTGGTATATGAGCCATAGCCTTACACCCAAATACCCTTAGCATTGACAAGTCAGGCTTTCGTTTCGTCCACCTCTCCTCTGGTGTTTCGTCTGTCATACCTCGACATGGAATACGGTTGATCAAATAAGCTGCTGTTGTCGCCGCTTCTGCCCAAAAACTGTCACTCAGATTACTATCGAAAAGCATACACCGAACTTTCTCCAGTATCGTTCGGTTCATTCGCTCAGCCACACCATTCTGCTCCGGCGTATGCGGTACTGTTCGCTGATGTAGGATGCCATGTTTTGCCGTGAATTCATCGAATTGTTTGTTGCAATATTCGGTGCCATTGTCAGTGCGAAGTGTTTTTATTTTGCACCCGTGTTGATTTTCAACAAAACTCAGGAAGTTCTTAAAAATGCTAAAAACCTCATTTTTGTTTTTCATCGGGTACAAGAACACCTTGCGGCTATAGTCATCTATAAATGTGACGAAATATTTTGCTCCTCCAAAAGAGCGCGTGGGCATAAATGCGACATCGCTGTGGACTAACTCTAGTACACTTGTTGCTCGGTTGTCACTTGCCTCAAAAGATGCACGTGTCAGCTTACCTTTGACACAAATTTCGCACTTATTGCCGTCACTACCCTCCGCAAAGTCCACACCAATCACTGCCGTCCGAATCTTCTTTAGGTTTGCATCACAAGTATGGCCCAAACGACGATGCCATATATTTTTGTCGGTTGCCATCATTGCAGTTGCTGATCGATCTGTGGAACAGTTTAATTTATATAAATCATTAACAAGAGGTGCAGTCGCAATTAATGATTTTGTTGAATTATATATTCGGCAACTTTCTTTATCGAAGACCATAGTGTTGCCATGTTTAGCCATCTGACTCACAGACATGAGATTTGCACAGATATTTGGAACATGCAGTACATCTTTCACTGTGACATCGTAGTTTTGACGTGAACTTGTTCCAATTGACATTTGTATGTCCCCAGCTCGCTCCACAGCAAGATGAGAGTTATTACCTACGAGGATTTTATTTTGTATAGGTTCACGCACTTCTACCAAATTGACGTCACTCATTGTCATGTGCGCGGATGCCCCTGAATCGATGTACCAATCTTGTGACGAGCTTGATTGAGCCATGAAAGAACATATAAGTAACGACTCGTCTTTATTCTTTCTGTTTGGACACTTGTTTGCGAAATGGCCTACCTTGTCACACACGTAGCATTTCACAGACTTGTGAGATTGTTTTTTTTTGTTTTTTTGATTGAAGCGTTTCTTAGCATACAATGCGGTCTCTACACTTTCTGTGTTATTATAGGTTACTTCTTGAAGAAGGCGGTTTTGGATGAAGTCAGTCGACAGTTTTGGTGTAGAATTTTCGATTGCCATTACCATAGGACGAAATTCGTCCGGCAAACCTGCTAACATAAGAGCTGCAACCACTTCATCACCAATCTCCAACCCAGCCTTTTTCACCTTTGTAGCCATTAGTACCATTTTGTGGACATAATCCTCCATAGAAGGACAGTCCAGTTGCTGCAATCCGACCAATTGCTTAAGCAAATCCACCCTACGACCAATACCTGTATCCTCGAATGCGGAACAAATAGAATCCCATGCTTGTTTTGCTGTTGTGCACTTTTCCGTGTATGTATAAAGAGCAGATGACAACAGCAAGTTCAGCATCTGAATCGCCAGAAAGTTTTTATCTGGATCTGTTTCTGTGCCATCGAAACATTTCCAGTGGCCTTTTGTGGCAAGATACGCTTTTGCCTCTACCTTCCACTCATCAAAATTCTTACGCCCTTCTAATTTCTTTGGTTTACCCATTGCAATTTTATCTCAAAGACATCTACCAAGTCTACCCAAAAATTTGCAACCAAAAAACCAAAATCACTCGAAATGTACACGAATCCGTCTTAACAATTATTTAATCGTTACACTGGGCCCATAACCTGAAGAAATAAAGCTATGATTATAATATAGTGTACAGATTAATATACCAATATAATGAAAAGACGTCCGAGTACTTTGATGATTCAAAAGAGAAGAAGGTTTATTATTTAACATAAGTGTAAATGACATTTGTAATGAGCTTTTAATAACTGTTATACAGATAGTGCTATTAGATTAAGATAAAAGAGTTGTTCAATCATAAATGAGAATAGAACTTAATGGAACACTATTATATTAATTATTACAACAAATTCCATATTTAATCTTAAATCTCAATTTTTTTTAAAAGACTTTGAAATTTTATTTTTTTTTTAAAAAAGGGGAGATGTCACAAATACACATACATAAGAGATAAACGCATACGCATCACACATCTTGCACACATGCACTCATACCATAATAGATGTTTATATAAAATATACTTAAGTATCTATGTAATAAAGTCAGTCACTATTAAGAACCCGAACTGTGTAGTTGCATTATTCTTAACGTTGCCAAAGACTCTACCGTCACAGTAGAGCATTTAAATACCTTTCTTTTGATGTGTATTTTGATTGGGTGGGAAATAGTTTTGAAAATACTACTTTTTTTCGGCAAGGGGTTAGCCCACGATTTTCTCGAAAAACTGAAAAAAAAATCATTTTTGAGATTTATGCATCAATTGAAAGGCGGCGCGATGCTCTGTGTTATAGTGAAAACCGCATCATGTTTGGAGGCTTGGTTGAGGAGATAAACCAATCGAAAGATAATTTGTGATGGGCTGGGTTGAAATTCTGTAATTTTACTTTTTGACTTCGTAGGAGACGAATTCTTGCACTACGGGAAGAGATTACAGCTAAAAACAATCACATAAAACACAAATAAGAGGTGAAACAATGCTCATTAATGAAAAAACATTTTATTTTGATAAAAACAACAAATTAATTTGCAATGGTGAAGATGGTTTTGCTTTTTTGAATCAGCTGGTTGGAGATTTGACAACATCAACATCGATGACAGCAACAATGACAACTTATATGATAGCTGCTGCTAAGGGTAGCACCACAATGAATTTGAACAGTGCTGTCGCTCCAACTACAAGTAGAGTAGTACTAAATCAGAGATTTTAGTACTAATGCCGTCGTCCGAAGTAAAAATAAAAATTATAAAACTAAAAACACAATTGAACACAAAAGTATAAATATTTTAGCATATAATGTAGCAGGATTATGTAATAAGACTCTATTTATTGATTTTTATAACTATGTTAACCAATTTGATTTTGTATTCTTATTCGAAACTTATGTAACCGAAAATAACTTTGTGAATTGTCAAAATAAATTTAAGAACTTTAATTTCTTGTGGATACCAGCAATAAGATATAACGTCAGGGGAAGAGCCAGCGGGGGATGCTTTTTTGCGTACAAAAAAAATATTAAAAACACTATCTGCGAATTTAAAACAGTGAATGAAACAACATATTTGAACCTTAAGTACAACGGCAAGCGCTACATCATTCTACCAACATACCTGAACTGCAATCACTGGGAACAAGATTTTGAAAAAGTGGAGGAGTTTATGCTGAACCAGGCTAACAACAATGTTCTTTTGATTGGAGATTTGAATGCCAGAATTGGAAAAGAATATGGTTCCGTTAATATAGCTGAAGGAAAAGAACGCCAATCTAAGGATTGTACTAGTAATTGCAGAGGATTGAAGTTACTAGATTTGTGTAACACATTTGGACTGCGAATTCTTAATGGCACTACTTCATCAGACAAGGCTGGAGAGTACACGTTCGTTGGCAAGCAAGGAAATTCAGTGATTGATTACAGTCTAGCTGGTGGTGGATGGAATGTTCACGTCAAGGATTTCAAAATTAACCTTGTTTCATATTCTGATCATCTTCCTATCATTACAACGGTACAACTGGAACAACCTTTTGATGAAGGGGTTAGGAATATGGAGTTGCTGCCAAAGCTTAAATGGAGAGACGCGAATGCAGATAGGTATCGAAGACGATTGGACTTAGCACTCTCAGAGCAGCAGGTATCTGATCTAGCAGGGATAGAAGACGCTATAAAAATTTCGTATCCAAGTAAAACATGCAGAAGCAATAAATTGGTAAATCTGAATGGTTTGATAAGGAATGTGAAATGGCGAGGAAAGCATCCTTTTCATATTTAATAGCATTCCGTGACTCAAATGAATTGCATAACAAAACTCAGTATCTTGAAGCAAACCCGAAGTACAAGTTGCTATGTAAACAAAAAAAAGAGAAACATTATGAAGCAGAAGCCAGACGATTAGGAAATTGCAGGAATGGAGCAGATTTTTTGACTTCAGTGAGGAAACTTAATGGGAAGTCTTACGTAATCAATCAAGAGCTAAAACCAAATGTACTGCTAACACATTTTAAAAAGTTACTGGACGCTTCGGGAAATACTAGTTCAATTCTGTACGCTGCACCAAACATTGATAATGAGATCCTTGATGCAATGTTCACATTAGTTGAGGTAAATGACGCGTTGAAAAGGTTAAAAGACAAAAAAGCAGCAGGATCGGATGGAATTCCCGCGGAATTTTACAAATATGGAACTCAGGATCTTATTAGTAATCTTGTAACAATCTTCAATAACATAATGGAAGATGGGTGTATCCCTCGACAATTTACAGAATCCTTGATCTTTCCTATCTACAAAAAAGGTAGTACAACAGATCCGGCAAATTATAGGGGCATATCCTTTTTGAACGCTTCATATAAGATTTTTACAACTGTCCTGCAGCATCGTCTCAAGGTATGGATCAGGAACAATAATCTAATTGGGGAGTGTCAAGCTGGTTTCAGATCAGGCTATTCTACAATTGACCACATTTTCGTCTTGAGAAGTATTGCAGAATCATTTATGAATAAAGGAGCAAAAATATATGCATTATTTGTTGACTTTAAGTCAGCATTTGATACTGTTAATAGAAATGCTTTGATATATAAGTTGTATGGCATGGGAATGTCCTGGAGGTTTGCAAGGATAATCCAAAATCTTTATATCAGCACAAAATCAGCTGTCTGGAATGGCGAAGAGATGTCAGATTGGTTTAACGCTTGCACTGGAGTTAGACAAGGATGTACTCTAAGCCCATCGTTGTTTGCCCTCTTTATTGAAGATCTCGTAGAATGCCTACCTTGTGGTATTGAGTACGCCGGAAAAGCTATCAAAACACTGATGTTCGCCGACGATATTGTCATTCTCGCATACTCGCCAGAATCTCTACAATTAATGATAAACCGCTTGTGTGACTACTGCAAAATATGGAACTTGATTGTGAATTTAGAAAAGTCAAAAGTCATGATATTCAGGAAAGGGGGCGGGCGTAACCGTAACAGTGAGAAATGGTGGTATAATGGAGAGACAATCGAAGTTGTCAACGAGTACAGGTACCTAGGGATACTAATGACTAAGAACCTGGACATGGAGAACCACTTTAAGGATAAGCTTGCAAAGGCTAAGACCGCAATCGCTGCCACGTGGAACAGGTGTTTTTCGAACAAAAATATTAGACATGGTGCCAAATTTCGAGTTTTTGAAGCAGTTTCAGAAGCCATCATGTTATATTCGGCTCAGGTGTGGGGCTACAAGCAGTATGAAACGGTGGAAAAATTGCTGAGATATTATGTTAAAAGAATCTTTCATATTCCGTCCAACGCCCCGAATTATCTGGTCATGCTGGAAACTGGACTTCCACCTCTGTTTATACGGACCCTTAAGCTACATATAGATTATATTCTTAAGGCTATCAATATGTCTAATGAAAGACTTCCAAAGATAGTAGCGCTTCATATAATAAGGAGAAATACAGGCTAGATGGAAGAATGGCAGGAACTAAGTCAATGGTGTGGGATGCAACTTAACCTCAATTGCGATAACTTAAGCGAATGGAAACCAAGGCTTTACGAACTAATAGCAAATGTGGATCGTAAGTGTAGAGAAGGATATGTGATGGAAGCAACAGGCTCAGTTCATAGAACCCTATACAGCAGTTTGAACCATAATCTTAATGAAAGGAATTATTTTCGAGATGAATATAGTGTTGACGAAATATCCATGATGGGAAGATTAAGAGGTGAACTTCTTTGCCTCAACTACATGCCACATAGAGACGATCTACCGATAATTTGTGATCTATGTAACATGCAAGAGAGAGATGATACCTTACATTTCATAGGCCGGTGTCCGGTCTTAGCTGAAACCAGGAGATATTACCTAGGTGCCAATATCGGTGGAGTGCCATAACCCCCGCGGCATTAACCCCCGCGGGGGTTAATTCCCAATTGAATGGGAATTAACACCCGGGGGGGTTAATTCCTTTTTCAAGTGGCATTAATCCCCAGAAGAAAAAGGAAATAACCCCCGCGGGTGTTAATTCCCATTCAGAAATGGCTTAACCCCTATTTTTTCTTTTGTTTTAGCTTTGCTGTACAATAGTAAACAAATAAAGGAAAAATAAATAATTATATAGGTATAAAATGCACAACGAAATTGCGATCTTGTTCCTTGAGTTGAAGTTTAAAATAATGTATTTAAATATTTTTGGAAAATAATTCTTATTTTGTTTTACGATTTTTAAATGTACTTAAACCTTTAACTTAAACAGAAATAAAGTACATATCTATTCTTTTTAGAAATGGTGAGTTTTCAAAATGGTATTGAGAAAGCTATGATATACCTTCCTATAACAGATATACAAAAAATACGAACTAGTGTTATGCACTTTTTACTATCATCATAATCTTATGCTGGTACAATTGTTATTTTAGGTGACGTGAAATAACGCCAAATAAAATAAAGCAAAATTTTCAATTTGGGTTTATTTCGCTTTAGAAAACGAAATAATAGCAATTTGGCATTGTTTCGATTTAAAATTTTGCAGAATTAGGAAAAAACATAAAGTAAAATTATCTTTTGTTTTAATAAAAATTCGGGGGAAGTGCAATTTTGGAACAATTTTTTTTGTTATGAATTAAAAAAGTTGAAAATGACAGATACTTGTTGCTCGATTCAAATTTTTGAAATTGGAGCCTAAACAAGTTTTTTTGAATTGATAGCACGGCGTACTAACAGCTAGGTATGTAAGGGGGGGCATGCTGCCCCCCTGCAACCCCCCCGCTTGGGATCACTATAGGATTTGGGGTGGGTGCGAGTTTGGGTATATGCAAAGAACACGAATGCATTGTGATTCTTTCATAACTGTGAGCCATACTTGCTTTTTTTTTTTGTTGGGAATTTCTTTAATTTTAGTGCTCAAATGCAAAAGTTCTTTGCATATACCCAAACTCGCACCCACCCCAAATCCTATAGTGATCCCAAGCAGGGGGGTTGCAGGGGGGCAGCATGCCCCCCCTAACATACCTAGCTGTTAGTACGCCGTGCTATCAATTTAAAAAAAAGTTTTTGCAAACGAAATATTGCCAACTTTTGAATTTTAAAATATTCGGCGTTGTTTCCATTATTTTTTTTGCCTTATTTCTTTTTATAAATCGAAATAAAGCCAAATTGATTTTATTTCGTTTTGAACAACGAAATAAGGCCAAATTTGAAATTTGGTGTTATTTCATTTGGTACTATTTCACGTCACCGTTATTTTATTTCAATTTTTCATGACTCCAATACAAACTATATATGCAAAGAAAATTTTTTACATATGGTTTGTGAAAATTAAAAAAAATCGCGAGCCTTTATGTTTGTTGTTTTTTTATTAACGTGGGGCTTGTTTCCAGTTATAATTGGGCATTAACCCCCACATAAAAAGAGAATTAACCCCCGCGGGGATTAATGCCATTTGAAAAAGGAATTAACCCCCGCGGGGGTTAATTCCCAATTGAATGGGAATTAACCCCCGCGGGGGTTAATGCCGCGGGGGTTATGGCACTCCACCGCCAATATCTTATCGGTTATCCAGATAATAGATCTCCTCAATGAGATGAACTTCCCAAGATTATTTATGTACTGCAAAGCTGCGTTAAGATATCGACAAAGAATAATAGATCAAGACTTTTAATCTTTGCGTAAAGGTAGTCATGTGAATTACAAGTTATTCAGTTCTTTTTTTTAATTAATTATTCTAATAAAATAAGAGATTTAATACATGTAAATTTTATTTTTGTCAATCGGCTGACGGCAATGCCATGCTCAATGATTTTGTATATAAATTATGTAAACTAAATGTTTGTAATAAAGAAAATCTAATCTAAAAAATCTAGTGAAAACCGCATCATGTTTGGAGGCTTGGTTGAGGAGATAAAGCAATCGAAAGATAATTTGTGATGGGCTGGGTCGAAATTCTGTAATTTTACTTTTTGACTAATTTTTCCGAATGAGAGCTCGTAGAACCTTTTGGTTTGCAGTTGTGCTTAGAGAATTTAAATACCTTTCTTTTGATGTGTATTTTGATTGGGTGGGAAATAGTTTTGAAAATACTACTTTTTTTCGGCAAGGGGCTAGCCCACGATTTTCTCGAAAAACTGAAAAAAAATCATTTTTGAGATTTATGCAAGGCGGCGCGATGCTCTGTGTTATAGTGAAAACCGCATCATGTTTGGAGGCTTGGTTGAGGAGATAAAGCAATCGAAAGATAATTTGTGATGGGCTGGGTCGAAATTCTGTAATTCTACTTTTTGACTAATTTTTCCGAAACGAGAGCTCGTAGAACCTTTTGGTTTGCAGTTGTGGGTAGAGCATTTAAATACCTTTCTTTTGATGTGTATTTTGATTGGGTGGGAAATAGTTTTGAAAATACTACTTTTTTTCGGCAAGGGCCCACGATTTTATCGAAAAACTGAAAAAAAATCATTTTTGAGATTTATACATCAATTGAAAGGCGGCGCGATGCTCTGTGTTATAGTGAAAACCGCATCATGTTTGGAGGCTTGGTTGAGGAGATAAAGCAATCGAAAGATAATTTGTGATGGGCTGGGTCGAAATTCTGTAATTTTACTTTTTGACTAATTTTTCCGAAACGAGAGCTCGTACAACCTTTTGGTTTGCAGTTGTGGGAAGAGCATTTAAATACCTTTCTTTTGATGTGTATTTTGATTGGGTGGGAAATAGTTTTGAAAATACTACTTTTTTTCGGCAAGGGGTTAGCCCACGATTTTCTCGAAAAACTGAAAAAAAATCATTTTTGAGATTTATGCATCAATTGAAAGGCGGCGCGATGCTCTGTGTTGTAGTGAAAACCGCATCATGTTTGGAGGCTTGGTTGAGGAGATAAAGCAATCGAAAGATAATTTGTGATGGGCTGGGTCGAAATTCTGTAATTTTACTTTTTGACTAATTTTTCCGAAACGAGAGCTCGTAGAACCTTTTGGTTTGCAGTTGTGGGAAGAGCATTTAAATACCTTTCTTTTGATGTGTATTTTGATTGGGTGGGAAATAGTTTTGAAAATACTACTTTTTTTCGGCAAGGGGTTAGCCCACGATTTTCTCGAAAAACTGAAAAAAAATAATTTTTGAGATTTATGCATCAATTGAAAGGCGGTGCGGTGCTCTGTGTTATAGTGAAAACCACATCATGTTTGGAGGCTTGGTTGAGGAGATAAACCAATCGAAAGATAATTTGTGATGGGCTGGGTCGAAATTCTGTAATTTTGCTTTTTGACTAATTTTTCCGAAACGAGAGCTCGTAGAACCTTTTGGTTTGCAGTTGTGGGTAGAGCATTTAAATACCTTTCTTTTGATGCGTATTTTGATTGGGTGGGAAATAGTTTTGAAAATACTACTTTTTTTCGGCAAGGGGTTAGCCCACGATTTTCTCGAAAAACTGAAAAAAAAAATCATTTTTGAGATTTATGCATCAATTGAAAGGCGGCGAGAAAATCGTGGGCTAACCCCTTGCCGGAAAAAAGTAGTATTTTCAAAACTATTTCCCACCAAATCAAAATACACATTAAAAGAAAGGTATTTAAATGCTCTACCCACAACTGCAAACCAAAAGGTTCTACGAGCTCTCATTTCGCAAAAATTAGTCAAAAAGTAAAATTACAGAATTTCGACCCAGCCCATCACAAATTATCTTTCGATTGCTTTATCTCCTCAACCAAGCCTCCAAACATGATGCGGTTTTCACTATAACACAGAGCATCACGCCGCCTTTCAATTGATGCACAAATCTCAAAAATGATTTTTTTTCAGTTTTTCGACAAAATCGTGGGCTAACCCCTTGCCGAAAAAAAGTAGTATTTTCAAAACTATTTCCCACCCAATCAAAATACGCATCAAAAGAAAGGTATTTAAATGCTCTACCCACAACTGCAAACCAAAAGGTTCTACGAGCTCTCGTTTCGGAAAAATTAGTCAAAAAGCAAAATTACAGAATTTCGACCCAGCCCATCACAAAATATCTTTCGATTGGTTTATCTCCTCAACCAAGCCTCCAAACATGATGCGGTTTTCACTATAACACAGAGCATTGCGCCGCCTTTCAATTGATGCATAAATCTCAAAAATGATTTTTTTTTCAGTTTTTCGAGAAAATCGTGGGCTAACCCCTTGCCGAAAAAAAGTAGTATTTTCAAAACTATTTCCCACCCAATCAAAATACACATCAAAAGAAAGGTATTTAAATGCTCTTCCCACAACTGCAAACCAAAAGGTTCTACGAGCTCTCATTTCGCAAAAATTAGTCAAAAAGTAAAATTACAGAATTTCGACCCAGCCCATCACAAATTATCTTTCGATTGGTTTATCTCCTCAACCAAGCCTCCAAACATGATGCGGTTTTCACTATAACACAGAGCATCGCGCCGCCTTTCAATTGATGCATAAATCTCAAAAATTATTTTTTTTCAGTTTTTCGAGAAAATCGTGGGTTAACCCCTTGCCGAAAAAAAGTAGTATTTTCAAAACTATTTCCCACCCAATCAAAATACACATCAAAAGAAAGGTATTTAAATGCTCTACCCACAACTGCAAACCAAAAGGTTCTACGAGCTCTCATTTCGCAAAAATTAGTCAAAAAGTAAAATTACAGAATTTCGACCCAGCCCATCACAAATTATCTTTCGATTGGTTTATCTCCTCAACCAAGCCTCCAAACATGATGCGGTTTTCACTATAACACAGAGCATTGCGCCGCCTTTCAATTGATGCATAAATCTCAAAAATGATTTTTTTTTCAGTTTTTCGAGAAAATCGTGGGCTAACCCCTTGCCGAAAAAAAGTAGTATTTTCAAAACTATTTCCCACCCAATCAAAATACACATCAAAAGAAAGGTATTTAAATGCTCTTCCCACAACTGCAAACCAAAAGGTTATACGAGCTCTCGTTTCGGAAAAATTAGTCAAAAAGTAAAATTACAGAATTTCGACCCAGCCCATCACAAATTATCTTTCGATTGCTTTATCTCCTCAACCAAGCCTCCAAACATGATGCGGTTTTCACTATAACACAGAGCATCGCGCCGCCTTTCAATTGATGCATAAATCTCAAAAATTATTTTTTTTCAGTTTTTCGAGAAAATCGTGGGTTAACCCCTTGCCGAAAAAAAGTAGTATTTTCAAAACTATTTCCCACCCAATCAAAATACACATCAAAAGAAAGGTATTTAAATGCTCTACCCACAACTGCAAACCAAAAGGTTCTACGAGCTCTCGTTTCGGAAAAATTAGTCAAAAAGTAAAATTACACAATTTCGACCCAGCCCATCACAAAATATCTTTCGATTGGTTTATCTCCTCAACCAAGCCTCCAAACATGATGCGGTTTTCACTATAACACAGAGCATCGCGCCGCCTTTCAATTGATGCATAAATCTCAAAAATGATTTTTTTTCAGTTTTTCGAGAAAATCGTGGGCTAACCCCTTGCCGAAAAAAAGTAGTATTTTCAAAACTATTTCCCACCCAATCAAAATACACATCAAAAGAAAGGTATTTAAATGCTCTACCCACAACTGCAAACCAAAAGGTTCTACGAGCTCTCGTTTCGGAAAAATTAGTCAAAAAGTAAAATTACAGAATTTCGACCCAGCCCATCACAAATTATCTTTCGATTGGTTTATCTCCTCAACCAAGCCTCCAAACATGATGCGGTTTTCAGTATAACACAGAGCATCGCGCCGCCTTTCAATTGATGCATAAATCTCAAAAATGATTTTTTTTTCAGTTTTTCGAGAAAATCGTGGGCTAACCCCTTGCCGAAAAAAAGTAATATTTTCAAAACTATTTCCCACTCAATCAAAATACACATCAAAAGAAAGGTATTTAAATGCTCTACCCACAACTGCAAACCAAAAGGTTCTACGAGCTCTCATTTCGCAAAAAATAGTCAAAAAGTAAAATTACAGAATTTCGACCCAGCCCATCACAAATTATCTTTCGATTGCTTTATCTCCTCAACCAAGCCTCCAAACATGATGCGGTTTTCACTATAACACAGAGCATCGCGCCGCCTTTCAATTGATGCATAAATCTCAAAAATGATTTTTTTTTCAGTTTTTCGAGAAAATCGTGGGCTAACCCCTTGCCGAAAAAAAGTAGTATTTTCAAAACTATTTCCCACCCAATCAAAATACGCATCAAAAGAAAGGTATTTAAATGCTCTACCCACAACTGCAAACCAAAAGGTTCTACGAGCTCTCGTTTCGGAAAAATTAGTCAAAAAGTAAAATTACAGAATTTCAACCCAGCCTATCAGATATTGGTTTATCTCCTCAACCAAGCCTCCAAACATGATGCGGTTTTCACTATAACACAGAGCATCGCGCCGCCTTTCAATTGATGCATAAATCTCAAAAATGATTTTTTTTTCAGTTTTTCGAGAAAATCGTGGGCTAACCCCTTGCCGAAAAAAAGTAGTATTTTCAAAACTATTTCCCACCCAATCAAAATACGCATCAAAAGAAAGGTATTTAAATGCTCTACCCACAACTGCAAACCAAAAGGTTCTACGAGCTCTCGTTTCGGAAAAATTAGTCAAAAAGTAAAATTACAGAATTTCAACCCAGCCTATCAGATATTGGTTTATCTCCTCAACCAAGCCTCCAAACATGATGCGGTTTTCACTATAACACAGAGCATCGCGCCGCCTTTCAATTGATGCATAAATCTCAAAAATGATTTTTTTTTCAGTTTTTCGAGAAAATCGTGGGCTAACCCCTTGCCGAAAAAAAGTAGTATTTTCAAAACTATTTCCCACCCAATCAAAATACACATCAAAAGAAAGGTATTTAAATGCTCTACGCACAACTGCAAACCAAAAGGTTCTTCGAGCGCTCATTTCGGAAAAATTAGTCAAAAAGTAAAAGTACAGAATTTCGACCCAGCCCATCACAAATTATCTTTCGATTGCTTTATCTCCTCAACCAAGCCTCCAAACATGATGCGGTTTTCACTATAACACAGAGCATCGCGCCGCCTTTCAATTGATGCATAAATCTCAAAAACGGTTTTTTTTTCAGTTTTTCGAGAAAATCGTGGGCTAACCCCTTGCCGAAAAAAAGTAGTATTTTCAAAACTATTTCCCACCCAATCAAAATACACATCAAAAGAAAGGTATTTAAATGCTCTTCCCACAACTGCAAACCAAAAGGTTCTACGAGCTCTCGTTTCGGAAAAATTAGTCAAAAAGTAAAATTACAGAATTTCGACCCAGCCCATCACAAATTATCTTTCGATTGCTTTATCTCCTCAACCAAGCCTCCAAACATGATGCGGTTTTCACTATAACACAGAGCATCGCGCCGCCTTTCAATTGATGCATAAATCTCAAAAACGGTTTTTTTTTCAGTTTTTCGAGAAAATCGTGGGCTAACCCCTTGCCGAAAAAAAGTAGTATTTTCAAAACTATTTCCCACCCAATCAAAATACACATCAAAAGAAAGGTATTTAAATGCTCTACCCACAACTGCAAACCAAAAGGTTCTACGAGCTCTCGTTTCGGAAAAATTAGTCAAAAAGTAAAATTACAGAATTTCGACCCAGCCCATCACAAATTATCTTTCGATTGCTTTATCTCCTCAACCAAGCCTCCAAAGATGATGCGGTTTCTACTATAACACAGAGCATCGCGCCGCCTTTCAATTGATGCATAAATCTCGAAAATGATGTTTTTTCAGTTTTTCGAGAAAATCGTGGGCTAACCCCTTGCCGAAAAAAAGTAGTATTTTCAAAACTATTTCCCACCCAATCAAAATACACATCAAAAGAATGGTATTTAAATGCTCTACCCACAACTGCAAACCAAAAGGATCTACGAGCTCTCATTTCGGAAAAATTAGTCAAAAAGTAAAATTACAGAATTTCGACCCAGCCCATCACAAATTATCTTTCGATTGCTTTATCTCCTCAACCAAGCCTCCAAACATGATGCGGTTTTCACTATAACACAGAGCATCGCGCCGCCTTTCAATTGATGCATAAATCTCAAAAATGATTTTTTTTCAGTTTTTCGAGAAAATCGTGGGCTAACCCCTTGCCGAAAAAAAAGTAGTATTTTCAAAACTATTTCCCACCCAATCAAAATACACATCAAAACGAAAGGTATTTAAATGCTCTACCCACAACTGCAAACCAAAAGGTTCTACGAGCTCTCGTTTCGGAAAAATTAGTCAAAAAGTAAAATTACAGAATTTCGACCCAGCCCATCACAAATTATCTTTCGATTGCTTTATCTCCTCAACCAAGCCTCCAAACATGATGCGGTTTTCACTATAACACAGAGCATCGCGCCGCCTTTCAATTGATGCATAAATCTCAAAAATGATTTTTTTTTTCAGTTTTTCGAGAAAATCGTGGGCTAACCCCTTGCCGAAAAAAAGTAGTATTTTCAAAACTATTTCCCACCCAATCAAAATACACATCAAAAGAATGGTATTTAAATGCTCTACCCACAACTGCAAACCAAAAGGATCTACGAGCTCTCATTTCGGAAAAATTAGTCAAAAAGTAAAATTACAGAATTTCGACCCAGCCCATCACAAATTATCTTTCGATTGGTTTATCTCCTCAACCAAGCCTCCAAACATGATGCGGTTTTCACTATAACACAGAGCATCGCGCCGCCTTTCAATTGATGCATAAATCTCAAAAATGATTTTTTTTCAGTTTTTCGAGAAAATCGTGGGCTAACCCCTTGCCGAAAAAAAGTAGTATTTTCAAAACTATTTCCCACCCAATCAAAATACACATCAAAAGAAAGGTATTTAAATGCTCTTCCCACAACTGCAAACCAAAAGGTTGTACGAGCTCTCGTTTCGGAAAAATTAGTCAAAAAGTAAAATTACAGAATTTCGACCCAGCCCATCACAAATTATCTTTCGATTGCTTTATCTCCTCAATCAAGCCTCCAAACATGATGCGGTTTTCACTATAACACAAAGCATCGCGCCGCCTTTCAATTGATGCATAAATCTCAAAAGTGATTTTTTTTTCAGTTTTTCGAGAAAATCGTGGGCTAACCCCTTGCCAAAAAAAAAGTAGTATTTTCAAAACTATTTCCCACCCAATCAAAATACACATCAAAAGAAGGGTATTTAAATGCTCTACCCACAACTGCAAAGCCCATCACAAATTATCTTTCGATTGCTTTATCTCCTCAACCAAGCCTCCAAACATGATGCGGTTTTCACTATAACACAGAGCATCGCGCCGCCTTTCAATTGATGCATAAATCTCAAAAATGATTTTTTTTTCAGTTTTTCGAGAAAATCTTGGGCTAACCCCTTGCCGAAAAAAAGTAGTATTTTCAAAACTATTTCCCACCCAATCAAAATACACATCAAAATAAAGGTATTTAAATGCTCTTCCCACAACTGCAAACCGAAAGGTTCTACGAGCTCTCGTTTCGCAAAAATTAGTCAAAAAGTAAAATTACAGAATTTCAACCCAGCCCATCACAAATTATCTTTCGATTGGTTTATTTCCTCAACCAAGCCTCCAAACATGATGCGGTTTTCACTATAACACAGAGCATCGCGCCGCCTTTTAATTGATGCATAAATCTCAAAAATGATTTTTTTTCAGTTTTTCGAGAAAATCGTGGGCTAACCCTTTGCCGAAAAAAAGTAGTATTTTCAAAACTATTTCCCACCGAATCAAAATACACATCAAAAGAAAGGTATTTAAATGCTCTACCCACAACTGCAAACCAAAAGGTTCTACGAGCTCTCATTTCGGAAAAATTAGTCAAAAAGTAAAATTACAGAATTTCGACCCAGCCCATCACAAATTATCTTTCGATTGCTTTATCTCCTCAACCAAGCCTCCAAACATGATGCGGTTTTCACTATAACACAGAGCATCGCGCCGCCTTTCAATTGATGCATAAATCTCAAAAATGGTTTTTTTTCAGTTTTTCGAGAAAATCGTGGGCTAACCCCTTGCCGAAAAAAAGTAGTACTTTCAAAACTATTTCCCACCCAATCAAAATACACATCAAAAGAAAGGTATTTAAATGCTCTTCCCACAACTGCAAACCAAAAGGTTGTACGAGCTCTCGTTTCGGAAAAATTAGTCAAAAAGTAAAATTACAGAATTTCGACCCAGCCCATCACAAATTATCTTTCGATTGCTTTATCTCCTCAACCAAGCCTCCAAACATGATGCGGTTTTCACTATAACACAGAGCATCGCGCCGCCTTTCAATTGATGCATAAATCTCAAAAATGATTTTTTTTCAGTTTTTCGAGAAAATCGTGGGCTAACCCCTTGCCGAAAAAAAGAAGTACTTTCAAAACTATTTCCCACCCAATCAAAATACACATCAAAAGAAAGGTATTTAAATGCTCTTCCTACAACTGCAAAGCCCATCACAAATTATCTTTCGATTGCTTTATCTCCTCAACCAAGCCTCCAAACATGATGCGGTTTTCACTATAACACAGAGCATCGCGCCGCCTTTCAATTGATGCATAAATCTCAAAAATGATTTTTTTTCAGTTTTTCGAGAAAATCGTGAGCTAACCCCTTGCCGAAAAAAGTAGTATTTTCAAAACTATTTCCCACCCAATCAAAATACACATCAAAAGAAAGGTATTTAAATACTCTACCCACAACTGCAAACCAAAAGGATCTACGAGCTCTCATTTCGGAAAAATTAGTCAAAAAGTAAAATTACAGAATTTCGACCCAGCCCATCACAAATTATCTTTCGATTGCTTTATCTCCTCAACCAAGCCTCCAAACATGATGCGGTTTTCACTATAACACAGAGCATCGCGCCGCCTTTCAATTGATGCATAAATCTCAAAAATGATTTTTTTTTCAGTTTTTCGAGAAAATCTTGGGCTAACCCCTTGCCGAAAAAAAGTAGTATTTTCAAAACTATTTCCCACCCAATCAAAATACACATCAAAATAAAGGTATTTAAATGCTCTTCCCACAACTGCAAACCGAAAGGTTCTACGAGCTCTCGTTTCGCAAAAATTAGTCAAAAAGTAAAATTACAGAATTTCGACCCAGCCCATCACAAATTATCTTTCGATTGCTGTATCTCCTCAACCAAGCCTCCAAACATGATGCGGTTTTCACTATAACACAGAGCATCGCGCCGCCTTTCAATTGATGCATACATCTCAAAAATGATTTTTTTTCAGTTTTTCGAGAAAATGGTGGGCTAACCCCATGCCGAAAAAAAGTAGTATTTTCAAAACTATTTCCCACCCAATCAAAATACACATCAAAAGAAAGGTATTTAAATGCTCTACCCACAACTGCAAACCAAAAGGTTCTACGAGCTCTCATTTCGGAAAAATTAGTCAAAAAGTAAAATTACAGAATTTCGACCCAGCCCATCACAAATTATCTTTCGATTGCTTTATCTCCTCAACCAAGCCTCCAAACATGATGCGGTTTTCACTATAACACAGAGCATCGCGCCGCCTTTCAATTGATGCATAAATCTCAAAAATGATTTTTTTTCAGTTTTTCGAGAAAATCGTGGGCTAACCCCTTGCCGAAAAAAGTAGTATTTTCAAAACTATTTCCCACCCAATCAAAATACACATCAAAAGAAAGGTATTTAAATGCTCTTCCCACAACTGCAAACCAAAAGGTTGTACGAGCTCTCGTTTCGGAAAAATTAGTCAAAAAGTAAAATTACAGAATTTCGACCCAGCCCATCACAAATTATCTTTCGATTGGTTTATCTCCTCAACCAAGCCTCCAAACATGATGCGGTTTTCACTATAACACAGAGCATCGCGCCGCCTTTCAATTGATGCATACATCTCAAAAATGATTTTTTTTCAGTTTTTCGAGAAAATCGTGGGCTAACCCCTTGCCGAAAAAAAGTAGTACTTTCAAAACTATTTCCCACCCAATCAAAATACACATCAAAAGAAAGGTATTTAAATGCTCTTCCCACAACTGCAAACCAAAAGGTTCTACGAGCTCTCGTTTCGGAAAAATTAGTCAAAAAGTAAAATTACAGAATTTCGACCCAGCCCATCACAAATTATCTTTCGATTGCTTTATCTCCTCAACCAAGCCTCCAAACATGATGCGGTTTTCACTATAACACAGAGCATCGCGCCGCCTTTCAATTGATGCATAAATCTCAAAAATGATTTTTTTTTCAGTTTTTCGAGAAAATCGTGGGCTAACCCCTTGCCGAAAAAAAGTAGTATTTTCAAAACTATTTCCCACCCAATCAAATACACATCAAAAGAAAGGTATTTAAATGCTCTACCCACAACTGCAAACCAAAAGGTTCTACGAGCTCTCATTTCGCAAAAATTGGTCAAAAAGTAAAATTACAGAATTTCGACCCAGCCCAGCACAAATTATCTTTCGATTGCTTTATCTCCTCAACCAAGCCTCCAAACATGATGCGGTTTTCACTATAACACAGAGCATCGCGCCGCCTTTCAATTGATGCATAAATCTCAAAAATGATTTTTTTTCAGTTTTTCGAGAAAATCGTGGGCTAACCCCTTGCCGAAAAAAAGTAGTATTTTCAAAACTATTTCCCACCCAATCAAAATACACATCAAAAGAAAGGTATTTAAATGCTCTACCCACAACTGCAAACCAAAAGGTTCTATGAGCTCTCATTTCGCAAAAATTAGTCAAAAAGTAAAATTACAGAATTTCGACCCAGCCCATCACAAACTATCTTTCGATTGCTTTATCTCCTCAACCAAGCCTCCAAACATGATGCGGTTTTCACTATAACACAGAGCATCGCGCCGCCTTTCAATTGATGCATAAATCTCAAAAATGATTTTTTTTCAGTTTTTCGAGAAAATCGTGGGCTAACCCTTGCCGAAAAAAAGTAGTACTTTCAAAACTATTTCCCACCCAATCAAAATACACATCAAAAGAAAGGTATTTAAATGCTCTTCCTACAACTGCAAACCAAAAGGTTCTACGAGCTCTCGTTTCGGAAAAATTAGTCAAAAAGTAAAATTACAGAATTTCAACCCAGCCCATCACAAATTATCTTTCGATTGGTTTATCTCCTCAACCAAGCCTCCAAACATGATGCGGTTTTCACTATAACACAGAGCATCGCGCCGCCTTTCAATTGATGCATAAATCTCAAAAATGATTTTTTTTTCAGTTTTTCGAGAAAATCGTGGGCTAACCCCTTGCCGAAAAAAAAGTAGTATTTTCAAAACTATTTCCCACCCAATCAAAATACACATCAAAACGAAAGGTATTTAAATGCTCTACCCACAACTGCAAACCAAAAGGTTCTACGAGCTCTCATTTCGCAAAAATTAGTCAAAAAGTAAAATTACAGAATTTCGACCCAGCCCATCACAAATTATCTTTCGATTGCTTTATCTCCTCAACCAAGCCTCCAAACATGATGCGGTTTTCACTATAACACAGAGCATCGCGCCGCCTTTCAATTGATGCATAAATCTCAAAAATGATTTTTTTTTCAGTTTTTCGAGAAAATCGTGGGCCGAAAAAAAGTAGTATTTTCAAAACTATTTCCCACCCAATCAAAATACACATCAAAAGAAAGGTATTTAAATGCTCTACCCACAACTGCAAACCAAAAGGTTCTACGAGCTCTCATTTCGCAAAAATTGGTCAAAAAGTAAAATTACAGAATTTCGACCCAGCCCAGCACAAATTATCTTTCGATTGCTTTATCTCCTCAACCAAGCCTCCAAACATGATGCGGTTTTCACTATAACACAGAGCATCGCGCCGCCTTTCAATTGATGCATAAATCTCAAAAATGATTTTTTTTCAGTTTTTCGAGAAAATCGTGGGCTAACCCCTTGCCGAAAAAAAGTAGTATTTTCAAAACTATTTCCCACCCAATCAAAATACACATCAAAAGAAAGGTATTTAAATGCTCTACCCACAACTGCAAACCAAAAGGTTCTACGAGCTCTCATTTCGCAAAAATTAGTCAAAAAGTAAAATTACAGAATTTCGATCCAGCCCATCACAAACTATCTTTCGATTGCTTTATCTCCTCAACCAAGCCTCCAAACATGATGCGGTTTTCACTATAACACAGAGCATCGCGCCGCCTTTCAATTGATGCATAAATCTCAAAAATGATTTTTTTTCAGTTTTTCGAGAAAATCGTGGGCTAACCCCTTGCCGAAAAAAAAGTAGTATTTTCAAAACTATTTCCCACCCAATCAAAATACACATCAAAAGAAAGGTATTTAAATGCTCTACCCACAACTGCAAACCAAAAGGTTCTACGAGCTCTCATTTCGCAAAAATTAGTCAAAAAGTAAAATTACAGAATTTCGACCCAGCCCATCACAAATTATCTTTCGATTGCTTTATCTCCTCAACCAAGCCTCCAAACATGATGCGGTTTTCACTATAAAACAGAGCATCGCGCCGCCTTTCAATTGATGCATAAATCTCAAAAATGATTTTTTTTTCAGTTTTTCGAGAAAATCGTGGGCTAACCCCTTGCCGAAAAAAAGTAGTATTTTCAAAACTATTTCCCACCCAATCAAAATACACATCAAAAGAAAGGTATTTAAATGCTCTACCCACAACTGCAAACCAAAAGGTTCTACGAGCTCTCATTTCGCAAAAATTAGTCAAAAAGTAAAATTACAGAATTTCGACCCAGCCCATCACAAATTATCTTTCGATTGCTTTATCTCCTCAACCAAGCCTCCAAACATGATGCGGTTTTCACTATAACACAGAGCATCGCGCCGCCATTCAATTGATGCATAAATCTCAAAAATGATTTTTTTTTCAGTTTTTCGAGAAAATCGTGGGCTAACCCCTTGCCGAAAAAAAGTAGTATTTTCAAAACTATTTCCCACCCAATCAAAATACACATCAAAAGAAAGGTATTTAAATGCTCTACCCACAACTGCAAACCAAAAGGTTCTACGAGTTCTCATTTCGCAAAAATTAGTCAAAAAGTAAAATTACAGAATTTCGACCCAGCCCATCACAAATTATCTTTCGATTGCTTTATCTCCTCAACCAAGCCTCCAAACATGATGCGGTTTTCACTATAACACAGAGCATCGCGCCGCCTTTCAATTGATTCATAAATCTCAAAAATGATTTTTTTTCAGTTTTTCGAGAAAATCGTGGGCAAACCCCTTGCCGAAAAAAAGTAGTACTTTCAAAACTATTTCCCACCCAATCAAAATACACATCAAAAGAAAGGTATTTAAATGCTCTTCCCACAACTGCAAACCAAAAGGTTCTACGAGCTCTCATTTCGCAAAAATTAGTCAAAAAGTAAAATTACAGAATTTCGACCCAGCCCATCACAAATTATCTTTCGATTGCTTTATCTCCTCAACCAAGCCTCCAAACATGATGCGGTTTTCACTATAACACAGAGCATCGCGCCGCCTTTCAATTGATGCATAAACCTCAAAAATGATTTTTTTTCAGTTTTTCGAGAAAATCGTCTATATATACTTTCCTTTTATCATGTCCAGTTTTAATTTAGCAAACAATAATTTTGATTATATTGTAAAAAAATTCTTTTTGCATTCATTATGATAAAGAAGCTCTTAATAAGATAATTTCTAGTGAGGATAATAACTTCAATTTTATATTCATACACCTAAATATTAGAAGCATAAGAAAAAATTTTGATTTGTTCGTGACTCATTTAGAATCTTTTCGCTTTAAGCCTAATTTAATTTTTTTATCAGAAATCTGGATCTACGATGGTGAAGGTGCTTTTTTTAATATTCCAGGATACAAACTTCATACTAAGTGTAATAACTCATATGCTTCGGGAGGTGTTGCAGTTTTTATAAGGGATGGTTTTTGTGAGAGCTGTTTAATTTCCACCCCTGTGTTGTTAAGTTCTGACATATTAAGAGTTAATTGCACTGTACATGCTCAAAAATTTGTTTTTATATGTATCTATAGACTTCATGATAGAAGTAAGGATGTTTTTGTGGAAGAGCTTTCTCATTTATTGAGAGATGAATCTTGTAGTAATGTTGTGATCTTTGGAGATATGAATATTGACATTTTAACTCAGAACTCAGTTACTGATAACTATCTTTCTTTAATGTCGGCTTATGGCTTAGTTTCATGTATTAATGAACCTACAAGATTAACGGAAAGTTCAAAAACTTGTTTAGATCAGATTTTTGCTCGTTTGGATAGAAAATCAGTTTTTGCTTTCACAAGTTCTATGTTAGACATTAAAATAACTGATCATTGTATGACAAGTCTCTTGTTTCAGCTTAAATCTGTGGAACCGAAAACAAATATTAATAGCCTTAATACTCAAACATCACAAACAATTGATTTTGGTTCTTTAAACAATCGATTACTTCATGAAAATTGGTCTGAAATTTACGGACAAAATGATCCTTCTCTTGCATTTGATTTGTTTTCTAAGGTTTTAGATGATCATGTAAAAATATGCCTTAAATCAAATACAGAAAAAGTTCGTAGACTGTATAAATTGAAACCTTGGATGTCTGATAATTTATTAGGTAAAATTCACAGAAAGAATAAGTTGCACTCTAAATGTAGAAAACAACCTAATAATCTTTGTCTGCAGAAAATATATTCAGAGTTATCAAAGGAAGTTGCTGCTCAGGTAACCTTGTGTAAAGAACACTACTATTCTCAAAAATTTGAAATAGCTAAAGGCGATCTCAAAAAAGAGTGGGGCATCATTAATGAAATTTTTTCGAGGAATGCTTCTTTTGATTCACCCAATATTATTAACTATATGGACCAAGAAATTGACTCTTCTTTAGATATGTCGAACATATTTAACAATTTTTTCACAGGGGTTGCCCTCGATACGCTTAAGACTGCTGGCTTTACAACCTTAAGCGAAAGTTTCTGTTCAAGACATTGTTTAAATAATGAAAATGGGTCTCAACACAGCTTTTTATTTCAGCCTATCGATTCTTATGAACTATATAAAATTATTAATTCCCTGGATAGCTCAAATTCTGCAAACCAAAACAGTTTTTCTAACAATTTTTTGAAAAGTATCGCTTTTAATGTCGTTGATGTACTGGCCCATATATTTAATAATTGTGTTTATAGTGGAATTTTTCCAAATAGCTTAAAAATGGCTGAGGTTATACCAATTTTTAAGAAAGGTGATTCCAAAAATCTTAATAATTATAGGCCAATATCTCTCCTTCCTGTTTTTTCTAAACTTTTTGAAAAAGTGATGAAAGTCAGAATTGTATCGTATTTGAATAAAGTTAACTTTTTTAGTAGCAATCAGTTTGGGTTCAGATCGGGCAGATCAACGGAAGACGCACTTCTTCAATTTTGCAGCCAGATCTATACCAGTCTTAACAATAGAAAAGTCACAGCTGCTATCTATATTGATATTACCAAGGCATTTGATACTGTGGATCATGATCTGTTACTAATTAAACTGGAAAAACTTGGGTTTAGAGGATTCATTATCAAATGGTTTTGTTCATATCTTAAGGGTAGAAGACAAAGAGTTAAAATAAAAGATTCGTACAGTAGGCCTTTAGATATAGCTATTGGCGTTCCCCAAGGCTCGGTTCTAGGTCCCATTTTATTCTTAATATATATAAATTCTATCTTCTACCTCGACTTGAAGGGTTCTGTAACAGGTTTCGCCGATGATATTGGTTGTTCATATTCGAATAATTCCATTGTAGACTTAATTGCTGATATTAATTATGATTTAGAGGTTCTTAGGCATTGGTTCGGTATGCATAAGCTTGTCATAAGTGATAAAACTAAGCTAATGTTCTTTAATGAATCCTATCTTTCTCTTTCCTCCCCTAAATTCATATTCCATAGCTGTGATTGTAAAAAATTTGTAGTTAGCAAAAATGTATGCACTCTATCCAACAGCGACCTGAGTTTCAATGTGAGCCTTAACTGCTCTTCTAAATGCTTTAAAATCGAACATGTATCTGAGTATAAGTATCTCGGTTTATTGATTGATAATAAATTAAATTGGAATGCTCATACTTCAAAATTGAAAAAGTATCTTTTGTCTATGACTTTTATTTTGTTCCATCTTAGAAAATTCGCTTCGCGAAAACTCCTTGAAACAGTTTATTATAGCTTGGTTCAATTGAAGTTGCAATATGGGCTTGTTTGTTGGGGAGGTTCGTTTAACTACAATATGCAACCTTTATTGGTTGTACAGAAACATATTCTTAGGATTATCTGGAACAAAAAACGCCGTGAGCATAGTTTTGAACTTTTCTTAAGATCAAAGATTCTTCCGCTTAAGCACCTTTATTTTTATAAAGTCTTAAAAATATTTTTCTTGAGAAGTGGTAACCTTCTTAATCAGAACTTAACTTCCTACAGGCTTCGAAGTCAGGAAAGTTTTCTTGTTCAAGTACCACCTCACAACAATCGTTGCTTTCTAAACTTTTACTCCTCAGTAGCACCCAGAATTTTTAACAAGTTACCTCTTGAGATTCGTAGCATCCGTTCATCATTTGTATTTATTAAAAAAATAAAATTATGGCTGTTTAATTTTGATCTTTGTGAAATTAATAATCTACTTAATATACAAATCTAATACAAAATTAATACTTTTAAAAATAAAAAAAGCGAATATAAAAAAAAAAAAAATAAAAAAAAAAAAAAAAAAATTTCAGTAATAATATAGAATTTCATGAACAATTCAAAATCTATATAATTAGCATAGTGTTTTAAAAATATTTGTCTTCTTAGATACTTTAAGGTTACTCATTTTAAGTACAAAAAATTAAAAGAAAAAAATGTCAACAACATATCTTAAATATATTTAACCATTATGATTCACCCCACAATTGTCAATTGTTGAACATATATGTATATTTTTTAATTTGTTAATTCATATGCATGCATCCGCTACTAGTCTTCTACTACAGGATGCATCCTTTATTATTTCCACTTATAAATTTGTATACTCACTCTGTAAATAATGTTATACATATACTCGTATTAGGAATTATTATATCTATACTAAATTTACAAATTATGTGATTTACTTTTATTTATTTATTTATTTAATTATTTACTAAAAATGTTATACTAATTATCTTGGAAATAAAAAATCTAATCTAATCTAATCTAATCGTGGGCTAACCCCTTGCCGAAAAAAAGTAGTATTTTCAAAACTATTTCCCACCCAATCAAAATACACATCAAAAGAAAGGTATTTAAATGCTCTACCCACAACTGCAAACCAAAAGGTTCTACGAGCTCTCGTTTCGGAAAAATTAGTCAAAAAGTAAAATTACAGAATTTCGACCCAGCCCATCACAAATTATCTTTCGATTGCTTTATCTCCTCAACCAAGCCTCCAAACATGATGCGGTTTTCACTATAACACAGAGCATCGCGCCGCCTTTCAATAGATGCATAAATCTCAAAAATGATTTTTTTTCAGTTTTTCGAGAAAATCGTGGGCTAACCCCTTGCCGAAAAAAGTAGTATTTTCAAAACTATTTCCCACCCAATCAAAATACACATCAAAAGAAAGGTATTTAAATGCTCTACCCACAACTGCAAACCAAAAGGTTCTACGAGCTCTCGTTTCGGAAAAATTAGTCAAAAAGTAAAATTACAGAATTTCAACCCAGCCCATCACAAAATATCTTTCGATTGCTTTATCTCCTCAACCAAGCCTCCAAACATGATGCGGTTTTCACTATAACACAGAGCATCGCGCCGCCTTTCAATTGATGCATAAATCTCAAAAATGCTTTTTTTTTCAGTTTTTCGAGAAAATCGTGGGCTAACCCCTTGCCGAAAAAAAGTAGTATTTTCAAAACTATTTCCCACCCAATCAAAATACACATCAAAAGAAAGGTATTTAAATGCTCTACCCACAACTACAAACCAAAAGGTTCTACGAGCTCTCATTTCGCAAAAATTAGTCAAAAAGTAAAATTACAGAATTTCGACCCAGCCCATCACAAATTATCTTTCGATTGCTTTATCTCCTCAACCAAGCCTCCAAAATTGATGCGGTTTTCACTATAACACAGAGCATCGCGCCGCCTTTCAATTGATGCACAAATCTCAAAAATTATTTTTTTTCAGTTTTTCGAGAAAATCGTGGGCTAACCCCTTGCCGAAAAAAAGTAGTATTTTCAAAACTATTTCCCACCCAATCAAAATACACATCAAAAGAAAGGTATTTAAATGCTCTACCCACAACTGCAAACCAAAAGGTTCTACGAGCTCTCATTTCGCAAAAATTAGTCAAAAAGTAAAATTACAGAATTTCGACCCAGCCCATCACAAATTATCTTTCGATTGCTTTATCTCCTCAACCAAGCCTCCAAACATGATGCGGTTTTCACTATAACACAGAGCATCGCGCCGCCTTTCAATTGATGCATAAATCTCAAAAATGATTTTTTTTTCAGTTTTTCGAGAAAATCGTGGGCTAACCCCTTGCCGAAAAAAAGTAGTATTTTCAAAACTATTTCCCACCCAATCAAAATACACATCAAAAGAAAGGTATTTAAATGCTCTACCCACAACTGCAAACCAAAAGGTTCTACGAGCTCTCGTTTCGGAAAAATTAGTCAAAAAGTAAAATTACAGAATTTCGACCCAGCCCATCACAAAATATCTTTCGATTGCCTTATCTCCTCAACCAAGCCTCCAAAGATGATGCGGTTTTCACTATGACACAGAGCATCGCGCCGCCTTTCAATTGATGCATAAATCTCAAAAACGATTTTTTTTTCAGTTTTTCGAGAAAATCGTGGGCAAACCCCTTGCCGAAAAAAAGTAGTATTTTCAAAACTATTTCCCACCCAATCAAAATACACATCAAAAGAAAGGTATTTAAATGCTCTACCGACAACTACAAACCAAAAGGTTCTACGAGCTCTCATTTCGCAAAAATTAGTCAAAAAGTAAAATTACAGAATTTCGACCCAGCCCATCACAAATTATCTTTCGATTGCCTTATCTCCTCAACCAAGCCTCCAAACATGATGCAGTTTTCACTATATCACAGAGAATCGCACCGCCTTTCAATTGATGCATAAATCTCAAAAATGATTTTTTTTCTGTTTTTCGAGAAAATCGTGGGCTAACCCCTTGCCGAAAAAAAGTAGTATTTTCAAAACTATTTCCCACCCAATCAAAATACACATCAAAAGAAAGGTATTTAAATGCTCTACCCACAACTGCAAACCAAAAGGTTCTACGAGCTCTCGTTTCGGAAAAATTAGTCAAAAAGTAAAATTACAGAATTTCGACCCAGCCCATCACAAAATATCTTTCGATTGCTTTATCTCCTCAACCAAGCCTCCAAACATGATGCGGTTTTCACTATAACACAGAGCATCGCGCCGCCTTTCAATTGATGCATAAATCTCAAAAATGATTTTTTTTTCAGTTTTTCGAGAAAATCGTGGGCTAACCCCTTGCCGAAAAAAAGTAGTATTTTCAAAACTATTTCCCACCCAATCAAAATACACATCAAAAGAAAGGTATTTAAATCCTCTACCCACAACTACAAACCAAAAGGTTCTACGAGCTCTCATTTTCCAAAAATTAGTCAAAAAGTAAAATTATGCATAAATCTCAAAAATTATTTTTTTTCAGTTTTTCGAGAAAATCTTGGGCTAACCCCTTGCCGAAAAAAAGTAGTATTTTCAAAACTATTTCCCACCCAATCAAAATACACATCAAAAGAAAGGTATTTAAATGCTCTACCCACAACTACAAACCAAAAGGTTCTACGAGCTCTCATTTCGCAAAAATTAGTCAAAAAGTAAAATTACAGAATTTCGACCCAGCCCATCACAAATTATCTTTCGATTGCCTTATCTCCTCAACCAAGCCTCCAAACATGATGCGGTTTTCACTATAACACAGAGCATCGCACCGCCTTTCAATTGATGCATAAATCTCAAAAATGATTTTTTTTCTGTTTTTCGAGAAAATCGTGGGCTAACCCCTTGCCGAAAAAAAGTAGTATTTTCAAAACTATTTCCCACCCAATCAAAATACACATCAAAAGAAAGGTATTTAAATGCTCTACCCACAACTGCAAACCAAAAGGTTCTACGAGCTCTCATTTCGGAAAAATTAGTCAAAAAGTAAAATTACAGAATTTCGACCCAGCCCATCACAAATTATCTTTCGATTGCTTTATCTCCTCAACCAAGCCTCCAAAGATGATGCGGTTTTCACTATGACACAGAGCATCGCGCCGCCTTTCAATTGATGCATAAATCTCAAAAATGATTTTTTTTCAGTTTTTCGAGAAAATCGTGGGCAAACCCCTTGCCGAAAAAAAGTAGTATTTTCAAAACTATTTCCCACCCAATCAAAATACACATCAAAAGAA
This sequence comes from Eupeodes luniger, assembly GCA_951509635.1. Lineage (NCBI taxonomy): Eukaryota > Metazoa > Arthropoda > Insecta > Diptera > Syrphidae > Eupeodes > Eupeodes luniger. Next base: position 88,983,052 of record OX608074.1, read on the forward strand.
AGGTATTTAAATGCTCTACCCACAACTACAAACCAAAAGGTTCTACGAGCTCTCATTTCGCAAAAATTAGTCAAAAAGTAAAATTACAGAATTTCGACCCAGCCCATCACAAAATATCTTTCGATTGCTTTATCTCCTCAACCAAGCCTCCAAACATGATGCGGTTTTCACTATAACACAGAGCATCGCGCCGCCTTTCAATTGATGCATAAATCTCAAAAATGATTTTTTTTTCAGTTTTTCGAGAAAATCGTGGGCTAACCCCTTGCCGAAAAAAAGTAGTATTTTCAAAACTATTTCCCACCCAATCAAAATACACATCAAAAGAAAGGTATTTAAATGCTCTACCCACAACTGCAAACCAAAAGGTTCTACGAGCTCTCATTTCGGAAAAATTAGTCAAAAAGTAAAATTACAGAATTTCGACCCAGCCCATCACAAACTATCTTTCGATTGCTTTATCTCCTCAACCAAGCCTCCAAACATGATGCGGTTTTCACTATAACACAGAGCATCGCGCCGCCTTTCAATTGATGCATAAATCTCAAAAATGATTTTTTTTTTTTCAGTTTTTCGAGAAAATCGTGGGCATAAATCTCAAAAATGATTTTTTTTTTCAGTTTTTCGAGAAAATCGTGGGCTAAAAAAGTAGTAGCCGAAAAAAAGTAGTATTTTCAAAACTATTTCCCACCCAATCAAAATACACATCAAAAGAAAGGTATTTAAATGCTCTACCCACAACTGCAAACCAAAAGGTTCTACGAGCTCTCGTTTCGGAAAAATTAGTCAAAAAGTAAAATTACAGAATTTCGACCCAGCCCATCACAAATTATCTTTCGATTGCTTTATCTCCTCAACCAAGCCTCCAAACATGATGCGGTTTTCACTATAACACAGAGCATCGCGCCGCCTTTCAATTGATGCATAAATCTCAAAAATGATTTTTTTTTTCAGTTTTTCGAGAAAATCGTGGGCAAACCCCTTGACGAAAAAAAGTAGTATTTTCAAAACTATTTCCCACCCAATCAAAATACACATCAAAAGAAAGGTATTTAAATGCTCTACCCACAACTACAAACCAAAAGGTTCTACGAGCTCTCATTTCGGAAAAATTAGTCAAAAAGTAAAATTACAGAATTTCGACCCAGCCCATCACAAATTATCTTTCGATTGCCTTATCTCCTCAACCAAGCCTCCAAACATGATGCGGTTTTCACTATAACACAGAGCATCGCACCGCCTTTCAATTGATGCATAAATCTCAAAAATGATTTTTTTTCAGTTTTTCGAGAAAATCGTGGGCCCTTGCCGAAAAAAAGTAGTATTTTCAAAACTATTTCCCACCCAATCAAAATACACATCAAAAGAAAGGTATTTAAATGCTCTACCCACAACTGCAAACCAAAAGGTTCTACGAGCTCTCATTTCGCAAAAATTAGTCAAAAAGTAAAATTACAGAATTTCGACCCAGCCCATCACAAATTATCTTTCGATTGCTTTATCTCCTCAACCAAGCCTCCAAACATGATGCTGTTTTCACTATAACACAGGGCATCGCGCCGCCTTTCAATTGATGCATAAATCTCAAAAATGGTTTTTTTTTCAGTTTTTCGAGAAAATCGTGGGCTAACCCCTTGCCGAAAAAAAGTACTATTTTCAAAACTATTTCCCACCCAATCAAACTACACATCAAAAGAAAGGTATTTAAATGCTCTACCCACAACTGCAAACCAAAAGGTTCTACGAGCTCTCATTTCGGAAAAATTAGTCAAAAAGTAAAATTACAGAATTTCGACCCAGCCCATCACAAATTATCTTTCGATTGCTTTATCTCCTCAACCAAGCCTCCAAACATGATGCGGTTTTCACTATAACACAGGGCATCGCGCCGCCTTTCAATTGATGCATAAATCTCAAAAATGGTTTTTTTTTCAGTTTTTCGAGAAAATCGTGGGCTAACCCCTTGCCGAAAAAAAGTACTATTTTCAAAACTATTTCCCACCCAATCAAACTACACATCAAAAGAAAGGTATTTAAATGCTCTACCCACAACTGCAAACCAAAAGGTTCTACGAGCTCTCATTTCGGAAAAATTAGTCAAAAAGTAAAATTACAGAATTTCGACCCAGCCCATCACAAATTATCTTTCGATTGCTTTATCTCCTCAACCAAGCCTCCAAACATGATGCGGTTTTCACTATAACACAGAGTATCGCGCCGCCTTTCAATTGATGCATAAATCTCAAAAATGATTTTTTTTTTCAGTTTTTCGAGAAAATCGTGAGCTAACCCCTTGCCGAAAAAAAGTAGTATTTTCAAAACTATTTCCCACCCAATCAAAATACACATCAAAAGAAAGGTATTTAAATGCTCTACCCACAACTGCAAACCAAGAGGTTCTACGAGCTCTCGTTTCGGAAAAATTAGTCAAAAAGTAAAATTACAGAACTTCGACCCAGCCCATCACAAATTATCTTTCGATTGCTTTATCTCCTCAACCAAGCCTCCAAACATGATGCGGTTTTCACTATAACACAGAGCATGGCGCCGCCTTTCAATTGATGTATAAATCTCAAAAATTATTTTTTTTCAGTTTTTCGAGAAAATCGTGGGCTAACCCCTTGCCGAAAAAAAGTAGTATTTTCAAAACTATTTCCCACCCAATCAAAATACACATCAAAAGAAAGGTATTTAAATGCTCTACCAACAACTGCAAACCAAAAGGTTCTACGAGCTCTCATTTCGCAAAAATTAGTCAAAAAGTAAAATTACAGAATTTCGACCCAGCCCATCACAAATTATCTTTCGATTGCTGTATCTCCTCAACCAAGCCTCCAAACATGATGCGGTTTTCACTATAACACAGAGCATCGCGCCGCCTTTCAATTGATGCATAAATCTCAAAAATGATTTTTTTTCAGTTTTTCGAGAAAATCGTGGGCAAACCCCTTGCCGAAAAAAAGTAGTATTTTCAAAACTATTTCCCACCCAATCAAAATACACATCAAAAGAAAGGTATTTAAATGCTCTACCCACAACTGCAAACCAAAAGGTTCTACGAGCTCTCGTTTCGGAAAAATTAGTCAAAAAGTAAAATTACAGAATTTCGACCCAGCCCATCACAAAATATCTTTCGATTGCTTTATCTCCTCAACCAAGCCTCCAAACATGATGCGGTTTTCACTATAACACAGAGCATCGCACCGCCTTTCAATTGATGCATAAATCTCAAAAATGATTTTTTTTCAGTTTTTCGAGAAAATCGTGGGCTAACCCCTTGCATAAAAAAAGTAGTATTTTCAAAACTATTTCCCACCCAATCAAAATACACATCAAAAGAAAGGTATTTAAATGCTCTACCCATTTCAATTGATGCATAAATCTCAAAAATTATTTTTTTTCAGTTTTTCGAGAAAATCGTGGGCTAACCCCTTGCCGAAAAAAAGTAGTATTTTCAAAACTATTTCCCACCCAATCAAAATACACATCAAAAGATAGGTATTTAAATGCTCTACCCACAACTGCAAACCAAAAGGTTCTACGAGCTCTCATTTCGGAAAAATTAGTCAAAAAGTAAAATTACAGAATTTCGACCCAGCCCATCACAAATTATCTTTCGATTGCTTTATCTCCTCAACCAAGCCTCCAAAGATGATGCGGTTTTCACTATAACACAGAGCATCGCGCCGCCTTTCAATTGATACATAAATCTCAAAAATTATTTTTTTTTCAATTTTTCGAGAAAATCGTGGGCTAACCCCTTGCCGAAAAAAAGTAGTATTTTCAAAACTATTTCCCACCCAATCAAAATACACATCAAAAGATAGGTATTTAAATGCTCTACCCACAACTGCAAACCAAAAGGTTCTACGAGCTCTCATTTCGGAAAAATTAGTCAAAAAGTAAAATTACAGAATTTCGACCCAGCCCATCACAAATTATCTTTCGATTGCTTTATCTCCTCAACCAAGCCTCCAAAGATGATGCGGTTTTCACTATAACACAGAGCATCGCGCCGCCTTTCAATTGATGCATAAATCTCAAAAATGATTTTTTTTTCAGTTTTTCGAGAAAATCGTGGGCTAACCCCTTGCCGAAAAAAGGTAGTATTTTCAAAACTATTTCCCACCCAATCAAAATACACATCAAAAGAAAGGTATTTAAATGCTCGACGCACAACTGCAAACCAAAAGGTTCTACGAGCTCTCATTTCGGAAAAATTAGTCAAAAAGTAAAATTACAGAATTTCGACCCAGCCCATCACAAATTATCTTTCGATTGCTTTATCTCCTCAACCAAGCCTCCAAAGATGATGCGGTTTTCACTATAACACAGAGCATCGCGCCGCCTTTCAATTGATGCATAAATCTCAAAAATGATTTTTTTTTTCAGTTTTTCGAGAAAATCGTGGGCTAACCCCCTTGCCGAAAAAAAGTAGTATTTTCAAAACTATTTCCCACCCAATCAAAATGCACATCAAAAGAAAGGTATTTAAATGCTCTACCCACAACTGCAAACCAAAACGTTCTACGAGCTCTCGTTTCGGAAAAATTAGTCAAAAAGTAAAATTACAGAATTTCGACCCAGCCCATCACAAATTATCTTTCGATTGCTTTATCTCCTCAACCAAGCCTCCAAACATGATGCGGTTTTCACTATAACACAGAGCATCGCGCCGCCTTTCAATTGATGCATAAATCTCAAAAATGATTTTTTTTCAGTTTTTCGAGAAAATCGTGGGCTAACCCCTTGCCGAAAAAAAGTAGTAGTAGTAGTAGTAGTAGTAGGTATTTAAATGCTCTACGCACAACTGCAAACCAAAAGGTTCTACGAGCTCTCGTTTCGGAAAAATTAGTCAAAAAGTAAAATTACAGAATTTCGACCCAGCCCATCACAAATTATCTTTCGATTGCTTTATCTCCTCAACCAAGCCTCCAAACATGATGCGGTTTTCACTATAACACAGAGCATCGCGCCGCCTTTCAATTGATGCATAAATCTCAAAAATTATTTTTTTTCAGTTTTTCGAGAAAATCGTGGGCTAACCCCTTACCGAAAAAAAGTAGTATTTTCAAAACTATTTCCCACCCAATCAAAATACACATCAAAAGAAAGGTATTTAAATGCTCTACCCACAACTACAAACCAAACGGTTCTACGAGCTCCCATTTCCCAAAAATTAGTCAAAAAGTAAAATTACAGAATTTCGACCCAGCCCATCACAAATTATCTTTCGATTGCTTTATCTCCTCAACCAAGCCTCCAAACATGATGCGGTTTTCACTATAACACAGAGCATCGCGCCGCCTTTCAATTGATGCATAAATCTCAAAAATGATTTTTTTCAGTTTTTCGAGAAAATCGTGGGCTAACCCCTTGCCGAAAAAAAGTAGTATTTTCAAAACTATTTCCCACCCAATCAAAATAAACATCAAAAGAAAGGTATTTAAATGCTCTACCCACAACTGCAAACCAAAAGGTTCTACGAGCTCTCATTTCGGAAAAATTAGTCAAAAAGTAAAATCACAGAATTTCGACCCAGCCCATCACAAATTATCTTTCGATTGCTTTATCTCCTCAACCAAGCCTCCAAAGATGATGCGGTTTTCACTATAACACAGAGCATCGCGCCGCCTTTCAATTGATGCATAAATCTCAAAAATGATTTTTTTCAGTTTTTCGAGAAAATCGTGGGCTAACCCCTTGCCGAAAAAAAGTAGTATTTTCAAAACTATTTCCCACCCAATCAAAATACACATCAAAAGAAAGGTATTTAAATGTTCTACCCACAACTGCAAACCAAAAGGTTCTACGAGCTCTCATTTCGGAAAAATTAGTCAAAAAGTAAAATTACAGAATTTCAACCCAACCCATCACAAATTATCTTTCGATTGGTTTATCTCCTCTACCAAGCCTCCAAACATGATGCGGTTTTCAGTATAACACAGAGCATCGCGCCGCCTTTCAATTGATGCATAAATCTCAAAAATGATTTTTTTTTCCAGTTTTTCGAGAAAATCGTGGGCTAACCCCTTGCCGAAAAAAAGTAGTATTTTCAAAACTATTTCCCACCCAATCAAAATACACATCAAAAGAAAGGTATTTAAATGATCTACCCACAACTGCAAACCAAAAGGTTCTACGAGCTCTCGTTTCGGAAAAATTAGTCAAAAAGTAAAATTACAGAATTTCGACCCAGCCCATCACAAATTATCTTTCGATTGCTTTATCTCCTCAACCAAGCCTCCAAACATGATGCGGTTTTCACTATAACACAGAGCATCGCGCCGCCTTTCAATTGATGCATAAATCTCAAAAATGATTTTTTTTCAGTTTTTCGAGAAAATCGTGGGCTAACCCCTTGCCGAAAAAAAGTAGTATTTTCAAAACTATTTCCCACCCAATCAAAATACACATCAAAAGAAAGGTATTTAAATGTTCTACCAACAACTGCAAACCAAAAGGTTCTACGAGCTCTCATTTCGGAAAAATTAGTCAAAAAGTAAAATTACAGAATTTCGACCCAGCCCATCACAAATTATCTTTCGATTGGTTTATCTCCTCTACCAAGCCTCCAAACATGATGCGGTTTTCAGTATAACACAGAGCATCGCGCCGCCTTTCAATTGATGCATAAATCTCAAAAATGATTTTTTTTTTCAGTTTTTCGAGAAAATCGTGGGCTAACCCCTTGCCGAAAAAAAGTAGTATTTTCAAAACTATTTCCCACCCAATCAAAATACACATCAAAAGAAAGGTATTTAAATGCTCTACCCACAACTGCAAACCAAAAGGTACTACGAGCTCTCGTTTCGGAAAAAATAGTCAAAAAGTAAAATTACAGAATTTCGACCCAGCCCATCACAAATTATCTTTCGATTGCCTTATCTCCTCAACCAAGCCTCCAAACATGATGCGGTTTTCACTATAACACAGAGCATCGCGCCGCCTTTCAATTGATGCATAAATCTCAAAAATGATTTTTTTTTCAGTTTTTCGAGAAAATCGTGGGCTAACCCCTTGCCGAAAAAAAGTAGTATTTTCAAAACTATTTCGCACCCAATCAAAATACACATCAAAAGAAAGGTATTTAAATGCTCGACGCACAACTGCAAACCAAAAGGTTCTACGAGCTCTCATTTCGGAAAAATTAGTCAAAAAGTAAAATTACAGAATTTCGACCCAGCCCATCATAAATTATCTTTCGATTGCTTTATCTCCTCAACCAAGCCTCCAAAGATGATGCGGTTTTCACTATAACACAGAGCATCGCGCCGCCTTTCAATTGATGCATAAATCTCAAGAAAAAAAAATCTCGAGAAAATTGTGGGCTAACCCCTTGCCGAAAAAAAGTAGTATTTTCAAAACTATTTCCCACCCAATCAAAATACACATCAAAAGAAAGGTATTTAAATGTTCTACCCACAACTGCAAACCAAAAGGTTCAACGAGCTCTCATTTCGGAAAAATTAGTCAAAAAGTAAAATTACAGAATTTCGACCCAGCCCATCACAAATTATCTTTCGATTGCTTTATCTCCTCAACCAAGCCTCCAAACATGATGCGGTTTTCACTATAACACAGAGCATCGCGCCGCCTTTCAATTGATTTAAATGCTCTACCCACAACTGCAAACCAAAAGGTTCTACGAACTCTCGTTTCGGAAAAATTAGTCAAAAAGTAAAATTACAGAATTTTGACCCAGCCCATCACAAATTATCTTTCGATTGCTTTATCTCCTCAGCCAAGCCTCCAAACATGATGCGGTTTTCACTATAACACAGAGCATCGCGCCGCCTTTCAATTGATGCATAAATCTCAAAAATGATTTTTTTTCAGTTTTTCGAGAAAATCGTGGGCTAACCCCTTGCCGAAAAAAAGTAGTATTTTCAAAACTATTTCCCACCCAATCAAAATACACATCAAAAGAAAGGTATTTAAATGTTCTACCCACAACTGCAAACCAAAAGGTTCTACGAGCTCTCATTTCGGAAAAATTAGTCAAAAAGTAAAATTACAGAATTTCAACCCAGCCCATCACAAATTATCTTTCGATTGGTTTATCTCCTCTACCAAGCCTCCAAACATGATGCGGTGTTCAGTATAACACAGAGCATCGCGCCGCCTTTCAATTGATGCATAAATCTCAAAAATGATTTTTTTTCAGTTTTTCGAGAAAATCGTGGGCTAACCCCTTGCCGAAAAAAAGTAGTATTTTCAAAACTATTTCCCACCCAATCAAAATACACATCAAAAGAAAGGTATTTAAATGCTCTACCCACAACTGCAAACCAAAAGGTTCTACGAGCTCTCATTTCGCAAAAATTGGTCAAAAAGTAAAATTACAGAATTTCGACCCAGCCCAGCACAAATTATCTTTCGATTGCTTTATCTCCTCAACCAAGCCTCCAAACATGATGCGGTTTTCACTATAACACAGAGCATCGCGCCGCCTTTCAATTGATGCATAAATCTCAAAAATGATTTTTTTTCAGTTTTTCGAGAAAATCGTGGGCTAACCCCTTGCCGAAAAAAAGTAGTATTTTCAAAACTATTTCCCACCCAATCAAAATACACATCAAAAGAAAGGTATTTAAATGCTCTACCCACAACTGCAAACCAAAAGGTTCTACGAGCTCTCATTTCGCAAAAATTAGTCAAAAAGTAAAATTACAGAATTTCGATCCAGCCCATCACAAACTATCTTTCGATTGCTTTATCTCCTCAACCAAGCCTCCAAACATGATGCGGTTTTCACTATAACACAGAGCATCGCGCCGCCTTTCAATTGATGCATAAATCTCAAAAATGATTTTTTTTTCAGTTTTTCGAGAAAATCGTGGGCTAACCCCTTGCCGAAAAAAAGTAGTACTTTCAAAACTATTTCCCACCCAATCAAAATACACATCAAAAGAAAGGTATTTAAATGCTCTTCCTACAACTGCAAACCAAAAGGTTCTACGAGCTCTCGTTTCGGAAAAATTAGTCAAAAAGTAAAATTACAGAATTTCAACCCAGCCCATCACAAATTATCTTTCGATTGGTTTATCTCCTCAACCAAGCCTCCAAACATGATGCGGTTTTCACTATAACACAGAGCATCGCGCCGCCTTTCAATTGATGCATAAATCTCAAAAATGATTTTTTTTCAGTTTTTCGAGAAAATCGTGGGCTAACCCCTTGCCGAAAAAAAAGTAGTATTTTCAAAACTATTTCCCACCCAATCAAAATACACATCAAAACGAAAGGTATTTAAATGCTCTACCCACAACTGCAAACCAAAAGGTTCTACGAGCTCTCATTTCGCAAAAATTAGTCAAAAAGTAAAATTACAGAATTTCGACCCAGCCCATCACAAATTATCTTTCGATTGCTTTATCTCCTCAACCAAGCCTCCAAACATGATGCGGTTTTCACTATAACACAGAGCATCGCGCCGCCTTTCAATTGATGCATAAATCTCAAAAATGATTTTTTTTTCAGTTTTTCGAGAAAATCGTGGGCTAACCCCTTGCCGAAAAAAAGTAGTATTTTCAAAACTATTTCCCACCCAATCAAAATACACATCAAAAGAAAGGTATTTAAATGCTCTACCCACAACTGCAAACCAAAAGGTTCTACGAGCTCTCATTTCGCAAAAATTAGTCAAAAAGTAAAATTACAGAATTTCGACCCAGCCCATCACAAATTATCTTTCGATTGCTTTATCTCCTCAACCAAGCCTCCAAACATGATGCGGTTTTCACTATAACACAGAGCATCGCGCCGCCATTCAATTGATGCATAAATCTCAAAAACGATTTTTTTTTCAGTTTTTCGAGAAAATCGTGGGCTAACCCCTTGCCGAAAAAAAGTAGTATTTTCAAAACTATTTCCCACCCAATCAAAATACACATCAAAAGAAAGGTATTTAAATGCTCTACCCACAACTGCAAACCAAAAGGTTCTACGAGCTCTCATTTCGCAAAAATTAGTCAAAAAGTAAAATTACAGAATTTCGACCCAGCCCATCACAAATTATCTTTCGATTGCTTTATCTCCTCAACCAAGCCTCCAAACATGATGCGGTTTTCACTATAACACAGAGCATCGCGCCGCCTTTCAATTGATGCATAAATCTCAAAAATGATTTTTTTTCAGTTTTTCGAGAAAATCGTGGGCAAACCCCTTGCCGAAAAAAAGTAGTACTTTCAAAACTATTTCCCACCCAATCAAAATACACATCAAAAGAAAGGTATTTAAATGCTCTTCCCACAACTGCAAACCAAAAGGTTCTACGAGCTCTCGTTTCGGAAAAATTAGTCAAAAAGTAAAATTACAGAATTTCAACCCAGCCCATCACAAATTATCTTTCGATGGCTTTATCTCCTCAACCAAGCCTCCAAACATGATGCGGTTTTCACTATAACACAGAGCATCGCGCCGCCTTTCAATTGATGCATAAATCTCAAAAATGATTTTTTTTTTCAGTTTTTCGAGAAAATCGTGGGCTAACCCCTTGCCGAAAAAAAGTAGTATTTTCAAAACTATTTCCCACCCAATCAAAATACACATCAAAAGAAAGGTATTTAAATGCTCTACCCACAACTGCAAAAAAAAAGGTTCTACGAGCTCTCATTTCGCAAAAATTAGTCAAAAAGTAAAATTACAGAATTTCGAACCAGCCCATCACAAATTATCTTTCGATTGCTTTATCTCCTCAACCAAGCCTCCAAACATGATGCGGTTTTCACTATAACACAGAGCATCGCGCCGCCTTTCAATTGATGCATAAACCTCAAAAATGATTTTTTTTCAGTTTTTCGAGAAAATCGTTAGCCCAAGCCTCCAAACATGATGCGGTTTTCACTATAACACAGAGCATCGCGCCGCCTTTCAATTGATGCATAAATCTCAAAAATGATTTTTTTTCAGTTTTTCGAGAAAATCGTGGGCAAACCCCTTGCCGAAAAAAAGTAGTATTTTCAAAACTATTTCCCACCCAATCAAAATACACATCAAAACGAAAGGTATTTAAATGCTTTACCCACAACTGCAAACCAAAAGGATCTACGAGCTCTCGTTTCGGAAAAATTAGTCAAAAAGTAAAATTACAGAATTTCGACCCAGCCCATCACAAATTATCTTTCGATTGCTTTATCTCCTCAACCAAGCCTCCAAACATGATGCGGTTTTCACTATTTTTTTTTTTTTTTTTTTTTTTTTTTTTTCAATTCGGTTTCACTATAACACAGAGCATCGCGCCGCCTTTCAATTGATGCATAAATCTCAAAAATGATTTTTTTTCAGTTTTTCGAGAAAATCGTGGGCTAACCCCTTGCCGAAAAAAAGTAGTATTTTCAAAACTATTTCCCACCCAATCAAAATACACATCAAAAGAAAGGTATTTAAATGCTCTACCCACAACTGCAAACCAAAAGGTTCTACGAGCTCTCGTTTCGGAAAAATTAGTCAAAAAGTAAAATTACAGAATTTCGACCCAGCCCATCACAAAATATCTTTCGATTGCTTTATCTCTTCAATCAAGCCTCCAAACATGATGCGGTTTTCACTATAACACAGAGCATCGCGCCGCCTTTCAATTGATGCATAAATCTCAAACATGATGTTTTTTCAGTTTTTCGAGAAAATCGTCTATATATACTTTCCTTTTATCATGTCCAGTTTTAATTTAGCAAACAATAATTTTGATTATATTGTAAAAAAATTCTTTTTGCATTCATTATGATAAAGAAGCTCTTAATAAGATAATTTCTAGTGAGGATAATAACTTCAATTTTATATTCATACACCTAAATATTAGAAGCATAAGAAAAAATTTTGATTTGTTCGTGACTCATTTAGAATCTTTTCGCTTTAAGCCTAATTTAATTTTTTTATCAGAAATCTGGATCTACGATGGTGAAGGTGCTTTTTTTAATATTCCAGGATACAAACTTCATACTAAGTGTAATAACTCATATGCTTCGGGAGGTGTTGCAGTTTTTATAAGGGATGGTTTTTGTGAGAGCTGTTTAATTTCCACCCCTGTGTTGTTAAGTTCTGACATATTAAGAGTTAATTGCACTGTACATGCTCAAAAATTTGTTTTTATATGTATCTATAGACTTCATGATAGAAGTAAGGATGTTTTTGTGGAAGAGCTTTCTCATTTATTGAGAGATGAATCTTGTAGTAATGTTGTGATCTTGGGAGATATGAATATTGACATTTTAACTCAGAACTCAGTTACTGATAACTATCTTTCTTTAATGTCGGCTTATGGCTTAGTTTCATGTATTAATGAACCTACAAGATTAACGGAAAGTTCAAAAACTTGTTTAGATCAGATTTTTGCTCGTTTGGATAGAAAATCAGTTTTTGCTTTCACAAGTTCTATGTTAGACATTAAAATAACTGATCATTGTATGACAAGTCTCTTGTTTCAGCTTAAATCTGTGGAACCGAAAACAAATATTAATAGCCTTAATACTCAAACATCACAAACAATTGATTTTGGTTCTTTAAACAATCGATTACTTCATGAAAATTGGTCTGAAATTTACGGACAAAATGATCCTTCTCTTGCATTTGATTTGTTTTCTAAGGTTTTAGATGATCATGTAAAAATATGCCTTAAATCAAATACAGAAAAAGTTCGTAGACTGTATAAATTGAAACCTTGGATGTCTGATAATTTATTAGGTAAAATTCACAGAAAGAATAAGTTGCACTCTAAATGTAGAAAACAACCTAATAATCTTTGTCTGCAGAAAATATATTCAGAGTTATCAAAGGAAGTTGCTGCTCAGGTAACCTTGTGTAAAGAACACTACTATTCTCAAAAATTTGAAATAGCTAAAGGCGATCTCAAAAAAGAGTGGGGCATCATTAATGAAATTTTTTCGAGGAATGCTTCTTTTGATTCACCCAATATTATTAACTATATGGACCAAGAAATTGACTCTTCTTTAGATATGTCGAACATATTTAACAATTTTTTCACAGGGGTTGCCCTCGATACGCTTAAGACTGCTGGCTTTACAACCTTAAGCGAAAGTTTCTGTTCAAGACATTGTTTAAATAATGAAAATGGGTCTCAACACAGCTTTTTATTTCAGCCTATCGATTCTTATGAACTATATAAAATTATTAATTCCCTGGATAGCTCAAATTCTGCAAACCAAAACAGTTTTTCTAACAATTTTTTGAAAAGTATCGCTTTTAATGTCGTTGATGTACTGGCCCATATATTTAATAATTGTGTTTATAGTGGAATTTTTCCAAATAGCTTAAAAATGGCTGAGGTTATACCAATTTTTAAGAAAGGTGATTCCAAAAATCTTAATAATTATAGGCCAATATCTCTCCTTCCTGTTTTTTCTAAACTTTTTGAAAAAGTGATGAAAGTCAGAATTGTATCGTATTTGAATAAAGTTAACTTTTTTAGTAGCAATCAGTTTGGGTTCAGATCGGGCAGATCAACGGAAGACGCACTTCTTCAATTTTGCAGCCAGATCTATACCAGTCTTAACAATAGAAAAGTCACAGCTGCTATCTATATTGATATTACCAAGGCATTTGATACTGTGGATCATGATCTGTTACTAATTAAACTGGAAAAACTTGGGTTTAGAGGATTCATTATCAAATGGTTTTGTTCATATCTTAAGGGTAGAAGACAAAGAGTTAAAATAAAAGATTCGTACAGTAGGCCTTTAGATATAGCTATTGGCGTTCCCCAAGGCTCGGTTCTAGGTCCCATTTTATTCTTAATATATATAAATTCTATCTTCTACCTCGACTTGAAGGGTTCTGTAACAGGTTTCGCCGATGATATTGGTTGTTCATATTCGAATAATTCCATTGTAGACTTAATTGCTGATATTAATTATGATTTAGAGGTTCTTAGGCATTGGTTCGGTATGCATAAGCTTGTCATAAGTGATAAAACTAAGCTAATGTTCTTTAATGAATCCTATCTTTCTCTTTCCTCCCCTAAATTCATATTCCATAGCTGTGATTGTAAAAAATTTGTAGTTAGCAAAAATGTATGCACTCTATCCAACAGCGACCTGAGTTTCAATGTGAGCCTTAACTGCTCTTCTAAATGCTTTAAAATCGAACATGTATCTGAGTATAAGTATCTCGGTTTATTGATTGATAATAAATTAAATTGGAATGCTCATACTTCAAAATTGAAAAAGTATCTTTTGTCTATGACTTTTATTTTGTTCCATCTTAGAAAATTCGCTTCGCGAAAACTCCTTGAAACAGTTTATTATAGCTTGGTTCAATTGAAGTTGCAATATGGGCTTGTTTGTTGGGGAGGTTCGTTTAACTACAATATGCAACCTTTATTGGTTGTACAGAAACATATTCTTAGGATTATCTGGAACAAAAAACGCCGTGAGCATAGTTTTGAACTTTTCTTAAGATCAAAGATTCTTCCGCTTAAGCACCTTTATTTTTATAAAGTCTTAAAAATATTTTTCTTGAGAAGTGGTAACCTTCTTAATCAGAACTTAACTTCCTACAGGCTTCGAAGTCAGGAAAGTTTTCTTGTTCAAGTACCACCTCACAACAATCGTTGCTTTCTAAACTTTTACTCCTCAGTAGCACCCAGAATTTTTAACAAGTTACCTCTTGAGATTCGTAGCATCCGTTCATCATTTGTATTTATTAAAAAAATAAAATTATGGCTGTTTAATTTTGATCTTTGTGAAATTAATAATCTACTTAATATACAAATCTAATACAAAATTAATACTTTTAAAAATAAAAAAAGCGAATATAAAAAAAAAAAAAATAAAAAAAAAAAAAAAAAAATTTCAGTAATAATATAGAATTTCATGAACAATTCAAAATCTATATAATTAGCATAGTGTTTTAAAAATATTTGTCTTCTTAGATACTTTAAGGTTACTCATTTTAAGTACAAAAAATTAAAAGAAAAAAATGTCAACAACATATCTTAAATATATTTAACCATTATGATTCACCCCACAATTGTCAATTGTTGAACATATATGTATATTTTTTAATTTGTTAATTCATATGCATGCATCCGCTACTAGTCTTCTACTACAGGATGCATCCTTTATTATTTCCACTTATAAATTTGTATACTCACTCTGTAAATAATGTTATACATATACTCGTATTAGGAATTATTATATCTATACTAAATTTACAAATTATGTGATTTACTTTTATTTATTTATTTATTTAATTATTTACTAAAAATGTTATACTAATTATCTTGGAAATAAAAAATCTAATCTAATCTAATCTAATCGTGGGCTAACCCCTTGCCGAAAAAAAGTAGTATTTTCAAAACTATTTCCCACCCAATCAAAATACACATCAAAAGAAAGGTATTTAAATGCTCTACCCACAACTGCAAACCAAAAGGTTCTACGAGCTCTCGTTTCGGAAAAATTAGTCAAAAAGTAAAATTATAGAATTTCGACCCAGCCCATCACAAAATATCTTTCGATTGCTTTATCTCCTCAACCAAGCCTCCAAACATGATGCGGTTTTCACTATAACACAGAGCATCGCGCCGCCTTTCAATTGATGCATAAATCTCAAAAATGATTTTTTTTCAGTTTTTCGAGAAAATCGTGGGCTAACCCCTTGCCGAAAAAAAGTAGTATTTTCAAAACTATTTCCCACCCAATCAAAATACACATCAAAAGAAAGGTATTTAAATGCTCTACCCACAACTGCAAACCAAAAGGTTCTACGAGCTCTCGTTTCGGAAAAATTAGTCAAAAAGTAAAATTACAGAATTTCGACCCAGCCCATCACAAATTATCTTTCGATTGCTTTATCTCCTCAACCAAGCCTCCAAACATGATGCGGTTTTCACTATAACACAGAGCATCGCGCCGCCTTTCAATTGATGCATAAATCTCAAAAATGCTTTTTTTTTCAGTTTTTCGAGAAAATCGTGGGCTAACCCCTTGCCGAAAAAAAGTAGTATTTTCAAAACTATTTCCCACCCAATCAAAATACACATCAAAAGAAAGGTATTTAAATCCTCTACCCACAACTACAAACCAAAAGGTTCTACGAGCTCTCATTTCCCAAAAATTAGTCAAAAAGTAAAATTATGCATAAATCTCAAAAATGATTTTTTTTCAGTTTTTCGAGAAAATCGTGGGCTAACCCCTTGCCGAAAAAAAGTAGTATTTTCAAAACTATTTCCCACCCAATCAAAATACACATCAAAAGAAAGGTATTTAAATGCTCTACCCACAACTGCAAACCAAAAGGTTCTACGAGCTCTCGTTTCGGAAAAATTAGTCAAAAAGTAAAATTACAGAATTTCGACCCAGCCCATCACAAATTATCTTTCGATTGCTTTATCTCCTCAACCAAGCCTCCAAACATGATGCGGTTTTCACTATAACACAGAGCATCGCGCCGCCTTTCAATAGATGCATAAATCTCAAAAATGATTTTTTTTCAGTTTTTCGAGAAAATCGTGGGCTAACCCCTTGCCGAAAAAAGTAGTATTTTCAAAACTATTTCCCACCCAATCAAAATACACATCAAAAGAAAGGTATTTAAATGCTCTACCCACAACTGCAAACCAAAAGGTTCTACGAGCTCTCGTTTCGGAAAAATTAGTCAAAAAGTAAAATTACAGAATTTCAACCCAGCCCATCACAAAATATCTTTCGATTGCTTTATCTCCTCAACCAAGCCTCCAAACATGATGCGGTTTTCACTATAACACAGAGCATCGCGCCGCCTTTCAATTGATGCATAAATCTCAAAAATGCTTTTTTTTTCAGTTTTTCGAGAAAATCGTGGGCTAACCCCTTGCCGAAAAAAAGTAGTATTTTCAAAACTATTTCCCACCCAATCAAAATACACATCAAAAGAAAGGTATTTAAATCCTCTTCCCACAACTACAAACCAAAAGGTTCTACGAGCTCTCATTTCCCAAAAATTAGTCAAAAAGTAAAATTATGCATAAATCTCAAAAATGATTTTTTTTCAGTTTTTCGAGAAAATCGTGGGCTAACCCCTTGCCGAAAAAAAGTAGTATTTTCAAAACTATTTCCCACCCAATCAAAATACACATCAAAAGAAAGGTATTTAAATGCTCTACCCACAACTGGAAACCAAAAGGTTCTACGAGCTCTCGTTTCGGAAAAAATAGTCAAAAAGTAAAATTACAGAATTTCAACCCAGCCCATCACAAAATATCTTTCGATTGCTTTATCTCCTCAACCAAGCCTCCAAACATGATGCCGTTTTCACTATAACACAGAGCATGGCGCCGCCTTTCAATTGATGCATAAATCTCAAAAATGATTTTTTTCAGTTTTTCGAGAAAATCGTGGGCTAACCCTTGCCGAAAAAAAGTAGTATTTTCAAAACTATTTCCCACCCAATCAAAATACACATCAAAAGAAAGGTATTTAAATGCTCTACCCACAACTGCAAACCAAAAAGTTCTACGAGCTCTCATTTCGCAAAAATTAGTCAAAAAGTAAAATTACAGAATTTCGACCCAGCCCATCACAAATTATCTTTCGATTGCTTTATCTCCTCAACCAAGCCTCCAAACATGATGCGGTTTTCACTATGACACAGAGCATCGCGCCGCCTTTCAATTGATGCATAAATCTCAAAAATGATTTTTTTTCAGTTTTTCGAGAAAATCTTGGGCAAACCCCTTGCCGAAAAAAAGTAGTATTTTCAAAACTATTTCCCACCCAATCAAAATACACATCAAAAGAAAGGTATTTAAATGCTCTACCCACAACTACAAACCAAAAGGTTCTACGAGCTCTCATTTCGCAAAAATTAGTCAAAAAGTAAAATTACAGAATTTCGACCCAGCCCATCACAAATTATCTTTCGATTGCTTTATCTCCTCAACCAAGCCTCCAAAATTGATGCGGTTTTCACTATAACACAGAGCATCACGCCGCCTTTCAATTGATGCACAAATCTCAAAAATTATTTTTTTTCAGTTTTTCGAGAAAATCGTGGGCTAACCCCTTGCCGAAAAAAAGTAGTATTTTCAAAACTATTTCCCACCCAATCAAAATACACATCAAAAGATAGGTATTTAAATGCTCTACCCACAACTGCAAACCAAAAGGTTCTACGAGCTCTCATTTCGGAAAAATTAGTCAAAAAGTAAAATTACAGAATTTCGACCCAGCCCATCACAAATTATCTTTCGATTGCTTTATCTCCTCAACCAAGCCTCCAAAGATGATGCGGTTTTCACTATAACACAGAGCATCGCGCCGCCTTTCAATTGATGCATAAATCTCAAAAATGATTTTTTTTTCAGTTTTTCGAGAAAATCGTGGGCTAACCCCTTGCCGAAAAAAGGTAGTATTTTCAAAACTATTTCCCACCCAATCAAAATACACATCAAAAGAAAGGTATTTAAATGCTCGACGCACAACTGCAAACCAAAAGGTTCTACGAGCTCTCATTTCGGAAAAATTAGTCAAAAAGTAAAATTACAGAATTTCGACCCAGCCCATCACAAATTATCTTTCGATTGCTTTATCTCCTCAACCAAGCCTCCAAAGATGATGCGGTTTTCACTATAACACAGAGCATCGCGCCGCCTTTCAATTGATGCATAAATCTCAAAAATGATTTTTTTTTTCAGTTTTTCGAGAAAATCGTGGGCTAACCCCTTGCCGAAAAAAAGTAGTATTTTCAAAACTATTTCCCACCCAATCAAAATACACATCAAAAGAAAGGTATTTAAATGCTCTACCCACAACTACAAACCAAAAGGTTCTACGAGCTCTCATTTCGGAAAAATTAGTCAAAAAGTAAAATTACAGAATTTCGACCCAGCCCATCACAAATTATCTTTCGATTGCTTTATCTCCTCAACCAAGCCTCCAAACATGATGCGGTTTTCACTATAACACAGAGCATCGCGCCGCCTTTCAATTGATGCATAAATCTCAAAAATGATTTTTTTTCAGTTTTTCGAGAAAATCGTGGGCTAACCCCTTGCCGAAAAAAAGTAGTATTTTCAAAACTATTTCCCACCCAATCAAAATACACATCAAAAGAAAGGTATTTAAATGCTCTACGCACAACTGCAAACCAAAAGGTTCTACGAGCTCTCGTTTCGGAAAAATTAGTCAAAAAGTAAAATTACAGAATTTCGACCCAGCCCATCACAAAATATCTTTCGATTGCTTTATCTCCTCAACCAAGCCTCCAAACATGATGCGGTTTTCACTATAACACAGAGCATCGCGCCGCCTTTCAATTGATGCATAAATCTCAAAAATGATTTTTTTTCAGTTTTTCGAGAAAATCGTGGGCTAACCCCTTGCCGAAAAAAAGTAGTAGTAGTAGTAGTAGTAGTAGGTATTTAAATGCTCTACGCACAACTGCAAACCAAAAGGTTCTACGAGCTCTCGTTTCGGAAAAATTAGTCAAAAAGTAAAATTACAGAATTTCGACCCAGCCCATCACAAATTATCTTTCGATTGCTTTATCTCCTCAACCAAGCCTCCAAACATGATGCGGTTTTCACTATAACACAGAGCATCGCGCCGCCTTTCAATTGATGCATAAATCTCAAAAATTATTTTTTTTCAGTTTTTCGAGAAAATCGTGGGCTAACCCCTTACCGAAAAAAAGTAGTATTTTCAAAACTATTTCCCACCCAATCAAAATACACATCAAAAGAAAGGTATTTAAATGCTCTACCCACAACTACAAACCAAACGGTTCTACGAGCTCCCATTTCCCAAAAATTAGTCAAAAAGTAAAATTACAGAATTTCGACCCAGCCCATCACAAATTATCTTTCGATTGCTTTATCTCCTCAACCAAGCCTCCAAACATGATGCGGTTTTCACTATAACACAGAGCATCGCGCCGCCTTTCAATTGATGCATAAATCTCAAAAATGATTTTTTTCAGTTTTTCGAGAAAATCGTGGGCTAACCCCTTGCCGAAAAAAAGTAGTATTTTCAAAACTATTTCCCACCCAATCAAAATAAACATCAAAAGAAAGGTATTTAAATGCTCTACCCACAACTGCAAACCAAAAGGTTCTACGAGCTCTCATTTCGGAAAAATTAGTCAAAAAGTAAAATTACAGAATTTCGACCCAGCCCATCACAAATTATCTTTCGATTGCTTTATCTCCTCAACCAAGCCTCCAAACATGATGCGGTTTTCACTATAACACAGAGCATCGCGCCGCCTTTCAATTGATGCGTAAATCTCAAAAATGATTTTTTTTCAGTTTTTCGGGAAAATCGTGGACTAACCCCTTGCCGAAAAAAAGTAGTATTTTCAAAACTATTTCCCACCCAATCAAAATACACATCAAAAGAAAGGTATTTAAATGCTCTACCCACAACTGCAAACCAAAAGGTTCTACGAGCTCTCATTTCGGAAAAATTAGTCAAAAAGTAAAATCACAGAATTTCGACCCAGCCCATCACAAATTATCTTTCGATTGCTTTATCTCCTCAACCAAGCCTCCAAAGATGATGCGGTTTTCACTATAACACAGAGCATCGCGCCGCCTTTCAATTGATGCATAAATCTCAAAAATGATTTTTTTCAGTTTTTCGAGAAAATCGTGGGCTAACCCCTTGCCGAAAAAAAGTAGTATTTTCAAAACTATTTCCCACCCAATCAAAATACACATCAAAAGAAAGGTATTTAAATGTTCTACCCACAACTGCAAACCAAAAGGTTCTACGAGCTCTCATTTCGGAAAAATTAGTCAAAAAGTAAAATTACAGAATTTCAACCCAACCCATCACAAATTATCTTTCGATTGGTTTATCTCCTCTACCAAGCCTCCAAACATGATGCGGTTTTCAGTATAACACAGAGCATCGCGCCGCCTTTCAATTGATGCATAAATCTCAAAAATGATTTTTTTTTCCAGTTTTTCGAGAAAATCGTGGGCTAACCCCTTGCCGAAAAAAAGTAGTATTTTCAAAACTATTTCCCACCCAATCAAAATACACATCAAAAGAAAGGTATTTAAATGATCTACCCACAACTGCAAACCAAAAGGTTCTACGAGCTCTCGTTTCGGAAAAATTAGTCAAAAAGTAAAATTACAGAATTTCGACCCAGCCCATCACAAATTATCTTTCGATTGCTTTATCTCCTCAACCAAGCCTCCAAACATGATGCGGTTTTCACTATAACACAGAGCATCGCGCCGCCTTTCAATTGATGCATAAATCTCAAAAATGATTTTTTTTCAGTTTTTCGAGAAAATCGTGGGCTAACCCCTTGCCGAAAAAAAGTAGTATTTTCAAAACTATTTCCCACCCAATCAAAATACACATCAAAAGAAAGGTATTTAAATGTTCTACCAACAACTGCAAACCAAAAGGTTCTACGAGCTCTCATTTCGGAAAAATTAGTCAAAAAGTAAAATTACAGAATTTCGACCCAGCCCATCACAAATTATCTTTCGATTGCTTTATCTCCTCTACCAAGCCTCCAAACATGATGCGGTTTTCAGTATAACACAGAGCATCGCGCCGCCTTTCAATTGATGCATAAATCTCAAAAATGATTTTTTTTTTCAGTTTTTCGAGAAAATCGTGGGCTAACCCCTTGCCGAAAAAAAGTAGTATTTTCAAAACTATTTCCCACCCAATCAAAATACACATCAAAAGAAAGGTATTTAAATGCTCTACCCACAACTGCAAACCAAAAGGTACTACGAGCTCTCGTTTCGGAAAAAATAGTCAAAAAGTAAAATTACAGAATTTCGACCCAGCCCATCACAAATTATCTTTCGATTGCCTTATCTCCTCAACCAAGCCTCCAAACATGATGCGGTTTTCACTATAACACAGAGCATCGCGCCGCCTTTCAATTGATGCATAAATCTCAAAAATGATTTTTTTTTCAGTTTTTCGAGAAAATCGTGGGCTAACCCCTTGCCGAAAAAAAGTAGTATTTTCAAAACTATTTCGCACCCAATCAAAATACACATCAAAAGAAAGGTATTTAAATGCTCGACGCACAACTGCAAACCAAAAGGTTCTACGAGCTCTCATTTCGGAAAAATTAGTCAAAAAGTAAAATTACAGAATTTCGACCCAGCCCATCACAAATTATCTTTCGATTGCTTTATCTCCTCAACCAAGCCTCCAAAGATGATGCGGTTTTCACTATAACACAGAGCATCGCGCCGCCTTTCAATTGATGCATAAATCTCAAGAAAAAAAAATCTCGAGAAAATTGTGGGCTAACCCCTTGCCGAAAAAAAGTAGTATTTTCAAAACTATTTCCCACCCAATCAAAATACACATCAAAAGAAAGGTATTTAAATGTTCTACCCACAACTGCAAACCAAAAGGTTCAACGAGCTCTCATTTCGGAAAAATTAGTCAAAAAGTAAAATTACAGAATTTCGACCCAGCCCATCACAAATTATCTTTCGATTGCTTTATCTCCTCAACCAAGCCTCCAAACATGATGCGGTTTTCACTATAACACAGAGCATCGCGCCGCCTTTCAATTGATGCATAAATCTCAAAAATGATTTTTTTCAGTTTTTCGAGAAAATCGTGGGCTAACCCCTTGCCGAAAAAAAGTAGTATTTTCAAAACTATTTCCCACCCAATCAAAATACACATCAAAAGAAAGGTATTTAAATGCTCTACCCACAACTGCAAACCAAAAGGTTCTACGAACTCTCGTTTCGGAAAAATTAGTCAAATAGTAAAATTACAGAATTTCAACCCAGCCCATCACAAATTATCTTTCGATTGGTTTATCTCCTCTACCAAGCCTCCAAACATGATGCGGTGTTCAGTATAACACAGAGCATCGCGCCGCCTTTCAATTGATGCATAAATCTCAAAAATGATTTTTTTTCAGTTTTTCGAGAAAATCGTGGGCTAACCCCTTGCCGAAAAAAAGTAGTATTTTCAAAACTATTTCCCACCCAATCAAAATACACATCAAAAGAAAGGTATTTAAATGCTCTACCCACAACTGCAAACCAAAAGGTTCTACGAGCTCTCGTTTCGGAAAAATTAGTCAAAAAGTAAAATTACAGAATTTCGACCCAGCCCATCACAAATTATCTTTCGATTGCTTTATCTCCTCAACCAAGCCTCCAAACATGATGCGGTTTTCACTATAACACAGAGCATCGCGCCGCCTTTCAATTGATGCATAAATCTCAAAAATGATTTTTTTTCAGTTTTTCGAGAAAATCGTGGGCTAACCCCTTGCCGAAAAAAAGTAGTATTTTCAAAACTATTTCCCACCCAATCAAAATACACATCAAAAGAAAGGTATTTAAATGCTCGACGCACAACTGCAAACCAAAAGGTTCTACGAGCTCTCATTTCGGAAAAATTAGTCAAAAAGTAAAATTACAGAATTTCGACCCAGCCCATCACAAATTATCTTTCGATTGCTTTATCTCCTCAACCAAGCCTCCAAACATGATGCGGTTTTCACTATAACACAGAGCATCGCGCCGCCTTTCAATTGATGCATAAATCTCAAAAATGATTTTTTTTCAGTTTTTCGAGAAAATCGTGGGCTAACCCCTTGCCGAAAAAAAGTAGTATTTTCAAAACTATTTCCCACCCAATCAAAATACACATCAAAAGAAAGGTATTTAAATGCTCGACGCACAACTGCAAACCAAAAGGTTCTACGAGCTCTCATTTCGGAAAAATTAGTCAAAAAGTAAAATTACAGAATTTCGACCCAGCCCATCACAAATTATCTTTCGATTGCTTTATCTCCTCAACCAAGCCTCCAAACATGATGCGGTTTTCACTATAACACAGAGCATCGCGCCACCTTTCAATTGATGCATAAATCTCAAAAATGATTTTTTTTTCAGTTTTTCGAGAAAATCGTGGGCTAACCCCTTGCCGAAAAAAAGTAGTATTTTCAAAACTATTTCCCACCCAATCAAAATAAACATCAAAAGAAAGGTATTTAAATGCTCTACCCACAACTGCAAACCAAAAGGTTCTACGAGCTCTCGTTTCGGAAAAATTAGTCAAAAAGTAAAATTACAGAATTTCGACCCAGCCCATCACAAAATATCTTTCGATTGCTTTATCTCCTCAACCAAGCCTCCAAACATGATGCGGTTTTCACTATAACACAGAGCATCGCGCCGCCTTTCAATTGATGCATAAATCTCAAAAATGATTTTTTTCAGTTTTTCGAGAAAATCGTGGGCTAACCCCTTGCCGAAAAAAAGTAGTATTTTCAAAACTATTTCCCACCCAATCAAAATACACATCAAAAGAAAGGTATTTAAATGCTCTACGCACAACTGCAAACCAAAAGGTTCTACGAGCTCTCGTTTCGGAAAAATTAGTCAAAAAGTAAAATTACAGAATTTCGACCCAGCCCATCACAAATTATCTTTCGATTGCTTTATCTCCTCAACCAAGCCTCCAAACATGATGCGGTTTTCACTATAACACAGAGCATCGCGCCGCCTTTCAATTGATGCATAAATCTCAAAAATGATTTTTTTTCAGTTTTTCGAGAAAATCGTGGGTTAACCCCTTACCGAAAAAAAGTAGTATTTTCAAAACTATTTCCCACCCAATCAAAATACACATCAAAAGAAAGGTATTTAAATGCTCTACGCACAACTGCAAACCAAAAGGTTCTACGAGCTCTCGTTTCGGAAAAATTAGTCAAAAAGTAAAATTACAGAAGTTCGACCCAGCCCATCACAAATTATCTTTCGATTGCTTTATCTCCTCAACCAAGCCTCCAAACATGATGTGGTTTTCACTATAACACAGAGCATCGCGCCGCCTTTCAATTGATGCATAAATCTCAAAAATGATTTTTTTTCAGTTTTTCGAGAAAATCGTGGGCTAACCCCTTGCCGAAAAAAAGTAGTATTTTCAAAACTATTTCCCACCCAATCAAAATACACATCAAAAGAAAGGTATTTAAATGCTCTACCCACAACTGCAAACCAAAAGGTTCTACGAGCTCTCGTTTCGGAAAAATTAGTCAAAAAGTAAAATTACAGAATTTCGACCCAGCCCATCACAAATTATCTTTCGATTGCTTTATCTCCTCAACCAAGCCTCCAAACATGACGCGGTTTTCACTATAACACAGAGCATCGCGCCGCCTTTCAATTGATGCATAAATCTCAAAAATGATTTTTTTTCAGTTTTTCGAGAAAATCGTGGGCTAACCCCTTGCCGAAAAAAAGTAGTATTTTCAAAACTATTTCCCACCCACTCAAAATACACATCAAAAGAAAGGTATTTAAATGCTCGACGCACAACTGCAAACCAAAAGATTCTACGAGCTCTCATTTCGGAAAAATTAGTCAAAAAGTAAAATTACAGAATTTCGACCCAGCCCATCACAAATTATCTTTCGATTGCTGTATCTCCTCAACCAAGCCTCCAAACATGATGCGGTTTTCACTATAACACAGAGCATCGCGCCGCCTTTCAATTGATGCATACATCTCAAAAATGATTTTTTTTCAGTTTTTCGAGAAAATGGTGGGCTAACCCCTTGCCGAAAAAAAGTAGTATTTTCAAAACTATTTCCCACCCAATCAAAATACACATCAAAAGAAAGGTATTTAAATGCTCTACCCACAACTGCAAACCAAAAGGTTCTACGAGCTCTCGTTTCGGAAAAATTAGTCAAAAAGTAAAATTACAGAATTTCGACCCAGCCCATCACAAATTATCTTTCGATTGCTTTATCTCCTCAACCAAGCCTCCAAAGATGATGCGGTTTTCACTATAACACAGAGCATCGCGCCGCCTTTCAATTGATGCATAAATCTCAAAAATGATTTTTTTCAGTTTTTCGAGAAAATCGTGGGCTAACAACCCCTTGCCGAAAAAAAGTAGTACTTTCAAAACTATTTCCCACCCAATCAAAATACACATCAAAAGAAAGGTATTTAAATGCTCGACGCACAACTGCAAACTAAAAGGTTCTACGAGCTCTCATTTCGGAAAAATTAGTCAAAAAGTAAAATTACAGAATTTCGACCCAGCCCATCACAAATTACCTTTCGATTGCCTTATCTCCTCAACCAAGCCTCCAAACATGATGCGGTTTTCACTATAACACAGAGCATCGCGCCGCCTTTCAATTGATGCATAAATCTCAAAAATGATTTTTTTCAGTTTTTCGAGAAAATTGTGGGCTAACCCCTTGCCGAAAAAAAGTAGTATTTTCAAAACTATTTCCCACCCAATCAAAATACACATCAAAAGAAAGGTATTTAAATGTTCTACCCACAACTGCAAACCAAAAGGTTCTACGAGCTCTCGTTTCGGAAAAATTAGTCAAAAAGTAAAATTACAGAATTTCGACCCAGCCCATCACAAATTACCTTTCGATTGCTTTATCTCCTCAACCAAGCCTCCAAAGATGATGCGGTTTTCACTATAACACAGAGCATCGCGCCGCCTTTCAATTGATGCATAAATCTCAAAAATGATTTTTTCAGTTTTTCGAGAAAATCGTGGGCTAACCCCATTGCCGAAAAAAAGTAGTATTTTCAAAACTATTTCCCACCCAATCAAAATACACATCAAAAGAAAGGTATTTAAATGCTCGACGCACAACTGCAAACCAAAAGGTTCTACGAGATCTCATTTCGGAAAAATTAGTCAAAAAGTAAAATTACAGAATTTCAACCCAGCCCATCACAAATTATCTTTCGATTGCTTTATCTC
The DNA here is from genome assembly GCA_951509635.1 of Eupeodes luniger. NCBI lineage: Eukaryota > Metazoa > Arthropoda > Insecta > Diptera > Syrphidae > Eupeodes > Eupeodes luniger. The sequence continues at coordinate 89,009,751 of OX608074.1, forward strand.
CTCAACCAAGCCTCCAAACATGATGCGGTTTTCACTATAACACAGAGCATCGCTCCGCCTTTCAATTGATGCATAAATCTCAAAAATGATTTTTTTCAGTTTTTCGAGAAAATCGTGGGCTAACCCCTTGCCGAAAAAAAGTAGTATTTTCAAAACTATTTCCCACCCAATCAAAATACACATCAAAAGAAAGGTATTTAAATGCTCTACCCACAACTGCAAACCAAAAGGTTCTACGAGCTCTCGTTTCGGAAAAATTAGTCAAAAAGTAAAATTACAGAATTTCGACCCAGCCCATCACAAATTATCTTTCGATTGCTTTATCTCCTTAACCAAGCCTCCAAACATGATGCGGTTTTCACTATAACACAGACCATCGCGCCGCCTTTCAATTGATGCATAAATCTCAAAAAAGATTTTTTTCAGTTTTTCGAGAAAATCGTGGACTAACCCCTTGCCGAAAAAAAGTAGTATTTTCAAAACTATTTCCCACCCAATCAAAATACACATCAAAAGAAAGGTATTTAAATGTTCTACCCACAACTGCAAACCAAAAGGTTCTACGAGCTCTCGTTTCGGAAAAATTAGTCAAAAAGTAAAATTACAGAATTTCGACCCAGCCCATCACAAATTACCTTTCGATTGCTTTATCTCCTCAACCAAGCCTCCAAAGATGATGCGGTTTTCACTATAACACAGAGCATCGCGCCGCCTTTCAATTGATGCATAAATCTCAAAAATGATTTTTTTTTCAGTTTTTCGAGAAAATCGTGGGCTAACCCCTTGCCGAAAAAAAGTAGTATTTTCAAAACTATTTCCCACCCAATCAAAATACACATCAAAAGAAAGGTATTTAAATGCTCTACCCACAACTGCAAACCAAAAGGTTCTACGAGCTCTCGTTTCGGAAAAATTAGTCAAAAAGTAAAATTACAGAATTTCGACCCAGCCCATCACAAATTATCTTTCGATTGCTTTATCTCCTTAACCAAGCCTCCAAACATGATGCGGTTTTCACTATAACACAAAGCATCGCGCCGCCTTTCAATTGATGCATAAATCTCAAAAATGATTTTTTTTCAGTTTTTCGAGAAAATCGTGGGCTAACCCCTTGCCGAAAAAAAGTAGTATTTTCAAAACTATTTCCCACCCAATCAAAATACACATCAAAAGAAAGGTATTTAAATGCTCGACGCACAACTGCAAACCAAAAGATTCTACGAGCTCTCATTTCGGAAAAATTAGTCAAAAAGTAAAATTACAGAATTTCGACCCAGCCCATCACAAATTATCTTTCGATTGCTGTATCTCCTCAACCAAGCCTCCAAAGATGATGCGGTTTTCACTATAACACAGAGTATCGCGCCGCCTTTCAATTGATGCATAAATCTCAAAAATGATTTTTTTTTCAGTTTTTCGAGAAAATCGTGGGCTAACCCCTTGCCGAAAAAAAGTAGTATTTTCAAAACTATTTCCCACCCAATCAAAATACACATCAAAAGAAAGGTATTTAAATGTTCTACCCACAACTGCAAACCAAAAGGTTCTACGAGCTCTCATTTCGGAAAAATTAGTCAAAAAGTAAAATTACAGAATTTCGACCCAGCCCATCACAAATTATCTTTCGATTGCTTTATCTCCTCAACCAAGCCTCCAAAGATGATGCGGTTTTCACTATAACACAGAGCATCGCGCCGCCTTTCAATTGATGCATAAATCTCAAAAATGATTTTTTTCAGTTTTTCGAGAAAATCGTGGGCTAACCCCTTGCCGAAAAAAAGTAGTATTTTCAAAACTATTTCCCACCCAATCAAAATACACATCAAAAGAAAGGTATTTAAATGTTCTACCCACAACTGCAAACCAAAAGGTTCTACGAGCTCTCATTTCGAAAAATTAGTCAAAAAGTAAAATTACAGAATTTCGACCCAGCCCATCACAAATTATCTTTCGATTGCTTTATCTCCTCAACCAAGCCTCCAAACATGATGCGGTTTTCACTATAACACAGAGCATCGCGCCGCCTTTCAATTGATGCATAAATCTCAAAAATGATTTTTTTTCAGTTTTTCGAGAAAATCGTGGGCTAACCCCTTGCCGAAAAAAAGTAGTATTTTTAAAACTATTTCCCACCCAATCAAAATACACATCAAAAGAAAGGTATTTAAATGCTCTACCCACAACTGCAAACCAAAAGGTTCTACGAGCTCTCGTTTCGGAAAAATTAGTCAAAAAGTAAAATTACAGAATTTCGACCCAGCCCATCACAAATTATCTTTCGATTGCTTTATCTCCTCAACCAAGCCTCCAAACATGATGCGGTTTTCACTATAACACAGAGCATCGCGCCGCCTTTCAATTGATGCATAAATCTCAAAAATGATTTTTTTTCAGTTTTTCGAGAAAATCGTGGGCTAACCCCTTGCCGAAAAAAAGTAGTATTTTCAAAACTATTTCCCATCCAATCAAAATACACATCAAAAGAAAGGTATTTAAATGTTCTACCCACAACTGCAAACCAAAAGGTTCTACGAGCTCTCATTTCGGAAAAATTAGTCAAAAAGTAAAATTACAGAATTTCAACCCAGCCCATCACAAATTATCTTTCGATTGGTTTATCTCCTCTACCAAGCCTCCAAACATGATGCGGTTTTCAGTATAACACAGAGCATCGCGCCGCCTTTCAATTGATGCATAAATCTCAAAAATGATTTTTTTTCAGTTTTTCGAGAAAATCGTGGGCTAACCCCTTTCCGAAAAAAAGTAGTATTTTCAAAACTATTTCCCACCCAATCAAAATACACATCAAAAGAAAGGTATTTAAATGCTTGACGCACAACTGCAAACCAAAAGGTTCTACGAGCTCTCATTTCGGAAAAATCAGTCAAAAAGTAAAATTACAGAATTTCGACCCAGCCCATCACAAATTACCTTTCGATTGCTTTATCTCCTCAACCAAGCCTCCAAACATGATGCGGTTTTCACTATAACACAGAGCATCGCGCCGCCTTTCAATTGATGCATAAATCTCAAAAATGATTTTTTTCAGTTTTTCGAGAAAATCGTGGGCTAACCCCTTGCCGAAAAAAAGTAGTATTTTCAAAACTATTTCCCACCCAATCAAAATACACATCAAAAGAAAGGTATTTAAATGCTCTACCCACAACTGCAAACCAAAAGGTTCTACGAACTCTCGTTTCGGAAAAATTAGTCAAAAAGTAAAATTACAAAATTTCGAGGTTCTACGAACTCTCGTTTCGGAAAAATTAGTCAAAAAGTAAAATTACAAAATTTCGACCCAGCCCATCACAAAATATCTTTCGATTGCTTTATCTCCTCAGCCAAGCCTCCAAACATGATGCGGTTTTCACTATAACACAGAGCATCGCGCCGCCTTTCAATTGATGCATAAATCTCAAAAATGATTTTTTTTTCAGTTTTGCGAGAAAATCTTGGGCTAACCCCTTGCCGAAAAAAAGTAGTATTTTCAAAACTATTTCCCACCCAATCAAAATACACATCAAAAGAAAGGTATTTAAATGCTCGACGCACAACTGCAAACCAAAAGGTTCTACGAGCTCTCATTTCGGAAAAATTAGTCAAAAAGTAAAATTACAGAATTTCGACCCAGCCCATCACAAATTACCTTTCGATTGCTTTATCTCCTCAACCAAGCCTCCAAACATGATGCGGTTTTCACTATAACACAGAGCATCGCGCCGCCTTTCAATTGATGCATAAATCTCAAAAATGATTTTTTCCAGTTTTTCGAGAAAATCGTGGGCTAACCCCTTGCCGAAAAAAAGTAGTATTTTCAAAACTATTTCCCACCCAATCAAAATACACATCAAAAGAAAGGTATTTAAATGTTCTACCCACAACTGCAAACCAAAAGGTTCTACGAGCTCTCATTTCGGAAAAATTAGTCAAAAAGTAAAATTACAGAATTTCGACCCAGCCCATCACAAATTATCTTTCGATTGCTTTATCTCCTCAACCAAGCCTCCAAACATGATGCGGTTTTCACTATAACACAGAGCATCGCGCCGCCTTTCAATTGATGCATAAATCTCAAAAATGATTTTTTTTCAGTTTTTCGAGAAAATCGTGGGCTATCCCCTTGCCGAAAAAAAGTAGTATTTTCAAAACTATTTCCCACCCAATCAAAATACACATCAAAAGAAAGGTATTTAAATGTTCTACCCACAACTGCAAACCAAAAGGTTCTACGAGCTCTCATTTCGGAAAAATTAGTCAAAAAGTAAAATTACAGAATTTCGACCCAGCCCATCACAAATTATCTTTCGATTGCTTTATCTCCTCAGCCAAGCCTCCAAACATGATGCGGTTTTCACTATAACACAGAGCATCGCGCCGCCTTTCAATTGATGCATAAATCTCAAAAATGATTTTTTTTCAGTTTTTCGAGAAAATCGTGGGCTAACCCCTTGCCGAAAAAAAGTAGTATTTTCAAAACTATTTCCCACCCAATCAAAATACACATCAAAAGAAAGGTATTTAAATGCCCGACGCACAACTGCAAACCAAAAGGTTCTACGAGCTCTCATTTCGGAAAAATTAGTCAAAAAGTAAAATTACAGAATTTCGACCCAGCCCATCACAAATTATCTTTCGATTGCTTTATCTCCTCAACCAAGCCTCCAAAGATGATGCGGTTTTCACTATAACACAGAGCATCGCGCCGCCTTTCAATTGATGCATAAATCTCAAAAATGATTTTTTTCAGTTTTTCGAGAAAATCGTGGGCTAACCCCTTGCCGAAAAAAAGTAGTATTTTCAAAACTATTTCCCACCCAATCAAAATACACATCAAAAGAAAGGTATTTAAATGCTCTACCCACAACTGCAAACCAAAAGGTTCTACGAACTCTCGTTTCGGAAAAATTAGTCAAAAAGTAAAATTACAAAATTTCGACCCAGCCCATCACAAATTATCTTTCGATTGCTTTATCTCCTCAGCCAAGCCTCCAAACATGATGCGGTTTTCACTATAACACAGAGCATCGCGCCGCCTTTCAATTGATGCATAAATCTCAAAAATTATTTTTTTTCAGTTTTTCGAGAAAATCGTGGGCTAACCCCTTGCCGAAAAAAAGTAGTATTTTCAAAACTATTTCCCACCCAATCAAAATACACATCAAAAGAAAGGTATTTAAATGTTCTACCCACAACTGCAAACCAAAAGGTTCTACGAGCTCTCATTTCGGAAAAATTAGTCAAAAAGTAAAATTACAGAATTTCAACCCAGCCCATCACAAATTATCTTTCGATTGGTTTATCTCCTCTACCAAGCCTCCAAACATGATGCGGTTTTCAGTATAACACAGAGCATCGCACCGCCTTTCAATTGATGCATAAATCTCAAAAATGATTTTTTTTTCAGTTTTTCGAGAAAATCGTGGGCTAACCCCTTGCCGAAAAAAGTATTATTTTCAAAACTATTTCCCACCCAATCAAAATACACATCAAAAGAAAGGTATTTAAATGCTCTACCCACAACTGCAAACCAAAAGGTTCTACGAGCTCTCGTTTCGGAAAAATTAGTCAAAAAGTAAAATTACAGAATTTCGACCCAGCCCATCACAAATTATCTTTCGATTGCTTTATCTCCTCAACCAAGCCTCCAAACATGATGCGGTTTTCACTATAACACAGAGCATCGCGCCGCCTTTCAATTGATGCATAAATCTCAAAAATGATTTTTTTCAGTTTTTCGAGAAAATCGTGGGCTAACCCCTTGCCGAAAAAAAGTAGTATTTTCAAAACTATTTCCCACCCAATCAAAATACACATCAAAAGAAAGGTATTTAAATGCTCTACCCACAACTGCAAACCAAAAGGTTCTACGAACTCTCGTTTCGGAAAAATTAGTCAAAAAGTAAAATTACAAAATTTCGAGGTTCTACGAACTCTCGTTTCGGAAAAATTAGTCAAAAAGTAAAATTACAAAATTTCGACCCAGCCCATCACAAAATATCTTTCGATTGCTTTATCTCCTCAGCCAAGCCTCCAAACATGATGCGGTTTTCACTATAACACAGAGCATCGCGCCGCCTTTCAATTGATGCATAAATCTCAAAAATGATTTTTTTTTCAGTTTTTCGAGAAAATCGTGGGCTAACCCCTTGCCGAAAAAAAGTAGTATTTTCAAAACTATTTCCCACCCAATCAAAATACACATCAAAAGAAAGGTATTTAAATGCTCGACGCACAACTGCAAACCAAAAGGTTCTACGAGCTCTCATTTCGGAAAAATTAGTCAAAAAGTAAAATTACAGAATTTCGACCCAGCCCATCACAAATTACCTTTCGATTGCTTTATCTCCTCAACCAAGCCTCCAAACATGATGCGGTTTTCACTATAACACAGAGCATCGCGCCGCCTTTCAATTGATGCATAAATCTCAAAAATGATTTTTTCCAGTTTTTCGAGAAAATCGTGGGCTAACCCCTTGCCGAAAAAAAGTAGTATTTTCAAAACTATTTCCCACCCAATCAAAATACACATCAAAAGAAAGGTATTTAAATGTTCTACCCACAACTGCAAACCAAAAGGTTCTACGAGCTCTCATTTCGGAAAAATTAGTCAAAAAGTAAAATTACAGAATTTCGACCCAGCCCATCACAAATTATCTTTCGATTGCTTTATCTCCTCAACCAAGCCTCCAAACATGATGCGGTTTTCACTATAACACAGAGCATCGCGCCGCCTTTCAATTGATGCATAAATCTCAAAAATGATTTTTTTCAGTTTTTCGAGAAAATCGTGGGCTATCCCCTTGCCGAAAAAAAGTAGTATTTTCAAAACTATTTCCCACCCAATCAAAATACACATCAAAAGAAAGGTATTTAAATGTTCTACCCACAACTGCAAACCAAAAGGTTCTACGAGCTCTCATTTCGGAAAAATTAGTCAAAAAGTAAAATTACAGAATTTCGACCCAGCCCATCACAAATTATCTTTCGATTGCTTTATCTCCTCAGCCAAGCCTCCAAACATGATGCGGTTTTCACTATAACACAGAGCATCGCGCCGCCTTTCAATTGATGCATAAATCTCAAAAATGATTTTTTTCAGTTTTTCGAGAAAATCGTGGGCTAACCCCTTGCCGAAAAAAAGTAGTATTTTCAAAACTATTTCCCACCCAATCAAAATACACATCAAAAGAAAGGTATTTAAATGCTCTACCCACAACTGCAAACCAAAAGGTTCTACGAACTCTCGTTTCGGAAAAATTAGTCAAAAAGTAAAATTACAAAATTTCGACCCAGCCCATCACAAATTATCTTTCGATTGCTTTATCTCCTCAGCCAAGCCTCCAAACATGATGCGGTTTTCACTATAACACAGAGCATCGCGCCGCCTTTCAATTGATGCATAAATCTCAAAAATTATTTTTTTTCAGTTTTTCGAGAAAATCGTGGGCTAACCCCTTGCCGAAAAAAAGTAGTATTTTCAAAACTATTTCCCACCCAATCAAAATACACATCAAAAGAAAGGTATTTAAATGTTCTACCCACAACTGCAAACCAAAAGGTTCTACGAGCTCTCATTTCGGAAAAATTAGTCAAAAAGTAAAATTACAGAATTTCAACCCAGCCCATCACAAATTATCTTTCGATTGGTTTATCTCCTCTACCAAGCCTCCAAACATGATGCGGTTTTCAGTATAACACAGAGCATCGCACCGCCTTTCAATTGATGCATAAATCTCAAAAATGATTTTTTTTTCAGTTTTTCGAGAAAATCGTGGGCTAACCCCTTGCCGAAAAAAGTATTATTTTCAAAACTATTTCCCACCCAATCAAAATACACATCAAAAGAAAGGTATTTAAATGCTCTACCCACAACTGCAAACCAAAAGGTTCTACGAGCTCTCGTTTCGGAAAAATTAGTCAAAAAGTAAAATTACAGAATTTCGACCCAGCCCATCACAAATTATCTTTCGATTGCTTTATCTCCTTAACCAAGCCTCCAAACATGATGCGGTTTTCACTATAACACAGAGCATCGCGCCGCCTTTCAATTGATGCATAAATCTCAAAAATGATTTTTTTCAGTTTTTCGAGAAAATCGTGGGCTAACCCCTTGCCGAAAAAAAGTAGTATTTTCAAAACTATTTCCCACCCAATCAAAATACACATCAAAAGAAAGGTATTTAAATGCTCTACCCACAACTGCAAACCAAAAGGTTCTACGAGCTCTCATTTCGGAAAAATTAGTCAAAAAGTAAAATTACAGAATTTCAACCCAGCCCATCACAAATTATCTTTCGATTGGTTTATCTCCTCTACCAAGCCTCCAAACATGATGCGGTTTTCAGTATAACACAGAGCATCGCGCCGCCTTTCAATTGATGCATAAATCTCAAAAATGATTTTTTTCAGTTTTTCGAGAAAATCGTGGGCTAACCCCTTGCCGAAAAAAAGTAGTATTTTCAAAACTATTTCCCACCCAATCAAAATACACATCAAAAGAAAGGTATTTAAATGCTTGACGCACAACTGCAAACCAAAAGGTTCTACGAGCTCTCATTTCGGAAAAATCAGTCAAAAAGTAAAATTACAGAATTTCGACCCAGCCCATCACAAATTACCTTTCGATTGCTTTATCTCCTCAACCAAGCCTCCAAACATGATGCGGTTTTCACTATAACACAGAGCATCGCGCCGCCTTTCAATTGATGCATAAATCTCAAAAATGATTTTTTTCAGTTTTTCGAGAAAATCGTGGGCTAACCCCTTGCCGAAAAAAAGTAGTATTTTCAAAACTATTTCCCACCCAATCAAAATACACATCAAAAGAAAGGTATTTAAATGTTCTACCCACAACTGCAAACCAAAAGGTTCTACGAGCTCTCATTTCGGAAAAATTAGTCAAAAAGTAAAATTACAGAATTTCGACCCAGCCCATCACAAATTATCTTTCGATTGCTTTATCTCCTCAACCAAGCCTCCAAACATGATGCGGTTTTCACTATAACACAGAGCATCGCGCCGCCTTTCAATTGATGCATAAATCTCAAAAATGATTTTTTTCAGTTTTTCGAGAAAATCGTGGGCTAACCCCTTGCCGAAAAAAAGTAGTATTTTCAAAACTATTTCCCACCCAATCAAAATACACATCAAAAGAAAGGTATTTAAATGCTCTACCCACAACTGCAAACCAAAAGGTTCTACGAACTCTCGTTTCGGAAAAATTAGTCAAAAAGTAAAATTACAAAATTTCGAGGTTCTACGAACTCTCGTTTCGGAAAAATTAGTCAAAAAGTAAAATTACAAAATTTCGACCCAGCCCATCACAAAATATCTTTCGATTGCTTTATCTCCTCAGCCAAGCCTCCAAACATGATGCGGTTTTCACTATAACACAGAGCATCGCGCCGCCTTTCAATTGATGCATAAATCTCAAAAATGATTTTTTTTTCAGTTTTTCGAGAAAATCGTGGGCTAACCCCTTGCCGAAAAAAAGTAGTATTTTCAAAACTATTTCCCACCCAATCAAAATACACATCAAAAGAAAGGTATTTAAATGCTCGACGCACAACTGCAAACCAAAAGGTTCTACGAGCTCTCATTTCGGAAAAATCAGTCAAAAAGTAAAATTACAGAATTTCGACCCAGCCCATCACAAATTACCTTTCGATTGCTTTATCTCCTCAACCAAGCCTCCAAACATGATGCGGTTTTCACTATAACACAGAGCATCGCGCCGCCTTTCAATTGATGCATAAATCTCAAAAATGATTTTTTTCAGTTTTTCGAGAAAATCGTGGGCTAACCCCTTGCCGAAAAAAAGTAGTATTTTCAAAACTATTTCCCACCCAATCAAAATACACATCAAAAGAAAGGTATTTAAATGTTCTACCCACAACTGCAAACCAAAAGGTTCTACGAGCTCTCATTTCGGAAAAATTAGTCAAAAAGTAAAATTACAGAATTTCGACCCAGCCCATCACAAATTATCTTTCGATTGCTTTATCTCCTCAACCAAGCCTCCAAACATGATGCGGTTTTCACTATAACACAGAGCATCGCGCCGCCTTTCAATTGATGCATAAATCTCAAAAATGATTTTTTTCAGTTTTTCGAGAAAATCGTGGGCTAACCCCTTGCCGAAAAAAAGTAGTATTTTCAAAACTATTTCCCACCCAATCAAAATACACATCAAAAGAAAGGTATTTAAATGCTCTACCCACAACTGCAAACCAAAAGGTTCTACGAACTCTCGTTTCGGAAAAATTAGTCAAAAAGTAAAATTACAAAATTTCGAGGTTCTACGAACTCTCGTTTCGGAAAAATTAGTCAAAAAGTAAAATTACAAAATTTCGACCCAGCCCATCACAAAATATCTTTCGATTGCTTTATCTCCTCAGCCAAGCCTCCAAACATGATGCGGTTTTCACTATAACACAGAGCATCGCGCCGCCTTTCAATTGATGCATAAATCTCAAAAATGATTTTTTTTTCAGTTTTTCGAGAAAATCGTGGGCTAACCCCTTGCCGAAAAAAAGTAGTATTTTCAAAACTATTTCCCACCCAATCAAAATACACATCAAAAGAAAGGTATTTAAATGCTCGACGCACAACTGCAAACCAAAAGGTTCTACGAGCTCTCATTTCGGAAAAATTAGTCAAAAAGTAAAATTACAGAATTTCGACCCAGCCCATCACAAATTACCTTTCGATTGCTTTATCTCCTCAACCAAGCCTCCAAACATGATGCGGTTTTCACTATAACACAGAGCATCGCGCCGCCTTTCAATTGATGCATAAATCTCAAAAATGATTTTTTCCAGTTTTTCGAGAAAATCGTGGGCTAACCCCTTGCCGAAAAAAAGTAGTATTTTCAAAACTATTTCCCACCCAATCAAAATACACATCAAAAGAAAGGTATTTAAATGTTCTACCCACAACTGCAAACCAAAAGGTTCTACGAGCTCTCATTTCGGAAAAATTAGTCAAAAAGTAAAATTACAGAATTTCGACCCAGCCCATCACAAATTATCTTTCGATTGCTTTATCTCCTCAACCAAGCCTCCAAACATGATGCGGTTTTCACTATAACACAGAGCATCGCGCCGCCTTTCAATTGATGCATAAATCTCAAAAATGATTTTTTTCAGTTTTTCGAGAAAATCGTGGGCTATCCCCTTGCCGAAAAAAAGTAGTATTTTCAAAACTATTTCCCACCCAATCAAAATACACATCAAAAGAAAGGTATTTAAATGTTCTACCCACAACTGCAAACCAAAAGGTTCTACGAGCTCTCATTTCGGAAAAATTAGTCAAAAAGTAAAATTACAGAATTTCGACCCAGCCCATCACAAATTATCTTTCGATTGCTTTATCTCCTCAGCCAAGCCTCCAAACATGATGCGGTTTTCACTATAACACAGAGCATCGCGCCGCCTTTCAATTGATGCATAAATCTCAAAAATGATTTTTTTTCAGTTTTTCGAGAAAATCGTGGGCTAACCCCTTGCCGAAAAAAAGTAGTATTTTCAAAACTATTCCCCACCCAATCAAAATACACATCAAAAGAAAGGTATTTAAATGCCCGACGCACAACTGCAAACCAAAAGGTTCTACGAGCTCTCATTTCGGAAAAATTAGTCAAAAAGTAAAATTACAGAATTTCGACCCAGCCCATCACAAATTATCTTTCGATTGCTTTATCTCCTCAACCAAGCCTCCAAAGATGATGCGGTTTTCACTATAACACAGAGCATCGCGCCGCCTTTCAATTGATGCATAAATCTCAAAAATGATTTTTTTCAGTTTTTCGAGAAAATCGTGGGCTAACCCCTTGCCGAAAAAAAGTAGTATTTTCAAAACTATTTCCCACCCAATCAAAATACACATCAAAAGAAAGGTATTTAAATGCTCTACCCACAACTGCAAACCAAAAGGTTCTACGAACTCTCGTTTCGGAAAAATTAGTCAAAAAGTAAAATTACAAAATTTCGACCCAGCCCATCACAAATTATCTTTCGATTGCTTTATCTCCTCAGCCAAGCCTCCAAACATGATGCGGTTTTCACTATAACACAGAGCATCGCGCCGCCTTTCAATTGATGCATAAATCTCAAAAATTATTTTTTTTCAGTTTTTCGAGAAAATCGTGGGCTAACCCCTTGCCGAAAAAAAGTAGTATTTTCAAAACTATTTCCCACCCAATCAAAATACACATCAAAAGAAAGGTATTTAAATGTTCTACCCACAACTGCAAACCAAAAGGTTCTACGAGCTCTCATTTCGGAAAAATTAGTCAAAAAGTAAAATTACAGAATTTCAACCCAGCCCATCACAAATTATCTTTCGATTGGTTTATCTCCTCTACCAAGCCTCCAAACATGATGCGGTTTTCAGTATAACACAGAGCATCGCACCGCCTTTCAATTGATGCATAAATCTCAAAAATGATTTTTTTTTCAGTTTTTCGAGAAAATCGTGGGCTAACCCCTTGCCGAAAAAAGTATTATTTTCAAAACTATTTCCCACCCAATCAAAATACACATCAAAAGAAAGGTATTTAAATGCTCTACCCACAACTGCAAACCAAAAGGTTCTACGAGCTCTCGTTTCGGAAAAATTAGTCAAAAAGTAAAATTACAGAATTTCGACCCAGCCCATCACAAATTATCTTTCGATTGCTTTATCTCCTTAACCAAGCCTCCAAACATGATGCGGTTTTCACTATAACACAGAGCATCGCGCCGCCTTTCAATTGATGCATAAATCTCAAAAATGATTTTTTTCAGTTTTTCGAGAAAATCGTGGGCTAACCCCTTGCCGAAAAAAAGTAGTATTTTCAAAACTATTTCCCACCCAATCAAAATACACATCAAAAGAAAGGTATTTAAATGTTCTACCCACAACTGCAAACCAAAAGGTTCTACGAGCTCTCATTTCGGAAAAATTAGTCAAAAAGTAAAATTACAGAATTTCAACCCAGCCCATCACAAATTATCTTTCGATTGGTTTATCTCCTCTACCAAGCCTCCAAACATGATGCGGTTTTCAGTATAACACAGAGCATCGCACCGCCTTTCAATTGATGCATAAATCTCAAAAATGATTTTTTTTTCAGTTTTTCGAGAAAATCGTGGGCTAACCCCTTGCCGAAAAAAGTATTATTTTCAAAACTATTTCCCACCCAATCAAAATACACATCAAAAGAAAGGTATTTAAATGCTCTACCCACAACTGCAAACCAAAAGGTTCTACGAGCTCTCGTTTCGGAAAAATTAGTCAAAAAGTAAAATTACAGAATTTCGACCCAGCCCATCACAAATTATCTTTCGATTGCTTTATCTCCTCAACCAAGCCTCCAAACATGATGCGGTTTTCACTATAACACAGAGCATCGCGCCGCCTTTCAATTGATGCATAAATCTCAAAAATGATTTTTTTCAGTTTTTCGAGAAAATCGTGGGCTAACCCCTTGCCGAAAAAAAGTAGTATTTTCAAAACTATTTCCCACCCAATCAAAATACACATCAAAAGAAAGGTATTTAAATGTTCTACCCACAACTGCAAACCAAAAGGTTCTACGAGCTCTCGTTTCGGAAAAATTAGTCAAAAAGTAAAATTACAGAATTTCGACCCATCCCATCACAAATTATCTTTCGATTGCTTTATCTCCTCAACCAAGCCTCCAAAGATGATGCGGTTTTCACTATAACACAGAGCATCGCGCCGCCTTTCAATTGATGCATAAATCTCAAAAATGATTTTTTTCAGTTTTTCGAGAAAATCGTGGGCCCCCTTGCCGAAAAAAAGTAGTATTTTCAAAACTATTTCAAACCCAATCAAAATACACATCAAAAGAAAGGTATTTAAATGTTCTACCCACAACTGCAAACCAAAAGGTTCTACGAGCTCTCATTTCGCAAAAATTAGTCAAAAAGTAAAATTACAGAATTTCAACCCAGCCCATCACAAATTATCTTTCGATTGGTTTATCTCCTCTACCAAGCCTCCAAACATGATGCGGTTTTCAGTATAACACAGAGCATCGCACCGCCTTTCAATTGATGCATAAATCTCAAAAATGATTTTTTTTTCAGTTTTTCGAGAAAATCGTGGGCTAACCCCTTGCCGAAAAAAGTATTATTTTCAAAACTATTTCCCACCCAATCAAAATACACATCAAAAGAAAGGTATTTAAATGCTCTACCCACAACTGCAAACCAAAAGGTTCTACGAGCTCTCGTTTCGGAAAAATTAGTCAAAAAGTAAAATTACAGAATTTCGACCCAGCCCATCACAAATTATCTTTCGATTGCTTTATCTCCTTAACCAAGCCTCCAAACATGATGCGGTTTTCACTATAACACAGAGCATCGCGCCGCCTTTCAATTGATGCATAAATCTCAAAAATGATTTTTTTCAGTTTTTCGAGAAAATCGTGGGCTAACCCCTTGCCGAAAAAAAGTAGTATTTTCAAAACTATTTCCCACCCATTCAAAATACACATCAACAGAAAGGTATTTAAATGTTCTACCCACAACTGCAAACCAAAAGGTTCTACGAGCTCTCATTTCGGAAAAATTAGTCAAAAAGTAAAATTACAGAATTTCGACCCAGCCCATCACAAATTATCTTTCGATTGCTTTATCTCCTCAACCAAGCCTCCAAACATGATGCGGTTTTCACTATAACACAGAGCATCGCGCCGCCTTTCAATTGATGCATAAATCTCAAAAATGATTTTTTTCAGTTTTTCGAGAAAATCGTGGGCTAACCCCTTGCCGAAAAAAAGTAGTATTTTCAAAACTATTTCCCACCCAATCAAAATACACATCAAAAGAAAGGTATTTAAATGCTCGACGCACAACTGCAAACCAAAAGGTTCTACGAGCTCTCGTTTCGGAAAAATTAGTCAAAAAGTAAAATTACAGAATTTCGACCCAGCCCATCACAAATTATCTTTCGATTGCTTTATCTCCTCAACCAAGCCTCCAAACATGATGCGGTTTTCACTATAACACAGAGCATCGCGCTGCCTTTCAATTGATGCATAAATCTCAAAAATGATTTTTTTTCAGTTTTTCGAGAAAATCGTGGGCTAACCCCTTGCCGAAAAAAAGTAGTATTTTCAAAACTATTTCCCACCCAACCAAAATACACATAAAAAAAAAAGAAAGGTATTTAAATGCTCTTCCCACAACTGCAAACCAAAAGGTTGTACGATCTCTCGTTTCGGAAAAATTAGTCAAAAAGTAAAATTACAGAATTTCGACCCAGCCCATCACAAATTATCTTTCGATTGCTTTATCTCCTCAACCAAGCCTCCAAAGATGATGCGGTTTTCACTATAACACAGAGCATCGCGCCGCCTTTCAATTGATGCATAAATCTCAAAAATGATTTTTTTTTCAGTTTTTCGAGAAAATCGTGGGCTAACCCCTTGCCGAAAAAAAGTAGTATTTTCAAAACTATTTCCCACCCAATCAAAATACACATCAAAAGAAAGGTATTTAAATGCTCTACCCACAACTGCAAACCAAAAGGTTCTACGAGCTCTCATTTCGCAAAAATTAGTCAAAAAGTAAAATTACAGAATTTCGACCCAGCCCATCACAAATTATCTTTCGATTGCTTTATCTCCTCAACCAAGCCTCCAAAGATGATGCGGTTTTCACTATAACACAGAGCATCGCGCCGCCTTTCAATTGATGCATAAATCTCAAAAATGATTTTTTTCAGTTTTTCGAGAAAATCGTGGGCTAACCCCTTGCCGAAAAAAAGTAGTATTTTCAAAACTATTTCCCACCCAATCAAAATACACATCAAAAGAAAGGTATTTAAATGCTCTACCCACAACTGCAAACCAAAAGGTTCTACGAGCTCTCATTTCGGAAAAATTAGTCAAAAAGTAAAATTACAGAATTTCGACCCAGCCCATCACAAATTATCTTTCGATTGCTTTATCTCCTCAACCAAGCCTCCAAACATGATGCGGTTTTCACTATAACACAGAGCATCGCGCCACCTTTCAATTGATGCATAAATCTCAAAAATGATTTTTTTCAGTTTTTCGAGAAAATCGTGGGCTAGTCCCTTGCCGAAAAAAAGTAGTATTTTCAAAACTATTTCCCACCCAATCAAAATAAACATCAAAAGAAAGGTATTTTAACGCTCGACGCACAACTGCAAACCAAAAGGTTCTACGAGCTCTCGTTTCGGAAAAATTAGTCAAAAAGTAAAATTACAGAATTTCGACCCAGCCCATCACAAAATATCTTTCGATTGCTTTATCTCCTCAACCAAGCCTCCAAACATGATGCGGTTTTCACTATAACACAGAGCATCGCGCCGCCTTTCAATTGATGCATAAATCTCAAAAATGATTTTTTTTTCAGTTTTGCGAGAAAATCTTGGGCTAACCCCTTGCCGAAAAAAAGTAGTATTTTCAAAACTATTTCCCACCCAATCAAAATACACATCAAAAGAAAGGTATTTAAATGCTCTACCCACAACTGCAAACCAAAAGGTTCTACGAGCTCTCATTTCGGAAAAATTAGTCAAAAAGTAAAATTACAGAATTTCGACCCAGCCCATCACAAAATATCTTTCGATTGCTTTATCTCCTCAACCAAGCCTCCAAACATGATGCGGTTTTCACTATAACACAGAGCATCGCGCCGCCTTTCAATTGATGCATAAATCTCAAAAATGATTTTTTTTCAGTTTTTCGAGAAAATCGTGGGCTAACCCCTTGCCGAAAAAAAGTAGTATTTTCAAAACTATTTCCCACCCAATCAAAATACACATCAAAAGAAAGGTATTTAAATGCTCTACGCACAACTGCAAACCAAAAGGTTCTACGAGCTCTCGTTTCGGAAAAATTAGTCAAAAAGTAAAATTACAGAATTTCGACCCAGCCCATCACAAAATATCTTTCGATTGCTTTATCTCCTCAACCAAGCCTCCAAACATGATGCGGTTTTCACTATAACACAGAGCATCGCGCCGCCTTTCAATTGATGCATAAATCTCAAAAACGATTTTTTTTTCAGTTTTTCGAGAAAATCGTGGGCTAACCCCTTGCCGAAAAAAAGTAGTATTTTCAAAACTATTTCCCACCCTATCAAAATACACATCAAAAGAAAGGTATTTAAATGCTCTACCCACAACTGCAAACCAAAAGGTTCTACGAACTCTCGTTTCGGAAAAATTAGTCAAAAAGTAAAATTACAGAATTTCGACCCAGCCCATCACAAAATATCTTTCGATTGCTTTATCTCCTCAACCAAGCCTCCAAACATGATGCGGTTTTCACTATAACACAGAGCATCGCGCCGCCTTTCAATTGATGCATAAATCTCAAAAATGATTTTTTTTTTCAGTTTTTCGAGAAAATCGTGGGCTAACCCCTTGCCGAAAAAAAGTAGTATTTTCAAAACTATTTCCCACCCAATCAAAATACACATCAAAAGAAAGGTATTTAAATGCTCTACCCACAACTGCAAACCAAAAGGTTCTACGAGCTCTCATTTCGGAAAAATTAGTCAAAAAGTAAAATTACAGAATTTCGACCCAGCCCATCACAAAATATCTTTCGATTGCTTTATCTCCTCAACCAAGCCTCCAAACATGATGCGGTTTTCACTATAACACAGAGCATCGCGCCGCCTTTCAATTGATGCATAAATCTCAAAAATGATTTTTTTTCAGTTTTTCGAGAAAATCGTGGGCTAACCCCTTACCGAAAAAAAGTAGTATTTTTAAAACTATTTCCCACCCAATCAAAATACACATCAAAAGAAAGGTATTTAAATGCTCTACCCACAACTGCAAACCAAAAGGTTCTACGAGCTCTCATTTCGGAAAAATTAGTCAAAAAGTAAAATTACAGAATTTCGACCCAGCCCATCACAAAATATCTTTCGATTGCTTTATCTCCTCAACCAAGCCTCCAAAGATGATGCGGTTTTCACTATAACACAGAGCATCGCGCCGCCTTTCAATTGATGCATAAATCTCAAAAATGATTTTTTTTTCAGTTTTTCGAGAAAATCGTGGGCTAACCCCTTGCCGAAAAAAAGTAGTATTTTCAAAACTATTTCCCACCCAATCAAAATACACATCAAAAGAAAGGTATTTAAATGCTCTACCCACAACTGCAAACCAAAAGGTTCTACGAGCTCTCGTTTCGGAAAAATTAGTCAAAAAGTAAAATTACAGAATTTCGACCCAGCCCATCACAAATTATCTCTCGATTGCTTTATCTCCTCAACCAAGCCTCCAAAGATGATGCGGTTTTCACTATAACACAGAGCATCGCGCCGCCTTTCAATTGATGCATAAATCTCAAAAATGATTTTTTTTCAGTTTTTCGAGAAAATCGTGGGCTAACCCCTTGCCGAAAAAAAGTAGTATTTTCAAAACTATTTCCCACCCAATCAAAATACACATCAAAAGAAAGGTATTTAAATGCTCTACCCACAACTGCAAACCAAAAGGCCCATCACAAATTTTCTTTCGATTGCTTTATCTCCTCAACCAAGCCTCCAAACATGATGCGGTTTTCACTATAACACAGAGCATCGCACCACCTTTCAATTGATGCATAAATCTCAAAAATGATTTTTTTTCAGTTTTTCGAGAAAATCGTGGGCTAACCCCTTGCCGAAAAAAAGTAGTATTTTCAAAACTATTTCCCACCCAATCAAAATACACATCAAAAGAAAGGTATTTAAATGCTCTACCCACAACTGCAAACCAAAAGGTTCTACGAGCTCTCATTTCGGAAAAATTAGTCAAAAAGTAAAATTACAGAATTTCGACCCAGCCCATCACAAAATATCTTTCGATTGCTTTATCTCCTCAACCAAGCCTCCAAACATGATGCGGTTTTCACTATAACACAGAGCATCGCGCCGCCTTTCAATTGATGCATAAATCTCAAAAATGATTTTTTTTCAGTTTTTCGAGAAAATCGTGGGCTAACCCCTTGCCGAAAAAAAGTAGTATTTTCAAAACTATTTCCCACCCAATCAAAATACACATCAAAAGAAAGGTATTTAAATGCTCTACGCACAACTGCAAACCAAAAGGTTCTACGAGCTCTCGTTTCGGAAAAATTAGTCAAAAAGTAAAATTACAGAATTTCGACCCAGCCCATCACAAAATATCTTTCGATTGCTTTATCTCCTCAACCAAGCCTCCAAACATGATGCGGTTTTCACTATAACACAGAGCATCGCGCCGCCTTTCAATTGATGCTTAAATCTCAAAAATGATTTTTTTTCAGTTTTTCGAGAAAATCGTGGGCTAACCCCTTACCGAAAAAAAGTAGTATTTTCAAAACTATTTCCCACCCAATCAAAATACACATCAAAAGAAAGGTATTTAAATGCTCTACCCACAACTGCAAACCAAAAGGTTGTACGAGCTCTCGTTTCGGAAAAATTAGTCAAAAAGTAAAATTACAGAATTTCGACCCAGCCCATCACAAATTATCTTTCGATTGCTTTATCTCCTCAACCAAGCCTCCAAAGATGATGCGGTTTTCACTATAACACAGAGCATCGCGCCGCCTTTCAATTGATGCATAAATCTCAAAAATGATTTTTTCCAGTTTTTCGAGAAAATCGTGGTCCGAAAAAAAGTAGTATTTTCAAAACTATTTCCCACCCAATCAAAATACACATCAAAAGAAAGGTATTTATATGTTCTACCCACAACTGCAAACCAAAAGGTTCTACGAGCTCTCATTTCCCAAAAATTAGTCAAAAAGTAAAATTACAGAATTTCGACCCAGCCCATCACAAATTATCTTTCGATTGCTTTATCTCCTCAACCAAGCCTCCAAACATGATGCGGTTTTCACTATAACACAGAGCATCGCGCCGCCTTTCAATTGATGCATAAATCTCAAAAATGATTTTTTCCAGTTTTTCGAGAAAATCGTGGTCCGAAAAAAAGTAGTATTTTCAAAACTATTTCCCACCCAATCAAAATACACATCAAAAGAAAGGTATTTATATGTTCTACCCACAACTGCAAACCAAAAGGTTCTACGAGCTCTCATTTCGGAAAAATTAGTCAAAAAGTAAAATTACAGAATTTCGACCCAGCCCATCACAAATTATCTTTCGATTGCTTTATCTCCTCAACCAAGCCTCCAAAGATGATGCGGTTTTCACTATAACACAGAGCATCGCGCCGCCTTTCAATTGATGCATAAATCTCAAAAATGATTTTTTTCAGTTTTTCGAGAAAATCGTGGGCTAACCCCTTGCCGAAAAAAAGTAGTATTTTCAAAACTATTTCCCACCCAATCAAAATATACATCAAAAGAAAGGTATTTAAATGCTCTACCCACAACTGCAAACCAAAAGGTTCTACGAACTCTCGTTTCGGAAAAATTAGTCAAAAAGTAAAATTACAGAATTTCGACCCAGCCCATCACAAATTATCTTTCGATTGCTTTATCTCCTCAGCCAAGCCTCCAAACATGATGCGGTTTTCACTATAACACAGAGCATCGCGCCGCCTTTCAATTGATGCATAAATCTCAAAAATGATTTTTTTTTCAGTTTTTCGAGAAAATCGTGGGCTAACCCCTTGCCGAAAAAAAGTAGTATTTTCAAAACTATTTCCCACCCAATCAAAATACACATCAAAAGAAAGGTATTTAAATGCTCTACCCACAACTGCAAACCAAAAGGTTCTACGAGCTCTCGTTTCGGAAAAATTAGTCAAAAAGTAAAATTACAGAATTTCAACCCAGCCCATCACAAATTATCTTTCGATTGCTTTATCTCCTCAACCAAGCCTCCAAAGATGATGCGGTTTTCACTATAACACAGAGCATCGCGCCGCATTTCAATTGATGCATAAATCTCAAAAATTATTTTTTTTCAGTTTTTCGAGAAAATCGTGGGCTAACCCCTTGCCGAAAAAAAGTAGTATTTTCAAAACTATTTCCCACCCAATCAAAATACACATCAAAAGAAAGGTATTTAAATGTTCTACCCACAACTGCAAACCAAAAGGTTCTACGAGCTCTCATTTCGGAAAAATTAGTCAAAAAGTAAAATTACAGAATTTCGACCCAGCCCATCACAAATTATCTTTCGATTGCTTTATCTCCTCAACCAAGCCTCCAAACATGATGCGGTTTTCACTATAACACAGAGCATCGCGCCGCCTTTCAATTGATGCATAAATCTCAAAAATGATTTTTTTCAGTTTTTCGAGAAAATCGTGGGCTAACCCCTTGCCGAAAAAAAGTAGTATTTTCAAAACTATTTCCCACCCAATCAAAATACACATCAAAAGAAAGGTATTTAAATGCTCTACCCACAACTGCAAACCAAAAGGTTCTACGAACTCTCGTTTCGGAAAAATTAGTCAAAAAGTAAAATTACAGAATTTCGACCCAGCCCATCACAAAATATCTTTCGATTGCTTTATCTCCTCAGCCAAGCCTCCAAACATGATGCGATTTTCACTATAACACAGAGCATCGCGCCGCCTTTCAATTGATGCATAAATCTCAAAATTGATTTTTTTTTCAGTTTTTCGAGAAAATCGTGGGCTAACTAACCCCTTGCCGAAAAAAAGTAGTATTTTCAAAACTATTTCCCACCCAATCAAAATACACATCAAAAGAAAGGTATTTAAATGCTCTACCCACAACTGCAAACCAAAAGGTTCTACGAGCTCTCGTTTCGGAAAAATTAGTCAAAAAGTAAAATTACAGAATTTCGACCCAGCCCATCACAAATTATCTTTCGATTGCTTTATCTCCTCAACCAAGCCTCCAAAGATGATGCGGTTTTCACTATAACACAGAGCATCGCGCCGCCTTTCAATTGATGCATAAATCTCAAAAATGATTTTTTTCAGTTTTTCGAGAAAATCGCCTTTCAATTGATGCATAAATCTCAAAAATGATTTTTTTTTCAGTTTTTCGAGAAAATCGTGGGCTAACCCCTTGCCGAAAAAAAGTAGTATTTTCAAAACTATTTCCCACCCAATCAAAATACACATCAAAAGAAAGGTATTTAAATGCTCTACCCACAACTGCAAACCAAAAGGTTCTACGAGCTCTCATTTCGGAAAAATTAGTCATAAAGTAAAATTACAGAATTTCGACCCAGCCCATCACAAATTATCTTTCGATTGCTTTATCTCCTCAACCAAGCCTCCAAACATGATGCGGTTTTCACTATAACACAGAGCATGGCGCCGCCTTTCAATTGATGCGTAAATCTCAAAAATGATTTTTTTTCAGTTTTTCGAGAAAATCGTGGACTAACCCCTTGCCGAAAAAAAGTAGTATTTTCAAAACTATTTCCCACCCAATCAAAATACACATCAAAAGAAAGGTATTTAAATGCTCTACCCACAACTGCAAACCAAAAGGTTCTACGAGCTCTCGTTTCGGAAAAATTAGTCAAAAAGTAAAATTACAGAATTTCAACCCAGCCCATCACAAATTATCTTTCGATTGCCTTATCTCCTCAACCAAGCCTCCAAAGATGATGCGGTTTTCACTATAACACAGAGCATCGCGCCGCCTTTCAATAGATGCATAAATCTCAAAAATGATTTTTTTTCAGTTTTTCGAGAAAATCGTGGGCTAACCCCTTACCGAAAAAAAGTAGTATTTTCAAAACTATTTCCCACCCAATCAAAATACACATCAAAAGAAAGGTATTTAAATGCTCTACCCACAACTGCAAACCAAAAGGTTCTACGAACTCTCGTTTCGGAAAAATTAGTCAAAAAGTAAAATTACAGAATTTCGACCCAGCCCATCACAAATTATCTTTCGATTGCTTTATCTCCTCAACCAAGCCTCCAAAGATGATGCGGTTTTCACTATAACACAGAGCATCGCGCCGCCTTTCAATTGATGCATAAATCTCAAAAATGATTTTTTTTCAGTTTTTCGAGAAAATCGTGGGCTAACCCCTTGCCGAAAAAAAGTAGTATTTTCAAAACTATTTCCCACCCAATCAAAATACACATCAAAAGAAAGGTATTTAAATGCTCTACCCACAACTGCAAACCAAAAGGTTCTACGAGCTCTCGTTTCGGAAAAATTAGTCAAAAAGTAAAATTACAGAATTTCGACCCAGCCCATCACAAATTATCTTTCGATTGCTTTATCTCCTCAACCAAGCCTCCAAAGATGATGCGGTTTTCACTATAACACAGACCATCGCGCCGCCTTTCAATTGATGCATAAATCTCAAAAATGATTTTTTTTTTCAGTTTTTCGAGAAAATCGTGGGCTAACCCCTTGCCGAAAAAAAGTAGTATTTTCAAAACTATTTCCCACCCAATCAAAATACACATCAAAAGAAAGGTATTTAAATGCTCTACCCACAACTGCAAACCAAAAGGTTCTACGAACTCTCGTTTCGGAAAAATTAGTCAAAAAGTAAAATTACAGAATTTCGACCCAGCCCATCACAAATTATCTTTCGATTGCTTTATCTCCTCAGCCAAGCCTCCAAACATGATGCGGTTTTCACTATAACACAGAGCATAGCGCCGCCTTTCAATTGATGCATAAATCTCAAAAATGATTTTTTTTCAGTTTTTCGAGAAAATCGTGGGGGTAACCCCTTGCCGAAAAAAAGTAGTATTTTCAAAACTATTTCCCACCCAATCAAAATACACATCAAAAGAAAGGTATTTAAATGCTCTACCCACAACTGCAAACCAAAAGGTTCTACGAGCTCTCGTTTCGGAAAAATTAGTCAAAAAGTAAAATTACAGAATTTCGACCCAGCCCATCACGAATTATCTTTCGATTGCTTTATCTCCTCAACCAAGCCTCCAAAGATGATGCGGTTTTCACTATAACACAGAGCATCGCGCCGCCTTTCAATTGATGCATAAATCTCAAAAATGATTTTTTTCAGTTTTTCGAGAAAATCGTGGGCCGAAAAAAAGTAGTATTTTCAAAACTATTTCCCACCCAATCAAAATACACATCAAAAGAAAGGTATTTAAATGCTCTACCCACAACTGCAAACCAAAAGGTTCTACGAGCTCTCGTTTCGGAAAAATTAGTCAAAAAGTAAAATTACAGAATTTCGACCCAGCCCATCACGAATTATCTTTCGATTGCTTTATCTCCTCAACCAAGCCTCCAAAGATGATGCGGTTTTCACTATAACACAGAGCATCGCGCCGCCTTTCAATTGATGCATAAATCCCAAAAACGATTTTTTTTTCAGTTTTTCGAGAAAATCGTGGGCTAGCCCCTTGCCGAAAAAAAGTAGTATTTTCAAAACTATTTCCCACCCAATCAAAATACACATCAAAAGAAAGGTATTTAAATGCTCTACCCACAACTACAAACCAAAAGGTTCTACGAGCTCTCATTTCGGAAAAATTAGTCAAAAAGTAAAATTACAGAATTTCGACCCAGCCCATCACAAATTATCTTTCGATTGCTTTATCTCCTCAACCAAGCCTCCAAACATGATGCGGTTTTCACTATAACACAGAGCATAGCGCCGCCTTTCAATTGATGCATAAATCTCAAAAATTATTTTTTTTCAGTTTTTCGAGAAAATCGTGGGCTAACCCCTTGCCGAAAAAAAGTAGTATTTTCAAAACTATTTCCCACCCAATCAAAATGCACATCAAAAGAAAGTTATTTAAATGCTCGACGCACAACTGCAAACCAAAAGGTTCTACGAGCTCTCATTTCGGAAAAATTAGTCAAAAAGTAAAATTACAGAATTTCGACCCAGCCCATCACAAATTATCTTTCGATTGCTTTATCTCCTCAACCAAGCCTCCAAACATGATGCGGTTTTCACTATAACACAGAGCATGGCGCCGCCTTTCAATTGATGCGTAAATCTCAAAAATGATTTTTTTTTCAGTTTTTCGAAAAAATCGTGGACTAACCCCTTGCCGAAAAAAAGTAGTATTTTCAAAACTATTTCCCACCCAATCAAAATACACATCAAAAAAAAGGTATTTAAATGCTCTACCCACAACTGCAAACCAAAAGGTTCTACGAGCTCTCATTTCGGAAAAATTAATCAAAAAGTAAAATTACAGAATTTCGACCCAGCCCATCACAAATTATCTTTCGATTGCTTTATCTCCTCAACCAAGCCTCCAAACATGATGCGGTTTTCACTATAACACAGAGCATCGCGCCGCCTTTCAATTGATGCATAAATCTCAAAAACGATTTTTTTTTCAGTTTTTCGAGAAAATCGTGGGCTAACCCCTTGACGAAAAAAAGTAGTATTTTCAAAACTATTTCCCACCCAATCAAAATACACATCAAAAGAAAGGTATTTAAATGCTCTACCCACAACTGCAAACCAAAAGGTTCTACGAGCTCGCGTTTCTGAAAAATTAGTCAAAAAGTAAAATTACAGAATTTCGACCCAGCCCATCACAAATTATCTTTCGATTGCTTTATCTCCTCAACCAAGCCTCCAAAGATGATGCGGTTTTCACTATAACACAGAGCATCGCGCCGCCTTTCAATTGATGCATAAATCTCAAAAATGATTTTTTTTCAGTTTTTCGAGAAAATCGTGGGCTAACCCCTTGCCGAAAAAAAGTAGTATTTTCAAAACTATTTCCCACCCAATCAAAATACACATCAAAAGAAAGGTATTTAAATGCTCTACCCACAACTGCAAACCAAAAGGTTCTACGAGCTCTCGTTTCGGAAAAATTAGTCAAAAAGTAAAATTACAGAATTTCAACCCAGCCCATCACAAATTATCTTTCGATTGCTTTATCTCCTCAACCAAGCCTCCAAAGATGATGCGGTTTTCACTATAACACAGAGCATCGCGCCGCCTTTCAATTGATGCATAAATCTCAAAAATGATTTTTTTTCAGTTTTTCGAGAAAATCGTGGGCTAACCCCTTGCCGAAAAAAAGTAGTATTTTCAAAACTATTTCCCACCCAATCAAAATACACGTCAAAAAAAAAGAAAGGTATTTAAATGCTCTTCCCACAACTGCAAACCAAAAGGTTGTACGAGCTCTCGTTTCGGAAAAATTAGTCAAAAAGTAAAATTACAGAATTTCGACCCAGCCCATCACAAATTATCTTTCGATTGCTTTATCTCCTCAACCAAGCCTCCAAACATGATGCGGTTTTCACTATAACACAGAGCATCGCGCCGCCTTTCAATTGATGCATAAATCTCAAAAATGATTTTTTTTTAGTTTTTCGAGAAAATCGTGGGCTAACCCCTTGCCGAAAAAAGGTAGTATTTTCAAAACTATTTCCCACCCAATCAAAATACACATCAAAAGAAAGGTATTTAAATGCTCGACGCACAACTGCAAACCAAAAGGTTCTACGAGCTCTCATTTCGGAAAAATTAGTCAAAAAGTAAAATTACAGAATTTCGACCCAGCCCATCACAAATTATCTTTCGATTGCTTTATCTCCTCAACCAAGCCTCCAAACATGATGCGGTTTTCACTATAACACAGAGCATCGCGCCGCCTTTCAATTGATGCATAAATCTCAAAAACGATTTTTTTTCAGTTTTTCGAGAAAATCGTGGGCTAACCCCTTGACGAAAAAAAGTAGTATTTTCAAAACTATTTCCCACCCAATCAAAATACACATCAAAAGAAAGGTATTTAAATGCTCTACCCACAACTGCAAACCAAAAGGTTCTACGAGCTCGCGTTTCTGAAAAATTAGTCAAAAAGTAAAATTACAGAATTTTGACCCAGCCCATCACAAATTATCTTTCGATTGCTTTATCTCCTCAACCAAGCCTCCAAACATGATGCGGTTTTCACTATAACACAGAGCATCGCGCCGCCTTTCAATTGATACATAAATCTCAAAAATGATTTTTTTTCAGTTTTTCGAGAAAACCGTGGGCTAACCCCTTGCCGAAAAAAGGTAGTATTTTCAAAACTATTTCCCACCCAATCAAAATACACATCAAAATAAAGGTATTTAAATGCTCGACGCACAACTGCAAACCAAAAGGTTCTACGAGCTCTCATTTCGGAAAAATTAGTCAAAAAGTAAAATTACAGAATTTCGACCCAGCCCATCACAAATTATCTTTCGATTGCTTTATCTCCTCAACCAAGCCTCCAAAGATGATGCGGTTTTCACTATAACACAGAGCATCGCGCCGCCTTTCAATTGATGCATAAATCTCAAAAATGATTTTTTTTCAGTTTTTCGAGAAAATCGTGGGCTAACCCCTTGCCGAAAAAAAGTAGTATTTTCAAAACTATTTCCCACCCAATCAAAATACACATCAAAAGAAAGGTATTTAAATGCTCTTCCCACAACTGCAAACCAAAAGGTTGTACGAGCTCTCGTTTCGGAAAAATTAGTCAAAAAGTAAAATTACAGAATTTCGACCCAGCCCATCACAAATTATCTTTCGATTGCTTTATCTCCTCAACCAAGCCTCCAAAGATGATGCGGTTTTCACTATAACACAGAGCATCGCGCCGCCTTTCAATTGATGCATAAATCTCAAAAATGATTTTTTTTTTCAGTTTTTCGAGAAAATCGTGGGCTAACCCCTTGCCGAAAAAAAGTAGTATTTTCAAAACTATTTCCCACCCAATCAAAATACACATCAAAAGAAAGGTATTTAAATGCTCTACCCACAACTGCAAACCAAAAGGTTCTACGAGCTCTCGTTTCGGAAAAATTAGTCAAAAAGTAAAATTACAGAATTTCGACCCAGCCCATCACAAATTATCTTTCGATTGCTTTATCTCCTCAACCAAGCCTCCAAACATGATGCGGTTTTCACTATAACACAGAGCATCGCGCAGCCTTTCAATTGATGCATAAATCTCAAAAATGATTTTTTTTCAGTTTTTCGAGAAAGTCGTGGGCTAACCCCTTGCCGAAAAAAAGTAGTATTTTCAAAACTATTTCCCACCCAATCAAAATACACATCAAAAAAAAGAAAGGTATTTAAATGCTCTTCCCACAACTGCAAACCAAAAGGTTGTACGAGCTCTCGTTTCGGAAAAATTAGTCAAAAAGTAAAATTACAGAATTTCGACCCAGCCCATCACAAATTATCTTTCGATTGCTTTATCTCCTCAACCAAGCCTCCAAAGATGATGCGGTTTTCACTATAACACAGAGCATCGCGCCGCCTTTCAATTGATGCATAAATCTCAAAAATGATTTTTTTCAGTTTTTCGAGAAAATCGTGGGCTAACCCCTTGCCGAAAAAAAGTAGTATTTTCAAAACTATTTCCCACCCAATCAAAATACACATCAAAAGAAAGGTATTTAAATGCTCTACCCACAACTGCAAACCAAAAGGTTCTACGAGCTCTCGTTTCGGAAAAATTAGTCAAAAAGTAAAATTACAGAATTTCAACCCAGCCCATCACAAATTATCTTTCGATTGCTTTATCTCCTCAACCAAGCCTCCAAACATGATGCGGTTTTCACTATAACACAAAGCATCGCGCCGCCTTTCAATTGATGCATAAATCTCAAAAATGATTTTTTTTCAGTTTTTCGAGAAAATCGTGGGCTAACCCCTTGCCGAAAAAAGGTAGTATTTTCAAAACTATTTCCCACCCAATCAAAATACACATCAAAAGAAAGGTATTTAAATGCTCGACGCACAACTGCAAACCAAAAGGTTCTACGAGCTCTCATTTCGGAAAAATTAGTCAAAAAGTAAAATTACAGAATTTCGACCCAGCCCATCACAAATTATCTTTCGATTGCTTTATCTCCTCAACCAAGCCTCCAAAGATGATGCGGTTTTCACTATAACACAGAGCATCGCGCCGCCTTTCAATTGATGCATAAATCTCAAAAATGATTTTTTTTTTCAGTTTTTCGAGAAAATCGTGGGCTAACCCCTTGCCGAAAAAAAGTAGTATTTTCAAAACTATTTCCCACCCAATCAAAATACACATCAAAAGAAAGGTATTTAAATGCTCTACCCACAACTGCAAACCAAAAGTTTCTACGAGCTCTCGTTTCGGAAAAATTAGTCAAAAAGTAAAATTACAGAATTTCGACCCAGCCCATCACAAATTATCTTTCGATTGCTTTATCTCCTCAACCAAGCCTCCAAACATGATGCGGTTTTCACTATAACACAGAGCATCGCGCAGCCTTTCAATTGATGCATAAATCTCAAAAATGATTTTTTTTCAGTTTTTCGAGAAAATCGTGGGCTAACCCCTTGCCGAAAAAAAGTAGTATTTTCAAAACTATTTCCCACCCAATCAAAATACACATCAAAAAAAAGAAAGGTATTTAAATGCTCTTCCCACAACTGCAAACCAAAAGGTTGTACGAGCTCTCGTTTCGGAAAAATTAGTCAAAAAGTAAAATTACAGAATTTCGACCCAGCCCATCACAAATTATCTTTCGATTGCTTTATCTCCTCAACCAAGCCTCCAAAGATGATGCGGTTTTCACTATAACACAGAGCATCGCGCCGCCTTTCAATTGATGCATAAATCTCAAAAATGATTTTTTTCAGTTTTTCGAGAAAATCGTGGGCTAACCCCTTGCCGAAAAAAAGTAGTATTTTCAAAACTATTTCCCACCCAATCAAAATACACATCAAAAGAAAGGTATTTAAATGCTCTACCCACAACTGCAAACCAAAAGGTTCTACGAGCTCTCGTTTCGGAAAAATTAGTCAAAAAGTAAAATTACAGAATTTCAACCCAGCCCATCACAAATTATCTTTCGATTGCTTTATCTCCTCAACCAAGCCTCCAAACATGATGCGGTTTTCACTATAACACAGAGCATCGCGCCGCCTTTCAATTGATGCATAAATCTCAAAAATGATTTTTTTTCAGTTTTTCGAGAAAATCGTATGCTAACCCCTTGCCGAAAAAAAGTAGTATTTTCAAAACTATTTCCCACCCAATCAAAATACACGTCAAAAAAAAGAAAGGTATTTAAATGCTCTTCCCACAACTGCAAACCAAAAGGTTGTACGAGCTCTCGTTTCGGAAAAATTAGTCAAAAAGTAAAATTACAGAATTTCGACCCAGCCCATCACAAATTATCTTTCGATTGCTTTATCTCCTCAACCAAGCCTCCAAACATGATGCGGTTTTCACTATAACACAGAGCATCGCGCCGCCTTTCAATTGATGCATAAATCTCAAAAATGATTTTTTTTCAGTTTTTCGAGAAAATCGTGGGCTAACCCCTTGCCGAAAAAAAGTAGTATTTTCAAAACTATTTCCCACCCAATCAAAATACACATCAAAAGAAAGGTATTTAAATGCTCTACCCACAACTGCAAACCAAAAGGTTCTACGAGCTCTCGTTTCGGAAAAATTAGTCAAAAAGTAAAATTACAGAATTTCGACCCAGCCCATCACAAATTATCTTTCGATTGCTTTATCTCCTCAACCAAGCCTCCAAACATGATGCGGTTTTCACTATAACACAGAGCATCGCGCCGCCTTTCAATTGATGCATAAATCTCAAAAATTATTTTTTTTCAGTTTTTCGAGAAAATCGTGGGCTAACCCCTTGCCGAAAAAAAGTAGTATTTTCAAAACTATTTCCCACCCAATCAAAATACACATCAAAAGAAAGGTATTTAAATGCTCTACCCACAACTGCAAACCAAAAGGTTCTACGAGCTCTCGTTTCGGAAAAATTAGTCAAAAAGTAAAATTACAGAATTTCGACCCAGCCCATCACAAATTATCTTTCGATTGCTTTATCTCCTCAACCAAGCCTCCAAACATGATGCGGTTTTCACTATAACACAGAGCATCGCGCCGCCTTTCAATTGATGCATAAATCTCAAAAATTATTTTTTTTCAGTTTTTGGAGAAAATCGTGGGCTAACCCCTTGCCGAAAAAAAGTAGTATTTTCAAAACTATTTCCCACCCAATCAAAATACACATCAAAAAAAAGAAAGGTATTTAAATGCTCTTCCCACAACTGCAAACCAAAAGGTTGTACGAGCTCTCGTTTCGGAAAAATTAGTCAAAAAGTAAAATTACAGAATTTCGACCCAGCCCATCACAAATTATCTTTCGATTGCTTTATCTCCTCAACCAAGCCTCCAAACATGATGCGGTTTTCACTATAACACAGAGCATCGCGCCGCCTTTCAATTGATGCATAAATCTCAAAAATTATTTTTTTTCAGTTTTTCGAGAAAATCGTGGGCTAACCCCTTGCCGAAAAAAAGTAGTATTTTCAAAACTATTTCCCACCCAATCAAAATACACATCAAAAGAAAGGTATTTAAATGCTCTACCCACAACTGCAAACCAAAAGGTTCTACGAGCTCTCGTTTCGGAAAAATTAGTCAAAAAGTAAAATTACAGAATTTCAACCCAGCCCATCACAAATTATCTTTCGATTGCTTTATCTCCTCAACCAAGCCTCCAAACATGATGCGGTTTTCACTATAACACAGAGCATCGCGCCGCCTTTCAATTGATGCATAAATCTCAAAAATGATTTTTTTTCAGTTTTTCGAGAAAATCGTGGGCTAACCCCTTGCCGAAAAAAAGTAGTATTTTCAAAACTATTTCCCACCCAATCAAAATACACGTCAAAAAAAAGAAAGGTATTTAAATGCTCTTCCCACAACTGCAAACCAAAAGGTTGTACGAGCTCTCGTTTCGGAAAAATTAGTCAAAAAGTAAAATTACAGAATTTCGACCCAGCCCATCACAAATTATCTTTCGATTGCTTTATCTCCTCAACCAAGCCTCCAAACATGATGCGGTTTTCACTATAACACAGAGCATCGCGCCGCCTTTCAATTGATGCATAAATCTCAAAAACGGTTTTTTTTTCAGTTTTTCGAGAAAATCGTGGGCTAACCCCTTGCCGAAAAAAAGTAGTATTTTCAAAACTATTTCCCACCCAATCAAAACACACATCAAAAGAAAGGTATTTAAATGCTCTACCCACAACTGCAAACCAAAAGGTTCTACGAGCTCTCGTTTCGGAAAAATTAGTCAAAAAGTAAAATTACAGAATTTCGACCCAGCCCATCACAAATTATCTTTCGATTGCTTTATCTCCTCAACCAAGCCTCCAAACATGATGCGGTTTTCACTATAACACAGAGCATCGCGCCGCCTTTCAATTGATGCATAAATCTCAAAAATGATTTTTTTTTCAGTTTTTCGAGAAAATCGTGAGCTAACCCCTTGCCGAAAAAAAGTAGTATTTTCAAAACTATTTCCCACCCAATCAAAATACACATCAAAAGAAAGGTATTTAAATGCTCGACGCACAACTGCAAACCAAAAGGTTCAAAAAGTAAAATTACAGAATTTCGACCCAGCCCATCACAAATTATCTTTCGATTGCTTTATCTCCTCAACCAAGCCTCCAAACATGATGCGGTTTTCACTATAACACAGAGCATCGCGCCGCCTTTCAATTGATGCATAAATCTCAAAAATGATTTTTTTCAGTTTTTCGAGAAAATCGTGGGCTAACCCCTTGCCGAAAAAAAGTAGTATTTTCAAAACTATTTCCCACCCAATCAAAATACACATCAAAAGAAAGGTATTTAAATGCTCTACCCACAACTGCAAACCAAAAGGTTCTACGAGCTCTCGTTTCGGAAAAATTAATCAAAAAGTAAAATTACAGAATTTCGACCCAGCCCATCACAAATTATCTTTCGATTGCTTTATCTCCTCAGCCAAGCCTCCAAACATGATGCGGTTTTCAGTATAACACAGAGCATCGCGCCGCCTTTCAATTGATGCATAAGTCTCAAAAATGATTTTTTTTTCAGTTTTTCGAGAAAATCGTGGGCTAACCCCTTGCCGAAAAAAAGTAGTATTTTCAAAACTATTTCCCACCCAATCAAAATACACATCAAAAGAAAGGTATTTAAATGCTCTACCCACAACTGCAAACCAAAAGGTTCAACGAGCTCTCGTTTCGGAAAAATTAGTCAAAAAGTAAAATTACAGAATTTCGACCCAGCCCATCACAAATTATCTTTCGATTGCTTTATCTCCTCCACCAAGCCTCCAAACATGATGCGGTTTTCACTATAACACAGAGCATCGCGCCGCCTTTCAATTGATGCATAAATCTCAAAAATGATTTTTTTTCAGTTTTTCGAGAAAATCGTGGGCTAACCCCTTGCCGAAAAAAAGTAGTATTTTCAAAACTATTTCCCACCCAATCAAAATACACATCAAAAGAAAGGTATTTAAATGCTCGACGCACAACTGCAAACCAAAAGGTTCTACGAGCTCTCATTTCGGAAAAACTAGTCAAAAAGTAAAATTACAGAATTTCGACCCAGCCCATCACAAATTATCTTTCGATTGCTTTATCTCCTCAACCAAGCCTCCAAACATGATGCGGTTTTCACTATAACACAGAGCATCGCGCCGCCTTTCAATTGATGCATAAATCTCAAAAATGATTTTTTTTCAGTTTTTCGAGAAAATCGTGGGCTAACCCCTTGCCGAAAAAAAGTAGTATTTTCAAAACTATTTCCCACCCAATCAAAATACACATCAAAAGAAAGGTATTTAAATGCTCTACGCACAACTGCAAACCAAAAGGTTGTACGAGCTCTCGTTTCGGCAAAATTAGTCAAAAAGTAAAATTACAGAATTTCGACCCAGCCCATCACAAATTATCTTTCGATTGCTTTATCTCCTCAACCAAGCCTCCAAAGATGATGCGGTTTACACTATAACACAGAGCATCGCGCCGCCTTTCAATTGATGCATAAATCTCAAAAATGATTTTTTTTCAGTTTTTCGAGAAAATCGTGGGCTAACCCCTTGCCGAAAAAAAGTAGTATTTTCAAAACTATTTCCCACCCAATCAAAATACACATCAAAAGAAAGGTATTTAAATGCTCTACCCACTCTCGTTTCGGAAAAATAAGTCAAAAAGTAAAATTACAGAATTTCGACCCAGCCCATCACAAATTATCTTTCGATTGCTTTATCTCCTCAGCCAAGCCTCCAAACATGATGCGGTTTTCAGTATAACACAGAGCATCGCGCCGCCTTTCAATTGATGCATAAGTCTCAAAAATGATTTTTTTTTCAGTTTTTCGAGAAAATCGTGGGCTAACCCCTTGCCGAAAAAAAGTAGTATTTTCAAAACTATTTCCCACCCAATCAAAATACACATCAAAAGAAATGTATTTAAATGCTCTACCCACAACTGCAAACCAAAAGGTTCTACGAGCTCTCGTTTCGGAAAAATTAGTCAAAAAGTAAAATCACAGAATTTCGACCCAGCCCATCACAAATTATCTTTCGATTGCTTTATCTCCTCAACCAAGCCTCCAAACATGATGCGGTTTTCACTATAACACAGAGCATCGCGCCGCCTTTCAATTGATGCATAAATCTCAAAAATGATTTTTTTTCAGTTTTTCGAGAAAATCGTGGGCTAACCCCTTGCCGAAAAAAAGTAGTATTTTCAAAACTATTTCCCACCCAATCAAAATACACATCAAAAGAAAGGTATTTAAATGCTCTACCCACAACTGCAAACCAAAAGGTTCTACGAGCTCTCATTTCCCAAAAATTAGTCAAAAAGTAAAATTACAGAATTTCAACCCAGCCCATCACAAATTATCTTTCGATTGCTTTATCTCCTCCACCAAGCCTCCAAACATGATGCGGTTTTCACTATAACACAGAGCATCGCGCCGCCTTTCAATTGATGCATAAATCTCAAAAATGATTTTTTTCAGTTTTTCGAGAAAATCGTGGGCTAACCCCTTGCCGAAAAAAAGTAGTATTTTCAAAACTATTTCCCACCCAATCAAAATACACATCAAAAGAAAGGTATTTAAATGCTCTACCCACAACTGCAAACCAAAAGGTTCTACGAGCTCTCATTTCGGAAAAATTAGTCAAAAAGTAAAACTACAGAATTTCGACCCAGCCCATCACAAATTATCTTTCGATTGCTTTATCTCGTCAACCAAGCCTCCAAACATGATGCGGTTTTCACTATAACACAGAGCATCGCGCTGCCTTTCTATTGATGCATAAATCACAAAAATGATTTTTTTTCAGTTTTTCGAGAAAATCGTGGGCTAACCTATTGCCGAAAAAAAAGTAGTATTTTCAAAACTATTTCCCACTCAATCAAAATACACATCAAAAGAAAGGTATTTAAATGCTCTACCCACAACTGCAAACCAAAAGGTTCTACGAGCTCTCATTTCGCAAAAATTAGTCAAAAAGTAAAATTACAGAATTTCGACCCAGCCCATCACAAATTATCTTTCGATTGCTTTATCTCCTCTACCAAGCCTCCAAACATGATGCGGTTTTCACTATAACACAGAGCATCGCGCCGCCTTTCAATTGATGCATAAATCTCAAAAATGATTTTTTTTCAGTTTTTCGAGAAAATCGTGGGCTAACCCCTTGCCGAGAAAAAGTAGTATTTTCAAAACCATTTCCCACCCAATCAAAATACACATCAAAAGAAAGGTATTTAAATGCGCTACCCACAACTGCAAACCAAAATGTTCTACGAGCTCTCGTTTCGGAAAAATTAGTGAAAAAGTAAAATTATAGAATTTCGACCCAGCCCATCACAAAATATCTTTCGATTGCTTTATCTCCTCAACCAAGCCTCCAAACATGATGCGGTTTTCACTATAACACAGAGCATCGCGCAGCCTTTCAATTGATGCATAAATCTCAAAAATGATTTTTTTTCAGTTTTTCGAGAAAATCGTGGGCTAACCCCTTGCCGAGAAAAAGTAGTATTTTCAAAACCATTTCCCACTCAATCAAAATACACATCAAAAGAAAGGTATTTAAATGCTCTACCCACAACTGCAAACCAAAAGGTTCTACGAGCTCTCATTTCGGAAAAATTAGTCAAAAAGTAAAATTACAGAATTTCAACCCAGCCCATCACAAATTATCTTTCGATTGCTTTATCTCCTCTACCAAGCCTCCAAACATGATGCGGTTTTCACTATAACACAGAGCATCGCGGCGCCTTTCAATTGATGCATAAATCTCAAAAATGATTTTTTTCCAGTTTTTCGAGAAAATCGTGGGCTAACCCCTTGCCGAAAAAAAGTAGTATTTTCAAAACTATTTCCCACCCAATCAAAATACACATCAAAAGAAAGGTATTTAAATGCTCTACCCACAACTGCAAACCAAAAGGTTCTACGAGCTCTCGTTTCGGAAAAATTAGTCAAAAAGTAAAATTACAGAATTTCGACCCAGCCCATCACAAAATATCTTTCGATTGCTTTATCTCCTCAACCAAGCCTCCAAACATGATGCGGTTTTCACTATAACACAGAGCATCGCACCGCCTTTCAATTGATGCATAAATCTCAAAAATGATTTTTTTTTCAGTTTTTCGAGAAAATCGTGGGCTAACCCCTTGCCGAAAAAAAAATGTATTTTCAAAACTATTTCCCACCCAATCAAAACACACATCAAAAGAAAGGTATTTAAATGCTCTACCCACAACTGCAAACCAAAAGGTTCTACGAGCTCTCGTTTCGGAAAAATTAGTCAAAAAGTAAAATTACAGAATTTCAACCCAGCCCATCACAAATTATCTTTCGATTGCTTTATCTCCTCTACCAAGCCTCCAAACATGATGCGGTTTTCGCTATAACACAGGGCATCGCGCCGCCTTTCAATTGATGCATAAATCTCAAAAATGATTTTTTTTCAGTTTTTCGAGAAAATCGTGGGCTAACCCCTTGCCGAAAAAAAGTAGTATTTTCAAAACTATTTCCCACCCAATCAAAACACACATCAAAAGAAAGGTATTTAAATGCTCTACCCACAACTGCAAACCAAAAGGTTCTACGAGCTCTCGTTTCGGAAAAATTAGTCAAAAAGTAAAATTACAGAATTTCGACCCAGCCCATCACAAATTATCTTTCGATTGCTTTATCTCCTCAACCAAGCCTCCAAACATGATGCGGTTTTCACTATAACACAGAGCATCGCGCCGCCTTTCAATTGATGCATAAATCTCAAAAATGATTTTTTTTTCAGTTTTTCGAGAAAATCGTGGGCTAACCCCTTGCCGAAAAAAAGTAGTATTTTCAAAACTATTTCCCACCCAATCAAAAAAAACATCAAAAGAAAGGTATTTAAATGCTCTACCCACAACTGCAAACCAAAAAGTTCTACGAGCTCTCGTTTCGGAAAAATTAGTCAAAAAGTAAAATTACAGAATTTCGACCCAGCCCAACACAAATTATCTTACGATTGCTTTATCTCCTCAACCAAGCCTCCAAACATGATGCGGTTTTCACTATAACACAGAGCATCGCGCCGCCTTTCAATTGATGCATAAATCTCAAAAATGATTTTTTTTTTCAGTTTTTCGAGAAAATCGTGGGCTAACCCCTTGCCGAAAAAAAAATGTATTTTCAAAACTATTTCCCACCCAATCAAAATACACATCAAAAGAAAGGTATTTAAATGCTCTACCCACAACTGCAAACCAAAAGGTTCTACGAGCTCTCGTTTCGGAAAAATTAGTCAAAAAGTAAAATTACAGAATTTCGACCCAGCCCATCACAAATTATCTTTCGATTGCTTTATCTCCTCAACCAAGCCTCCAAACATGATGCGGTTTTCACTATAACACAGAGCATCGCGCCGCCTTTCAATTGATGCATAAATCTCAAAAATGATTTTTTTTTCAGTTTTTCGAGAAAATCGTGGGCTAACCCCTTGCCGAAAAAAAGTAGTATTTTCAAAACTATTTCCCACCCAATCAAAAAAAACATCAAAAGAAAGGTATTTAAATGCTCTACCCACAACTGCAAACCAAAAAGTTCTACGAGCTCTCGTTTCGGAAAAATTAGTCAAAAAGTA
The DNA here is from genome assembly GCA_951509635.1 of Eupeodes luniger. Taxonomy (NCBI): domain Eukaryota; kingdom Metazoa; phylum Arthropoda; class Insecta; order Diptera; family Syrphidae; genus Eupeodes; species Eupeodes luniger. The sequence goes on from OX608074.1 coordinate 89,047,588, forward strand.
AAATTACAGAATTTCGACCCAGCCCAACACAAATTATCTTACGATTGCTTTATCTCCTCAACCAAGCCTCCAAACATGATGCGGTTTTCACTATAACACAGAGCATCGCGCCGCCTTTCAATTGATGCATAAATCTCAAAAATGATTTTTTTTTTCAGTTTTTCGAGAAAATCGTGGGCTAACCCCTTGCCGAAAAAAAGTAGTATTTTCAAAACTATTTCCCACCCAATCAAAATACACATCAAAAGAAAGGTATTTAAATGCTCTACCCACAACTGCAAACCAAAAGGTTCTACGAGCTCTCATTTCCCAAAAATTAGTCAAAAAGTAAAATTACAGAATTTCGACCCAGCCCATCACAAATTATCTTTCGATTGCTTTATCTCCTCAACCAAGCCTCCAAACATGATGCGGTTTTCACTATAACACAGAGCATCGCGCCGCCTTTCAATTGATGCATAAATCTCAAAAATGATTTTTTTTTTTCAGTTTTTCGAGAAAATCGTGGGCTAACCCCTTGCCGAAAAAAAAATGTATTTTCAAAACTATTTCCCACCCAATCAAAATACTCATCAAAAGAAAGGTATTTAAATGCTCTACCCACAACTGCAAACCAAAAGGTTCTACGAGCTCTCATTTCGGAAAAATTAGTCAAAAAGTAAAATTACAGAATTTCGACCCAGCCCATCACAAATTATCTTTCGATTGCTTTATCTCCTCAACCAAGCCTCCAAACATGATGCGGTTTTCACTATAACACAGAGCATCGCGCCGCCTTTCAATTGATGCATAAATCTCAAAAATGATTTTTTTTTCAGTTTTTCGCGAAAATCGTGGGCTAACCCTTTGCCGAAAAAAAGGAGTATTTTCAAAACTATTTCCCATCCAATCAAAATACACATCAAAAGAAAGGTATTTAAATGCTCTACCCACAACTGCAAACCAAAAGGTTCTACGAGCTCTCGTTTCGGAAAAATTAGTCAAAAAGTAAAATTACAGAATTTCACTTGCAATGAATTGCATTACAATTTTTTAATTCATAAGTTACTAACATGGTCGTGAATAAAATTTTTTAATGCAAACGTCACTAACTAGCTTTTGAATTCAAGTCAAACTTAAGCTAGAAAGTGACAGTTCGTGAAAATATACAAACCAAAGAATTTTAAACGAACCTATTAATTGGAATTCCCAACTGACTCGGCCATTTCACCCACTGCACTTATAATAAATTTTGTAAAATAATTTTGTTTTTCAATTTTTTTGATGTATTCGAAAAACCGTATCACTTCACAATGTAATTTATTCATCGAAGAATAAGGTTTTTGACATCTGGTTAAATTCTTAAAAAATAAATGTGCGATTAAAAATGTCGGGAACAAAAACTAATATTGAAATCAAACTTATCAAAAATATTGTGGCTAAATTTTAATTAATTTTTTAGAAAAATCTTGACAACTTTTTTTCACAAAAAAAAAATGATAAGAACTGGTCTTTGATTTAAGTATAATGACAAGAAAGAAGCGTTATAATTGACTTTATATTTTGTTATCGCACACAAAATATTGTTACAAATACTTTGTTGAACTTTTAGAAAAATCGACAGCAGCCACGGATTGAAAGTTATCGCTACAGAAAAAAAGCATTTACTCAATTTATTTAAAACTATAGCGGCCCGTCCCGGCTTCGCACGGGTAGACATAAATAGGTACAGGTAATGTAGTTTTCTAATGAAAAAAGAATTATTAAAATCGGTTCAGTACTTTTTGAATTTATTCGTTACATACAAAAATACAAATCTTTCCTCTTTATAACATTAGTGTAGATATTAGTATAGATAATGTATTGCATCTCTTGATGATAATACTACCTATAAAACAATATTTATATGAAGTTAACAGCTCTGTGGGTTTACATATACATTTATGGCCGACGCACGGCGCGGCGCGGGGCGCAGCGTTGGGCGCCCTAAACAATTTTATTAACATTTTGTTGTTGTACGATTTGGGCAATATCACCAAACCTTTCGCCGTATAGCTTTTTTGGGTTTTATAAAATTCCAAAGAAAAATAAGCGCCCGATCTTATTACTAAACAAAATAACTTTAAAATATTAAAAATGTCATATCTCCAAAAATGCCTCTATCGCTCAAAAACCTTTTCAGAAGAAAATGCCACAAAGCCCAAATGAATTTTAAAATACCATAACGCTCAAATTAATATTTGACATATTGCCCAAAAGATGTCATCCTCATGTGTTTCAAAAATTTGGGCATTGTGACAAGTTTTTTTGTTTATTTTGGGCAATAAGACATTTTGAGTTTTAAATCTTATCGCTCAAGCGCAAACTTTAAATGAAAAAAATGTCACACCGCCCAAAAAATCGAAACGTCAAGAGAGCGTAAGAAATATGTAAGGCTTTAGTTTACTTTCAAAAATTGAAATAAGGCCAATTTTCAGAGTGAAATAAAACGAAATTGTGTTAGAGTATAAAAAGTAAAATATGTATGGGGGGCATAATGCTCCCTACAACGCCCGTGCTTGGGCTCACTATTGATTGCGAGGTTGTTTGTATGCAAAGTTTCATTAAATCCCAATTCTTTAAATGCAAAAAAACTGTGCATAGACCAAGTTTCGCACCTAACCCAAATCCTTTAGTGAACCCAAGCATAGGGGTTGTACTGTTTATATACGCGTCTGAAAGCCTATCCACCCAAAAGCTTTTGGGGGTTATGATGTTTCTAAATTTGGGCTGTTACGACATTGAAAGTTGGTTTTGGTGACATGGCATTTTACTTAGGCTTTGTGACGTTTCTAAGTGATATTTTTTACGACGTTTCTCTTTTTGTAGTTTGTATCATTTTATGATTTGGGTTATATATAGCTACATAGGTGATAAGATATAAGAAACGATAAAATTCAAAATCGTCGCAATGCCCAAAATAAATATCAGAAAACCCAATCCATAGGTCATAAAATCCAAATTCAAAATTTAAAATTGTTTTTGGCAAAATGAGAACTAACAATTTGGGCGTTCTTTTATTTAAAATTTGTTGGGCTTTTGTGACCAATTTTGGGCTTTATGACATTTTAAGATTTGGGCGTTATGGTTTTAGGCGAAAAACCTAATGCGATGGTCGACAAAAAACATCAAAAAATGTCAAAATTTTCAATTTGATTAATCGGACAAAAATCCAAAAACTTCCTATAAAAAGTTCATGACTTTTTTTCAATCCATGTGCAATGCACTTATCAACTAAGGCAAACGTCAGCATTTTTAATGATAAGTTGTAAGCTTCATTGGTTAAATTGATTGATTAAAATTGATTTGAATCTACATTTAAATTCCAAATACTGGTGCTTTATTTTTCTTTGAAATGGAAGTAAGACACGTTCAGACAGGTTTGCTGGTTTTGTTTTTCGTTTTTCAAATCAAATATGAAATTCCACAGTACTTCAGAACAGGGGTGATTGTATGAATTTATTTTAAATAATGTGATGAATGAGTTGCTACTTTCAATATACAGTACATTACGCTTATAAGAAACTCAAAAATAGCACAACATTTGTTTCTTATTCGGAGTGACCCAGGAGTGTCAAAAATGTATCCTCTGCTTAATATTCAACCCAATTAACACAAGACAATTAATACACCCAATTTTCAGCAAAGGTGAACGCAACGGACAGAAAACAAACAACACTTGTCAAATAACACCGAACTGAAATTATCTTAAAATGTCATATTAAAATGACATTTCCATAGGTTGCTTTAAAGTTTTCTTACGGGTCTGTTCAACTTTTTTGAATTTCTTGTTTTTTTTTTAAAGTTTCTTAAATCCAACCTTTCATTGAAAAAAGAAAGTTCGTAGTTTGAGAAATGTTTCTTTTATCAGTGTTTTCTTATAAGCGATAAAAACTGTATTATAATACCTATGTACGTATTTAATTTGTTTATCGGTTATTTGATTAATTTCATTCATTTGTTTTGCGGAAGTACAATCACACTATCATACGATATCATTAAACACTGAAATAACACTGTGATTATATGTAGATATTTATGTAGATACCTAAGTCCAAAGATCTCATACTCAAGATAAATATTTGAAGCAATTTCATGATTTTGGAAATTTAGTTTTTGAGACATCGATAAAGGTTGCATAAATTCGCTCTAAGATCTTGAATTAAAAGCCAATTAGGAAATAAAATTAAAATATAAATTTTGTAAATCTTAAATGTTGCTGTGTTTTAAATTTGAATTGATTTTATTGAAGCGTTTTACAAAATCTATGGACATATAGCGGAGAGTACCGTAACTTATTCAAAAGACGATGGTAGTAGAATTTTGAGGAAAGGTATTTTTAACTATGCAATTAATAGGACTTTAAACTATGATGCCTTTTTAAAAAATTAAATAAGAGTTTTCATTTTAATATTAAAATAAAATGAGAATTTTTAATGACATTCCAACCTTCACATTTACGACTATTATATGCCTTTGATTACTTCTCAAATTCCAGGTCTAGAATTAATTTGAATCATTTGCATAACTTTGTATTTTAAGTGGGCTTAAAGAAAAAAGTTTAAAGGCTTTATACAACAAAATCTCAGTGGCCAGCGAACTTTTCTTGCAATTTGCTAATTGTTACTGCAGAATTTCCACAACTTTTGTATTGAAAATTAACAATTTTAGTGCATTGCTTGATTATATATCATACCATATTTAGTAATAATGTAGTTTTGACTTGTCAAAAGTTAAAAGATCACAGCTGCAATAAAAGCAAGTTGTTCAAAATGAATCCTGTTATTGGAAGTTTCTATATAGGTATTTAAAAGCTTCATTTCTATGTTTTTATTTAAATTTTTAAAATCATGATAGTTTGTAACTTTGAAGCCCAAATTGAATTTGTTACAAAAATGTTTCTGTAACAGAAATATGGAATCGATGTTTTTCGATAACATTTTCCTTTAAGCACTTTAGTAGTGTAATATCTTTTATAATACAAATAATTGTCCCTTACGAAAATTAAGCTTTATCTCTTCATTTTTGTTTGTCATGGGGTTTGGGACTCAGAGGAAATGAAAAACAATAATATTTGCACACTCATTAGCAATCATACCAGTAGCGGGTCTAAGAGAGGCGGGCTTAAGACTCAAAGATGTACAATAATTGCACCATATTCAAATTTGTTCAGTTTTCTTTATCAAGCCGTAACAAAATCTCAAAGCAGAAAAAAAATACAAATTCTTCTCAGTTTAGACACCATTTATAATGGCTTAACCCCTACAGCCTTCCCTTGCATCCGGCACTGGCTTTTATAACCACTTACATATTTCTGAATGTGTGTACACTTTATCAATAATATACCGTGATAAGAATAGCTTTTAATAATATAAATATGTTTACTCAATGGCATGCGTTCAGTTATCAGACACAATTGTAGCAATAACGATGACAGATTTTCCTGGTCAATGCGTACAACAAAGTTTGGGTCTTGGAAACACTTTGGTGTCAACCCTTCTGCATACTTTACTCGCTGCTCAATGTAGTCTATCGCCACCAGAAATTTGGCCAAAAGACTATGGGCCTACTTACATGGAAAAAGGTTTAGACACCTACGACTTTGTGGTAATTGGAGCTGGAACTGCTGGTTCGGTGGTTGCCAGTAGACTTAGTGAGAATCCCAAATGGAGAGTCTTGGTATTGGAAGCGGGTGGAGATCCACCGATTGAGGCAATGGCAAGTAGTGATTAGTAGTGGACTAAATATCCCAATTATTAAAGTCGTTTTCTATGTTTTTTTATAGATTCCTGCTATATTTTTTGAAGTTCAGCATTCAAAGTATAATTGGAATTACTATACCGAGCGCGATGGCAAAAGCTGCTTAGGATACAAGAATCAAACGTGCTATTGGGCCAGAGGAAAAATGATCGGTGGCACTGGGGCTATTAATGCTATGTTACATGTTCGGGGTAATAATGAAGACTACGATAACTGGGAGCGAATGGGCAATCCCAATTGGGCTTGGAAAGACGTTCGAAAAGCTTTTGAAAAATCCCTTCAGACCAATGATTCAGATTCGAAAGGTTTGGCTTGTGTAAATCAATTCGACGAACAATACCCTGAAATTAGGCGGATGTTGTTTAGCGGAGCTAAGGAACTGGGTCTGCCTGAATTTGATCTAGCAAAAGGAGATACTCACATTGGATATACTGCAGTAAGAGGAAATGTTAAAAATGGCATTCGTGGAAGTACAGGAAGTACCTTTCTAGCAAAAGGCAAAGATAGGCCTAATCTGCATGTCATCAAAAATGCCGTAGCTACGAAAATCATTTTTAACAAGCAAGGCACGCAGGTAACAGGAGTTGAATTTACCTACAATGATCATCAAAAACTATCTGTTAAAATCAACAAAGAGCTTGTTCTCTCGACTGGTACCTTAGACTCTCCAAAACTGTTAATGCTATCGGGAATTGGGCCCAAAGAACACCTTGAAAATTTAGGCATTCCTGTTTTAAAGAATTTAAATGTCGGTGATAATCTTCAAGATCATCTGATGATTCCATTGTTCTTCAAATTAGACGAAAGCACAATTGGAGCTGAAAGTATGAGAGATCAACTCGATGCTATTTATACCTACCTTGTTAATCAAACAGGGCCATTGGCTTCAATCGGGACTGTTCCAATCACTGGTTTTCTGAATTCCGATGAAAGTTCCAGCAGTCCTTATCCGGATATCTTGTATCATAACTTGTTTATGCAACGTGGAACTCCAACTTTGGAAACTTGGATGAAAGCCGTGGAATTATCCGATGGTATAGCTGAAAGTTTGCGAGAGGCTCATAGAGATGGTCACTTACTTCAGATTTTTACAAAACTTCTCAAACCCAAGTCAATTGGACAAATTCGTTTACATAGTGCTGATCCAAAAGATCCCCCAAAAATGTTCGCCAACTACTTAGACGATCCCGAAGACATAGAAACACTTCTGAGGGGAATTAAATTCCAAATGAAAATGGAAAAAACGGCAGCTTTTAGAGAACAAAATGCAAAAATTATAAAACTTGACATACCTGAATGTGATAAATTTGAGTTTAGAAGTGACAACTATTGGAAGTGCTACATGAAATATATGGGAAATACAGTTTATCATATGGCAGGATCTGTTAAAATGGGTCCCGATACAGACTCAGGTGCTGTTCTAGATTGGCGTCTAAGGGTAAAAGGTGTTAAGGGATTAAGAGTTGCAGACACCAGTATAATGCCAAGAATTGTTAGTGGAAATACAAACGGTGCAACCATTATGATCGCTGAAAGAGCAGCAGAGTTCATAAGTGAAGATTGGAATGAAATAAGTGGCCATACTGAGTTGTGAGAAAAAGTATACAATATTTGTATATAAATAAATTCTTGTATTTTTTGGCTCAATGGAAGTAATAGGCGGTATGTCAGACAGGAACGCCGTTTTCAGTTTGTGTGTAAGTTTACACAAAGATTATTACTCGACTCAAGTAACAGACTAACTTATCATCCAAGAAATATTTTTGAACATTTAATATAAAAACAACAAACTGCAGTTCGATCGAAAAGATCTTTAATTTGATTTAATTTAAAATGTTTGATTGTATTCTATATCTAAAATTGTATCTGCAAAGAAAAAAAAAACTTTTAAAACTACTTATAGAATATGATTAATTATAAGAAAAGACTAATTACCTAATAAAATTAATAAAAAAGAAATTTTTTAAACTTATTTTTTTCTTTTTTCATTATTAAATTTACAGCACATAAGAAGCATACAGCGATCGAGTCTAGACGTTAAGCAAACACTTCTTCTACTTCTTTTTTCTCTGTATTTTTGCTGAAAAAATGTCGTCTTGATAATGCTTACTGGCTTAGATTTTGAATACCGACGAAAATTTTAAAATCGGGATTTCTTTAAATACACCGCGCGCCACGTTGTAAAAGAATCAATACAAATATGACCTAAAATGTAGATAACGTTCCTTTTTACTTGCGACATAAAGGAACTATATAGTTAGTTAGTTTATATAACTTTTTATTCAACTTGATTAATACAATGTAATATAATATTATTATGTTTTTTTAGCAGAAAGTCTTAAGGTTATGGCAGTAAGCCGTCTACCAGATTGACATTTTTTTTGTATTGATAAACATTATTAATTATACAAATAAGTAATTTGAATCAAAATTAATGCAATTAAAATAAACATTAAGTTAACATGTATTTTATAACTAAAAATCTCCTTCTCTTATTCGATTTCTATATTCCAAGGCACTTTTAGTATATCTATAAACTGGTTCCCATCCTCTCTCACCATTCAAAATACTCATTATATCGTCTTTTGGTATAGTATTTACTCCAAAATAGATCCTTCGAATTTTATTAAGCATCGGACACACAGAAATGAAATGAAAAATATCCTTGCAGATATCACATAAGATTGGTAGTTCGGGTCGATGTGGTACTTAATTTAGTGGGATTAGTTCACCTCTTAACATGAAGATTGTTCTTATCATCTCAGTTTTATTCTTATCCAGAAAGTAAGTGTTTTCTTGAAGATCATATTTCACATTACTGTAGTACATTCTGTGTTGGGAAGACTGTGCCTCATTCTTGTATTTGTTGTAGTGATATTTTCCAGCTTTTTCCAGAATGTGTTCAAATTTCACCCTCAGTAAAGAGGCTCCCTCACAACGGTCAAAAATTATGTCACATCCATAGCAATCAGCAAGTTCTTGCCACTCCTGAATGCAGTGTGAGTTATTTGTTATCATGTGCTTTAGAATGATCTTTGGTAAGCGGTGCTCTTCCATTTCCATCACTTTAAGTACATATTTGAAGTGTAACCTCAACGTTACTAAGATAAGGGGTGGGCAACCTGTCTCCAGATGAATCATGTAGTTAGGGGTGCTATTAGGTGATCCAAAAATTCGTTTAATGCAGTAACGTTGGAATTTTTCTACTGGCTCAAAATAGCTATGTCCCCAAATTTGTGCAGCATACAAAAGAATCGACTGAGCTGTAGTTTGAATGACTTTTTGCTTAGAGCTATGGGATACAAATTTGTTTTGGATGCAGGGACGCCAGACTGAACTAATAGCCCGTTTCGCTTCTGATAATTTAACTTTAAGGTGTTTTTCCATATTCAGGTTAGCTGTTATCAGAACTCCAAGATACTTATATTCTCTTATAACTTCGATAGATTGCCCTTGGAAGGTCCATGCTTCGTTTCTCGAGAATCTGCCTCCACCGTTTCTGAATACGAGAATTTTTGTCTTTTCAAGATTCACAGATAAATTCCAGGCTTTACAATACTTTTCAAGTCTGTTGATCATAAGTTGCAAACTTGTAACTGAACTAGCAAGAAAAACAATATCGTCAGCATACATAAGTCCTGGAATCAGGACCGTTAACCTCAACTCCACCACCAATATCATCTGTTATATCATTTATAAATAATATGAAAAGAAGTGCGCTTAAGATGCAGCCTTGCTTCACACCCATCGTAGTTTCAAAATCATCAGATAAACCTTCTCCATCCCATACCGCAACTTTATTATTTGCGTATAAAGCTCTTATGATGTTCACAATTTTGCTACTGATACCAATCTTATATAGCTTGTAAAAGAGTGCCTCGCGTGGGACAGAGTCAAAAGCTGATTTGAAGTCCACAAATATGGCATAAAGTTTCTTATGTTTTTGTTTGTACATTTGAGCAATATTTATCACAGTGAAAACTTGATCAACTGTAGAGTAATCTTCTCTAAATCCAGCTTGCAACTCGTGTAAAATGTTTTTATTTCTGATCCAGTCTTTAAGTCTCTTGTAAATTAGAGCGGTAAATAGTTTGCAGGTTGTATTGAGAAATGAAATTCCTCTGTAGTTGGCCGGATTTGTATAGTTTCCTTTTTATGGAGCGGGAATATTTTTGATTTTTTAAAGCTTTGTGGGAAGTCTTTGCTTTTGAAAAGTCGATTATACTCTTTTAGAAGTGCTTGTGCGAATTCAGTAGTACAGTTTTCGTAGAATTCGAAGGGAATCCCATCTTGTACTGGGGCTTTGTTGTTCTTGGCATTGTTCAATACTTGAAATATTTCTGATTGTTCGAAGGGTTCATCTAGAAACACATCAATTATTTGAGGCTCTGCATACTGAATATCAAGTGACGTCTGAGCAGTGTTTAAAAGTGTTCTAAAGTGTGTTTTTAGCTCTTGTGCCTGAAGACCAGTTGCGATACTGTTTTTTCTTCCATTCAGAAGTTTGGCTGCTTTCCAAAAATCGATTGAAGATCTGCAATTGTTTATCTTTGAGATATTTTGTTGTACATATGCTAGTCTTTTTGCATGACATATGTTTTTGAACTCCTTGTTTGCATTAGCATAACAACTTCCATTTAGAACTGAGCAATCGAAAGAATCTGTTAATTCCAGTATTTTTATTTCTTTACTGTCGCACAATTCATCTTTCGACTGGAGTTGAGGATTTAAAAGCTCTGTATTCATACCCGACACAAAATTATTCTGAGAAAATTATATTCGGCCGTTGAAGTCACCAATAAGCATCAAGTTGGTGGAATCAATATTATTTAGAAGGTCGATAAGTGTATCAAAGTCACGTTGCCAGTAGTTGCAGTTGAGATAGATAGGAATTATATAAAAAGTTTGCATTTTTATTACTAGTTTTACAATATATGAATCGTTCTTTTCTTCAAATTCTAATTTTACTCCTCCAAGGTTTTTACGGTATGCTAATAGTTCTCCTCCACTTGCTCTTCCAAAAGTACTTTTTTTAATACCAGTTATCCATATGAGTTCATAATTCTTAAAAATATTAGTGTATCTATTATGTTCTATATTAAGTAAATGTGTTTTATATAGTAAAAATATGGGGAATTCTTTTAAATAGTTAAAAAATTCAACAATAGCTAATTTATTTTTCATTCCAGCGATATTGTAACTTAAAATTTTTAATTTATTTTCTTGATTTGGGTAGACGGCTGATCCTCAGAAAAAGTGCCCATCTGAACTCCCATTAGCTTTTACAGCGGATGTTTTTTTGCGATTGTGATGTATTGTTTACTCCTGCCATCCCTGAACTCGAAGCTTGGCCATAGTTTGACAGCTGTTCTGACGTATTGCTAATTTTTATTTCATTCATTAAATTTTCAATAGTATTTTTAACACCTGTTGAGACTTTTCCAAGAATTTGGCACAGAATATGAGTTCCATCTTCATTCCCACAGCGCAAACCTTTCAAAGCATCCCACGTAAAAAACTCTGTCCTCTATATGCAACCGATCGTCCCTCAAAACAATCTTTTTCTTCGGATTTTCATCTCGCAGCGGTTTCATCAGCCTGATCAATTTAGATCTCCTTTGCCGAACGTTCAATGGCAGGTCTTTATTGATGGATATACCTGAATTCTTGAGTTGTCTACAGTTGCGGAGTACACTAGATGCTATGTCGCGCGTCTTCATTTGGACGATCACTGATGATTTACGAGGATCTTGGCTTCGAATGGTGTATGCACTTTCGATATCACTGCTTGAATCCAGATTGCCAAGGCCTGCGCAAACAGACTTCGCTTTGTTTGTCATGTCATCATCTTTCTCAACAGGTAATCGGACAACCAGATTTTTTTCAGAATTTTTCTGCAGTATTTTATCCATTTGTGATTCTAGTTGTTTATTTCGATCTTCTGATTGAGCAACTTTATTTGTGATTTCTTCATATTTGGCTTTTAGTGTTGTTATTTCCGTGACTAAGAGCTGGAAGTCGTTTTTGGTCGGGAGTTCATTGATAAGCGCAGTATTATTTTCCCGTAGGATTTCTCTCAGTAATTCTGGCGTAATACTCATATTTTCGTTGGGTTTGTTATTAAAATAGCTAGAGCTTCTTTTTTCAGTGTTTTGTTTTTTTCTGGGGAGATGTCTTCTATACTTCTCTTGCTCATTTATAGGTTAGTTTCAGGGTAGTATTTATTTTAGTGATTTTTAGTCTTATTCTCTACAACTTACTCAGTATATTTACATATATACCTACTACTAGAGCAGAGGTTATAATTATTCACTTCGAACTTAAACTTTATTTTTCTATTAAGTTTTTATTTTACTTTTTTGCTTTTTTGGCTTCAATATAAAAAAAAATATTGTTGTATTGCTCCAGAAGAGTAAGGGTCCCCATAAAACTGTTGTTTTGTTTTTAATCAACTGATGTCTATAATTTTTTTCTACACAGGCTCGTATGCAGTTTAAATAATGTTTGATGATCAAAAATGTTATTATTTTTTTTCAAAATTCGATATTTTTAAAATGGGACAACTTTTTTTTTACAAAATTTCAATGTAAAACGCATATTAAAAAGCTCTAAATGAAGAATTTTTCCTCTTCCTCGGCTCCTACGCTTGTTGTTAATGATAACCATTGATAAAGCTAACTTGTTTGCAACCTACCTTACCAGATACTGGCTCCTCCAGTTCTTGAACGCGTAAATGATTCTATGGGACCAATATTTTTTTTGTACTCCAACTGTGGCGAGAGTTCTTAAAGATCTCAACATTCATACATCCGCTGGTCCGGATGGTATCCCTGCTATTATTTTGAAAAGGTGTTCTTCCACGCTAGCAAAACCACTGCGTAAGCTTTTCCATCTATCCTATTCTTCTGGGCTCGTTCCAAGTAGTTGGAAAACTGCATTTGTTCAGCCAATCCCAAAAAAAGGCGAATCTTCTTATCCCGCAAATTATCGACCAATAACACTAACGTCCCTTTTTTCTAAGGTCATAGAAACGCTGATTAATTATCAGCTTAAGAAGTATCTTGAGAAACGTAAGTTTCTTAATGACCGGCAATACGGCTTTCGTAGCAATAGGTCCACTGGTGATATCATGGTTCATCTCACCGAACAGTGGAACAAATCTTTACATCGCTTTGGAGAAAGTAAGTAAGTAAGGCATTTGATAAAGTCTGTCACTATTGCTCTCTTATCAAAAATACGTGCTTTTGGTACTGACGAATCTCTTCTTCGTTGGATTAGAAATTTCCTTTGGAACCGTTCAATACAGGTTGTTTTGGACGGATTCAAGTCTGAATCCGTTTTGTCTCCGAGCTTTTTCCTAATTTTTATATATGATCTCCTGTCTGCTACTTTTAATCCAATACATTGTTTCGCTGACGATATTACTCTTAGCTTTTCATATTAGTTTCAGATTCACATCCCTCTTCTTCGGATGTGGAACTGCAACGACTGTGTGGAATTTAATGCTCCGAAAACCCAATGCTGTCTTGTATCGTTTAAACGAGATATACCCTCCTTGCCACTATCTATGATTGGTACATGCATCAACGAAACTGAAAATCTAGACATCCTCGGAATGTGCATCAGCAACCACCTTTTGTGGAGCGTTCACATACGCGATGTCGCCAAAAATGCCGCAAGATGTCTAGGTTTTTTGAAACGATGCAAGAAATTTTTCTCTCCGTCTGATCTGGCTACAATCTACAAAACCTATATACACGTCCCAAACTTGAATATACACATGTATGTAACTCTCATCTCTGGGCTGGTGTTCCAGTAACTTATTTAAGCCCCTTGGACATTATTCAAAGAAGAGCTTTTGAAATGATTGGTGACTAGTGAAATAGCCAGTTGCATTCCTCCCCCTAAAAAGTATTTAACCGTAATATCCGCGCTTCTAGAAATCCCCATCATCTTACCATGAAGCCTTATTTCGGCTGTACTATGAAGTACAGAGATTCATTTTTAAGCCGTACTACGCGAATGCCTTCGCACGCTCTATTTTTCACTATATCATTGCAATGTTCGGGAATTCAAAATCAATGTACATCAACGCCTCCTACAACCTTTCCCTCTTTTCCTATTGCTCACACTGTGTCTTTGGCATATTAAAGGTATATAAATAAAAATTGAAAAACTTATGTATACAAAATTAATTTAAAAAAAACGCCTTAACTATAAACATTTTGAAAAATTTAGGTTTTTTTAAGAAATGAAATGGCATTCACATTTTTGAAAATAAACATTTTTTGTTATTACTAAAAGCGTTAACTAATAAATAATAACTTCAACCAATTTCAGTGATTCTTGAAAGTTGTATCCTTTTTATGGCTTTAATTTTGAACTTGTGCAAAGTATTAAATTTATTTTAGTGTTATGAAATATGATGAATCATCTTAATTAGTGCTGGAATCCAAGTTGTAGTTTTTGTTGTAAAAGTTTTCCAAGCAAAGATGAAGTATTGAAATTGAATTGTATACTTGTAATAATCCTAGGAAATTTGGGCCCATGAATCATGAAAAGCTTAGATTTAGGTGTCCTTGTCTTCAAATTGTCTGCCAAACGTTTTTAATTATGTTAAAGCCCAGTGAATATGATGGTCATATCAAAAATCTGATTAAATCCAAATTTTAACAACAATGGAAGTGCATATTGTCTTGCTGAAAAATCCAAAGAAAAGGTCCAAAAATGTTTTTCATTTTTAGAAATGACCGTTCCAGGAAACAGTTATAGTTGTTTCCATTTATTATTGAGGACAAAAGCTATAAGTCAATTGTGCCATAGTAAGTTTTAGCACCCCAAACCATTAAACCTGATGTACGGCTATGATGCCTTGTCAAAATAAGCTCATCCTTTCTCAGATCATGAAAATAAAAGTTGTTACCATCAAGACTGTCAAAATTAAAGTTTTTTTTCATCCCAAAAGACAACACGTTTCCATTGACTGCTCCAATCAACATACTCACTTGCAAAAATCATCGGATGCTCCTTGTGTATTTGCCTCAAAAAAGTTTTATTTTGTAGTTTTCTTCTCTGAATAGTATCGCAATTTTTTATTATACTGCGAACCGTTGCTGTGCTGGCTGATGCTTTTGGCCCTTAAGCACTATTCACATGAGCACGACCAACGACCAACGAATGACCGAATATTCGTCGAATTTGACATTTCTTTCACATGAGAGTTTTTAATTCGTCGCGAATGAATTTTGACTTTGACAATTGTTTTTTTTTTGTGTTTATCATTATTGTGTTTTGTTTTGAAAACAAACGATTGAGAAAATGCGGTCGAAGCTATATTTGTTTAAAAAAAAAGTTATTGGTGTCCTTGTTAATAAACAAAACAAGAAAAAGATTTCATGTGCATCCATTTAATGCAAATCGGAAAATTGAAGGAGAATATGCTTCCTTAATAAGACTGCTGGAAAAAAATCCAGAAAAATTCTTTACATACTTTAGGATGTCAAAGGAAACATTTGACTACATTTTGAGCTTGATAAAGAACAACTTGGTTGCGAAACTTACTTAGCTTTAGAAACAACATTATTTGCACCAAGGAAAAGTTAGTAATTACTTTGAGGTGAGAGCTATAGTCCATATACAACATATAGTTGTTTCAATTTTGTTAAAGGGTTATAATTTTTCTAGATTCCTAGCTAGTGGTGCAAGCTTTGTCGACCTTGCGTACAGATTTCGAATGGGAGTGTCCACCGTAAAAAAAGCAATAGATACTACCCTTGAGGCTATCAACGCCAATTGCTTAAAAATCACCATACCCAATTTGCTTTCAAAAGACGATTGGAAACAAATTTCATTAGAATTTTTTGAGCGCTCGAACTTTCCGAACATGCCTAGGTGCTGTAGACGGCAAACATGTTTTAACGTTTGCTCCAAAGAAAAGTGGAAGTTTTTATTTCAATAATTATAAAAAAACATTTTCGTACAACCTGATGGCAGTTGTGGATGCAAAATATCGATTTTTAATGGTTGACATCGGAGCTTATGGCAGTAACGCGGATTCGACAGTTTTTAGTTGCAGTCCTTTTGGCAACGCCTGGCTCAATAATCCTATACAGAACTGAATATTCCAGAGGATTCACCTCTTCCTGAAACAACCACAAAATTACCCTATGTTATCATTGTAGATGAAGGCTTTGCACTGAAGTCAACAATCTTGAGACCTTTTTCAGCCCGAAATCTCTCACATAGGGAAAGAATTTTTAACTATAGGCAATACTTAAACATTTACACTTGTAAATATGTATTTACATATTTGATTAACCTTTTACTTTTACATCAGATTATCCAGAGCTAGGAGAGTGGTTGAAAATGTGTTTGGCATCATGGTCCATTCTTGGAGAATCCTCCTGAAACGCTTAGAAGTTGGCAAAGAATCAGGTCATCGAATAATTCTAAGCTGTTTCATCCTTCACAATTTTCTCAGACAAAAAAACGATAGACATATGTTTGAACAAGAGAATCCTATCCAGGATTCAGAAGATTCGATTTTAACGTCAACACCGGCTTCAGGATGTGATGTTCGAGGAAAGTTTGCTAACTGGTGCTTGGAGGAAGGAAGTGTTAGCTTTCAATACGATATGGTTTAATGAAATAATATTTATTAAAAGACGTTATTCATTTAAACAAAAAGAAATTATTTTCAATTAACTTGTGCCTTTTCTATATTTACAAAACAAAAATAAAAAAAATTTACTCCATAATTTAAACAAACCTTACAACTAATCTATATTATTATTATTATTTATTATAATATTATAAATGCGAAAGTAACTCTGTCTGTCTGTTACTCAATCACGCCTAAACTACTGAACCAATTTGCATGAAATTTGGTATGGAGATATTTTGATACCCGAGGAAGGACATAGGCTACTTTTTAGAACATGTTAAACTTATCGTACACTTATATTAACGCGGGCTTCGCGCGCCACATGCCTCAAGCCCTCAATGTTAGACGCAAATTGTGGCTCCCACCAAGTTCCACAAATAATAATTTTAAACCTAAACTTTGCTATGCACGCGATAGACGTGGCAGGTGGCGGCGGCAGTAGTACGGCGCGGGGGGAGGACATCAGTGAGTGGGTCTACCCGAACGGGCACACACGTAAGAAATCACAACTGTTTTTCCCATGGACAATTATATGAAGCGTGCTCACGAGTCCCAAACCCACAAAATCTTTACGTTCTGGCTAAGGAAGGAAAAACAAAAAACGTCGTATATAAAAATGTATTGCACCTATCTTCTTCTTAAAATGTATTAACCTAGCCTAACCTATGACAATCACACTTAGTATGGCCTCATCTCATCTCGGCACAATTCAAACATACGTACAAAAAAGTACAGCTCAGGTTTTTTCATACTAATATCCAAAAAAAAATATCGAATGCCTACGAAGTCGCGGGTAAAAGCTAGTTTGAAATAAAAATAAACAGAAATAAAAATATGCTTCCTGCACTAAAAAAAACTAATACAAAAAACAAGCAAAAGTAAAATAAAATTTCAGTAGTCTTCAAATTCAATTTGATGAAAGACATTCAATGTCTGCGTCTCAAGTTTTGACTGCTTTCTCCGGGTCCAAGTACTTGCACGTTGTGCGAGCGACAAAAAAAATTTTTCCAGCGGAATTGACTCTGGGTCATTGATTTGAGTCAATGCCGCCAAAAACTTTTCGGTATCGGACTCCCTTTTTCTCTTTCTTGCTGGTGGTGATGGTGTTTCTGAAGTCCAGCACGAAACCGTAGGGAATGAGTCTTCGGTATCTTCCTGCAGTTGGAATGAGTTTTCATTTTCTTTTCCCCGTGCCATATTCCGGACAGTTCTAGAAAACAAAGACACACACAAACATTAACTAAAAACATTCAACAAAAACTATTTTTAAATTAAATTGGCACTTCAATATTCGGAACTAAAAACTTCATAATTTCAAAATACGGCCATGGCTTCTTCGCATATGCCTGCGACCCACTCGGCACATTTTTTCACTTTTAAATAATATTTTGAGAATGCATCTCTCAAATTCTTCCATCTGTCTTTGCACGTTGTTACTGAAATAAAAAATGTTTACTTTAGCGCATGAAATATTCCCTACAATATTTTTTTTAATTACCATCTGCATTCAAAACATATCCAATGTATTTCCAAATGTTTTCCTTCTTATTTCTATCGGAATAGAAATGTTCGGCTTTATTGTAAAGCACTGGATTGGCCTCCACCTACAAAATTAACCGTTCATCAAACTCCTGGAATTATTTTATATATTTATGATACTCATTTGTCAATCAAATTTTCTTAACCTTTTTATCCATATTTTTTCAAGGAGCTAAACCATTCACCAACACCAACATCAACACCATTCACCACCGAAACCAAAACAGGAATGGTCAGTTAAGTCCAGTGACCCTAGTATGTTCCCTAAAATCAACAAGATATTCAGGAAAAAGAACGACAATGACCTTCCGTGTCTGAAACTTCAAAGAACTGACGAGAACACAGACGTACTCAGGACAGCGCAAATAGATCCAGAAGAAGCCATCTTTGACGATGACTTTTTTATAATTGAAGATCCGAAGGAAAAAGTGGAGGCGGTGGGAGCTGCTTTCCAGCAAGTATACAAGGTGAATGCTAGCATTCGCCCCAACCACGACCTGGAAAACAGAGCCCTACTTAATCATTTTTACCTTCGAAATGATATAACACAATGGCGATCTGAGAACCGCGGTTTTGTGCGGTTCAATGACGATTCTTTGGCAAATGCCATAATCGCCGAGCAAACGGGACCAAGTCCCTTGTTACTAACGAAGGTTGAGCTTCAGCTCATCTTCAACTCAATAAAAAATAAAAAGTCAGCAGGTGTCGATGGTATATCTAACGTTGTACTAAGACATTTACCGATGGAGGCAATTGACATTTACACCACACTCTTCAACAATGCACTGAATAATGCATATTATCCAGTGCATTGGAAGACCGCTGTGGTTCATCCTCTCCCGAAAAAGGGAAAGGACAGCTCCAACCCGTCAAATCTTCGGTCGATAAGTCTTCTTCCGAGCATCAGCAAAGTTTTCGAAAAAATAATCAATAGGGCTCTGACTAAGTGGGCAGCGGACAACAAAATAATTCCGGATAAACAGTTCGGGTTCAAGGCAGGTCATGACACAATTCATGCTGCGTCTAAACTCGTTTCTGATATCCAATGGAATAAAACAAAACAACAATGCACAGGTGCTGTTTTGGTTGATTTGGAAAAGGCCTTTGACACCGTATGGTTAGAGGGTCTTTACCTAAAACTGAGCAGGCTTGGCATAAGCAAGCCATTGTTGTATATACTTTATGATATGCTTAACGGTAGAAAGTTTGTTGTCAAAAGTGGCAATGTAACTTCTACCACTACATTCTTAATTAAAAATGGTCTTCAACAGGGAGCGGTGAATTCGCCGATTCTCTTCAGCATTTACACCAGCGATCTGATAGGTAGTCTTACAAAGGCAATTGCGTATGCCGACGATCTAATTGCGTACAGAACGGCCCGAAAGGTTGAGGTTATTAGAATTCTCTTGCAGCGTGATTTCGACGAGATTCAGCGATATTGCGACGACTGGAAACTGAAAATAAATGTCCAAAAGTCGGAGACAATTCTGTTCCGGACTCCGTTGGCTAGGGCCACGAGGGATACGTGCAAGAATTGGCGCAAGATGGTCATCGTTGATCTTCACGGGCAGCCATTAGCGAGCAAAAGTGTAATGAAGTACCTCGGTATCTGGTTAGATCAGTATTTATATTTAGACAGACATATAAATGCTGCTCTGACCAGGGCCAGAGGAGCCTTCGCTCTGACGAAACGGCTGTTTTTTAGCAGTCGGCTTGACCCCAGAGTGAAGGTAATTTGCTACATGGCCCTCATACGGCCGATGATCGTTTATGGTTGTCCTGTGTGGTTCAACGTTGCCCCTTCCCAGATGGAGAAGTTTCGGGTGTTCGAGCGGCAGTGTTTACGACGCTGTACCGGCTTATATCGAACAGCCGAATCTTCTTACGTGCATTACTATTCCAACGAGGTCCTATACAACGGGGCTCGAATCAACAGAATTGACAATTTCGTGATAAAACTCGTTCGAGGTCACATTGCAAGGGCTATGTCTTCGACCAACAATTTAATTTTCGGGGCGTTCTATCCGAACGACGAGTATTTTGAAAGTGCACGCTTGAGCGGCTTCATTCCACCAGAGGCATTCCTCTTCTTAGACAAATGCGGTCTGATACAGGATAGATTGGCAGTTCCGCTTATCTACCACGTCAGACGACGAACCGTGGATAGGCGACTCCTGTACAATCGGGACGTCATGTTACAAGGCGGAGCAGAGCTCCTTCGGTTCAGTAGGGCTGTGTCCGAACGGGACCGAACTGATAGGGTGAAGCAGGAGAACCAGTTTTGGTGGCTTCAATCGGCAATTGATAGTGGGTAGTCGGGATGGGGTTTAAAGCCTTGGCCGGCTTACATACTTGTTTTATAGTTTTAGGGTTTAGTTTTAAGTAGAATAGGCATGGTGGCACAAAAAACAAAGAATACAAAAAAAAAAAATACAAAAAATACAAAAAAAAATACAAAAAAGAAAAATACAAAAAAAAAAATAAAAAGAAAAAACATGGAATAAAAAAATAAGACAACAATATATGAAAAACAAAAAACGTTAGATAGTTAGATTTGCTGCTGTGGTTGTTCTAGTTTTAAGTAGTTTATAGGTAGAATAGGTAGTTTTAGTTAGCTTTAAGTTTTATTTTAAGGACCTTATTTTAAGTAGTTTTTAAGTAAAAATAAAAAAGGACATTGATATTAGTTTTTTTTTTGAAATTTTCTAATGAATACAAAAATAAATAAAATGAATTAAAGTTAAATAGATCTTAGGGCCGAAAGGCATTAGCATTAAGTATTATTGTTTAACTTAGAGTGTCCGTATGGGACCAGTAAGTTAGTTGTAAGTTATGGTTAATTAGGCTAGTTTTATGAATTTTTGTCTAGCTTTAAGATAGGTTTAAGATTGAATTAATAAAAATGAATCAAAAAAAAAAAAAAAAAAAAAAAAAAAAAAAACAGGAATGATTTTTTATGCGTTGCGAGTGTGGATAATGTGGAACGCGAATAAAGTTTGACAGTTCGTATCAAATACTATTTTTTTCGCGACGAATAAATTTGTTTTTTTAAATTTATTAATATATGATATTAAAAAGTAAAAGTATGCATCATAAATCAAATAGAAACTATATTCCTATCGTTTTGTTAAGAATTTGTGTGAAAACATGTCTTCAAACGTATATAAACTCACATTTTGTATTTTATTCGTCGTTCGTGAATACTGTTTTACTTTAGTTACTTTAGTCGCTAGTATAGTGCAATTTGAGGCAAGCTATAGAAGAAACCACTTTTATGGTTTTGATGTTGATTTGACATCCTGGTGGTAAGCAGTGTAAAAAAAACGAAAAAAGTAAGTTCCCCTTTTGTTTGTCCTCCGATTGTGTTGAAACTTGGAAATTAAGATTTTAAGCCGATTCGTTATATGCATTTTTTTTTCATTTTCGTTAAAACGAAAAATAATTCTAGTCTCCAAAAATATTAAACATTTTTTTTCGAAATTCCATACCTCGAAAATAAATCATATTTTTAATAAAATTCAATTGTTAAAAGTTTATTCATAAGCTCAAAACAACTGCATACCAAAAATGTTTTTAAACTCAAATTGAAAAATGTTATGTGTACAAAATAAATTTAAAAGCAAACCTCTCTTTGGATACATAAGGAAGTTCGTTCGACCCAGTCGTGCATTTTAGTACCTTAAAGTTTTGAAATTTTATTTAATTTTAACAAATTTTGTGTTTTTGTTCGTGAACTTCTTCATAATGAACTCGTTGAAATTCAAGTTTTGGTCATTAGTTTTGAAACTTGAAGTGCTGACTACAAGACCTTTTATGTGTGTAGTACTTCAGAAAAAGAAAAGATTCATAGATTTTTACACAAATATTAAAAATTTACCTTGTGGAGAGTACATAATTTGAGAGTGAGAACAAAAATCTGAAAAAAAGAATTACAAATATAGTCCTTAACCTCAACCTGACTTCCATGATTAACTTATTTGTCAAAACCAACCTTCAACAAACTACACTCAATTAAAATTACAAATTTTTTTTTCCTGAAATCAAGACTTTTTAATTAAATTTTCTCTTCTAAATAAGTTTCTGTGGAGCTGTAAACATTTACATTTCTAATGGGGATGATAGGTGTACCAGTACCTATGCAGTTAATCACATGCTTCGTATATGGTGGGTTATATATCTTAATTTGCATAATAATGTTAATTCACACTTGCAAATTTAATACCTTCCTTCTACTAGCAATGTGGTTGTGTAAATTACATACACAACTTCACATTGAATCAAATTATGCAAATGTGAAAGTTTATCGTTACTGGCGTTTACTCCAAGAATAGCTATATCTAGCAAGAATGAATCAGGAGTTGTTTCATAATGATGAAGTTCTTTGATCTTATATGACTGATTTCAATTTGCATATATGGTAATGTTTCAAGAAAGGGGGTAAGTAGTATTTTTTGTTTAGAATTTGTAGGCTCCCGCCAGAGGGTTATTGGGTTCGAAATCAACAACATTACAAAATTCCCAAGTTCTAAGACTCAATCTTAATTTTATCATTGCAATAGAAGCTTTTTCGATGAGAAATAACAACTTTGTGTCAAATAAATTTGAAACCCAGGATATTTTTTGAAAAACAAAGATTGGATAATAAAACCCATGATTAAAATTTCAATGTCAAATATTACACTATATGCTTATGCATTAAACGAAAGTGTTAACTAAGAGTTAAAGACAAACGAAAATATATTGTTTAATGTCTAATTTTACTCTAAAATAAATACAACACTGATTTTTCTTATTAAATTCTTCTTTTATTAGTAACAAAACTTAGTAACAAAACTTGTCTTTCTCGATCGGCGTCCTTAATAATAATAATGGCGGTTTGTTTTTTTTTACAAAGCCATCTGCTCTTTTCTTTGTAGCTTTTGTATTACTTGAAGTTGGTTGTAATTCAGGAAAGTGAGTTCGAGATGGCGTTGGCAGTAGCTTCTTTGTTAAGCTCATGTTACATTTAAGTTATTTGCAAACAAAACCAATCAAATAAATTACATTACAATTGTCTGATTTAAAATTATCTTTAAAGTTTCTGAAGTAGCCTTATCTTGTGATTATACAACAGGACAAAATTAAAAAATATATGATCCACGATTAGCAAAATTTTACCAATATTTTATTAACTTACTTACTTACAGTCTTGTGTGAACTAGAGCCTCACATTATGCTAGTAATTGCACAGATTTTTGAAAGATAATGCCGCTGGTGTTGACGTGGGAGCTCTGCACTATTCTTTCAAGTACGATGTTAAAAAAATCGCATGATAGCGCATCATCTTGTCTAAAGCCTTATTTGACATCGAAAGGTTCTGTTAAGCTGTTTCCAGTCTTTATGGAGCAACATGAATTCTCCATCATGGTCATCCTGCACAAACGGACGAGTTTGGCAGGGATGCCCAAAACTAGACATGGCTCTATACAGCTCGTCCCTGTAGATGCTGTCATATGCGGCCTTGAAATCGATGAAAAGATGGTGGGTGTCGATTTTATGTTCTTGGGTTTTTTCCAGGATCTGCCGTAATGTGAATATTTGATCGACTGTGGACTTTCCTGGTCTAAAACCACACTGATAAGGACCTATCAGGTTATTTAACCAATCGAAATTTCGACTCAGTGCGAACATATTTGAGATCACTTATTTCGGACTTTCATTTTTATGTCCACTTCAAAAAGTGCAACTATTAGTTTTTAAGCAACAAGATATTATCTTGGTTTTGATATGAAATTTTAACTGACCTTGATCAAAGCTAAGAATTTGCAATAAAGTTGGTCTATCAATATTTGTGATAAGCCAAATAATCAGGTTTGGAGATTATCACCGACATGTACATTTGGGAAAATACGGATACTGATACTTTTCAAGTGCTCTTCGAAGAATCAACAGAACAAGTAGATATTTGGCGATGTTTTTACCGAGAGCTGTTGTTGATAGTTGTAGGCAAAAGTCACTCCTGTCACTTGTGCTCCATGTTCATCAAGGTTGATCTTCTACAATATTATGAGTCACATGAAGATTTTGTATATCTTTGGATTTTTATTTTTCTCCTTCAAAACAATATATCCCATATAGACACCTTTCTTAAGAACATCAAGTTTATGCACTCCCAGTTCAATAGCTCCATTTAATTACTTTTCCCGCACTTCGGAGTAGTTCTCTTTAAAATAATGAACGAAGGCAGAACGATCTGTATTATTTGTCTTAATTGATTTTTTAAAAGCTTATCTTAGAATGTGCTTGTTCCTACGGACATAGAATATCATTTCATTGATAACCCCACTGATATGTATCATTTTTCCCTAAAGGTAGTAACAAATATAATTCTTGTTTTACAAGCAGCTTTTGTCATTTGGCTTATGGCAATAATTCCGCAATGGAAAATGTTGGTTGATGAAATATGTAGCAGAAATCTGAAAGAAACAAAAATCGGTATTAAATGTTGATGTTATTTGTGTCAATATTTTCACTAAGTCTAATGACAACCACCGAAAAAAATCTTATTGACAGTTTTTTTACAAAAAATTAACAAAAGTTTGTAAAAATTGATTTTCGACTCAAATATCTTTTCAAAAATTTGAGATAATGACTTCTAACTAATTTTAACTTATAATAAATATTGTTTTCAACATTCGATAAAATTTTGAGAAAAGTCAAATTGACAGTTTTTTTTACAAAAAATAAAAACCTAAAAAAAAAATTATAAAAGGTGGTAAAAATTGATTTTCGACTCAAATATCTTTTCAAAACCTTAAGATATTGGCTTTAAGCTACTTCCACCTTTAAAAAAATATTGTTTTCAACGTTCAGTAAAATTTTGAAAAAAATCGAGTTGACAGTTTTTGTACAAAAAATTAAAAACCTAAAAAAAATTTAACAAAAGTTGGTAAAAATTGATTTTTGACTAAAATATCTTTTAAAAAATTTGAGATAATGACTTCTAACTAATTTTAACTTATAATAAATATTGTTTTCAACATTCGATAAAATTTTGAGAAAAATCGAATTGACAGTTTTTTTTACAAAAAATAAAAACCTAAAAAAAAATACTAAAACTTGGTAAAAATTTAGTTTCCACTCAAAAAGCTTTTCAAAAATTATAAATATTGGCTTCAAACTTATTTTATTTCACAGAAAATATTGTTTTCGATATTCAGTAATTTTTTTTATAAAAATCCAACAGTCCGTTTTTTCATGAAAAATAAAATCTACAAAAAATAGTACCCAAATTTGGTAAAAATTGATACATATAGACAAACTTTTAAACAAGACAAATCGACAGAAGGGATGGGAAGTTATCAGTGTGGGTCGCATCCCAGCCTATTTTTTCGTTTTATGCAATGATGATATCTATGCTACTGCTACATATGTAGTTTATTTTTTTTTTTACTCAAATTGATTCAATCAATTTCTATCAAAATGAAAAGTAAGATTGTGTGTATCACAATGGGTTCAGGTGGTGTTGTTGACAACAATGACGATAAGAACGTTTTGTACAAAAATATATTTGTTTGGATAATAAAATACATAAGAAATATATTTTGTTTCGTCTTCACTTCAAATAACGTGAATTCTTTTATTTATGAGAAGAATATAGAAACCTTAGGCTAACGAATATTGTAACTTAAACTTATAAGAGGTTTTAACTAAAATACTCATATAAATTATACTCATGTTACAATCAAATGTGAAGTAAGACTTTGACTACTTGAAAAGGTATTGAGACAGTCAGTCAGTAAAATTTTTGTAATAACATGTTTCAAAAAGGTCTAATGCTATGAAGCTGAATAGTTGATTTTACAAATGTTGGGAATTTACTCATTTTATTAAGACTAAAGTTAGAACTCGTCAAAAACCACTTGAATAATTACAATAATTTCTATAGGTCTAGTCTTGAAATAAACACCTTATTTCCACACTCTTTGAATACGTAGGATGGAACCAAGCAAATTTGTTCCATTTTTAACATGGTGCATTCATCTGGGCATCTGGCCCGTATTTCTTAGAGCTGCTATTATATAAAAGTAATCGGTTGAAGTCCTTACGGATAAAAGTTTCAAGTAATGAAATAGTTTTATTTAAAAATCTAGCTTTGTTAACGAGATTTTTAGTCGAGCACCAGTTTTTACCAATTTTAGTAGCATTTTTTAAAAGTTTTTTATTTCTCATATAAACAAATACAAATTGGATGAATGAAATTAATTTGAGAGATATCGAGAACAGAACATCAATTTTTACCAAATTAACGTACTATTTTTTGTAGATTTTATTTTTTTTATAAAAAAACGGACCGTTGCATTTTTATAAAAAAAATTACTGAAGGTCGAAAACAATATTTTCTGTGAGATAAAGTAAGTTTTAAGCCAATATTTTTAATTTCTGAAAAGATATTTGAGTCCAAAATCAAGTTTTACCAACTTTTGTTAATTTTTTTAGGTTTTTATTTTTTGTAAAAAAAACTGTCAATTTGATTTTTCTCAAAATCTTACCAAATGTTGTTGAAAACAATATTTTTTGAAAGATAAAATAAGTTTGAAGCCAATATCTCAAATTTTTGAAAAGATATATGAGTCGTAAGTCAATTTTTTACCAACTTTTATTAGCTTTTCTATTTTTTGTAAAAAAAAAACTGTCAATTCGATTTTTTTCAAAATTTTACCGAATACAGAAAACAATTATTCTTATAAATTAAAATTTGCTTGAAGCCATAATCTCAAATTTTTGAAAAAATACTTGAGCCAAAAATCAATTTTTACCAACTTTTAGTAACGTTTTTTTAGGTTTTTATTTTTTTTTAAACTGTCAATTCGATTTTTCTCAAAATTTTACCCAGATATCAAAAAAATTATTTTTCGTTGCACAAAATTATTTTGGAGACAAAAGAATTTTTTTTTCGTAAAATATTCGAGTAGGAAATTATTTTAAAGCTCTATTTTATATTTAAAAACCCCAAGTTAAACGTTTGAACAAAAATATCTTCAGCTTATTTTAAGCTCCAACAAATGAAACACATCTGCATTTTTGTCTTCATAAAGAAGTAGTGTGATTGAAAAATTGAAAAAGTGCATCTAAAAGAGGGGTTGAAAAAATGTTAAGATTAATGCAATGACGACAATCTGGTTCACAAAGTTCCAACATACACCCAGCTAAGCATATCTGGTGATAAAGCAATTTAGTAAATTGCGTTTTCCATATGCAGCGCCGCCGCCGCTGCAGCAATATAACACCATATGGTTGTATAAGATAGATTAACTGTCAAAGAAATTTTAATTTTCATTAAATTTGTCAAGTGCTTTGTTTTTTTTTTAGTGCTGCTTATTTAAGCTTTTGACAAATTGTTGATAGAAACTAGAGACAGCAAAGACATTTGTAAGTCTAGGAAAGTCATATTTACAATGCGTGTGGTTGCACTTAAATAAAATATTAATGAAAAAAAGATGTGAACTATAATTAGAACTACTTCAATTACATGTGTCGAAAGTCACAACATTAATATAATGTTGTGGCCAATAGTCCAGCTCCCTTGGGTCCGGGATTATGTTTAACAAATGATATCAAACAAGTGGCCTCCACCGCTGGGTCAAATTAATTTCCTTCGATAGGCCCAATTTTTGCAGCAATTAGAGCCTTATGTTAGCAATAATATTCTCTTCCAAGTCGTCAACCGTCTCGGGCTTATCTGCGTAGACAAGCGACTTCACATAACCCCACACCAAATACTCCAGCGGTGCTAAATAGCTAGGTCTTGGAGGCCACGCCAGAAGTCCACAAAGCGAAGCACGGTAATACGCTCACCAAAAGTTGTCTTCGTTAACTGTATGGCATATAGCGCCATCTTGTTGGCAACAAAGGTCGTCCACATCAACATCCAGAAATTCAAGCACGAAAAAGTCATAAGTCATAGCTCTATAGCGTTCGCCATTGACTGTTGCAATATGACCGACTTAATTTTTGGAAAAATATGGGCCAATGAATGATTCCCTCTTCCCATAGAGCTTTTTTTGAGAATTTACCGGTGGTGTCTCAAAAATGGATTGTGAATTACGATCACTCCAAATTCAAAATTTGCTTCATCGCTGAAAAAAAATGTCTTGTGAAAGTCATCTCGTTTCGGGCTTATTCATCGAACGTGCTATGCACTTGATGGTCGTTTGGTTTCAATTCTTGCACAAATTGGATTTTGTAAGCCCACAAACCAATATTTTTTAAACAAACTAAACTGAGCATTAATCAAATGACAGCTGTCAACAAATTCAACTCCGAAAAATTTATTTCCACGTTGAAAACCACAAGTTTAAAAAAAACACCCGTTTTAACACTCCCCTCCCGTGCTTAAGTTTTGTAGTTGTTCGAGCTCGCACTCGCATTGATTATAAAAAGTTTTGCGCTAAAATTATGCGTTCAGTGGTTCGTTCGCATACTCAAAACCACCTATCTAATTACTACCAAACAACTTAACCAAATTGCGCATTTTCGTTTTATGTTTTTAAAATTTATTTTTCTCTTCTCTTACAAGAATTTTGTTGTTCCTTACAACTCTCTCTTTTATCGTTACTGAATTTTATTTGCATAATAAATTTCGAAAGAACAGTTTATTTAGTTAGAACAAGGTAGGTAACATCTCAAAACATTTAAATTTAACGTTGAACAATGTCTGCCGAGTGCTGACTACTGGATTTAGCATTACAATAATTTTAATGAATTCAATTAATTCATTGAGGAAATGTAATGACTTAGGAATTTCTAATACAGTGTGAATTTTAAAATTGAAAGTAAACTGCAAAATGTGAAATAGAAAGAAATGGGTATACCCTACCGAATGCAAATTCATTAGAAAGAAGGATGAATTTCAATTCTGAATGCCAAGGTTTCAAAATATTGTACAAGTTTTGTTTTATTAAAGTTGAAAAACTAAAAAAGATAGAGAGAAATGTTCACTTACTTTCATTTAAACTGATACTAATAGGTGAGTGATGGAGTGGGTGAGCTACAGAAGAAAACCATAAGTTCCTGAGGTAATCTAAAGTCAAAAACTTATTCGTTATCACTTAATGTTCAACTTAAGACGTTAATGATTTATGATATCCTTTATTTAACAAGCTGTAACTTTGATTTTTAATAGTTTTCACGTAATTTATGAAAAAACGGACTGTTGGATTTTTATATCGAATGATATAATGAATATCGAAAACAATATTTTCTGTTAAATAAAATAAGTATGAAGCCAATATTTGTATTAAAAAGCTATTTGAGTCGAAAGTAAATTTTTACCAAATTTTAGTATTGTTTTTTTTTTTAGGTTTTTGATTTTTTGTAAAAAAAAACTGTCAATTCGATTTTTCTAAAAATTTTATCGAATGTTGAAAACAATATTTCTTATAAGTTAAAATAAGTTAGAAGCCATTATCTCAAAGTTTTGAAAAAATATTTGAGTCGAAATCAATTTTTACCAACTTTTACTAATTTTATTTTAGGTTTTTATTTTTTTGTAAAAAAAACTGTCAATTCGATTTTCCCAAAGTTTTTCCTAATGTTGAAAACAATATTTCTTATAAGTTAAAATGAGTTTGAAGCCATTATCTCAAATTTTTGAAAAGACATTTGAGTCGAAAATCAATTTTTACTAACTTTTGTTAATTTTTTTTTCGGTTTTTAATTTTTTGAAAAAAACTGTCAATTCGATTTTTTTCAAAATTTAACTGAATGTTGACAACAATATTTTTTGAAAGATTAATGTAGTTTAAAGCCAGTATCTCAAAGTTTTGAAAAGATATTTGAGTCGAAAATCAATTTTTACAAACTTTTATTAATTTTTTTTTAGGTTTTTATTTTTAGTAAAAAAAAACTGTCAATTCGATTTTTCTCAACATTTTTCAAAATGTTGAAAACAATATTTCCTATAAGATAAAAAGTTTGAAGCCTTAATCTTAAGTTTTTGAAAAGAAATTCAATTTTTACCAACTATGAGTATTGTTTTTTTAGGATTTTATTTTTTATAAAAAAAACGGTCAATTAGATTTTTCTCAAAATTTTATCAGATGTCAAAAACATTATTCTTCGTTGCGCAAAATTGTTTTGGAGATGAAATCATATTTTAGTCGTAAGATTTTCGAGGTGACAAAATTTTTTTTCAGTTTTTTTGATTTATAAAACAAAACGTTAATTGGATTTTTTTCCAAAAATATAATTGTTTTGTATCATGTTACAATATATAATATAAAATTTAATTCAAGTCTCTAGCGTCATTGGTTCATGAGATATTAAGGTTTAACCATCATTTTCACCTATTTTTTAAACTGCTAAGGTAAAAACCCACACACGCAATTTTCTTGAGAGCCCTTTCTGCATCTTTCTGCTTTTTTATCTGTGTAACAAAATCTTTTTGAAGTCAATATCTCTACTGGTTCTTGAGCTATGGACGAAGAAAAAAACGTCGCGAACGTACGGACATACGGACATACGAACGTACGTACACACACACGCACAGACACCTTTCTAAAAATCTTTTATTTGGACTCTAGGGACCTTGAAACGTCAAGAAATGTCAAAATTTTCAATTTGACAAATCGGACCCATTACAATAATGGGAAGTTAAAAAGTGAAACTTTTGGTTAAATTAAAATTGGTTAAATAAAATTGAATTAAATTTTATATTATATATTGTGATGTCAAACAAACTAATATAATTTCGGAAAGATTTCAATTAAAGGTTTTTTTATAAAACAAAATATTTTACGCACAAGAAAATATCTCCAAAATAATTGTATGCAACGAAGCATAACGTTTTTGATGTTTGGTAAAATAAAAACCAAAAAAAAAACTTTACTAAAACTTGATTTTTGACTCAAGTATCTTTTCCAAATTTTAAGATATTGACTTCAAATTAATTTCATCTTATAAAAAATATTGTTTTCAATATTTAGTAAAATTTTGAGTTAAATGGAATTGATAGATTTTTTTTTATAAAAACTTAAAACTTTAAAACAATTACTAAAACTTTTATTTCGATCTTTTCAAAAATAAAATATATTGACTTCAAACTAGTTTTGTCTTATAGAAAAAATTGTCTTCGACATTCAGTAAAATTTTTATAAAAAAGTCAGTTATTTTTGTAAAAATTAAATTTTACAAAAAATTGTACATACTCAAAATTATTTATTTTTAATATTCGATTCCCGATATCTGCTGAAGGTATTGACTTCAAAATTCATTCTGCGATAAATTTTCTGAAAAAAAAACTAATATTAAGAAATACAAACTTTGAAGAAATGCTATTAAAATTGGTTTTCGACTAAAAATCTCTGTAGCAAAAATTGATTTTGAAATTAAACTATTTCATCATATTCAAAATATTGTTATTAATTTTCAGTTCAGTTTTTAGAAAAATTCAACTGACAACTTTTTTAACAAAACACGAAAACCTACAAAAATAACAAAAAACTAATAAGAAATGGTTATCGACTCAAGTATTAGGAGAACAAAGAAAGATATTGACTCCAAATTATTTATCTCACAAAAAATATTGTTATAGATCTCAGCTTCTTTTTAAGGTATTGTGAAGCATCACCATAACCTTATCTCTCACGCAGCTTCCAGCTATAGCGTTTAAAGGTGATAAATCACAAGATCCCAGTGATCAATTGTCATAACCCCTTTGGAAATGACAAGGTCATTTTTAATTTTCACAAAATTTTGTTGTTTTTTGTGTCTCACTAAGTTCCGCTTTGCTCTGACATGACAGTCTTGTTCAAAGAAACTCCGTCTACATCAATAAAAATGTTATGACCCAGGTTTCAATGCAAACAGGCTGTATTGCTGTATAATGTCGGTTGGGGAATGTCTAATAGTCATTTGTTCTCAAAAGTGATGCACACGGTTTTGATTCTTCACATCGCCAAATTGTTTCAACGGCAAACATTTTACAACGAATTTCACTATTTCCGGCCGAGAAGGTGAAATATTTTTTTTTAGAAATGGTGTAGTTTGTACTCGTTTAATGTCAAAATATGACTGCTTCCCAAATGGCGGGTTATTGATAAAAATTAACCATTTTATAATTTCTTATTTTGTAATAATTTGTTTTTCAATGCTGTTAATATTCTTAACGCTGTTGCTGTTAATGGGAGCATTATTCGAAAGACTCACGATTCCAAAAGAGTTTTTAATCTCTAGACAATATCTTAATTCTGGCAAGTACTGCCCGATCCTATCTATAGATCAAAATAAAAACTAGATGCCTTCTTATAGTGTCTAGAAGATTTCTCATGTCTAAAGATTTTTAAATAACTGCAACAGCTTAATCAAGAAAATCGCTGTATGAGATTTCAATATATCATCGGAATGGTATCAAATAGAAACAGGAATAAAACAATGCTGCATCCTTAGTCCACTTCTTTTCTCTATCTTTTTGCAATATTGGCTTATCGTACGAATATGATGCAAATGATTATCAACAAACTCCAAACATATTGTGATTGATGAAACTTAAAACTAAACACACGCCAATTCAAAATTTTGATTTTCCGAAATGGAAATGGACTGCACGTGTTAATCCCCAAATTTTCTTTAATACTCACTTTAAAGAAAAGTTGAAATAGGTAAGAAGAACAATTTTCAGCACCTCTAGTAACATTTTCAAAAATGGAAGTATTGTGCCAAGTGCTAAATATAGAACATTTGAAGTAGTGGTTCGTGCAATTATTTACTATGTAGAACAGGTATGAGAATCTGACAATTCGAAGGAATTCGGAAAACTGCAAAGATTCTTCATCAAAAAAGACGTCTATTACAACACGCCAAACTATATGCTGTACACGGAGACCGGTTTATCAATATTGTTCACACACCCTGAATCCCCTTTATTTTGACTACATAAAGGTGATAAAACATACCAGTACATGCCTCTAAAAAACTGCAGCAAACAATGCTGCAACGAATCAACACAACGTTAGTGCGCTAACTAATGTACTGTACAGTGCCCAATACATAAGCTCCTTGAAAAAGTTAAGTCCGCCCAATTTGCAGGCTTTCTCGATCAAATCGGAGATAGCCAAACTATATTGACTTAAAAGCATCTCCAACCTGACCTAGGTTCTAAGAACTACTTCCATGATGATCAAGTGTAGATATAATTTCGACAACCTATAAGACAAAAGGAGAGCTCTTGTCTTTAAACTGCAAACCATACGAAACAAGCTCAGAATCAAAATACATCCTATGCAATCTCGGACACATATAGGGTTTTTCAAAAAGGGGGGTAGATGTTGTGTACAGATGTCGTGGCGTTTGATGTGTGGCACGTAGCGACGCGCCACCGCGCCGCCGCGCCGTCCTGCTGGAACCACATGTCGTCTTGGTCCATATGGTTCAATTTGAGCCATAACAAATAAGTTATCATCGTTATGTAGCGCTCGCTGTTGACGGTGACCGCCTCACTAACGTCCTTTTCAAAAAAGTACCGACCAATTACGCCGCCGCCGGCCCAAAATCCACACCAAACGGTAACTTTTTGAGAATGCATTATCACCTGGTGAACCTCGCGTGGGTTGGTGTCGTCCCATATACGGCAATTTTGCTTGTTAACACAACTCTTCATCTAAAAATGCGCCACTAAAGATGATTTTTCCGCTAAAATTGGGGTCATCTTCCAAACGATTTGAAGTGAAGTCAGCGAACAAACGGCGTTGTCTATATGGTCATAAACCCTGAGCTCCTAGGTCAGTTGGACGGTGTAGGCCCAAGTCCCGACGCAAAATTCACCAAGTTGAAGTCTGCGAAAGGCCGAGTTCTTGTGCATGGCGAGGAATAGACTGCCTCGGGTTCTGCTGTACACTTTCACAGACCGCGGCGATTTTTTCAGCCGATCTTGCGTTCCTTGAACGTCTGGATGTTGGCTGATTGTTTACTGAACCGTTCGTCTCAAAACGAAACGTTTAAGAGTCGATTGTGAAAGGCCACCATGTCTACCGAAAAATGGGCGCAATTCGCGCAACTTTTGTACTCATTTTGATAATAAATTTTGATCATTTGAACATTCTGTTCATTCGAGTAAGTTGCCATGATGATTTGGCATAAACAACTGAATAATAAACAAAACATGGGCAACGGCCTAGTCACTGATAAAGCTTCCCATCGATCACCGAAATCAAGCATCAGTGAGCGTGGTTAGTAGAAAGATAGGGGACCGTCTCGAAACCTACCGCGTGCTGTTGTCATGTGTTTTCTTTCTGTCTGTTCGTTCTTCTTTCTCCTCTGTCCTTCTGTCTTGTATTAATGACTTGTGTTGTTATCACCTTATATAGTCTAGTCGCTCAAGTTGCTGTGTCTCTACTCTGTACATTTATGTGCTGAGTAGTATGTAATGTAATGTAATGCAATGTAATGTAATGCAAACAAAACATTTGACAGCTGTCACCAAAACAAAATGGCCGACACGAGGCTCCAAAACCCACCAGCGCCAATTTATTTCATCGCATCGCATACATTTCTGGGGAAAATGTGTATAAATGAAAACTCACTTTTTCGGCTGACGAAGACGGCACAAAGCCAATTGCATTGTGAAATATGTAATATAAGAAGAAAAAAGAACAACAATATAGCTTAAGCAAGTAAAATTATATATAAGTGAACAAATTACTCAATTAACTTTATCAATTACAAAATAATTACATAAACTTTTTCAATAAGCCCGTAGCCATTTAGATGACACTGACCCCCCCCCCCCCCAATAATTGTTTAACCTAATTTATGTATTAGAAACCTTCATTTTCCTTTCTTTTTCTTACTTCTTTCTTACACTTTGCCTCAAGTGTTCCAACAAAGAAGTCCGTGTATAGCACTCGTACAATCCACAAAAATAAAGAATTCCCTCTCATTTATAATAAATACGGATATTTTCTGTAATATTTTGTTTTCTTATATTTATCTTTTTTTTTCGATATCCAAACATACCAAGGTCATCTCCAGGTAATTATCTATCAGTTCAGTTCAGTTAAATAAACTTTGAAACTGCCCATGGAAAGGAAATTATGAACATAATATCGATTTCATTTCAGTGTTCGTTTTTCTGTTTCTTTTTTATTTTTCAAAAATTAGGGAAATAATTAGGTTTTTTTTACCTGAAGGCAGGGATCTGCTGCAAACAGATTCTTTTTTCTTGTAGGTCAGGTAGCCATCCAATGAAGAAGAGAAAAGTTGAGTTTCATTTTTTTTCTGGTGTAGACTTTTTTTTATTTTTGGTCAAGATATGCACAAGAAGGTAAATCCAGGAACACGCATTGGGTTTTCTTGTCAATTTTCTTGAAATTTAAAATTTAAAGAGAAAAAACTGTCATGAGTAACGGGTGCTTTCTTAGACCTATGGTTTTCAATCTTACAATACTTTTATCGGGCTTGGTTTTTTGACAGCTGTCACTTAATTTATGCTCAGTTTGATTTGTCATTTCATAATGAAAAGACTTACTCCTGAACAAAATTTTGCAAAGATGTTGTGGAAGTATTCTGGTTTTGGGAGCATACAGAATCCAACTCGTGCAAGAATTGAAGCCAAGCACATTTGGTGAATGGGGCCAAAACGAGATGGCCACCAATCCTTATTTTCACAAGAAATTTTTTATCAGCGATGAAGGTTATTTTTGGTTAAATGTCGTATGTTTTATCATAATCCACAAGATACTGATGAAAAGCGTTTACGGCCTCAAAACAGTAGCTGTTTGTTGTACTCTATGGGTTTATAGGACGAAGGAATCTTTGGTCCATATTACTTTATAA
This sequence comes from Eupeodes luniger, assembly GCA_951509635.1. Taxonomy (NCBI): domain Eukaryota; kingdom Metazoa; phylum Arthropoda; class Insecta; order Diptera; family Syrphidae; genus Eupeodes; species Eupeodes luniger. The sequence continues at coordinate 89,083,379 of OX608074.1, forward strand.
ATGAAGCCGGTCATAATGTAACCGTCAATGATTAATGATTTTTTCTTCCGCTGCACTATTTTTCGTACAGCTTTGTGAAGTCTCTTGTCTACGCAGATAAGCCCGAAACGATTAACGCTTTGCTAGAAAAAGTGGTTCTAATTCACAATAGAAAGATACGTTTTATATTAAATTCAATTCATGATATTTTGACAGTTGTGTCTTGTGGCAAAATGTCAAAATTCACGTTTCATTTTATTGCTCATGTTATTTTTTGTTGGAGTTCTGAAATTATGTATGTTACTTTTAAGTTTAAAATAACATTTTGTTTTTATTTTATACTTAGGAAGTTTTTATATTTTTTCATATAACTGAAAAATATTTTTATATTTTTTCTTTTTGAAACTTTTGTATAAAACAGAACTAATTCTTTTAATGAATTGTGTGTATTGTATTTATAAAATACCAATCTTTTAATAAATACAATAGGTTATGGGACCAACAGCTGGTTTATAAATAATAATATATAGGTAAATTATTTAAAAGAATTTTAGTTTTTTTTCTGACAATAAGTAAAATATGAGAGCAAATATAATCAGAGATGGATCTAGTCAAGCATGTGAAGCTCTTAAGTGGTGACGCAGATTGACCGAGAAAAATGCGAGATCTTCTGGATTATCACCAGGGAACTGTTGATGTCATCGATGGAAAATTAGTGAAACCTAAAGCTCTGAGTCCGACAGCCAAAGAACCTGAGAAGATGGAACACAAGGCAAGAACGATTCATACTGAAAAGCGAAAAGTTATTCGAAGTCAATGATAACTAGTTCTGTAACAGATGTAGTTTATCAAAAGATAATGGACAAGAAAACGGCATTTGATGCATGGAATGTATTGAAAAATCAGCTTGAAGCAACGTCAAAGGATCAGTTATTCAAAATATGCACTGATCTCTTTAGCTACAACTGGAAGAAAGGCGAAGATGTTTCCACCCACATAGCTTAGTTGAGAAATGTATGGAATGAGCTTATCAACGGTTTTATCGCTAAAAAGCACAGTGCGTTACCAGACTAAATGCTAGTGTGTAAAATCGTAGACAGTTTACCAAGCAATTTTGAGTCTTTTAAGTCAAGTTGAATGCTTTTGACAAAAGAAGAAGCCAAGAAATTTGATGAATTAACACCACAGCTATGCATGTTTGAAAAAAATGTTCAGAAATCTTCAGACAAAGAAGATGGCTCTCAAAACAGCACATGTAAGATCATTTTTGGAAAGATTTAAATTTTCTGAGTGCAAGTCAATTTCACCACTTATGATTAAGACTACAGAAACTTCTACAACAGGAAAAGAACAAATCTAGAAGCAGAAATTTCCGTTCAGACAAGCCGTTGGTGCATTGATGTACTTAATGCTTAATACAAGGCCAGATCTTGCCGATAGTGTCTGATTTCTTTCAAGAACACTCGAGAATCCATCCACTGAAGACATCAATCGAGTCAAGAGAGTGTTTCGATACATAGCAGGAACTTTGGAATATGCAATAACTTATCGTCACGATGCACAAAAAGCAGTTCTCGAATGTTATAGCGATGCAGATTTAGTTGGGGGATGCATGAAAGCAGGACGTCCAACTTCAGGAGTTGTCATTAAATTCGCTTGCGGTAGTATTTCGTGGCCCAGTCAAAGACAAGCGATGGTGGCTACATCGACAACAGATGCAGAAATAAGAGCGACAAATGAAGAAGCGAAGGAAGCCATTTGGCTGAAAAGATTATTCAGTGGCATTTATCAACTCAAAGATATTCCTCTAATACAAGTTGATAATTCTGCAGCAGTTAGACTTTCGCAGAATTCAGAAGTTCACCGAAGAACCAAACATATCGGCATCAAGCATTTCTTCATTAGAGAGAAAGTTATTGAAGGACAGATTATATTGTTCAACAAATTTCAACCGCAGATCAACTGGCAGATGTTATGACTAAGCCAATACCAAGTCCACGTCTTAAGATGATATGACATGACCTCCCCACCTGGGAGAATTTTCTTTTATTGTCCTAGGAACTCCCTTGAATTCAAAACTATCGTATTGCGTTAATGGGGGGTCATATGAATTTGAATGAATCTAGGTTTTTTTGAGAAATAAAATGGCATTTAAATTTTTGAGAAAAACTTATTTTGCAGATACGTTTTTAAATCTTAAAATGTAATAAATATTTTTAAACAGACTCTTTGCAAGACATTAGCAAGTTCTAGCGACCCAGTCGTGCATTTTATTTCTATCAAATTTGATTTTCTGTTGAATATAAAAACTTTTAAAATCTTAAAAAATTAAATAAATCTACTTTTTGAAGTGGATTTGAAATGGATTTGCAGCAAAAATGACACTTTGGTTAAACTAATGGCTAATTGAAAAAATGAAATTATGTACTTAAATGCACCTATTTCCTTAAATTCAAGAACCATACATTTTTCTCTCTACAATTTGTCTCATTTTCTGGGTTTTAGAATTTTTGTAACGTTATTCGCATTAATAGAAATGGAAACATGAAAAGAATATATTATTTTTGGAACAAGCTACGTTTCAAAATAATTTACTATATTCCCATACGTGAAATGCACCAAAAACTCTCTAAATTATTGTGTTTTAGCTCTTAAATATGGCATTTTTAGAAGACTGTTGGAATGCTTTTATATGTAGGGAGTACATAGTCCAAATTAAATAATTAGACCGTATCTTGTTGGACAAGAGTGTTCTAAAATAATTTTGTAACTAAAGTTTTCACTTTAGTCACACATTGTGTTATTTTAATTGTATCAGCCTCTTTTAAAGAACATTTTTAAGCGGTGTGTTAAGACTCGTCGATATGTTAAGTGTGTGACCCCCTCTGATTAAAAGCCTGAATCCGCCCTTGAGTTTACTTCCAATTACTGACACGTATACGTTTCTGTAATCTAAGAAAATATTACTGACCTTTATTAATTGACATTGATATTGAGGCTAGATTTTATTATGATCTATTAAATATTTGAGACAACTGGCTAAATACTGAAGTACGCACTTTTTTTTGTACTTGTATTTGTCTTTTTTAAATACCTACTTGATTTTATCTGAAGGTTTATGCTAGGTTTCAAATTACAGCATCAAGCGTTTTCTATGCTTTTAATATTCATATTACTGTATGTCACTTATGCTATGTTATTTTTCACAAATGCATTTGCACTTGGCAGGTTAATTTAAATGCAAATAAAATTCCTACCACACTCCTTCTGTTTTTGTTTTTTAAATAAAACAAACATAATGTAGGTGGGTAGGGTACTCGTACTATTTTTTTAATATTTACGAAACGCTTTTATTATTCCAAGAACAGTTGTTGTTGTCGCGCAATGTTTTCATACAAACAGGCGTTAGAGTGCATTGGAAATTCAGATGTTGGTTTTATGTTCAAAGAGGTAGAGACTGTACAATGTAAGAAGCCCGAAAATAAAGCCAATATACAAAATGTCTCTGTTTAGAAATAGAAAAAATAATGTATTGCTTTCTGCAATACATGCAAGTAAGTTTTATTTCGTGGCTCTATTTTTCTCCGTTTTGCAGCACGTTCGAAATAAAAATCTCTTATATAGTAAAGGCATACAAAACTCAAGTTAAAATTCACTTGAAGAAAATTCTTTAGATCCTTGAATATTGTTGTTGGCATTTGGAATATTAAAACTAACAATTCAAAAACTATAATTTCAAACACTATAACTTCGGGATTACATTTCTCTTTGTTTGTAAGTATAACCTTCCTCCTCGACGGGTCTCCACCTTGACGTTGGTGAGGAGGCTTACACTCAAACCTTAAGCAGGCCGGCAATAGTCTCTAGCTTTAGGGCAGTTTCTAAACTACCAGCTAGGGTTTGGGTATACTAAGAGAGGCCCACCCCTATGAAATATGGAAGAATCAAAAATAAAGAACAAAACCATAGCGGGGATATACGCTAAACGGTCGGTAGTAGTCACGACTGCCGGCTTTGGCTTTGCCTCGCGATCTCAATATCGAGAGGAGAAGTCGCCAGTGACATCATTTTTTCATATTTATTTATTTTGCATGACATTAATACTTATTTTTTCGAAATTTTTTCTGTTTTCTTTTTCTTTTTTCTTTTTCTTTTTCTTTTTCTTTTTCACCTCATTTTTCCCAACAGTTTCAAAAAATAAGCAGAACAAGGAAACCAACATGAGCACTTCATCAAATCACTTTCCATTAACTGAGGAGGAAGAAAATCTTCTCCTCAACCCCTTCCTGAAACTCGATATGGATGACGGAGCTAGTGCGATTGACGTCGATGACGCCAGCGAGGTCGCCTCAGTCACTAGCTCGAACGTCTCCAACGTTTCGAATACGTCCAGGCGGAGTAGAATCTCCAACTGCAAGCGAACCATCAAAAGACTTGGGAAACTGGACTGGGACCAAATGTCAGAATTGGAAAGGATGAGGCTACATAACGCTCGTGCTTTTCTGGACAGGGAGGTCTTGGTTAAGGACAACCTGACATCAAGTCACCCCTCTCTAGAAAACGCGGGTAAGACACAGATGGGACCGCCTGCTCCTTACGCAAAGTCCAAGCGTGGGAAAGAGTGTTCCCCATCAACGGCGGGTGCTAAGACCTCAGAACCAGAAAACAAAGAAAAAACTGCAAATAAAAACAATAAAGAACAAATCGGGAGGACACACATCGGGGAGTCAACCTCAACCGCCGAAATAATCCCGGTACCTAGAGGTCCGAGTGATCAAGCGAATGTGGTAGGCTCCCCTGATGAGGGTAAAGATACAAGGGAGTGCGAGGGTATCCTAGTAGGCCATTGCTCACAAGGCAACCTCAACACAACCTCCGTATCCGAACCCGAAAACCAAACGAGCAATACGACAACCGATAGCCTAGCTACGGTAATCCAAAAAAGGACAAAACGCAAGACCGGCACACTCAACGAAGTCGAAATCCGAAGGCGTCAACAGCGCAACGCTGCGAGGATTGTTCGACGGTTTGCCAAAAGGTCTCCTGAGTCGCTTACGGCTAAGGAAAGGACAGCGTTCGAAAAGTCCAAACTCCGTCTAGAAATAGCGACGGAAATTCCAGCTGACAAGGCAGTTTCGCAACAAGAAGCGCCACGCTCCTCGAAAAGGGCTAGGAATGCCAGCAACTCCCCAACAACCTCCTCGCCACACACAGCAGCGAAGAGAATAAGGACATCTCGGGCTATCGTGAAGGGTCACCAAGTCGCTATAGCTGATTATGGTAAACCCACACGTAGGCTAACCGAAGACGAATGGCAGCTCCTTGAACTAAGGATCCTTGAGGAAGTCAACGAGGCCATCGTTAAGAGTAGGCAAGTGCCACTCTTCGGCAACCTCACGACAACTCATGGTTTCAAGGTGATGAACTGCGAGAATGACGTGACTCTCGAGTGGCTCCGTGAGTTCATCAAAAACACGTCAGCTCCATGGCAAGGCGCCGATCTTCGCCTCATTGAGGTGAAACAGATTAAGGAGCTGTGCAAACCGGTAGGGAAACTAGTGGTCAAAGGCCCCACCATCCCCAGCGAACGGCTAGAGAGATACATCCTATCTCTGAATAGTGATCTCCTAAGCCAAGACTGGGAGATTGTAAAAATGGAAAAGACCAAGGAAGGCACCGAGGTGGAAGTCAGGCTGACTCAAAAGTCTATTCCACTTCTCAGGAAAGTAGACTTCAAAGTGCGCGTCGGGATAACTCGATGCAAGTTGAGGTTGATTGCCAACAAAAAGAAACAGGTTAGTAAAGCGTTGAACAAGTACTTTATTATATGATGGAATTGAAAATTTTACAAATCAATCTCCAACACAGTAAAGCCGCCAGCGCTAACCTAGTCTACCTCATGGAGAGTAGACAGTACGATGTAGCCCTTATACAGGAACCCTGGGTATCAGGCGGCAAAATTAAGGGACTACACTCGAAGGAACTTCTGCTGTACAAGCCCAACCTTGACAGCCGTAACAGTAATCCCAGAACATGCATTGTAGCAAGGAAACAGTCTAATCTTTTTCTTCTGACTACTTACAGCAACATGGACCAAACAGCGGTAAAACTGGAGCGAGAAGGGCTCCCAACGCTCATTCTCTCATCTACTTACATGCCGTACGACGGTACGGAAGGACCACCAGCTGATATCACTAATATATTGATATCCTATGCAAGTAAGAACAAGTTTAACGTAGTCGTAGGGTGCGACTCTAACTCACATCATGTACAGTGGGGAAGCACCAATACTAATACAAGGGGCGAGTCCCTTTTTGAATTTATTATTGATAACAACCTTATAGTAGCTAACAGAGGTAACACTCCCACCTTTGTTACAAAAACCCGTAAGGAGGTGCTCGATATCACCATAACAAGCAACTCAGATACTTGTCAGGTAGAGCAATGGAAGGTACTAGACGACGCATCTTTCTCAGATCATCGTCTAATCGAATTCTGTATCCCTGATACTAAGCGGGAAAACAAACCCTTTAGAAATAATAGACGTACTGATTGGCACGTCTTCAACAGCGAAATTATTAAGAACATAGGTCAGCTTAGTACCGACACTAATCTTAATTCAGACAGCTTAGATGAATTAACTGTGGAATTCACAGAAATTATGCGGAACGCCTTTGACAAAAGCTGTCCACTCATTACAGCGGCGAAGAAAAACAATAAACCGCCCTGGTGGACTACTGAGCTCAGTAATATTAGGAAAGAAACAAGGAAACTTTTCAATAGGGCTAAACGCACTAGACTAGATAGCGACTGGGAATGTTATAAAACCAGTCAACGAAAATTCAAAATTGAAACTCAAAGGGCGAAACGAAGCTCATGGAGAAACTTCTGTAGTAGCATCGAGTGTACTAACCATTCAGCAAGATTAAGGAAAATACTCTCCAAAGTAAACACACCCATAGGCTCCCTAAAAGGACCTAACGATCAATGGACAGAGTCCTGTCAAGAAAGCCTAAAACTCCTGGTTCAAACACACTTCCCAGGATGTAGCGCAGACCTAGTAAACGAGTCAATATACACCATATGCTCGGTACCTGAAATTCCTAGGGAATTGATAACAAAAGAAAAGTTAATCTGGGCTATTAACTCATTCTCTCCTTACAAATCCCCAGGCCTAGACGGCATCTTCCCCTTGATGCTGCAAAAAAGCAGTGATATCATCACTCCACATCTGATAAACATATTCCTTAACAGTCTAAAGTTAGGATATGTCCCGAAGGCTTGGCGTGAAGTTAAAGTCGTCTTCATACCAAAAGCTGGCAAGCCCAGTCACACAGAACCAAAAGACTTCAGACCTATCAGTCTAACCTCTTTCGCACTAAAAACACTTGAGAGATTGATTGATATGCACATCCGTAGCAACTTAAAGCCAGAATCTTTATCACCATTTCAGCACGCCTATACAAAAGGCAGAAGTGTAGAAACAGCCCTACACTGTGCAGTTAGAACAATAGAGAAATCGCTCGCGGTGAAAGAATACACCCTTGCCTCTTTTCTTGATATCGAAGGAGCATTCAACAATGTCCACAACAGCGCCATAGAAAAAGCTCTCACTGATCTTAAATTAGAACCTACACTTATAAAATGGATTACGTGTATGTTGAAAAGCAGACAAATCCATTGCGTACTAGGTAGCTCTAATATAAAGATGTATACATCTAGAGGGACTCCACAAGGCGGAATCCTCTCACCCCTCCTCTGGACTTTGGTGATGAATGAAATTCTCATCAAACTCAAAAACAGCGGTGTCAGAATTATAGCTTATGCCGACGACTTAGCGCTTCTAGCGACGGGTAAATACCTGACCACGGTAAGCGAACAACTAGAAGGCGCATTAACTATGGTCAATAACTGGACCAAGAAATGCGGTCTGAAGGTTAACCCCCTGAAAACAGAACTGGTACTTTTCACCAACAGAAGGAAAATACCTTCTTTTGAGATACCAAAAATTGATAACACCCCACTTATAGTTTCAGAAAAAGCAAGATACCTTGGAGTTATCTTGGACAAGAAACTCAACTGGGGTCTAAACATACAGGAAAGATACAAGAAAGCCATGATTGCACTCTACTCGTGTAACAGGATTCTGGGAAGAAACTGGGGGCCAAATCCAAAGATAATCATGTGGATGTACACAGCCATTGTTAGACCCATTCTAACTTATGGAAGTTTGGTTTGGTGGCAAGCTCTGGAGATATCCAGGAACTTAAAAACCCTTACCAAAGTACAAAGAATGGCATGCATTAGCACTACGGGAGTGATGAGGACTACCCCAACTGCGGGTCTCGAAGCGATCCTAAATCTCACCCCCATAGACTTATTTGCACAAGAATCAGCAGCAAACAGCGCTCTCCGACTTAGTCAGACTGATATTTGGAGATCTAGTCAACACGGTCATACCACGATCCTTACAAAATACGTTGGCAATAACGTTCGTACTGATTACATGACCCCTTATCTAGACTTCAATAAAAACTTCACTACCAGCTTCCCTAATAGAGAGGACTGGGAAAACAGCGTACCCTACGCTAACGAATCGATTCTTACCATCTTCACCGATGGTTCGAAAATGACTACTGGGGTAGGGGCAGGTTTCTACTCAGAAAATCTTAGCCTTGCCAGTTCATTCAGACTTCCCGACCATAGCAGCGTCTTCCAAGCTGAGATCTTGGCAGTGAAAAACGCTGCTAATCAAATATCCATGATGGCGATATCACACGCTGATATCACCTTTTTCATTGATAGCCAAGCAGCAATAAAAGCGATCTCTGCCACGCAAATCAAGTCAAAGCTTGTTTCTTGCTGTCGCGAAGAGCTAAGGGTTCTTGGTACGCAGCACAACGTAAGACTCTGCTGGGTTCCCGGTCACAGTGGTGTGCCAGGAAATGAAAAAGCGGATGAGCTTGCAAGAGAAGGCTCGGTACTTGATCCCTCTCTCATAGACCACAACATCAGAATCCCTCAATGCGAACTAAAGAGAAACATTAGTAATAATATCATTCAAAAAGCAAATGATAGATATAACCTATTAGAAACCTGCGGTAACACCAGGAAACTCTGGCCTCATTATGACAAGGAAAAATCCAAAAAGATTTTACTTCTCAAAAAACAGTCCCTAAAATCCCTCATAAGTGTGATAACGGGACACAACCTACTTGGCTACCACAAAAAGAAGATGGGGCTTAGTACGGACGACATATGCAGAGGCTGCGGCGATGAGGATGAGCACGAAAACACGGCTCACTTTTTATGCCACTGTCGAGCACTCTGCCGTACCAGATCAAAATTCTTAGGCAACTATTTCTTCAATGAACTAGAAGAACTATCCGAACTCCCAGGCAATCGCCTAGTAAACTTTATCAAGTCCACCAAATGGCTCGATCAACCATAGAATTCATAGGTTAAATTATTTTTTCAGAAGTTGCAACACTTCAGGGTATCACAAGGGATCTACATTGATCTAAGTGTGACGGTAACAAAATCAACTGTCAGCCCATATAACCTAACCTAACCTAAGTATAACCTTGCTGTACAGATAAAGATATCATTGTGAACCTTCAACATACCTATCATTTTGTAAGAAATAAAAAAGTAAAGCAAAGACACAATTTTCAGATCTTACAATTAACTATAGTTAACTAAGACCTCAGAAATATAAACAAAATTTCTCAAACAAAAATTTTTGCTTTTGCTGTCAGAAATCTGATAAGTGAATTTTTATGATTCGATTTCTCCAGAATTCTCTGTCGCACACATATTCACGAAGGAATGTGAGAATGAATAGTGAATTGCGTTTTTATTTTTTCCTCCTATTTTATCAATCCGTCTGAGAAAATTCTGAGACATCTTAGAAATATTAAGTGGCTGAATATTTTTAGATCTGTCATTGGTCTGACAATTGCTGTCAACTACGTGGTAATAGACAAATATCTTTCAATGAATAATAATTGTCTCTTTACACAGTTGATTAAAAACTCAAGTTTTTCAATTTCATTGTCAGATGGTTATAGCTGATTCGATTTTCGGTAGCTCAGAAGATTTATAATAGATTTATGACTATTTGCAACGCTTTTGCTGAGTTTTTCAAATCTAATTTTATTGACTCTAACAATTTTTCAAACTGCTCGATCGGTCAATCTGTAAATTGTGTGAATATATGCGTAGGTCACTTAAGTTTTTAATAACGGAAGAAGCAGCGGCCGGTGGCGCTTTCTGGTCTAAATGAAGACACCATTGCTGGCCTTAGTGGAATTTCACCTTCGACTACACTCTCTAGAGTTTTGTGTATTCTATAGTTCAGTAACATATGGTGAATTTCTCTCACAGTGGAAAAAGTCTTCTGTATCTCCTATTCACATAAAAGTATCCCAAAACAATATTTATTGAACTACCGAAACATCTGTAAATTATCTTCAATACCCAAATTTTTGTATCAGGCAGATCAACTACATCTAATCTAATCATTTTCACAAGTTGTATTCTAAATTCAGTAGTAGTAAAGTAGTACTAAGGCGTTTGATAGGATGCATCATACAATCTTAATGCAAAAATTAGAATTTATAGGATTTCATTCAAATAGTCATTAAATCAACAAGTTTTAGGCGTTCCACAAGGCAGCTATTTAGGTACATTGTTGTTCCTTATACATATTTATATTCCTTATAATACCTTATATCCTTAAAAACTTTATGCGTATTCTGTTTGCAGGTGACATAATTTTTGTACATGTATTTAAAGTTCAACCAACCGCACGCTTCACCGACCTGAATGAATGGTACAAAACAAATCAAATAAGTCTTGGTCGTTGATTACCTACAGTACATGTACAAAATAAATGGGAAGAACTTTTAAATAAAACATAAAATAAATGAGTTTTTGTTCACTTAGTAGTGGGTATTGTTTCCCCTAACGTCTTTCAAAGCTTTAGTTCGACGCGGCATACCTTGAATAATTTTTTTTACGATTGCGACGGCCGAATTATCCCACTCTTCAATCTGACCAGATCTCAGCCCTCTTAGTGTCTCGGGAAGAGCAGGTCTCTTCCAGCAGATGTTAAATACGTTCGATGGGATTCATGTCCGGGATCAGGACACGCCAAGCCATCACATCGATTTCTACTTCTTCCAAGTAGTCCGTAATGCACCTGGCAACGTGAGGTCTCACATTGTCTTGAATCAGCAAGAAATTTTTACCAATAAATGGTTCGAAAAGAACCACATATTCTTCCAAAATGTTGGTGATGTAATAATTGGAGTTCACCGATCATTCCACTACGCACAGCCCGGTTATTCCGAGCACGGAAATTCCTGCCTACACCATGACGTAACCTCCCCAGAAATTTTCCCGCTGGGCAACTGTTGTCGAATAGTATCTGCCACCTGATCTTCTCCACACTCTTCTACGTCCATCTGTCGAGCGTAGACAAAACCTGGACTTATCAGTGAAGAGAACTATACCTTCGTCGGCCTAGGTTCAATCTTGGTGAGTTTTGGTATACGACTAGATCACTCTCAATCAAACGCCGGCCGCCCCACCGTTTAAGCATTCAAAGTGATCCCTCTCACTGATTAAAGTCTGTAAGACACTTCCACCGCTGTTTGGTGACGTTCTCGAAGGCTTTTGAGGCACCTAATTTCTCTGCTAAAATAAAGCGGTATATTATCAAAATTACGTTGCATAATGTAAAGTCCATGCTGGAGTATTAGTGCGTAGTAAACAAATTAGGATGGTACATTGAAAATGAAATGTCTTCGTACAATGTTAGCTGTCAGCTTATTGGCATTCAGACATTAGAAAACCCCCAGTAGATGTTTCTTATAACTTTTATTAGAGATATCTTATCTTATCATATTGATTGTTCTTTTCTTTTATTTCTTCTAGATCTATACATTCCCTGTCAAGAGTTAAGAAGTCGTACGTTGTTCCGTGAAAGTTATCATAGGGTACATAATGCTTTCAATGAGCCATTTTCTCGCAGTGTTAGGGAAATTAAGTGAGTAGAATATTTTTTAAAAACATGTTAAGTTTATATTTTGTAGCTTATTCAAAGAATTCAAATTCTTGTTATTATTAAAATAATGGTACTATTACAATGTTTATACAATGTTTTTATAAATATTTCATTTGTCCATTAAATAAATACATAAATATATACACACAAATGTGAAGTTCACACGACTGTAAGACATTTGGGACAATTGTATTAACTTCCCATAGGAAGTTATTGTAATCGATCCGATTTGTCAAATTGAAAATTTTGAAATTTCTCGACGTTTCAAGGTCCCTACCCTAGAGTCGAAATATAAGAGACTTAAATTAAAGTTTATATTATAAATCGTAACGTGATACCAAACAAATATGTTTTTGGAAAAAAATCCAATTTACGGTTTTTCTATAAATCAAAAAACTGAAAAAAAAATATTTGTCACCTCGAAAATTTTAAGAACAAAAAATGATTTTATCTCCAAAATAATTTTGTGCAACGAAAAACAACGTTCTAAAATTTTGAGAAAAATCGAATTTACAGTTTTTTTTTTACAAAAAATTAAAAAACCTAAAAAAAAATTAACAAAAGTTTTCAAAAATTGATTTTCGACTCAAATATCTTTTCAAAACTTTGAGATTATGGCTTTAAACTAATTTTGTCTTTTAAAAAATATTGTTGTCAACATTCATTAAAATTTTGAGAAAAATCCAACAGTCAGTTTTTTACAAAACACTAAAAACCTTAAAAAAATTAACAAAAGTTCGTAAACATTTATTTTCGACTCAAATATCTTTTCAATTATTTGAGATAATGGCTTCCAACTATTTTTGTCTTATAAAAAATATTGTTTTGAACATTCGGAAAAAATTTGACACAAATCGAAATAACAGTTTTTTTACAAAAAATAAAAACCTAAAAAAAAATTATCAAAAGTTGGTAAAAATTGATTTTCGACTTAAATGTCTTTTCAAAACTTTGAGATATTGGGTGCAACCTAATTTTATCTTATAAGAAATATTTTTTTCAACATTCAGTACAATTTTAAGAAAAATCGAATTGACAGTTTTTTTTTTACAAAAAATAAAAACCTAAAAAAAACAGTATCTACTAAAATTTGGTAAAAATTTACTTTCGACTCAAATAGCTTTTCAAAAATATAATATAATACAAATTTTGGCTTCAAACTTATTTTTTCTCACAGAAAATATTGTTTTCGATATTCAATATAAGAATCCAACATACAAAAATAAAATCTACAAAAAACAGTACGCAATTTTTGTGAAAATGTATGTTCGGTTCTTGATATCTTGTGAACAATAGAAGATATTGACTTCAAATTAATTTTATACATCCAATTTGTATTTGTTTATATAAGAAATTGGCAAAAAATTGGTTTTCGACTAAAAATCTCGTTAGCAAAAAATTTCAAAATCTAAAATCAAACTATTTTATTGTATGCAAAATATTGTTGGTAATTTTGAAATTTTTAATAATAATTCAACTGACAAATATTTTAACAAAACACGAAAACGATGGGAAGTTATCAGTGTGGGTCGCATCCCAGCCTATTTTTACTGATAGATCTTAAAACATTGTAAGATCTTTCAATTGCTTGGACTTAGCTAAATATTCCGCCACCATTTTGTTGCTCCCTAATTTTTAAATAATTTTTGGACAAATTTCCATTATTTACAAATATAACTATCAATTCACATGACATGACTTTTCCTTACCTTTTTGAATTGTAAATATCAAAAGTTTTTGACACTTATACAATGCGCTTTTATGTAACTGTACATAATCGAAAACGATGTCATATTCAAAAGTGAAATAACTTATTTCGTGAACTATCTTCCAAATTATTATAATAACCAATCGTTTGGCTTTTATGTTAAGTGGCCTCAAGGCAGTTAAGACAAAAATCATTTCGCGAGTCAATGTCCTCCACGTTGCGTTGCGGTCACGGTCGACAGCTACAGTTTCTAACTTCTGTGAATAAATTCCTTGTATTTTCCATTGTTCCATTTAAACGATGACTGTTAGCAACAGATTCTCTATTCATCCTTGGGTACTTGATTTTTACAGTGACATATAGGTTAATGAGTTTGCAACTATAAAAGATGATTAATGTAAATTAAAAAAGTCTTGTTCATTACAAAAAATAAAGAAAATATCAATGTAAAACCTGCTTAGCAAACAGAAAGTGACTGGTCTAACTTTTTATATTTATTCATGAAATTTCAAAACGTTAATGAGTCGTGTAATTCTTACAACACAAAAAAGGACATTACTATGTTAAAAAAGAAAGTTTTATTAGCTAGGTACGTATCATAATTATGAAAATAAGTTTGTATATTATAATGTTGCCACTATGAAAAGCAAGTCAAGGACTATCATGGACGACAGGTACATTGAACAGTTCGGACTCTTTATTGTAATTATAATTTTTCAGTGTTTTCGATTTTATGATTAACATTTTTTGATTTGTTTTTAAGGTAAGCAAGGTAAGGTAAGCAAATTGTTGATTTCATAAAAAAAAACAATTAAGTTTGAGATTTACATAAACTCTTTTTTTCATGTGAAAACTAAAACTGATGACTCTTTGCGAAGGAGAAGGAGTTTTTTTTTTTTTAATGTTTTCGGTGTTGTAATAATTATCAATTGATTTTTTCGAATCGATTTTTAGCCGAAAACCAATTTTTACCATTTTTAGATTGGATTTTTCAAAGGCCATTATCATACGTTAAAAACAAAATTTAGAACAGAATAAAATGATTTTGAAGCCAATGCCTTCATTTATTCACGCGATATCACGAAACGAACAACAATTTGTATCAATTTTGTGAAGTATTGTTTGTTTGTTTGTAGATTTTAATTTTTATGAAATATTCTTTAAAGGGTTTTACTGAATGTCTTAAGCCAATATCTTTAGTTTTTCAAAAGATATTCGAGTTGAAAATTAATTTGTACAAATATTTAGCAATGTTTTTTTTTAGTTGTTTATTTCTTGTAAAAAAACTGTGAATTCGATTTTTGACGTGACAACGTCTTAAATTAGGTTGCGACTGGGAGTCACTTATGAAAAAGTGTAACGCCCGGTAACGTTACGATGAGTCACCGAACGAGAGAGAGGCCCGCCGAATGCCTTGCGTCTCTCTCCCACTCAACTATGATCGGTCTGCCGCGCGCGCAGCACTAGAGAATTAGGCGCATTGAATCGGCGCAAGCTTGTGTCTCTGTCTTTGTCTTTCTCGAACGTTCTTGGCGTTGGAAAAACAAGAAAGCGTCATAATACAAGTTCACACGTGTGGTTAAAGTATCGTCAGCTGTGTCTGTAGTGAAAATGTGGAGTGCTTAGATTCGTCATTTACAACAACTACAACAATAAAGGTAAATAATTGTACACTGATATTTCATTATCGTAAACTATGATTGATTGATTAATTGTTAGATTGACACAAAAGTTGAGAAACTGAGTTTATAGGTTATGTCATACTATTGATAAATGTTGATAGTGTTAAGTAAATTATTAGTTTAACAATAAATATTCTACCGAGAAAAAGACGTTGTCACGTAAAATCTTCGCACGTAAAACCGACTTTACAGGCAACCATTTTTTTTTTCCAAAATTTTAACAGGTGCCAACGTTATTCTTCATAAGATAAAATTATTGTGGATGTAATACCATTTTTTGTTTGTAAAATATTCGAGGTGAGAAATATTTTTTTGTTTGTAAAAAAAATCGTTGATTTTTAACTTCTCATAGGAAGTTATTCCAATCGGTTCGTTTTGTGGACTTGAACGTTTTGACATTTCTCGACGTTTCAAGGTCCCTATAGTTAAAATAAAAGATTTTTAGAGAGGTATCATTGCGTGTGTGTGTACGTTCGTTCGTACGTCCATAAGTTCGGGAAGTTTTTTTCGTCGTCCATAGCTCCCATCGCTCAAGAACCAGTAGAGATATCGACTTCAAATAAATTTTGCTACACAGATAATAACGCAGAAAGATGCAGAAAGGACTCTCAAAAAAATTGGGTGGGTGGTTTTTTTGCCATAGCAATTAAAAATTAACAGTTTGGTTAACCCTAAATATCTCACGAACCAATAACACTAGAGACTTGAATTAAATTTTATAGATAGATAGATAGATAGATAGATAGATAAAATAATTTTATTTTCAATTAAATTTTAACAAAATCATATTTATGCTGGTATTCAAAATTAAATTTGACAATGACTTGTTTTAAGTTGTCTGTCAGGTTCAAAAAAATGTATTTACTTTAATACAGCAAAGCTTAGTAAGCTAACTGAATTCATTTATTATAAGACTTCGATATTTAACAGATTTGTTTAAGTAGTTGTATAGATTTTGGTAATTTAAGCCATTTAAGAAATTGAGGAATGTTGATCGTTCTAGCATTTCGCTCCCTAGATATTTTTTGCGGTATCCTTTAAAAATGGGACAAACACCAACAAAGTGATACGTATTTTCTGTAGCATCCATATTGCATATAGTGCATATGCCTACAGTATCATTACGAAAAGCTCTTGCGTTTAAGTTAAGAAGACCACATCTTGCTTTGAAGATAAGGTTTATCATGTCACGGGGGTTGTTATCTTCAAAGTAGTTTGGGACTTCAGAATAAAGAAGGTTGCAATATTCGTCATGGTATTGTGACTGGAGTGCCTTTCCTGTAGAATCAACCCACATTTTTTCGGAAAGCTTTGTTAGCAGTATTTTATGCATACGATTCCATTCTGAGCATGGAGCTTCGAAACTGAAATCTATTTGGATTTCTTGGAAAAGACCTGACCATTCCTGGGCCCAATAAAAATTATTCTGAATCATAATTTCAGATAGAATTCGTGGAAGACGATTACGTGGCATTACTTTCCTTATGTAAGCTAGGTGAACTTTTAATGTTGTTAGGAATGCCTTTGGTAGATCGGTTTCGATATGAATCGCGTAGTTCGGAGTATTGTCTGGCAATCCATAGCATCTCTTTACGAAGAAACGTTGAAGTTTTTCAATTTGGTCGTACTCTTTTTATCCCCAAACCTGCGCGCAATAGTGCATTATTGATTTTGTGGCTGCATCATGTACTTTATGTTTAGCAGAGTGGGCAACGTATTTATTTCGCACAAATTTAGACCATGTCGAGTTTATGGAGTTTTTTGATGCAGCGAGACGTTTTGATAGGTGTTCAGACCATGACATGTTATAAATGAAGATAACACCGAGATATTTATAATGGTTTGATATTTTTATCTCCCCACCGTTAAAGTACCATTTTTCAGCTGCCGCCCTTCTGCCGCCGTTCCTAGAAATTATAATTTCCGACTTATTAAGGTTGACATCTAAGTTCCACTTACTGCAGTACCTGCTGAAGCTGTCGATAATCGTTTGCAGGATATTAGGTCTATCAGAGAGGAGAACTATGTCATCCGCGTATAACAATACGTTTATTTCCAAATTGTTCACGATGAGACCAGTTGGAAGTTCGCAGTGAAGGTCCTCAAGGAATAAGATGAACAATAAGGCACTCAGTACACATCCTTGCTTGACTCCTTTGGTGGTCTCGAAGAAGCTTGTTGTACTCTTTCCATTCCAAACTGTTGATGACGTGTCCCTGTATAGGGATCTTAAAACGGAAACCATTTTTGTTGAGATACCTAGATTTTGCAATTTATAAAATAGTGCATTTCTATTAATGTTGTCAAAAGCTGCTGACAGATCGACGAAGAATGCATAAAGCTTTTTTCTCTTACTCAGTTGAAGCTGAATGATGCAGGATAGGTTGTAAACTTGGTCAACTGTACTATACTGACTTCTGTATGCTGCCTGGTATTCATTAAGTATTTGGTTTTCTTCAATCCAACTAGTAAGTCTATTTAGCAAAATTGTTGTAAATATTTTGTATAGTGTGTCGAGAAAGGAAAGCCCTCGGTAATTTGAAGGAAGACTTGCATCACCTTTTTTGTAAAGAGGAAAGATAATTGATTTCTTGAAGGATGATGGTTGATGGTATAGTTTCAGTATCAAATATATCTCTGAGCAAAATGTGAATCTATTCTATAAATGTGGTACTAGAGTTTATGTAAAACTCGTTTATAATACCATCAATGCCGGGTGCTTTGTTATCCTTTGATGTTTCTATCGCTAAGATAACTTCATCCAATTCTATTTGATTATCTAGCTTTTGTTGATAAATGGTTTCAAAAGTAAGTAAAGGCATTGCAAATTGTGTTGAGGCTGAATTCAATGTGCTATAGAAGTCGTTCATAAGCACATCTGCAGATATTTCTATGCCGTTTGTTGTTGATTCTCCACGAATTTCTGTAGCAATTCTCCACCATTCTTTTGCCGAGGTTACAGATGCAAGTTGACGTGAGATGTTTTGGTAATATTCATATTGTTTTGCTTTTAACAGGGCTTTGTATTTTTTGTTTGTATCATCATATTTTAATCTGCTCACTTCCAGGTTGTCTTTTTTAAACATTCTCAGTGCTTTAAGTGAATCTCTCCTAGCAATATGACAATGTAAGTCGAACCAAGGTTTCATTTTTTCGAATGTTATATTGTGAGTGTTTGGCGTTCCGTTTGCTTCGTATATACATTTTTTTATGGTGTCACATCTTGTTTCAATACTTTCCTCACGACAAATATTCGTTGTTACGGCTGCATTGAGTTTAAGTATAAAATCCAAACGCTTGTTATCAACCCACTTCAGCCTAGGTAGCATTTGCATTGGAGAATTTCTTGTGATGTCTACAGATGCCTTAAGAGTAAGTAATAATGGCATATGGTCCGAGTATGTTTTACATCCAACAGAAAAATCACTTATGATTCCAACTGAGTTGTAAGATGGACAGCAGTAGTCTATTACAGATGATCCTCTGCTTGACACAAAAGTAAACTCTACATTTTTGTCACCAAAGCTTCTGCCATTAAGAATAAACGCCCCAATATCTTCTAAGAACTGAAGAAATGTGTTGCAGTTTCTATCGGTTGTGGAATCTTTTGAACATCTTGAATCAGTGATTGGCTGCTGGGATATTCCTTGGATGTCTATAGAACCCATTGTGCCCGTTCTGACATTGAGATCACCTAATAATATGAAGTTTTCCGACCTAAGCTCATCAAAAAAATTTGTTAACCTATTAAAATCACTAATCCAATGGTTGCAGTTTAGGTATCAAGGCACGAAGTTGACGGTAGTTCCGAGAAATTTTATAATATATTTTTTTGTATATGTATTATAATGGGTGATTTTTTTGAGGTTAGGATTTTCATGCATTAGTATTTGACAGATCACACGGGATTTCAGACATGGTGTCAAAGAGAAAGATGCTCAGTATGCTTTGACATTTCATCATGAATAGACTTACTAACGAGCAACGCTTGCAAATCATTGAATTTTATTACCAAAATCAGTGTTCGGTTCGAAATGTGTTTCGCGCTTTTTTATCGACAAATTTTGTTCAGCGATGAGGCTCATTTCTGGTTGAATGGCTACGTAAATAAGCAAAATTGCCGCATTTGGAGTGAAGAGCAACCAGAAGCCGTTCAAGAACTGCCCATGCATCCCGAAAAATGCACTGTTTGGTGTGGTTTGTACGCTGGTGGAATCATTGGACCGTATTTTTTCAAAGATGCTGTTGGAGGCAACGTTACGGTGAATGGCGATCGCTATCGTTCAATGCTAACAAACTTTTTGTTGCCAAAAATGGAAGAACTGAACTTGGTTGACATGTGGTTTCAACAAGATGGCGCTACATGCCACACAGCTCGCGATTCTATGGCCATTTTGAGGGAAAACTTCGGAGAACAATTCATCTCAAGGAATGGACCGGTAAGTTGGCCACCAAGATCATGCGATTTGACGCCTTTAGACTATTTTTTGTGGGGCTACGTCAAGTCTAAAGTCTACACAAATAAGCCAGCAACTATTCCAGCTTTGGAAGACAACATTTCCGAAGAAATTCGGGCTATTCCGGCCGAAATGCTCGAAAAAGTTACCCAAAATTGGACTTTCCGAATGGACCACCTAAGACGCAGCCGCGGTCAACATTTAAATGAAATTATCTTCAAAAAGTAAATGTCATGGACCAATCTAACGTTTCAAATAAAGAATCGATGAGATTTTGCAAATTTTATGCGTTTTTTTTTTTTTAAAGTTCTCAAGCTCTTAAAAAATCACCCGATATATTGTAACGCGATACCAATTAAATATATTTTTGGAAAAAAATCCAATTAACGTTTTTTTTTATAAATCAAAAAAAACTGAACAAAAAATATTTGTCACCTCGAAAATTTTCGGAACAAAAAATGATTTTATCTAAAAAGTATTTTTGTGCAACGCAAAATAACGTTTTCAACATCTGGTAAAGTTTTGAGAAAATCGAATTGACAGTGTTTTATAAAAAAAAAAAAACATTTCTCAAAGTTGGTAAAAATTGATTTTCGACTCAAATATCCTTGCAAAAATTTGAGATTACGGCTTCCAACTACCTTTATCTTATAAGAAATATTGTTTTTAACATTCCTATAAATTTTGAGAACTATGGAATTGACAGTTTTTTTTAGAAAAAAATAAAAACCTAAACAAAAATTAATAAAAGCTGGTAAAAACTGACTTTCGACTCAAATATCTTTTCAAAAATTAAAAATATTGACTTTAAACTTATTTAATCTTACAGACAATATTGTTTTCGACATTCAATACATTTTTTATAAAGATCCAACAGTCATTTTTTGCATAAAAAATTAATATCTACAAAAAATAGTACGCAAATGTTACTAAAATTGGTAAAAATTGGTTAACGACTAAAAATCTCGTTAACAAAAATAGATTTTGAAATCAAACCAAACCATTTTATCATATGCAACATATTATTGGTAATTTTTAGTTAAACTTAAAACTTTTAAACTTTTAAGTGTCAATTGTTTTTTTCAGTTTTTTTTTTTGATTTATAATAAAAAAGGTTAATTGGATTTTTTTTTCAAAAATATAACAAAATTTATTTGAAGTCGATATCTCTACTCGCTCTTGAGCGATGGGAGCTATGGACCACGAAAAAAATTCCAAACGTACGCACGTACATACGTTAAGTTAAATTAAGGATTGTTTTATGGAGGTGTAGTTTTCAAGAAGAAATAAAATAGTATGGCCAAGTTTTAGCTTTATTATAAAATTAAGGGTTTGTCATCATAAACATGATTTCAGCCAAGTGGCTGCAGTGGCGATTAAATAAATTCCAGCTGAAAGTTTCAATTTTTAACCACTATTTGCAGTAATTATATGTCAGCAATAACGTGAAGAATATTCTCTTCAAAGCGTCAATCGTATTTGGGTTATCTGCATTGAAAAGCGACTTCACATAAATCCACAAGAAATCGTAAACTGGGTCCCACGACGCTACACCAAAAGCTGCATTTGTTGCGTCACGCGAATCGAATTATAATGTTGATAATGCATTTTCATAATTTGCAAACGTTGTTCAAGAGTAAGTGTTTTTATTATGAAATGGCAAAGTGAGCATAATTCAAGTGACAGCTGTCAAAAAGACTAACTCCGAAAAAAGTATTACCAGATTGAGAAAAATCACCCGTTAAATTTTGTTTTGCAGTTTTTTTTCGGTGCTTTACTTGTTGCAGGAAATTTAATGACACATGCAAATCCATGTGGAAGAAAAACCGGGAACACGATATCTGGAGGCAGATGGTCTACGTTGAAATGAGGGTTAAGACTCAAGGGGTTTTGGTTACAATCCGCTCCAGTTTATAGCCTTCGTAAGTTAACACTAAAAGTTTAATAAATATAATATATTATTTACCAGAACATTGAATTTATATTTGCTTTAATCTATAAGTTAATTTAACCGTAAACCGTAACTGTTTTAAAAATAGTTCAGCTTTTTAGTGCGCCTATTTTTTAGTTTATATCTAATTTTAATAACCAAAAGCTTGTTCTTCGAGAAGAAATTGAATTAAACAATTCCTATGTTTATTCTTTGAAGTTCAAATTGCAAAGGAAAACCGCAAAAATAAATATTCCCACGCTAAGTTGCTCGATGCTCTAATGGCTGCTCTGTATGATGTTCAAGGTTTTTCTTGATTGATAGTCCCTAGAGTGAATAACACACCTTAAATCTACCTGGTGAGGTTTGCTTTCAACCCAATCCGTCTTTTTTAGCATTCGTAACTCGTATAAGGAAGGCTTTCTTATCATATATGAATACAAAACGTGAGTAGCATATAATATGATCTATGGGAGCACGTTCGGATGTTTGGATGAGTTTTGGTTTACCACAAGGACCATAATACCTTCTCTGCCTCTGCGTACCTATTTTCTCTTTTTCTCTTTGTAGATATTTTATGATTATTTAGATATATATCCATTCGTGTCAACAGCTTGTTATGACATAAAATAGATTTACAAGTTTTTCTCTAACTTCCTTCGATGTGCTCATAGGAAGGAAGAAAGGAAGGAAGGATGGAATAACTTCTGCTTGAAGTGCTCTTATGAGGATAAAAGATATACTCACTAGATAGAATTATCAAGTTACATTTTCCGCAAATCTTATTAAGGAAAACCTTCTCAATTTAGTAAAATCGCATATCAACTACAACTGAGCTTAAGCAAAAGAAATGTTTTGGCAAATGGCAGAATTCAAAGAAATTACAAAATAGTTTCTTCCCACGATATGCCTCCTATAGATACGATTATACGAGGCATGGGATATTTTTGAAATTATACACATATCGAAATCTCCAAAACAGTCTACAGTATAAGATTGAGTTGTTAATTCTCATTGTTTTGTACTGTTATTGTATCCCAAAATAAGTTCCCCTAAACACAACCATTTTCTTCTTTTAGTTATTTTGTGTACAAACATTAGTTAAGCACTCATTAGCAATATCCTTTATAAGTTCAGAGCTTCGTTGTTGTTGTTGTTTTCGTCTTTCGTTCTTCGACGTGCTAAGAATTTTAATAAGAATCTTTTCTTTCTGTCGTTCGTTCAGTCCAGGAATTTCGCAGTTATATGTGTAAGAATTAAGAAAACGTTTTCGTTTTATTTTAATTTTTTCCTCTTCCCCATTGGATTGAGAGGGATCATTTCAGGAATAAGATTTGATTAAGTTTAGTTAGGGTAGAGCTTATTTATACATAAATGCTTAGCCATCAGTTAATTGTTTGTTTTAATCACATTTTATTATTTGTTTTACTACGTGAAAAATTACCTTTCACAGTGAGATAATGCAATAAAAGGGTGGGATATAAGGCTGAAGAAGTTAATGAATTTATAAAAATAATAATGATATTAGGTTCGTTTTAGTCAAACTCTAACAGTTGGTCTGTTTTTAAGAAGCAAGGAGAAGTAATATATAGGACCATGCCAGAGGTCTTGGGTTCGATCCCTGTATGTGCCATCTTAAGTTTTTTTCACGGGTACTGCTTCTTGCGAAGAATTGACAAATTCTCCAAGAGTAATTTTTGTCATGAAAATTGCTTTCCCAAATTAGCCGTTCGAATTCGGCTTAAAACTGTAGGTCCCCTCCATGCCTCACAACAGTACTCGCATACAGGAATGGTTGAGAGTTGTAAGTAACTAGGCCGTAGTTTCCAACGGACTGTTGCGCCACCTAATTATTATTATAGATAATTTCGGGGCATTTATTTTTTAGATATGATTTCTGAAAGCGGGCAGTAAACTGGACCACTTCTGGAAATAAAAGTGCCATCAATTGGAGTTCGAAATAAAATGATGGTTTAGCGCACTGAATGACAATTTGCATCATCTTGTTGATACTAAATAACGTCGATGTTAGGCTGATTGAATTTTAAAAACAAATTCATAGCTTAATAGCTCTCGAATTTCACCATTTCGAAAGAAATAAGGGCCGTGGTTCGTTAATGGTTAAAGGATTATTTTCACTCCATGTACGACAAGACGCTCTGTTATTGAAAATGCGTGCATTTGGTATTGACGAATTTCAAGCAGTATTGAATGGGTCCAAATACTCTTGTATGCATTCTAGGGCTCCGTTTTTCTCCGACACTCTTCCTTATTTTGTTAAATGATCTTTTGTCTAAATCATCAATTGTTTTGCTGATGGAAGCACCCTCGCCTTTTTATATTCGTTTTTAGATACTCATCCTTGTCCTTTGGATGTGAACATCGCCAAAAATGCTTGAAAGTATTGTGGTTTTCTTCGAATGGTTTGCTTCCGAATCTCTAGTATAATTGTCGTATTTGGGCTTATACCCCAATAACTTACTAAAGCCTTTTGGACAGAATATAAAAAGAACTATAGAAATGATAGGCGATTGTTTAATTACTGAGACATTTACTAATCTTGAACACCGCCGCCGCAAGGTCTCATGCATAGCGTTGTTTTATCACAAACAATGCTCTATTAAAATAGCCAATTGCAATCCCCCCTTAAACAAATTATCCACAATACCGTACTTCTAGGAATGCTCATCAGTTTACCCATGAGTCCCATTTTGGACGTATTGTCAAGTATAGGGATTCTTTCTTTAGCCGCACCACACGAATGTAGTGCTTATTACAATGTGCAGACGTTCAAAACCAATGTGAATCCTATCTTCACTTCCTAATTTGCCGTATTTTGTCTAATCATTATAAGGTTCATAACTTCAATATGAACAAAAAAAAAAAAAACACTTTTTTATATGAAAAATTTAATTTTTGTCTTAAAAGTAAATATTTTACTTTAAAATAATTAATAAATAATAACTTACTCGTATTTTGAAGTATAGAAGTGGTTCTAAGCTAACTTTTGAAATTTCTCCATAAAAGAATACTGCTATTGGTTCTGTGTAAGCATTCATGTTAAAACTCTCCACATTTTGTATCTTTCTAACATTCTGCATCAAACATCTTGTGTTTCTCCTGCAACCAATTGAACCAGCATCAAACAACTTCGAAGTTCGAACTGATTTCTTTCATAGTCAAATGTGCATGAAAAGGCACCACTTTAGCCAATCATGATGGCTTTATCTTTATGTTGTGAGGTCCTTTTCCATGCACACTTCATATCTATGTACATCATTCCTAAAGAAATGTTTCAATTTTTTTTAACTTAAAAAAGATATATTCAGTGTTTTTATTTATTTTAAAGCAACGAAAAATTAATATTGTTTATTAGAAAAACTTATTGAGGGCTTGAGCCAAGAAAAGTTTACCTTAAATGTGAGCGTAATTTAAATTGTTTTGATTTGGAATTAAAACAGAGAAATGTTTGGTAAAGGAATTCATCCTAAAGCGACGACATCCAACGCAATGGAAACTTATATAAGGGGTCCTTTAATTAAAATCTATGATTTGGGAAGTCAAATAAAATATTTCTTTTAAACCTAAGTTATGAATAAGTCGGTATTTTTTTGCTTTACATAAATAAGAGGTTCCATCACCATTAATTCCATTATTTAAATTTTCTAATTTTACATCATACTCTACTTCAAGCTGTTGATCAGAAACTTATTTCGAGAACACAGAATTATGGATTCCTATCCTATACCACAAGTTCTTGTCCAAGAGAAGAGTAGTATATATTTACCAACAAAAAAAAACCTAATCGATTTTGTAAAGTGGAAAATCTTTCCTCCATTTAACAACACCACAACCGTTTATAAAAACATATATCTTGGAATATACTGTAATGATATCCTAAATCCAATAATCATTTGAAGATTACGAACGAGTTTTTATTTTAATAGATACTTTTTGAATCAATTTCAACATTGATTTATTTATTTGTATTTGGATTCATGTTTTGCACAATTCATGTTCTTGATTAATACAATCTGGGATAAATATATTTTCCTTCTTTTACAGGGTAAATATTGGTTTCGTTTGAAGTTTTTACGTAATATGAGCCACTCTTGACAAGTTAATAAATTAATTAATACACACAAAATAATCAAAACTCAAAAAATCTGTTTCATAGAATTGCATAATAACTAGTCATTCTGTCCAAATTACGAATTGCTGTCCACCCTAAAATGGTTTTGGGGACACGATATTTTAAGAAAATTAATAAACAATATAAGATAAGCCATCTTTGTTTTTTAAATCGTAGGGTATTAACTTCCTTTAGGAAGTAATTATAATTGGCCCGAGTTGTCGAATTGAAAATTTTGACATTTCTCAACGTTTCAAGGTCCCTAGCGTCGAAATTTTTTTTTAGAGAGATGTCTGTGCGTGCGTGTGCACGTACGTTCACAAAGTTTTTTTCATCGTCCATAGCTCAAGAACCAGAAGATATATCGACTTCAAATAAATTTTGTTATACAGCTAATAATGCAGAAAGGACTCTAAAAAAAATTGCGTGGGAGTTTTTTCTTACAATAGCAATTTAAAAAAAAGGTGCAAATTTTGGTTAACCCAAAATATCTCACGAACCAATAACGCTAGAGACTTGAATAAAATTTTATATTATATATTGTTACGCGATACCAAACAAATATATTTTTGGAAGAAATTCCAATTAACTGTTTTTTTATAGATCAAAAAAAAAACTGAAAAATAAAATATTTGTCTCCTCGAAACATGTGAACAAAAAATGATTTTATCTCCAAAATAATTTTGTGCAAATAAAACTAACGTTTTTAATATCTGATACAATTTTGAGAAACATCGAATTGACAATTTGCTTACAAAAACTAAAAACCTAAAAAAAAATTAATAAAAGTTGGTAAAAATTGATTTTCGACTCAAATATCTTTTCCAAAATTAAATCTTCAAAGCTTCAAACTAATTTAATCTTATAAGTAATATTGTTTTCAATATTCGGTAAAATTTTGAGAAAAATCGAATTGACAGTTTTTTTTACAAAAAAAAAACTTAAAAAAAAATAAAAGTTTTTAAAAATTGATTTTCGAATTTGAGATTATGGCTTCCTACGAATTTTGTTTTTATAAAAAATATTATCTTCAACATTAATTAAAATTTTAAGAAAAATTGATTGACAGTTTTCTTAAAAACTATAAAAACCTAAAAAAACAATACTAAAACTTGGTAAAAATTTACTTTCGACTCAAATATCTTTTTAAAAAGCATAAATATTGGCTTTAAACTATTTTTATCTCACAAAAAATCCAATAGTCAGTTTTTTCATACAAAATTAAAAATCTACAAAAAGTAGTACGCAAAATTGGTAAAAATTGATATTCGGTCTCGTGACTTCAAATTAATTACATGCAGCCAATTTGTATTTGTTTATATAAGAAATAAAAACTTTTAAGAAATGCTGCTAAAATTGGTACAAATTGGTTTTCGACTAAAAATCTCGTTATCAAAAATAGATTTTGAATCCAAACTATTTCATCATATGCTAAATATTTTTGGTAATTTAATTTTTTTTTAAAATAATTCAACTGTTG
Source organism: Eupeodes luniger (assembly GCA_951509635.1). NCBI lineage: Eukaryota > Metazoa > Arthropoda > Insecta > Diptera > Syrphidae > Eupeodes > Eupeodes luniger. Next base: position 89,110,817 of record OX608074.1, read on the forward strand.
AATTTAAACTTACAAACCTTTTAAGCAAGACAAATCGACAGACAGGATGGGAAGTTATCAGTGTGGGTCTCATCCCAGCCTCTTTTTTGAATGAAATGAGTAGCTTTAAGGTTGTGCATTTGTGCAATGCTTTGAAATATTGAAAACTCGTTTTTTGAATTGTTTTTTTTTTTCGAAATGAAGCAGCCAAGTCTGTGCAAAAAGTTCTAAGATTGCTACTCTAGTAAAAATTACTCATGCATGTCGGGACATATCGTGTGTCGTAAAGAAAAGAATGTTGTTGTTGTTACCGATAATATAAGACTGAATTCACGAACATAAACTTACAACCGGTTTCAATAGCTCTATATATCCCACCCTTAACTAAGTAGAATTTTGAAGTATGAAGATCTTGGACAATTCGTGGAGTGGACTTTTAGGATACGCAAAGATACACACTTTCATCTCAAATGCAAAAGAAATGCATTTCAGGTGCAAAACAAATTTCCGCTTTCTGGGGCCACGAAAATCAGCACGTTATTATCAAGAAGCCAATACATCCATAGAATATGACACTTAGTTGAGGACTGCAGGGGCATCATTTTGTCATTTTTTTTTTGGTAAGCGTTACAGAGATCTTGATATTGAAGTTATTGACGGCCCTTGAGTTATGCAGTATCCCGTGCCAAAAAAAGATCGTTTGTACACTAAATTTCCAAATCGTTATCAACCGTCTTGACGATGTCGAATGGTCTCGAATATGCAATTGATCAAAGGACCAAAAAGCCAACAATCTGAAAGCACTTTAAGCAAATATATATACACTACACATAGTCCAAGCAATTCGTGAGCTACAATCCAAAACCTTCATAAAGGTCTTCAAAAAGACAGAATGCGCTTCTGCATAGCCGGACGAATGTTAGTTTTCTTCCAACTACGTTATGTAGTTGGCAATCAAATTGTACTTTTCCTTAGTAAAAGTGTAAATATTCATGACGAAGTTTTTTTCAATAATTAAATTCTGGATGATTTTCCAAATCGACGATCTGTTTCAAAAATTTCAGTATCTTACTAATTTTTCAAAAAATCCTCATTAATTGTAAGTCCTTACCTGCCATACATATAATCTTTAAAAGAACACAGACTCATTTATACTTAAACGGTTGTTAACAGAAAAACGCAAAACGGTGAAAAAACAAATTTCGTTCTTATTACGAATTCGTAGTCTTAAGGTTATAAACATAAAGTTTTTCGAATAATAATATAAAAATAATATTAAAAACTGGTATTTCCGAGTTTGAGCACATAAATAGCTAACATCGAAGTTTGTATTATAAGCCAGCACTAAAAATTCAAGGTTTTAGTAGAGACAAATGAAGACACATATAAGTCATCTAATAACTAATGAGGATTACGAAAACTAAGTGTGACTAAGTGATTAAACTCAATTTGAAAAAGAACATTCATTTGAGGACCCCCGTTGTTGCAGCATTTAGAATTCCATTTTTACTATCATCAAACTGTTGGTCAACATTTTAGTGCATCAAACAAGGGTTTATTAAAATCTAATTTTATGGCTTAAACAATTTAGTTTAGATACTCCACATCCACACCTCTGACATCTTATTTAAATTTTTAAGAGTGAATACAGACCTGTGTGCTTGCTAAAGTAGAGAAATATATGACTTTCTCTCTCTTGTGTGATGCCTGTTCAAAATTAAAATGGCTGGCTCTGTTTCACTAGGTATGATTCATAAACCAAGCAGGTCAATCGGTCTTTTTTTTCATTAAAAAATCGTTACTCAGATTAACATAGAAATAAATGATCTGTGTAAAATAATAGCAGATCTTTTTATTTTGTTGAATGACTGCAGTTATTTAAAGAAAAAAAAGTTTAAAATTGTGAAGCTTATTTTGTGTAGTATTTGTAAGTCAACCAAAGTTATTAATAAAAATTCTTTGATATTTAAAGGTATATTTTTAAATTAGTTTTGAGTTCAAAATGGGAAGAGCTAAGCATTGCACTGATGAAAAACGAACGCTTATTCATAAGAAATATTTGACTGTTAACGGTCGAATTGTTTTTTCCTGAACACCGTTTATTTTAATAAATATGATTTAAAATCACGAAAATAAATGAGCCGTTTATTTTGAAAGTGGCGTAAGTCACTTTTTTTTAAATCGAGATATTTAAGAAATTTGTTATACCGTTAATTACCAATACTTCTCTCGAAGAAATCTCAATAGTTCTCAACTTATTGAGTGCAATTTTTTAAAAATGAAAAGATACCGTTCAATTGTATTTAGTGTTGCCATTAACTCGATTTTTTTGAAAAAGTGACTTATGCCACTTTCAAAATAAACGGCTCAAATATAAACCAGCATAAGTGTTCATATATGCGTTTCGCACCGATGTAATGGTTGGGCTCATCAAAAGATGACCATTACACCATGTCTTGAAGCATATTTTCCCGAATAAATCGAGATTCCATATAATCCGAGCTACATAGAGCAACTGCGAATTATAAAGTTGCTACAAGTCTTCAAAGAAGATAAATTGTAGCTATTGCTATGGGACGTATTTATAAGCAACTGAATACAACCCACGCTATGTGACAAGAACAGTGAAACATTTAGGAGCGAAAATTAATGTTTGGAGTTGTTTTTCCTGCTACGGAACAGGGTCCATATTTTGGATTAAAAATATTATGGAAGCCAAAATGTAAGTGGATATCCTACAGAACGTCATGCTTCCTTATGCCGAATGGAATATGCCAATACATTTCAACAGCACACCATAAGGTTAGCAAAAATTGGTTTGAGACAAACACAATAGACGTTCTGGAATGGTCTGCTCAATCGCCGGACCTTAATCGCATCGAAAAATTGCGGCCCGATGTATAGGAAGGTGTTTCGAAAGAAAAACCGACAAATGTTGCTGAATTGTGGGGCGCAGTGAAAAAAACATTGGAAAGCATATCCCAAGAAAGATGCATGCGTCTGGTTGATTCTTTGCCTCATCGTTTTGCAGTCCTTGCAAATAAAGGGCACACAACAAACTACTTAGTATTTAAAAAAAAGTTTACATAAACTTAAGAAAGCATTGGTTTTTTAAGTTTTTATAAGATATTATCTGCAGTACTGCTATTAAAATGCACACCCGTTTTTCTTCATGTTTTAAAGTTTGTAACTTTTTTCTTAATCAAGCTATTGAACTATTGTTTTTGTTTTTTGTTTATTTAAGTATAACGTAAGAAATAATTTAAGATCAATAAATGAATTAATTGATCAAAGGATATCTTTTGTTTGTCATTGAAGGAATGATAGTTGAAGCACTGCTATTATTTTGCATATAGGTATACATAAGTACGAGTATGTTATATTGTAAACCTGTAAGGGAGATTTTATTTACATTTCAAAGTTTCAAAGCCGAAACATGAACCAATTCCGTAATGGTCCTTGATTTCACATCTTTGAAAAGATAAAACTTCAATGTCAACTTCAATGTCATTATAGGAAATGTTAAACCAACAAGAAAAATTTTGTCTATTCACTATCATCAAAAAAAAAAAAAAAAAAATTCAACCACCTGTAACATCACCGCTTTTAAATATTAGCTTTCCTCCTGATGAGAGAACTGGGAAAAGCCTTCGGGAAATTTGCTATTTTTTTTTCGTGTTCTCATCCTCGGTCGTTTTTGGCCTTTTTAGCCCCTTGTTGTCTTTAATCAGTGTAGAAAGTAGATTCTTTTTGCTTCCATTTGGGAATATCCTTGCACGAATATCTTATGTACATAGGTACCCAAAAACAAGTAGATAGATAGGGTGATTTGATAAATTGAAGGTAATTGGTATAAGGTATACGATATACGGTCTAACTTATTCTAAAACATTTTGTATGTTTTTTGAACTGGAATAAATATTTTTGAACAATGAGGGTAAGTAAAAATGACAATGATATTATTTTCTCTTTTCATATTTATTCAATATCTTGCTAGTAACTGAAACCAGTAAACGATTAAGATTAATGTCTTTAATAATTATAGTAAAAGTGATACAACCTTGGGACATGGAAGCAGGTATAACAAATTCAAAAACATCTATTCTGAACCTCTCATTTCATATCATTTTTGGCTAAAATAAGTTACACCCTGTACCCTGTATCCTATTATCTAACCTAACCAAATATGTATGTATACTTATTTTGTAAAGGTATGCCCTTACATGCGGGATTTTTGAGACAAGTATGATGACAAAACATTTTTCTAACTCATGTACTTGTATCATATGGGCTTAGTTTATTTTACCTCTCGTACCGTGAAAACAAAAAAAAAACATGTCAGTAAAATGATTTTTGACATATATCCCAACAAGGATTTAAGAAAAAAAGGAAACCCGTTTTTCAATGCTGGAAAGAGAACATAAGTTAGAAGAACAATATTGGATTCGTATATACTTTTAAGGTAAAACTTTTCATCACCTGTAAAAACATAAGATAAGTTAATGTACGTGTGTTGCTTGTAAGTTTATAAGCATATCGTCATTAAAAAAATATAAGAGAAAATGATACAAAAGGATGACAGCAGGAAATGTGTGTGCATTGATTTTTAAACTTTTGCAGTTGACAGCATTTTTTTTTGTATAGCCTGTGGTTGCTTCTAGTTTTTAGATAAAAAATGTACATATATGTGCCTTTCCAAAAAGTTCACATGCAGTTAACGAATTCTAGGAATTTTGTATGAATTTGGAGTGTGGTCTTTGCTCAGATTGAATTGTGGAATAATTTTTCTGTGGTCTCTACTTGAATCTCGTTAAGATTGTCAATGCTAAACTAAAATCATTCTTTTATAAATTTAAGTCCAGTTGAGTTAAGATGTTTATTTTATAAATGTATTGCTTGCCAATAAAGTTAAATATTGGTAACCTTGCCTCACCCTTTTTTAACGTTGTTTTCACGAACTAAGTTCTAGTGAAAAAGTCAATTTCATTCCTCTCCTTAAACAATTTAACCGTAATAATCACACTTATAGGAATGCCCATCTGTTTACTTTTAAGCTAAACTTTGGCCGTACTATAAAGTACCGAGATTCGTTTTAAGCCGTACTACGCGAATGTAGAATGCCTTGCCAAGCTCTATCCTTGCCTGTTATTACAGTGTCCAAAAATTAAAAACCAATGTACACTGATATCTTCTCTCCAACCCCTCCGTGTTTTTCTAATGATCACATTGTTTCGTTGGTATATAAAGGGTATTCACAACCATTTCATTTCTTTTTTTTTCGGAAAGTTTTATATTTACATAGACACATTAACATTTAAATCTTTTAGAGTAAATAAATAAAATAAATTAGGTGGAGCAACAGTCTGTTGAGAACTAGGGCCTACTGACTTAGAACTCATAACCATTCCTGTGTGCGAGTACTGTTGACAGGAATGGACGGGACCTACAGTTTTAAGCCGAAAGCACTTTTAGAGTATCAATATATTAAATTACAAAATTATTGATGAAGTTGAAAACAGAAAATATTCTTGACTTAGAGTAAAATGAAATTAGGATTTTATTTCAAGAGAAACAAAAATCAGAGAAAAGTTTAATGTATACTTAATTCTAATATAAATAGTGCAAAAATAGTTTCCTCTTACAAGCTAAAAGTGCGTTGCAAGTGAATTAAACAAGCGATTTGCAAAACGTAAAATAAACGTTAAGCAGACTTCAGTTAGGTAATTAGGGCATCTATTGTTAATGATGATACCATGAAGTTTTAAAACACGGCTGAACTTCAGGTAATCATCCAGATTCAATCCAAAAAGAATTGGTCTTTAATGTGATACACTTTCATATCTCGGAATACAGTAAATAAAACGAATACAATCATTAAGAGTAACATTAATAAAATAACTTTGGTGAATTGCTACCCCCCACCCGAGGTAAGCAATAAAATCAAGTAAAAACAATCGAGTCGAATTCAAAAGAGTTTTCGACATTAAACATTGATGCGAAGCTGGAACAAAACGAAACTGGAACGATGAGAAACTGGAACGACTAGAACAATGCGAAACTGGAACAACTGAACTGGTTTCTGGGCGTAAAACGCAATGTTTACAAATCGAACAATTATTAGTTTTGTTGGTAGAACCAAGTGCTACCCTTGACCTTTTATTTAAATCGTCTGGGATTGTTTTTACTACCTTTGATCCCATAGCTTCTAACGATTAAAATCGTTGTTCTAAAAATGACAGGAACTCGCTTAATGATGGCAAGGCCTTTGGTTGTTTTAACGATTGTTTCCAAAGTATTCAAGTGTTTCTATCAAGTATCTTAATTAGAACGCTCATTAGAAGAGGGTCCCAATTATTAGTATCAACCTTTTACCTTTTAGACTCACCATACATTTTTGTGTAGTATCATGTAATACCTTAATAGCTTTAGCAGTTTTGACCTGGATTGTCGGTTGCATCAAAAGTCTCTGCCCATGCGCTGTTACTAGTAGCCGCGGGTTATCGTATCTATCTTTTACTACTTTCTATTCTGCATTGTAGTTGTTGTCTACTTCTTCACCGGTTAAATTTGTTTTTGAGAAGAACAACTTCTGGCAATTAGCTATATCTTGTTTATCAACAAGTTCTGTAAACAGGTCATAATACTGCTTCCATTTCGTGTAGTTCTTATTAAACTTTGGCAAGGTTATCTTAGGTAACTTGAGAGTTTGCCTATTTGTATTAACGATAGGAAGGTTTGTAGCTGGAGTGGGTGGAAGATTGTTCAAGTCTACTCGTTAAAGATATCAGGGAATGCTGATCTTCTTCTTCGAATTTGTAAAATTCTTCCAAGTTATACCCTACTTGAGTCTCATTATTTACAAGCTCATGGATCAAGTGATGGGTTGTTTCAAACTCACTCTAGTACTTTTGTAGTATGCTTAATTTGACGCTACAAAATGTTGAGCTCCAATCCTCCTGTGCAGTTTGAAGAGAGGCGAGCAACCGCTGTAGAGACTGTGCAGTTGTGCTATGTCTTCTTATAACTCTGAAGAATTCCTCATGTTTTTCATCAGGTTTATTTTGGTTACTCTTACTAGTAATTGCACTTGCTCTACCTGTAGCAACTCCGGCTGATTTCTTTGGAAAGTCATCCTCAGAACCTGTTGACACAATTGATTCTAGTGTTTGCTTTAGTTCTAGGTATGCCTTTCTGACTTTCTCGTATGTATTGCCTTGAACATACGGAGTGTCCGCCTTTAAGTGTGCTTTTATTTGTTCATGATTATTTTGGAATTCTCCCCATAATGTTTCAAGCATACGTAATTTTTTTACCTTATATTTTGCTGTCTTTCTGTCAAATCTGTCTTTACTAACATTGGTCTTTAGGCGCTGTAATTCCTCAGTTATGGTCTTCTGTCTGGCCACTATACCTGGTTTTCAATACAAAACTGGAATGACTGGAACAATGCGCAACTGGAACAATACGAAACTGGAACAATATGAAACTGGAACGATACAAAACTTTAACGACTGAACTGGAACTTTGCGTAACTGGAATAATATGAAACAGGGAACGCCGAACGTTGACTACCAGTGTTTCAAAGTCCTGGTAACGCTTTTTTAAATGAACATATGTACATATATGTTTGAAATACCAGTATTAGTACCCTGGCAACGCACTATGACTTGTCGAGTGTTCTTTGAAGATCACGTAGGGGTCACCAATGTTTAACGTCGGAAACCCTTTTGAATTCGACTAGATTGTTTTTACTTGATTTTATTGCTCCTTACCTCGGGTGGGGGGTAGTAATTCACCAAAGTGATTTTATTATTAATTTTCATGGCTATTTGTACTTGATTCATAAACAAATTTGACAATAATTCTGATTCTATTTGAAAATAAATGTGGAAAAAATAAATGTAATAAGGTAGGAGAGCACCTGTAAAAAGCGCTGATAGTACAGTTTTGGTGGGAACCATATGAAAGGTATGGATAGTGATGTTCATAGGAAATAAGGTGTTTTAGATTTTTGCTTAAACAGGTATTATCAGTGATTTTAATAGGTGTTTCTTCATAACAATAAGTCTGAGGAAGATCTCATTGTTCGCAATCCAGAATAAATATTTCGAATGGTGTCTGAAATAGCTTTGCAGCAACTGAGACCGCTTTTGATTCTATATCCCAAGAATTTAACATCCTAAACTAAGATAATTACTTCATCATATCAAGAAGAACAGCACGGAAGTCTAATGGATTGGATTCATCTCTAGAACTTAACATAGCAAGAGACTTCTTATAATTAAGTTTTATTTTGTTTTTAGATCAAGTCCTCCAATCCTCATTTAACTTAGCTATGCAGTCCTCTATCAAACCAATTCTATCAATATTTAAAAGTCACTGGAGTCAAGGAAAAAGCGGATATCCAATTTTTTTTCATACTCTTTGACATCAAGTTTTCAGATTGCCCCAAAGTTGCTTTGAACTTAGGGAAGGATCAAGTTTTTGAATAAAATATGCCCGTTTAAAGCTACGATCAACAGAATTTACTTTGTTTTGGACAAATTTGAACTGCCTTTTATTAAACTCATTAGGATTATTCTTAAATCTTCTGAAGAAGTGTTCTCTTTCTAAAAAAAAATCTGCTTCTAGAATGACGTGATTTTTCGCGAAGCCCCACAGAAAGTGTGAAAACGGTGTGAAATCTCTTTACAATTTTATCGTCGACATTTGTCAAATGTAAATGTTTCAAGTTTAATCTGTACTTATAAGATACTAGCCGACCCGTGCTCGCGTTGCTTCGCAAATTGTAACCAAACCATTCTTTTTGTGCTTATGGATTTTCTTCCGATGTTAGCCTTTCTTTTACCCATTTTATATTTCTATGCGATAAAAGAAAAACTACGAATTAAAGCTTGTTGTGTATTCGTATTTAATAAAATAATTTAAAAAAAACTTCCTTACCGAAATTAACACTTTAGAAAAAAAACTTAAGTAAAATATTACGTAGTAAAGGCCAAGCCGCACGTGAAAACAAACAAAACCATTTCAATTTTTTAGTTGAAAACAGAACGAAATTTTTGTCTATTTTCTTCTTTTCTTTCTTTTATTCATACCTAGAGACGTTTTTTTGCAACCGAAAAATATAGTTTGCGGTAAAAAAAACAAATTTGTGTTTTTAATGTTCTCATACATCTATAGGTATGCGTGTGTAAATATCCATAGACACATTTTTTTATTCATCTGCTCATGTTCAGTGCAGTGCAACTGACTTAACCTACCCACATTTGTGTGCTCTTTTTATCGACGTCATTGTAAGTACCTTCTTCGAGTTATTTTTAACGAAAATTTTAACTTAATTTCAGTTTTATTGTTCGAGGAAGTGATACAAAATTGGTAGTTCAAGCTATTATAATAGAACTTTTTTTATTTTTAAATTGGAAGAATTATAATCTATTCACTTCCTGGAACCAGAAAAATAAAAAAGATCTAATTTTTCTTTAGATAAATCGGCATTTCATGTGCACGGCACTGTACTTAATTAAATTTCCATAGTAACTTAAAAAAAAGAGCCCACACTGCTCAGCTCAGCGATGTGACGAAAGAATTAGAGAAACAAAAAAATAATGTGTTTGTGTAGGTTACTTGATGAACTATACAAACAATACAGAAAAATTGAATATGTAGGTAGGTAGGTAAGAGAAAAAACGTAACTATTAAATGGAACACATATTAAGAGAGAAAGAGCATGGGAAGAAAAGAAAATTAAAAATGTTGGAATGATAATGAAATGAAACAAAGCAGCGACCTCGCGATTGTGATGAAATCTAATTTCCTGGATAAAATACATTCAAAAAGTTTATAATTTGTTTTTATTTATTTCTCAGGCTGCATGTTTAACTTAGAAGTGATTTTAGGCTTAAAATTTGCGAAACAATATTGACTTTATGAAGCAATGCTAATCTTTGTCGATTATTGTATAGGTTTTAAGATATGAGTGGTTGTATAAGTCAACTAATGAAAAAAAATTGACAAAAAATGTAAAATTAATAATATTTAAGTTTGACAAATAATTTATGAAAAAAAAAAATTAAAGCCATAAACACTCTCATAACAATATAGAAAATAATAAAATATATTTCAAATAAATCGGTTGACTACTTTCTGAGATCATGCGTTACAAACTTTAAAATGGTTTCGCTTTTATATAATAGTATAGATGGACTTTTAATTAAATCGAGCCCAAAACTCGAGACTCTTAAAACGTCTGTTTGAACATTATACACACAAATTTAGAATCTTTCCCTTAAAGTCTAGAATTTCAAAGACGTTTATTTATCAAACAAAGCGTTTTTTTAATGATTTGCAATTTTTCTGCCCATCTAATTTGGGTCGTCCTAATTCACACCTAATTGATATTGATAAAAATAAGCACTTGTAATTATTTGTAGAGCTTTACGTAGTAACAGAAAGGAATACCTACTCCGGATCGTAGAATCCATCCACCTTTTGTTATTAACTTTATAGAACACTTATGATTCTTCAGCCCAATCCCCAAGAGCACTTTTACTAAATTCCTAAAGGAAAAGAAATACTTCAATATCGAAATGTACATTTTGCCTACATACATATATATTATTTCAAAGTACAAATGCCTTGTCAGTAAATTAAATAATCATTCAAATGTTTAATAATATACTTACAATAATTTAAAAGTACACAATACATCCACTTTATCGTAATTGTTTCAAAACGATAATATACATAATTCAGAACGTTTAAAATTACAAACTTCTATACAATGCGCACACTTCAAAAGCTACTTAAGTGAAAAAGCTAAATATATGTACCTTCATTAAATTTAACAATTGGGGTTCTTATTTAATAATAGGGTGAATATTATAGGTAAGAATACCTGTATCTGTACCTATATAGTCTATGACTAGTACCTATCCCACAACATTAAGACTTGAAAAAATCAACAACATCAAAAAACCATTTAATTTTAACACTTAAGGTTTGTTTTCACATTTCCAAAAGATAAATAATGGCGTCGACATCGCGTCGTTCGTCGTCGGTCGTGGGGGCGAGATTAATTTTCTTCAAAAAATAAAAACTAAGATACAATACACTTTTTTTTATTTTCAAAAACAGATTGCGGGGGACAAAAGAACAAAGCAGCTTTGTCCATGTGAAGCAGGTTAATCTTTCACTTAGAAAAAATTTAATTTCATTAAAGTAAATTAAAAGATGAAGTGCCACCAGGTCAGATTATTTTATTCATTTTTTCTGTACAGAATTCGTCCTGAAATAAATAATTACTATGAACACTTTGAACTCTATATATGCGAAGGAAGGTTACTACTGTAAACTTTGGTTCAACAAGTTAAGCTCGTTCTTTTTAAAAGTATGTGTTTTTTTTTCAAAATGTTTCGCTTTTTATTTCAGGTGAGATAAAATTATTTTTTGAAATGAATTAAAAATATTAATTAACACAATTCTCCAGTTTCAAAAACGTACTTGTACATCTTTTCGTATGAATAAACATAAACATATTTTCGCTGACCATTTTATTCAAAAAACAGAAAATCTATATATATTTCAGTTTTATATAAGAAATGGACACTTTCAGAAATTGAAAACATTTAAAAGGAATGTGTAGAAAAAGACATTTCCTTATTTTGCAAAAAAAGATTAATATTACCTACTTAAATCTTTACTACTCCATGTTTGTGTCTCCAAATAAAAATCATTTATTATCCTCGTAATACTCCTCGTATACAATTATTTCCTTTATTTTTTTTTTCAAGCAAAAAGTCCTTATACCCAGTTATTCATGTAGCCTTCTCACATACATTTCTTTTAAACATGCACACAGAATCTAAACCCTTTAAAATATTTTATATTTAAGAAGACAACATGATACGAAGTAAAAGAACCTTTTTTGCATTTTCTTTTTCGATTGAGCTATATTGTGGAAATGGTTCATGTTATGTGCAAGTTCTCAATAAAACAAACTTACTTTCGGGATGGAAGTTTATTTAAAATTCGTTTTATAGAGATTCATTTTAATATTAATGAATAATTTTTGTTCTGTCTTCGTAGATGTCCTTGGTCGTCTGATAGATGTTGACATTTTCGTTTTTCACCATTCACCATTTAATTTTTTCTTATGGATTATTTTTATATACAACTTGTGGCTGTTTTTGTCTTTCTGCATTGGTTCTTGTGTTTTGATTTTCTGAAGTCATTAATGCAGTTATAAATACTAAAAAGAGGCTGGGATGCGACCCACACTGATAACTTCCCATCCCGTCTGTCGATTTGTATTGCTAAAAAGGTTTGGAGAATTTCCTTTTTTTGTTAAAAAAGTTGTCAGTTGAATTATTCTAAAAAAAATTCAAAACTACCAACAATATTTTGCATATGATGAAATAGTTTGATTCCAAAATGTATTTTTATTAACGGGATTTTTAGCCGAAAACAAATTTTTACAATTTTAGTAGCATTTCTTAAAAGTTTTTATTTCTTATATAAGAAATTAATTTTATGTCAATATCTTCAAATTGCAATGAAATTAATTTGAAGTCAATATCTGCTAATCAGACATTATTGCACCAATCCTTGAGGCAATTTTTACCAGCTGTCTGTATCTGGTCCATATTCCCTCGGCATGGAGAGAAGTTAAAGTTGTTTTTACACCCTAAGCAGTAAAATGCTCGCAAGTCAACCCTAAAGATCTACGACCTATAAGTCTATCATCATTCCTTCTTAAGACCTTAGAAAGATTGATTGATATCTATTTAAGATACAAGACTTTCTGTCTAAGTCTCCACATGCCTATTGTAAAAGTTCATCGGTGGTGGCGTTAGACACCACCGTACGACCGTACGCACCATCGAATATACTCCCTCCATCTTAGAGAGTTCACTATGGTTGCTTTCCTTGACATAGAAGGTGCTTTTAACAACGTGGACACATCTGCAATCACATCTGCACTAATATCTCTAAACGTAGAGAGTTCTCTTGGGGAGTTAATTCATTTAATGCTGACTAGCAGAATAATTAACTCGAAACTGGGCAACTCTTCTGTCAAAAGATTTGTCAGTAGAGGAACACTGCAAGGTGGTATTCTATCCCCTTTCCTCTGGAGCCTAGTGTTAAATGAAATTATAATTGGTCTGGATGCGGAGGGTTTCAGAGTGATTGCCTATGCGGATGACGTTGCTATAGCGGTTTCAGGAAAATATCTCAACACCTTAAAAGAACTCTTACAAAATGTCTTAGACAGACTAATACTTTAGGCTGATCGGTGTGGACTGGGTGTTAACCCACACAAAACCGAATTAGTCCTATTTTCGAGGAAATACAAAATTCTATTTGTCAACCCTCCCTATATTAAAGGAATCCAATTAAAGTTATGAGGCGAGGCTAAGTACCTGGGTCTTATTTTAGACAAAAAACTAAATGGGAAGGCAATGTACAAGAAAGAGTCAAAACAGCTACTGTAGCTCTCTTTTCTTGCAAAAAAGCTATTGGTAATAAATTTTACTTACAACACAGAATCACGCATTGGCTATACACTACACATCAGTAAACGGACCGATTTTAATGTACGGTGTGGCAGTATGTTGGAGTACTTTAGAGAAAGCTATAAACAACGACAAAATAAATAAAGTCCAATGTTCAGCTTACATATGTAATTTAAAATTTAATTTTTAAAAACATACTAAACATTTTTTTTTCGAAACTCAAAGTTGCAAAAATGGGTTATCATTTTTTTAAAAAAAGCAAATGTAAAACGTTAATTAACAAGCTTTAAATAACTGCATGTTAAAAATACTTTTAAACTCAAATTTAAAAAAATTTATACATAAAAAAATTAATTGAAAAAATGCTTTAACGATTTTCAAATAAAAATTTTGGAAAATAAAGGTTTTTTTGATAAATCAAATAGCATTCAAATTTTTTAAAACAAACTTTTTTGTAGGTTAATTTTTAAATCTTAAAATACAACTAGGAAAAAAGAGACTCTTTGGATACATGAGCAAGTTAGGCTACCCAGTGGTGGATTTTATTTAATGTGTATTTTAAAGATGCATCATGGCAACAGACTTATTTTAAATTTCTTTTGTGACATGGTTATAATTCGGAAGTAGTGCCATTATTACCTGAATTGCTTAATGATGAACGAACTGTAAATGTATATTTTAAACCATTAACAACATTGGTGAACCTACTTGGTCTATTGTGAAATGTTTATTTCTATGTCTCCTTTCTTTTATTAATTTGCTGAGCCTTTGCCATAGCAGTTTCTAAAATACTTTTTCCATGATAAATGATATTGATCCTTAAAATATTAACTCTATTCGTGCAACCATAGATTTTTCTTTAAAAGCATTTGTTTGGAAAACCTTTTACTTTTCTATATGTTTCAACCACAAATCACCAATTTTTAGATTGTTGTTTAAAGGTTTAAAATTGAATGATAAACTTGTTTACTGTTTTTAAAATTTGTCCTTTACGGATTTGCTTAATCAAAACTCAATGTAAGCCAACAACCTTTCACTTTTTCTTTGTTTTTCATGCATACAATTTGAAAATAGGAATAAATCTTAATTCGATTCAAATCTTATTTTCATCCATTTTCACGTTTTGTTTAAACATGTAGTTTTTCATCAGAAATTTAAAAACGCTACCTGCATACATCATAGTGTTAGAAATGCATTAAATGCGTTTTAACGTTTCCAAGTGCTCTTTTTATTCAATTATATTCTTTACCTACTCTAAAAATACTTTTCTTAATTGTTTCAAAAAAAATATCCTTCTTCGTAATGTACCTACCTTAGTATGTTGTATTATCATTTTGTTCGAAACAAGAAAAGAAATATAAAGAAAAACATAATGTAGATGTAAAAGAAATAAAAATGACGTGTTAAAAAGAAAATTATGATTAATGTAACAGCTATCCGAAAAATTAATGGAAGGTATTTTCTTCTTTCTGTTTTATTTATAAAAAGAACTTTTTCTACGGCATAGGAATACAAAATGTGAACATAATAATTTAAGTAAAAGGACTTTTTTAAAACACAAATCATGTATACAGTTCATTATGTGGGACGCTTTATGTACATTGGAGTATTTTGGAATGTAAGTAATTTAAAATAAATAGTTTAAAGGAGCTTATTCAATTTGTGTAATGTGCTTGAAAAATTAGAAAAATGCCAAGTTGGGCAAGTCAGTGATTTATTTAGTATTAAAATCTGTTTTCACCTTTTCAATACGATACACATTGGTTTCATTTAACAAAATTCAAATTTGTTTTTTCAAAATTGAAACTACGATGATGGTGAGTTTTATTTCCGTATTGTTTTTCAAAACAGATTCTAAATTTTAAGACACAATATAAGTAGTTACTCTGACAGATAGTAAACTATATTTAAAAAGAGGCTGGCTTGCGACCCACACTGATAACTTCCCATACCGTCTGTCGATTTGTCTTGCTTAAAAGGTTTGTAGGTTTTTGTGTTTTCGTGTTGTTATTGTGGACAAAATTTTGCATATGATGAAATAGTTTGATTTCAAAATCTATTTTTGTAAACGAGATTTCTAGTCGAAAACTACTTTTTACCAATTTTAGTAGCATTTCTTAAAAGTTTTTATTATTTCTTATATAAACAAATACAAATTGGATGATTGAAATTAATTTAGTCAATATCTTTTATTGTTCACGAGATATCGAGAACCGAACATCAATTTTTACGAAATTTGCGTACTATTTTTTGTAGATTTTATTTTTTTAATGTACTGAATGTCGAAAACAATATTTTCTGTGAGATAAAATAAGTTTGAAGCCAATGTTTTTAATTTTTGAAGAGATATTTGAGTCGAAAGTAAATTTAAACTAAGTTTTAGTATTGTTTTTTTTGTTAGGTTTTTATTTTTTGTAAAACAAAACTGTCAATTCGATTTTTTTCAAAATTTTACTGAATGTTGAAAACAGTATTTTTTATTAGACAAATTTAGTTTAAGGCCATAATCTGAAATTTTTGAAAAGATATTTGAGTTGAAAATCAATTTTTACCAACTTTTAGTATTTTGTTTTTTTATGTTCTTATTTTTTATAAAAAAACTGTCAATTCGATTTTTCTCAAAATTGTACCAGATGTCAGAAACGTTATTTTTTATTGCGCAAAAATGTTTTGGAGATAAAATAATTTTTTGTTTGTAAAATATTTGAGGTGACAAATATTTTTCTTTAGTTATTTTGATTTATAAAAAAAAAAACCGTTAATTGGATTTTTTTCAAAAATATATTAGTTTGGTATAACGTCATAATATATAATACAAAATTTAATTCAGCTCGCTAGCGTTAATGATTCGTGAGATATTTTGAGTAAACCAAAATGTTCACCTTTTTTTAAATTGCTATGGTAAAAAAACCACCCACGCAATTTTTTTTTAAAGTCTTTTCTGCATTATTATCTGTATAGAAAAAATGTATTTGAAGTCAATATCTCTTCTGGTTCTTGAGCTGTGGACGCCGAAAAAAACGTCGCGAACGTACGGACGTACGGACATACGGACGTACGGACGTACGAACGTACATATGTACGTACACACGCACGCACAGACAATAGACATCTCTCTAAAAATCTTTTATTTAGACTCTTGGGGCCTTTTAACGTCGAGAAATGTCAAAATTTTCAATTCGACAAATCGGGCCGATTGCAATAACTTCATATGGGAAGTTAAAAATTCATGAAAAAAGGCCATATGCATAAACATTAATAAATGCTTTCTCTTACCATTTTCAATGCTTTTTAAAAATTTAGATAATTTAAATAAAAATATAGTTATTACTTTATAGAGCAAGAGCCCGGGCCTGCCAGACATACCTCATTTTATAAAAGCTGAAAGTTTGTGTATGTGTGCCTCTAGTACAGGTAAGAACGATCCCCAACCATGATACCTGGGTAGTGGTTCCTTTGGCAGATAACTGGTAGCAAAGGTGCATAAAATTCCATCTAACTTACCTTATTTTATAAAACTCAATTTTTGTATATTTCATTCGTAACAACACCAAAATTCGCTTTACTCATTGCCAGACACTTGGCATGGTTCCAACCCCCTGCCAGACACCCCTAAACTATAATAGTTTGTAATTCAATTTACGTTATATTATAAAAGCTAAATTTAATATATGTTTTTTGGGGAGCTATTAAACGATGTTTCCTTAGCAGCCAGACAATGTCGAGGGTTCTATCATCCTGCCAGACACTTTAAATTAAGCGGAATTTGCCAGAGCGCGGAGCATATGTAGTAGTCGGTGCAAGCGAAACAGAGCATTCAATCGCAATTTTATTACGATATTTTACTGCACATCAGTTGTTTATGCTGTATTATTTGGTGAACCTGAACAGTTATATACTAATGGTAAACGTTATAATATTAATTTGTATTATTTGTAACATAAATATGATCCATCTTTTTTAAATAAAGTGTTATCATGTTACAATATAGTAGATAATCTTAAAGTTTTCAAAAATTACACTTTAAACCCTTTTTTTAACTTTTTTGCACAAATTTTGAGTTTAAAATTAATTTTTTCAAAAACTACACATAGTTTTCACTTGATTTAAAAACTGGCTGTTAGAACAGAATGTTGGCTGTAAAAAAATTTAATATACTTTATTGTAAGTGTTACCGATGTTTTTTAATTATTTTTTTCCATTTAACGTACATATTTTTTAAATTGCCCCTATCGCCTAAACTGGGGGAGTTAGACCCCCCCTCCCATTGTAAAAAAATGCTTGTTTTTAACTGTTCTATACAAATCCGTCATTAAACTTTGTCGCCTGAGTTATCGTACTCTCCCCAAAGATCGCAATAAACCGAATGCTCTGTTTCGCTTGCACCGACTACTACATATGCTCCGCGCTCTGGCAACTTCTGCTCAATTCAAAGTGTCTGGCAGGATGATAGAACCCTCGAAATTGTCTGGCTGCTAAGGAAACATCGTTTAATAGCTCCCCAAAAAACATATATTAAATTTAGCTTTTATAATATAACGTAAATTGAATAAAAAACAATTATAGTTTAGGGGTGTCTGGCAGGGGGTTGGAACCATGACAAGTGTCTGGCAATGAGTAAAGCGAATTTTGGTGTTGTTACGAATGAAATATACAAAAATTGAGTTTTATAAAATAAGGTAAGTTAGATGGAATTTTATGCACCTTTGCTACCAGTTATCTGCCAAAGGAACCACTACCCAGGTATCATGGTTGGGGATCGTTCTTACCTGTACTAGAGGCACACATACACAAACTTTCAGCTTTTATAAAATGAGGTATGTCTGGCAGGCCCGGGCTCTTGGACTATTAGATTAATAATCGAGTCCGTCTTTTTTTTTTTAAACCTCCATCTTCCAAATTTTTCTATTAACAACTTAAAATGTTATGCATACAAACTTTGTCTTTTTAGTATTTAGTTCTAGCATATTTATGTTTGCACGAATGCAACTCCTGCAACGGAAAACAAGAGCAGCCAAAGAGGAGTGCCGTGAAAAGAGAAGGAAAGAAAAAATTATCCCTGCGTGGAAAAAAAGAGCATCCACAGCTTCTCGTCTCAGGTATCTCAAGGCGTCCAGCATTGCCACCAACAAACGCCAGTTCTCAAAACTGCCAAGCATAAATGACATCTGGTTATTAACAAGAACGAAGGCTCTTCGAAACAGCGAAGGAAACCGTGTCACCGAAGCGCTGGTAATTATAGACATGGAACTCTTCAAATATGGAGGTGATGTCCTGGTAGGACGTACATATATGGCTCAAAACCACCAAGGTTGCAAATTTCAAAATTTTTTTATGAAAAAAAAAATTGCAAGCTATAATGATGAATTATAGTTTATACTGTTGCAAAAATTGTATATAAATAAACTTTGACACGGCAGCGCACAGAATTGTATACTTTCTTAGTAAAATTTTTTAGTACTAAATATCATACAAAAAACCATCAATTCGGGAACGTTTTTCTAAGTTTGATAAAATCAACAAAAACAAAACAAAGTACATAATTTAAGCTTTGTTTAATAACATGGGTATATTATGTATGTGTATTAAATAAGCAATAATGAAAACAATACATACAAAATCTTCAAAAAGGAAAATACGTAAAAATCATGTTCGGGAACGTTCCCGAAATGACCGTTCCCGAAATGACGATTTCAAATAAGAGCGCGCTTTAATTATACGGCGGTCATCAAATGCGATCTGACTTTGTCAATAGGAAAATATTTGAGGTAACTTTGAAATTTCGTGTCGTAGAAAAGAATTTCATCAATAATTAAATGTAATAAATGCGTTCACGGATTGACGGGCTATTGATGTACGCTCTACGAATAATGAGTAAAAAGGTACTTATCATTTAGATAAAATTTAATTTACGATAAATACTCTGGCAGCCAGCTTTGCTATTGTTCTCTACCTCGACTGACGTGTCACACCGAATGGCTGCGTTCACTTAAAATTATTTTTGATCGATTATCGATATGTTCACTGAAATGACTTGTGCGGTATCGGACAAACTGTTTTTGCATTTTTTACAGTTAAAAATAAATAATCTCTTAGTATCCTTTCTAAAACTAGATTTTGTATATAAAATACGGTGTATTAAGTAATGGCCGGGGTTGAATACCTTACATTTTTCAATTATATTTTGAACTTGTTGTTGCGTTCCCGAAATGATTTTCTTAAACCTTTTTGAAATTCTATGATCGGCACGTACCAGTGTGGCTTCAAGACAAGCAGATCAACGAAATACCAAATATTCACATTGAGGCAAGTTCTTTCAAAGACCAACGAATTTTAAGTCGAGACCCACCATCTTTTAATTGACTTCAAAGCGGCATAAGTCGCCAAGAGCTTCTATTGGCGATGTCTGAAAGCGGGGTACCGAAAAAAATTGATCCATACTATGTCGTATAACGTTACAAAATACGCGGTGCAACGTGCAATTAGGTAACAACTTATCCGAACAATTCCAGACATGTGTAGGGTTCAGGCAAACAGATGCGCTATCGTGTGATTCTTTCAACATAGTCCTGGAGAAGTTAGTGCGTAAGAGTGGTGTTAACCTTGAAGACTATTTTTTTTAAAAGGTATTCACAATTGCTCAGCCATGCGGACGACATCGATATCATCGGCCGCTATAAGGGAAGTTACACCCAAAGATGAACTGGGCGAAACGCGTTGACCTTGAAGTAAATGAAGGCAAAATAAAGTATAAGCTATCAACACACAAAACCTCATTTCCGCTCTGTTGTCACTGTTGGCAGCAGTAATTTAGAGGTAGTCAAGGAGTTCACCTACCTCGAAAAAAACAAAAAATCTTTTGGTTCAAGGCCACCAAACCTCCTCCGCTACAAAGACCAGGCGGTTACTTACGCAAGAACGGTTCGTCTAGCCGACTTCAGGGAGCTTGCAAAGGACCGCAAACGATGGCAAAACGCAATATCTCAGGCTGAGACCCTCAATAGATCGGGAGCCGGATAAGTAAGGAAGTAAGTTAATATTTTGAAAGAGAAAGTGTTGAGTGGTTAAACGAGTATTTCCAAACAAAATTTTGTAACCAAAGGTTGTGTAATGTGTATCTAGTGATTCAAGTCATAGAGCTGTTTTCAGTTTGAAATCTTGACACAAAGTCACCATTATACCTCCGTGGAACAAAAAGAGTCACCGCGTCGAACTTACACAAGTTTATTAAAAAAATTCTTGAAAATGTTAGAAAACAACACTAAAAATATAGATTTTAGAAGTGAACGTGTAACATGATGTCGTGAACTTTTTGTCGACGAAAATTCTGCTAATTATGCTTTGGTGTGAAAACCCCTTGTTTGAACTTTGGTAATAACCAATCAAATAATTTGTATTAGATGTTATTCAAACGAAGATCATAACAGTTAAGAATAAGTACTAGTACAATTCCTTGAAACTTGAGTTTTTTGAGTCCCAGTATCATTCCTTTGTACAGAAATGCGTTAATTTATAAACTTTCACAGTAAGGGCTATAATCAAGGTTTATAAAAATAATATATTTACTGTATACGGAAACTAAATCATCAGCCTGGGACAGTAAAGTATTTTCAGTATGTTTCGAAACATGTGCTCGCTTAAAACAAGGTTGTCCACTTAGTTCCTTGTTATTTTCTCTACGTATAGTTATAAATGACATTGAAAAGGCTTTGCCTGGAGGGATAAGAATATCTAATTCTATTGTATGTAAATGTTTTTTTGTTCGATGATGACCCTGTTTTGTTATCTGAATCTTCGGAAAATTTAAAGTTGATAATAACTCGGTTGGCATAAATAATCGTCTTTCACATATGGAGATTAACAATTAATACCGAAAAATAGTATATACTGCCCTTATCAAGGACTTTACAGAAACAGAAAAAGTGGAAACAGTCGGTATTTTAATAGTAATCTCTAAGAAATAAGTAGAGAAATAAAATATTAAGCCGTCAAATTAAATGCAACTCTAGATTTCAACAAAAATCTATTGAAAAAAGTCAACAAATCTCAAAGCCCCTCTTGAACGTGTCATGGAAAAATATTTTTTCGGACAGATAATATCATAAGCTTTTCTATAGAATTTCTTAAAAGCGTTGAACGTTGTTAAATTTATTATTTAAACTTGAATATCTCATAATTCGCACACCATTTGTCAATGGACTTTTCAACCAGTATTTACGCTCTTTATCCAAAATAAACATAATTTCCATTTAAAAATATCACTCGAAATATTTCCGTATTTAAATTATGTGTCGGTCTTTTTCCCATTCAGCTCTTTACATGTTTATACAATTTTCAACTGTTGATTTTTCAGGAAGTTTTTTTTAAATTCCCAATGACTCTGTTATTCATGAATCAAGAATTCACAGGATTCCGGTCCCGCCTTCGTTTTCATAAACAAAATAACTGAAAGACAAATTTTTAAACAACAATAACAAAATAACAACAAGTAAAACTTAATCCAAACAAATTTTCATTTTTGGTTTTTCCTTTTTTATGCACATTGTAGGTAAGTAGGAAGAGGTATAAGTATATATACGAGTATATATAATAATAAGCTTCATTCTATGCATCATGCGTTTTATACTCTATATACCTACTTGGCAAGCATTTTAATTAGAAAATTCCTCAAGAATTCGAGAAGTTTGCAACTTAAGTTGAAAAGTTCGACGAGTTGGTGATATATGCGTAGAGTTTCAAAAATTATTCAAATGTTTTCCCCTGGCGGTGTAGAGTGTTTCCAGGATAAGAGAATAGCTTTTGGGCTTGTTCATTTGGCTAATTTATTTCAATGTGAGTTAATTGAAGTGACTGGAGAAAGTGGGAAGTATGTTTATGCAAAGATGCTTCAAAATTAAATTAGTTGGATAAATTATAGATTTATTTAAGAATTTTGTTGAAATTTTCAACGTAGGTGCATAAAATGTCTTCATCTTGGAGGTAAACAAACATAAATACTGGCTGGATCAACATAGCTCAAAAGATAGTTTAGAGGTATTTGAGGAATAATTTATGGAGACAGAACAGAATGTGGGTAATTTCGGTAAGGAACTAATATAATGTTAGTTTGAAATTAAGACTTTGAGGTTTTCTTAAATAGACATTTCGCTTTATTTCATGTATAAGGTGCGGCACTCATCAAGGGTTTTAGCTTATTTTTAAAAGTCAATATAAATCATAGAAAGAACCCACATATATTTTTAAATACTTGTGTTAAACAAAAAAGGAGACCCCTTAAACTGCACCAAATATAGAGGAATCAGACTCCTTAATTTCACATCCCAAATCCTTTCTGCCGTAATAAGTGAATGTCTAAAGCCCATCGTCAATAACCTGATATGTCCTTATCAGTGTTGCCTGAGACAAAGAAAGCCCAAAGTCGATCAAATATTCACATTATGACAGATCCTGGAAAATCCAAGAACATCAAATCGACATGCAAAATCTTTTTATCAATTAGGGACGAACTGTAAGAAGACATGTTTGGTTTTGGCATCCCTGCTAAACCCGTCCGTTTGTGCAGGATGACCATGGAGAAGGTTGGAGACAATGCAACCGAAAATTTTGATGTCAAAAAAAGGCTTTAGACAAGCTGATGCACTGTAATGTGATTTCTTTGAAATCGTCCTTGAAAGAATAGTGCAGAGCTTCCACGTCAACACTAGCAGCACTATTTTTCAAAAGAATGTGAATAAAGGGTGATTTTTGAAAAGCTATAGGAAAGTTTTTCAAAAAAAAAAAAACACATACAATTCAGAAAAATGCATGATATCTTTATTTGAATCTATAGTACGGTCCATATAATTTGATGTTTGAAGATTATTTCATGCATGTTGACCTCTTGACCTTGACTGCGCCTCAAATGGTCCATCCGCTTAGTCCAATTTTGACATACCTACTCTTTCCAACATTTCGGCCGGTATCTCACGAATAAATGCTTCAATGTTGTCTTCCAATGCGTCAGTTGTAGCGGGCTTGTCTGTATAGACATAAGCTTTAACATAGCTCACAAAAAATAGTCTAAACGAGTTAAATCGCTCGATCTAGGAACGTGAAATAAAATGTTCACCGAACTCGCCTCTCAATAAGTCCATTGTTGCGCGTTTTGTGTGGCATGTGGCACCGTCTTGTTGAAACCACATGTCATGCAAGTCAAGCTCTTGCATTTTGGGCAAAAAAAAAGTTGGATATCATATCACGGTAGCGCTCACCATTCACAGTTACGTTACGATTCGTATCATCTTTGAAGAAGTACCGAAGTACGGTCCAATGATGCCACTAGCCCATAAACCGCACCAAACTGTGACTTTTTCTGGATGCATTGATAGCTCTTGCAATGCTTCTGGCTAATATTCACTCCAAAATCGACAATTCTGCTTATTTACGTACCCATTGAGCCAAAAATGAGCTGACCATAAAATGGAAGAAGTGCGCGATGAACTTTCTTAACAGAGCACGCACTTTAATAATAAAATTCAATAATTTGCAAGCGTTGTTCGTTTGTAAGACGATTCATGGTTAATTTATTTATTTATTTATTTATTAAAATATCAATATACAATTGAAAAAAAATTGCTATTAATATATAGGCTAAGAGCAAACAGCAGCAAAGGCTTTCGGCTCTATCATGGTTAAATTATAGACCAAACTGAAGATGTTTGACATTGAAACAAAACACGAAACGTGCGTCAGCTGTTTAAACATTAAAAAGATAATAGCTAAAAAATCACCCTTTATCGTCGACGTCGCCATCGACAGACGTAATTTTGAGGTAGTTAAGGACTTTGTTTACCTGGGCTCTACTATACATGCCGAAAACAACACAAGCACTAAGATCAAACAAAAATTACTCTTGCTAACTCCCGTTTCTTTGGACTAAGAACTAAGACCCTTATCATCACCGGCCTATTATACGGTGCAGAAGCATGGACTATGTAAAAGCTTGGATGAAAGCACTTGGGTCGTTTCGAGAGAAAAATTATTCTCGTGATTTACAGTCCCGTATGCATAGAAGGCGAGTGGAGAAGAGATGGAACGATGAGCTCTACGGGCTGTTCGCGACGTAGACTTAGCCAGAAGGATAAAAGTCTAACGACTGAGATGGCTTGGGTTCATGGCCTACATGGCCTGGAATGTTTTCGAATCCAATCCACATATAGAGATCTACCTATGATGCTTTAGTTCACAAAGGACTATAGCTCTACCTTAAGCTAGTACGTAAGTAAGCTAGGGCATAGATACTAATAAAATAAGACACATTTTAAAATATTTTCATATGAAACCGAATTTATAACACAAATAAATAAATAAGCTCATCTGCCTTTTTGAGAGTCTAAGTGCGTTAACTATTTAAGCTTATTATTTTATCAACAAACAATTGTATTCACTATTTCGATTCATACGTTTCAAAGGTACCTTATGCGGTAACCTTGTCAATCCTTACAATTTTCCGTAGTTTTTGTCAATTGATTGCTTTCTTGAACACTCCTTAAGCTTTTTTTTAGCATTTTACATATAAGTAGGTATGTGAAGTATCATCAATCACAATCATGTTAAATGAATTTAACAAGAGCCTAATGGTCTAGTCGATAGAGAAAAAAGCCCATTTGTCCTACAATATGTGATGTATATTCGAGTTGGCTATTGTTGTTAAGGTCGACATTTTAGTGAAAACTAAAGGTCATTGTGTTTTGGGTCAAAGCCCTTGATTTGTGTCTCAAGTGTATTATGCAACGAAAAGTTAAAGAGGATAGTTTTATCTGAAGGTACATTTTGAATCTTTATATTTATAGAAAGATTAAATAGAAATACTTATGTTCATGTATGTGAACTGTACATATGTATACTGGGTCCATAATCGGAATAAATGTACATACATATGTATTACCTTACCGTTAATAATTTTAATTCGATAGGATTTTTCGTGAATTGTGATTTCAAAAGAAGGATATGTAAGAGATTTATAATAGATAATGTCAAAATAATAAGCCTCTACCAATATTTTTGTGATTCTTAAATAACAAATCATTTTAAATATTTTTACCAGCTTTAAGTATTGTAACTTTTGAAGTTTAATTAGAAGGAGACTTTTCAATAAATCCAGAAGTTCTATTTTTTTAGTGTGTTGTAAATGGTGTTTGCCTTATTAATAAACTTAGTTTTCGATATCTATCGCCTATTCATTCATATATTCATGGCTCGATGTTTAAAACTTGCATTATTAATGAGGTTTTGAGGAAAGTCCGGAAACAAGGCTGATTGTGTAATCATAAAGTAAAGTCGTGTTTCTTGTATAAATTTCTCCAAAAACATATCTTTAAAATATGGTATCCTGAATTTGTTTGTAGGTTTTCGGGTGATATAGAAAAGGTATTTTTACTACTTTTGCCCCCATCTAAACGCTCCTGGGTTATGATACCCCTGATGGCAAAGCCTGTTTTGTAAACTTTAAAAAGAAATTTGTAAACTTTAAAAAAAAAATGTCGCAGTTTTCTTTGATTTTTGGATCATTATTTACAACTTATGAAGATTTTAAAACATTCGGTTTTAACAATTTCAATAATTTAAAGTTCAAAAAGTGCACTGAAGAACTAAAGGTAAATGTTATCATAACAAGTAGTTGAGAGCTTGTTCTTAAGATCAATTTTTAGTTGCATGACCCTTGTTGGAAATATTGGCAACACAGATGGAAATTTTCGCATTTCTCGACAGGAATCGAAAGCCATGAATGCTGTATAGCTTCCCAAAATGCTTTGTTGTTGGGTGGCATTACTCTGAAAACATATGTTTTAACATCGTACCAAAGGTTCTTAATCGCGTTGAGGTCTGAAAACTGTGCGGGCCATTACAAAACATCAATCATGTTTGCCTGGTGTATTTTTATTTGTGTGCTTTGGGTCGTTTCTGAAAGACCCTTCAAATCGGTATATTGGGCCAACAGCATAGAAAAGAAAAGGGTTTTACTGCATCCACCATGTTTAATAGTCTTTGCAGTGATATGTGGAATACATAATCTGTTTAGGGGCCTTGTGACATATTGACGAGACCACTTTTACACAATACAATCTTGCATCTAAAACCAACATGTTTTTAACTTCCCATAGGAAGTTATTGTAATCGGTCTTATTTGTCGAATTGAATGTTGACATTTCTCGGCGTTTTAAGGTCCCTAAAATCTAAACAAAAGATTTTTAGAGAGATGTCTTTTCGTAAGTGTGTACGTACGTTCGTACGTTCGAGAAGTTTTTTTAGTCTACCATAGCTCAAGAACCAGTAAAGATATCGACTTAAAATAAATTTTGTTATACAGATAATAATGCAGAAAGATGCAGAAAGGAGTGGGTGGTTTTTACCATATCAATTTAAAAAAAGGTGAACATTTTGGTTAACCCAAAATATCTCAGGAACCAATAGAGACTGGAGACTTGAATTAAATTTTATATTATATATTGTGACGTGATACCAAAGGAGTATATTTTTGGAAAAAATCCAATTTACGTTATTTTTTTATAAATCAAAAAAACAGAATAAAAATAATTGTCACATCGAATATTTTACGAACAAAAACCAGTTTTATCTCCAAAATAATTTTATGCAACGAAGAATAACGTTTTTGACATCTGGAAAACTTTTGAGATAAATCGAATTGACAGTTTTTTTTATAAAAAATAAAAACCTAAAAAACCAAAACTAAAAGTTGGTAAAAATTGATTTTCGACTCAAATATCTTTTAATAAATTTGAGATATTGCCTTCAAATTAATTTTATTTCATAAAAAAATATTGTTTTCAACATTCGGTAGAATTCTGAGAAAAATCGAGTTGACAGTTTTTTAACAAAAAAAAAAACCTAAAATAAAATTATTAATAAAAGTTCGTAAATATTAATTTTTGACTCAAATATCTTTTTTTTTTTAATTTGAGATATTGGCTTCAAAATGATTTTATTTTATAAAAAATATTGTTTTCAACATTTGGTAAAATTTTGAGAAAAATCTGATTGACAGTTTTCTTAGAAAAAATAAATTCCAAAAAAAAAAAATGCTAAAACTTGTTAAAAATTTACTTTCGACTCAAATATCTTTTCAAAAATTAAAAATATTGGCTTCAAACTTATTTGATCTCACAGGAAATATTGTTTTCAACATTCAGAAAAATTTTTAATAAAAATCCAACAGTCAGTTTTTTCATAAAACATTAAAATCTACAAAAAATAGTACGCAAAATTGGTAAAAATTATTGTTCG
The DNA here is from genome assembly GCA_951509635.1 of Eupeodes luniger. NCBI lineage: Eukaryota > Metazoa > Arthropoda > Insecta > Diptera > Syrphidae > Eupeodes > Eupeodes luniger. Next base: position 89,138,590 of record OX608074.1, read on the forward strand.
GTTCTTGATATCTAGTGAACAATAGAAGATATTGACTTCAAATTAATTTCATTCATCCAATTTGTATTTGTTTATATAAGATATAAAAATTTTTAAGAAATGCTACTAAAATTAGTAAAAATTGTTTTTCGACTAAAAATCGCGTTAACAAAAATTGATTTTGAAATCAAATTATTTCAATATATGCAAAATATTATTAAGTAGTAGTTTTTAAATTTTTAAGAATAATTCAACTGAGAACTTTTTTAATAAAACACGAAAACCTGCAAACTTTTAAGCAATACAAGTCGACAGACGGGATTGGAAGTTATCAGTGTCGTTCGCATCCCAGCCCCTTTTTTTTGTAAGTAAAGTCACCACATGACCATGCTCTAGTAAGCTTTTGTTAATTGTTTCAACACCAGGCTCAATGGAAAACATGTTCTTTATTTCCATTTCAGGAGTAAATGAATTGATTTTACAATGCTTTACGACCCGTTGTATTAGTTTTTTTTAGACATAACTGGCTTCCACCCGCAAGTTTCTGTCTTTGACAAGTATTTCATGACATTTCTTACCGTTGTTGCAGAGCATCCAATTAAATTATGAACCTCCGAATAAATCCTGCCTACGAAAATCAGTCTTCTGCAATGCTTGTTTCTTCCCATTGCTGTCGAATATCTACAGATTTGTACAATTGAAATTATGTGAATTTAATGGATACACTAACACCAACCTTTTTTTTAAACTTTGAATTCCTAAAAAAAGCGAGTAAAATAATATTTTTACTTACACTTATAGGGCCCATTCACTACACAAACTGTTTGAGCAAACGAATGTATTTTGTTGTTGAAAAATGTTTGTGCAAACTGTTTGAGTAGTGTGTAGCGGTGATGCGTGTTTGGGCACGTTTGCTTAAACACACGTTTGAACAAACGTGTTTTGCGTAGTGTATGGGCCCTATAATCGATTCGCTCCTATTTTTTTTGACGGAAGAATTCGAAAATTCTATTGAAATTGTTGTTTATTTGTCATATTCTAATAACAAGAAAAATATTTAAATAAGTGAGCATTGATATATTGTGATTTTGTCAAAATGTTAAGACTTACTAATAAAGTGAATAATAAAATAATTTTCACGAAATGTATACATGTAGAATGCACATCTGCTATAATGCTGTCCGTATCTATATCTTCCAATGTATATTATTACTGTATCTCTCTTGGAACTAATGTTATCATAAAAGATACAAAAATACTTACCTTGTCAATTTCTTCCTTAAAGTAGATTTATTGATATATGAACAGTGATTACACAAGAACGCAACCACTGCAATAACATGAAGTTAACAGAAAATACACGACGAATATCTTTTTTTTGGCCATATAACTTCTTCCAAAAATTAGAAAACATAAATTACATTTTTATATACATTTTACAGAAGAAAGTATGTTAACGTTGTTTATAACCCTGTTAAACCATAAATTCTCATGACTCATGAGGATTTTATTTCTAGGTAATTGTTATTCCTCAGATTGGAATAAATGTAACATTCACTGATAAAAGTAACATTGTTGCTTTTATGAGTTAAGAAGAATATACAGATATATCTACTTAATCTTCACCTCATCAGTATAAACAAGGTGAACCAGCATAAATCCTGAAAAAATTAAATCCAAAAAATAAACTAGGAAATACGGAAACGGACGTGATGGAGCAGAGAGATACACCAGATTTAAACATTTTGCGAAAACGTTTTGAAAAGTGTTAAATACGTCAAAATACCAAAGAAAACTATATCTGAACAAACAGAAACTATGAAGAATTTCCTCGCTTACCTACGTGAGTAAAAGTTGCCATTGATTACACCCACATTAAAATTCCAAAAGTTGGTGGGTCCTCAGGGAATAAAGAATTTTATTCATAAGTAACATGTTTTTATTCAGGATGGAAGACATCCCTTAAAATAAATGATTCTGTTTGTCGCTGATGAAGTAAGAAGAGAGCCCGCATGATTTTCGAATCTTTGGGGAAAGTTTTCAAAAACTCTGCTGGTGTATTTTTTCAAGGTTGTTCGAAGGGAGTGCAATTTTCTTAATTAAAAGAAAAATGGTTTAAAAAGCGGATCGTGGTTTTCTGTCACGTATAAGATGTTTTTTTTTTTTTAATAACACCTAAACCAGAAATATCGTCGAACTAATAGTTGTGTTAAGTCATATAATTTTTTTATTAAAACGTATCCCTTTTTCAAAACTAAAGCTTTTAAGTTTTTTAATTGAATATCTCCTTGTTAACTTCCCATAGGAAGTTATTGTAATCGGTCCGCTTTGTCGAATTGAACATTTTGACATTTCTCGACGTTTCAAGGTCCCTATGAGTCGAAATAAAAGATTTTTTGAGAGATGTCTGTGCATGCGTGCCCGAAGTTTTTTTCGACGTCCATACCTCAAGAACCTGTAAAGATATCGACTTCAAATAAATTTTGTTATACAGATAATAAAGCAGAAAGATGCAAAAACGACTCTCAAAAAAACTGAGTGGGTGGTTTTTTTACCATAGCAATTTAAAAAAAGGTGAACATTTTGGTAAACCCTAAATATCTCACGAACCAATAACGCTAGAGACTTGAATTAATTTATATATTGTAACGTAATACCAATTTTTTTTCTGTACTAGCTTTTGGAAAAAAATCGATCGAACGCGTTTTCGGTAAAGTTTTGCGAAAAATCGAACTGACAGTTTTTTTTACAAAATATAAAAAACCATAAAAAAATTACTACAAGTTCGTAAAAATTGATTTTCGACTCAAATATATTTTCAAAACTTTGAGATATTGGCTTCACATTAATTTTATTTTACAAAAAATATTGTTTTCAACATTCGATTAAATTTTTGAGAAAAATCGAATTGACAGTTTTCTTACAAAAATTTAAAACCTAAAAAAAAACAACTTGGTAAAAATTTACTTCCGACTCAAATATCTTTTCAAAATTTAAAAATATTGGCTTTAAACTATTATTATCTCACAAAAAATATCGTTTTCGACATTCAGTAAATTTTTTGTAAGAATCCAACAGCCCCTTTTTTCAAAAAAAATATTATAATATATTATATATAATATTCGGGTCTCAATATCTCGTGAATAATAGAAGATATTGACTTCAATTTAATTTCATTCATCCAATTTGTATTGTTTTTATATAAGAAATAAAAACTTTTTTAGAAATGCTACTAAAATTGGTTTTCGACTAAAAATCTCGTTAACAAAAATTTATTTTGAAATCAAACTATTTCATTATATTGTTGGTAATTTTTAAATTTTTGTAGAATAATTCAACTGACAACTTTTTGAACAAAACACAAAAACCTACAAACTTTTTAAGCAAGACTAATCGACAGACGGGATGTGAAGTGTGGGTCGCATCCCAGCCTCTTTTTTGCTTATTGTATTGAACATTGATTAATTTTTTATACACAAATTATCATGTGTAAACTTTTAGTGAATTTAAAAATCAATATATTTTGAAAATTAAAACAAAAAAAAAAAGCAAAAGGTTTTCATCCGAACCACCCTTTTGTATAAAAGTTCCTTACTCTCATTTGTAATACCATTAGCTCCTATGAGTATTTTACGCGATTCCACATCCGTTCATCATTGGCACAATATTAGAATTAAGTATACTTTAAATTTTAGTGCGAGAATGGAAATTAATTCTGATGTGGTAAATAATAAAAAGACAACCATATCATTTTCCACAAAAGTAGTCTTAATTATTAAAAAAACAAGACAAAGCCAGTTTTACTTCATGTCAAAGGAAGACACAAAACTTCAATCCAAATTTATGTTTTGTGGTAGGCTTATAAAATTACCAATTTTTGTTTCTGTATTTTTAACATTGGTGAATTTTGATAGCTTAAAACATCCGCTTTTAACTATAATTGATAAACGGCCACAAACTATATTCTTTATTATAACTTTCAAAAAGCTTGTATTTCGATGTTTAGTGGTTTCAGATCTCGAGTTCGATATTTGTATTTAATACAAATAAGTAATTTAAGGGAAAATACAGACAGAGTTTTAAGTAAATACAATGAAGTTTAAGCTGCTTGTAAAGAAGTCTTCTATTTTTTTTTACTTCACTTGTTTATTTGTTTGTTTTTAGCTTCAACTCAAAATTTTCTAAATATACATAGTTCAAAACTAAATGTTTTAGTTAAATCTACAAAAATATCAGTATTCAGTTTAGCCTTCTTTCCCAGAAGGTTTTGACTTTTGTCTTTCAAAAGTTTTCTTAAAAATTGACCCACTGTAAATAAACTAGCCCTATGAGGTTATGAGGATTTGAGTCCATTTTAAGTGATTTGAACTAGCGCTTTATCAGAAAGGTAAGTTTGAAATAGAAATCCGCTCTCCTTCACTTATTTGTATTATATTCATAAGTTTATTTCAAACATTTAAAATCCTTTTTAAAAAACATTTACACCTACCTCCGTCTTTTCTTAAGTTTGTTTGCCCTTATTAAGCAAACAGAAAAATATCTACAAAATTAATTTAAGTAATTTAACGCAAAAATACAAAAATTGATATTGATATTTAATAATATATAACGGAACACATATAACCGCAAATAGGTACAACCAACGCCAACCAGCATCTTATAATTTGAAAACTTTTCATGCTTGTCTCGTCTCATTGTTTAATAAATGTTCGATGTTGATGTATTTACCCACGCGAAAAGAATATATTATAATTTTAAATTCACTAAAAGAGAAATGTAAATCTTCTAACTTTTTCAACACAAAAAATTCAACAAGTAAATTATTTTAAGAAACACCAGTTTCGTAAGAAACTTTTAACAAGGTTTCATCGCCTGTTCGTACTGCGTGTATTTTAATAATTATATTTAATAAAAACCAAACATTTAAAATAAATAGATAAAGTGATTTGCAAAATATTCTATAGAAAGAAAAAGGGTATAGGTTCAAGATTTAAATAGAGATAAGACTTAATTTATTTTATATTAGATTTTATCAATTTTAAATTGCGTTTGAAGGATCATTGTTTATCAAAAGTGCAAAGGACCTGTCGAAAAAGAAGTGCTGCCTAGAATCGAGTGTAAAAGTATTGCCACACTTAGTGAAGATAATGTTAAATAAAAACTCTTTGAATAGAAAATAAAAAGGTGCCGTGAAAATAAGGTCAACATTCAAGAATTGGTCTTATATCACTTTAATAAATACAATAGAAAAAATTCTCAGCAGTTGGTCTTATGAAAGTGTGTCCACACTAAGAAAAATTTCAGGAAACACTGTTTGTAAACACTTTTTGAAATGTTTTTTTCCTTCCCCTAGGAAATTTTTGTAATGGGTTTGATTTGTCGAATTGAAAATTTTGACATTACCCGACGTTTCAAGGTCCCTAGATAATAAGGCAGAAAGATGCAGAAAGGGCTCTCAAAAAAATTGCGTGGGTGGTTTTTTTTTACCATAGCAGTTTAAAAAAAAGGTGAACATTTTGGTTAAACCTAAATATCTCATGAAACAATGACGCTAAATTTTATATTATATATTGTAAAGTGATATAAAAAACAATTATATTTTTGGAAAAAAATCCAATTAACGGTTTTTTATAAATCAAAAACACTGAAAAAAAATTTGTCACCTCGAAAATCTTACGACTAAAATATGAGATCATCTCCAAAACAATTTTGTGCAACGAAAAATAATGTTTTTGACATCTGATAAAATTTTGAGAAAAATCTAACTGACAGTTCTTTTTATAAAAAATAAAAATCTAAAAAAAAACATTACTCAAAGTTGGTAAAAATTGAATTTCGACTCAAGTATCTTTTCAAAAACTTGAGATTAAGGCTTCAAACTTATTTTATCTTATAAGAAATATTGTTTTCAACATTCTGAAAAATGTTGAGAAAAATCGAATAAACAGTTTTTTTACAAATTGATTTTCGACTCAAATATCTTTTCAAAACTTTGAGATATTGGCTTTAAACTAGTTTTATCTTTCCAAAAAAATTTTGTCAAGGACTAAAGGCTGCAAGCTATTTTGAATCAAAAAATATTGTTGTCAACATACAGTAAAATGTTGAAAAAAATCGAATTGACAGCTTTTGTACAAAAAATTAAAAACCTAAAAAAAATTTAACAAAAGTTGGTAAAAATTTATATTCGACTCAAATATCTTTTCAAAAATTACAAATATTGGCTTCAGACTTAATCTATTTAACAGAAAATATTGTTTTCAATATTCAGTAATTTTTTTATAAAAATCCAACATTCCGTTTTTTCATAAAAAAATAAATTCTACAAAAAATAGTACGCAAATTTGGTAAAAATTGATTCATATAGACAACCTTTTAAGCAAGACAAATCGACAGACGGGATGGGAAGTTATCAGTGTGGGTCGCATCCCAGCCTCTTTTTTTTTTTTAAATGGAAAGCATTTCAAAAATATTTCTTCTTTTTTTTTTAGTGTGGACGCTTTGAAAAACATTTCTGAAATGTTATTGCTCATTTTGGTATCTGTTCGTCCTTGATTTTTTCTACATCATCTTCTTGATAATTTGTATTCTTGTAAATATGAATCAAACTACATTTTTTTTTTAAATTTTATTTTTAAAATGTTCGTCAAGAGGATCTGTCAAAACGTTTGATATTTGTTTACATTTTCATCAGTTGGACAAGGGTGGATGCAGACTTTTAATGAGGGGGGGGGTCACATACTTAACATATAGACGATTTTTTACTCACCGCTTAAAAATGTTCTTTAATATGCTCAGTAGAGGAGGCTGGCAAAATTTAAATAGTGCATCTTAACCTTACATTTACACATTTCAAGGGCTAAATTGACAACTTTAGTTATTTAATAATTTTAGAACACTGTTGTCCATCAAGGTATGGTCTAACTTTTTAATTTGGACCACTCCCTACACATGAAAAAAATCCAATATTAAAACAGTCTTCTAAATACGCCACAATAGTTTGGAGGGTTTTTGGTGCAATTCACACAGAAATGTAAGAAATTGTTTTGAAACGTAGCCCCCCGCCAGATCCGCCATTGCAATTGCATGACTTTTACGTTACTTCACACACTCACGCACTTTCTTTGGGAAGCAAATAAAGTTTCCCATTCGCAATGGGAAGCAGAAAAAAATGTCTAAAACATTATAAAACGTTTCAGAAACAGAGAAATATTTATCTCTGGTCTGGACGCTCGCGAAACATTTCAGATTCTGAAATTTTTAAAAAATGTTTTTTTGTTCTGGACACAACTTTACAGTTAAAAAGTGCCATGAAATAAGGTTAAGTGAAATAAGACCAACTTTCAAAACATGGCCATATTGTACTTTACAAAAGTGAGATAACGGACATTTTCAACAGTTGCACTCTGACAAAGTAAAATAAGGCCAAACTATTTTGAGAAATAAAACCAACTTACTTTTACTGTGTGTGTCTTAGTGTGCCCTTACTTAGGTATTAATGACAAACCACACCGTTGAAAGTGAAATAAAAATCCAAATAAGATTTATTTCACTTTCAACATTATCGTTATGCACTCCACCTCACACCTAACCTAAATCTAAAAGTGTGCCTAAGTATAAACTTCAATGTTTACTTTTTCGTAAAATTAAATTGGTCTTATTTCTCAAAATAATTGGGCTTATTTCAATTTGTCTTATTTTACTTGGCTTTATTTCACGACATTAACAGAAATTGCAACTATCATAGATTTAAAGTATAAAAAACTATAAATTGTATGTATTTATCTTTTTGAGTGGCCTTGACCCAATTAGTAATTCAATAACTTTGTTGAGCGTGAAAAATTAAACAGAAATAACAGCTTATGTCTATTCTATAAATTCTGTTCTACTCATTTTTTTCACTTAAAAGTGTTTTCATTAATGAAAAATATAAATTTCAACTGAAAATATGTTTTCACATCTTTCTTCACACTTAAAATTCCACACATAACCGATTCCACATTCGCAATTCACCTAAAATTCACTATTCTTTTCATTTCGCACTTAAAACTTCTAAATTTAAACTTATCTCTGTAGGGCCTATTATTTACGTACATATATGCGGTACCCTTGAAGTGATAGTGAGTGCGTTGGACTGTCATACCAGAGATCTTGGGTTAAGTCCATTTCTTATGCCACCTAAAGTTTTTTTCACGAGCAGGTACTGCCTCTTGCGAGGAGTTGACAAATCCTCCAAATTTAATTCTTGTCATGAAAAATGCTTTCTCAAATAAGCGACTCAGATTTGATATAAAACTGTAGGTCCCCTCCATCCCTAACAATACAATACTTCAATTTAATTAATTTATAAATTGGTAGCATTTTGTACTTCTTATTTTGTTATGCTCCTTATTGAGTTAAGTTTCAAACTAAATTTCCTTGTATTTTAAATTTAATAATATAATAATAATAATATAAGATTTTGTAAATATATTTAGGTATGTGTTAAAATGTAGATATATTAAAATGTATTAAAATATATAAAATGTTAAAATGTATATTACATGAACTAAACATGTTCCAAAAAAAAAAAACATATTTAAATGCCCATCTTGACATTGACGAAGAGTTCAGAGATTGTATGGATACGGATATAACCTTAACCTGGCCACAGGAAAGGATGTGTCAAAATAACGTTTGATTGTTTCTTTTCCTTTTTATTTTTGAAAAGGATATAGAACAAATGTTTCAAACATTTATATGCACATACAAGACAACATATATTTTTATATGTTTTTAAGTTTTACATTGCATGTGTAGCTAACTTACTCAGGAGACGGAAGTGACTTTTGATGAGGGTTTCTCTGATATCAACTGATTTTGATACTTATTCTGAGATTTAACAAGCCGAACCGGTCAGCGTAACTGGGGACAATAGAGACAAAGACTTCATATATATGTATGTAAATTTAATACGATGTAAAGTGGGAAGAAGGTAGGGTCATATAGGTGAATTTCCAATAATCAGGTGAAAGATGGTTTTAAAGTGAATTATAATGAAACACTTTATTTACACAAAAATAACAATTTCATGATATTTGTATTGATATAAAATTAGAAGAAATAACAACACACAATATCAGATCATGCATTCATAATAATTGTATGCATCATGAAATAACTATTTTATCATCTTTAAAATTTTTAAGAAAAATCTAAGTGATAGTAAATAAAAACTTTAAAAAATGCTACTAAAATTGCTTAAAATTGGGTTTCGACTAAAAATCTCGGGACAAAAAAAAACAGATATTGAAATCGAACTTATTTAAGATATCATTCACAAAATTTTGGTTCTAACTTTTTTAATTTGTTTAGAAAAATCTAATAGACAACTTTTTTCTACAAAACACGAAAACCTTCAAGAACAACAAAAAAAAAGTTCCAAAAATTGTTCAATATAACCATTTTTATGCTAACTTAATTTATTTTAAAATAACTTCCTATGAAAAGTTAATAAAACATGCAAGTAATGCCACGCGGTGCAGCTAGTCAATTATTTCTTATTTAATCTTTTTGTACTGTGTCTATTTGTAATCACTTTTTGTAACTCCATGTAAAGTCTTTTTTTATTTTCTGAAACCTAATATTTTCAACATTATTAATTACAATAAATAAATGTTACTCCTTAAGGTGTAACTAATTGGCAACACTGGTCAAAAAAATCATTTTTTTTTCTATGTTGTGGCTAACACAATACTTTTTCAAGGGAATTTTCTGCCCTGAATTGAAATTTGACCCCATATTTTTTCTTGAGATCACGTTTTTTTAAAAATTACTCCTTAAAAAGCAAACAAAAAATACATGATACATATTGCTTGGCAAAAAACAGGCTTTTCTTTTTCGAGTGAAAAAGACAGCCTGTTTTTTTGAAGCATTTTGAAGCTTATGTAGCAAAGCGTGCATCGTGCTAAACGGTGTCAAAAGCCTTTTCAATGTCAAGGAACACCGTACCTGTGCTTCGCCCTTCATTGAAATTTTTCTTAATATGTTTGGTTATTCTATGCACTTGGTGAACTGAATTGTGGAAGGCACGAAATCCAAACTGTTCTAGTGGAAGTATATCGTATCTCTCAACATGTGTTGTTATTTTTTTTTTAATTACTTGTTCAAAACATTTACTTAATGAGCTAAGTAAACTGATCGGCCTGTAATTGCAAGGCATATCTGCAGATTTGCCAGGTTTTTAAAGCGGAATAATCTTAGCTAATTTCCAACTAACCGGAAAATAATTTAACTTAAAACAGGAATCAAATAAGTACTGAATGTATTTTATTCCTGCTGTTGGAAGATTTTTAAGATACAAATTCTTAAGCTTGTCTTCTTGAGTAAACAGACTTGGGATGTTTGTTAGAAAAATACCCAAAGTTGAAGGGTTTGCCCTTCTATTACTAGGCTAATATGTTGGCTCGGGAGGATAAAGTACATTGAACGAATACCTTGAGTTTATATTTTCAAGGATATTGCCCCACGAATTGGCTCTCGTACAGCTGCATCTCTGATTTCTGCAATTGAAATCACCACCAACTAAAAATAAATCATTTGAACTAATAACCTTTCTCAGATCATTGTTAAAGTTGAAACGTTTTTCGTTAGAAGTTGCACCACCCGGAAAATAAACAGAAATTGTGTTTAAAGCTGAACCATTTGAAAAGGGTATTTTTATACCAATATTTTCAATAACTTTAGTATTTAAAATAGGAATAAGTTCGTGACGAATCGTTTTTTTGACAAACACGGCAATACCGCCTCACATACGCTCTTCTCTATCTAAACGATAACAAATATATTCTTCATTACCTAATCTCTCATTAGGAGAGAGCCAACGCCAAGTTTCGGAAACTAGGCCTACATCTACATTATGCCTTGCCTTCTGAGAAAGGCAAACAATTCTACTGTTTTATATCGAATGCTTTGAGCATTCCAACATATAATATTCATGGATGTATGATTCATGGTGTTTGTTTATATAAATATTTAATTGCTAGTTGTGCAATAGTATTAAATTGTTCTGCTTTTGTATTACAATTTTTAGAACAAATCGCGCAATGAGTTTTGATAAAGCAATTCTTCTCACCGTGGCCAAACATTTGGCAGTTTTCACATTGCGTTAATTTATGTTTTGGGTGTCGACTAAAGTCCCATTTGGTTTGTGTTTTAAAAACAGATTTAATGTTCTTTTTTTAAATCTACGAGTTTTGTTGAACCAGTTTCAAGAAACACTACATAAAAGATGTCGAGCAAATTATTATATTTTTTTTAAATCAATTTTACATTTACACACTTTAAACCAATTCTAATAAGTTCGGTTTTCAATGCTTCTGTAGGCATGTCGTCCAAACCAAACAAAACAAATTTCAATGACCTCGCGGAAGGAACGGTATGAGTAAAAAATTGCCAAGATTTTGATTTTAATGATAAACACACATTTGGGTGATCTTCAATATTGTTGCACATTATTTTACTGCCAATTGACATTTTCTTAACAAAGTAATCAATAACTTGGATGTCATTTAATAGGGAATGTACATTTTCACAAGTTTTTTGCAGTACGCATATGGATGGAATTTTTATTTTTTTTATACGTGGAGTAACTTTAACTTCGTCACATTCAATGTTATCATTTGGGAATCAAGTAGAAATTGTAAGGGTGTGAAACGCCCGAAACTTAGGGCATCCGGACCCATTTTTCGATTTTTGCTTTTGTTGAGAGACAAGCGAATGTCTTCAACACTAGAGGGGGATCTTTTCCGCTAATAAAGTTTGGCTTTGTAATCGTTACGCACAGTAGGAAAGGCCGATCAGTTCGATGAGCTGAATTGTATACTGGCCTTAATAACGTGATGATTGATTTTGAAGTAGGATTCAAACTAAGGCCATCAAAAACCTTCAAAAAAGTATAACTTGATTGCAAGGTATATAACCTTGTTGAACACCGTAATTTACTACTTATTTTAACAGTAAAATAAAAACTCTTTGAAAAATCATTTGTCAATGTTTTTACAGATTTCAAACGACAAAAAAAATTTGTAAATATCATGCATTTAACATTCTCTGGAAACAGTTACCGAAACCGTATCAAATTAATTATTTTTATCTGAAATAACGCTTAATTTTAGTCGCAAAGTTAAGCAAGAAACTTTATTTTATGAAATATGTTTTCTAATACTTTCATCAAAAATGCAGCCTTTTAAAAATTAAACTCTAATTACATTTCTCTTCAAAACGTTTTTCAAAAAAAAATCAATCTCGTTGGTTCATTAGTATTGGGAGAATGTCAAGTAATGTATGAAGGTTGTACCTAACATACATTACACATATTGATGCCAACCTGACCAGAATCAACAAAAAGAGCAACAGGATAACCAAACCAGCCCTTTTATAATCTTAAAACGAAAATCATCAATGATTTTATGTTATTATACAATATACATCCAGGCCAATAGTAACCTTAATCCCATTTGTACAAGATGTGATGAAGAATATAGAATCATCCTCCTAAAGGACGTGTGGCGAACATATTAGCTACGAAGCTATATAACGTGTGGTATGATGTATGAGACTGGAATTTTATTACTCGTCCTGTAAATGGACTGGGATGAGATTGGCAGACATAAAAAATATAAGAAAGGAAGTGAGGAAGGAACGTTGAGTCGAGAGAAATAAAACATTAGCCACGATGACATTTGACATAAAAGCCATCATTATATTACTGTCAATAGCAATTTTTCTTTCGGCCACGTATATCATTCAATCAGGCAATTAAAATCACATTCATTTAGAATAAAAAAATTAATGGTTTTGTTTCTTCTAAGTACTTTGGTTAATTTATAAGTACGAGTACATAATAATGTAGGTGCATAGGCTCCCACTCATAAATTTCAAATAGTCTTTTCTTGGGATTTAAAGATTGTATGTTGTTGTATCCTGTGACATAAGTTCTTGGTATGAGTACAAGAAAGACAAAAATCAAGATCTCAGAAGACGAACAATTGTTGACCTTGTCCTGTTGAGCATGACTTGATTTTTCGTTAATATCCTTAAGCGTTTAATAAATATAAAGTTTATTGGCTATAATCTGGTAGGTGTTAACTTTAATTCTTGCCTGATGATACATATTACATAACAATTTTTGATGATAGAAAAGTGATAATTCAAAATGAAAAATATTACACAAAATCGTATATTAGGACATTAAATGTATCATCATCTATTATTAAGTCGTCAATATTTGGATAAAAGCAACATCAATATAGACTACTGAGGACAATAAAAAATTAATAGGTTTGACTTTTTGTTTCTCAATTCATAAGGCCCTATAGTAGATACATATGTATACAAACTCGTATAAGGGTAAAGAGAAACAGAGCTACACCATGAAAACGTTAAACGGATGGCAATTTATTACTATACAAATCTTATATTTGAAGTGTTATGGTATTTTATAAAATAACAGAATGTTGAATATATAATCAATAGACAGAATAAACTACAAAAATTAAAAAAAAAGAGGCTGGGAAGCAACCCACACTGATAACTTCCCATCCCGTCTGTCGATTTGTCTTGCTTAAAAGTTTGTAGGTTTTCGTGTTGTGTTAAAAAATATTTTGCATATAATGAAATAGTTTGATTTCAAAATCTCTTTTTGTTAACGAGATTTTTAGTCGAGAACCAATTTTTACCAATTATAGTAGCATTTCTTAAAAGTTTTTATTTCTTGTATAAACAAATACAAATTGGATAAATTAAAATAATTTGAAGTCAATATCTTCTATTGTTCACGAGATATAGAGAACCGAACATCAATTTTTACCAATTTTGCGTACTATTTTTTGTAGATTTTATTTTTTTTATGAAAAAAAACGGACTGTTGGATTTTTATAAAAGATTAACTGAATGTCGAAAACAATATTTTCTATGAAATTAAATTAGTTTGAAGCCAATATTTTTAATTTTTGAAAAGATATTTCAGTCGAAAATCAATTTTTACCAACTTTTAGAAATTTTTTTTTAGGTTTTTATTTTTTGTAAAAAAACTGTCAATTCGATTTTTCTCAAAATTTTACCAGATGTTAAAAATGTTATTTTTATTGCACACAAATGTTTTGGAGATGAAATCATTTTTGCTTCGTAAAATTTTCGAGGTGACAAATATTTTTTTTTTCAGTTTTTTTTTTATTTATAAAAAAATCGTTAATTGGTTTTTTTCCAAAAATATATTTGTTTGGTATCACGTTCCAATATATAATATAAAATTCAATTCAAGTCTTTAGCGTTATTGGTTCGTGAATATTTAGGGTTAACCAAAATTTTCACCTTTTTTTCAAATAGCTATGGTAAAAAAACCACCCACTCAATTTTCTTGAGAGCCCTTTCTGCATTATTATCTGTATAACGAAATTTATTTGAAGTCGACTCTAGGGACCTTTAAACGTCAAGAAATGTCAAAATTTTCAATTCGACAAATCGGACCGATTACAATAACTTCCTATGGGAAGTTAATAAGATTCGTTGAGTATATGTTAAAACTGCTACGGGTACATTGTCCAAATGGTATCCAAGTTATTACTGTGGACAGGTGTTCCTCCGCGCTTGGCAAAATCGCTGCTTGAGCTTTTCCATCTACCCTACTCTTCTAGGGTCGTTCCGACTAGTTGGAAAACAATTTTTGTTCAGCCAATCTCCAAAACAGGCAATTCTCTTCGCCCTTAATTTATCGATCGATAACACTAACGCTCCTTCTTTTCAAGTTCATGGAAACGCTGATCCATTTTAAGTTTAAGAAATATCTTGAGGAACGGAAGCTCCTTAATGGCCGCCAATACGATTTTCGTAGCAATAGATCCACTGTTGATCTTATAATTCATCTCACAGTACAGTAGATTAGAAATTTTCTCTTTTGAACCCTTCGACGGATTCAAGCCTGAAACCCACAATATAAATGCTAGTGTGCCTCAAGGCTCCATTTTGTCTCCGATCCTCTTCCTCATTTTTGTAAATGATCTTCTGTCTGCAACTTCAAATCCAATAAATTCCTTCGCTGACGATAGCAATCTTAGCTTTTCATAATCAATTACAGACTCACATGCCTCCGCTACAAAATGCGATAGTATTATAAAACGTGGAATTAGAAACCGGGTGGAATTTATGACTTCTTAAAACCAATGCTATATTGCATCATTGAAGCGAGACATACCAACTTGACATTATCTCTAATTAGCACTTGCACATCGAAACTATATATCTCTATATTCTCGGTGTGTGCATTAGCAACCATCTCTAGTGTAACTATCACATAATTATGCGATATCGTCAAAAATGCCACAAGATGTTTGAGTTTTCTGAGACGATGCAAAACAATTATCTCTCTTTCTGATATGGCTTCAATTTATCTCTGGCATGGAGCTCTAAAAACTTATTAAAGCCTCTTGTACAGTATTCAAACTTACTAAAGACTCTTGGACAGTATCCAAAAAAGAGCTTTTTAAATGATTCGTAACAATAAATAATTAACAGAATTACGTCACTTGAACGTGCCGTCGTAAAGTTTCTTGTCTCAGCCCTTTTTACCGTTATTTCAACGGACTAGGTTCTAGTGAAATAGTAAGTTGCATTCCTCCTCTTAATCAATTTCACCGTAATACTCGTGCTTCTTGAAATGTCCACCAGTTTAACTCTTAAACATAACTTCGGCTATGAAGTACAGATATTTGTTTCTTAGCCGTACTGAGTGAATGTGGAATGTCTTGCCACGCTTTATTTTTCTCTGTTATTGCAATGTTCAAGAATTCAAACCCAATGTACACCGACGCTTCTTTTCCAACCCCTCCCTATTTTCCTAATACTTAACGGACTTGCACATTAAAGGTATACAAAACCCTTTGGGTGTGTGGACTAGAGATTTGCGGCTCATGATTTCACAACAAGTGACAATTCTACAAGTTCGTCACACTTGTCTGACAAGACTGTATTTCATAGACTGTTGACAGGTGACAAATTTATCAGAAAAATACACTGATAAATTTGTCGTAACAATTTCAAAAGCTATGGAATATAGAACAAAAACTATGCATTTTGTTTTAATTTTCATTGCTTCTCGACCAAATTTTTCAATTTTAGAAGTAGCAGAATTGTAGGAAACATAATAAAAATGAGATTTTTAAAATTAATCACATTCTCAAAACAAGTGAACTAAAGTTGCTTTTAGAAAATAAATACATTTTATTCAAACAATTTAGTGAAACCTTCAGCTATGACATGAAGTTAAATAAATGAAAGGATATCGCAGACCAAGCCAAAAGTCTAAACGCAATAAATTCGAGCAAGGACTGGAAGCACCTTTGAACTACCATTTAATACCAACTGAGTTTTCTGTCGCAATTTTCAATCACATACTAATAAAATACAACTATTGAAAAATACTTGAAACAATTTTTCAATGTTTGGCAAAGTTGTTCAAATGGGCAGAGGCTCATTTCGTTCTGTGGCTTTATGATACGGACTTTTTCTCAAGATATCTAGTGGGAAACAGCAGTGTCAATTTGACCAATGATTTAAAATTAAACTAGATATTTCATCCTGTATTTACTTAAACGCTAATAAGGGTATTTAGTAACAATAATTGTTTTGAAAACGAGTGTGACCGAGAAGAGTTTAGATTCAGAACTTTCGAAATAACATTTATTTTTCCAAGTTAAAAATAGTTTTAAAGATAAGCAAAGACTCGTCAGAAGAATTTGTTAAGGGGCTTATGTGAATCGTAAGATGACAAAATTCATCATAACTAAACTATTATAAAATGTATGTATTTGTTTAAGGAAATAATTTGGGACACTTGAATTCGATTAATAAAGCTGCCTGAAAGCATTTAGTTTATTTATTTATTACGTCTTACAATTTATTTTTCCCTCATCTGTGTACCTTTATTTAATTTTTGAGTTCAATACACAACTATTAAATAATTCAATCAGTTGCTATATGTGGTTTATTTATAACAAAACAAAATAATACAAAAGTCACCTTACGATTAACTCGTAAAATTACCCACATCACAAGTACATTCAATTTAATATATACAATGAATCAAAAATGTTCATATTCCCACGGGTCTTTCGTCTTTAAGAAACTTACTTTTGATTAGGTATATTTTCACCAAAAATTCTCGAAAATAACAATCAAATTTCATTTCCTCTTTTATATATATGTACATACATACATACATGTGTACCTAATAAGACTACTAAGTCTCAGGTGTCTGTGCCGCAGCAGGTGATGCCATTATCTACCATTGTGAAGAAATATTTCGGTTCAAATGTTTCGGATAGTTTGATCTTCTGTAAGAAATAAAATGTCTTATATATTTTGTCCAGGAAGCATTGAAGGCAAAGATACTTCGAATGTATTTCTATATAGTAAAAGCCAAGTCGATACATACATTTATATATATAAAGATAGAAGAGAAAAACAACTTTAATGGGGGTTTATTCATTTTATACATTCAGTATCCTTCGATTAAAGATATTTGATATTATTTGTATATATGTAACTACGAACAATGATTTATGCGTAGCCTTTAAAAAAATTGCTACTTTCTAAGACGTTCACTGACTTGAATAAAGTAAGACTTAAAGACAAAGCTTGTTAAACATTTAGCATACCATATTGAAATAAAGTATAAGTAATTTGACCCAAGTCACTTGCAGGAACTTGTAAAAATTTTGCAGATTCAATCAAATAACATGGAGTGTATTTTAACTCTTTACTAGTAAGGGAAAATCTTGGTTTGGTTTGTCGATTGAATTGAAAACTTAATTTCCTTCGAATTAAAACCCTGTCGCTCACGGTAATTTAAACATTAAGAATGAGTCTTCTTTTGACTTTTATTTTATTTGCCTACTTTAATGAGTTTTGTATATCAAAATGTTTTTCAACCAACGACGTTAATGCATTGTATGTATGTATGTATTTTCGACTTTTTACCGCAATAAACATTAAACAAATTAGTTTACACCTTTATTTTTAGATGAACATGTATTTTTGATAAAATGGAATTGTATTAAGGAACTGTTAATATAGACTTCTTATTTAACATAATTTTAGAACCTTTTTAAGGGAGGTACATGGTACAATCCTTTAAAAGTTATATAAATAACAAAATTTTAGCTTTTAGATAGCTGAAGTAAAATTAAATAAGAACTAGGAACTTGTTATTTGTAATTTGTATAGTATCTGAAGTTTTGTCTTGTTTGAGCAGTTAAATTGGAGGGAGAGATAGTATACGTAGGACTAATGGGATGGGAACAAATTTTATAAAATGGTTGTTATGTTTTACAGAAGAATAAAAAATCTTTAAGCGGTTTAATTGCTGAAATGGGATAATTTACCTTGTTGTTTTAACTAACCAGTTTTGAAGTTTGAAAAAATAGAAAAAGTTAAACCACTTGTTTGAATTGGTCAAATTTAATTAAGTAGCAGTTAGTTTTGAAATATAAAATGCCTCCTTAAATAATGGACTCAACAAATTGTTGGCATTTATGGAAATGGCGTCGAAAACCATGGTGCCTAAAGAGTTTTTTAGATCCACTCACAAACTATCAATTGGGTTGAAATTGAAATCGGGAGATTGAGATGCCAACAAGCACTCATTCATTTTGAAGAGTGTTTGGAATCATATTATTTGCATATTGTCCCCAGCACTTGGAAGCAATTCCTCTTTTAAAATAAGTCGTTGTGTTTCCTTGGTCATGATTATCATGAAGTTAGAAGATTGGTCCAACCAAGAAAAGCAACCCCACACAATGATGCTACTCTACTACCTCTGTGTTTTACTGTTTTTTTTTTTAATATAACGGAAGTGAGACTCCTTTCATAGAGCATAACATTTCTTCAGTGTGACCCAACAAGGTTTATTCTTGTTTCATCATTTTTAAGATGAGGCAAAACATTGTTTACCTTGTCAAAGTAA
Source organism: Eupeodes luniger (assembly GCA_951509635.1). Taxonomy (NCBI): domain Eukaryota; kingdom Metazoa; phylum Arthropoda; class Insecta; order Diptera; family Syrphidae; genus Eupeodes; species Eupeodes luniger. The sequence continues at coordinate 89,157,569 of OX608074.1, forward strand.
TTTCCTATTATTTATTTATTTTCATCATCATCAATTAGAGTTTATAGTAGCTCTTACAGACTAGCGAAATACAAAATTTGTCTTAACATACATTTTAGTTAATTAACCAAGAAGAATAGGCTAAGCATTTTTTTAAATGTATCCCTACTCAAATGAAAATTAAAATCAATTAAATCAGATATTTGGTTAATTTCTCTGACACAGCGAGATATTGACTCGTTAACAGAATAATTTACTCTATGAAGTACCTCATGGAATAAATAACGATTCCTAAGCACTCGAGTTGGAGCATGCAAATTTATAAGAGACAATAAAAACGGACATTCAATATGATAGGATAGAATATCTTTAATAAACATTATGGAAAATATTTTGCGGCGGTTTTCTAAGGTCTGAATGCCAAGAAGATGACGTCGAGTATTATAAGGTGGCATAACATCAGCGTTCCATCTAAGTTTATAAATAACTATTTTTGTAAATTTTCTTTGAATTTTTTCAATTCTAACAGAATGAGTTTTGTAAAACGGATTCCATACCACACAGCAGTACTCCAGAACTGATCTTACATAAGCAATTTAAAGCGTTTTAAAGGTATAGGGATCACTTAGACCTTTAGAATTGCGGAAAACAAATCCAAGCGTAGAGTTGGCCTTATTAACTAGGGATTATAAATGATTAGTGAAGTTGACTTTAGAGTCAAAAATGACTCTCAGATCTTTTTTGGTTGAGACTCTATCGAGAACTTTATTCTCAATATTATAATCATATACAAAGGGAGACGAGCGGCGGGAAAATGAAAAACATTGACATTTAGAGATGTTGAGGTTTAATTTGTTGATTTTACACCATGTTGATAAGCTAACCGGATCCTTAATGCATCTCAGAAATTTTAGATCATCGGCAAAAATCAAGGAAAAGGAATTTAAGAGAAAATCAGGTAGATCATTTATGAATATAAGAAACAAAAGTGGTCCAAGATGGCTACGTTGAGGAACACCCGAGGAAACATCTATTGGACTTGAGACGATCGAATCATTATGGACATATTGAATGCGTCCTGTAAGATATGAACGCAACCAATTTAGCAAGTTAGAATGTATACCTAGTTTTTCTAGTTTATGAATTAAAATTTTATGGTGAACTCTGTCAAATGCTTTGGCAATATATCCGTATATATGACATGGACTTGATACCCTTTTTTAAGATTATTTAAAACAAAGTTAGAGAAAATTGTAAGATTTGTAGAAGTTAATCTCCCGGATACAAATCCGTGTTGAAATGGGGATATAGGTAGTCTCTTTTAATAAAAACGAAAGCTTATCGCAAACGATTTTTCAAAAAGGTTTGGTATTACGGATAACTTACAAATCGGGCGATAGTCGGATATGTCCTGTTTTGGACCACTTTTATGAATAGGAGTTATAAAAGACTAGCCGACCCGTGCTCGCGTTGCTTCGCAAATTGTAACCAACACATTCTTTTTGTGCTTATGGATTTTCTTCCGATGTTAGCCTTTCTTTTACCCATTTTATATTTCTATGCGATAAAAGAAAAACAACGAATTAAAGCTTGCTGTGTATTCGTATTTAATAAAATAATTTAAAAAAAACTTCCTTACCGAAATTAACACTTTAGAAAAAAAACTTAAGTAAAATATTACGTAGTAAAGGCCAAGCCGCACGTGAAAACAAACAAAACCATTTAAATTTTTTAGTTGAAAACAGAACGAAATTTTTGTCTATTTTCTTCTTTTCTTTCTTTTATTCATACCTAGAAACGTTTTTTTGCAACCGAAAAATATAGTTTGCGGTAAAAAAAAAACAAATTTGTGTTTTTAATGTTCTCATACATCTATAGGTATGCGTATGCAAATATCCATAGACACATTTTTTTATTCATCTGCTCATGTTCAGTGCAGTGCAACTGACTTAACCTAGCCACATTTGTGTGCTCTTTTTATCGACGTCATTGTAAGTACCTTCTTCGAGTTATTTGTAAAGAAAATTTTAACTTAATTTTAGTTTTATTGTTCGAGGAAGTGATACAAAATTGGTAATTCAAGCTATTATAATAGAACTTTTTTATTTTTAAATTGGAAGAATTATAATCTATTCACTTCCTCGAACCAGAAAAATAAAAAAGATCTAGTTTTTCTTTAGATAAATCGGCATTTCATGTGCACGGCACTGTAGTTAATTAAATGTCCATAGTAACTTAAAAAAAGAGCCCACACTGCTCAGCGATGTGACGATAGAATTAGAGAAACAAAAAAATAATGTGTGTGTGTAGGTTAGTTGATGAACTATACAATACAGAAAAATTGAAAAAACCTAACTATTAAATGGAACACATATTAAGAGAGAAAGAGCATGGGAAGAAAAGAAAATTAAAAATGTTGGAATGATAATGAAATGAAACAAAGCAGCAACCTCGCGATTGTGATGGAATCTAATTTCCTGGATAAAATAAATTCAAAAAGTTTATAATTTTATAATTTGTTTTTATTTATTTCTCAGTTTGTATGTTTAACTTAGAAGTGATTTTAGGCTTAAAATTTGCGCAACAATATTGACTTCATGAAGCAATGCTAATCTTTGTCGATTATTGTATAGGTTTTAAGATATGAGTGGTTGTATAAGTCAACTAATAAAAAAAAATGGACAAAAAATGTAAAATTAATAATATTTAAGTTTGACAAATAATTAATGAAAAAAAATTAAAGCCATAAACACTCTCATAACAATATAGAAAATAATAAAATATATTTCAAATAAATCGGTTGACTACTTTCTGAGATCGTGCGTTACAAACTTTAAAATGGTTTCGCTTTTATATAATAGTATAGATGTTTTCCATTCGAAAAGAAATACACCTTTCTCAAATAAAACATAGTATTCGAGACTGGGAAGGCGCACAATTCTTTAAAATAATGCGAGGAATTTCGTCTGTACCGGCATTCTTATCGTCATTCATGCTCGATAAAACTTTCTCAACCTCAGTTATGTTAAAACTTAACTGACCAATGTTAACCGTATTATTAGATGGTGCCAAAGAGAAAACATTAAAGTTATTTGAAACTAAATAATTAGATTTGAAAAATTTGGCAAAATTATTGCAAATGTTAGGTAGGTCAGTGTACGTATATTCCAAATACTCCATACACTTTGGAATTCAATTAATATTATTTTTATTTTTAATAAAAGTCCAAAAATACTTGCTATTGTTTTTTAATTAAGATTCCATTGAACAAATATAGTTTTTATAAAGAAATTTATTTAACAAGATGAAGCTCTTTTCAAGAGCAATGTATTCAACTTTCAAATTGGCATCAGACGAAGAAACCCACAACAGTTAATAAACTTTGTTCCTTTTATTTTCAAATGTATGAGTCTTTTGTTGTACCAGGGTGGCTTAGAGTTATTTTTAATGTGTCAATTGCTTCCTTAAGAGTACTTAGAAAGTCACTATAGAAGTAAGATAAATCAAAACTATTATTAAAATCATTGGGCAAAACTAAACGTTCCAAATAATTCGCTATGCCAACAAAATTGGCTTTTTTAAAGTTAAATTTAAATTAGTTATTAGTTTGTTTATGTTTAAAGAAATTGAGTATTTTGAAATTAAGAGGTAAACAACTATGTATTTTAAAAATAAGTGTTGTGCAGTTTTTGAGATGAAGTTTTGGCTAAAATTAAGCACACCACAAGATTGCGTTAAAAGTTCACTAGCCTGGTATGCTAGTGGATAACATATCAGAAATATCAACTCGCAATCAATCTTAACAGATCAACATGTCATGCACTACCTTGGGGACAATTCAAGATCTCGAATTATTGCTTTACGAAGTCAAATGAAGCAATTGAAGGCCCATGACCATCCGCGTTTTTATCGCTTCCTAGTTCAAGCCTCAAAGCAATTTGAATTGGACAACAGTTAAAAAACAAAGTTGACACATTCATAAAATAAAAAAGAGGTTGGGATGCGACCCACACTGATAACTTCCTATCCCGTCTGTCGATTTGTCTTGCTTAAAAGATTTGTAGGTTTTCGTGTTTTGTTAAAAAAGTTGTCAGTAGGATTATTCTTAAAAATTTAAAAATTACAAAATATTTTGCATATATGTAATGAAATAGTTTGATTTCAAAATCTATTTTCGTTAACGATATTTTTAGTCAAAAACCAATTTTTACCAATTTTAGTAGAATTTCTTAAAAGTTTTTATTTCTTATATAAACAAAAATACAAATTGGATGAATGAGAAATTGTTTGAAGTCAATATCTTCTATTGTTCACGAGATATCGAGAACCGAACATCAATTTTTTTACAATTCTGCGTACCTACTATTTTTTGTAGATTTTAATTTCGTATGAAAAAACTGATTGTTGGATTTTTATAAAAAATGTACAGAATGTAGAAACAACAATATTTTCTGTGGGACAAAGTTAGTTTGAAGCAAATATTTTTAATTTTTGAAAAGATATTTGAGTCAAAAATCAATTTTTACAAACTTTTAGTAATGTTAACTTCCCAAAAGAAGTTATTGTAATCGGTCCGATTTGTCGAATTGAAAATTTTGACATTTCTCGACGTTTCAAGGTCCTTAGAGTCGACGTTCGTACGTCTACAACTAATTTTATCTTTTGAAAAATATTGTTGTCAATATTCAGTAACATTTTGAGGAAAATCTTTTTGACAGTTCTTTTTACAAAAAATTAAAAATCTAAAAAAAAGTTAACAAAAGTTTGTAAAAATTAATTTTCGACTTAAATATCTTTTCAAAAACTTTGAGATATTGGCTTTAAACTAATTTTGTCTTAAAAAAATATTGTTTTCAATATTCGGTAAATTTTTGAGAAAAATCGAATTGCATCTTTCTGCATTATTATCTGTATAACGAAATTTATTTGAAGTCGATATCTGTACTGGTTCTTGATCTATGTACGACGAAAAAAACTTCCCGAACGTACGGACACACGCACGCACAGACATCTCTCTAAAAAAAATGTATTGTGTCTCTAGGGACCTTGAAATGTCAACATTTTCAATTCGACAAAGAGATTACAATAACTTCCTATGGGAAGTTAAAAATTCGGCTAGCGGTAAGAAAGGAATCTGTGAAAATGTTGGTTTCTAGAGTAAAACGTTCATAAGAGATTTCTGAAGATAAAAAAAAACCTCGAAAAAATGTCCTTAAATTAAAGTTTTACCTAGTAAAATTCAAGATTGAAGCAAACTTTTTTGAGAATCTCAATAGCTCATTGTCATTGCTAATTCTCTTTTGCATGTTAGCTGCATGGTTAAGTTATACTTATAAGATTAGAGTATTTGTATTGTCAAAAACTCCTAACATTTTATATAAACGGTCCTAAATAATATTTTAAGTATGTATTTAAACATGTAATGACTCTTTAAATGATTATGTTGAAGTAAACATTTTTAATTCTTAAACTAATGGAAACAAGTTTTGCACTTAACACCGACAAAGGGTCAAAGCACGCTAAAACGATTGATCCAATAGAAAATGCCAATTCACTATCACTACATAGTATAAAATAAAGTCGCTTTTTCTGTCATGTGTCATGTTGTATGTCCCTATGAACGCTTAAATCTTTAAAACTACGCAACGGATTTTGATGCGGTTTTTTTTAATAGATAGAGTAACTCATGAGGAAGGTTTTTATGTATAATATCATCCATTAAATAGTGGACAAATACTGTTATTTTTGAGGTTTCTAATGTGATGTCGCAAATAATTACATTTTTTCCGCTTACATTGCAAACGCAGGCTGAATCCTACGAGATTTATCAAAATAATAATGTACTAAGTATTGTACATATAAAGATATTCTGTAATATATTAATTATTGTTGTAAAATAAATAGGTAAAAATGTAAAAAAAAGTAAAAATGTTAAAAAATTGTAAAAATGTAAAAAAAAAGGAAAAATGTAAAAAAAAGTGAAAATATTGTGTATAAAAGATATTCCAAAGATAAGGAAAGGGGAATTGTTTTAAGTACTCCAAAAACGCGTGCGGGCTACGGCCAGTAAATGAATAAATCAAATCTACTGGATTGATTTTATCATTTTTTCAGTGAGTTACATATTTTAAACCCGTGCAAAGCCGGAGCGGGCCGCTATGTTTTTTTATAAACAACGTTCACAGTTTTTCTGTAGCGTATTTAGTATATCAGCATTGCACCCGTGCGAAGCCGGGGCGGGTCGCTAGTTTCTAAATAAATCGAAGATAAAATAGTATAAAAATAATACATGTATCAACAAATAAAATATGAAATATGTTAACTAAACGCCTCTAGGTTTCAAAAAAATATGAAATAATGTGATTTTGGCCAAATCGCCTCTATTTAAATAATTGTATATCCAGGTATTTATATCATAGAGGATAAGGTGAAGGTTAGACGATTTCAGTCCCAATTCATCAAAGACAAGAATCTTTAATATATTATTTATGTATGTTCAGTGATTCCAATTCATTAAGATTTATACAAATAAAATTAATGAGCCCTTCATGGTTCCAGGACAAAACCTCTGAAGTGAACTCTCTACAAACAAAACCTAAAATTTGATTCTTTCGGATCTACCTTTTCACTCGACTGGAAACAATAGTGCGTATAGTATAATATGGGTTTTGATAGTATCTATAGGCGATAGTTTTAAAATGAATCTCTTTTTGTTTCGAATCATAAATTATAAGAACACTTATAATTTAGAAAGTTGAACAACTTTATTTGAATAGGAATTTTGTGGCGATAAGCCCCTAGGGGACACTTATGAAAGGTTGCAGCCAAACGTCCCATGTAATGTTTTATTGATTTATGTTCATAAATATTTAGTAGTTCTAAACTTACTTATTCTTTTGTTTTAAATCATGTTGGTTGGCAGGTATTTTAGAAGTTCACTTTTTTGAACACTAAATTAAAGAACAGATGTGTGAAGAAACTATCTTTACAATTTATGAGTCATTAATAAAATTCGCGGAGGACAAAGATTTGGGAAAATTGTATTTAAATGAATTTAAATTAAATACAAATATAATTACTATTATTATTGATGACATATTATATGTAAAACTACTAAGGTATACAAATATATACAGTGCCGTTCAAAAAATGTTGGTCAAATTTTTTTTTTCGATTTTTTTCGAATTTTTTCAAATATGTTGAAATAACAACATATTTTTTAATGGGGTTTTGTTTTATTTTGCGGTTCAAATCGTTTTAAGAATTTTGAGATTTTTCTAAAATGGTCACGGGAGCAAAAACTGATTATACAGAAAAATGAGTTTTTTAGGTACTTGCTTCATTTTTAAGGATTAAAGAAATGTACTTTATTGGTGCAGTTTTTTGTTTTTTTTTTTTGTATTGCTTCTCAGAAACATGTTGTATCTAATTAGTACTTTGTTGGACCTCCTCTTGCTTTTATTACGGCTGCACATCATCGGCGAGACATTGAATGAGATAGGTTTTTCCATTTGGATGCAGGTATCGTGTTTCTGGTCCAGGTAAGTAGTTTTTTTAATTTATCAACTGACTCTGGGCGCTTCTTCGCAACCTCAAGTTTCATTATAGACCAAATATTCTCAATTGGATTAAGATCTGGACTGTAGGGAGGCCAACTTAGTGCATCGATATTATTTGCTTCGAAGTACTATTTAACCTTAGAAATAAAAAAGAATCCAAATATTATTTTTAGTCGTAAAAGTGTTAGCTTTTTTTAAAGCTTAATATTAGTCAGTCCTGGTAAAAATAAAAACAAGTTCATACTTACAATTTTGGCTATATGATATGGAGGATTATCCTGTTGAAAAATTAAACTTCAAGTGTCCCCAAAAAGCTCTAGAACCAAAGGCTCCTATACGTTTTCCAGGACTCAAAGGTAAACTTTTGCATTGACTATGGATTCTAGAAAGCTCATTCTACATTTTTCATTTCCAGAGAAGCATTCCCACACTATCACACCTTCAGTTTTTGGGGGGTATCCCCAAAATGCAATCAGAGTTTAGTCTTTCTTTCCGTTCTGTTTGTACAAAGATCCTCCCATCTCCAACATGGAGCTTGAATTTTGATTCGTCCGAAAAGATGTGTCTTGAGTCCAATTTAGATGCTCCTGAGCCCAGAGCAATCGTTTTTTTTTTACTCTTTTTGGAAAATCCGCCTGCAGTACCGGCTTGTGTGCTGTAAGTCCAGCTTTCACGAGCTATTTTCTCACTGAGCTTGACGAAATTACTTTGCCTGTAGCTCGACACAGATCGTTTTTAAGGTCCACCGAAGTCCTGAACCGATGCCGACGACTGTATACAACAAAAAAAAAGATCTTGAACTGGGGTCGTCTTTTTTAACCTCTCTGAGCCTTTTTTGCTGCCACAGTTTGTTAAACAATATTCAATCTCTTAGAAATGTTACGCATTGTCAAATTGAGACTTGACAGACACAAAATATTGGCTTTATGTTTCGAACTGATTTTTCCCATTATTTTCCACAAAATCACTTCGGTTGGTATTGGACAACTATCACGAGCCAAATGCAACTCTTATTGATAATAATATCAAACTTTTATACAGTGTTTAAATGACATGCTTGTACCTAGTTCAAAAAAAACCCGTAGCGTTCTTAAATTCAATTCCAATTCCCACTGATCTCGAAAAGGGTAATAAAATGTTTGACCAACATTTTTCGAACAGCACTGTACATGTACACATTCTTCTAAAGGGTGTTTGAAAACTAACACAGTCACTGAATTTCACGCAATTTTTGTAGTAAAGTATTGCCAACACCAAAAAAAAGAGTTTAAAGTGTATTCATAGCTTAAAAAATAAAAAAAAATAAATTGGGTGGCGCAACAGTCCGTTTGAGAACTAGGGCCTAGTTACTTACAACTCTCAAACATTCTTGTGTGCGAGTAATGTTGTGAGGGATGGAAGGGACCTACAGTTTTAAGCCGAATCCGAACGGCAAATTTAAGGAAGCACTTTTTCATGACAAGAATTACTCTTGGAGAATTTGTCAATTCCTCGCAAGAGGCAGTACCCGTGAAAAAAACTTTAGGTGGCATAGGCAGGAATCGAACTCAAGACCTCTCGCATAGTCGCATGACAGTCCAACGCACTAACCATCATGCCACGAGTACTATTCATAGCTTAAAGAAATTTATAATGTAGTTAATATTTGAAAAGCATTTTTTATCTGATTCATGTACTTTCAAAAACACTCTCTCGCACTATTTTAATATTCACATTTTAACTGCTTGTCTTTGGACGAAGTCGTTATTATTATTATACCAAATCAAAAGAATTTTTTTTCTTGACTCAAAATTGTTGCAAAATCGAACTCATTATCAATTGATTTGCACAATATTTCATAGAACTCATCAGAAACTCATGAAATTCGAAAAACTTTAAATGCAGCCAATTATTAAATTTCAAAAATGTATAACTCAAATTCCTTAATAAAGATGGTTTTTGTTTTTGTAAAAGATTTTTTTCTATTAAAAAAATAATCTAAACTGGTCTCAAAACAATTAAATTGGCTCAGATAGCAGACATTGTTAATGCACATCTTTATCCATTTGTAAAATACATCACACCTGTGAATTTCCATACTGTAGATGAAGCAATGTATAGGTATATATTTTCTTATGTAATCTAAATTAATGAAATTTCGCATCAACTTTTAAGAGTTTAAATGTTTTAACTTAATCTTCGAACTTTTCTATCTGAAAGATTTTCTTTTATCAAAGCTTATTTATGGTCTTAAACTTTGGCAGTAATATAAAATTAAGTTGGTATGATTACGTATTAAGATATGTATGTATGTTTTTTTTTCTAAGAATAATGTCTAGTAGAAGAAGAAGGAAAATACAAACGGAGTTTAAAATAATTTCAAATTTCTTCGAATGAATAGGTATCAATAATTTGAAATGATAAAATGTTTTATTACGACAAAAAAGTATGTATACGCCACCGTGTACCATTATGTTATATCAACGTTTTAGTATGAATAAAATGATTTAATAAAGACTTTAGTGTAGTCTTGTTTAAAGGTAAGATTTGGCTAAGATTTTTAAAACCAGAAATCATACTTCTCTCGGTTGTAACCCGGACGTCATCCATCCAGTTTCACACCCCAAGGCTTCACACGATCTGGTATACAAAATCCTTCATGCGCGGTCTACCTCGCTGTCTTCTCTCATAAATCGTACCGCAAAGGTCTTTTCGTACAGGCTTATCGTGTTTGACACATAGATTAGCCATAATTTCCTTAGTAAGTTTATCCTGTGTTCTTCTACCCTGAACGTCGAACTTGTCGAGTTGTAGAAGCTGAGTAGGGTCAATGATTCTCGAGAATTTTCTCCAGATGAGTCCTGAAACTAAAGGACGTTCTTATCCCTCTACCTTTCCCAGAATCATCATCCATTCCCACATAAACATGGCATACCAGCCTACGTTTATGTCACCAACTCCCATCCCACCTCCCACGTTGTAATGGCGAAAAAGCTAGACAGCGCTCCTATCTCCTATACTCCTTCCCACTCTAGGTAAATTAGCTGAATTGCTGTTACCGAATCCCAATCTTTTCCTCCCGTATCAGAATGATGAATTGACATCAACTGATTCCTCACCCTATCTCTTCCTTCCCTACCACCTCTTATCTTTATTGGGCTGGATCTAAGGTGTTAAACGACCCGTGCCGATGATCAGCCTGGCTGGGGGCCCAATTCAAAAATAGCCCAGTCTCTAACGGAGTATCCGGATACCTGGCGACCTCCGGATTAACTAGCCTTATCTGTACATGCGAATCTCTGTGCAGACGGACCTCTTTTCTTCGCAACTCGTGGGATTAAGATGGAAAAAACAAAAAACAAAAACAAAAACTTAAAGGATGATGAGACCGGTATCTCTTCAGGACCGGGCGGCAACTTGGTGTCAAAGCCTGTTGCCGTATCTCTTGCGGCCAGCACAGAGAAGGGAGTAGTGGCTAACCATGGACCCTCCTCTGCAGCTGGCAGCAACGAGGATAGGAAGGTAGTGATACCTAATTTCAGTAGTGGCAGGGTTGTGAAAAATGGCCCTACCACTACTAATGAGAGTAAGGGGAAACTCTCGAAAAGCCAATATAGGCAAAGGCGGCAAGCGGCGAAAATCCTGAAGGCCTCTGGTGCATCATCGGGGGCTGAAAGGACACCGCAGCAAACCGCTGACGTCGAATGGGCTAAAAGCATATTTGCTACAGCTAAGACCAGTAAGGACTCTACGTCTAAACGAGAAAGGTCTCTCGAGGGGGCCGTACCGACACCAAAACGGCCTCGGGTGCACAACACCAGCACTCCCCTCAATCCCATCAAGAAAGCCAGTTTCAGTGACGTCACGAAGGGCAAAGTCGTGGTTGCGGTCATTGACAGGAGTGATGACGATGGAACAATATCGGCTGATCGTTGGCAGTTGGTCAAGGTTAAGCTCTCGGGTGGCTTTTTAAGCATTTTGAGGGAGCTTCCAGGACCACTTCCTTCCATAAGCGATGGGGGTTGGCATCAAGGCCACGTAAAACTCATGGTTTGTGGCGATCAGAGGTCTTGTGACTTGTATAAGCTCGCTGTCAGCCGGTTAGGTGAAGTTTGGCCAGGTGCGAAGCTCGAGGTTGTCGCTAAGGAAGACATTCCTAGCAGACCTAGAGCCCGCATTTGGATCCCAATGGAACCTGCCGGTATCGATGAAATTCTCGAGATGGTCAGAGTTTGTAACCCGTCCCTTCCGACTCACAACTGGAAAATAGCCAAGCTAGAGGAGGTAAAGAATCTTTATAGGAGCGCCATTTTGGTACTCAATAAGGAATCTTTGGCTCCTCTAGCCTTAAACGAGGGCTCGATAAACTATGGCTTCGAAACCATTAAAATTCGAGTATATAAAAAAGATGAGGTTAACGCGGAAAGCGGGCCTCCAAAAACAACCAAGGTTAACGCGGAAAGCGGGCCTCCAATAACAACCGAAGGTGGACTAGCGGTTGGTGAGCCTGGGACATCGTCTTCTCTCTTAACCGAGGGTGACGATGCACCCATGCCCTCTCCAATAGCTACCCAACCCTCTACTAAAGTCGTAGACAGTCCATCCTTAATGGAGACTGAGGACGACCTCAGCATGATCCTTTTGAGCGAGGACGAACTCTTGGCTTCATCCTCAGACTCAGAGGATCAGAACAAAACCGTGGTGGAGGTTGATCTGCCTAATTGTAGCCAAAATGCTGCAGTTAGTTCAGATTAATCTCCAGCACTCCGTAAAGGCCTCGGCCTCACTTCTTCTCCGGCTGGCAAGAAACGGGGAGGACATTGTCCTGATCCAAGAGCCATGGATTGTGAGATCCGTTGTTCGTGGACTCAGGACTCCTGGTTACTACACACTGTGTGTGACAGATAAAGGTGAACCTAGATCTTGCATACTAGTGAAACGTAGCATTAATGTATTTTTACTCCATCATTTCAGTGACAAAGATACCACCGCAGCTAGGCTGGAAACATCCAAGGGAAGTTTCTGGATAGTGTCGGCGTATCTTGGCCATGACCACCTTGGCCCTCTCCCTGGAAAAACCCTGGAGAAGATCGTCGCTGAAGCGGAAAGGCAAAGGATCCGCCTAATTATTGGGAGCGATGTCAACGCTCATCATACGGTATGGGGAAGTACCAATATCAACGACAGAGGTGAGTCTCTTTTTGATTATATTCTTGGTACTAACCTCCTTGTAAGTAATGTTGGAAATGAACCAACCTTCATAACTAAAACTCGACAAGAAGTCCTAGACATAACTCTTGTCTCAGATACTGTACACCATATGATCTTGGACTGGAAAGTATCCAAAGAACACTCGTTCTCTGATCATAGATATATCCAGTTCAATATCAATGTGGATGATAACTCGAGTCCATTGACTTTTCGAAATTATCGGAAAACTGATTGGGCCTCATACAGGAACTCATTACAGAGTTTACTAAAACCTGGACTATCTTGTCCTTCCTCTAACGCTAATGAACTTGACAACAAAGTCAATGACCTTACCTCAGCTATGAACAGATCGCTAGAAATTGCTTGCCCACTTATACACATAAGAGGAAAGAGGAAACCACAATGGTGGGCCTCAGAGCTTAACTCGCTCAGGAAAGAATGCAGGAAACTGTTCAACCGAGCCAAAGCCGCAAGACTAGCCTCACACTGGGATTCTTACAAAGAATCCTTAAGAATTTACAAGAAGGCACTAAGGAAATCTAAACGATCTTCTTGGCGATCCTTCTGTGGCACGATAGAAGAAACTTCTGAAGCCTCTAGGTTACGGAAAATTCTTTCAACTAATCCAGCGATGCCAAGCTGCTTGAAAAATGCAGACGGCTCCTGGACAAATTCGAGTAATGAATCGCTGAACTTACTATTGGATACTCATTTTCCTGGAAGTTCTCTTACCGGGACTTGCAACGGTTATATACGTTCAAGTCCCAATACAACATATCCACAAGGTCTGATTACAAGGGACAAGCTACAATGGGCTCTCAACAGCTTCAAACCATTTAAATCTGCAGGACCAGATGGAATAACACCAGCCGAGCTACAAAAGACTTCTGATATAATTGCACCAATCCTTGAGGCAATTTTTACCAGCTGTCTTTACCTGGTCCATGTTCCCTCGGCTTGGCGAGAAGTTAAAGTTGTTTTTATACCCAAAGCAGGTAAATGCTCGCAAGTCAACCCTAAAGATCTACGACCTATAAGTCTATCATCATTCCTTCTTAAGACCTTCGAAAGATTGATTGATATCCATTTAAGGGCAAGTATTGATACAAGACTTCTGTCTTCGTCTCAACATGCCTACTGTAAAGGTAAATCGGTGGAAACAGCGTTACACACCTTAGTACGCACCGTCGAATATTCCCTCCATCATAAAGAGTTCACTATGGTTGCTTTCCTTGACATCGAAGGGGCCTTTAACAACGTGGACACATCTGCAATCACATCTGCACTAACATCTCTAAATGTAGAGAGTTCGCTTCGGGAGTTAATTCATTTGATGCTTACTAGCAGGATAATTAACTCAAAACTGGGCAACTCTTCTGGCAGACGATTCGTTAGTAGAGGGACACCGCAAGGTGGTGTTCTATCCCCTCTCCTCTGGAACCTAGTGGTAAATGAAATCCTAACTAGTCTGGATGCGGAGGGTTTCAGAGTGATAGCCTATGCGGACGACGTTGCTATAGCAATTTCAGGAAAGCATCTTAACACGTTAAAAGAACTCTTACAAAATGCCTTAGACAGACTAATACTTTGGGCTGATCGGTGTGGACTGGGTGTTAACCCACACAAAACCGATTTGGTTTTATTTTCGAGGAGATACAAAATTCCATTTGTCAACCCTCCCCATATTAAAGGAATCCAATTAAAATTCTCAGACGAGGCTAAATACCTGGGTCTTGTCTTAGATAAAAAACTAAATTGGAAACGCAACGTAGAGGAAAGAGTCAAAAAAGCTACTGTAGCTCTCTTTTCTTGCAAAAAAGCCATTGGTAATAAATGGGGCTTACAACCCAGAATCACGCATTGGCTATACACATCGGTAATCAGACCGATTCTAATGTACGGTGTGGCAGTATGGTGGACTGCTTTAGAAAAAGGTATAAACCGAGATAAAATAAATAAAGTCCAACGTTCAGCTTGCCTATGTATAAGCGGATCGCTTCGCACGACCCCATCTGCGGCACTGGACACCTTACTCTACCTAACACCTCTTGACATTCTTAGCAAACAAATAGCTGCAAGCTCTGCTATTCGCCTCAAAGCTTCGTCGCAGTGGACTAACAACAACATTGGCCACTCCGTTATTCTTACATATTTAGAATCAATCCCAAAGCACACAGACTACACCATCCCCCAACTACAATTCGATAGAAACTTCCAGATTTCTATACCTCCCAGATCTTTTTGGGAAGATAGGACATTCCTGGAAGACGAGTCAATCCACTTCTATACAGATGGGTCAAAAACAAAAGAAGGGGTTGGTGGAGGTGTGTACTCTGAACGACTGAAATTAAGTCTCTCATTCCGCCTTCCCGATCATTGTAGCGTGTTCCAGGCGGAACTTTTGGCGATAAAAGAAGTCCTGTCCTGGCTTAAAGAAAACGTGATATCGATATCTGATATCCGTATTTTCTCAGACAGTCAGGCCGCTATTAAATCTCTGGATTCTGTCTCTACAAACTCTATAACAGTCCAGAACTGTCGATCATCTCTAATGGAGATGGCACAACAGTTTAATATTCACCTTTGCTGGGTGCCGGGCCATAGAGACATTCCAGGTAACTGTAAGGCAGATGAACTCGCCAGGAACGGTACAGTACAACCCATTCTACCACGTTTGGCACGTACTGGCATACCAATCGCTACTTGTAAACTGTTGCTAATGCAAGACGCTGTGAGGAGGGCAGGCACCAGGTGGAGCAACATCACCACGTGTCAAGTCACAAAGAACATCTGGCCAACACTGGATTTAAAACGTTCAAGGTGCTTGCTCTCTCTAAGCAGATCGCATATAAGCTCGATAATAGGTGTCATAACCGGGCACTGTCTAATAGGAAAGCACGCCACGAGATTAGGCGTATTCTCAAATGACTTCTGCAGAAGCTGTATGGACGAGGAAGAGGAAGAAACAGTTCTTCATCTTCTCTGCACATGCCCTGCTCTGGCTCGAAAACGCAAGAATTACCTAGGAGAATTCTTCTTTAACGATCTAAACGATCTAAATCATATCGGCATAAGCAGCCTCTCACGTTTCGTAAGAGACTCAAACTGGTTCCATTGAGCTTAGGAAGAAACCTCAAGATTCATGTGGTATCACAATGGGCCATTAAACTGGCCTAAGTGTGTCCGTTTCCATCTTGGACAGCCACTTCAACCTAACCTAACCTTATCCTGTGTTGGACCCTTGCAGTCGTTAGTGGGACTAAAGTTTTAAGCTTGGCTTACTATTACAAAAAAAAAAATCAGATTTAAAAATCGATTTATTTACTAAGATGACTTTTATTTAACATGAATTCTATGTTTATGCACAAAAATTTTAAACTAAGTGCACTACAAAACTAAATTCCGTGATTTTCATAGTTGATTTTTTCCAAGATTAAATCTTCCGCTTAAAATGCGTTGATGTGAAAAGTGAAGTGCCACGGATTTGCAAGTATTTTAACACGAACTACATCTGTTTTGTTTGAAAAGTTTCTTAAGTTTCTTTTAGTTGCATTTTATTCTCCTTCTTCTATGAGTATTATTCCCAAGTAGGTACTTAAGAAGTTTTATTCAGTGTTTTCCAAGTTTTCCACGAAATGATACAATAAGTTTTCCTTTTCAATGAAATCCAAATACTATAAAGGTACAGCTATAAAATAAAAATAAAAAGGCCAAGACGAAAAAGTCACACCTATCCTATACTATACTTTCTTTGAGTTGGTTTAATCTCTTAAACACACTATACCTATAGCTAAATATATATTTTATCAAAAGAATAAAAAAATATAAGAAAAAGAATTAAGGGTTCAAGCGAGAGTTGAACAAAAAGTATAAATAAATATTGGTTTTTCAAATTCCAATACAATTGGGAATGACCTTTCTCTGACGATGATGGCATTAGAAGAATTTGTAAAATCTTTAAGTAGGGACAGCAAGGAGCTATATTGTGGCTATTAGATACTGTAAAATAATCAATGGAAGAAATTCCAGAAATAACAATAAAATTAACTTTCTTTATTCCATTGTGTGTGCACAACACAAAAAATGTCTTAGTTGACCCAAACGAATTCCATTTGATTTCTTTATGTAACCCTTTGTGTTGGAACTTGGATAATATAAATAATTTGGAGGTTCCTATTTTTCTGCAATTTGTAAGATAATAAAGGTTAAGGTGTTTTGTTGTGAGACCAAACAAAAAATTTTGAAGTCGACCATAAGGATTTAAAAATAAAGACATCAAGAAAATACAAAAAGATATTATCAATAAATTAGCCATACGCAATACTAATATCAACTTTGGTGCTTAAATTGAAAAAGACACTATGCCAAATCCGGAAGTTATGGTATTTTGCTGATTAAGGTATTGAACTTATTAATAAAGGGTGTCCAGGGGGAATTTTTCAACATAAAATTTTGATTATCGAAATACTAGCGGGTTGAGGTAAGTAGGATGGGTATCATTCCCAGCCTAGGATTTGCGGAGTTGTTAATCGCATTGAGTCAATATTCCGGAGCGCATTGCTGAAAGAACAATGCTGGAACATTATCGAACGCTTACGCACTTACATTTGGAAACATTTGTATTCAGTGACGAAGCACAATTCCAAATTGATGGATATGGTAACAAAAAAATATGCGATACTGGTGCTCCAATAAGCCTACAAATAAGGATATCTCAAACGTTTACATTGTTTCAAAGCGAAGTTTTGGTGAAGTACCATTTCAGTGAGCGGAGCAAATTGGTCTTAATTTCTTTTAACCAAGGGGAGACAGTCAGTCACTGCTCCGGTGTATTGCCGTATTATTGACGAGTTTCTGTTACCGCAATTGCAGCTTTATTCAGGGTAAATCCACCAAAAACAATTTCAACAGAAGGGTGCCACTCCTCACAGAGCTAAAACGTCAATAGAAAGGCTAAGGAAAGTTTTCCGAATTAACTGATCAGCATATACGGAGACATTCTATGGCCGGCTTGGTCACCAGACCTCACGCCTTGCAATTAGAAATTTGGGGGTAAGATGTTTATAAAATTTAAAAGGTATTCTGTCCTCCCCCGGGAGCTTTTCCATCTTTAGAATTGTGTATAGCTGCTTCAACTTCGGATAGAGCATCAAGAATATTATCGGCTATTAAAGGGGTTGCATATTGAATTGTAGGCGATATTTCAGTTGTGTGAAGAAGACTCGAAAAATGTGTTTTAAGAAGGTCAATGTGCAGAGCTGCAATCATTGAAGTCGTCTTTCCACTCAAAATCTAGTGAATATATCCAATTATCTGGACATTATCTTTCGCTTTTGAAGGGGTTTTAGTGGTATTAGTTTCCGTACTGCTTGCATAAGCGTACAAAGACATAGCAAACTTGCGGAGAATCCTATTGCCGAACATCTTTGCGGTTCCCAATTATTTGTAAGAGAAGGAAATTTCACCAGAACACATTCCTTACCTTTTGCTTTAGCACTTCACTCCATGGTAACGAATGCGAAACTGAAACCAAATTGACACAACTAGGTAGATTTTAAGCTTACGACAAATTTAAAGCAGTCCACATAATCTTAAATATGATATCACTTTATGATCTTAATGTGAGGCAGGATCTCCTTGTCCCGAATATTAGGATATAAATAATTATTCCTTTATTGACCAAAAAGCTTAAATAATAACCCAAATTCAACTTATGTTTTTTGGATACAAAATTGAACCACAAAGACATCTATGGTTCACTTAGGCGTATACGTACTTTTTTATTTCAAAAAGTTTACGTTTAAGATATAAAGCAATCATGATTTTACTGAGTAAGAAAGTCGTTCATTGCAGCAGTTAGTAAAAGTAGGGTTTTTTAAGTATTTATACTATCCCACCAATATACTGAAAATTATGTTTATGAAAATTATGTTTAAAATGTCTATGCGATTTTCAATTGAGTCTATTTTTACCAAATTTTTAATTTCTTGTTTGTTTTTTGTTTATTCAAGAGACAATTCCATTAAAAACTTCTTCGAAATTTACTATTAAAAAAAAGAACTTAATGATTTTTTAAATTTAAACTGATCGTTCTTTTTTTCTTATAAAAATAGAAATAATAGAAGAAAAGAAAATATTCTACTAGTACCGTTAAAGACAACCATAAATCAACTTGACTAGCTGACTTACATACACAAAAAGAAAGTCTTAAAATAAAATAGAATAAAATATAAAAAAAACAACACATATTCTCATCAAAAAGAATATTTTATAACAGCTACAATATCCATATCTATGCATATACAGACATAAATTATGTTTCAGTTAAACATGAAATATATTGCTCTGGAGAAATGTAACAAGGACATGAATAGATATAGAAAGTATGTATGTATATTGTATATGGCTGTGTGTACATATTCGATGTTAACGCTCTCATAGACAAAACTGACAAAACCCTGAGATAAAGGCTTATAATAAACTTTTGAGATTCCTTTTTGCTATGCACATACATTTCTATACATACATATATACGAATGATTGAAAAATATACTCTATGTTCTTTTCATACAGTTTGATGTGTATTTTTAGCTTTATTTGTCATATATTCCATTTCTTTGTTTGTTTTTATATATTTTTTATCAATCAAGATGCAAATAAAATGTAATAGCATATATTTGTTAGATATTCAAAATATAATGATGGTATGCTTCTTGTATCTTCCAACAAACAAAAAGCAGTAAGGATTGCTAATAAAAGACAGAAGGACATATTATACCTACAATCAAATGCACATTATATTAAAGCTAAAAAAGGCAACAAAGTTGAATCTTAAAATCGTCTGGTCTTTGCTCAAGAGTTATGAATGTTAAAGATCAATCCATTCAAATTAAAACGTATAATATTACTTTATCAAGCATCTATTGACTGTATGAGGTCAATAATTGTCAAATTAGTTGACACTTCTACAAACAGTATGGCTAATTTAAACACAAACTTATATACAGTAAAAGCTCTGTTAACGGACATTTCTCATAAAACGGAGGTAAAGATGGATCTAGAATTTAAATTCTATTCCCTGTGAAAATGAAATGTAAACTCCATTTTCTTGGCCATTTTATTCTTACATCTTATAGAGCCTTCATAGTTAGCTCTAATCAAAAAGAAGGATCTTAAAAGAGAACACAGATTTTCCTGGCAGGTCAGGTACTTATTCTAGATTCAAAAAGAAAAACGAGGCTGGGATGCGACCCACACTGATAACTTCCCATCCCGTCTGTCGATTTGTCTTGCTTAATTACTTACTTACTTCAGGAGGAGCTACACTCCAGGGCGGATCTGGGTCTAAACCAACATGTGTCTCCACTCCACCCAGCTCGGTCCCTAGCTAGCTGTCTTCAGTTTCGCACGCCAAGTTGGTTGAGGTCTTCACCCACCTGCGTGCGCCACCTGAGTCACGATCTTCCTGTACTGCGCCGTCCCTCGGGATTTGATTGGAAGACCTTCCGGGCTGGAGCGTTGATGGCCATTCGCTCTACATGACCCAGCCATCTAAGCCGTTGGACTTTAACTCTGTTAACTAGGTCAGTGTCGTTGTACAGCCAGTACAGCTCGTCATTATATCTCCTCCTCCATTCTCCATCTATACATACGGGACCAAAAATCACCCGAAGAATTTTTCTCTCGAAGCATCCTAAGACGCTCTCATCTTTATTTCACAGGGTCCAGGCCTCAGTGCCATAAATGAGAACCGGGATGATGAGTGTCTTATAGATGGTGATTTTAGATGCTCGAGAGAGCACTTTGCCTTCTAAAGTCCAAAGAAGAAGCGATTTGCAAAAGTTATTCTTCGTTTGATTTCAGCACTGGTGTCGTTGTCTGTGTTAATGGCGGTGCCTTGGTAGACAAAGTCCTTAACTACTTCAAAGTTATAGCTGTCCATGGTGACGTTTTGTCCAAGACGTCGTTGTTCAATGTCCTTTTTTGATGACAGCATATACTGGGTCTTGCCCTCATTGAACACTAAACCCATCTTCTTCGCTTCGGTCGCAATGCTCAAAAACGCTCCACTGACATCACGCTTTGATCTTCCAATTATGTCAATATCATCTGCGTATTCGAGTTATTGGATGGACATTTGGAAGATTGTGCCTCTAGCGTTGACGGTTGAGTTTTGCACAGTTCTTTATAGAACGATGTTGAAGAAGTCGCATGACAGTGCTTCGCCTTGTCTAAAACCTTTTTTGACATCAAATGCATCGGTGAGATCTTTTCTGACCTTGGTAAAGCAGAGTGCATTCTCCATCGTCATTCTGCACAAACGGATAAGTTTGACAGGGATGCCAAAACTATAGACATTGCTTTGTAGAGCTCTTTCCTATTGATGCTGTGATATGCGATAAAGAGATGGTGGGTATCGATTTTAAGCTCGTGGGTCTTCCGTAATGTGAATATTTGGTCAATGGTGGACTTTCCTGAAGCCACAATGATAACGACCTATCAAGTTGTTGACGAACGACTTCAGACGTTCACATAATACGGCAAAAATAGTCTTATATGCAATGTTCAGGAGACTGATCCCTCTGTAGTTGGCACAATTTAGAGGGTCTCCTTTCTTATGTATCGGGCACTCTATGCTGAGATTCCATTCATCGGGCATGTTTTCTTCCGACAATATTTTGCAGATGTGCTGGTGCATGTCTTGCTTAAATGCTCATAGCAATATTTTGCGAAAGGTAAATAATAATTTAAAGTCAATATTTTTCTTTGTTCTCTTAATACTTGAGTCGAAAACCATTTCCTCTCGGTTTTTTGTTGTTTTGACTTTTCTAAGAAATTAACTAAGAACTACCAATAATATTTTGCATATGATGAAACAGTTTGATTCAAAAATCTATTTTTGCTAACGAAATTTTTAGTCGAAAACCAAATTCTACCAATTTTAGTACCATTTCTTGAAAGTTTTTAAACAAAAACAGATTGGATTTGTCTAAGAAAATTTAGGACAGAATGAAATCATTTTGAAGTCAATACCTTCATTTATTCACGATATATCGAGAATCAAACATCAATTTTTACCAATTTTTCGGATTACTTTTTTTATAAAAATAACTGACTGTCGGATTTTTTATAAAACTTCTACTGAATATCGTTCTAAAAAGTCAAAAATCAAATTTTACCAAAATTTATTAATGTTTTTTTTTAGACTTTTATTAACTTCCCATAGGAAATTATTGTAATGGGTCCGATTTGTCAAATTGAAAATTTTGACATTTCTCGACGTTTCAAGGTCCCTAGAGTCGAAATAAAAGATTTTTAGAAAGATGTCTGTGCGTGCGTGTTTATGTACGTTCGTACGTCCGTACGTCTGTACGTTCGCGACGTTTTTTTCGTCGTCCATAGCTCAAGAACCAGAAGAGATATCGCCTTCAAATAAATTTTGGTATACAAATAATAAGGCAGAAAGATGCAGAAAGGACTCTCAAGAAAATTGCGTGGGTGGTTTTTTTACCATAACAGTTTAAAAAAAAGGTGAACATTTTGGTTAACACTAAATATCTCATGAACCAATGACGCTAGAGACTTGAATTAAATTTTATATTATATATTCTAACGTGATACAAAACAAGTATAATTTTGGAAAAAATCGAATTAACGGTTTTTTTATAAATCAAAAAAACTGAAAAAAAAAATTTGTCAACTCGAAAATTTTACGATTAAAATATGATTTCATCTCCAAAACAATTTTGTGCAACGAAAAATAATGTTTTTGACATCTGATAAAATTTTGAGAAAAATCTAATCGACAGTTTTTTTATAAAAAATAAAATCCTAAAAAAAACATTACTCAAAGTTGGTAAAAATTGAATTTCGACTCAAGTATCTTTTCAAAAACTTGAGATTAAGGCTTCAAAATTTTTTTATCTTATAAGAAATATTGTTTTCAACATTCTGAAAAATGTTGAGAAAAATCGAATTGACAGTTTTAAAAAAAAAATTAATAAAAGTTGGTAAAAATTGATTTTCGACTCAAATATCTTTTCAAAACTTTAAGATAATTTATTTTTTTTAGTTTTAACTTATAAGAAATATTGTTTTCAACATTCGATAAAATTTTGAGAAAAATCGAATGTACAGTTTTTTTTACAAAAAATAAAAACCTAAAAAAAAAACAATACTAAAACTTGGTAAAAATTTACTTTCGACTCAATAGCTTTTCAAAAATTACAGATATTGGCTTCAAACTTATTTTATTTCACAGAAAGTATTGTCATCGATATTCAGTAATTTTTTTTATTAAAATCCAACAGTCCGTTTTTTCATAAAAAATAAAATCTACAAAAAATAGTACGCATATTTGGTAAAAATTGATACATATACACAAACTTTTAAGCAAGACAAATCGACAGACGGGATGGGAAGTTATCAGTGTGGGTCGCATCCCAGCCTCTTTTTTTTTGTAAAATAACTGTCAATTCGATTTTTCTCAAAATTTGACTGAATGTTGCAAACAATATCTTTAATTTTTAAAAGGATATTTAAATCGAAAATCAATTTTTACCAACTTTTAGTAATATTTTTACTAGGTTTTTATTTTTTATAAGAAAACTGTCAATTCGATTTTTATAAAAACTTTACCAAATGTCAAAAACGTTATTCTTCGTTGCATACAATTATTTCTGAAATAAAATCGTTTTGATTTATAATAGTTAGTTAGTTGAATATTTGGTATCACGTCACAATATATAATATGAAATTTAATTCAAATCGCCAGCGTTACTGGTTCGTAAGATATTTTGGGTTAATTTTTAGTATAACAACATTTATTTGAAGACTATATCTTTACTTGTTCTTGAGATATGGACTACGAAAAAAGCTTCCCGAACGTACGAACGTACGTACATACGGTCACAAAGTCATCACTCTAACAATCTTTTATTTAGACTCTAGGGACCTTGAAACGTCAAAAAATGTCAAATTTCAATTCGACAAATCGGACCGATTACAATAACTTCCTATGGGAAGTTAAAAAACACGTAAAAAGTGCAAATTGTCACCAACAATATGTTAAGTGTCAAGTAAGGAATCTATACAAGTGCTGTTGGTAAATGAATGAATAAAAAAAAAAACAAAGAAAACAAACAGAACTAACTCCGCGTAAAGGAACTTTCACTGTACTCACAAGACACATTGAATAAGTAAATAATTATTTGAATGCATATATGTATGTATGTATTTTATTGAATTATTGAATAGTCAAGTCAATACAATTTTAATGAGTTGAAAATTATACCCAACCCAAACAAAAACCCATCATCAACATCATCATCATAATATCTGTATACAAAACTTATAGAATGAAAAAAGGTCAAAGGACAATAGATATCTGTATTTGTTTCACACATGCCACAAGCTGTTCAATTACAATTACAATGTGTTAATTAATGATTTCTACGTGTTATGTGTCACAAAATACTTCCGTTAAGACTTAATTTCACGGATGTAGTTTCATTTTGGTTTGGAGAATATTAAGCACTATGAGACCGACCATGACATCCCTACGAATGAACGAACGTCAATGTAGTTGTTATAATCGTAGTAGAGGAAGGACATTGTGTTGGTTTGTTTTTATTTGTTTTTTTGATGCGGAAGCAAACAATACCAACAAATGAAGTAAAAGGTAAATGCAATAAAGCTTTAGCTACGAGTACAGCCAAAATAATAGGAACATTAATTTTTTGGTTATTATGTCCTAAGTATTTGTGTAACGTTTAAAAGGATTCGTTTAATTTTCATAGTAAATATTTTGTTTAATAACAATCTTAACAGTCCGTTAAGATCTCTAGGGTCTAGTGACTTACGACTCTCGATCTTTTCTTGAGTGCGAGGAGATCTACTTTTCTAAGCCGATTCCGAGCGGTTTATTTGAGAAAGCACTTCTCATGACAAGAATTACTCTTGAAGAATTTGTCACTTCCTCGCAAGAGGCAGCTCTCGTGAAAAAAAAACTTTAGATTACACAGGCAGGAATTGAACTCAAGACCTCTGGCATGACAGATTTTGCTTATGTTTCTTTATTTGTGATTTAAAGAAAGCAATAGTGGTTGTCAAGCTTTGGGATTCCAAAGATTCCTATTGTAAGAGAGCTTTTGCCTACTGTCTTTAATCTTGCGCTCAATGAAATAGTTCTTGATGAGTTTCAAGTCTAGTTATTTAAACAACGATCAAAAATATGCATTTTTTCCTTTGAAATCAAAGACTTATAGTCAGATTTCTGCAGTATTTCTGTATTTAAAGGGTCCGCCAAATAACTTTTTTTGAAAATGCTATAAAAAAAAAATTACTGAATATTTTCTCAAATTTCTTTTTTTATGTGAAAGTGCAATCCTTCCGGTTAATAATTTCATTCAAATGGCTGCCTCAGCTGGCCATGCAGTAGCCTAAACGATCGGTCCAATTTTTGAGCACATTATCGATTGTGTGCAGCTGTATTTCACCAATGGTTTCACGAATATTGTCCTTTAAAGCGTCAATTGTCTCTGGCTTGGCGGCGTAACACTTATCTTTTACGGCACCTCACAAATAATAGTCCAACGGTGTCAAAACGCAGCTCCGAGGTGGCCAAACGACATCAGCTCTGCGGCTGATAATGCCATCTTCAAAAACAGGGCGCAAAACATCGAGTGTAGCTTCGGCTGTGTGGCACGTAGCGCCGCCGCGCCGTCCTGTTGAAAGCAAATGATGCCAATATCCTCCTCTTCAATTTTTTTGAACAAAAATTCGTTCAACATGGCCCGATAACAATCGCCATTGACTGTAACGGCCACTCAATTATGCCTCTGGACCAAAATCCGAACCAAACAGTGACTCGTTTTGGGTGTATCGGCTTTTCAATGTATGCATTCGGGTTTTCTGTGCCGCAAATGCGACAATTTTGGTTTTTTACATACCCGCCAAGATCAAAATGAGCTTCATCTGAAAAGATGATTTTTTTGGCAAAATCGGCATCTTCTCTAAGTCGATCGCAAGCCCACTTAGCGAAGCGAAAACGCATTGGATGGTCAGTTGGCTTCAACTCCTGAACCAATTGAACTTTGTATGGCGTCATACCAAGGTCTTTATGCAAAATTCGTCTGTTTTTGGCTTTTCACGCTTTGGTTGCAGTTTTTTGTTCACTTCTTCCAAAATCCGTACGCAATTTTTGCACAAATTCTGCAACATTACCATGATTTTCAAAGTAATGTCGCAATATTTCCCAGCGTTGTTCAAGCGTATACACAACCATATTCGTTTAGCGGAAGGATAAAACTTATTATCTGTCAAATCAAATATTAGCTAAGTGTTACCATTCACGAAATATATAATATTAGTTGAAAAAAAACGTTAGATGGCGGTACCTTTATAACTTTCTCCAAAGTAATTTATCCACAATAAAAATTGGACACGGTCATCCAAAAGAAGTTACTCTTGAGTATTATAATATCAGTACCAGTTTGGTCTTATGAGCTTAGGGTTAGCAATCATTTTTCAATCCATTCCACATACATATATATATACGTCTATAAGTCATGCTTTATTGGCTTTATTGAAGTAAAACTAAATGGGTAAGAAATGCTCCTATTGTTTTGGTCATAGCTGTACGTGGTTTAATTCCTTTGTAATAGTTGTGTGCCAAAAAATAACATTGTTAATTTTAAACGAATCAATAACTAACATTCAGTTTGTAAAGAACTGAAGGTAAGGGCAAGGAGTGTTTTAATATTTGGTGTTTGTGTTCTTTCAAGGGTGTTTTATTTTGGAAAACTCGTATATGTATGTGGAATTCACTATATACACTTACACAGTACAAAACTTGTATGTTAGGAATAATAAAGTTCACCTGGTGCGATGGTTAGTAGGACAGAAAAATTCTCTAACAGTAACTCTTTCGGATTCGTTATCAAATGTAGTTCCCCTGTATTACAGGAGGGAGAGTTGAGAGTTGCAAGTCACAAGGCCATGATTTTAACTATAGCTGTGAGCCACCAATTTTATTTATTGCTTTTATGTTTTATATAATAAAGTCCAACGTTCAACTTGCCTATGTATAAGGGGATCGCTTCGCACGACCCCATCTGCGGCACTGGACACCTTACTCTACCTAACACCTCTTGATATGTTTAGCAAACAAATAGTTGCAAGCCCTGCTATTCGCCTCAAAGCTTCGTCGCAGAGGACTAACAACAACATTGGCCACTCTGTAATTCTTAGGTATTTAGAATCAATTCCAAAGCACACAAGCAATTCGCCAGAAACTTCCAGATTTCTAAACCTTCCAGATCTTTCTGGGAGGTGCCCTATCCTCCTGGAAGACGAGTCAATTTATTTTTATACAGATATTTCAAAAACAAAAGAAGAGATTGGTGGAGGTGTATACTCTGAACGACTGAAATTAAGTCTCTCATTCCGCCTTCCCAATCATTGTAGCGTGTTCCAGGCAGAACTTTTGGCGATAAAAGAAGTCTTGTCCTGGCTTAAAGAAAACGTGATATCAACATCAGATATCCATATTTTCTCAAATAGTCAGGCCGCTATCAAATCTCTGGACTCTGTCTCTACAAACTCTATAACATTCCATAACTGCCGATCATCTCTAATGGAGATGGCACAACGGTTTAATATTCACCTTTGCTGGGTGCCGGGCCATAGAAGCATTGCAGGTAACTGTAAAGCAGATAAACTCGCCAGGATCGTAACAGTACAACCCATTCTACCACGTTTGGCAAATGCTGGCATACCAATCGCTGCTTGTAAACTATTGCTAATGCAGGACGCTATGAAGAAGGCAAACACCAAGTGGAACAACATCACCACGTGTCAGGTCACCAAAATCATCTAGCCAACACTAGATTATAAGCAGATCGCATATAAGCAATAAGAATAGGTTAGGCGTATTCTCAAATGAATTTTGCAGAAGCTGTATGGATGAGGAAGAGGAGGAAACTGTTCTTCACACCTTCTCTGTGCATGCCCAGCTCTAGCTCAAAAATGCAAAATTACCTAGGAGAATTCTTCTATAACGATTTAAACGATCTAAATCATATTAGCATAATCGGCCTCTCACTTTTCGTAAGCGACTCAAACTGGTTTCATTGAGCTAAGGAGGAAGCCTCAAGATTCATGTGGTATCACAATGGGCCATTAAAATGGCCTTAGTGTGTCCTATTCCATCACGTACAGCCACTTTTACCTAACCTTTATATTTTATATAAATATTTATGTACTTCCACATATTAAGTACGTTTAGATTATTTTAAAATGTTAATATAATCTACCTTCTCATTTTTAAATTTAAACGACTAAGACAAAAATTGAAAAAGCTTGAGAAAAACTCAAAAAATTACGAATAATTGAAGATAAATGTTTCTGCAAGTCGAAAATAGAACAAAAAATTCTGCAAATATAACGCGGCAGTCAATCAAATTGTTATTGTATTTTAATTAAGGAAATGCGCATCAAAATTAATTGCTCCGGAAATTAAATGGGAAAAAATATAACAGCGATGTTTTGTTTCTAGTGTTTATTGTTAATATCTAGATACCGGAAGAAAAATGTGAACATCCAAGCGAGATGACCGATATAATGTCAGCACAAAAAAATCGGGCCCTCACTGATGTTTATAATCCAACAAGAACTCTCAATGAAATGGGTAAAGTGGCTGTGAGTGGCTTTACAGTAAAAAAAAGACTTAAGGCAGCTAAACTTGAGGCAGAAACGAAAGCTATTGGCCCTAAACAATGAAAAATTGGGCTCCGTTCTCTTTTCAAAAAAAATGCAAAGTATGCCTTTATGGTAGTGATAGAAGAGGATGAATTTACAGAAGACCTGGAGAAATATTCGCGCAGTGTTGCATGAAAGAAAACGTGTATTTTTGAGGATGTTCCTGGATGATTTGGACGGACATTTCAATAGGAGGATAAACGGCCATTCGATACATATACGACATTTTAAGGGACTACGTCGTTCTATACGCCAGTCCACATACTGTAGGTTCCGTACTGCAGTGCTTCTTACCAGATGTCGAAATAGCTCCTATAGTGATTATCCAGCGCGTAGCCCGGATTTGTATCCTGTTCATATACGATATTGTATTTTAAAATGGCACTCACTGAAGAAATTGAGTGCATCGAACAAGTTCGATTAAACAAACTTATTCGATCCATGATCCCACCTGCAATGCTGGGAAAGACAGATTGTGGTAAGGCGTTCCACAAATTTCGTAGGACGAAATTGGGCTCGAGGGTATACTGATGAGCTTTCCTAGAAGCGGGAGTATTACGTTTGAACTGTTTAAGGAAAGGACAGCTAGCTTTTTCTCTAGAGCATAAACCGTATTATGAATAATCAATCTAAATGCTCTACTTTCAATAATGTCCAAGGGGCCTAATTAAGTTGTAGCAGCACCAGCCCAGATATGGAAGTTATACTCTAGCTCTGTATGTATATAAGTTTTCTAGATAACAACCGGATCAGAGGAGGAGACAAACTTCTTGCATCGCGTTAGAAAATCCAAACACCTTGCGACATTTTTGGCGACATCGCGTATGTGATCGTTTCACAAGAGGTGGTACACATACCGAGAATATGGAGATGTTCTGTTCAGTCTCTTCGATGCAAGTGCCATCCATGAATCTGGATCATGGTTCATGGATCTTTCTTTAACGATACAAACATTGGGTTTTCGAATTATTAAATTCCACGCGGTTTTGTATTCCCATTGTACAATGCTCTTTAGGGCACAATTTAATGATCTTATCATATTTTGACATTGCAATTAAACATCCGAAGAAGAGGGATGTGGTTCTGAAAACGAATATGAAAAACTAAGAGTACTTCGTCAGTGAAACAATGTATTGGATTAGAAGCTGCAGACAGGAGATCATTAATAAAAATGAGAAAGAGTGTTGGAGATAGAACAGAACCCTGGGGCACACCATCATTTATTTTATGGTTTTTAGACTCGAATCCATCTAATACTGCTTAACGATCCGAAAGGTAAATCCAATAAAGAAGGGATTCATGAAAAGTGAAAGCACGCATTTTCGATAAGAGAGCCTGATGCCAGACTTTATCAAATGCCTTTGAAATATCAGGTGCAATAATCTTACTTTCTCCAAAACGATGTAAAGATTTGCCCTGATCACCAGTTGACCTATTTCTTCGAAAGCCGTATTGTCAGACATTAAGAAGCTCTCGATCTTCGAGATATTTCTTGAGCTGATAATAAATCAGCGTTTCCATGACCTTGGAAAAAGGGAGGCAAGTGCAATCGGTCTGTTATTAGAGGGTAAGGAAGATTCGTCTTTTTGAAGATGGGCTGGAAGAATGCTGTTTTCCATCCGCTCGAACAAAGACCTGAGGAGTAGGAGAGATGAAAAATCTCACCCAGTGGTTTTGCCAATAGTACGCAAAATTGGTAAAAATTGATGTTCGGTTTTCGATATCTCGTGAACAATAGAAGATATTGACTTCAAATTAATTTCATTCATCCAATTTGTATTTGTTTATATAGAAATAATTTCTTTTAAGAAATGCTACTACAATTGGTAAAAATTGGTTTTCGACTAAAAATCTCGTTAACTAAAAAATATTTTCGAAATCAAACTATTTCATTATAATGCAAAATATTATTGGTAGTTTTAAAATTTTTAAGAATAATTCAACTGAGAACTTTTTTAACAAAACACGAAAATCTACAAACTTTTAAGCAAGACAAATCGACAGACGGGATGGGAAGTTATCAGTGTGGGTCACATCCCAGCCTCTTTTTTGCAATGTGGTCAGCCTACGTTAAGTTGAAAGGTGATAGCACTGAAGAATTTTAAGTTTTTACGTTGACAATTTCATTTTAATCGTGTAAAGCTACTTCAATACTACATAAAATTCAATCAGTCTAGATTTCATTTACCTAATATCTTGTTTTTAATAATAGATAAATAATTAATACCTCAGAATAAATTCTGAGAACCTTTATCTTATCCACTGAAGCGGATATAGAAGTCATGAGGACACTTTTTTTCTCATTGCAAATTGCTAATGAATCACATACATTTTTCCAGTAAGTTCACACAAAAAAAATTGTCACAAGTTTAGTTATAGGTACCCTGACATGCTCCACCGATTGTGTGTGAGTGTTTTGAAGTGAAGAAATCTTATACTTTTCTTTCCTCTATAAATAAGATTTAACCTTTTACCTTAAAATCTGCTATATACATTTTGTTTTCAAAAACCAAAATTTTCTTTTTCCGTGCTAGCAACACGTTTTATCGGTCGTAAGATATTATAGCTCTCTCGTTACCATGAAGAGAGTGTACTCCGAAGAACATGAACGTGACATAAAATAGCAAATGGTTATGGTTTTCCAACAGACAGGAACAGAGACGTTAGCAATATCACTGTATTGATTAGTTCCCCCTTCTTGGAAGATGAATCTTGTGGCTTGATAATATAATGGTGTGTAATAAAAAGTAACTTACAGATTTTGTTTTACTTTGTTTTTGTATATAGTAAGACAGGAATAATATAGAACTATATTTATGTACTCAAAGGTGTTATCTAAATTCAAGAAAGAAAACTTGCAAAAAGTATTTATTTTGTATCTTTTTTTAACCAAAGAAATAGCCAATGAACGTGGATAGATTTAAACAGTCTTGTCTGAGTTCACAAAAGTGTGTGTTTTATTATACCTTAAATCCTTGGACAAATAAGACTAATGAATTGAGGTCAAAATGTTTACACACTGAGCTGAGTTTTCAAAATCCGCAGACAAATTTACTTAACACTTCTCTATCACATAACATGTCTGTTTTCTTGTTCGTTATTTGTTTAGGATTTTATTAAGTCTTAGCAAATAAACAAACCATAGACCATTTATATTTTTGACACAAATAATGTTTTGAAGTCTAAATTTATTAATTGACTTAAAACCAAAAAGACTTTCAAGCACCCCCTTATCTCTGGATCAGATTGTGTAGCAGTTAAGAAATAGATTCAACTACTGCCAGGGACGTAGAGAATTTTAAAGATTTTTCTTCCTATGGTATATGTTTTTATACCATTTCAATTGACACACATTTTTCAACATAGTTAAAGCTGAAATGTAAGTGCTGAAAAATGTATTTACGAAATAATTTTTGTGGATATGTTAAATCTTGAAACCCTCATGCAATCAGCTGCTGTTAAGTTCCAGGCTTATAAGCATACATATATAGGATTTATCACCTATTAAGTTTATCTAAGGACTGCTGGTCATACTTATGTTTAAGATATAGTCCCCGCTTACACGTATATCACATGACGACATTATTATACCAGATTTTTGGACAGTATACATTATTTCTGGAAGAATAACCTATTTTAAACGATTCTGAAGAACTTAGCATTTGAAGGCTAAGTTCTTGAAGAATTTAATAGTTCTGTAGGATGTAGTATCAACGTTGAACGTGGATCTAAGCAAAGATTTAATTAAAAACTACCAACAATATTTTGCATACGATGAAAAGGTTTGATTTCAAAATCTATTTTATCAACGAGAATCTTAGTCGAAAACCATTTTCTACCAATTTTAGTACCTTTTATTTCATATATAAACAAATACACTTTGAATTTTTCTAAGAAAATTTAGCACAAAATGAAATCATTTTGAAGTCAATACCTTCATTTATTCACGAGATATCGAGAATCAAACATCAATTTTTACCAATTTTGCGTACTATTTTTTGATTTTTATAAAAATTACTGAATGTCGAACAAAATATTTTCTTTAAGATGAAATTAGTTTGAATACTTTGTTTTTTATTTGGAAAAAGATACTTAAATCGAAAATCCATTCTTACGAACTTAAAGTAATGTTTTCTTTAGGTTTTTATTTCTTGTAAAAGTAAGTACGTGTAAATATGTATTTATACCATCCTAAATTGTATACACACATATATCTCACATTCATACATTTCTTATAAAATTAATATAAATAAAATAAATTAATATAAATAAATACAAATTAATATAAATAAAATATCTGTGAGACGAAACAGTCTTGTTTAAATAAATAAAAATCTTTTAAACCAAGTCATCGTCCACAACTTCAGAAGTGGGCCAGCCCTAAATACCTTCAACGTTTTATTTAATTTTCCGAAATTTTGAAATATAAGCCAAGATATTATGTCATCAACAATAAAGAAGCAAGAATTGGTAGCTTGGTTAACCGAGCGAAACATACAATTTGCAGCAGATGCAAAAGTTGCTCAACTACGGGAGTTTTATGAAGAAAATTGTGAAGACAATTATTCCGAAGACCATTTCATCGAAGCAGAAAATATTGAACGTCCTGGTAAGACAATAAATTCTGATTTGTCACAACAGATTCAAGAATCCGTTCCTGGAAATGAAGCTGAGATGGATAAAGAAATTCAGATGATTGAAAAGAAATTTAAGCTTATTGAATTGCGTCGTGAAGTAGCTCGACAAGAAGAAAATTTTGCAAGTTCTTCGTCGCCGTCGTATCAACCTTCGTTTAAGGACATTCAATATTCCTTACCATTGTTTTCTGGTGATGATACATTCGATGCTAAGAAATGGATCAGCACTTTTGAGCGAGTATGTGATTCCGTTCACGGTGATAGCGTGTTCAAATTAAAAAGCATTCGCCGATTGATGAAGCCAGATTCCGCTGCCGAAATATTCTTACAAATTGACGAATCAAGTACCTATTCTGATTTCCGGAGCAATTTTTTGGCCAATTTTGGACACACTTATTCAGTTTCCGAAATTATTGATAAGATGCGAAGTACTCCGTTTGTGTCCTCAAACACATCCATTATGGGCTACATTTTAAAAATGCAAGAGCTTGCATAACGTGCTGATATTGACGAAAAACAAATTATTCAATTTATCGTTGCTGGGTTCCAACATCGTTCCGCTAGCATCGCCATATTGTACTCAGCACGCACAATCGATGAATTAAAAAAAACTGGCACACCGTTATGCTCAACTACGAGGATCAAATTCAGCAGTTAACAGACCGACAAATTCCGCATCATATTCAGCGCAAGTTGCCCAGCATCAAAATGAATCGAAACCTAAAGTCAAGTTTTCCGTTGGTGACTCCGAAAAAATGCTTGTTCAATGCTACAATTGCTCTGGCATGGGACATTTTTATACTTCTTGTCCACATCCCAAACGTCAAAAAGATCATGCTTCAGATGTGGTTCAACAGTTCATATTCTGAAGGATTGCCCGAAGTTACCCCCCAAAAATGCACGCACTGTTGCATTGATTGACGAATTCTGTTCCGGCCCTAATCAAAACCATTCTGATGTGAACGCCTTATCCGATGTCAAGATTTGTAAAGAAGTAAATTCTGTAAGTGTTGTTTTTCCTACTAGTGATTCTGTTCCGCATTGTAACACATATCTTTCTCTTTTTGATACCGGTAGTCCGATAAGTTTAATTAAGCTTTTCGAGATTCCGATCGGATTGCATTGCAATAATCTAAAACCAACTGGATACTACGGAGTAGGTAGTTTACCTGTTAGTACATATGGAATTTTTTACGTTAAAATAGGATTTAATGAAATTAATATAAATAAAATATCTGTGAGACAAAACAGTCTTGTTTAAATAAATAAGATTTACATATGTACGTAAGATTTAATTCTCGCATTAACAACCCACGTAAAAAGTTTTAAACATAACTTCTAAGCTCTTAATTTTAAATGTTTTAACTTCCAGAAAGTAAAATAAGTATCGCTCAAAAACCCAAAAGATGTTTAATTTTACCTGAGCTAGAAACACCAAAACCTATCTTTCTATTAAAATGAAATGCACAGTTGTCTTTAAAGTTTTAAAAGCTAAATAAGTTTGTATTTCTTTTAAAGAAATCTTATAAAACTTGTGGTTTTGTAATAAAGTTTTGTCTTAAGTGAGTTACAAATATACTATTTATAGGTACATAACTTCTCTCCATATTTTTTAAGCTATCGCACCATTCCTTAGATAAAATTTAACATTGGAGTTGAGTTTAGAGGTCATAAAAATAATTAAACTTAATATAGTTTTCTTAAGTATGCAGTAAAAATTATCTTTTTTTTTTAAGAAAAGTTTAACTTTAAAACCAAGATAGAGTGGAATTTTAAGTGGGGAAAAATTCTTTTCACGTTTATCATCCTGGCAATATAAGAGTTCCATGACACAAGTATCTTTCTGAAAAATAATTTACAAAATACTTAATATTAACAGTTATTAAAACTTTAATGATATCATAAAGGAACTCAGGAACTTGTTTGAACTGAACATAAAACTAAATAATTTACAATAATAAAGATGGGTTTTAAAAGGTGTTCATATAAACTAATGACTAAACTTAGCTCAAAAAAAAAAAAACTAGAGGAGTTAAATCACACGAACGAGGTGGCTAATCGGTTGGCCCATTTCTGGAGATAACCGAGCTCATTAAAATTTGTCTTCAATAAATCGATTGTAAGGTGTGCTTGTTGCTTGTGGCGCCATAAATGTTAAAACCACCTATCGTCCAAGTCCATATCTTTAAATCATGGAACGATAACGCTGGTCATTTACATTAACACGACGATCGTTATAGTCGACGAAACAGTTACTTTTTGTGAATGACGGAATATTGCTTCGTTCTCTCTCTCTTATAATGATTTCAAAATGCATTACTTTCTCATGCATCTATAATTATACATATTCGCCATCATCATTTTCGTCTTTTGGTTGTTTCTGTGTGTCTTTTTTAATCTGGTTTTACAGCTTATTATATTTGACTGGACTGATTTGGAGTCCTTGTCGATTTTTATATAAATTCACTCAATGATTGATCCTAATGTTCGTAATAGAGAATCTATAGCTGAATTTTCGAATCATTCCCTGCGTTCAATGATACAAGTCCTAAGTAGGCAGCATACTGGGTTAAAAGTCTGCCATATCAATGCGCAAAGTTTGAGTCCAAAATTAGATGAATTTCGGTATCTATTTATAAATTCTAAGATTGACGTGGTTTGTGTTAGTGAAACATTGTTCTCTGTGGATTCTGTGTGTTGTGTGGAAGGATATAATGTTTTTCGCTGCGACTGAACTGGTCGTGGGGGTGTTGCTATTTTCACACGAAATGATTTAAATTGCAAATTAATACGTAAATCTCAAGCAGGTAGTGATATAGAATACGTATTTGTTGAAATAAGGTGTAATAACAATAAAATAATGTTAGGGTCAGTGTATCGTCCTCATCGCAATATAGACATATCACCTCTCTTCACAGTATTGGATGAACTATGATTATATGTGTCACCGTCTGTTATCGTTGCTGGAGATTTTAATAACAATGTCCTCAAGAGCTCTGAGCTTACGGATAGAATGGCATCTCTTGGCCTATTTCCAGTAAATACTTTAACACCTACTCATTTTACCAAGGACAGTAGCACTCTACTTGACTTGTTTTTTGTTAGTCATCTTAGTTAAGTTCTTCTTTATGATCAACTACCTGCTTCTGGTTTCTCTCATCATGATTTAATTTATTTAACCTTTGAATGTACACCAATGTATCAACCTTCTAATTACAGCTTTAGAGATTTTAAAAATGTCGATAGACGGCAGTTAGAAATAGATCTGAATAATATTGAGTGGTTTCGAATATACGGTATCCTTTCTGTGGATGACCAAATATCATTTCTTCAAACGAATATAAACTATCTCTATGACTTACATGTTTCCCTGACTATAAAGCAGTTTCGAAGGAAAAATCAATCTTGGTTTAACAATAATATTAAGGCTTTAATAAGGGAACGTAATCTAGCATACAAACGTTGGAAATTATTTAGGCTCGATGAATTGTACAATGCATATAAAGTTTTAAGAAATAGAGAGATTAGTGATATTCGTGAGGCAAAAAAACAATTTTACGCACCAAAATTAGATCCGTCACTTGCCAAAAATGAGCTATGGAAGAATCTTAAGGACATTGGTGTGGGCAAGCAAGTCAACGAGAAATGTGTATCTGTTAACTGTGACGAACTTAATAAAAATTCACTTCAGTAACTATAGAAGGCCTTGAAAATAGTACTAATGTGTCGCATTTAACTGATTATCCTTTGAATGAACTGCCTTCACGTTTTTATTTCTCTGCGGTTGATGAGGCTGATGTTTTAGAAAGCATCTTAGCCATCAAATCTAACTCTGTGGGTATTGATGGTATACATCCAGTTTTCTTAAAAGCCATATTACCTTACGTTCTGAAATACATAACGCACACAGTTAACACAATCTTTATGACCAGTACCTTTCCCTCTGCTTGGAAACAAGCTAAGGTCATACCTGTTCCTAAAAATCATGATTGTGATGATTTTCGGCCCATCGCCATTTTGCCTTTTCTTTCAAAAGCCGTAGAAAAATTAATTAATAACCAAATGCGCTCTTTTCTGAACAATAACAAAATGATATCATCCAATCAGTCTGGTTTCAGACCGAGGCACAGCTGTACCACGGCTTTAATTGAGGTGGTGGAAAACATTAGGCAAGCTGTAGACGATGATAAAGTGACCATTCTCACTCTCTTAGATTTTTCGAAGGCTTTCGATACAGTCAATATCGAGAAACTTTGCGAAAAGATTGAACATTACTTTAATTTTTCTGCGCCATCAACAAATTTAATTCGGTCTTATCTGTCTATGAGATTTAAGGCAGTTCATGCTAATGATGCAATGTCTTCCTTTCTTCCTTTGCATTGTGGTGTTCCTCAAGGTTCAATTTTGGGCCCTTTGCTATTTACAATGTTTATCAATGATCTTTCTTCTTTGTCGCTTAGCTCATCCATAGACTAGACATATATGCAGATGATGTGCAACTGTACCACAGTTTTCCATTAGGTATGGTTGAGAATGGTGCACATGGAATTAATGAAGATCTGAATAAAATTGTAAATTGGGCTCGTAATAACAATCTATGTTTAAATCCTAAGAAATCAAAGTGCTTAGTGTTCAAGAACTAATATAGATACCTCATATTTCCCCGAAATATATCTTAACAATTCTGTAATCGATTTTGTTGCTTCTGCAAAAATCCTTGGTCTTACTTTCAATACAAACTTAACCTGGAACAGTCATATAAAACTTGCGTTAGGTAAGGTCTATGGTAGTCTTCGTTTGTTGTGGGCTACTCATCATATCACGCCCTTAAAAACTCGTTTGATTTTAGCTAAAGCTTTGATCGTCCCTATTATGCTCTACTGCAGCGAGGTTTTTAGCAATTGTGACTATGAGCACAAACGAAGGCTAAATGTTGCTTTCAACAGCATAGCTCGCTATGTCTACGGTATACGAAGATATGAACACATATCACATTTTTCAAAATCGATGTATGATATATCGTTGGACAACTTATTTAGATATCGCACATTAACCCTTCTTCACAATCTAATGCAATCCCGTCAACCGGAATATTTATATACTAAAATTAAATTTCCACAATCGAGTAGATCGTGTGATCTCATTCCAGTTCGCTACTCGTTTTTAGTATCGGAATGTCAGTTTTATGTACACGCAATTTGACTATGGAATTCTCTACCTCGTTCTATTAGAATGATAAGCTGTAGAACACAGTTTGGAAGAGATCTAAAGAAATACTTTGAGACACATTAATGATGATGATGATGATGATGATGATGATGATGATGATGATGATGATGATGATGATGATGATGATGATGATGATGATGATGATGATGATGATGATGATGATGATGATGATGATGATGATGATGATGATGATGATGATGATGATGATGATGATGATGATGATGATGATGATGATGATGATGATGATGATGATGATGATGATGATGATGATGATGATGATGATGATGATGATGATGATGATGATGATGATGATGATGATGATGATGATGATGATGATGATGATGATGATGATGATGATGAAAAAGAAAATATAATTGAAAAAAAAAAAAAAAAAAAAAAAAAAAAAAAAAAAAAACATAAGTTGTTAAAATGTGTGAAATTTAATTAGGGAAAACTAAAATATTACAATATAAAAGTTACATGAAGGAAGGTGACGATACTACCAAATTTAAAGAAGAGTCAGGACACGTGTTTTCTAATCCAACAAGCATGGGGCTGATTGGAAATTTAGAGGTTTTTATACCTGGTGACGACTTCACAGTTTACGAAAAACGTTTTGCTCAAATACTAAAAATAAATAAAATCGACGAAAGTAATAAAGTTCCCTTATTTCTGACATTGGCTGGAGGAGAGGTCTGTAAAACTCTTAA
Source organism: Eupeodes luniger (assembly GCA_951509635.1). Taxonomy (NCBI): domain Eukaryota; kingdom Metazoa; phylum Arthropoda; class Insecta; order Diptera; family Syrphidae; genus Eupeodes; species Eupeodes luniger. Next base: position 89,196,632 of record OX608074.1, read on the forward strand.
AAATTTACTTTATCCAGATGAGCCAGACAGTAAATCGCTGGAAGAAATTTTGTCACCACTACGCAGTCATTATGCGCCAAAGACCCATAAACGTTCTGAGAGAGTTAAATTTTACATGGCTAATCAACAATTGGGTGAATCAATATCTGATTATGTCGTAAGACTTAAGGAGTTATCACTTAATTGTCAATTTGACAAATATCTTGATGAAGCGCTATCTGACAAGTTAATTACCGGTGTTCAGGACGGGAGCCTGAAACAAAAAATGTTATTGGAGCCTGACACAAACAAATTCGCTGACTACTGTCTCTTGGCCACCAACTTTGAAACGGCAGACAAAAATTCCAAAGAGATAATACAAACACAACAAATTAATTCAGTTAAACCCTACAATCAATCCTTCATGGAAAAGAAAAATTACGATAAAAGGTATCAGAATTCAGGTCGTCAAAAAAGTAGAGGGAACGAGCAAAATAGACAAAATTATTCGATCGAGGGGAACGAGCAGAAGAGACAAATTAATTCAAACAACGGGAGATATTGCAGTCGATGTAAAAAATACCATTCAGACGACTGTGCAAGTTCAGCTTCAAATTTGATATGTTATCGCTGTCATCGCAGAGGTCACACCAGAGCCGAATGTTACTCAAAAATTAACAATATAACGGGAGCACGTGGATCGCCACCAGCAGGTTGTATTTTGAACGTCGAAGGCGAAGAGGTCTTATTTGAGGTAGACACGGGATCATTTATAACTATAATTAGTGAAGCTATATATATTAGTTATTTTTCTCATATAACATTAGATAAAATGTGTACAAAAATATTTTCATTTTCAGGAGACCTAATTGATGTAGTAGGACATTTTTCGGCAGGAGTGCAATATGAGGGTGCTTGTTATGATCTCGATTTGGTGGTAGTTAAAACCAAACTTAAAGCAGCATGTTTATTGGGCAGAGACTGGTTAGATGTCCTGCTGCCAGAATGGAGAGCATTGCTTTTAAAAAGTCCACTTAAATATAAACAAGGTAAATTAGAATCAGTTGCATGTGTTAAAAGCGGAGAAGAAATTAATACAACCTTATTAAATGTCATACGCGAAAAATTTCCAAATATTTTAAATCAAGAAATTAATACACCCATTGTGGGATTCAAAGCTGATATTAATCTATCAAAACTGCATGCGGATGCACGACCTATATTTTGTAAATCATATAACATACCCTATAAATTTCGAGAACAGGTTGGGGAAGAAATAGATAAGTTGGTGAATCAAAATATATTGGTGCCTGTAAAGACGGCCCGTTGGGCCTCACCAATGTTTGCGGTTCCAAAGCCAAACGGTCAAATTAGATTATGCGTTGATCTTAAAAAGACAATTAATAAATTCATTGACATTGAGCAATATCCTCTACCCCTTCCTGAAGATTTGTTTGCAAGTTTGGCTGGTTATAAGTATTTTTGTGTGATTGATTGCGTAGGTGCTTACTTGCAAGTTTTAGTAGAAGAAAAATCTCGAGAGTTTTTGACGGTTAACACTCCAAAAGGGTTATTTCAATACACGCGACTTGTTTTTGGGTTAAGTAGCAGTCCAGCTATTTGGCAATCAATCATTGATCGAATTTTATTAGGAACCAAAGCCTTTGCATACCTGGACGATATACTCATTGGTGGTAATAGTTACGAAGAATGTGAAAGTCGATTATTCGAAGTGTTAGAAAAACTTAGCAAACATAATGTACGAATCAATGTAGACAAATGTAAATTTTTAGTAACTGAAGTTAAATATTTGGGGCATATTCTTAGTAAAGGTACTATTCGCCCATTGCCAGATAAAATTATAGCTATAGAGAATGCCCCTGAACCAAAAAATATTACAGAGTTACAAGCATATTTAGGGTTGCTAAACTATTACTCCCAATTTTTACCCAATGTCTCTTCTCATTTAAAATGCCTCTATGATCTCTTGAGAAAGAATCAGAAATTTAAATGGGGCTCTTCTGAGCAAATGTGCTTTGAGCAAAGTAAGCAATTGCTAAAAAATAATTGCGTTTTGGAATTGTACGATCCAAAAAAGCCAATTTTAATCGCCACAGACGCGAGCCCTTATGGCATTGGAGCAGTTATGAGCCACCTAGTTAATGGAGTTGAAAAACCCATTCGATTCGTTTCTCGTTCATTAACTCCAGCTCAAAAGAATTGGAGCCAGCTTCACAGAGAAGCCTTTGCAATTATATTTGCCTTAGAACACTTTCATAAATATATTTATGGACACCAGTTCACTTTAAATACGGATAACCAAGCAATAACAGAAATATTTAATCCATCAAAAAGTACAAGTTCGGTAGCAGCCGCGCGTCTACAGAGATATGCGGTTAAGCTCAATATGTATCAATATAGAATTGTTCATAAAAAATCCTTGGCGATGGGGCATGTAGACGCGCTCTCTCGTCTACCATTACCTATAGTAGAAAATGATTTTCAAGAGAACTATGTTAAGTTTCTTTCATTCTCTTCTGAAATGCCGATAGACATGGAACGAATTAAAACAGAGACAAAAGAAGACTTAGAATTAAAACAATTAGTAAGTTTTCTTAAAGATGGAAAACTAAAGCCACCTAACAAAAATGTAATAGGGATCTATATAAAAGGTCGAGAAAATTTTAAGAAATTTAGTTTGGACAATCAATGTGTGTTTTATATGGACAGAATAGTCGTCCCTAGAACTCTGCGGCCAATGATTTTACAAATGCTACATGAAAGCCATGCAGGCATAGTCAAAATGAAGCAACTCTCTAGGCTATATGTTTGGTGGCCGCACATTGATAGCGAGATTGAAAAATTTGTAAGATCGTGTATGCCATGCCAACAATTGCAAAATTTTTCGAAAGAAAAAACTTCGCATTGGCCTTTCACCAAATTTCCATTCGAACGCGTCCACATGGATTTTTTCTTTTTGGGGAAAAATACCTTTTTATTACTTGTGGACTCATACAGCAAGTATGTGCATATATATGTAATGCAAAAAACAAATGTTTTTGCCGTAACTGAAAAGCTTGAAGATTTTTTTTCTGTTTTTGGACTTTGTTCTGAGATTGTCACCGACAATGGGCCGCCCTTCAACTCGAATATATTTTATAATTTTGGAAAACGATACGGTATTAAGATAACGAAATCACCACCTTATCACCCCCAATCAAACGGCATCGCCGAAAGAAACGTACAAACGGTTAAGAAGCATTTAAAAAGGTTTTTAATTGAAAACTCCACAGAAAGCATATCAATTACTAAATTAATTAATAAATTTTTGTTCATGCAACGAAATACGATAGCATCATCAACAGCTTGCACGCCTGTCGATCTTGTTTTTAGTTATAAGCCAAAAACTATCTTGGATTCTTTGAATAATAAAAAAACGTTAGAACAAACAAAAGTATTAAAATTACCAAAAAAATTGGAATTTTCATATAAAACTATTTTAAATAAAAGAAAATGTATACAAAATTCGGAAGAATATAAACCAAATGAATTAATTATGTATAAAAATATTTTTGGAAATAGTGTTAAATGGATTCCAGGTAGAGTCATTAAAAAAATAAGTAAGTTCATTTATCAAATTTGTTTAAACAATAGTGTTATTAAAACAGCACACAAAAATCAGATAAAAAAACAATTTAATAAAAACAAGTATTATTTGAAACAAAACTATAACGAATTTAATGACCAAAATGAAAACAATAATTCAGTTTTAAGAAAAAGAAAAATAAGTGAAACTGAAATAGAAAAATGTGAAAGGTATTGGAATAATCGACCAAAAAGAATTACAAGAAAACCTGAAAGATTAGGTTATAATGTTTAATTATAATTTTTCTACCATAATTTAGATATAATTTATAAATAATATGTATAATTGTAAAAAGACTTATATATATGTATGTATAGAAAAAAATGTATTAGATTACCTTAATTTCTAATTTTCATTTTATATTATTTGATTTCAAAAGGGGGGAAAACTGTTGTGTATGAAACAGTCTTTTACTCACTGTACAATCACTATGTATATAAATAAGTTTCTCCACATATTATGTTATACGTACCTTATTATAAGTCAGTCTTGTATATTACTTCATGGAATAAAGAACATATAATTGAAATAACAATGATGATGATGATGATGATGATGATGATGATGATGTTTTGTAAATGAATTTTTTTTCTGCTATTTGTAAATTATTAAATATTTAAAAAAATTTATTTTTTAATAACTTTATAATTGAAATATACTTGCTCAAATGCTTATATAGTCTAACAGATTAGCTTACTGTAAGTAATATGTCACTATAGCATACATTTTTTTTTTACACTAATAGTATTGCGATACTGATTGTTACTCTAGCTTATAAGATATTGTATCTTACTGAGTAAATTAATAATAAAACTGTAAACTGTAAACTGAAGGAAATGTGGATTTTCACCCGACCAATAACGATTATTTTGTTTATTAACGATCCCAAAAAAAAATGGTCAATCGGCTTAAAATATTGAGTCAGTTTTATTTTTTATAGGATGACTTCGATCAACTGCGTGTCTTGCGTGTCTTCTAGTGCGAGAATTACGACCTAAAATTGGTGTAAACGCCCTCAAAGTTGCGGTCACCGTGAAAAAATCTTCATTGAGTCACTAATGAACATGCAAAAACAGCGAAATAATATCTCTTACAATATTTAATTTTTAATTAAGAAGAATTCTGATTTTGGGGTCCAAAAATTATGACTCGAAAAAGTCGAAAATTTATCAAGATTCTTCTTTTTTTAATATAAACCTTTCAAAAAATATTAAGAAAACCTTACAATTTTTGTTTTAATCTTATAAAAGTAATAGAAAACAATTAAGGTCTTATATATGCTTCAAGTTTAAAATTAAGTGAACTTAAACCTTATGAAACCAAAAGCAAAAGAAACAATTTATATCTGTAATCCCACGGAAAAGCGAATCCTTGTAGATTAATTACACATTATACATTACTTATTCATCTCAAAAGGTTTTTTTTTGTTCTATACTAAACATTTCTTTCGTAAAACTTCTTGAGAAGTATAATAAACAGAAACACTCCCCCAAATGAATATCTTACTTTATCTTAAGCAAAGTTAAATGAAGAGAGCACTTTGTAAAGGTGCTAGTAGGTAGATAAGTGTAGGGTATGGCTAGGGATGTCTTATTTTCATTTTCTACCCCTATAGATAGTTGTTGTTGTACAGAAAATAGCAAATAACAAAGGCACTTAGTGCAAGAAAGAATGCTTTTTCTGATGTTTATTTTGAAACATTAGAAAACCGTGGATTTAAATTGTGGGCGGAATAGTGGAAATGAAATATCTGATCTTCTGTAGTTATATATTATGCAATACAAACAGTCCACTGTTGAAGGTCATCTCATTTCCAAATTTAAAGTCAAAGTAAGCTTTCTTATTCTTAAGGTCTTAATAATTGATCACCTTCTAAGATTTTAGCTTTACCTGATTTTGATTTTGATTTAAATTGGAAACCGTTGAGCATATGGAAGAATGATTCACACAAACATTTTAGCAAAATTTATTATTATTATTATCTTTATTTTTTCATTTCAAAAGTTTACAAACTTAAAACTAAAGATTACAAGCATGGCTCTGGCCGTCTGCCGGATTTAATATACATTTTAGCAAAATGTATGCTTCGACAATTTTGGTAAAGGTTTTAACACCATTGGACCTACAGAAACTAAGATAATAACCAACAAGCGGTTTTCATGACTTTTGGCAGTCCATACGACGCAGACACTATATTTTATGAGACTTTTTACACAATGCTTAGAACACCAATAAGAGGGTATAAACAAATTTCCAGCTGTAACGAACCAAATTCTATTTTCATTTTTAATTAAAATCACTATCAATACTTTTGAATTATTTAATTGCATTATCAATTATATACTAAAATTATTAAATTAAAATTAATTAAATTATTAATATTAAAAAGATTTGTGTTACATTGTATAAATAATTCATTGACTCATTGTGACTTAACGAAAATTAACTACAAGAAAATAATTATAACATTTTTTAAATTTGCATGTAACTTATAACAATGATTGCTCTCTCTCTGAATAACAGTAAAACATATGTAAAATAATGTAAACCAGAAGTTAAATGAACAATAGAATGCATTTCAAATTTCATTCCAATTCGAACCATCAAAGAATAAAGATCATCCAATCCTAGTTTTTTTCTTTTATTTAAAATCGACAAACAGAAAAAAACCATCGTAAAGACAATTGAAGACCTTAGGGGCTCTTTTGGATTGCGATAGGAATTGTGTCAGTTAAGACGTATCTAACTAAAATAGTTGTTGTTTATTAATGTAAAAAACAAATGCAGATAATATACAACTTGCATTCCCTACTTTATACAATTTATAATTGTTTACAAAAGCTGTTTGATTTTCTATTTCATCGGGAAATACAAAACCACTTCATCTGAATCCTATAGACTTGAATACAAAAACACACAACTCGTGTGCATTTTCATTTCAAGTTTATAATTAGCTTTTGAAGAAATTGTGGTTTTTGGATATAAGTTATTTCCAATTAAACTTTCTGCCTCTTTTTCGTTTGTATATACATATAAGATGTATGAAAACATCTTTAGAAAACTGCATCAATTATACTTTAGTATGTACTTCTTAAAAGCAGCAGTAGATTTGTACTTAAAACTTTTGCTTATGGTTTGATAGATTATTGTAATGCAAAGAGAATACGATGTTGCAGCTCTTTTATGGTTCTTTTTTCCTATAATACCATCGTATTTAGGCCCCAAGAGAAAATTGCTTCTACAACTTTTGGAGTAAAAAAACATTGAAATAATCAATTAATTCTATCATAAATTTATTGCAAATTTTTGTTGCTTGTGCTCCATTTTCACTTTTCTTACAGTCTGCTGTCGTATACTATTATTTTTTCATTGCAAAAATGTCTTCTTAAATTTCAGGAAACCTTTCTAATACAATTCCAAGAGCGGTGTTTCAAAAAGGACACGATAATTTACAACCTATATTTAAAAAAAATACCCTCTGCATCAGCATTGAGTTTGAAAGATTGTTGGGGACAGCTAAAGATGAAGCCAACTATAACACATCTTCTGCGGATTGGAATCGAAATTGTCACAATATAATTGGAGCGCTATCTCTTTCTAATCTTCATGAATTATAGAAAGATTTATTTCCAACAAGGATTGCGCGTGAATCGTTAGGTGACTTTTCTAAACTTTTAAATAAATAAAGACGAATTTACCATTGAAGATAACCTTGTCTAAAAAATAAATGAGAATAATATACATACTTGATACGAACTATGATGGGGCCAAATGAGCTTGAGCGTCTCAAAAATGATTATTAAAAATGTCATAGGTACATTGAAAAATTTAAAGATGGAGGGTAAAAAATATGTTCTATTTGAATCAGAATTTGTTTTTTCAAAATTTGTTGTTTTTGATATTTAAATTGTTTATAAACGAAACATTACTTTTTTTACAATTTCAGGAAGAATAAGTTTGAAGTCAAATATTTTATAAGTTCTAGGATAAAGAATTTGCTTTTAGGCATTTTTGAAAAGGTTGTGTTTTCTTCTTTTAAAAACCGTTAGTTTCTTTAAGATTTAAAGCAACAATAAATTTGAAAAAAGAAAAAGAGCTTTGTGTTTTAAGTTGCAGCATGTAAGAAAATGCTCACTGTCAGCTACTACCGAAGATGTTTTTCATACGTGCATTTCCACAGTATTTTTAACTTTCATGTTACCACAGTATATTAAGCCTTAGAAATGAAATTGGCACTTTCTAAGTGGATAGATTTTCGTATCATGACTTATTTCAATTATGTAACCTATTTGTGACTTGATTGGATTAAAATTTGTAATTAAAATTAATAAAAAATAGGCTTAAAGACTGCAAATTTCAAGCGTACCAGATGCAAATTATTAAGTTTTATAAACAAAAAACATTTCAACGACCTATGAAACAACTTAACATCATTAATTTATAATTATTTATAATATAAACTGATAGAAAAACCTCGAAAGAAAGGTGTGCTACCATTTAAAAAATAGTACATAGCAATTAAATTAGAGTACCTCCGTTTTTACAAATATTAAAATCTGATCTTTTTCTCTATATAACTTTCTCAACGATCGATTCTGGTAGTATTTTATAAGCTTAAATTATTCTCTATCAATCAATAAATCAATTAAAATTTAACTGGATCATGTGCCTCTATTTAAAAATAAAAAATGCCACTTTAAAGTTTAAAATTGAAAACGTGATTGGTATAGAATATGTGATTTTTTAGCGGCACACCTATCGATAAGATCTTACAGCTAAATAAATGATTGTGAATGATAATTTTACGAATAATCAATAGTAAAAAAAAGCTCTTTACTATGATTCAACCGTGGTTGGCGGAGGAATTATTATAGCCGTACAAAATTCGTTAATGTGCTCTCTCGTCGATGACTTCCGACAATCCTTGCTTGAAATATTGTGCATAAAGATAAAAATGCCTAATGGTTTCCTCTACGTAGTGGCTACTTACATTCCGCCTTGCTCCAACAGTGATGTATATGATCAACTTTACGACTGCCTGGATGGCATAACTGAAAACATTGACCCTAACGATGAAATAATCATAGTTGGCGATTTCAATCTAAGTGATCTAAACTGGATTAATTCTAATGATAGCGGCGAATTTTTGCCTATTAATCTGTCGTCGTCCAAAGAAATCTCCCTCATAGATTTGATGGCTGCCCTTTGTTTAAATCAAATTAATGGAGTTCCAAACAATAACAATAAAATACTGGACCTTGTATACTCTTCCGAGTCTTTAAACACGGACGCTGCTGTTACACATAGTGATGTAAAACTTGTCATCGAAGATCGTCATCATCCTGCTTTATCGATATTTTTGAACTTGAATGTTTGTAACTTTTCGAATGCTTGTAATCTTGTTGAATTCAATTTTAGAAAATGTAACTTTGATGAATTGTTTAATCTATTAAGTCTCATTGATTGGGATACTTTGCTTAGTGGTTCAAACCTAGATAATAAGTTATTTAAGTTTTATAAAATAATATTTGACTGCTTTTTAGAAACCATCCCTTTACGTCATGTTAAAACTAAAGATAACTATCCCCCATGGTTCGATCGGCATTTGAAATCCTTGAAAAACAAAAGAAATAAGGCGTGGTTAAGGTTCAATCAAACTAAAACTGATAGCGACCTACTAAATTATATTGATTTTAAAAACGAATTTATCAACTATTCAAACTATCTTTACAATGAATTCCTAACCAAAACTGGAAATGATTTTAAAATAAATCCTAAAAAATTCTGGAATTTTGTTGATATTAAAAGAAAAACTGATGGCTACCCAATATGTATGGTGTTTGATAAATTTTCTAGCCAAGATCCTAAAGTTATATCCAACATGTTTGCGGAGTTTTTTATGAAGTCCTTTGAGGAAACTCTCCCATCTGACCCTCGATCCCCTCTGACATCTCAACAATATGCCCACTTAGGACTAATAAATTTTTCGATTACTGAATCTACAATTCGTGAACAAATTTTAAAACTTGACGACAGTCTAAGTTCTGGCCCTGACGGTTTACCGTCATTCATGTTAAAAAAATGTGCAAATCATTTATCTTACCCACTATTTATTCTTTTTAACCACTCAATTAAGTACTCTACATTTCCTGATCTATGGAAATATGCTTTCCTTAAACCTATTCATAAAAAAGGTCCTAGTCACTTAGTTACTAACTACCGCCCCATAGCCAAACTCTCTGTTATACCTAAATTGTTCGAATTGTTAGTTTGTGATGTCTTATCTTTTAATTGTTCTTCTATCATTAGTGAAAATCAGTACGGGTTTGTTAAAAAGAAATCAACTGTCACTAATTTATTAGAATTCACAACGTTCTGTTTTGACGCTTTTGAAAAAAATCTGCAAGTTGATTGCATTTTTACCGATTTTAGCAAGGCATTTGACAAGCTTAATCATAGTATTCTTCTAAATAAACTGTCAAGATTTGGACTAAATGATTCTTTTATCAATTGGTTGTCTTCTTACCTCAGTGATAGACATTATAGTGTAATTTTCAGACATAATCACTCAAATAAGTTTGTAGTTAACTCCGGTGTACCTCAAGGTAGTCATTTGGGACCACTATTATTTGTCTTATTCATAAATGACCTTCCATCTTTTTTAAGAAACTCTTCTTCATTAATGTACGCTGACGATGTTAAAATATTTCGGAAAATAAATTCATTGAATGATTGTAATCTTCTTCAAAATGACCTACTATGTTTTTGGGATTGGTGCAACAACAATCGTTTATTTTTAAATGTTGACAAATGCAAGACAATGCGTTTCACACGCAAGCATGATTTTATTGTTTTTGATTATAAGTTAAACTCCTCTAGTTTACACGTCCAATCCAGCTTTTCTGATCTGGGTATAATTCTAGATTCAAAGTTATCATTTACTGATCACTACGATTCAATAATCAAAAAAGCTAATAGATCACTCGGTTTTATTAAACGTTTTGGAAGCGAGTTCCGTGATCCCTTCGTAATTAAATGTCTATTTTTTTCGTTTGCCAGATCTGTATTAGAATATGGCTGTGTTATATGGGCCCCTTATTACAATGTTCACACAAATAGAATTGAAAGTGTCCAAAAGAAGTTCATAAAGTTTTACCTTCGATTTCTTCCTCGGTCAAATTTAATTGAATGGCCTTCCTACCCTCAGAACCTAATTCTCTTGAATATCCCATCCCTTTCTGCTCATAGAGAGTTTTTACAGCTTTGCTTCATCGTTGGATTAATGAATGGATCTATTTCCTCCTTCTCAGTTTTGGGTCGTTTGAACTTTAACGCGGCCCGTGTTGGGTTAAGAACTAGTTTGCCAATACGTCCCAGTTTTAGCAGATCGAACTATGGGTCTAACAGTCCGATTAATCAGTTAATTAATATTTTTAATAAACATTATAACTTAATTGACTCTGTCAACGTAAATATTAAATCAAAACAGTTTAAAATTAGATTTTTCGTTAATTTTGCAAATTAGAAATTTAATTGTGTTATTTTTTTATTTTTTTATATATATACATTCATTTTTATTGTTATAGTTATTTATATTTATAATTACCTGTAACGTTAGGATTTTAACGTGCTCAATAAATCAAATAAATCAAATCAAATAAAAAAAAGCTGTTGATCTAAATTTTGAAATTTCAAAGTTTGTACGACAGTACAAAATCCAAATTTATTATGAAATGAGGGTTTTTCATTGAATGCTTTTCATTGATCTAACGTACCGGATATTACGTGACGGATATTAACGATGTTTCAAAATGAATCACGCAAGTATTTTTTATTATTTAGATGATAAACAATCAAGAAAATGTTTGTTTATAGATGTGCCTCAAAATAAAAAAAAAAAAAATTCAATTGTTGAAAATGAAAGATTCTGTGGATATGCCTATACACTGCCGCTCATCTGAATAGGTTCACAAATATTTTCACAACACTGATAGCCTCCCTTCATATGTATTGGAATGACACATCTTTTTTATATATGTAATGAAAGAGCATCATTATGTGCTTGTTTTGGGAGACAAAAATTGTCTTAAAGCTTACCGTTATTCCTCCCACGGTATTTAGACTAAATGTATTCATAAAAACAAGCATTTTTTTCGGCTCATCTGAATAGGTTCAACGGATGAAATGGAATAAAACAATAAAAATTATTTGAATTCAAAGATTTATTTTACCTTTTTGTATTGTATGATTATTTAACAGAAGTTAATTATGAGTGTTACCACCTCTTTTTAATATAGTCTCGTAAATTCGATTTGGAATGGAACTATACAATTTTTCCAGGTATTGAAGCGAAATTTCTGATCAGGCTTTTTTAATGGCTGCGATTAATGACTTTTTGTCTTCGAATTGCCTCCCTGACTCATATACTTTACATTAGAGAAGTCCCCACACATTCTCTATTATGTTAAGGTCAGGGGAGTATGGGGGCCACACCAGCATCTCCACATTTTGACTATCAATCGACTGCCTTGCTGTCCTAGCTGTATGGATAGGGGCATTATCATGTTGGAATGTCCACGATATTGATCCAAACAGGTCAGAAATCTGTGGGAAGGCTTTTTCTAGCACACCTTTAAAAGAATTTGCATTTATTCTCGATGTAACAAATTGGAGCTCCTAGGCTCCGTAGAAGGAAATAGCTTCCCACACCATAACACTGCCTTCACAGCTATGCAGCCGACTTAAATAATGCTCCTCTCTTCGAAGGTCATGAAAGTAATAATTATAGCCGTCAGGGCCCCCTAAATTGAACTTTTTCTCATCTGGAAAAATCACTTTGCCACTCTGACTTCCACGACATGTATTTCTTACAGAATTGGAGACGAATTTCTTTTCTAGATTTGTTAAGTGGTGGTTTTCTCTGATTTGTTTTTCTTTTCAAATGAGAAGCACTTTTAATAAGGCGTTTTACCGTAGCTAAACTGCAATTGACACCGGTTTTTATTTTTATTTTTGACGCGGACTCATGAGAATTAGAAGCTGCTCTGATGATAGCACTTCTATCAGCCATTGATGTGGCCGTATAAGTTCCTCCTTTCATGTTTTTTCCATAATTTTGGATATTTCGTAAGTAACTGCATACCAAATTTTGACTTCTTTTAATTTTCTTCGCTAAAAGTCGTTGGCTTAGGCCTGATTCCCGAAATGCTTTTATTTTGCCTTTTTCTTCCTCGCTTAAAGATTTTTCGCGACCCATTTTCACCGTTAATAGGAAAAACACACTAACTTTATTGACAGATAAAATTTCGATTACAATTAACACGCAACTCAACGCAAATTGCAATTTATGCTGTTGAACCTATTCAGATGAGCCAAAAAAAATGCTTGTTTTTTTGAATACATTTAGTCTAAATACCGTGGGAGAATAACGGTAAGCTTTAAGATAATTTTGTTTTTCCCAAAACAAGCACATAATGATGCTCTTTCATTACATATATAAAAAAGATGTGTCATTGCAATATATATGAAGGGAGGCCAACAGTGAGGTGAAAATATTTGTGAACCTATTCAGATGAGCGGCAGTGTACATATATGTATATCCGATCCTTTCATTTCAAGTGAAAGGAATTGCTTGATGAAGCTAAATTCATGTTACAAACGAAAGATAAGTTGCATTTTTTAATCTATGTTTTTTCCGCCATGAATTATTATTTTGAGGGCAAAAGTTGGCATGTGATACCACTTATGCTTACGTATAAATGGGCTGTTTCAAAGGTGTATTACCAAATTTGTTGGAATTAATGGAGAGTCTGGAAGATATTGTTTGAAATAATATTATATAAAGTCTTTATATAACCCGTGGTATGATGGTTAGTGCGTTGGACTGTCATGCCAGAGGTCTTGGGTTCAATCCCTGCTTGTGCCATTTAAAGTTTTTGTTCACGGGTACTGCCTCTTGCGAGGAATTGACAAATCCTCCAAGAGTAATTCTTGTCATGAAAAGTGCTTTTTTAAAATTAGCCTCTTAAGCAACTTAAATATATACTCATAATTTTCTAGTAAAATATTTTCGGTTTTCGGAATCAAACACAGAATGCAGTCAAAAAACTCTTGATATTCAAATCATCTTATTTATGTAACTTAAAGAACAATCTTGTATAAAAAGGGTCGAAAACATACATTGAGTAAAATTTTTTAAAATTTTCTATTTTAATAAAATCCACGTAAATAATGTATCCAAAATTATTTTATGTCTTGAATTTTTATTCTTTTCTTAATATTGTATACACAAATTATATTTTAACATTTTAAGAATTGTTTGTGTGCTCATAAAATCGTGAATTTCAAAAATGTATTTAAATATATAATCAACATATATTCAAGATAGTATGTTCCAACGCCTCAGCGCGTTGGATTCCCTAGTGCGCCACGCCACGCCGCCGCCCGCCGCCATTCAGCAAGGCTCGAATCCATTTTTGAGGAGTGAAAGTAGCAGACGAACAAGAAACAAAACTAGTGTAAACATGAAAAGTAGGATCTCCCAACCAACTTAATAGAGATGATTGGTTAGGTACTGATCTCCTCCGGATCTTATGCCGATCTTAAGTAAGTAATAAGTAAATAAATTCAAAATTAAAAGACTAAAAAATGTAATATTTTTAGAACTATAACTTTATAAGGCGCATTTAATGGCTTGGTAATTTACAACCCTCAAACTTTCTTGTGGGCCAGGAATACGAAGAACGACAAGGGATCTAAAATTATTAACTTCCCATAGGAAGTTGTTGGAATCGGTCCGATTTGTCGAATTGAAAATTTTGACATTTCTCGACTTTTCAAGGTCCCTAGAGTTGAAATAAAAGATTTTTACAGATATGTCTGTGCGTGCGTGTGTAGGTACGTTCACCCGTCCTTACGTTCGCGACGTTTTTTCGTCGTCCATAGCTCAAGAACCAGAAGAGATATCGACTTCAAATAAATTTTGTTATATAGATAATAATGCAGAAAAATGAAAGGACTCTCAAGAAAATTGAGTGGGTTGTTTTTTTACCATAGCAATTTAAAAAAAGGTGAACCTTTTGGCTAACCCTAAATATCTCACGAACCAATAACGTTAGAGACTTGAATTAAATTTTATATTATATATTTTAACGCGATACCAAACAAATATATTTTTGGACAAAATTCAAATTAACGTTTTTTTTTATAAATCAATAAAACTGAAAAAAAAATATTTATCACATCAAAAAATTTACGAATAAAAAATGATTTTATCTCCAAAACAATTTTGTGCAACGAACAATAACGTTTTCAACATCTGTTAAAATTTTGAGAAAAATCGAATTGACAGTTTTTTATACAAAAAATTAAAAACCTAAAACAAAATTACCAAAAGTTGGTAAAAATTGATTTTCGACTTAAATATCTTTTCAAAACTTTGAGACATTGGCTTTAAACTAATTTTATCTTATGAAAAGTATTGTTTTCAACACTCAGTCAAATTTTGATAAAAATCGAATTGACAATTTTCTTACGAAAATTAAAAACCTAAAAAAACTTAATAAAAATTGGTAAAAATAGATTTTCGACTTAATTATCTTTTTTAAAATAAAAAATATAAGCTTCAAACTAATTTTATCTTAAAAGAAATATTGTTTTGAACATTCGATAACATTTTGAGAAAAATCAAATTGACAGTTTTTTAACAAAAAATAAATATTTTAAAAAAGCATTACTAAAAGTTCGTAAAAATTGTTTTTCGACTCAAATATTTTTTCAAAAATTAAAAATATTGGCTTCAAACTTATTTTATCTCACAGAAAATATTGTTTTCGTCATTCAATAATCTAACAGTCCGTTTTTTCATAAAAAAAATAAAATCTTCAAATTTGTTAAAAAATGATGTTCGGTTCTCGATATCTCGTGAAAAATAGAAGGTATTTACTTCAAATTCATTTCATTCATCCAATTTGTATTTGTTTATTTAAGAAATAAAAACTTTTAAGAAATGCTACTAAAATTGGTACAAAATTTTCGACTAAAAATCTCGTTAGCAAAAATAGATTTTGAAATCAAACTATTTCATCCTATGCAAAATGTTGTTGGTGATTTTAAAATTTTTTAGAATAATTTAACTGATAACTTATTTAACAAAACACGAAAACCTGCAAACCTTTTTAGCAAGACAAATCGACAGACGGGATAGGAAGTTATCAGTGTGGGTCGCATCCCACCATCTTTCTCTTTTTAATAAATAGTTTCAACTGCACTCTATTACGAAAAGGGTTGTGCTTAGTAGACTTCATCAATTCGTCCTCGAAGTCTTCATTTTTTTTAGAAAATAAATTTTTTCAAGAACAAAACGTAAAGGCCAAATGGTATTTGTGTTAATATATATTTGGCCATATTCATATACATATTTTAAAGTTAATTTAAAAACAGTCAACCTATAGTATTAAATTTTAAATTTTTGTTTTCGTAAAACATTCAGGTAAATGAAGTATAAATAAAATACCAAACAAAAGCACATTAAGGCCAAATGCCATGTACGGTACGGTATGTATGAAGCAATGCCAGGAATTTGGCAAAAAAAGGAAGATATTTATATGGAAAAAGGAACAAAAGAACACTATATAGTATACTTTACTATCCTTGAACTGTGACTAACGGAACTTTCTTCTTTTTTAACTATCTGCTTGCTAAAAATAAAAAACTGTTGCTGAAAATTGCTTTTTCAAGTTTTTTTTTTTCTGTCCGTTCTTTAAGTTTTATCGTAATACTTCACTCGTGACAGTGCGCTGATGAAATTTGTTGCCAGCATCAAAAAATTAATTAGAAAAAATGTTTCAAGTTTTTGATTTGCTGACCCAAATCTATTAACAAACTTGATGTTTCGATGTTTTGAATTTGATGTGTGAGAACTCCAATTATAGAGTTTCTTTGAAATTGAAGCAAAATTGGATAAACAAATTATGAAGAAATAATTCTTTTATTGTTCAAAAATAAATTCCATAAATCAATTGGAAAGCTGTAAGACAAAAATAGATATAACAATTTTTTTTTTCGTAAAATGTTTTGAAAATTAATTTTACAGAACACATTAGAACTATTTATCTATAATAAACTTTTGGTATTCAATACTTTTTTATTTTCAAACAGAGAATAGAAATTTTCCTCTGGCAATGATGCGTTATTCTTTTGAATTTTCAATCTTTTGCACGCCAATTATTATAGCACTGTGACTTCCTGCGTTACATTAGGAAGGTAGGTATATTATGTGTGTATGTGGGTGTATTTATGTAAAGAAGAAAAAAGGAAGTCTTTTATTTTGCCTTTAGAAAGATGCACTCTATGAAGGTTCATTGTGCTAAGCAAGAGAAGCTATACATATTCTACTGTATGAACTGTCCGTGATTTGCATTTTTGAATTAAAAAAAAAGTAGTAACAAAGAAAAAGAAAAATATACTTTGATACAACAACAAACACAACAAAAAAAAACAGTCTTTCACGTTATAATACGAAGTGACATAAGCTGAAGTTAGAAGACTTAAATAGTGAAATGATAATAAGTTTATAAATGTTAGCAAGCAGCAGTTATGTTTATGGTGTTTAAGACATTAACTTTTGTTTTACTTCCTTTTTTTTGGTCTTCTTTACTTGATAAACTATCATAATGAAGTTTCATTGAAAGTAAAAGTATCATGTAACAAAAAGAAATATTAAACTGTGTAGATTTATTCTAAGATCTTTTCCTATGACCAATCTATGCTAAATACAAAATATCCCCCGAATTTTACATTTCTGTTTTGAGACCAAACGAAAAGGAAAAGCCTTTGTTAGTTATGTCATTGACCCTTTTATTGAATGATTTCAAGCTTTTTTACTTGAACTTGTATTTATTATAAAAATATATTCATTCATTCAAACTATTAAACCATGATAGTTTTTAAAATTAAAACAAATATTGAAGATTGAAGCTCGTATCAAAATTTCATTCGTTATTCATACGATACACAGAAATATCGTGCTTCCTTTTTCTCAACAGTACGTTTCTATGATTGCTTTTTTATCCTCCGGGAGATTGGGCCAGGTGGGCGGCGAATGTGTGTGAGGCGTTGTAATTTCCGTTTCGCTTAATCTGTATTGTTTTAAATTTTTGAAAAAGTTTAGGCCTTTTTTCTTAATATTTTTGGTAACGCTTTCAAAACATAGTGTCTAGTTTCAATGCTTTTACAAAAAAAATATATTTTTCTTTCCAATTTGAAGAAGAAAACATTTTCTGGTATTTTTTCCAGAGAACCTTTTTTCGTACTTTTAACCTTTCTTCTGGGCATAGCTCAATTGTAGATCGATGTCCGCTGGGTTTCCAAGAGTTTCGTTGTGTGTTTCAAAGTTGTAATTTTTTTACGAGTGCAATCTTTAAAAATCATCTAAAAGGTGGTTAAATTTTAAGGGCCAATGTTGAATGTGTACCACACCTAAACATCAAGTTTTTTTCTTCATATCATTTGACTTTCTTAATTTTAGACTAATTCAATTTGAATCATGGAAGCAAACACAATCGAGAAATGCGTTTAAGTTATTCAAGCTTATTATGAAAATGGGCATTTAAATCAAAATGCATATCGTGCATTTCGTGATTTTTTCGGTCAATCTAATCATCCAAGTGTGCGTACAATCGGAAAAATCGTGCAAAAATATGGGAAAACCAGGTCTGTGAGAGATGTTAAAACACCAGTTCATGCTCTGTTTTGCTGCTGTTCAAGATAGTGTGGTTTAAGAGCCATCTACTTCAACTCGCCAACGTGCAAAACAATTGCACCTCTCACGCACGTCGACTTGTATTTACACGCTTACAAGGCAATTGACTCAAGAACTAAAGATCTTGACTATTTCAAGCGTAGTCAATGCTTAGAATGGTGGCAAGAAATGGCAACAATAGATGACCAATTTTCGAAGAAAGTCATCTTCACCGATGAGGGACATTTTTATCGCAGTGGATTCGTCAATAAGGGCAATTACCGCATTTAAGCGAATGATAATCCAAGATTGATGGTCCAAAAACTAATTCACCCACAAAGGGTGACTGTATAGTGCGATTTATAGAGTGGCGGCTTTTTCGGACCGTATTTTTTTTCAAAAAGAGGCCGGTCGGGTAGTTACTGTGAACGCTTTTCACTTTCGTCAGATAATAACGATTTTTTTCTGGCCCCAGTTTTAAGATATAGATGTGGACTATAATAAGGTTTCAACAGGACGGTTCTACTTGCCATACAGCTAACGAAACAATGACTATTTTACGCGACAAATTCAATGGCCGTGTTATCTGACGTGGTGGCAATGTGATTTGACAACGATCGACTTCTTTCTTTGGGGTTATTTGAAAAAAAAGTGCACGTCAATAAGCCAGCAACAATTCAAACGCTAAGGAGAGAGGATTGTAGTACTCGTAGCGTGGTGGTTAGTGCGTTGGACTGTCATGCAAAGGGTCTTGGGTTCAATCCCTGCCTGTGCCACCTAACTTTTTTCACGGGTACTGCCTCTTGCGAGGAATTGACAAATCCTCCAAGAGTAATTCTTGTCATGAAAAGTGCTTTCTCAAATTAGCCGTTCGGATTCGGCATATAAACTGTAGGTCCCTTCCATTTCTGACAACATTACTCGCACACAGGGATGGTTGAGAGTTGTAAGTCACTAGGCCCTGGTTCTTCATGGACTGTTGCGCCACCTAATTTATTTATTTTAATTTATAAGGATGAGAGGGAGATTAACGGTATAGAACCGTTATTATGCCTCAGCGTCATTAAAAAATTGACCATTTGGCCGATATTTTATTTCATAAAAAAATGAACCGTACCAAAATTATTATAATAAAAAGGGGCTGGGATGCGACCCACACTGATAACTTCCCATCCTGTCTGTCGATTTGTCTTGCTTAAAAGTTTGTCTATATGTATCAATTTTTACCAAATTTGAGTACTATTTTTTGTAGATTTATTTTATTGAATATCGAAAACAATATTTTCTGTGAAATAAAATAAGTTTGAAGCCAATATTTTTAATTTTTGAAAAGCTATTTGAGTCGAAAGTAAATTTTTACCAAGTTTTAGTAATATTTTTTTTAGGTTTTTAGTTTTTTTATCAGATGTCAAAAACATTATTCTTCGTTGCACAAAATTGTTTTGGAGATGAAATCATATTTTGGTCGTAACTTTTTCGAGGTGACAAATTTTTTTTTCAGTTTTTTTGATTTATGAAAAAAACCGTTAATTGGATTTTTTTCCAAAAATATACTTGTTTTGTATTACGTTAAAATATATAATATTAAATTTAATTCAAGTCTCTAGCGTCATTGGTTCATGAGATATTTAGGGTTAACCAAAATGTTCACCTTTTTTTTAAACTGCTATGGTAAAAAAACCATCCACTCAATTTTTTTGAGAGCCCTTTCTGCATCTTTCTGCATTATTATCTGTATAACAAAATTTATTTGAAGTCGATATCTCTTCTGGTTCTTGAGCTATGGAAGACTAAAAAAACGTCGCGAACGTACAGACGTACGGCCGTACGAACGTACGTACACACGCACAGACATCTTTCTAAAAATCGACGTCGAGAAATTTCAAAATTTTCAATTTGACAAATCGGACCCATTTCAATAACTTCCTATGGGAAGTTAAAAAGAAATGATAATGATTGCCTAAATAATTTGTGTTTTATTTAAAATCAACATCGCCATTTAAAATTTAACAACTCTTTGTAATTATTTAAGACTAGCGGCCCGTCCCGGCTTCGCACGGGTAGACATAAATAGGTACACATATTTAAGTTATAAGCATGCTAATTAAAACGACCATGAATCACTAAATTAGAAAACAAATTTTTGTCCTATCATTAATACTCTTCGCAGTGTATGCGGTGAAAGACATTTTATGGCTTATTTTTTTACACTTTCGGTTGGTTTTAATAGGAATCTCTAAAGATTTCTATAGTAATGTATGTAATGTAATAGCTTTTTTTATTAACTCTTTTTTTAATACTTTTGTATATATTTTGTTGAATTTAAGCCAACTATCTGAAATTCGACTTCTTTTAACAAATGTTTCCCTCTTGGTAGTATGTCTTGGTGGTGGTTCTAATTTTCTTTTCTTTGAAAATGATTAGCAACCCAGATAGTAGTATGTTTGACCGCACAATCAATATGCGCATGATGCTAGATATTCTATGCAAGCAAAGTAATGGCCTTCACGTTTGCCATTTAAATGCTCAAAGTCTTTATCCTAAAATAGATGAATTTAGATATGTATTTGAGTGCTCCAATATAGACATTATTTGTGTATCTGAGACATGGTTCAAGGCAGGTTTATCTGACGTCCTCTGTAACTGAAAAGGATATGATTTGTTTCGCTGTGATAGAAGTGACCCAAGAGGTGGAGGGGTTGCGATTTACATTCGCAGTTCAATAAAACGCAGTTTTGTTGCCAGATCAGATAGCTCTTCCCCTGTTGACTATTGCTTTATAGAAATTTTGAATGGCGTGAATAAATGCTTATTAGGTGTGGTTTATCGTCCAAATAAACATGTTGATTTCTCGCCCATGTTCACAGTATTAGAGAGCATTTCCTCTTTTTATTCTGAAATCGTCTTATGTGGTGACTTTAATTGTAATTTGCTAAACAAGGAAACATCAAAATCATTTATTGAACGAATGAACAGCCTAAGCTTATATACAAATAATTTTAGTAACCCAACTCATTTTACTAATGATAGTGCAACACTCTTAGATTTATTCTTTACCCATAATATCGAAAACTTCTTGATCTACGACCAGCTTTCCGCATCCGCCTTTTCGAAACATGATTTAATTTTTGCAACCTTTGATTTTGTTCCCCGAACGGTAGCTACTACTATTGAATATCGAGATTTTAAAAATATTGACTTGGCTCAACTGGAACACGATTTATTTCAGATTAACTGGCAACAAATATATTTTATGGCTTCCGCAGATGACCAGGTTTTTTTCTTAGAAAATTCTATTCGTAGTTTATTCGATAAGCATGTGAAGCTCAAAACAAAGGTGGTCAAGCACAAGCACAATTCGTGGTTTTCTCTTGAAATTAAGGAACTGATGAAACAAAGAGACTTAGCTTACAAACAATGGAAACGTTTTCGATTGACTGAGTTTCATAATACTTTTCGTGACTTTCGAAACAAATTACGCATTAAAATAAGGGAAGCTAAAATACAGGTATATTCAAATCATTTGAGGAAAGATCTACCATCTAAAACACTCTGGAAAAATATACGAGATCTTGGAGTAGGACCATTGAAAGGAAAATACCCTGAAAACATTAATCCTGATGTTCTTAATGCTGATTTTGCGAAAGTCCAGTCTGAATCTCTTAATGAGGTAGAAATAGCTAATGATATGGAACCAGTGGATCCGAGCTTAAATTGTTTTGAATTTCAGGCAGTTGAAGAAGCTGATTTAGTAGACAGTATTTTAAAAATTAAATCAAAAGCCATGGGGTTTGATGAAATGCACCCCTCGTTTATTAAAATAATACTACCTCACATACTTCCCACCCTTACGCATATTTTCAATACAATCATTACGACAAGCTCTTTTCCTCATACCTGGAAAGTTGCAAAAGTAATTCCTATGATCAAGAAACCTGCTACTCGCTTAACATCTCCCGAATACAGACCAATTTCGATTCTTCCATTTATTTCAAAAGTCTTAGAAAAAATTTTACATAGCCAGATCTCGAATTTTTTAAAAAATAACAATCTCTTATGTGTTAACCAATCCGGTTTTAGAATAAATCACAGTTGTGTGTCTGCTATCATTAAAGTAACTGATGATCTAAGATGTGCTATTGACCATGATCAAGTATCATTTTTAGGATTACTTGACTTCTCGAAAGCCTTTGATACGGTTAATCACAGTGTTCTTATTTCCAAAATGAAAAGGCTGTTCCGATTCAAAGATTCAGCTTCCGATTTAATGTTTTCTTACCTTTCTGGGAGAAAACAAGCTGTCGTTGTAGATAAACATGCTTCAGGATTGCTGGATCTTTATTCCGGAGTTCCCCAGGGATCAATACTAGGACCATTGCTTTTTTGCATGTGTATTAATGACCTTCCAACCCAGGTGCATTATTCGTCCATTGATTTATATGCAGACGATGTCCAGATTCGCCTAAGTTGTGAATTGGGCATGATTGAAAACGGTGCTTACCTACTTAATGAGGACTTGTATAGAATTTATCGTTGGTCCGAGGAGAATAACTTGAGGTTGAACCCAACAAAATCTAAATGTATGGTAATTTATAAACATAAGCTTGATCTCAGTTATTTTCCACCCATACAAATTGGCACCCAGGTAATCGAGTACGTTGATAGAGTAAAGAACCTTGGTATATGGTTTAATTCCACACTTAGTTGGGATTGTCACATACAACATATTATAGGAAAAATTTACGGATGTCTGCGCAGTCTTTCCTTCACACAGAAGCCTACACCACAAGATATTAGACTTTACTTAGCAAAAACTTTAGCTATCCCGATTATTACTTACGGATGCCAGATATTTTGCAGTCATAGCTCAGAATCTAAAAGAAACCTAAATGTTGCCTTCAACAACATAATTCGATACGTGTACAATCTTAAGCGTTATGATCATGTTTCCGCGTATAAGAAAAATTTACTTGGTTGTACCTTAGACGCATATCTAAGTTACAATACTTTAAAGACTTTGAATGGCATCGTAGCAAAGAAGGAGCCACCTTATCTTTATAACAAAATTGTGTTCTCTACATCCATACGATCTTTTGTATTTATTCAACCAAGATTCACTTGCTCTGCCTCTGAGCGCCAATTCTTTGTTTGTGCTGTCAGACTATGGAACTCCCTACCCTTAGACATACGAGAGCTTCGAGGACGTAAGCATTTTGATCGCGTTATCTTTAGGTATTTGGCTGAAAATTTTTAACTTAATTTCCTTTTTTTTTTTTTTGCTTAATGTTATTAAAAATTAAAAAAAGGTTTGAATGTAACTTAACTAATTCTTAAAATTGAATTTATAAATAGATATAAATATAATTGTTCCTTGTTTTTTTTTTTTTTTGTTTTTTATATAATGCTCTAAATTTAAACAATTTAAATCCAAATTTGGATAAGCTTGTTATAGTGTAACTATAGTATATAATAAATGTAACTTTTGCTTCTATAGACTTAAGTCTACTGTAAAAGATGAAATGGAATAAATGAAATGAAATGAAATAATGTAGTACTAAATATAGCCTATCTTACTCAGTGATAATGTAGCTTTCTAATAAAAAAAAATTATTAAAATCGGTCCAGTACTTTTTGAGTTTATTCGTTACATACAAAAATACAAATCTTTCCTCTTTATAATATTAGTGTAGATTATCGTTTCTTATTTTTAAAATTTAAACTAAAATTTTGCAATCATCCAATAAAAGATTAAAATTAATATTTTTAATCATAATATTGCAAATTACTGCGAAGATATGTCAAATGAATTCATAGAATAAAAAGAGTTCATTCAATTCGCTTTAAGTATTGAATGTACCTTAGAGTGAATTCAAGAGTTGGTTTTATAATAGAGACTTCGCTCAGACCATATTGTGTCGTCTTTAGAGTAAGGATTTTGGTTTACAGCCATCATACATGATCAAGCTTGAAGTAAAATTATAGCCGATGGGCCATTTCAAGCAAAGAACGTTCTCCGATTGGGAAATTTGTCAAGTCTTAATTGGGAAACCCTTTATACTGCATTTTTGTAGTGAATTTTAACAATGTCATTAAACTGTTGAAACTTGTTATGTTCCATCTATAATAATGGTGTCGTTTTTTCTTGTCAAATTTCATAACAAAATGACAGTTCAAAATGTGACAGCTGCCCTCATAGTAAATAAATAAAATGAAACCACTTACTGGAAAAATTTACATAAGGAAAATTGGTATTTGTATGCACAGATATAAAGCTGTTTTTAATATTATCTCAAACAAAATTTCGACAAATATTTCTCTCAGATTTATCAAAAAACTATTATTGTTGCTTTTAGAACTAATCTAATTTTCTTAAGGACACTTCGTGTCACATGAATAAGGACAAGCTTTTTTCGATTTTTATTTGACAATATTTTTCAAACCCTTAGCTTTTTTTTTGTTGAAAAACTCAAATGTAGAATAATTAAGGTATGTATTAAGTTTATATTGCAAGATAAAAATTTGGATTAAGTAGACATGGCGATTTTTCCGAAGAAAGTCATAAAAAGTACCTGTTTTTTTGTGTCCATGAATAGGGGCAAGATCTAAATTTACCTATTAGCGTGTTTTAAATCAGATAAAAGGATACTCTGATTTTTGTTGAGCTTAAAACGAATATTAATATGATATAATCAAGAAGTATAGGAGAAAATAGGCCAAATTTGAGCTTACCGAGATCTCGGCAAAACCATCCGTTTTATAGCCAGCAAAATTTGAAGAATTTCAAATGTTGTATACAATTACTACACCAGACCCAAAGAGGTATGGAAAAAACCACAAAGGAAGAGTCAAGAGAGCCACATCATTTCATTTAAGGCAGGTGATAGTGAGGGCTTCTTCAAATTCAAAGCTTTCCATTAGTAAAATCAAGGCAGAAGCTGGGGTACATAATGCTAGTAGATCAACTGTTGCTTGGGTGATGCAGAAGGCAGACCATATACGACACCAAAAAATGAAGAAAAAAAATAATGCTGCCCGCAAGAGCCAACGCCTTAATTTTGCAACAAATCACATCAGGTGGAATCGAGCTTGGCATACCGTAGTCGTCTTTTTCCGATGAAAAAAAATGTGATTTGGACGGACCTGTTAGATATAGCTGCTATTTCCACGATTTAAGAAAGGAAGAAATCTATTTTGAAAACGGCACAACAAAGGAGTCGGTGTAATGATAATGGGGAGCAATCACCTATTACTGGACCGTGGAGCTGAATTTTGATAGACCTAAAATGACGGCAATCACTTACAAATCGATTCTGAAACGAGCTTTTCCGCAGTTTTCTGAATTATTTGGTTGAGATAGACTTTCCAACAAGATAATGCACATAAACATACCGCACGGATAACAAAAGCATGGATTCAGGGGCATAGTGCGAACCTATTACCATGGCTCCCATATTCTCCTGACCTGAACATTATGGGGATAGCTTTCAAGAAGCTAAAAAAGCGAAAAAACCGAAGCGATTATTGAAGCCATAAAACGGTCCTCTTCCCAAATTTCGCACAATTAATTGAAAGCACTTTATGAATCTTATACACCACAGGTTACTGGAAGTAATTCAGAAATATCGAAAAAGTTTGCCCCTATTCATGTGACACGAAGGTATTTCAGAGAAATTTGTTAATTTGTAAACTTAATTAATACTGCATATTAAGATTTCAAAAATATGTAATTTATCTATCCGATAATTAGAAAACATTCTTAAATTATTGATTCAGCACCATAACCCTTTTTGTATTTATTCTGACCATTAATATCGATCAACCACATGGCTATTCGTTTGAGTATCAAAACATGTCTGACAAAAGCTAATAAATCAAAGATTTATAAACGGTTTTACAATATATGTATAGGTCTACGTAGATATGTATGTGTAGTAACTCGTCTAGCAATTTTTATGATTTATTTTACGGACTTATACATGTTTTGAGTTGTAAATTCAGTAAAGCAATAACTTCAATTGGTCTGTTCTTCTTTATTTATTTTTATTTTCAAACATGAAGATAAATTGACAAAACGATGATTCGTAAAACTGAAATGTGCTACCTATCGGGGTATTTTGAAAAACAAATCATATTTTTTCTAAGTTGGGGTTGATATTTATTTCGTGGTTATTTTTTGTTTGCAGGATAAAATTTTAGTAGAAACATATATACGTCATGTGCAGTCAAAAGTTATGCATAGGTAAATATGCAAAGTTTATGAAGGTCATAATTCAACTTAATGCGATTCTACAGTAGAATTTCAGTTATTTCAGTTGGATATTTCGAATTTATTGTCCAAAAACTGTTGAGGATTAGATGTCCATGTTTTTTTTTTTTAATTAACAAAATAAATTCAAACAATTTATTTGTAGTCACTGAATAATTATTTAATAACTCTCTGCTGCAGGCACAAACACTGTTCTCATCCCATTCGAGGTAAGAGTCCCTAATTAAACTTGTACAGCAAGGATTAGCATGATACTCCTGCCTTCATACATGCATGTATATGGATACATGCAGTGTGACCGAGACTCCTTAATAACAAGCAAGTGATTGATCTCCCCTAAGAGAATTATGAGAAACCTCCATCTACCTTCCAAACTTCCTCTTTCATCTTTAACGTCCAAATCCAAGATGAAACTTCAACTATGACATGCTTCATTCCTTTCTCAGACACGCTTCATATTCACATAAGCATACGTATGAATATACATACAAGACGTGAGTATAGTATATATTCATCAGAAAATATCTTTAGCACGTTATATCTGAATGAATTTACCATAGCTACATGGACCATATGGATTTTCTTATAGGTACATATCTGTATGCATCTAGATAGATAGATAGATAAGTTTATTCAAATTCCTGTCAACAGCTTGTTATGACATAAAATAGATTTACGAGTTAGTTTTTTTTTTGGGGGGGGGGAGGGGGTCTATCATGTACTCGTATGTCGTATATGTTATCGATTCGAGAGCAACTTCCACTTTAAGTGCCCTCAAGAGGATATTCAAACAAACAAACATATCTATAAGAGGTTCTCTCTCAATCACTATAAATTTCACAAAACCCTCAATGAGAACTTTTCGAATAAATGCCATGTTAGTAAAATAAATTTAATGTGTCAACCATCAGCAACCCCATAAGTGTTATGACTTTCACTTCGACTATAAGATTCCATAAATATTTAAATAGCAAGTTGAAGTTGGTTGAAATATCATGAAGTAAGTTAGGTAAATAGGCATTTCATTCTTCTAAACAAGAATATATTTTTATTTTTGTTTGATTTTATTTCATTTAATTTAATTTTGTGATTAAAATTTCCTGTTACTTTTTTTTTAATTTATTTTAAAACGCTGGATATGGTCATGTTTAGTTCATGTTGCCAAGACAAAGCAACACAATTTATCGTATTTTATTTAAACGATGTATTTGGTACACTCGGGCGTATACGTATTTTTATTTTCGTGAAGTTAGGGTATACTTTCTTCAACTTTTCTATGCATGTTAATTTGATTAATCAATGTATCGCCGAACTTCTTTAGAGTGAAGTTTTAAAAATATAACAAAAGGAACATTAAATAATACACACCTTGAGCAGCTGACAGTC
Source organism: Eupeodes luniger (assembly GCA_951509635.1). NCBI lineage: Eukaryota > Metazoa > Arthropoda > Insecta > Diptera > Syrphidae > Eupeodes > Eupeodes luniger. Next base: position 89,224,649 of record OX608074.1, read on the forward strand.
ATCAGGAGTTTTATCAGGTGATTTAGTTTTACTTATATGATATTATCTATGCACGGATGATCTGCTATTAATGTTTTACAAATTCTTTAAAATTATTTATATTATTTTAAACAATAAAAACGTTTATTGACAAGTAGAGTAAGTGCAGCAAATGTGGCCTACGTGGTTAATATGGCCTATAGAGGTATTTCCCAAACCGGAAGCCGGAGCGAAAAAAAAAATGTTGCATTTCGAACACGTTCAAACCGGTTTAGCCTCAGTCTTTCGTGCTTAATGTGGTGCTACGGTTTTGAAAGATATACGGGCACTTTGTTTTTTATTACTTTGGTTGTAATTTTTTGGTAAGTTTTCTTAAGTGTTTTAACATTCAATTTTGATTTAAATTGGTAACTTCTTTTTTCAATTAAATTGTGTTTAATATTTTGTTAACATGTTTGGTATCATGATTAAAAAAAAAGTTGATAAAGTTTATATATATGGCCCACTCTGGGCCAGTGATGCATAGTTAGTAAAAGCTTAATGATTCAGTTCAATTTGAAAAAAAATTTCAAGCTCAGTATCTGTGAACAAAAGTTAAATAAGGTCCGTAAAGCTGGAAACACCACAATCGAATTTCGAAATTCTAATGATGGGGTGATTTAGGGCTCTTTTTGGGTTAATTTAGTGCTCTAATCCTGACTTGGTTCAAAAATCCCTTCCCCCTCAAATTTAAAAAAACTAATGATGGGGTGTTGAAATGCTATTTTTGGGCTCCTTAGTTCGCGGAACTCCCAATTGTTTTTTAAGCCCATATCCCCAAACTTAAGTCGTAAAGCTTAAAGCTTGACGTCAAGCTGGGAACACCACAAGTTAGAGGGGGAAGGGATTTTTGAACCAAGTCGGGATTAGAGCACTAAATTAGCACAAAAAGAGCCCTAAATCACCCGTAATTAGATTTTTAAAATTGTGTTTGGTTGAGAAAGTCTCCAAAAGTTTTAGCTTTACGACTTAAGTTTGGGGATATGGGCTTAAAAAAACAATTGGGAGTTCCGCGAACTAAGGATCCCAAAAATAGCATTTAAAGACCCCATCATTAGTTTTTAAAATTTTGTTTGGTTTAGAAAGTGTCCAAAAATTTCAACTTTGCGAATCAATTTAGAGGGTAAGGGGTGGAGACACTAATTTGGAGTTTCGCTAACTTAGGAGCCCAAGAAGAGCCCTAAATTCCCTCATCATCAGTTTTTTTAAATTATGAACCTAAAGGATGTGGTGTTTCCAGCTTGACGTCAAACTGGGAACACCACAAGTTTGAGGGGGAAGGGATTTTTGAACCAAGTCGGGATTAGAGGACTAAATTAGCCCAAAAAGAGCCCTTAATCACCCCATCATTAGAATTTCGAAATTCGAAATTCGATTGTGGTTTTTCCAGCTTTATGAACCTAGTTAAATATCCATCCAAGTAAACCTCCATATCATAAGTTATTATATCTTGAACACGCATGCTACTTTAGAATGTTACCAATGAATTGCAAGTAAAATTAGAGTATATATAAAGCTGTGTAACAGCCAAATTTAATATTACATCTTATTTGATCCAGCTAATTTTATAAGTGGTAACGGTACAAGGTAAATCTTGATTTTTTTAAAAATAGATTTCCTTATTGTTTTCAAGATAAGATTTTTTGTTAGTTAAAGAAAATAATTCAATTGCATATATAATATTTTAAAATGGATGCAAGAACTACGATTCAGTAGCGTTTTTTACGGCGGAACATTGCATACGCCGCCGTCAACATCAGTCCGGAAACAGTGCAGAATATCATAAATAAATTTGTGCATTGAAATCGTTTGAAAGACAAAGGGAGAAGTGCGTCGAATAAAAATTTTACTCCGGTAGAAGAACGCAATATAATTCGAAAAGTGCAGCAAAACCCAATGTTATCAGCTCCAAAGCCCAAACAATAAGCGCTTTTTCATAACCATGAGTTTAGTGGCCGAGTGTCTCAAAAAAAGCCGTTTATAAATAAAAAAAAAAAAAAGGCTGGGATGCGACCAACACTGATAATTTCCCATCCCGTCTGTCGATTTGTCTTGTTAAAAGGTTTGTACGTTTTCGTATTTTGTTAAAAAAGGTGTCAGTTGAATTATTTAACAAGAAAAATTTAACATACCAACAAAATTTTGCAAATGATGAAATAGTTTGATTTCAAAATCTATCTAAGTTACTGTATTTCTTATAAGTTTTTATTTCCTATATAAACAAATACAATTTGGATAAATTAACTTAATTTGAAGTCAATGTCTTCTATTATTTACGAGATTTCGATAACCGAACATCAATTTTTACCAAATTTGAAGATTTTTGAAGTTTTAATTTTTTTTATGAAAAAACGGACTGATAGATTACTAAATGTCGAAAAAAATATTTTCTGTGAGAAAAAATAAGTTTGAAGCCAATATTTTTAATTTTTGAAAAGATATATGAGTCGAAAGTAAAGTTTTACCAAGTTTTAGTATTGTTTTTTTTTAGGTTTTTATTTTTTGTAAGAAAAATGTCAATTCGATTTTTCTCAAAATCTTATCAAATATTGAAAAGAATATTTCTTATAAGACTAAATTAGTTTGAAGCCATAATCGTAAAATTTTGAAAAGATATTTGAGCCGAAAATCAATTTTTAACAACTTTGAGTAATGTTTTGTTTAGGTTTTTATTAAAAAAAAAAAACTGTAATTTTGATATTTCTCAAAATTTTACAAGATGTCAAAAACGTTATTCTTCGTTGCATGAAATTATTTTGGAGATATATGTAATCATTTTTTGTTCGTAAAATATTTGAGGTGACAAATTTTTTTTCAGTTTTTTTGATTTATAAAAAAACCTTTAATTGGATTTTTTTCCAAAAATATACTTGTTTTGTATTACGTTACAGTATATAATAGAAAATTTAATTCAAGTCGCTAGCGTTATTGGTTCGTGAGATATTTTGGGTGAACCAAAATTGTCACCTTTTTTTTAAATTGCTATGGTAAAAAAACCACCCACTCAATTTTTTTGAGAACCCTTTCTGCATTTTTCTGCATTATTATCTGTATAACAAAATTTATTTGAAGTCGATATCTCTACTGGTTTTTGAGCTATGGACGACGAAAAAACGTCGCAAACGTACGACTGTTAGAATGTAAAAACATAGGTACACACGCACGCACAGACACCTCTCTAAAAAAATTTTATTTAGACTCTAAGGACCTTGAAACGTCGATAAATGTCAAAATTTTCAATTCCACAAATTGGATCGATTACAATAACTTACTATGTTAAGTTAATAAATACATAACAGTCGTCTTAGCTTTGCCAAGAAACATCTTTCTAACTTCTTAACTCTTTCTCAGACGAGTCCAAATTTAATATTTTTGGCTCTGATCTTAAGTGTGGCGTTAACCTCATATAGAGCTTAAAAAAAAACACTAAGCCTACAGTGAAGCACGGGGACTGCAGCGTAACATTTTGGGGCTGTATGTTCGCTGTAAGGAGTTGATAATATAGAATTTATCGATACTACCATGGACGAAACCTTGAGCACAGTCACCGAATATAATTGTCATCAAAAATCTGTAGGCACTGCTTGCCAGGAACTTTAGAAAACACCAAATAAAAATGACGTTAAGAAAGCTAATTTAGACAACATTTAAATATGTTAATTTGTTGACCAATAAACGTTATTTTTGACGTTGATAATTCCTTTTGTAGGTGGATCAAATAAGCTGTAACATTAAATTTTGCTGTATTCTTAGAAAATGCTGGTTAACTTTTTTAAAATGCATATAATGAATTTGTAAAGTGGCAAAGTTATAGAAAACATGATCATTTTTAATATGCAATTTTAATGTCGACGATAACTTATTTGAGTTTTGCGTTAAGGGGGTATAAATGTTCCTAGATTCGCTGGATCAATTATGCTGTTACCCACTGTAATTCATTCATTTTTTGAGATACAATTTTCATTACATCGAATAAGCTACAAATTCTGAATTTTAACGCTTTGACTAAGCTGTCAGCTTGATTGGCAAAATACTTAGTGATCATACGATTCCTGATTTTCAAATTGTTTCATTCAAGATATCGATGGTTTCAGTCATTGTAAGTGTATTTTTCCCGAGATGTGAAAAGTAGAAAATTCCACTTTCAGATTTACGGGCTTTAAGAACTAGAGTATGTCGAGCTGCATCGTCTTGTAGTTGGGCAAAGATCATCTTTAAATTTGTCCATGTTATAAAAATTCCAATGAAGATTTACTCCGTTGATTATAACGAAGTTCTGCCATTTCATCAACCAACAGTCATTGTTTTGCAATTTTTTTGGCGATTTTTAATATAAAATCAGCTTGGGGCTAGGTAAGTATTTTCAGTAGACCAGTTTCCAAATAGATAGCGGACTTTGGAGCATTTCTTGGCAAGTTAAAAAGTTTCTTTGAAATTCCTACGTTTTTTCAAATTCGTCCATATCCCAGATTGGGGAAGACAAGGACAACGTTGATTTTACAACACTTTTAAAAATGTTTGTATTTGACCAATAGTGTGACATTTTCATTGCTAAAAATTTTTCAATGTTAACAGTAAGTTTTCATGTTTCACAACAATCGGAAAGTTGGTTTTTCATTAATTGTAGATTTTTAGGTTTGTCAGCTAGAAGAACTATGAGTAGAGAAGTATCAGCAATTCGAATGTCCTATCAGGTATTTATAAATAATGAAAACAGCAATGCACTTAGCAAAAAACCTTGCTTTACTCCAGTGTTAAACCATTTCGAGTAAACTGATCCATCTAGAACCATCGTCCATTTATTTCAAAAGCTTAATGAATCTTGAAGGTAGAACTAGTAAGTCGTATTAATCTGAAATTATAACCTTAAAATGAAAACAAAGGAAGAAATCGAAGCTTAAACTTTTGGCGTTGTCTGCCCATTTTTTTACGTGTTGGAGTATTTCTTTTTAAGTACATTCTTAGAGTATAGACAATGAAAATAATTTAAAACCTAAAACCCAAAATACAAAGGACTATATTTATACATTTAAAAATTTTAATGAATTTAAATTGAAAGCCATTACCTACCAAAAACTCTCTTCTCTGTTAAATATTTAGAAATTCTTTTGATATTATTAGTGTTAGCATTAGTTAGTGTTATCAAACTCACGCTAGTTCAATTAACTATTTCTAAAAACTAGACCCTAATTGGCCACAATATTACTGTGTATTTTCATAATGCACATCATTTATTTTCTTATTACAGGATTCTTTTTTCGTAATTTTTTTTTTCAATACGATAACCTTTTGAGGCAAAACAGAAAACATATCAATAGACAAAATCGACCTGAAAGTAAAATTGGTTTTGGTATGCCATCTGGTTTTTTCAACATAAACTAAAGCACACCCTTTTTTATCAATAAGCAGCATAAGATATAACTAGATTTGTTCATTTCCTTTTTCATCATTGTTCCAGATCCTGATTATTATGCTTCCCAAGTAGTTAGGTATCATTTCATTGCCTATCCCTACAAAGGATGTAGGTGAAGGTATATTAAAAAAAGGCAAGTTTGTTACATTTGAAAGGGAATTGAAGATGCCAAGCATCACCATCCCAATTCCTGAGAGACTATATTTTTGATCATAGAATAACCGTACCGCAGTTAATTTCTTTTTTTTTTGTTCAACACCAAAGTATTACGAAGACTCGTAATAGAATTTATCGAATTTTTGTTTTGTTTTTTTTTTAGAAAATCCCACAATTTTGTTTTGGGGGGGTTGGAGAAAGAGGGTGGATGATTTTTCTCATTACTGTTGAGTTTGAATGAAATTCCAATATTGATTTCTATTCTAAGTACTCAAACCTTGTACCATTTATTATCACTGTTATAAATTAAGTAAGACTTAAGTTGAATCCTCCGGATAGTGCCACAAATTAACAGCAGGAATATGTAGCTTAGTCCCTTTTTACTACATTTCATTTCACATCTTTATAACGATGAGAGAAAATGTAGATGTTTCCCAGGTATCTATATTCTTAATTTAATTACCCATTAATCATTGTCTTTAAAAAGAAACACAAAATGTAAAGAGGAAGGTAACTTATCTGTAATAGGTGGTGAAACCAATTTTTCTAAAAACTTTCCACGCAGAATAATTCTTCGATAATTGATAGAAATTGAAAATGGAAACATTCTTTAGTACTTATTCAAGAAAAGCTGTCTAGCCATGGTAAGCGTGTTAGTTGGTCCATATAATTGAAAAAAAAGTCGCACCTAAATTTATTCACCATCCGTAAAATAAAAAAAAAGTAAGTGGGAAAAATTCTTTAAGAGGGTTTTTGCTAAGGGATCTCCGTAAAAAGAAGATGCTCCTCAGACCATTAAATTAGCTGAATCAATTTATATCCTTCTTAAACCGTATTTTTTTTTTAATATTGGGGAGTGGAAAATAAGTCTTATATGAGTTTTGGTAATAATTTTGATGTTTGGCATTACATTGAACCACATCCAATCAAGTCCCATAGAAAACAAGCAATCGGGTTGTGTACAACATAATAGGTATAGTAAACTATATTTTATTATAAACTAGCGGCCCGTCCCGGCTTCGCACGGGTAGACATAAATAAGTACAGATATTTAAGTTATAAGCATGCTAACTAAAACGACCATGAATCACTAAATTAGAAAACATTTTTTGTCCTATCATTAATACTCTTCGCAGCGTATGCGGTGAAAGACATTTTATGGCTAATTTTTTTACACCTTCGGTTGGTTTTAATAGGAATCTCTAAAGATTTCTATAGTAATCTAGTACTAAATATAGCCTATGTTACTCAGTGATAATGTAGCTTTCTAATAAAAAAAGAATTATTAAAATCGGTCCAGTACTTTTTGAGTTTATTCGTTACATACAAAAATACAAATCTTTCCTCTTTATAATATTAGTGTAGATTAGTCAATGTGCAATGTGCAGGCATACAAATTTAAATATATTTTTAAATATTACTTGAATTTTTAATTTCAAACATTTCTAGCAAAAATATTTGTTTGAATTATTTTTATAAAAATTGTTGAAAGCATACTATATTGACGGAAATTATAACAAGTATCCTAAACAGAAATTGGCTATCCGGCATTGCAAATGAATGTACGAACACTGTAGAAGAATGCAAAGACTGCAATTAATGAAAAGTAATCAAAAGAGTGCAAAATTTTCAAGTGAATTGATTGCAAACTTTGTGAAGTCAATGTGTGCAATCTCTAAGGCGAATTCAGTAAATCGTTTCAATTATTGGATTTGCAAAAGAATGCATTAATAAACGTGATAAAGGTCCAAATATTCAACTTGTCAAATTGGAAACACTCGTGAAATAATTTTTGTTTTCAGATATTTTTTACTTGCGACTAAAAGGATCCTTATGGCAAGTTTTGCATTTAATCATTTTATTCCGCACAAGCTCTTTTACTGTCTTAATAATATTTTATCAAAAATGTCATTATTTTTACTTGCGACATATAGGAACTATGTATGTATGTATATGGCAAGTTTTGCATTCGTAAAAAATTTCGAACTCGAGATTATAATCAAAAAGTGGTTCCCGCGATTGCAGCCTAAACCATTGGGTAGATTGAGTTCAAACTTGGAGTTAAAGGTTTTGAGCAGATTTGCCTAAGGCGTTTTTTTCATTTTTTTTAAGATCAAAACTAACAGTGGTCCCATACAATTTTTTGGTCAAAAAACGAGAATTTGAATTTTCTCAAAAACAAACCGATATATTTTTTTTAATTTCCTCTAAAATTTTATTTTTTAACTTGGCTTATTTTAGCAAGAAAATCATATTTTTGTATTGCTCCGGAAAGGTACCGCTCATAGAACCGTTATTTTGTTTTTTAATTTTCTCAGCAACATATTAACCGATTTCATTAATTCTTTTTTTGAACGAGCTCTTATATTGCCTTAACAATATTTGATTATCAAAAGTGCACGTTTTTTTGTTTGGATTTTTAAAAAAATATTGAATTTTTTTTTTAAATTCTACATCTCAAAAACGGGTCAACATTTTTTTACGAAATTCAAATGTAAAGCGTATATTTCAATCACTAACCAACTGCATACCAAAAATATTTTTAGAGCAGAATTGAAAAATTGTATTGCTCCAGACGGGTACCGCTCATAAAACCGTAATTTTATTTTTATAATTCTCAGGAACTAATGAACCGATTTCAATATTTGATGATCAAAAGTATATACATATATTTTTTTTGATTTTTGAAAAATTATTGTTTTTTTTCAAAATCCGATATCTCGAAAAAGAGTCCACATTTTTTTACGAAATTCAAATGTAGAGCGTATATTTACAATCACTAAACAACTGCATGTAGTACCCGTGGCATGATGGTTAGTGCGTTGGACTATCATGCCAGAGGTCTTGGGTTCGATCTCTGCCTGTACCATCTAAAGTTTTTTCACGGGTACTGCCTCTTGCGAGGAATTGACAAATTCTCCAAGAGTAATTCTTGTCATGAAAAGTGCTTTCTCAAATTAGCCGTTCGGATTCGGCGTAAAACTGTAGGTCCTCTCCATTCCTGACAACAGTACTCGCACACAGGAATGGTTGAGAGTTGTAAGTCACTAGGCCCTAGTTCTCAACGGACTGCTGCGCCACCCAATTTATTTATTTTTATTTTTAAACAACTGCATAACAAAAATATTTTTAAGAAAAAAATAGAAAATTTGTATATATAAAAAAATTGATTTAAATAAAACCGGTCTAACGATTTTCAAACAAAAAATTGAAAAATGGAGGTTTTTTGACAAATCAAATGGCGTTTATGTCTTTGAAGACGAACTTATTTTACAGGTATATTTTTAAATCTTATATAGATACTTTTTTAAACAGACTCTTTGCATACAGGAGCAAGTACGTGCGACCCAGTCGTGCATATTATTTTTGTTGATTTTTTAAAAAATATTAAATGTTTGTAATTAAAAATGGGGTTAACATTTTTTAACTAAGTTCAAATTATAATATGCACTTCGTGTCACATGAATACAAGCATTTCTCGTTTTTTATTTGCCGATATTTCTTAAACCCTTAGGTTTTTTAGAAAACCCCAAATGTGGAATCAATGAGGTATGTAAATCTTTATTGCAAACAAAAATTGTGGATTAAGTTAATAAATACAATTTTTTGGCGGTTTTTCCGAAAAAGGTCAGAAAAAGTATCTGTATCTGCGTGTTTAAAATCAGATAAAAAGATACTCTGATTATTTGGGAGCCTAGTAGGGGTATTAATTAGATAGAATCAAGAAGTATGGGTAGAGGTAAGGAGGAAATAGGCCAAATTCGACCTTACCGAGATCTCAGCAAAACCATATGTTTTATAGCCAGAAAATTAGAAGAAGTAAAAATATTGCATACAACCTCCTCAAGGGCCCAGAAAGGTACGGAAAAACCACAAAGGAAGAGTCAAGAAAGCCACATCATTTCAGAAAAGGAGGGCGATAGTGAAAGCTGCTGGGGTAAATGCTAGTAAATTCACCATTGAATGCTGCACGCAAGAGCCAACGCCTTAATTTTGAAACAAATCACTTCAGGTGGGATCGAGCTTATTATACCGCTGTCTTTTTCGATGAAAAAAACAATTTATTTGGAAGGACCTGATATCTTGAAAAACGTCACAGCAATGGACGTGGTTTAATGGTATGGGGAGCAATCAATCAAAGCCCTACAATCACTGCAATCACTTAAAAATCGATTCTGGAACGATCTTTTCCGCAGTTTTCTGAATTATTTGGTTCACAACGATGGATAACAAGATAATGCACCAATACATACCGCACGGACAACAAAAGCCTGGATTGAGGGGGAAAATGTGAACCCATTACCATGGCCCCATATTCTCCTGACCCTGAACATCATGAAAACGTTTGGGGATGGCTTTCAAGAAGAGTCTGCGAAGGAGGACCGAAATACGAAAAAACTGATGAGATTATTGAAGCCATAAAACGGTCCTGACATGCAGCACACATGACGAAAAATGATTTAAATCCATTCAACAAATTCAGTATTTACCTAAACCATACAAATGTTTGTTATTTTCTTTACTTTACTTACTTAATTACAAAAAAATTTTTGAAAAAGAAATGAATAAGTCACTGTTTTTCGGGTAAATTAAATTGCATATAAAATTTGTTGAATTGACAAAATTCACATTTCTCAACGTTTCAAGTTCCCTAAAATCTAAATCAAACATTTTTATATAGATTTCTGTACGCGTGTAAGTCCATACGTTCGGAATACCTTTTTCCGTTGCCCTTATCTCAAGAACTAGTGGAGACATCGACTTCAAATAAATTTAGTTTTGCAGATAAAAATATCAAAAGATACAGAAAGAACTTTCAAACAAATTTAATAAGTGGGTTTTTTTTACTGTAGCAATTTAAAAAAAGTGAACAAATTTTAGTTGACCCCAAATGTGTCTCGAACATTTAGGCATAAAAACCTTCAAGAAATACTACTAAAAATTGGTAAAAATGGTTTTGGACTAAAATATCTAGAAAAAAACTACGGAAATTGAAATCAAAATCTGAAAAACAAATAAATATCGATAAAAATGGTCTTCGCATCAATTATCATAAGAACAAAGACAAATATTGACTTCAAACTTACTCTTATTTTACAGAAAATGTTGTTATGAATATTTTGTAAGACTTTTAGAAATATCAACAGACGGGCACGAATGGGTTGTTATGAGTGAGGGTCGCATCCCAGCGTCTTTTTTAAGTTTACTTTTTGGGCACTGTTTTATGACCGGAGAAATGTTATTTTTTTTTATTAAAATTAAGTAATAAATTATTTCAACAAAGTGTTTTACTTAACCAAAAACACTTTCCATTAACTATCTGGTTAAAGTGCACAGCTTAGGTTACTTGCCTACAAATAATCCAATCAATAAATAGATATAGGGAAAATTTTCGTTAACAAAGTCCGGAGTCCTTTAAACTTTGAATTGGATACTTAATTTCGTGCCCTTTATACGTGGGTCTGTACCTTAGCAAAATCAACTTGTTTATTTTAAGTTTAATTGGTAATTGGAATATTTTGGAGGATATAACTAATTTTCTGTAGCAGGTACTTATTTTGAAGTAAAAACAGTCTTGTCGTTCAATTTGGAATCAAAAAATTCCCTATAATGAAACCAAAGAAAAACCACGAATGTTAAGGATAAATATTTATTTTTCATTTAAAGATATCCTCAATCTGCTTCATATGCCTTTTTTCCGATGTTGCTAAAATTCTCTCAGTAAATACAAAATATGCATAAACAACATTTTAAACCCAACATCAAACGAGCAATATCTACCTATTTTCTTTTCATTAAATGTATTTATTTATTTTGTCTGTATTTAATTAAACCAAAGAGGTGCTCAATGAAAGATATTCATATTTATGATGATATAATATTTTGTTTTCTTATTCATGTTATTAAGACTGTGACAAAAAATTGTACTTATTTAATTTTGGTAAGGTGAGAGTAAACCTCTTCTATGTTAATGATGCTTGTTTTGAAAATTGTTGCTCTTATTATCTTTACAGAGTATAAAGGGTTTTTCAATAATGGCGGGTAGATGTTGAAATGGAATAAAAAAAAGAGGCTGGGATGCGACCCACACTGATAACTTCCCATCCCGTCTGTCTATTTGTCTTGCTTAAAAGTTTGTGTATATGTATCAATTTTTACCAAATTTGCGTACTATTTTTTGTAGATTTTATTTTTTTATGAAAAAATTACTGAATATTGAAAACAATATTTTCTGTGAAATAAAATAAGTTTGAAGCCAATATTTTTAATTTTTGAAAAGCTATTTGAGTGGAAAGTACATTTTTACCAAGTTTTAGTAGTTTTTTAATTTTTTGTAAAAAACTGTCAATTCGGTTTTTTTCAAAATTTTACTGAACGTTAAAAACAATATATTTTGAAAGATTAAAGTAGTTTAAAGCCAATATCTCAAAGTTTTGAAAAGATATTTGAGTCGAAAATCAATTGTTACCAACTTTTATACATTTTTTTTTAGGTTTTTAATTTTTTGTAAAAAAACTGTCAATTCGATTTTTTTTCAAAATTTTACTGAATATTGACAACAATATTTTTGAAAGATCAAAGTAGTTTTAAGCCAATATCTCAAAGTTTTAAAAAGATATTTGTGTCGAAAGTCAATTTTTACCAAGTTTAATTAATGTTTTTTTTAGGTTTTTTATTTTTTGTAAAAGTTTGAAGCCATAATCTCAAGTTTTTAAAAAGATATTTGAGTCGAAAATCAATTTTTACCAACTTTGAGTAATGTTTTTTTTTTGGGTTTTTATTTTTTATAAAAAAAACTGTCAATTCGATTTTTCTCAAAATTTTATCAGATGTCAAAAACATTATTCTTCGTTGCAAAAAATTGTTTTGGAGATGAAATCATATTTTAGTCGTAAAATTTTCGAGGTGACAAATTTTTTTTTTCAGTTTTTTTGATTTATAAAAAAAACCGTTAATTGGATTTTTTTCCAAAAATATATTTGTTTTGTATCACGTTACAATATATAATATAAAATTTGATTCAAGTCTCTAGCGTTATTGGTTCATGAGATATTTAGGGTTAACCAAAATTTTCATCTTTTTTTTTAAATGCTATGGTAAAAAAAACCACCGACGCAATTATCTTGAGAGTCCTTTCTGCATTTTTCTGCATTATTATCTGTATAACAACATTTATTTTAAGTCGATATCTCTTCTGGTTCTTGAGCTATGGACGACGAAAAAACGTCGCGAACGTACGGACGTACGTACACACGCACGCACAGACATCTTTCTAAAAATCTTCTATTTCGACTCTAGGGACCTTGAAACGTCGAGAAATGTCAAAATTTTCAATTTGACAAATCGGACCCAACAATAACTTCCTATGGAAAGTTAACAAGCTGTGTGTGAGGTATTAACAAAATAATGTTTTTATTTGAAAGTGTGCAATATCATAACAATAATAACATCATTCATGTACCCGTGGCATGATGGTTAGTGCGTTGGACAATAAGATTGAATTAATAAAAATGAATTGAAAAAAGAAAAAAAAAAAAAAAAAAAAAAGTGCGTTGGACTGTCATGCCAGAGGTCTTGGGTTCGATCCCTGCCTATGTTATCTAAAGTTTTTTTTACTGGTACTGCCTCTTGCGAGGAATTGACAAATTCTCCAAGAGTAATCCTTGTCATGAAAAGTGCTTTCTCAAATTTGCGGTTCGGATTCGGCATATAAACTGTAGGTCCCCTCCATCCTTGACAACAGTACTCGCACACAGGAATGGTTGAGAGTTGTAAGTCACTAGGCCCTAGTTCTGAACGGATTGTTGCGCCACTCAATTTATTTATTTTATTTAATTACATCATTCAAATGCCCGCCTCGGCTTCTTACGGTGGCACGGATCCGAGTGGTCCAATTTTCAATGACTCTTCCGCATAGATCCGGCTAAATTTGAGCGATGGCCTGTGTTATGTTTACCTTTGGGGCATCGGTCGATTGTGGTTTATTTGCATAGACCTCGGACTTCAAGAAACCCCACAGGAAAAAGTCTAGCGGGGTCAAATCGCATGACCTTGCTGGCCAATTCACATCACCCCTGCGAGAGATATATCCTTACCCTCAAATCGTTCATGCAAAATGTCAATCGTAGCGTTTGCTGTGTGGCACGTAGCACCGTCCATATGGTTTAATTTGGGCCATAAGAAATTAGTTATCATCGTTATGTAGCGCTCGCTGTTGACGGTGACCGCTTTGGTCATGAACTTTAAGCTCCTGGGTCAGTTGGAACGGGTGTAGGCCCCATTCCCGACGCAAAATTCGCCAAGTTGAAGTCTGCGAAAGGCCGAGTTCTTGTGCACGGCGAGGAATAGACTGCCTCGGGTTCTGCGGAGATGTTTTCAGCCGATCTTGCGTTCCTTGAACTAACGGGTGTTAGCTAATTGTTTACTGAATCGGTAGTCACAAATTTGGCCACTAAACGTTGAAGAGTCGACTGTGAAGGGCCACCACGTCTACCGTAAAATGGGTGCAATGCGTGCAACGTTTGCGTTATCGAACACTCATTTTGATAATAAAGTTTTATCATTTGAACGTGCTGTTCAATCGTGTAACTTGCCATGATGATTTGGCATAAACAACTGAATAATAAACAAAAGATTTGACAGATGTCACGAAAACAAAATGGCCACCACGGGACGCCAAAATCTATCCGCGCCAATTGAAAAACCCTTTGCAATTTATTTATAACAGATAATAGAAAATATTTGTCTTAAAATATGTGTATGCTTACAATTTCAAAAGGCATATCTAAAATTCTTAATATGCTCGAAGTATAGATATTTTAACATGTGTTCAAAAAACATATGTATTAAAATGAGTTTTTAAATAAGACGTTGCTTTCAAAAAACGGTCATAGGAAATGATTCAATTGTGAAGTATTCAACTGAATTCATGTAAAAGTATTGAACATCAAGACCCTAAGGCCCCTTTCACACCAAACGAATCCGAATCAATTAGAATCACTCCGAATCAAGTTGAGTAGATCATGTGTTAAAATAGAGGATCATCTCATTTTTGAAGCTCTTTTCTTTTCTAAATTAAGTGTAAAATTATCTGAAGACTATTTCAAGGACTTAATTTAAAGTATGTACATTATGTATATCATACCACAGAAGCACCCAATATTTTACAAACACTTTCATTCAGTTGAGTGTATACTGTATATATGTATATATACATACATATGTAAGTACATATGTTTGCATTTTCCAACACATACACCCGGACCTAACTTAACTTCTTTAATTAGTATCATTGTTAAAACCCAACACAACTTATGTTTGCCAAGAGCTTCAAAAGGAGAAGAGTTAAATTAAAAGAGTTGTTTTCTTTGAAACTTTAACACAAGTATTGTTCACGACTCGAGTAGCTATAGTTTTCTTAATTTTAGTTTTTGCTTAATTTAATGAATATATGTATGTACAACCACTCTACTGGGAAATCACTTAAATAGATACCTTCCTCCCTTGCCATGGGTGGATATAGTTTTAACAAAAACAAGTCAAAACAACCACACAACTAATAGATTGGGTAGAAAACAAGAGTTGAATTGCTGAACACTAAATTAAACAAGGATATTTGTGTGTTTTGACTTATACATAACTTTAACTGTATCCGGATGTTAAAGTTTAAAATCTCTGTGCTGGGACTGTTTTATGCTTCCTGTCTCTTGCAAACAATTCATAAAATTCAAGCCATTCAAAGATAGTTACTTATAGGTGTTGATGATGCTGGTTGTTTTCATTTGTTTGAAATTTAATGGAGTAGTTAAGATGAAGAGTAGTGAATGCCAACACAAAAATATATTGTCTTAGAAAACTTGAACCATTCCATGACCAAAACTTGGAAGGAAATACAATTTCTTGATACGGATTTTGGTTATACTTAAACTATATAAATAACAATAACATATTATTTACTACTCGGTCCCATTTACAGAATTTTCTCGTTTCAGAGAACAGTTTTTAAAGCTTAAAAAATCGAATATGTTCAAGAATACGTCATGCGAACCAAAACAGAGTGATAAACTCTTTCTGGAAAATATCGATACGCCTAACATCAAACATATTTGTGATACTTATGGAAAGACATTTCAATCTTCAACTTTTTTTTTATTGTACGCACACTCAAGGGGATATGAATACCCTTATAATGATTATACACGGTGCGAGTAATTAGGAAGGGAGGATAGGATTTGAAAGGAGATACCGATTCACATTGGTTTTGAATGCCTGCACATTGTAATGAGTGGAAAATATTGAGCCTGGCATTCCACATTCGCGTAGTGCGGCTAAAGAAAGAATCTCTACACTTAACAGTACGTCTAAAATTGGGCTGAAGGGTAAATCAATCGGCGTTCCTTAAAGAACGGGTAACCGTAATGGTTTAATTGGATGAGGGGAGGAATGCAACTGGCTATTTCATAAGAGCATTGCTTATGGAAGTAGCGATAAAACAATGAGAGACATGAAACCTTACGACGACGGTGCTCGAGAGATGCAAAAGTTTCAGTTAGACAACCTATCGTTTTTAGAGCTCTCTTTTGAATTCTGTCCAAGAGACTCAAGTGGGTCGTAGGAGCACCTGCCCAAATATGGGAATTGTAGTCAAGTTTTGAACAAATACAGGCTTTATAAATTATAGCCAGATCAGAAGGGGTAATAAACTTCTTGCATCGTCGGAGAAAACCTAAACACTTAGAAGCATTTTTGGCGATGTCAAATATGTTATCACTCCACAACAAGTGGTTTATAACGCACATACCTAGGACTGATAGCTGTTCAGTCTCCACGATCGATAATGTCATTGGAGTAGGGTTACGCTTTAACGACAGTAGACAGCATTGAATTTTCGAAGCATTAAATTCTACACGGTTTTTGATTCCCCATTGTACAATGCTATAAAGATCAGAATTCAATGAGCTTATCATATGTTGCCGTTGCGTTGGTAGTCTACATCCGAAGAACAAGGACGAGAATCTAAAAACGAATATGAAAAGCTGAGGGTACTTTCATCAGCGAAACAATTTAGTGGGTCAAAAGTTTCAGACAAAAGATCGTTTATAAAAATAAGGAAGAGCATCGGAGACAAAACGGAGCCCTGGGGCACACCAGCGTTTATTTTGTGAATATCAGATTTGAACCCGTCCAATACTTCTTGAATTGAACGGTCCGAAAGGTAATTTTTAACCCAACGAAGAAGGGATTCATCAATACCAAATGCACGCATGTTCGATAAGAGAGCTCGGTGCCAAACTCTATCAAATGCCTTTGTATTGACTCGCAAGTATTTAAGAAACTAGAGCTCGCAGAAGCTTTTGGTGTACAGTTGTGGGTAAAGCCGGATAAGATCTTTTGTTTGATGTACATACGAGTATGTCCATGTATATCGATGTATTGAAAATAAAACTATACCATTTTTTAGGAATTGTAGTGAACATTTTTCTCACCGGTAAAGTGTATTCATAACCATGACTACCAAATTAATTCAGGTTAAAAATAAAATTGGTTAATAAGTTAATACGTTAAAAAAACGTGTTTAGAAAATTACCCTAGGTACAAAATAACCTACTTTAAAAAAAAGCCAAAGTTAATAAATAACCGATGTTAAAAAGTAAACAAAATTAAAAAAAAACCTGAGTAGAAATATAAAACAGGTACCTAATCAGGTAAATAATAAAATGCACGACTGGGTCGCACGAACTTGCTCCTGTATTCAAAGAGTCTGTTTAAAAACGTATCTATGTATATAAGATTTAAAAATATACCTGTAAAATAAGTTTGTCTTCAAAGATATAAATGCCATTTGATTTGTCAAAAAAACCTCCATTTTTCCATTTTTGGGAGGGGGTTACATTCAATACAGTTAAAATAATTAAAAAAAAAAAACTAATTCAAGATTCAAAATTTTACCTGAAAAATAAGTTTGTCTTCAAAAATTTAAATGCCATTTTATAAATAAAAAAGCCCTTGATTTTTCAAAAATCGTTAGAGCGGTTTTTTTTTAAATTAATTTTTTACATATAAAATTTTTCAATTTTGTTTTAAAAATATTTTTGGTATGCTGTTGTTTAGTGATTGTAAATATACGCTCCACATTTGAATTTCATAAAGAAATATTAACCCGTTTTTGAGATATAGAATATTGAAAAAAAAAAATCAATATTTTTTTTTAAATCCAAACAAAAAAAAATTGCACTTTTGATAATCAAATATTGTTAAAGCAATATAAGAGCTTATTCACAAAAAAAATTATTGAAATCAGTACATAAGTTGCTGAGAAAATTAAAAAACAAAATAACGGTTCTATGAGCGGTACCTTTCCTGAGCAATATAAAAGTATGTTTTTCTTATTAAAAGAAGCCAAGTTAAAAAATAAAATTTTAGAGAAAATTAAAAAAAAAATCTATCGGTTTGTTTTTGATAAAATTCGTTTTTTGACCAAAAAAATTGTATGGGGGCCACTGTTAGTTTTGATCTTAAAAAAAAATGAAAAAAACGCCTAACTCGAATTTGCCCAAAACCTTTACTTCCAAGTTTGAACTCAATCGACCCAATGGTTTAGGCTGTAGGAGCGTGGACAGACAGACAAAATTTTGCACGAATGCACAAACAAAACAGTCCGTTGAGAACTAGGGCCTAGTGACTTACAACTCTCAACCATTTCTGTGTGCGAGTACTGTTGTCAGGGATGAAGGGGACCTACAATTTTAAGCCGACTCTGAACGGCTAATTTGAGAAACCACTTTTCATGTCAATTCCTCGCAAGAGGCAGTACCCGTGAAAACAAAATTTAGATGGCACAGTCAGGGATCGAACCCAAGACCTCTCGCATGACAGTGAGACCTCTCTACGCACTAACCACCATGCCATGGGTACTACGGTCTAAATATTAAGTTAGTTAGAATTAAAACAGATCTTTTATATCTCCATTTTAAGGCTGCGGCATTCGTATCGCTCCAATTTGTGTCTTCTTTCAGTTCTGGCAGATATTAAGAATTCGAAGTCACAGTTCCACACGCTAATATATTATCTTTCAGTAAGTCTACGTGGAGAGCGTAGCTATTAAAATAATTATGAAAGAATAGTCTATGATTCTTCGATTTTAAAATTTCGAACCACCTTGCCGCCGAGACCAGTCTGAACGATTGTTCCTATTTTTCCGGTTCATATTTCAAAATCTAAAAAAAGAGGTTGGGATGCGACCCACACTGATAACTTCCCATCCCGTCTGTCGATTTGTCTTGCTTAAAAGTTTTTCTATATGTATCAATTTTTACCAAATTTGCGTACTATTTTTTGTAGATTTTATTTTTTTATGAAGAAACGGACTGTTGGATTTTTATAAAAAAATTACTGAATATCGAAAACAATACTTAAATAAGTTTGAAGCCAATATTTGTAATTTTTGAAAAGCTATTTGAGTCGAAAGTTAATTTTTACCAACTTTTGTTAAATTTGTTTTCGGTTTTTTATTTTTTGTAATAAAACTATGTCAATTCGATTTTTCTCAAAATTTTACTGAATGTTGACAACAATATTTTTTAAAAGATAAAATTACTTTAAATCCAATATCTCAAAGTTTTGAAAAGATATTGGAGTCGAAAAAAATTTTTTAACAACTTTTAGCAATGTTTTTTTTTAGCTTTTTATTTTTTTTAAAAAAAACTGTCAATTCCATTTTTCTCAAAATTTTAGCAGATGTTAAAAACATTATTTTTCGTTGCACAAAATTATTTTGGAGATAAAATCTTTTTTTGTTCGTTAAGTTTACGAGGTTACAAATATTTTTTTTCAGTTTTTTTGATTTATAATAAAAACTGTTGATTGGATTTTTTTCCAAAAATATATTCATTTGTTATCCCGTTACAATATATAATGCCAAATTTAATTCAAGCCTCTAGCGTTATTGGTTCGTGATATATTTAGGGTTAACCAAAATGTTCACCTTTTTTTGTATGGTAAAAAAAACCATAAACTTAATTTTGTTGAGAGTCCTTCCTGCATCTTTCTGAATTATTATCTGTAGAACAAAATGTATTTGAAGTCAATATCTGTACTGGTTCTTGAGCTCTGGACGACGAAAAAAACGTCGCGAACGGACGTACGAACGGACAAGCACGCACAGACATTCTACTCAAGGGACCTTGAAACGTCGAAAATTGTCAAAATTTTCAATTCAATCGGACCGATTACAATAACTTCGTATGGAAAATTAACAATATCCATACTCCGCACACTTCATCCTAAACTGCTAGCTAAATTAGACAATGGTTCATCATCATCCGAGGAAAAATCATCAACAAACTCTCGTTGAAGGTCGATAGGTAGGTATGTCACCAAGCACCATGATAGCGGGGGGCCCATCATTGTATTTGTTGTCTAGGTCTAAACTGCAAACACTTTCATCATCTAATTCTAATGGAATGTCTTCTATTTAAATAAAAATCAGCCATATCACCTTCATTCAGAACACGTGTCATCCTGCATATGTAACATTCAATTCCGTCGAATACATTATTGAATTAAAACCCACTAACTCCTATTTAAAAAAAAAAAAAACAAATAATTTCAAAATTTTGTTTTATTATGAATCAATCAATTAAACACTAAATTACAAAAAAAAACACTAAAATCATAACACCAGAAGCACTCTTACCTCTTTACACAACTTAACATTGACAAAAATGACAGAAAGTCTTATAACTCATCTGCCCGCGTTAAATTTGCAGAGATTCCTCAACGTAAAACGAAAACATATACCAAAGTACACATATAAATTCGAATTTTACCGTCAGGTGAGGTGGAAATATATTTTAAACTAGCGGCCCGTCCCGGCTTCGCACGGGTAGACATAAATAGGTACAGATAATGTAGCTTTCTAATGAAAAAAAAATTATTAAAATCGGTCCAGTACTTTTTGAGTTTATTCGTTATATACAAAAATACAAATATATCCTCTTTATAATATTAGTGTAGACAACCGCGAATAGGTGGTTAGTAAAAAAAGGCGAAAGATTTATTCGAAATTCGTGTTTTCCTTCAAACTCTCTGTTATTATGTAAATAAATATTGTAAAAAAAAATATAATGTTTCAGTAGAAAGATATTATATATCAAATCTCTGTATGTAAAATGTGCGATGGCAATCCTTGAAAAAAAAATTATAACGAAATAAAAAAATCAATCAATCAGGTGGTTAGTAAACTAACCACCAGACCTTAACCTAACTTAAGAAATAATCTTGGTTACAAATTACCTAGCTAAGAAAATAGCATAGTTACAAAATTAACCGAGGCTATGAAATAACCTTGTTAAAAAAAACAATCTTGTTAACAAAATAACCTAGGTTAAAAAATAACCCAGGTTACAAAATAGCTAAAAAATAACCGAGGTTAAGAAATTACGTTAAAAAACAAATTAACCCAGATTAAAAATTAGAAGTGGTTTTAAAATTACTTTGGTAAAAAAAATAACCTTGGCAAGAAAATAAACTTCATAGTTTAAAAGCTTTTAGTTTGACGGTTCCCGTTCCAGTAAGCAGTACATGTACATATATTCTTCTCTTTTTACTTGTCCCAAACCTTATTTTTTTAAAAGCATCTATCGCGTCATCAATATCTTTAAACCTACATTCTCCTAACTTTTAAAACTAACTTATTTTCCTTTATACAAATTTCCAAAGTTTGGAAAAATTTTCTTATCTTAATGTGTGACAAAACTCAATTGCAAGAGTTTTTGACAGAAGAAAAAAAACCCTGAAATCCCTTCAAGGCATATAATGGTTTTTATGAGGTGGGTAAGGAGAAGAATAAATTGATAGGAGAAAGTTTTTCTGTGTGTCTTTTGGCCAATTAATTTAGCCCAAATCAATTCGAATACTTATAATATTACTAGAAGGATGCGAACACACTTACTTATTAGACTTTTTAACTCTTCTGATATATTGGAATAAGTTAGATATACATACATATATTAGACAAAAACAATAGGAAGCAATTTATTTAAAAGCTTGTATGCAATTTTGTAATCTGTTACAGCTTCAGCTTAAAGTTCCAAACAAATAACTTATACGAAATATTTATTCAATTTGTTTTATTAAAATAAGGAAATAGTAAGATAATACAGTGAAAATATCAGTAGAAGTAAATAAGTTGGAACTTTTAAAGGAGAATGACACAATTTGTAGATCAGGGTTATAATATGGCATAGCTTCATATGTGCAGTTGAGGAAATTTAATAAGTGAAAGGTGAATATCCTTGAATTGTGCGCTAAATTTTAAAACAACCAACGGATAATAAATCACAATAAACTTTAAAAGATAATACATTTTTTAAAGCTTATTGTTAACCAATTTTCAAAATCAAGCTAAAAGTGCAAACGAGTGTAAGAAACCAACATTTTCAGAGTATTTTAATATTTTAATTCTGTTATCCTTAAAAAAAATGCTAAACTGAGTTTTTGATTAGATACGAAATATCTTTCTAAGTAATTAAATTGATTTTCATACTTTTTTTGGTGGCTATTTGTTTTTTGCCGGTATTGAAAATGTCAAAAAATGCAAGTTCTTGAAAATTTAAGCCCTTAATATTTAGTACTCGCCCTCGGCACTTAAAGTTTTTCCAAATAAAAACCTCTATACTTTGATCTTTTTACTTTAAATTTCACTTTAACAATTTTATAGGAAATTCAAAATTCAAGGCATTCGAGATATTCGTCGTTGAAATCTGAGTAGTACTGAATTTCTATACATACATTTTCAGGAAATTTGTTTTTACATCTTCAACAAATTTTAAACATGGGACACACCCTTATAAACATACTCGTACATACATACGTAGAAATTTGACAAGGTCTGGTTTTTGGCTTAGAATGATGTTATCAAACATTAGATCTTCACACGAATCTTGAAAAAGTTTAAAAATTTGATATGAAGACAATATCCTATCATCGAATTCTCAATCGCACATCGAAAATGTATGGCTTTAGGCGATATGCTCTAAATTTTTGAATAAGTTTCCACAGGATTATGATATGAAAAACTCGCGTTTTCAAAACTACTTTAAACTCGTTCTGAAACACAAAATACTACTTGAGTAGTAGACCGGCAAAATAGGCTGCATCACGAAATTTGAATATCGACATCATCAGCACTTTCCATCGTCCATCCTAATGAATAGGTAAGGTATTATACGGTTAACCTTGCCAACCCTTGTTGGTCCAATCGGTTGGTAATTCTCCGACATTTTCAATGCCTAACCCCTTTAAGCAGCCTTTCTATCGACCAAAAATATGGCAGTAGTTTCGCACAAGCCAGTGGGGTACTTTTTACTTTTGGTTGTATTTCCTTCTGGCCCTAAAATAAAGCGCCCATGAATACTACCCCCTTTCGTTCCGTGTTTTATCCGTCCGGCTCCTTAGTAATATTGTATTGTAGTCTTCTCCGAAACGCATCGTCTCCATAAAAACTTACTTTTTGTATATCTATGCCAACAAACTTTCTGTTCTCGTTTTCTATTGTGAATGTGTAATGTGTAGTACCTGTTTCAAAACCCGAGCACTCTACATGAACATTTTCAAACGTACATTGTAATATAGTTGCTGTTATGTTGTGCAGTCTTATTTGCATAACGTTTATTTGTTGGAAAATTGGAAGGATGTTATGAGATCAAAATGCAAACTATGTATTGTATATGTTTGGTTTGTTGTTGCAGTGATGATGGTCGTGTTGCTTGGGCGAAAACGAAAAAGCCAACACACTTAATCCTCCATTGGGATTTGAGGATGTGGAATTGAAGGAAGACGTAAATGTTGAAATGCTCATAGAACTTCATATGCGATGCACTTAACTGAAGTCATCTTGTGAAATCGACTTGTTTAATAATATGAACTACGAACATCATGTGCGTGTTGTGCTTTCAGTTCAAGTACAAATATACATACATAAGTCTATAAGACAAGATTAACCCTTTGGAAAATCCTTTTTAAAGTGTAATAGGTTAGAGATCCAATTGTTGGCTCACTTTATGACAATTGGGGTCAATGAGATAATGATATTAGTTTTGCAAATTATTTGACAACGATATTAGATAAAAAACTTAAACTGAAACTTCAATCATATTCTGTCATTGAAAAATAAAACTTTATATTATTTAATATTGAAAGCGCAACAAGACACTTCCACCATTGCCATAAGTCAATTAGTTGAACAAGGGTATAGTGACTCGAAACAATATTATTTGTTTTATGTGGATCAAAAAATTGATTATAAGCTGTTTAGACATAAATGGAGCTTAAGCTTAAATAAAAAAAACTATTAGCGTGCAAGGAGTTTTGAGTTGTCCGACAATATTGTGTATGGTAATGATATATTTTTTAAATTACAAGAAATACACTTCATTGATATTTTGGCTTCAGAAAGTGAACAAAAATAAAGGTTATTTAAATTAGAAAAGTTTCTTCTCACAGACCGCCTTAACAAAGAAGCATTTCAGGAAACATTTTAGAAACATTTCAGAAATGTTTCTCATTTGTTTTTAACTTCCCATAGGAAGTTATTGTAATGGGTCCGATTAGTCAAATTGAAAATTTTGACATTTCTCGACGTTTCAAGGCCCCTAGAGTAGAAATAAAAGATTTTTAGAACGATGTCTGTGCGTGTGTGTGTAGTTACATACCTTCATACGTCCGTACGTTCGCGACGTTTTTTCGTCGCGTCGTCCATAGTCAAAAACCAGTAGAGATATCGACTTCTAGTAGACTTTGTTACACAGATACAAAAGCAGAAAGATGCAGAAAGGGTTCTCAAGAAAATTGCATGGGTGGTATTTTTACCAAAGAAGTTTAAAAAAAAGGTGAACATTTTGGTCAACCTTAAATATCTCACGAACCAATAACGCTAGACACTTGAATTAAATTTTATAATATATATTGTAACGTGATACCAAACAAGTATAGTTTTGATCAAAAAAACTGGACAAAAATATTTGTCACTTCGAAAACTTTACGATTAAAAAATGATTTTATCTTCAAAATAATTTTGTGCAACGAAGAATAACGTTTTCAACATCTGATAAAATTTTGAGAAAAATCAACAGTTTTTTTTTATAAAAAATAGAAACCTAAAAAAAACATTACTCAAAGTTGATAAAAATTGAATTTAGCCTTGAATATCTTTTCTAAAATTTGAGATTATGGCTTCCAACTTACTTTATCTTATAAGAAATATTGTTTTCAACATTCAGTAAAATTTTGAGAAAAAACGAATTAACAGTTTTATTTTACAAAAAATAAAAACCTAAAACAAAAAATGAATAAAAGTTAGTAAAAATTGATTTTTGATTCAATTAACTTTTCAAAAATTTGAGACATTGGCCTCAAACTAATTTTATTTTTTAACATTCATTATCATTTTGAGAAAAATCGAATTGACAGTTTAAACAAAAAAAAATTAACAAAAGTTGGTAAAAATTGACTTTTTACTTAAATATCTTTTCAAAACTTTGAGATATTGACTTTAAACTAATTTTATCCTATGAGAAATACTGTTTTCAACATTCAGTTAAATTTTGACAAAATTGAATTGACAGAAAGAACCTCTGTACTTTACAGTACGTCCGAAATTGGGCTCAAGGGTAAACTGATGGGCATTCCTAGCATAACGGGTATTACGGTTGAATTGTTCAAGGGGAGGAATGCAACTGGCTATTTAAATAGAGCATTGTTTGAGAAGCAAATGTCTCGGTAAGAGCACGATCTCCTATCATTTTTAGAGCCCTTTTTTCAATTCTATCCAGAAGACTCAAGTACGTTATTGGAGCACCAGCCCAAATATGAGAGTTATACTCGAGTTTGGACGAATAAAAGCTTTGTAAGTTATAGCCAGATCAGAAGAGGTGAAAAACTTCTTGCATCTTCGGAGAAAACCTTAACACTTAGCAGTATTTTTGGCGGTGTCAAATATGTGATCACTCCACAACAAGTGGTTTGTAATGCACATACCTATAGGACTGATAGTTGTTCAGTCTCCTCTATGCAAGTACCACTCATGGAAAGTGGCATTGGGGGAGGGTTACGCTTTTGCGACAGTAGACAGCATTGAGTTTTCGAAGCATTAAATTCTACACGGTTTTTGATGTTACAGTGCTGTCAAGATCAGAATTCAATGAGCTTATCATACGTTGCCGTTGGTAGTTCACATCCGAAGAACAAGGATGAGAATGAGAATCTAAAAACGAATATAAAAAGCTGAGGGTACTGTCATCAGCGAAACAATTTATTGGGTTAGAAGTTTCAGACAAAAGATCATTTATAAAAATAAGGAAGAGCGTCGGAGAGAAAACGGAGCCCTGGGGCACACCAGCGTTTATTTGTGAATATCAGATTTGAACCCGTCCAATACTGCTTAAATTTGAATTGAACGGTCCGAAAGGTAATTTCTAACCCAATAAAGAAGAGATTCATCGATACCAAAAGCACGCATTTTCGATAAGATGCCTCAAATTTCAAAACTCTAAAAAATGTTGAGCGACTTGCGTTTACTCCAATTTTTAACTTTCAATAGGAAGTTATTGTAATCCGTCCGATTTGTCGAATTGAAAATTTTGACATTTCTCGACGTTTCAAGGTCCTTAGAGTCGAAATAAGAGATTTTTCCTACGTCAGTACGTCCGTAAGTTGCGGAAGTTTTTTTCAATAAATAAATTTTGTTATACAGATAATAATGCAGACAAAAATTCACCTCGAATACTTTACGAACAAAAAATGATTTTATCTCCAAAATAACTGTGTGCAAAGAAGAATTGCGTTTTTAACATCTGGTAAAATTTTGAGAAAAATCGAATTGACATTTTTTAACAAAAAATAAAAACCTAAAATAAAATTACTAAAAGTTTGTAAAAATTGATTTTTCACACAAGTATCAAACTTATTTTATTTTTTTAAAAAATATTGTTTTCAACATTCGGTAAAATTTTGGAAAAATCGAATTGAAAGTTTTCTTACAAAAATAAAAACCTAAAAAAATCAACACTAAAACTTTTAAGAAATGCTACTAAAATTGGTAAAAATCGGTTAACGACCAAAAATCTCGTTAACAAAAATAGAATTCGAAATCAAACTATTTTATCATATCCAAAATATTGTTGGTTATTTTTAAATTGTTTAGAATAATTTAACTGATAACTTTTTTAACAAAACTTGAAAACCCACAAACTTTTAAGCAAGACAAAAAGACAGATGGGATGGGAAGTTATCAGTGTGGGTCGCATCCCCGCCTCTTTTTTGTTTTATTTTTGCCCCAGAATCAGAAGAATCTGATGCACACTATAAAATTTATAGTATAGCCTTTAAGCTGCAGTGTTTGTTGTGAATAATTAAAGTTTCATTAAATTTTATCAGCTTCTGCACGTCTGATTAGTTCTTGTTGTCTAAGCACGAGGATTTATCTCTAGAGACCTACCCATTGGTTCTAAAATTTTATATCAGAAATAGAATTTCATCGAAATCACTAAAAGTGTTATTTAATCTATCCAGTACTTGAAAATTGTCGTTGTACCTATTCAGTTGACTCAAAAAAAACACATCTACTTTGCATATGAAGCATTTTACAAGCGGACGAAATACAAAATTTTAACCGATACACTATTGACGATATCAAGGAGGAAAATGTGAACTTTCATAAGTTTAAGCGAAACAACTGAAACAAAAATCATTATATGATATGAGGGTTACAATTTGCCTTCCTGTAAAGATAAATTGCATTTATTTAATGTATGTTTTTTTAGAAGTATTTTATCTTTTTTTTGAAATTAACTTAACACGACCAAAGGTAAAAAGCCCCTAAGGCAGTGCCTGGAAATGAGAAGACAGTGCACACAACCTGAAAATCCATTGCTCAATTCAATAAACAAAACTTTTCACATCAGGCTTGACTTAAATTTATTTATTTAAATTAAGACTCCCACTGATGCCTTTCAGGAATTTTTCATTGTAGTATTATTTACAAAATATTACAAATTCAATAATCAAAACCTCAAAAGACATTCTTCTCCAAATACCAGCAAAAATGTTTTCCTCGTGGTAATATTTTTGCCAAAATTTGTGCGTGGTTTTTCAAATTCAAATAATAATAAATATTAATAAATATAATTGAAACCACAAAACTAAACCAAAATACAACAACCACCGCTGCGCCCTGCGTCGCGTCGTCGTACCGTTAAAGAAGAACAAAAAGACAAATTTCAACAAAAACTTTGTATTATTTAAACAAGCCATCTCATTATCTCAAAAGTAGTTTCAACAACTACTGGCTGAAACTTTTGGGTTCTGGTTCTCGTTGTGCAGGTGAACTACTTGTAGAAGGTACCCATACCTACTATATAAAGTTATTATCAACTTTCAGCTTTCGCTTGTCCTTATAAATAATCTCCTTTGTGTTTTTGTTTAACAATAAACTCATGCATCTTTCTAATATTTATAATACATGTATAAATATAATATCTATCGTAATATATACATTTCTTAATATTCAACGTCGTCGTCTTCGTCTTCGTTTTCGGTGTTCGTTGTCGACGACGACGACGACGCCGACGACGGTTTTCAATGTTGTCATGTCTTTGAAAGTTTCAAACTTCAAATTACCATAGACAAGTTTTTCGGCAATCTTTTATTTCTGCGAACATGCAAAGATTTTAATCTTAAAATTATGCTCATGTTTTAGCAGAGACAAATGCTTTTAAGTAGTAGAAAAGTTTTACCAATTAGTTATGTAGGTCTAGGGGTACCTGTTCTCGTATACCATATATAAAATAATAAATTTTATAATGCATATAAAGAACTAATCAGAACAATTGCAAGATAACCTAACCTACGTTAATTCATTTAATCTTTATAACTTTAAACAGCTTAGATTCCTAATGTGGGGTCAATCTCTAGAGTAAGGTACGCAGTAGCCATCATCGAAGTGATATTTCGCCATAAATTGGTTAAAATAATGTTTTTTGAATGAAACTCCCAAAAAATAGAAGTACTTTGCTCCTGGTAATAATATTGCTCTGTTCTGAAACGGCACTAAATGCCCTTCCAAGGGTGGATGCAGACTTTTAATCAGGGGAGGGGGATGACACGCTTAACATGTAGACGAGTTTTTACTCACCGCTTCAAAATTTTCCTTAATGTTCTGTGGCAGTCACAAATTACACGTTTTAGAATCTCTTTTCACTTCAGTTCATCGACAAGAGCTTGCACTGAAATAGAAGATTATTGAAATCGGTCGATTAGTTCTTGAGAAAACTTAAAAATAAAATAACGGTTTTTTGAGGGGTACTCTTCTGGAGCAATACCAAAATATCTTTTTCTTGTAGAAAGAATCCAAATTAAGAAAAAAAAATAAGAGAAAGTTTTAAAAAATCTATCGGTTCATTTTTGAAAAAAGTAGAATTTTCGATTTTAAACCAAAAAAATTGTATTGGGATTGCTGTTATTTTTCGTATTAAAAAAATGAAAACTAAACACCTTAAGCTAATCGGCTAAAAACCTTAATTTCGATCGGCACAATGGTTTAGGCTGTAGAGACCAGGACAGACAGACAGATGGACGAAATCGGGGGACCCACTTTTTTCGACTTTTCTACCATCGTAATGTCATGTTTGATTCGAATTTTTTTTTCGAATGCAATACTTGCCATATGCATAGTTCCTTTATGACGCAGGAATTTAAAGGCAACTTAATATAAAATTGACGATCTCTTATTCAATATTTATTCTTAAAAACCTGAATATTTGTTGTTTTTCTTAGAAACAAATTTTATGAAAATAATTTAAAGCATTACTAAAGTTACAAAAAATTTAGTTGTTTTTGACAGCAAACCACTTTTTCGTGAATGTCGTTAAATTACTAACAAATCTTTTATTATACAACTTAACATGGTATAAGCGTTATGGCTCATATGACCCCCCCCCCCCTGGATCGTCCATTGGTCAAAATTTGATGAATTTGTGCTAAGTGTTTGGAATAATTTTGGATTTCCGATTCATATTATGTTCTTGGTCCAGTCCTCAGTTAAAAGTGGTACTTTTGGCAAAAAAAAAATAATGTGGGTCATATCCATTAACTCAATACGATTAGTTTTGAATTGAAGGGAATAGCCTTCCAATCATCAGACCTGCTTCAAATTCACAAGATTCCGCTTCAAAAATAAGACCCATAACTAGTGTTTATTTTAGTTTGGCGACTATGAAGCAGTTCAGTAAGGTAGGGTTACCCCCTTTTTTTAAAATATCAAAGTAAAACAAATTTTTTTGAATGTTTTTCTTTCCACAACTAATTAACAACAAATAATCTTCTATTAATTGCATACTTAGTTTTCCCAAAGACAAAAAGAGTAAGAGGTAACTTGATATCAACCAAGCACTACATACAACTATTTTTTAAATCGTTGATCCAGAAATGTGTTTTTTCCTTAACTAACACAATTAACTCCATGCTCAGTTTTTTAAATTTCGAAAAATGTAGTGATAACTTGACAGTCGTAATTATCTTAACTTTGAGGATCAACACCAGGTGATTCGAGCATTGATCATGGCCCTATCGATCCAAAACAATGGATCGAGAACCAAAATGTTGAGGTGTTGGGATTGCCTCCATACTTACCGCACAACGACATAATTGAAAATGTGTGGGCACTTCTTTTTCCTAAGGTGTATGAGTCGCGGAGACAATATGAAGAAAAGAGTCGGGATGCG
Source organism: Eupeodes luniger (assembly GCA_951509635.1). Taxonomy (NCBI): domain Eukaryota; kingdom Metazoa; phylum Arthropoda; class Insecta; order Diptera; family Syrphidae; genus Eupeodes; species Eupeodes luniger. Next base: position 89,255,015 of record OX608074.1, read on the forward strand.
TCCCATACTGATAACTTGCCATCCCTTCTGTTGATTTGAATTTGCTTAAAACTTTAGCAAAATATTCATAACAACATTTTGTTTAAGGCAAATAATTTGAAGTCAATATCTTTCCAATACTTGAGTCGAAAACCATTTCTTATCAGTTTTTTGTTGTTTTTGTAGGTTTTCGTGTGTTGTTATAAAATTTATCAGTTGAATATTTGAAAAAATTACCAGCAATATTTTGTATATGATGAAATGGTTTGATTTCGAGATCTATTTTTGCGAACGAAATTTTAACAATTTTTAATTTAAGAAGCATTTCTTGAAAGTTTTTACTTCTTATACCTTTAATAAAGAAATGGGTGAAGAAGTTAGAAGAGACGGGATCTACACTAACTGCTGGAACACAATGCAAAATCGGAGCCGGAGTCGTAACTGGAGTCGGAAAAGTTGTCGTACGTTTCACAAAAAGTACGCACACAATGTGGCGTACGGCTTTTTGATGTTATTTGGTATATTTGCAGTTTACAACCACATCAAATTTCACAGAAAATATTTTTTTGTTCACTTTAATTTCTTATTTAAATATTTTTCCACTTTTTTATTGAAAAACTATTTAAAAAAAATATAATCACGAAGTTATTCACTTCAAAAATGGAAACGTCACATGTGTCGTACGTCAAAGTTAAAAGTTGGTCAACTCTTCCGACTCCGGCTGCGGCTCCGATTCCAGTTGCGTCGCGTTGTGTTCGTACATTTGCATTTGCGTACATTGAATACTTTGACAGCTATTCCAGTTACGACTCCGACTCCGGCTCCGACAGCATTGTGTTCTAGCAGTAAATGTGAAACAAATCGGCGGCGGCCCGCGGACTTCTCGGAGCGAAGAGAACATGCAGCTAGTTTCTGCTTCTGTTCGACGTGATCCAAATTTATCGACGCGTAAACGTTCGGCTGAATTAGGATTATCCTGCACATCATTACGCCGTATTTTGAAATTAGATTTGAAATTACATCCATATAAGATCCGGGTAGTGCAAGAACTAAACCCTAATGATTTAAATTTGCGTAAGTCATATGCCGAAACAATGTTAACTCCAATCAGTAATTTTGACAACATCTTATTCTCTGACGAAGCCCATTTCCACCTAAATGGACATGTAAACAAACAGAATTGCAGGTATTGGAGCAGCGAAAATCCTAAAGCTAAACATGAGAGGCCACTTCACTCTCCTAAGGTAACTGTATGGGCTGCAATTTCAGCAAAAGGAATCATCGGACCTTACTTTTTTGAAGATTCTCGAGGCCGTTCAGTTACTGTTAATTCTACCGAGTATGTAAAAATGTTACGGGAGTTCTTAGCACCAATGCTACTGGAATTTGCTGGCTATAATCGTAACACATGGTTTCAACAAGATGGAGCCACATGTCACACATCGAACGAGTCCTTGCCGGTGGTCAAAGAAATGTTTCCGGAAAAGCTGATTTCCAGACGAGGTGACATCCCATGGCCACCCAGAAGTCTAGATCTATCCCCAGCAGACTTCTTTTTATGGGGTTATTTAAAGAGTCGTGTCTACATTGATAAACCGAATACACTCCGTCAAATTAAAGAAAAAATCATCGAAGAGATGTCGGTGATCTCGCGGTCTCTTTGCAGAAGAGTATTCGAAAACTTCAGGACTCGCTTAGATGAGTGCAAAAACCGAAGCAGTGGTCATTTAGACGATATAATTTTTAAAAAATAAATTACAACTTGTAGTGTATGCGTAAGCTAAACTACATTACTTAATCTAAGTCTAACACAGGTACTCTCACTACACCGGCTTAGAGAGAGATACCTGTCACTGTCTCGAGCGCATGTGTGTACACACAAAGTCAGTCGGTGATCGAGTCTTGTGGTGTGCGGACACATTGCGTTGGCGAGCCTGTGAACATTACAAGTGGCGACGAGGGAAAACAACTATTAAGAATAATTATTTATTTATGTGAGTGATAATATTTAATAAAAAAATGCATGTGTTAAAATATTTAATATAAAATCTTGAAAAAAAATTGTGCGTGCGTAGTTTGATTTTATTTGTGCAAGTTTTAACTTGTTGGACAGGTTGATTTATTTTTTGTTCTTTGTTTGTTTGTGTTTTGTGCATGCGAATGGTCTATAAAATTTAAATGTTTGTGAGTTTTATTTATTTGTGTTAAAATTATAAAGTTTTCTTGAACTTAAAAAAAAAAAATCTTAAATTAAAAATAAACAAAAAAAAAAAAATTTAAATTGTAGCTACAAGGGATTTGATAATTCCCTCCATTAAATTGGAAAATTAAGTTAGAGTACCTTACTAAAAGAAGGAATGGAATGAGCTAATTTCCTGCATTTGATTGCAAAAGCGCGGGTTAAATACCCACCAAAATTAAGAACATGAATAAAGTAAGCAAGTAAGAGAAGAGTATTTGGAATTTATTAGCTTCCGTAAATAAAAATATAAAGAATTTTGGTTACAAAACCTACATTAGATTGTAAAAAGAATAAATAAATAAAAATAGAAATTGAATAGCAATAGGCACGATATTTGCATTTGGAATGCATTAGCTTCCTTAAATAACAATATTAAAGTTTGGTTACAGAACCTACATTAGATTGTAAAAAAAAAAAAGAAAAAACATAGTAAAACAAAAATGAAATAGAAATTCAAATAGGCACGACATTTGGGTAAATGTGTACATTCACTTAAATGAAAATAGTCTTTGAGTGAAATGACAAGACAAAAAAAATAATAAAAAGAGCAAATTCTTAAGCTCTGTAAAGCGCTCACATTCCACTTATAATCATTAATGCTTGTTTACTCATTTGCATGCAGCATGAGCTAAAGGGGAAGAATTATAGAATATGTTTGATGGATTTGAGAAGAAAACAAATCATTTTTTTTTACAGCACATATCATACTACTCCACTGATAATAGAAATGGCAAACACCTTGCCAACATTGGAAGGTTTTTCTTTGGATGGAGATAGTACATCAGTTGGGTTGAGATGGGAGAGATATAAGAGAGCTTTTGATATTTATTTGGAAGCGGCAACAATTGAATCTTCTGTAAAAAAAAGGGCAACTCTCTTACACTTTGGTGGTTTGGGTCTGCAAGAGGTTTTTTACAATCTCCCAGGTGCTAATATTGAGAGCACCGCTGATAATGATGTATTTTCGGTTGCTATACAGAAGCTATATGAATATTTTTCCCCAAAGCAAAGCAAAGTATATGAAAGGCACGTTTTTAGACTTCTCAGGCAAGAGGAAGGGGAGAAGTTTGAGAAATTCTTGCTTCGATTAAGAGATCAGGCTAGCAAATGTGGGTTTCAAAATTTAGATGATAACTTAATCGACCAAATCACTGAAAAATGTACCTCGGACGATCTCAGGAAAAAAATATTGACAACTGGCGATAGTATGACGATAGACAAAATTCTAATAGAAGCAAAAACGCAGGAGGCTGTAAGCCACCAATTAGAAGGTTATGGGAACAAAATCAAATCAGAAGGGGTAAACGTTATCACAAATAAGAGAAACGACACGAAAGCAGGAGAAAAATCCGGAAGCAAAATCCAAAGAGATAACGAAAAATCATGTGGGAGGTGTGGTAATAAGAGGCATTTTTCTCAAGATCCAAAATGTCCTGCTAGGGATAAGAAATGTCACACCTGTGGCCGCATTGGGCATTTTCGCCAATATTGCAAATCTCAGGTTGGGCAAAAACGAAAATTTCAGGGTTCTCGGAGGCATGGTGATGGCCCTAGTTTTAAAAGAACGAGAGATACAATGGATAAAATGAACTACGTTGAAGACGAAAAAACTGAGGTGGATTACGTTTTCCATATCGACGATGATGCTTCCATTGAATGTTTTGTAGGTGGCATAAAAACGAAAATGTTAGTTGATTCGGGATGTAGGTTAAATTTGTTGACAGACAAAACCTGGGAATGTCTTAAAGCTAAAAAAATACACGTTTACAGCCAAGTCAAAAATCCAAAAAAAGTATTCCTTGCGTATGGTAGCCACACCCCTTTAGACGTTAAAGGATCATTTGAAGCCAACATTAAAGTCCATGGTAAAGAACAACAAGCTACATTTTACGTTATTACGGGTGGAACAAAGGACTTACTAGGAAAGGATACCGCAGTTTCATTAGGAGTTTTAAAAATAGGGATCGAAGTAAATCAAATTACGAGTAACACAAATCCTTTCCCGAAGTTTAAAAATGTGTTAGTTACAATCCCCATTGACAATTCAGTCAATGCTGTTTCACAGCCATGCAGGAGAATACCCATTCCTTTAGAAACGCTAGTAGAAAAAAAATTACAAGAGTTATTAGATTACGATATCATCGAAGAAGTACACGAGCCATCAAAGTGGGTATCTCCTATAGTTCCAATACTTAAAAAAAACGGTGAGCTGCGTCTTTGTATAGATATGAGGAGGGCAAATGCTGCCATTATGCGAGAAAATCATCCCTTACCAACAATGACCCAGATGCTGCCTAAATTTCGAGAAGCTTGCTTGTTTAGCAAGCTTGACATCAAAAATGCGTTTCACCAAATTGAACTTCATCCCCACTCGAGACATATAACGACTTTCATAACAATGAAAGGTCTTTTTCGTTACAAAAGATTAATGTTTGGTATTAATTGCGCTCCAGAAATTTTCCAAAAAATACTTGAGAAACTATTGATAGGGTGTGAGGGCGTCATTATTTTTATAGATGATATTTTAGTTTTCGCAAAAAATGACAGTGAACACAATATAAGACTAAAAAACGTGTTGAGGGTCTTAAATGAAAACAACGTTCTCTTAAACGAAAACAAATGCATCTATAAGGTAAAACGTATTCAATTTCTGGGCCACGAACTTACACCGGAAGGTATCAAGCCTTTAGAAAAATATGTTGAAAGCATTACAAAATTTAGAGCTCCGAAAACACTCGAAGAGCTACAAAGCTTTTTAGGATTGGTAAACTTTATTGGCAAATGGATACCGAATCTTGCCACTGCAACTGAACCTCTCAAACAACTTTTAAGAAAGAAATTAGGAAAAAATGCTAACTTAGATAGGTTTTGGTTGAAGGAACAAAATTTGGCCTTTTCGAAATTAAAAACCACTTTATCGAAGATCCAGTCATTGGGATACTATAACGTTAACGATAAAACGCAGGTAGTTGCTGATGCTAGTCCGGTTGGATTGGGAGCTGTGCTAACGCAAATAAATTCCAAGGGTCCCAAAATCATAGCATACGGAAATAGAACATTGACAGATTGTGAACGACGGTACAGTCAAACTGAAAAGGAAGCGCTTGCCCTTGTGTGGGCAGTAGAACATTTTGACATCTACCTTTTTGGAAAAGAGTTTGACCTCATCACTGACCATAAGCCCCTAGAAATAATTTTCGGTCCAAAATCAAAACCTTGCGCTCGCATCGAGAGATGGGTATTAAGACTCCAAGCGTACAAATTCAAACCTATCTATAAGCCCGGAAAGATGAATATTGCCGATCCGTTGTCGCGCTTATGCGTTTATCCTGATTCAACACCAATTGGAGTAGATACACATGTTTACCAAATAGTCGAGCATTCACGACCACTCGCAATTTCTTTGAAAGAGATAATGATGTGCTCCGAAAATGATCCCGATACGAAAGCCGTTCGAAAGGGCATTTATGATAAAGAATGGGATCGATCTGTACATGGATACAAAATTTTCGAAAACGAATTATGTTTTTACGAAAACATATTGTTGAGAGGAAATAAAATAGTTATTCCAAGAAAACTAAGAAATGAAGTGTTAAAAGCAGCCCATGAAGGTCACCCGGGTATGGTTGCGATGAAAGGGAGGTTGAGAGCGAAAGTCTGGTGGCCTCGCATAGATAAGGTTGTCGAAAGCTTAGTGAAATCGTGTAAAGGTTGCACCTTGGTGAGTATGCCAAACCCCCCGTTTCCCGTAAAAAGACGAGATTTACCTACGGCTCCTTGGGTGGACATCGCGATGGACCTTTTAGGCCCCCTTCCCACTGGCGAATATTTATTTGTGGTAATAGATTACTATAGCCGGTACAAAGAGATCAAAATTACAAAAATAATAACCAGTTCCCAAATAATGACGATGCTTAAGGAGATGTTTAGTAGATTAGGCTTCCCAGTATCCATCACGGCTGATAATGGCAAGCAGTTTGTCAGCGAAGAATTTAAATCCTTTTGCAAGGAATGCAACATCAAACTTTTTAGCACAATTCCATACTGGCCCCAACAGAATGGAGAGGTCGAAAGACAGAATCGGGATATTCTAAAACGGTTAAGAATCTGCAAACTTGAAAAAAAAGACATGAAAGAAAGCTTATGGGAATATCTCATGATGTTTAATAGTACGCCCAATTCCTCGACTGGTAAGACACCATCAGAGCTCTTCTTCAACAGACTAAATAGGGACAAAATTCCTTCTCTGGAAGCTATAGGCTATCAAGTTGAAGACTCAGAAACTAGAGATAGGGACAAAGAACAAAAAGAGAAAGGAAAGGAATACGCCGATAAAAAAAGAAGGGCTACTGAAAGTACTATATCACAAGGCGATAAAGTCTACATAAAAGTAATGGAAAAACAAAATAAACTGAGCACAAATTTTGATCCAACACCTCATACTGTTGAAAGTTTAAAAGATGGGGATACAATCGTGAGAAATGATGAAACTGGACAAAAATATAGAAGAAACATAGTTCATTTAAAAAAAGTAGAAGGAGTATGGAAATCTGTTCAAGAGAGCGAAGACAATGTCGACTCTGAATCGGAATAATTTCAGGTCTAGTTTGTTTTTCTATTATTTATTTTGAATTCCCTTAATTTTTTCAAATTACTTTGTTAAAAAAAAAAAAAAAAAGAAAAAAAAATCAATGAAAATGTGAATTTTGTTCCAAATCAAAGCTCAATATTCTTCAGTTAAAAAAAAAAAAAAAAAAATGTAAGGGTTAAAGCTAGTTTTTATTGAGTAAAAACTATAGAATTTAATGGATTACATACTAAATGTTAAACTTTGTAAATTTTGGATAACAAATTTTTGTAAAAAAAAAAAAATATATATATTAATAAAGAAAATGTGGCGATTAAAGGTAAGCTTTATTTCGTTAAGGATTTTGACTTTATATTCAATATTTTTTATTAAAACAAGATACAGATGTAGTGTATGCGTAAGCTAAACTACATTACTTAATCTAAGTCTAACACAGGTACTCTCACTACACCGGCTTAGAGAGAGATACCTGTCACTGTCTCGAGCGCATGTGTGTACACACAAAGTCAGTCGGTGATCGAGTCTTGTGGTGTGCGGACACATTGCGTTGGCGAGCCTGTGAACATTACACAACTAATTAGCTTTCTCGTAAATAAACGATTTCTAAAATATGTTAAATGGTTTTTTTTATACGGTTTTTTCAAATGTTAACTAATTCATGGCCCACCCTGTATAAACAATTACAGATTGGATTTTTAGCGTTATTCTTCCTTGCATACAATTATTTTGAAGATAAAATCATTTCTTGTTAGTAAAATATTGGAAGTGACAGATGTTTTTTTTCAGTTTTTGTTTTTTTTTAAATTTTTTAACAAAGTTTATTTGAAGTCGATATCTGTACTGGTTCTTGAGAAATGGACGACGAAAAAAGCTTACCAAGCGTAAAGACGTACGAAGTTAACAAGGAGTCATTAGTCGAAGGAATTTAAAAATCGTGGTCAGAAATTTCACTGCAAAAAAATGAAGATTTTTAGCCGATTCGTGGTAGGCGTTTCTTTCATTTTATGTATTTTAATAAGTTCTTAATAACTACTTTTTTAAAAAAAAGTTTTTTTTTGAGAAATCAAATGGCGTTTAAATAATTGAAAACAAACTTTTTTACGGGTACATTTTATAATACAGGATATATTTTAAAACAGACTATTTGGATGCATGATCAGGTTCGTGCGACCCAGTCGTGCATTTTATTTTTTAAGTTATTTCGAATTATACTTTTCTTCTTATGTTGAATTAATTGAATTGTTATAAATCATATTCGGACAAAAACAACCACCACCTTTGCCAGACTTGTCACTATACTAAGGTTATTCCTTAATAAATGTATGTAGTTTTTGAAATGTTTTGGTTGAATTTCCTAAGTTATATTTTTACCTGTCTCATTTTTGGAAGTTCTTTCCAGTTTTACTCGTTCAAACTCTCCTTTTAATTATGGCGGACACACAGTACAAAAACGGATGTACTGGTGCACAGACTTAAATCATCAATCCTTTTCTTAAAAAATAAATAAATTTAAAATTCAAGTTGATTTCATGAAAAGACAGCAAAATTTTATATGGCAATAAATTACATCAGCTTTAAATTTGACTCACTTTCATTTAGTGTGATGTTCATTTTTAATTTCATTTTCTTTCTCTTCTTTTTTCAGATTTTTTTTCATCTTTTTGGTTGAAAACAAAAATGCAAATAAAATCCATCTTCAAAAAACTAAAATACTTTTTATTCTCTTCTAAAGAAAATTCAAACAAAATGAATATTAACGAAATGCTGTAAAATGTACATAGGTTTACATTAAAAGTGAAAAATGCAAATTGGTACTTTTAAGCCCAACAACTACTCCCTATTTAGTATTCAGTAAAATATATTCCTTAAAACTACGGATTTAACAGCTGGGAAACATTTGTTGAAATGTTTTTTAAATCTTTGTATCTATTTAATTTTACTGGAGTTTTTGAAGTCAAACAAAATGTCAATTAAATTATTCTAAATTGTTATTTGTAAAGTTTTTTGGCGATGATACATAAAAGATATTTGACCAATTATGGCTTTAATTCGTAAAAAAAAGTAAAGGACTCAATTTTTGATGTGAAGTTTCTTTTAGTTGTTGAACAAACCCTGGATGGATATTATTTGCAATTAATTTTAACGTTTAGGTATTCTCTGGTGGTTATATCTGAATTTTTAGCAAAATCTTAAAAATGCATATTGTCCGTAACAATAAATAAATTTTAATATGGCAGACTATATTATAATCTAGTATTAGAAGTCAAAGCCACTTTCCCAAAAAGTTTTATTTTTGTAGTGATCTATACTTACACGTGTTGCATCGTTAAATTTTACTTTTATTATTTGAACAAACTCAACTTGTATGGAAAATTGGTTATAAATTTTGAAATTGTATGATTTGGTCTCCAAGTGCGCTAGTTTTTGTTACCTTTTACATTTGCACATATATTGATGGATAAAAGAAGGGTAATATTTTAAGTTATAAAGTTTTATTATCGGTTCCATTGTTTAAATACATTTTAGGAGACTTTAGTAAAGAAAAACCTTAAATATTAATGGTTTTTGCAGCGGTGTTCATATGCATCCGTAAATGCAGCACACACTAAAGGGGCTTTGAATACCCTTTAAATAAACAGACACAATACGTGTGTTGAGTGTTAAAATAAATTAAACATTTGGTTTGTACTAGATAGGTTGTGATATGAGCTTTTAAAATTATCGACTTCTGGCCTTTGTATACGTAACATTAACATAGTCAGAAGACTATTTAACTCAAGCTCCATATTTTTCTCAGTAATAATTCTGGTGCTACTTAACAACTTTTAGGTGAATTTATGTTTCTCAATTTCATAACAGCCGCTTTTTTTTTAATACAAGCTTCCTAGGAATTAAAATGTAAAAGTTAAGGAGACCGTCAAACCCGGCCCCGGCCTGCCTATTTAATTATAACATTTATCTTTAAACTCGTTTTCCCAAAAGTAGTGTTTTTCAAAACTGTTGGCACGATTTTGACGAAACTATAGAAGATATCCTAAAGCTTTTTTCAAAAAAAAAATTTGGAATTTTTACAATCTTTTTAAGATTGAAAAACATGGTCAAAAAATGTAATTTTTTTTTTCAAATCGCTGCCATTTTGTGAAATTTTCAAATATTCAAAAAAGCTTGTGTCTAGACCTAATCAACGTTCTAAAAATTAAGTTAAAACATTTTTTATTGTTGTTTCAAGGTTCTGAAGCTGAGATATCGTGTCAGCCGTTTAAATCCGTCGCACCGGCAGTAGTGCATTCAACAACGTGTCAAGGGCAAATTTTATAAAAAAAAGAGGCTGGGATGCGACCCACACTGATAACTTCTGTCTGTTGACGTCTGTTGATTTGTCTTGCTTAAAAGTTTGTCTATATGTATCATTTTTTACAAAATTTGCATACTATTTTTTGTAGATTTTATTTTTTTATGGAAAAACGGACTGTTGGATTATTATAAAAAAAATTACTGAATATCGAAAACAATATTCAATTTTTAGTTTTTGAAAAGCTTTTTGAGTCGAAAGTAAATTTTGACCAAGTTTAAGTATTGTTTTTTTTAGGTTTTTATTTTTTGTAAAAAAAACTGTCAATTCGATTTTTCTCAAAATTTTTCCTAATGTTGGAAACAATATTTCTTATAAGTTAAAATTAGTTAGATGCCATTATCTCAAATTTTTGAAAAGATATTTGAGTCGAAAATAAATTTTTACCAACTTTTGTTAAATTTTTTTTTAGGTTTTTAATTTTTTGTACAAAAACTGTCAATTCGATTTTTTTCAAAATTTTATTGAATGATGAAAACAATATTTTTTTAAAGGTTAAAGTAGCTTAATGCCAATATCTCAAAGTTTTGAAAAGATATTTGAGTCGAAAATCAATTTTTACCACCTTTACCACCTTAGGTTATTGTTTGTAAAAAAAACTGTCAATTCGATTTTTTTCAAATTTTTACTGAATGTTGAAAACAATATTTCTTATAAGAATAAATATGTGTGAAGCCTTAAGCTCAAGTTTTTGAAAAGATATTTGAGTCGAAATTCAATCTTTACCAACTTTGAGTAATGTTTTTTTAGGTTTTTATTTTTTATAAAAAAAACTGTCAATAAGATTTTTCTCAAAATTTTATCAGATGTCAAAAACATTATTCTTCGTTGTACAAAATTGTTTTGAAGATGAAATCATATTTTGGTCGTAAAATTTTCGAGGTGACAATTTTTTTTTCATTTTTTTTGATTTATATAAAAACCGTTAATTGGATTTTTTTTCAAAAATTTACTTGTTTTGTATTACGTTACAATATATAATATAAAATTTAATTTAATTCAAGTCTCTAGCGTCATTGGTTCATGAGATATTTAGGGTTAACCAAAATTTTCACCTTTTTTTTAAACTTATATGGTACAAAAAACCACCCACGCAATTTTCTTGAGAGCCCTTTCTGCATCTTTCTGCCTTATTGTCTGTATAACAAAATTCATTTGAAGTCGATATCTCTTCCGGTTCTTGAGCTATGGACGACGAAAAAAACGTCGCGAACGTACGTACACACGGACGCACAGACATCTTTCTAAAAATCTTTTATATCGACTCTAGGGACCTTGAAACGTCGAGAAATGTCAAAATTTTCAATTTGACAAATCGGACCCATTACAATAACTTCCTATGGGAAGTTAAAAATCATCTTCTTTTTTTTGTTTTTTTTTTATTAATGTTCAAGAATTGTATAATCAAATACAAAAAAATTTGTTCAAATATCATGTGTGAAATTTAAGCGCGAAGGTAGACGACCTCCTAAAGCGACACAACTTTTATTCCTAACCAGTTCCAGTCTATTCGATTTTAATTTTCACTACAAAAGAAGGAGTTTAATCCGCATCTGAAGAAAAAGAAACCTTTAAAAGACTTTCTTTTGGCACTTGATTTAAATAATAACACTTTATTATTTTAATGATTGGCCAAAGGATTATTATAAAATAAGGAAATTCTATAAAATTGACTAAGTATAGATAAACAGTGTATTTTCATATCACATATTATTACATACTAAAAGAAGGTTTTCCCATTAAAGTTTCATAACAACTAAATTTATAGAGTAAACCAACCTTTTGTCTGGCATCCACAAGTGAGTAATATTCTACACCAAGGACCTTTCGATGCTTAATAGTCAAGGAAACTTATATAGGAGAAGGACATGCCATTTCCTTACACATATTGCCGGGCTTAATTTTTCATATCATTTCTAGTATTCTTAAGGGTTTTAATAGGAACCTACTGAATATTGGTGATAATATAATTATTATCTATTATTCATTGGAATCTTTAATTAAAAACTTAACTGAACTAATAATTGAGTTTTTTTGTTGTTGAAAGATTATGCTGATAGGTTATTATTCATAACGTGTCGACCCGGGACCACTAAGGATAATGGATGCTAAGGAAGGTATGTAAATAAGATTATCCATATGTATGGCATATTCAGATTGAATGTAAAGGTATGTACCCATGAGGCAGAAAGGTTGTGAACATTTTGATAATTTCCATTTTTTTAAATTACTGGATACATATGTTTTTTTATGTAGATCCTTGAAAAAGAAAAACGTTTAACTGCGATGAGAAATTTAACAAAATATTATAAATATAATAACAATAAGTTCAACACTCACATGTAAAAGTACATAAAAAAAACTTCATAGGCAGATCCTTTTTATAGGATTTTCCAATAAGAGGTTTTATTTTGATATTAAACAAATTAGAAGTGTTTTAAATAAATTAAAAAATATTGATTGTAATGGAAAAATGTGAAATTTTTAATAGAAGAGGATATTAAACAAATGGCCGCAACGGTTACGATAGCAGCACCATATAACGGGTTATTCATTTTGCGGTTTCAAAAGTATAGGGCTGGAATTCGAAATCTGTTAAACTTGTCAAACCAATTTGTTTGTTCAGTTGAAAGTCTGACATTTACGAAAATGGATAGCTTAATTATCGCACAACGCATAAAAATTGTTACTATAAAAATGTTGATTCTGCCACAGACACATATCATGCTTTAAGAGGAGATTATGATTTACATAATCGCCCAACTATGCAAGCAATTAATTGGCAAAATTGTGAAGAAATTCGAATAGACTTTATTGGTTATAGATACTGTAAGGCCTGTGCATCATTGTTTTGCTCGTACCACTGAAAATATCGCTGCTGTAAGTGATAGTGTTGCCGAATACCCGTCATTCTTAGGAATAAGCACTGTCTTACGGCACATTATGGCATATTTTGCCAGTCCAGCTCACACAACAACTAAAGCCAGCTGACCATTCACAACGTGCGTCGTAGAAAAGTCGAATGAGTGCTTGAACAACAGGTGGTGCACGGCGATTTTTCGAACAAAATTTTCTTCAGCGACAAAGCACATTTTTCACTCGGTGCGTATGTTAATAAACAAAATTGTCGTATGTGGGGTTCTGAGATTCCTCAAGTAATTGAAGAGAGGCCATTACATCCAGAAAAAAGTCACTGTTTGGTGCCTTCTATGGTTCGGAGGTTTGATTGGACCTTACTTCTTCGAAAACGACAATGGGACGACTGTCACCGTCAATTCTCAGCGTAATGGTCAAATGATAACCGACTTTTTTGTAGCTGCTTTTGAAAAATGCGACTTGGATGGGATTTCAACAAAGACGGTGCCACATAAAACACAACTCGAGTGAATATGGCTTTATTGCAAGAGACATTTCCTGGTCGCGTAATTTTTCTTCTTGGTGAAATCAACCGGCTACCAAAATTATGCGATTTGACACCGCTGGACTTTTTTTTGGGGCTACCCGAAAGACCGTGTTTATGCAGATAAACCTTTAAAAAACGGACTGTTGGGTTTTTATAAAAAAATTACTGAATATCGAAAACAATATTTTCTGTGAAATAAAATAAGTTTGAAGCCAATATTTGTAAGTTTTGAAAAGCTACTTGAGTCGAAAGTAAATTTTTACGAAGTTAGTATTGTTTTTTTTTTTTAGGTTTTTCAGATTTTTTCTTTTTAGATTTTTCTCAAAATTTTACCGACTGTTGAAAACAATATTTCTTATAAGATAAAATTAGTTGGAAGCCATTATCTCAAATTTTTGAAAAGATATTTGAGTCGAAATTCAATTTTTAATACCTTTTATACATTTTTTTTTAGGTTTTTATTTTTTTTTTAAAAACTGTCAATTCGATTTTTCTCAAAGTTTTTCTGAATGTTGAAAACAATATTTCTTATAAGTTAAAATAAGTAAGAAGCCATTATCTCAAATTTTTGAAAAGATATTTGAGTCGAAAATCAATTTTTACCAACTTTTGTTAATTTTTTTTTCGGTTTTTAATTTTTTGTAAAAAAAACTGTCAATAAGATTTTTTTCAAAATTTTACTGAATGTTGACAACAATATTTTTTGAAAGATAAAAGTAGTTTAAAGCCAACATCTCAAAGTTTTGAAAAGATATTTGAGTCGAAATTCAATTTTTACCAACTTTGAGTAATGTTTTTTTTTAGGTTTTTATTTTTTATAAAAAAAACTGTCAATTTGATTTTTTTCAAAATTTTATCAGACGTCAAAAACATTATTTTTCGTTGCACAAAATTGTTTTGGAGACGAAATCATATTTGAGTCGTAAAATTTTCGAGGTTTCAGTTATTTTGATTTATAAAAAAACCGTTAATTGGATTTTTTTCCAGAAACATAATTGTTTGTATCACGTTACAATATATAATATAAAATTTAATTCAGGTCTCTAGCGTCATTGGTTCATGATAAATTTAGGTTTAACCAAAATTTTCACCTTTTTTTTTAAACTGCTATAGTAAAAAAAAACAACCCACGCAATTTTCTTGAGAGCCCTTTCTGCATCTTTCTGCCTTATTATCTGTATAACAAAATTTATTTGAAGTCGATATCTCTTCTGGTTCTTGAACTATGGACAACGAAAAAAACGTCGCGAACGTACAGACGTACGGACGAACGGACGTACGAACGTACGTACACACGCACGCACAGACATCTTTCTAAAAATCTTTTATTTCGACTCTAGGGACCTTGAAACGTCGAGAATTGTCAAAATTTTCAATTCGACAAATCGGATCGATTACCATAACCTCCTATGGGAAATCATTATATTTAAAGACGGAAAACAGCTTTTGCGTAAGTCAAAATCTTATCACTACTTACTATATTATTGATATGTAAAACTCACATTAAATTATTTTTTTTGTATATGATGTTAAGTTCTTCAAAAATTAAAAATTGTATAAATACTTTTTCAATTGAGTTATTGATAAAGCCAAAAGGTAAAATTAGATGTCTTAAATCAATTCTAGATTTTAACATTCACATAAATTATACAAAAGAATGTCTTTCAGGTCAGTTTGGTTTTTAAGAAAAAACTACATCTTTTTTTCAAACATCAACATCATTCAATAAAAAACTGTCAATATCAATTGTAATTGTATCCAATTTCTAAATTCAAGCGAACGGTATACATTGACTTAAAATAAAATTCCAAATAAATAAATTTGTCAACAAAACATCCAGAAAATAACTTTATACAATATCAAAGACTAAATAAAATATTTTTGTCATTGGAAAATTGTCGTGTTAACAGAATTTCAATCACACTAATTCTAAAAAAATCTTTCTCTTTATGTTTCCATATATTTTAAAATCTGTATTTTAAGTCAGATATTTAAACACTTTTTATTTTAACAAATAAATTAAATAAACCGTTTGCCATAAGGTAAACTTTTCATCTCTGAACGTGGTTGACGTAAAAATAACTTGATATTCGACAACACCATTTCAGCAATATCTGAAAATATGCATTCGCCTTCATTTTTGTACACTCGAGTCACATTCTCAGATGAGATATACTCGTATGTATGTACATATGTAAGTATTTTGGTGTCAATTCAATTTTTTGTCAATATTAACTTGTGTCCTTTTTTTCCTGCGAGACAGATACTTGGTGAGTACAGCAAAACAAAAAATAAAAAAACAACATGAATATTGGAAACAAAATTTCGTACATTCGAACTTGTTGCAATCAAACGAAATGAAATTTTACAGTTGAATGGCAGACATTTTTTTTAATGTTTGTTATATAGACGACATACAACAAAAATGCTTTAACCGATAAATGTTGGGTATGTAGCATAAAAACAGTTCTTATGAATGATTCAGAACACTTTATTAACTGTCGTGGTTTTTGAGGTCTGTCAATTTTTCAAAATAAAATTAGTTTTCGAAGAACACCTGGAAAGTGAGCTTTAACTTCTAAATATGGGGGAAGGTACTCACAATTCTTATACTTCAAATTGTAAGTCTACATCCTTGCATACTTGCAACCGAATGTGAATTTAAGCTAACAGGAAGCATAGCTTTTTTTAAAAGGTAGAAGCTATACTGCATTTTTGAGTGGAAAAATATTAACTATGTACAATTTATTGCTGGAAAAACTCAATACTATCTCCTGACATTAAAGCGAAACTTTAACACAGCTATCCATGAGTGGCACTTGAATCGAGAAAACTAATCAACTTTCAGTACTCGGTATAAGTATATCAGAGGTCTCCTTTTAGGGAATAATCACATATTCTTCATTTCCAAAAATGATGTCAAGTGTTCACAATTTCTTCGACAGTGGAAGAAATTGTAGCCCCAGATCAGAGGCAAAAATTTGCAAGACCTTCATTCGTCAAAAATTTGATTAAAATCACAAATTTGTGCAGGTGTTCCTATGAAAAGTTTGAGTCTTTTGAATTATTATTATTAACTTTCCATAGGAAGTTATTGTAATCGGTCCGATTTGTCGAATTGAAAATTTTGACATTTTTAGACGTTTCAAGGCCTTAAGAGTTGAAATAAAGATTTTTAGAGAGATGTCTGTGCGTGCGAGTGTACGTTCGTTTGTATACGTCCTTACGTTGGCGAAGTTTTTTTCGTCGTCCATAGCTCAAGAACCAGTGGAGATATTTTGTTATACAGATAATAATACAGAAAGATGCAGATAGGAATCTCAAAAAAATTGAGTTTGTGGTTTTGTTACCATATCAATTAAAAAAAAAAATGCATATTTTGGTTAACCCAAAATATCTCATGAACCAATAATGCTAGCGACTTGAATTAAATATTATATTATATATTGTGACGTGATCCAAAATAAATATATTTTGGAAGAAAAATCAATTAACGGTTTTTTTTTATAAATAAAAAAACTGAAAAAAAAAATATGTCACCTTGAATATTTTACGAACAAAAAATGATTTTATTTCCAAAATAATTGTATGCAACGAGAAATAACGTTTTTGACATCTGGTAAAATTTTGAAAAAAATCGAATTGACAGTTCTTTCACAAAAAATAAAAACCTAAAAAACATTACTAAAAGTTTGTAAAAATGGATTTTCCACTCAAATATCTTTTCAAAAATTAAAAATATAGGCTTCGAACTAATTCTTTATATCTCACAGAAAATATTGTTTTCGACATTAAGTCATTTTTTTTTATAAAAATCCAATAGTCAAATAGTACGCAAAATTGGGAAAAAATGATGT
Source organism: Eupeodes luniger (assembly GCA_951509635.1). Lineage (NCBI taxonomy): Eukaryota > Metazoa > Arthropoda > Insecta > Diptera > Syrphidae > Eupeodes > Eupeodes luniger. Next base: position 89,272,436 of record OX608074.1, read on the forward strand.
TCGGTTCTCGAAATCTGGTGAATAATAGAAGATAGATATTGTAGAAACCAATGCTCCGGCCCGGAAAGTCTTCGAATCCACACCCACAGGACAGCGCAGTAGAGGAAGACCGCGAATCAGGTGGCGCGCACAAGTGGAAGGTGACCTCACCCAACTCGGAGCGCGAAACTGGAGACATCTAGCTAGGGACCGATCTAGATGGAGAAGTTTGTTGGGTGAGGCCCTAGGACTGTAGCGCCACCTTAAGTAAGTAAGTAAGATATTGACTTCAAATTAATTTCATTCATCCAATTTGTATTTCCTTAGGTATATAAAAAATAAAAACTTTAAATAAATGCTGAAATGAAATTGGTAAAATTTGGTTTTCGACTAAAAATCTCGTTAACTAAAATATATTTTCAAATCAAACTATTTCATTACATGTATAGTATATGCAAAATATTGTTGGTAATTTTAATTTTTTTTTAGAATAAATCAACTGACAACTTTTTTAACAAAACACGAAAACCTACAAACCTTTTAAGCAAGAGAAATCGACAGAAGTGATGGGAAGTTATCAGTGTGGGTGGCATCCCAGCCTATTTTATTATTATTATTTTTATAAGCTTTTATTGCCTCAGTTTCATGATTACATTTATTTATTTACAATATTATAAACTAAATGTTTTAAATCGTCAAAAAGAAAAAGTATTTTTTGTTAAAATTTAAGAATTTAAAAAAAAATACTTACAATATTAAAAATATGCAATTATAAATTTAAAATGTGTATATTGAATTTAAAAATAAAATAGTAAGGTAAAATTTTGAAAAGTTATTTGGTTGTGTCTCTATTTTTAGCTTCGTTGTACCAATTTGTGGTTAATTATTGGGTCGTCCTGCTGGTCTATTGTTCTCTGGTCTCCATTTCGTTGACATTTTTGTCCATATTTGGTCCTGAAGTCTAGATACATGTCCTGCCCAGCTCTATTTCAGCTTTCTTATTCTATTTATGAATTCAATAATTCTGGTTCTATTTCGAATATCTTCATTTCGTACCCTTTGACTTGGCCGTATGTTCAGAATTTCTCTTTCCATTTTGGTCTGACATATCCTTTTTACTTACTATTTATAGTCTGTAAGTAAGGATCGGTAGAATAGCAGAGTCGAAGATATATTTGGTCCAATTGTAAAATATGTTTAAGGCTCCAGAATTGTTTCCAGCTATTTGTGATGTGTCTGTTGATTTCTTTATTTTCTTGGTTTAACGTATATCGTCTTTTATGTGATTTGTCATGACTTTAGTTTTGGATTTGTTTATTCGAAGTCCATAATTTTTACACAAGGTGAATGTGCGTAACATTTGTAGAAATAAGAACTACATACATATATCGTGTGCAAATCTTAAATTGTTAAGAACTTGTCCACGTATCCTTATTCCATATTTTGTCTTGCAGTTAGTTTTTTGGAAAATGTCTTCCAGAACTGAACTAATTATAGAGATGGTGAAAGCGGATCTCCTTGTCTAACTCCTCTTGGTTTATTAAACTTGCGTCCTATTTTCTCTGTTTTTATTCGTGCTGTGTTATTTTTTTATATATTTTAAATCGTCTCTTTTATATTTGGGTTGTTGTTGAAAATCCTTCCCTTGTTTTCTTGGTTGATTATTATTGAAGTATTCTTTGAAGGCCCTGTAAAGCGTTTTGGAGAAGAGCTTGTAAATTGTCGAAATGTTACTTATGGGTCTGTAGTTATTGAAATCGTCCTTCTTTCCTTTTTTGTGTATTAATGTTATCGTTGTTTCTTTTCATTGTTCAGGGATTTGTTTGTACTATTTCGTTAAATATGTTTGTTAAAATGTTGGAAAGGGAGTTTTTCCCATACACTAACATTTCTGACGATATTTCGTCAATTCCGGTGCATTTGTCTTTCTTCAGATCGTCTACGGCCATTTCGATAGTTTCTTTGCGGAACATAGGGGTATGTGTTTTATTGAATCTAAACTGTCTATTGCATCTTTTTCTGTGATATTTTTAGTTGAGCTGAACAATTTTTCAAAAAAATTAGTTGCATTTTTATTGATGTATTTTCGGTTTGTTATAACAGCTGTGTTTTGGTCCTTAATACTTGTAATCCTTTCTTGTTTATTATTGAAATATGTTTTTCCGTTTTTAATTGACTTTGTTTTTCTAATTGTATCCTTTATAATGTTTCAAATTTAAATTCGCGAATATCTTTCATTATTGACTTCCCATATAGGAAGTTATTGTAATGGGTCCGATTTGTCAAATTGAAAATTTTGACATTTCTCGACGTTTCAAGGTCCCTAGAGTCGAAATAAAAGATTTTTAGAAAGATGTCTGTGCGTGCGTGTGTACGTACGTTCGTACGTCCGTACGTCTGTACGTTCGCGATGTTTTTTCGTCTTCCATAGCTCAAGAACCAGAAGAGATATCGACTTCAAATAAATTTTGTTATACAGATAATAAGGCAGAAAGATGCAGAAAGGGCTTTCAAGAAAATTGCGTGGGTGGTTTGTTTACCATAGCAGTTTAAAAAAAGGTGAAAATTTTGGTTAACCCTAAATATCTCATGAACCAATGACGCTAGAGACTTGAATTAAATTTAATATTCTATATTGTAACGTAATACAAAACAAGTATATTTTTGGAAAAAAATCTAATTAACGATTTTTTTTATAAATCAAAAAAACTGAAAAAAAAATTTGTCACCTCTGTCACCAATTTTACGACCAAAATATGATTTCATCTCCAAAACAATTTTGTGCAACGAAAAATAATGTTTTTGATATGTGATAAAATTTTGAGAAAAATCTAATAGACAGTTGTTTTTATAAAAAATAAAAACCTAAAAAAAAAAATTACTCAAAGTTGGGAAAAATTCAATTTCGACTCAAATATATTTTCAAAAACTTGAGATTATGGCTTCAAACTTATTTTATCTTATAAGAAATATTGTTTTCAATATTCTGTAAAATTTTGAAAAAAATCGAAATGACAATTTTTTTACAAAAAATAAAAACCTAAAAAATAAAAATTATAAAAGTTGGTAAAAATCGATTTTCGACTCAAATATCTTTTAAAAAATTTGAGATAATGGGTTCTAACTAATTTTTACTTATAAGAAATATTGTTTTCAACATTCGATAAAATTTTGAGAAAAATCAAATTGACAGTTTTTTTTACAAAAAATAAAAACCTAAAAAAAAAACAATACTAAAGCTTGGTAAAAATTTACTTTCGACTCAAAAAGCTTTTCAAAAATTAAAAATATTGGCTTCAAACTTATTTTATTCCTCAGAAAATATTGTTTTCGATATTCAGTAATTTTTTTTATAAAAATCAAACAGTCCGTTTTTTTATAAAGCTTAGTACGCTGCTGATGCGAAACGAAATTTTTCGGTGGTCTCCAAGTGCAGAGCGAAATGAAAACGAAAACCACAGCGGAAAAATATTTGTGGAGAGTTCTGTCTGGAAGTTGAATTTCACTGCTTGTCTTCATCACTTGTTGCACATCACCAATAACATCCTGAGTTTCCTATTCAGAAATGCAATGTTGGAACACATTAGACAAATCCATTTTATTTTAAATTTTAAATCAAAGTCAAAACACCGAAAGTCACGAGTAAACAATTTTTTTTTTCAATAAAAAAATTAAACGTCAAAATTTCGCAAGCAATTAATTTGCTGGGCAATTAAATTGAGAACGAAAAGAGTGGAGAATTGTACTAAGAAATCTAGTACAGCTCTCCACTAAAATGTCACATTTCGTCGTTCAGCAGCGTACTGAAAAACGAAAAGCACAGCGAAATTTTTCGTTTATGATTTCGTCATGTCATTTTTGTATGGGAAATTTCGTTTCGCATCAGCAGCGTACTAGGCTTAAAAAATAAAATCTACAAAAAATAGTACGCAAATTTTGTAAAAATTGATACATATAGACAAACTTTTAAGCAAGACGATTCGACGGAAGGGATGGGAAGTTATCAGTTTGGGTCGCATCCCAGCCTCTTTTTTTATATCTAATAGTCTTTCTGGGTCCGCTTAGCTCTACTTTTCTTGGTTAAGTAGTTGTGGTTTTGTTCTTAAGGTTCTTCTTCTAAAAAATAAGAGCTTTGGTTTCGTCGGATATTTTTTCTTTGGTAGTCTTTGTGTTCATTATTTAAATTTTTACTGTAGTCTTTATAATATTATCAAGACTGTAATATTTATTTTGAAGGTCATTATTCGTCTTAAACTGTTCTAAAAGGTAATTGATCTTTGTCTTATTATTTTTTGATCCGGAACTGTTTAAGGGATAACGTAGATTTGTCGATTTCTTCGTAATGTTGTATGGTCAACTTTTATCTTTATTCTTACGAGTCTGTGATCGCTGTCAAAATATATGATATTATTAATAATAAAAATTATAATAATAATAATGAAAAAAATAGGTCTTTTGAATAGAATCCAAAAAGAGCTTTTAAAATGATCGACGACAGAACTATAACACTGTCTTTGATATTGCTTAAACACTGTAGTCGCAATGTTACATGACTTTCGTTGTTTTACCGATAATTTTAAAAATAATGATCTGGCGAAACATTCAACACCTACCACAGCCTCCACCACCTCCCAACAAATTCTGGCGTAATGCTAACAATTCCATTAATGAACATCAATTGAACTTTGAGCTACATTTTCGGATGTACCTATTGGTCAAGTTAAGAAATCCTTTTCTTAGATGTACATCAAGAATGTGGGTTCCTTACTTAGCTCTGTATTAATAACAATTTGCATCGGTATCTTCTCTTGAATCCTTGCTTGCGGTTGCATTATTTTTTCAAAAATGATAAGGGTGGGCATAAGTCTTGTAGTACATGCAAATTTTAAACAAAAGTAAGAATGTGTTACACAATCATTATTCGTAAAATTTGACCAACACTCAAATTCTCAACTACTGAAAAAGAAGGTTTATATTGTCATTCCCTTAACTGGAGTTTTTATTTCTTTGGGGGTGCAAGCTTGCAAAATCGGCATTGCAGCAATGTATGACTTTATGTTTGTGTTTTTTTTTTTTCCTGAAACGCCCATTTTTACTTCTGCCTCGCGTATCCTTTTTCTTTTTTTATGTGAAGAAGATAGCTTTATAGAGTACGTACGTGGGTCAGTATCAGTACTTAAATTGACAGTAATGATGATGGCTTTTATATCACATTATCATCCTCCTCATTGTCCTTTATGAAATTGGTACTTCTTCCTTACAAAATGAGTCTCGTCAATATCCCATCCATTTTCCTTAACACAAATACTAGACGCACTCGTAGAATATATGTGTAGACCTCTTGATATAAATGTGAAGTGCTGATGTGTATGTTATATGTATGTTTGTTGAAGACTAAGCTGAATGGATTAAGGATGTCATCGTTCGTTTAATGGTTATCATGAGTGTATTCTCTGACTTTTTCATATTATGGTCTTCAAGTATAATACTATAGGTATAATGTATTCTGTTCAAATAAACGGCTGGGCTCATTTTGTGTGTAATGTATTGTTTTTATTCTATTTCTCGTTTTTTTTTTTTTTGGGATTTGATTGTAAACACCATACCCAGAATTATAGGACATCAGAGACGGATTCAAGATTCGGTTAACCAGAAAGCAGGTGCTGACAAGCTGCACTTTACTCATACTCATAAATAAAAGAATAAAACCGAAAGAGGTAACGACCATTTAATTGTAGCTCGGTTGTGATAATCCTTATTCTTGTCCTTTTTTTATTTTGTACCTCGATGCATACAAACAATAATATTGTTTCTTGCAACATACAAACTTTTACTTCAGCTTTACAATTATACATACATACATATATGAATATGTTAATAAGGAGATGATACTGCTATGAGATAAAATTTTATAGAGATATTTGTCCATTATTCGTCCTTTTTTTTCAAAAACAAAATACAAAACAAATAGCATGTTGCATGTTGTTTGGAGTAAACAATACATCACAAAGAGTTTAATATTTGATTTTGGATGTCCTTAAGGTGTAAATGATCGGATCCCATTAACAAGCAAACCTTAAACTCTCGTGGCGCTTAGTTTCAATCGCTTCGCGTACCAACGTGGGATGTAGAGGGTTTCTCAGGATAAAATCTATACGCTTGGTCGAATCGAATCCAGCGGTGTTCATCTGGATAGTAGACTACTGGGTTAACTCAACCCACAGCTGCAAGGTATTTGGATAGGAAAGTGGAGACCGGATGTAGTTTTTTGGCAACCAAAAAAGCAATGAAATTTTCTGTTCTTTTTTCATAGAGAACCTTATTTTTGCAATCTAAAAAAATAATATGTATGTATGTATCTTTGGAAATATTTGGTAGTAGGTCATAACTATCTCTGAGCAAAATGCGATCAGTGGACATACTATACAAAGTGTGTGGTTTTAATTGTTCGTTTTTTGAGTTCCATGAAGCAAATCGTTTACAAAAGCGTTTTTTGCTTGCCGAATGCCACCCTTAAAATGTTTGGATTGTAGCTTATGTCAATCTATCTGGATAAATCGAATCGATACAGTTTTGTTTTAAGGACAAATTATTTTTTCAAAGATTTTGAAATATATGTAATGTACAGTTCAGATGTTATAATACATATGAACTGCCTCAATGGATTATAGTGATTAGTGGAAATATAGTTTTCCGTCGGCTTTTTTGGTCGCTGTAGCTTTTGCAATGAAACAATTAAGTTACATTAACTTTCCCAACGTTTCGGCAGGGGTTGCTGCCTTCTTTAGGGGAACTTTATTAACACAAAAAAAATATATAAATAATCTTAGTTAGTTCAATGGGATACAAATACAATAAAGTTTACAGAGGTTCGCCTTGCTTTCAAACCAAACAAAACACTTGACCAATGTTTTACTTAACTCAAGACGAAACCTGATAGGGACAAACAAACAGATGTGATCTACAAAATAACTGCAATGATAAATCAAATGAACCGCGCAAAAAAAAAATTTAGCCTTGTTGTTGAGCATTCAAGGTCAACTAACAGGGCTGCAAAGCCAGATCATCTCTACTCTTTGTTTCCTGGCCTGGCGCAATTTAGACCATAAAGGGGGCGCTGCCGGAGACGCGCCTAAAAGTCCTAGCAGTGAATGTAAATTCACTGATGAGGATTGAACGAAGAGCCAATATGTTCCAATTGTTACAAGACTACAGTCCCGATGTGTTTATGGCCAGCGAAACCAAGCTTAACCACAAACACAAATTGACTCATAAAAATTACAAAATTGTAAGAAAAGACCGGCCCGACTCCACTCAAGGGGGCGGTGTCGCTCTCTTTATACGAAAAGGCATTAATTATAAAGTCATATACAACAATGAATTACGAAAGCTCAAGACGCTATAGAAGTTTGCGTTGTATGCATCTCTCTCACTCAAGGGAAGCGGATGTATATGATTGCGGCTTATGCGGCTGGAGCTCCGCTTCAGAAGTCGAGATTCTTTTTAAGGAACTGAAACTTAGCTTGGAAGAAAACTATTTTATCTTGGCCGGTGATTTGAACGCAAAACATGAAGATTGGGGAAATCAACATAGTAATCCCAGAGGTAACCATCTTTTTAATTTGATGAATCTTTACAGCGTTGAATATGGCGTCGACCTGCTGGCTACTGAAAAGCCATCGTATCCAAGAAGCGTCTCCTTTCTGGATCTTTTGCTGTACGACACAAGACTGACAGTTACAGACAAAGTGGGAAATCACCCTCGAAACTGCTTACAGACAGTCGAGTACGACAGTGATCACTGCGGACTGGATGCTGTAATGCAGATTCCGAACGAACGCGTGGAGTTGGAGGAATACGTTGCAACGCATTCTTACAATTACAGTAAGATGCGCTGCCCTCGTTTCACCAACGCCCTAGCGAGAGAACTTCGTTCGAGTGACATAGCCCCACCAAACAACAGAAACCTGACAAATACAGAAATTGACCAACATTTACAACAGAAGGACGAAATAATAAAACGAACGATGGAACGGACAATACCAAAGTACAAAGAACGGGACCAAATGGACGCTTACAGAAACGCGACTATTTACGCACTACGTAGGCACAAGAGTGGCTTACTGACAAGACTCAAAAACTTGTACAGACGACTCACAGACCCACACGACTTGGAGGTTAGGCCACTGAAGTCGTCAATAAAAAATGTCAATCTGTTGATTAAGGAGAACTACAGGTTATCAATTAACAAGTACTGGGACCGCAAGATCCGGTCAGTTAATTCCAGTGACCCTGGTATGTTCCCTAAAATCAACAAGATATTTAGGAAAAAGAACGACAATGACCTTCCGTGTCTGAAACTCCAAAGAACTGAAGAGAACACAAACGTACTCAGGACAGCGCAAATAGATCCAGAAGAAGCCATCTTTGACGATGACTTTTTTATAATTGAAGATCCGAAGGAAAAAGTGGAGGCGGTGGGAGCTGCAAGTGTACAAGGTGAATGCTTGCATTCGCCCCAACCACGACCTGGAAAACAGAGCCCTACTTAATCACTTTTACCTTCGAAATGATATAACACAATGGCGATCTGAGAACCGCGGTTTCATGCGTTTCAATGACGATTCCTTGGCAAATGCCATAATCGCCGAGCAAACGGGACCAAGTCCCTTGTTAGTAAAGAAGGTTGAGCTTCAGCTCATCGTCAACTCAATAAAAAATAAAAAGTCAGCAGGTGTCGATGGTATATCCAACGTTCTACTAAGACATTTACCGATGGAGGCAATTGACATTTACACCACACTCTTCAATAATGCACTGAATAATGCATATTATCCAGTGCATTGGAAGACCGCTGTGGTTCATCCTCTCCCGAAAAAGGGAAAGGACAACTCCAACCCGTCAAATCTTCGGTCGATAAGTCTTCTTCCGAGCATCAGCAAAGTTTTCGAAAAGATCATCAATAGGGCTCTGACTAAGTGGGCTGCGGACAACAAAATAATTCCGGATAAACAGTTCGGGTTCAAGGCGGGTCATGACACAATTCATGCTGCGTCTAAACTCGTTTCTGATATCCAATGGAATAAATCAAAACAACAATGCACAGGTGCTGTTCTGGTTGATTTGGAAAAGGCCTTTGACACCGTATGGTTAGAAGGTCTTTTTACCTAAAACTGAGCAGGCTTGGTATAAGCAAGCCATTGTTGTATATATATTTTTTTCTTTATTTATTTATTTTTTTTTTGTATTTTTTTTTTTTGTATTTTTTTGTATTTTGTATTTTTTTTTTGTGCCACCATGCCTATTCTACTTAAAACTAAGCCCTAAAAATATAAAACAAGTATGTAAGCCGACCAAGGCTTAAAACCCCATCCAGACTACTCACTATCAAGTGCCGATTGAAGCCACCAAAACTGGTTCTCCTGCTTCACCCTATCAGTTCGGTTCCGTTCGGACACAGCCCTACTGAACCGAAGGAGCTCTGCTCCGTTTTGTGCCATGACGTCCCGACTGTACAGGAGTCGCCTATCCACGGTTCGTCGTCTGACGTGGTAGATTAACGGAACTGCCAATCTATCCTGTATCAGACCGCATCTATCTAAAAAGAGGAATGCCTCTGGTGGAATGAAGCCCCTCAAGCGTGCACTTTCAAAATACTCGTCGTTCGGATAGAACGCCCCGAAAATTAAATTGTTGGTCGAAGACATAGCTCTTGCAATGTGACCTCGAACGAGTTTTATCACGAAATTGTCAATTCTGTTGCTTCGAGCCCCGTTGTATAGGACCTCGTTGGAATAGTAGTGCACGTAAGAAGATTCGGCTGTTCGATATAAGCCGGTACAGCGTCGTAAACACTGCCGCTCGAACACCCGAAACCTCTCCATCTGGGAAGGGGCAACGTTGAACCACACAGGACAACCATAAACGATCATCGGCCGTATGAGGGCCATGTAGCAAATTACCTTCACTCTGGGGTCAAGCCGACTGCTAAAAAACAGCCGTTTCGTCAGAGCGAAGGCTCCTCTGGCCCTGGTCAGAGCAGCATTTATATGTTTGTCGAAATATAAATACTGATCTAACCAGATACCGAGGTACTTCACTACACTTTTGCTCGCTAATGGCTGCCCGTGAAGATCAACGATAACCATCTTGCGCCAATTCTTGCATGTATGTATCCCTCGTGGCCCTAGCCAACGGGGTCCGAAACAGAATTGTCTCCGACTTCTGGACATTTATTTTCAGTTTCCAGTCGTCGCAATATCGCTGAATCTTGTCGAAATCACGCTGCAAGAGAATTCTAATAACCTCAACCCTTCGGGCCGTTCTGTACGCAATAAGATCGTCGGCGTACGCAATTGCCTTTGTAAGACTACCTATCAGATCGCTGGTGTAAATGCTGAAGAGAATCGGCGAATTCACCGCTCCCTGTTGAAGACCATTTTTAATTAAGAATGTTGTGGTAGAAGTTACATTGCCACTTTTGACAACAAACTTTCTACAGTTAAGCATATCATAAAGTATATATACATGGAATAAGAAAAAGAAAAAAAAAAAGACCAAAATATGAAAAACACAAAAATGTTAGATAGTTAGATTTGCTGCTGCGGTTGTTCTAGATTTAAGTAGTTATAGGTAGAATAGGTAGTTTAAGTTAACTTTAAGTTTTATATTAAGGACCTTATTTTAAGTAGTTTAAAGAAAAACTAAAAAAGGATATTGATATTATTTTTTTTTAATTTTCTAATGAATAAAAAAATAAATAAAATTGAATTGAAGGTAAAAATAGATCTTAGGGCCAAAAGGCATTAATAGTAAGTGTTATATTTTAACTTAGAGTGTCCGTATGGGACCAGTAAGTTAGTTGTAAGTTATGGTTAATTAGGCTAGTTTTATGAATTTTTGTCTAGCTTTAAGATAGGTTAAGGATTGAATTAATTAAAATGAATTAAAAAAAAAAAAACTCTACTAAAAACTTTAAAATTACTCAATTTATAACTTAAGTTCAACTTGGACTTTTACATTTTTTTTATTTTAATTAATAATTTTGCTATTTAATTTTACTCTTCGCTTACCTACATATACTATAAAAATAAAGTTTTGCAAATCCTTGAATTCAGCAATTCACAAACTGACCTCGAAGTTAAGTGCTTCAAACAAATTTACTTCAATACAATACAATTATAGTTATTTCGAAAAAAAATACCACTATCGTCTTACAGGTTTTTACTGGACAAAGATCAATTTCTGATTTTTAAGAGATAGCCTAAAAACATACATTGTTGTGTTAAGCCAGAATAAGAACGATAAATTAGAACAAAAAAGTTATAAATTCCTGTATCCTAAGAATTTCGAATTACGTTGATATTTCCAGCTTAAATCACCTATCTCTTCTCTTGTATAACAAGCATCAAATGACAACTTCAATAATTTTTAAATAATTATCAAAAAATATTAAAATTCCTGCAATCTTTCTTTGGATATAAAAATTTCGTGGAAATACATCCGAATCGTCTTATTTTGTTTTCTTTAAAAAAAAATCAAATTTTAAATACCCCATCGACGTTAATGAAGAAAGGAAAGGTCTTCTGAAATATTTATACATTTTTTTTTTCTTCAATCACCTTTTTAAACATTGTAGACTTAAAATATAGGTATTATTATTATGTCGTTTGTTTATTCATATTCATTGAATTTAATGTTTATACAGTAAATTGACTTACCTTTTTCTGTTTAATGTAAACCAAACCAACCCAACCTTATTTTTTATACCAACCATCAGCATCAACATCAACTATATCGATGATGTTGTTTCAAGATGATCAAGAAACCTTAAATTTATTGTGTTGGATTAAATGTGATGAAACATCAAAATAAATAAGGGTAAACAATACATAGAATAAAGGTCAAATTATAATAAAAACAAAAGATTTATGGATACACCGAAACATAACAAAAAATCCTTTTGCAAATGATTTGTTATAGTTCGATATCTTAAGCCTAAGGCTGATATTAGATGACCACACTCATCATTTATAAGTTTATAAGTCTACGATGCGACTATTCTCAGAAACAATGTATTTCGATTAAGCCCAAGCTGAACTGGCCAATTCCGGCAACATAACTTTTGAATGGATATAATATAAGAGCCGAGGACAATTTTTTTGAGTATGAAGATTTATGTGTAAAATTAATGTAAAAAGTGTGGATTTTTTCTACTCGTCTAGTAGGGTTTATGAGTAGTATAAATATCGGACTTGAGGAATAAAATGCTCCTCCCTAGTGTAAAAAATGTGCTCCGAGCATCAAAATTGCTCCTAAAGGAGGACAGCTATGACACTGGCTCGTTGGTGTAGTATCATGGGCAGTATGCATTGAGTGTCATGTGTGTGCTTGTGTGTGGAAAAAAAAGGTGGATGAAATTTGTGGGGATTGAAAATGTGATAGGAAATTTCGAATTGATAATGAATGAAAATGTAAGGAAAATGTAAGGAAAAAAAAAAAAAAAAAGTGTTGGTAGAAAACTATTGTTGGGACTGTAAGAATATACTTTTTGGGCATGGGAATAGGGATGGGAAAATTTCATGCATGTTAATTACAACAACTATACAGTAGTATAAATATCGGACTTGAGGAATAGAGCATTTGGGTAAAATGTATTTTGTTGTTGTAAATTGTGAATTTTGGTGTGAATTTAGTTTTCGTGACTGTGAATTGCGGTTAGTGATGTACCTACAAAATTTTTTTATGTTTTTAGCTTGAATATTGACGTGGAGGATGCGGTGTATGTACACTGTACAGTAGGATGCTAGAAAAAAGGGATTCTTGTATGGTTTGTAGGTAGATTTCATTAGAGTATGGGTATATGAGTTTTGTATGGTAATGAGATCATATTACATCAGTGGGAGTTCATTGACTTTAAGATGCATTGGTTGTTTGAAGGTTGATAGTAATTTATGAAAAACAATTTAAGAAATAATAGAAAGGAAACAAATATTTTATGTCGTTTATAATAATTGTGATTTATTAATCCATGAATTGTTAGTCGGTGGGAAGCCGAGCCATTTAACATATACATTGTCTCCATTACTTTTAAGTACTTTTTCCACGAGATAAATATGAGGGTATTTAGTCTTTTGTAATTCTTTTTCGTAAAAACATCCACTAATAGGTTGACCATTAAAATCTTCAAGGAGATATGTTGGCGGGTTGGTTAGGTTTACTTTTCTTATCATAAAAATTTCCGTTGTCCAATTTGGTGTGTAGCCTTTCTCGAAAACGTGTTTGAACTTGCTTATTCTAACATTGTCGCCAACTCTATATTTACCCTGTGGAGCGATTTTAATTCTATTATAAGCTGTAGATAAGATTTTTTTAGAGTTTTCCTGATTCACATCGATTGGGCGCATTTTTATAGTTCTATGCATAGAGTGATTGTATTCTTTCAACAAATCATTAATAATGCACGTCCATTTGTAATTACCATTAAGACTGAATTCCTTCCACATTTTCTCCTTAAGTGTGCGATTAAAACGTTCAACAATTGATGCCTTAAGGGAGCTGTATGTAGAGTAATGATTTATGTTGTATAATTTCATTAAATCGTGAAACATCTTATTAAAAAATTCTTTTCCATCATCAGTTTGAAGGTTCTTAGGCTGTCGTGATGATCTGATGAAAATTGATTTCATCGCTTCTGCAACAGATAAAGCGGTCTTATTTTTTAAAGCAACTGCCCATGCATATTTCGAGAATGTGTCAATGACCGTCATTAGGTATTTATAGCCATTATTTTCCTTGTGGTAAGGTATCATTTCAACCAAATCAGCTTGCCACAGGTCATCAAATCCTTTGATAACAACCCTACGTCGATTGAAATTCTTTCTTGCTGACCTGTGAAGCTCTTCAACAACTTGTCGTTTACTCATTTTTTTAAAGAATGCAAGAAAAAAACATTTATGTATGGTTTTATAATAACATTTATTTTAATCTTTTATATAGTAACATTAGTTTTTTTAATCTTATCAAACGATGCTCAATCATAAAACATCCACACGTATCTGGTCCCTCTTTACATGTATTTGAAGACCACGAACAGTTTGTAAAATGACATCCATGTTTAGAATTAACTTTACTAACGTTTTTATAGTTACTAAAATATGAAATATTACTTATAATCTCATCATGATGTTCTTCAAGTAAATCATATTTATAAGCCCTTAAAAAACTCATAATTTCATTTAAAATTAAAGATATGTTTATATTCGACATGATGTGCTATCGTTTTGATTTACAAATAAACTGAATCCAAGATCGGTTAGCTATGATTTCTTATATGAAAATATTTGGTTCACCTTCTTGATTCTCTTTCAGTTTTCCTATATGAAGAAGAAAATACTTTCGAAGATCATCCAACAAGCGAATTGTATTCAAATTTTGTATGTCAATGTAATCTCTTAAGATTTTTTCTTTATTTTCTAATTTATCATCTATGTATGCTTTGTTTACTGCTTCATCGGGCGTTGTAGGACTTTTTATGTTGCGAAGACGTTTTCCTTCAATATCAAAGTCACCATTCTCAGTTCGCTTAAAACCATTACCAGGAGGTCCTGCAGGACCAACAATTACTCTTTGAAATTTATTAGTGCTTCTTCCGAACTTGTCAACACTCATTTTGCTAATAAATTAAATTTTGCTCACGCAACTCTTCCACAATTGAATTTATTTCATTTTTATGGTTGTTATGCCCTGATTTTTCAGAAGCAATTAAAAGTCTCAACCTATCCACAAGCTCATTTGGATCATCCCAATACACAAAATCAATAGGGTTGGTTGAGTAGATCATTGCAGGTGCATTAATTGTGTATGCTTTTCCAATTTTCTTTTGTGTATTTTGTGTCATACCCTGGACCAAAGGTTTAATGATTTTCTTATACTTTTGTCCTCTATTACCTTTAACCTGTGAATTCATATCATGATTTTTCATGTGTGCACATGTTTTTTGTAGTATTGTCTGATACTGCTTTAAATCTTCACTAGTATAAATACTCTTTCGTGGATTTTTATGTAGAACAAGTTCGAGAAGACCATCAGTTCCACGGAAAATTTCTTTATCAATTACAATATTGTTTTCATCATTAATTCGAAAATTTGATCTCCCTAACTTGTTTGAATTTGATTCAACGTCAAAGTATGGACCATAGATTTTATCATGATCTGAATTTGAAAGTATGGCTTCATTAATCGGAGTACTTTCATTGAAGCTATTTGAAGGTGTTTTAAATGAAGAGTCGTCATCGGCTAACATTGAATTCGTTAATGATAAATTTAAATCTCTCTCTAGAGAAATTTTTTCATCTTCTTCTTCTATAGGACTTTTAAATTGAAGACGACGTTTTACAGTAGGTGGTTTTATTTCTTTAAATTCATCATTTATGTTTTCATTATTTTTCACATTTTTCGCGATTTTCTGTAAGGGTTCAACAATTGTTTTGAACGTGTTTTCAATTTCAGTATCTTTAATCAATTTTCCAGTCTTGAGGAGCATATACTTTTTCTTTAAAGCTTTCTGTGTATTTATAAGATTTTTAAGCGTATTCATATTCGTATCCATAGCTATTTAGAGTGTTAGATTACTTCTAATAGGATCTGAAGAATGGGTAGTCCAATACAGGACGGTTCAATACAGGACGGTTCAATACAGGTCGGTTCAATACAGGGCTATTCAATACAGGGCTGTTCAATACAGGGCTGTTCAATACAGGGCTGTTCAATACAGGGGCTGTTCAATACAAGGCAGTATAATGAACTAAACTTAAAGAGCGTCTTGCTAGAGGAGACCGTGGAATCAACCAATTGGATGAAGCTTGTCGAGAACACGATATTGCATACAGTAAAAGCAATAATTTGAATTATAGACATACAGCCGATAAAATTTTGGGTGAGAAATCCTGGCAGAGGTTTAGAGCTAAGGATTCAACACTACCAGAAAAAATAAATAGTCTTTTAGTTACGAGCATGATGAAGGCTAAATCTACTCTTGGAATGGGTATATCATCAAAAACAAAAACAAAGAAAGTCCGTCAGTACCCTAGGATTAAGAAAACAAATCTATTCAAAAATGCGGTAAAAGAAGCCAGAGCGGCAATAAAAAATCTGAACACTGAAGACTCAAATAAATTAGCAACAACGGCTTTACATGCAGCCAGACAAATAATAAAGAAAAAACGTAGGAGTATAACACTTCCTAGAGTAATACCAATTCCCAAAGTTGGAGGACTTTTACCATTGCTACCTATCTTAGCAGGGTTATCAGCTGTAGGTTCTCTTACCGGTGGTGTTGCAGGAATGGCGAAAGCTATAAACGATTCAAAGATCGGAAGACAACAATTGGAAGAAAATAGACGTCACAATAAAGCTATGGAAACAATAAAACTTAAACAAGGAAAGGGCCTTTATCTGAAGCCATATAAAACTGGTTTGGGGTTATTTTTAAGTCCGCAAGAATCAAAAAACTATTAAAAATGCTACCCAACCGCCCTCTCACTAACATAGATATATCGCATTTTGGCAAAAACTATATCCCAAATTTCCGAGGCGTTTTTATGAGGGATGAATTGCCAAACAAACCATTTAAAAGAGAGAGTGGAGTCGTAAATTTAGATGATAATAGTGGGATCGGTACCCATTGGGTAGCATATAACAAAAATAAAAATAATGTACAATATTTTGATAGCTTTGGTAATTTAAGACCTCCCCAGGAAATAGTAAGATACTTGCATGGAAATAATATTTATTACAATCATAAATGTTTACAGCGTTTTAATACATTTAATTGTGGACATTTATGTTTGAAGTTTCTTGTTGATCAGAATAAATAAGCTATACATTATAAAATTCGTTTCATTTCTTTTCCACTGATAATGTCGATAACACTTACACTGAGCGGGAACAAGTCTACTCTCACAACAGAGTACTTTCCACCAATAGTATTAGACTCGAATTATGTTTGTGGATTAGTGGATTTCCAAACATACAACTCCATACCTAACGTTGATGTAATGAATAATTTATTTCATTTAGGTAATGATGTAATTAAACTTCCTATTGGCTCTTACGAAATTGAAGATATAAATAATTTTATTCAAGAAGGGCTTTTAAAAAAAAATAATACGGCAAGCGTAAAGATCAGAGCAAATAACAACACTTTAAAATGTGAAATATACTGCAGTGAAGACATAGATTTTTCACATCCTAATTCCATTGGTTCACTACTGGGGTTCAGTAACAGAAAACTGGTTGCAAAACAAATGCATGAGTCAGATCTTTACGTTGATATCAATCGTGTAAATACGGTGAGAGTTGAGTGTAACTTAATTGACGGAACATTTATAAATAACCAATCTGCGCATATACTTCATCAATTTTCAATCAAAGTCAGTCCAGGGTATAAAATAATTGAGGTTCCTAAAAATGTTATTTATTTACCAGTGAACGTGAAGAAGATAAGTTCAATAACAATAAATTTGTTAGATCAAGACGGAAACCTTATTAACTTTCGAGGTGAATTAATAACGATACGATTACACCTCAATCACCAAAAATGATAATTTATAATACTATATCTGATGCTAATAATTCCTATAAAAGACAGGGTTCACCGGGCTCTATAATCAATGCTTCATCAACTCCTAAAGCAACAGTACAAACGCTAACAGAAGCAAACCAATTGTTTTTATTATCATTAGGATTCACATTGAAGAAAAGAAAATAATAAATTCAATTTAACAAAGTAAGATATGCTGAATATTTTTCAAGAACCAACATTTGATGATAGTATTTCAAAATACGAATATCATTCCTATTCCCCGTATTTAAACAACTTCGGTAAAAATGACATCATCCACATCTGTGTGCAACATCAAAATCTCAATATATTACCTTCGGAAAGTTACATTTATGTTGAGGGGACTGTATCGAAAAATGATGGATCGGAAGTCAAAAAGACACAACTTGTAAACAATTGTATAGCATTTCTCTTTGATGAGATCCGATATGAACTGAATGGTATTGAAATAGATAGTAATCGTAATGTTGGAATCACAACTTCTATAAAAAATTATATTTCTTTGAATCAAAATGAAAGTGTTATGTTGTATAATGGAGGTTGGTGTCCAAATTCTTCATTAAACTTAGATGGACCATATTTTAATTTTTGTTTGCCGCTAAACAAACTTTTGGGTTTTGCAGAGGATTTCAAAAAAATAATTCCTAATGCTCGACATGACTTAATTCTAACCCGTTCTCGTACTGATGAAAATTCACTAATAGCTGATGCAGATGAACAAGCGAAGATAACATTACTCAAAGTTCAATGGAAAGTTCCGCATGTTCACCTTACTGATTCTTTGAAATTGAACCTATTCAAGTCTATAAATGATAATGACACTATGAAAATTGCATTTCGTAATTGGGATTTATATGAATATCCTGTCCTACCTACAAGTGACCATCATATTTGGAATGTTAAGACCACTTCACAAGTTGAAAAGCCTAGATACATTATTGTTGCGTTACAAACTAACAAGAGAAATCAACTGAAAGAGAATCCTACCTATTTTGATCATTGTAACGTTACCAACGTAAAGGCATATTTAAATTCTGACGTTTATCCATACGAAGACCAAAATATATCATTTAAAAACAACAACTTTAGTATTATTTATCAGATGTACTGTGAGTTTAGAAAAAATTATTATAATTGTTCAGTTGCAGAGCCATTGCTAACAAGAACTCTCTTTAAATCACAAGCACCGATTTTTGTGATTGATTGTAGACATCAGAATGAAATAGTGAAAACTGGACCAGTTGATATTCGTTTGGAAATTAAAACAGCTAAAGAACTACCTCCAAATACATCAGCGTATTGCCTTATGCTGCATGATCGAATAATAAATTACAATCCTCTGAGTCAATTAGTATCTCGAAATATTTAAAGATTTAGTTCAATATAGCTTATAATCAAGAACACACGAACCCTAGCAATGGCATTCATCATTGACATTCAAGGTTTTAGAGGTCCCAATGACAAGTTGATAGTTAAGGAAATAGCTATTCTGCGTGGCTGTAGCCATCAGCACTTCATTATAACACCTCCGTTTGACTTTAAGCATTTACCAACAACATTAAAAAGACAAGCAAAATGGCTATATCAAAACCATCATGGTTTGCACTGGAATGGCGGATTCACCAAATATAATAAAGTGGAAGAATTTCTTCGAGATAATATTATAAATCACATTGTTTATGTAAAAGGCGATGAAAAATTACAATGGATAAAGCGACTACTAAATGAAAACGTTGAAGTAATAAATGTTGAAAATATAAACTGCCCCAACTTCAAAGAACTGAAAAGACTTTTTCCAAGTGAGACAAGATGCTTATCACATAGCAAATGCTGTGCCCTGCAAAATGTATTTTTAATTAATAATTTTGTATGCAGCCAGAATCTAAAGTTTTCCTAAAAATGTAATGTGAAATAAAAAGCAACAATTTTTTTTTTTTTTTTTTTTTTTTTTTTTTTTTTTTTTTTTTTTAATGTTCTTTATTTTAAAAATTCCTTAAGCTTAACATTTTTTTGTTTTGTTTTTTCTTATATAAATAGGTTAATAAATAAAAATAATTTACTTAAAATTAACAATATTTCTTTTTTGTTTTTAATGTGTATTCATTTGATAATGACCCCATGCGTAGGTGCTTACTCCATCTTCCCTTATATATCTCTTATCATCAAGATGACTTAAAACAATCTTATTTAGCTGTTGTGTATAGATTTGGTGAGCAAAAGATCGAAAAACAAACATTTCACCATGAAAAATTCGTTTGTTATACAAACAATCCTTATAGCTGGCTAAATTTATATCATTCAATGCTATTTTCTTGACGCCTTTAGCTTTTTTTACTTCCGTTTCTTCAACAGAATAAGAATACATTTTCGATCTTAACCCAATAAATTCCTTCATTATCTTCCCAGAATTTTCATCTTTCATCATACCCAAGACTTTTTTATTTGTTATTGGAATATTATAGGGATTATCAACTGAGTATGCAGAAGTATCGAAATATGAATCAATATCATGTTGAATATCATTATAAAAATCGTGAGTTTTTATTGTATATATAAATGAATCTGTATCCATATAGTTTAATTTTAAACAATTACCATATTTGGGTTGCATATAGCTATAATGGAAGTCATACATTTTCCATTTAGAAAACTCTAACACACAAAATCCCAAGTACAACGGCTTATCGTAATAAGTATTAACTCTTTTCATTTGAATTGCCGTCATTTCATCAGTGAATTTAGTTAAACTATGGAAATTCGGTTTTGCTATTAAAGCTCTAGCTCCTAGACGTTTTTTGTGACTCCCCCAAGAGGTTACAATCTTAACATCTTTTCTTTTATCTACGTTTTCCATAGTTTTCCCAAAAACACTATTGTTCATTAACTTAAAGAAATTTTTCTCAAAATCGCTCGTAGCTAAGGTGCGATGTTGATTATTCAAATCAATATATTTTTGAAGCCACCTAGATTGTTTAAACTGTAAAACTCTATGTATACGAATGAGTTTTAACCCATTTTTAATACATTGTTGTAGATTTTTATAATGTATAACATAATTTTGTTTTGGAGTTAAATCTGCTATTAATTTCGAAAACTTTGATTGATTTACTTTTTTGTTTTGCACACAAAATGGTAAATCATTATGACATTCATGCAAGGAATCTGGGTATTCTAAGTCTACTTCATATATATACCCGACTTCCGAGTCATCTGAAATATTCATTAAATCAATGTTTTGAATATTATTAACCCATTTAATAGATGAATAAGGTAGAGGACAAGACATTGCCCACCCATATAAATTGTTGGCATCAACATACATCAAATACTGTGAATCTTTTGTTTCATCATAGTTTTGCATATATTTATTGTTGGCAACTGAGTGGCGATGTGAACATTGAGAGATGCCTCCTCTAATACCCTTCTTTATGAAATTATATATTTCAATGTCTTGAATAAGATCCAGCTTTATATGGGTTTTTCTAAGCATTGCATCCCAAGATAACCCTGGTGCTGTGTAATAATGACAGGGATCAAGTTCGTAAATACTTTTACAAATAATTTTAAAATTTTCAAATATGTCAGCTAGTAGAAGAACGTCAGTTTTTAAATATAACTCCATATAATCTGAAAGAGTCTGACATTTAAAAACTGTCCATACTTTTTTAGCATGATTGTATTCGCTATCGGAGCAAGCTTCACCAGTCAATTTATTTTTAAAACACTCTTGAGGAGGAAGGGTTTTTTCCTCTAAACTCTCCCATGTTTTTACATGATCATAGGGAAATACACCTTTCCTTGTCAGAAGCTTAAACTCTTCTTCAATTGGAAAATTAGATCTTATTAATTTAAAATCACTTGGTGTTAAGTCTTTTGTAAGGGAATCAATGCTAGAAGGCATAAAACGTAGAGAATCCAAAAATCTCAGTTCTATAGTTCTGTTATCAAACGTATGTAATGTCTTTGAAACAGAAATATAGCGCTCCTTATTAAGAGGAATGCAAGAAATATTTCCGTTGTATGAAGCAAGTTCTTTGATAAGTAAATGCGAATCATACCCGGTGAAATTATGGAACAATATTGGGAAAAATTTAGGTTTTTGGTAAATCAAATTACATTTATTATGCGCTGGGCCATTATATTTGCCTGTATAATGACAATGATCTGCAACTCGATCTGTTCCTAACTCTTTGTTGCAGATATGACATAATGGACAATTTCTTTGATATTCTAAATCAATTTCTGATAAAAGTAGCATGGGTTTAGAATTTCTTTTATGTAATTCATAGCAATCTTTTATCAGAGAACTAACAAAATCTTTTACACAATTGCTGCCTTTAAACATTTTAAATCTATTGAGAGAACTATCACAAGATTTTATAAAGTAAGCACCTGCGCATGGGATATGTTTTTGAATATTTAAACTACTACTAATACTACTACTACTACTAGCATTACCTGGGGATCCTACTTCCTCGAGGATGCATTCGAAATCTGCATATATTGTGAAAGGCACGTCCATCTTCCGCTCAAAATGTTCAAACGATACAGTCTTTTTATCGTCGTTGGGCATTTTTGTCACCATTTTACAGCAGTTGTCCTTGTGCGTCATCAGTTTTTCTTCAGATATAAATCTTAGCAAGCACGTGTTGCAAAACCAAGATTTTCCTCTGTAGTTTTTCGCCTGCGTTGAAACAAGTCTAAAAATAAAAAATTTTAAAGAAATTAGAAAAATGTATATGTTTTAATAATAGGTAATAATCAGATCTATAATTGCAATAAAGCTTACCTTGATATGCTTTTAATCCAGACAAAGTGCGAAATTCCCTCGTTTTGCAAGAGAATTAGATTGATGTGATTTCTCTTCTCCTGTGGTGTAATGTAATAGGGTCCTACTACTATCTTCTTCTCATCGTCAAATCCAAACACATTGATGCTTAAAGTAGGGTTTAGTGTTTCAAACTTAGAAATATCGCTAAGTCTTAAAGGAAATTGCAGATCAGCGAAATCAATTCTGATGTTATTTTTATAAATCGTTCGTGAACTGATATCTCGTATCTTGTATGTTTCAGGTTTATGGGTATTGTTCTTTCCTTTGCTAAAAAGTGCTGAGATGATGGCCCATTTGAAACAATACTCATCAGTGTTGTGAACGTTTATACAGGCTCTTTTTCTAGAAAGAAAACTAGGCAACGGTATATGTCTTGAACCTTTGATTGGTGTGTATTGATTTATGTTTATTTCCACGTGACATATCCGCAGCAAGGCCCATCCACTGTCTTTTTCTTGAAATTCTTGCATTTTCGTGTCAATTTCATCTATCATATTCCTATATGAAGAAATTATATCACTGCCTTCAAGTGCAATTTCCATTTTTGTGTTGAAACTTTTAAGACTTAGATCCATTTCATCCTCCGACGTAAATTTAATATACTCAGCAAACAATTCTAAGTTGAACTTAACACTTTGCAACTTTTCCAGGTGATCTTTCAATTTTCCTAGAATTGCTGACTCTGCTTCATTGAGAAACTCAGGGGGACTTAGGTTTTCTTCACTCTTGTTTTTATAAATGAGAGTTTCTACTCTCCCATTGAAACAACTTTTCAGCACCAGGAAGTCATCAGAAAGGAGTTCTGCAACAAGTCGCTTATGGACATTTCGCCGTACATGGTTTGTCCAATCTCTTGCATTGATGTTCAGCTCACACACATCACAATATTTTATTGCAGACTTCTGAGTTTCTTCTGCGTTCGAAAACATGGCCTCTATCAAACTGATGTGTTCAATACTTTTTAAGTGATTATCCCACTGACAAAATATAACATCTTTTTCGCAGATTTCGCAACGCGTTTTCGCTGGTCCAGCTTGAGTCGAGCAATCACCGTTTTGGAAGATTTCATGATCCAAAGAACTGTCTTCAAATAAAAGTTCTTGTTGCATTTTTAAATGTGCCTTGCTCTTCAAATGGTTATTCCATTGACATGGGATCACATTTTTATCACACACCACACATAATCTTTTTGCAGGGGCAGCTTCTTTCGAGCCATCCATTTTCTCAAATAATTGCTTAACCAATTCCGAATGAGTATTGGTTTTAGCATGATCAATCCACTGCCCCTTTTTAACACTTTTTTCACACACATAGCAAAAGTTTTTATTTTCACCGTTAACCGATTCCCTTAAAGACGTATGAATTTTCATATGTCTTTTCAAATTAAAATTTTTGGAAAACGATTTTCCGCAAACTTCACATAAAAACGACTTCATGATTGAATTGATTTTTGGGTCGTACCGGGGTGAGGTATTCTTTAAGAATAAGAATATTTTGAATATATCAGCTAGGTTTGTATATAGCTCAAACATCTTGAATATCAAAACCGAGTTAGTAGATAATCAGACTCCCTTTAGTAAGTAATCTACACCTCATAAATTTAGTATTTTATTATTTTCTAATGAATCTCTGACTATGTACTGTAGATAAGTATACATCATAATTTATTCATCTAGGATTTTCTGATGTTCATCATGCTTTAAAAATTGACACATATTACTTTTGGTAAAATATTTATATTTCTGATTTTCTAGTGGCCTCATAACTTAAAAAGTAAGTTTACATGATGATGGTATACGTGAAGATAGTTTATAATTTATTCTTTTTAAATTTACTGACCATCCTTTGACCCAATAAATTTAGTATCTATGATTTTTTAAGAAAAAATGCTATTAAGTTTGTATTTTATGGTTTTCTAGCTAGCAAACAGATTTTGAAACTGTAATATGCTTTTCTCGCCTTAATAACTTGTTACATGCCCAATATAAAAACCTTAAAAGTATATTTAAATACTATTGATTTTGTATGAATTCAGTTTAATTTATTTTCGCTGATTAACCATAGGTAAACATGTTGAAACCTGTCAAACTCTTCCCCTCATAAAGTAAACACTTTTACGCAAATGAAATGAAAAGAGGCAATTAAAAACAAAATATGTATGCTCAGAACATGTAAGGTTTATTTAATAATTTACAGTTCTTCTTCAATTTTAATACTAGCAGTTCGTCCTAACGGACATAAATAGGTAAAGTTGAATGAACCTCGATTGATTTCGGTTATTGCAGCGTCTGACAATTTGTTGTATCGCATTGGGAAGAAAGTCTGAAAGAAAAAAGTCTTTAGTATTTACGTTTTTAAACGTTTTAAGAAATAAAAATGGAAAATTACCTGAAATTCGCCCAAATCAGCAACAATTCGTTCTCCAAATTTCGTAACACAACGTTTCAGTTTACCAATACGATATTTTTCATTTTGTTTTAATTCAATAACCTTTTTACAAGGCTTGAACAAAACTTCCTCTTCAACTTGTAAAAGTTCTTCTCTGAGATTCATCGTCGACGGTATGAGATACATCCTAAACTGAAACAGCTATTTATACAGAAATTTCTGAAAAAAATGTGGAAGGAATTTAGTTTTAATCACACCAAATTGGACAACGGAAATTTTTATGATAAGAAAAGTAAACCTAACCAACCCGCCAACATATCTCCTTGAAGATTTTAATGGTCAACCTATTAGTGGATGTTTTTACGAAAAAGAATTACAAAAGACTAAATACCCTCATATTTATCTCGTGGAAAAAGTACTTAAAAGTAATGGAGACAATGTATATGTTAAATGGCTCGGCTTCCCACCGACTAACAATTCATGGATTAATAAATCACAATTATTATAAACGACATAAAATATTTGTTTCCTTTCTATTATTTCTTAAATTGTTTTTCATAAATTACTATCAACCTTCAAACAACCAATGCATCTTAAAGTCAATGAACTCCCACTGATGTAATATGATCTCATTACCATACAAAACTCATATACCCATACTCTAATGAAATCTACCTACAAACCATACAAGAATCCCTTTTTTCTAGCATCCTACTGTACAGTGTACATACACCGCATCCTCCACGTCAATATTCAAGCTAAAAACATAAAAAAATTTTGTAGGTACATCACTAACCGCAATTCACAGTCACGAAAACTAAATTCACACCAAAATTCACAATTTACAACAACAAAATACATTTTACCCAAATGCTCTATTCCTCAAGTCCGATATTTATACTACTGTATAGTTGTTGTAATTAACATGCATGAAATTTTCCCATCCCTATTCCCATGCCCAAAAAGTATATTCTTACAGTCCCAACAATAGTTTTCTACCAACACTTTTTTTTTTTTTTTTTTTTTTTTTTTTTTTTCCTTACATTTTCCTTACATTTTCATTCATTATCAATTCGAAATTTCCTATCACATTTTCAATCCCCACAAATTTCATCCACCTTTTTTTTTCCACACACAAGCACACACATGACACTCAATGCATACTGCCCATGATACTACACCAACGAGCCAGTGTCATAGCTGTCCTCCTTTAGGAGCAATTTTGATGCTCGGAGCACATTTTTTACACTAGGGAGGAGCATTTTATTCCTCAAGTCCGATATTTATACTACTTTTATGGATTAAATAAAGCAGTCCCTTGTCTTCTAACGAGGTTCATAAACGATTATATTTAGAACTCAAATCAAACTTAATTAAAAGAGGCTGGGATGCGACCCACACTGATAACTTCCCATCCTTTCTGTCGATTTGTCTTGCATAAAAGTTTGTCTATATGTATCAATTTTTACGAAATTTGCGTACTTTTTTTTTGTAAATTTAGTATTTTTATGAAAAAACGGACTGTTGGATTTTTATAAAAAAAAATTACTGTATATCGAAAACAATATTTTCTGTGAAATAAAATAAGTTTGAAGCCAATATTTTTAATTTTTGAAAAGCTTTTTGAGTCGAAAGTAAATTTTTACCAAGTTTTAGTATTGTTTTTTTTTAGGTTTTTATTTTTTTGTAAAAAAACCTGTTAATTTGATTTTTCTCAAAATTTGATCGAATGTTGAAAACAATATTTCTTATTAGTTAAAATTAGTTAGAAGCTATTATCTCAAATTTTTGAAAAGATATTTGAGTCGAAAATCAATTTTTACCAACTTTTGTTAATTTTTTTTTAGGTTTTTAATTTTTTGTAGAAAAACTGTCAATTCGATTTTTTTCAAAATTTTACTGAATGTTGAAAACAATATTTTTTTAAAGGTTAAAGTAGTTTAAAGCCAATATCTCAAAGTTTTGAAAAGATATTTGAGTCGAAAATCAATTTTACCAACTTTTGGTAATTTTTTTTAGGTTTTTAATTTTTTGTAAAAAAACTATCAATTCGATTTTTTCAAAATTTTACTGAATGTTGGAAACAATATTTCTTATAAGATCAAATAAGTTTAAAGCCTTAATCTCAAGGTTTTGAAAAGATATTTGAGTCGAAATTCAATTTTTACCAACTTTGAGTAATGTTTTTTTAGGTTTTTATTTTTTATAACAAAAACTGTCAATTAGATTTTTCTCAAAATTTTATCAGATGTCAAAAACATTATTCTTCGTTGCACAAAATTGTTTTGGAGATGAAATCATATTTTTGTCTTAAAATTTTCGACGTGACAATTTTTTTTTTCAGTTTTTTTGATTTATAAAAAAAACCGTTAATTGGATTTTTTTCCAAAAATATACTCGTTTTGTATTACGTTACAATATATAATATAAAATTTAATTCAAGTCTTTAACATGATTGGTTCATGAGATATTTAGGTTTAACCAAAATTTTCACCTTTTTTTAAACTGCTATGGTAAAAAAACCACCCTCGCAATTTTCTTGATAGCCCTTTCTGCATCTTTCTGCCTTATTATCTGTATAACAAAATTTATTTGAAGTCGATATCTCTTCTGGTTCTTGAGCTATGGAAGACGAAAAAAACGTCGCGAACGTACGGACGTACGAACGTACGTACACACGCACGCACAGACATCTTTCTAAAAATCTTTTATTTCGACTCTAGGGACCTTTAAACGTCGAGAAATGTCAAAATTTTCAATTTGACAAATCGGACCCATTACAATAACTTCCTATGGGAAGTTAATAAAGAAAATATGTTTAAAGGGTCTATCAAATTAGTTCCGTTAAGTTTTGTTTGGAGCTAAGTTTTAATAACTTACGTACTCATACCAATATTGGTACACTTTCAGTATGATATACACATACATTCTAAAACATAATACATCCATTATTTACATACAATACATTATATACGCACAGAAAGGAATTATGTTTCCAAATCTTTCTTAACAAAAGCCATAGAAATTCAATAGACCATCAGCTTACAAGAAAAAAGGAGTATCTAAATTGTATAGGTATATGCGTGTACACTGTACAACAAAGGGTACATAGATTTGTTCGATATTGATATTAAAAGACATACAATATTTTAATATTGGTTTTTTTAACAACACAAAAACTGTGTTTACCTCTATATCACAATAATAAAGGTCTTTTTGGATTAAATGTATAGAATAGATCTAAATCGAAAAAATTTGTACACAAGTTGATTGTTGTTTGATTTTCTTCATAAAAAAAATCATAATAAAATTGTTTACTTATTTTTTAATATTAACTTTAAGAAAGTTTCAGACCATTTTAATGTATACTCACATATTTTTAAATTACCTTTATGACATTGTTGTGTTTTTAGGGACAAAAGTGGAAAAATGAAGTAAGTGGCGACAAATGTCTTCAAACTTTAAAATTTTTTTTTTATTTTTCTTATTTAAAGTAACCCACAACTTATAAGTCCTCCGCAGATAGAACAAGTTTAACTTCAAGTTCTAACGCGCACCACTTTGCAATAAGCAGGAATGAATTGAATCTTCACAAAGGAAGCGTTTTCAACGATGTGGTAAATTAAAAGAGGCATTTAAAATTCCACTTAAAGAAAAAAACAAGTTAAGGTCTGACACGGGGTGTTTAAAATAACTTGATTCTGTTCATCGAAAAATAAAAATATAAACAATTATTCAATTTTTTATTATTTGAGCAATAATGAAAACAGCAAGAATATTGCGTTTTAAATAAAGTGTAAGATATTCCTAACGTGACGTTAAAACGCTTTCTGTATGCTGACGACTCATGCGATAGATAAATCTTGTGAGGGTGTTTTAGATTTCCCAGCTGGGGTATGCTCACGGTGTCCAGGGTTTAGTTAAATAAAACACCAAAATTTAACTTCAATAGGTCTTTGTCTTTAGTTTTTATTATTCTTTATATTGTTTGAAAGTTATTTCTTATAATCGGTTAACATTCTTTTTGTTCTAAATCTAATTTCTGGTAATAATACTTCTTCTCATCTGGATCTTGGCTTGTTCCACTGGTCTGAAGTAGTCTACACGGTAGGTGGCGGTCAGCAGGCGGTGCGGGTTTCGTTTCTTCCGTCACTTCGATCAGGTCTGGGGTATTCGCCGTTACGCCGAAACGGTAACTCACAGCAGAAGCTGATAACACACAGCCGAAGCTGGTAACACACGGCCGAAACCGGTAACACACGGCCTAAGCCGGTAACACACAGCCGAAGCTGGTAACACACAGCCGAAGCTGGTAACACACGGCCGAAACCGGTAACACACAGCCGAAGCTGGTAACACACAGCCGAAGCTGGTAACACACGGCCGAAACCGGTAACACACGGCCTAAGCCGGTAACACACAGCCGAAGCTGGTAACACACAGCCGAAGCTGGTAACACACGGCCGAAACCGGTAACACACAGCCGAAGCTGGTAACACACAGCCGAAGCTGGTAACACACGGCCGAAACCGGTAACACACAGCCGAAGCTGGTAACACACAGCCGAAGCTGGTAACACACGGTCGAAGCTGGTAACACACAGCCGAAGCTGGTAACACACAGCCGAAGCTGGTAACACACGACCGAAACCGGTAACACACGGCCTAAGCCGGTAACACACAGCCGAAGCTGGTAACACACAGCCGAAGCTGGTAACACACGGCCTAAGCCGGTAACACACAGCCGAAGCTGGTAACACACAGCCGAAGCTGGTAACACACGGCCGAAACCGGTAACACACGGCCGAAGCCGGTAACACACAGCCGAAGCTGGTAACACACAGCCGAAGCTGGTAACACACGGCCGAAACCGGTAACACACGGACTAAGCCGGTAACACACAGCCGAAGCTGGTAACACACAGCCGAAGCTGGTAACACACGGCCGAAACCGGTAACACACAGCCGAAGCTGGTAACACACAGCCGAAGCTGGTAACACACGGCCGAAACCGGTAACACACGGCCTAAGCCGGTAACACACAGCCGAAGCTGGTAACACACAGCCGAAGCTGGTAACACACGGCCGAAACCGGTAACACACAGCCGAAGCTGGTAACACACAGCCGAAGCTGGTAACACACGGCCGAAACCGGTAACACACGGCCTAAGCCGGTAACACACAGCCGAAGCTGGTAACACACAGCCGAAGCTGGTAACACACGGCCGAAACCGGTAACACACAGCCGAAGCTGGTAACACACAGCCGAAGCTGGTAACACACGGCCGAAACCGGTAACACACGGCCTAAGCCGGTAACACACAGCCGAAGCTGGTAACACACAGCCGAAGCTGGTAACACACGGCCGAAACCGGTAACACACAGCCGAAGCTGGTAACACACAGCCGAAGCTGGTAACACACGGCCGAAACCGGTAACACACGGCCGAAGCTGGTAACACACGGCCGAAACCGGTAACACACGGCCTAAGCCGGTAACACACAGCCGAAGCTGGTAACACACAGCCGAAGCTGGTAACACACGGCCGAAACCGGTAACACACAGCCGAAGCTGGTAACACACAGCCGAAGCTGGTAACACACGGCCGAAACCGGTAACACACGGCCTAAGCCGGTAACACACAGCCGAAGCTGGTAACACACAGCCGAAGCTGGTAACACACGGCCGAAACCGGTAACACACGGCCTAAGCCGGTAACACACAGCCGAAGCTGGTAACACACAGCCGAAGCTGGTAACACACGGCCGAAACCGGTAACACACAGCCGAAGCTGGTAACACACAGCCGAAGCTGGTAACACACGGCCGAAACCGGTAACACACGGCCTAAGCCGGTAACACACAGCCGAAGCTGGTAACACACAGCCGAAGCTGGTAACACACGGCCGAAACCGGTAACACACAGCCGAAGCTGGTAACACACAGCCGAAGCTGGTAACACACGGCCGAAACCGGTAACACACAGCCGAAGCTGGTAACACACAGCCGAAGCTGGTAACACACGGCCGAAACCGGTAACACACAGCCGAAGCTGGTAACACACAGCCGAAGCTGGTAACACACGGCCGAAACCGGTAACACACGGCCTAAGCCGGTAACACACAGCCGAAGCTGGTAACACACAGCCGAAGCTGGTAACACACGGCCGAAACCGGTAACACACGGCCTAAGCCGGTAACACACAGCCGAAGCTGGTAACACACAGCCGAAGCTGGTAACTTACTTAACCTTGAATATTACACAAGAAGCCCCTTACCTCTGGTGGGGGGAAGCCTCTGTTTATATTCAAAACTACTTACCACTAATCCTTGTTTATCGTTGAACTGGTAAATTAATTAATCTTGAATATTTCACAAAAGCCCCTTACCTCTGGTGGGGGGAAGCCTCTGTGAATATCCCAACTACTTACCTCGAATCCTCGCTTAACGTTGAACTTTCTCGTCTTTCTACTTTGTTCACTCCTTGGTTTTCTTCTTATCTGGATCTCGTTCGGTTCTACTAGGCAACCTTTTGGTAACAACCTAGTGTGAATTATATTTTTGCGAATGACAAAATCAGCTTTGCCCATTAATGTCGCCATATTTTGGCCCAGTTGAATTGAGTGTGAACTCAATGCTCGGTGTAGTGACCGAACGCATGTAATTTGTTAGTGTTTTCGTTGTAGATTTGTAATGCGTCATTACAATTCCCCCCTTCTTTGGAAAACGAGGACTTCCTCGTCTTGTCCTTTTTTTTTTTTGTTTCCTTTGTAGGGAAACCCCTTTTTTTCTCTGGATTATTTATTATATTTTTTTGTTTCTTTTTTTTTGTTTTTAATTTTTTTTTTTTATCTATAAGCCTAAAAAAAAATTAGCTTCAAGCTTGAATACAAAAAGATTATTCATAATTCTAATTCAAAAATAATTCTAATTCAAAAGAGAAAAAAAAATTAACACAACTCCCTTTTTTTTTTTTTTTTTCTTCTTATAACCTTACGGTTTTTTGTTGTCCGCCGTACGTGGGTGTTTCCTTCTACCTTCATGGTAGGGTGTTGATGGATCGGGTACTGCATAGATCGGATAAAATCGTTGGCCTTTTCTTTTGGGCCTTGTCGTTTTCGCGCAATTTCATCTTCCAACTTATTGATATATCGGATTGGTAAGAAATGTTCTAAGAAAGCCTTGTGAAAATCGGCCCATGTCAAGAATTGCACTCGTTTTATACGATACCACTCCAACGCCGTCCCTCTTAGTATTTCGGGTAAGGTACGAACCATCTCTTGTGGTGAGATCCTATAACACTTGATCTTTTCTTCCAGTCGCTTGATCAATTCTGAAACGTTGCCAGTGCCGTCGAACCTTACTCCCCATTTTCGGACGATATTCATCACTTCGGCTTCACGGCTCAGAATCATGCGGCCTTCCGTAGTAGGTTCATATTGTCTAGTTGGTATTAGTTGTTGTATCGGTTGGTCGGGCATGTGCTGGGCACTGTGTGCGCTTGCCGGTGGCAATGTATCCACCTCGGTCTCGTGCATGCCAGCTTGTGCTTTGTTTTGAATCATACCTGCGCGTAGTTTATCGCAGGATGGCACACAGAAAAAGTAATCCTTGACCCCTTCTTTCCGCGTAGTATTGTGAGTGGTTTGGTCCGATTCCTCCCCGTCGTTGGACTGCTCCACTGCTTGGCTAGAGTCGTCGTCTGGAAATTCTCTGTCTAAGGCTAGTTTTCCTACCTCTACTAGGAGGTTTTGCGTCGACTTCCGCAGTCTCGCCTCTTTAATGTAGGCGATAAAACGGGCTCTGAGGGTTGGCAGGGTTCCCTCCGTATCCAGGTTCAATTGGGCCATTCGCTCCACAATCTCTTGCTTTTTCAATAGGTAAATTGCTCCTATAAAAGCAAATACGTCGAATTCAGGTTCGTCATCTGACATCATTTTATCTTAGCTTTTCCCAAAAGAGGAAAACGTTATCAATCGGCACAAAAAAAAAAATACAATTACGGTATCCGGTGGGACTATAGCGTGTCTGGCTATCGGAGTGCGGTGCGGTGAACAGTAAAGTGCGGTACGGTGCGGTAAAGTGCGGTAAACGGTTAAGTGCGGTAAACGGTAAAGTGCGGTGCGGTAAACGGTAAAGTGCGGTGCGGTGAACGGTAAAGTGCGGTGCGGTAAACGGTAAAGTGCGGTGAGGTAATTTGATAACGTTGTTCGTGTCTCCTTGTCCCTGCTCGGGCGCCAAAATGTGAGGGTGTTTTAGATTTCCCAGCTGGGGTATGCTCACGGTGTCCAGGGTTTAGTTAAATAAGACACCAAAATTTAACTTCAATAGGTCTTTGTCTTTAGTTTTTATTATTCTTTATATTGTTTGAAAGTTATTTCTTATAATCGGTTAACATTCTTTTTGTTCTAAATCTAATTTCTGGTAATAATACTTCTTCTCATCTGGATCTTGGCTTGTTCCACTGGTCTGAAGTAGTCTACACGGTAGGTGGCGGTCAGCAGGCGGTGCGGGTTTCGTTTCTTCCGTCACTTCGATCAGGTCTGGGGTATTCGCCGTTACGCCGAAACGGTAACTCACAGCAGAAGCTGATAACACACAGCCGAAGCTGGTAACACACGGCCGAAACCGGTAACACACGGCCTAAGCCGGTAACACACAGCCGAAGCTGGTAACACACAGCCGAAGCTGGTAACACACGGCCGAAACCGGTAACACACAGCCGAAGCTGGTAACACACAGCCGAAGCTGGTAACACACGGCCGAAACCGGTAACACACGGCCTAAGCCGGTAACACACAGCCGAAGCTGGTAACACACAGCCGAAGCTGGTAACACACGGCCGAAACCGGTAACACACAGCCGAAGCTGGTAACACACAGCCGAAGCTGGTAACACACGGCCGAAACCGGTAACACACAGCCGAAGCTGGTAACACACAGCCGAAGCTGGTAACACACGGTCGAAGCTGGTAACACACAGCCGAAGCTGGTAACACACAGCCGAAGCTGGTAACACATGGCCGAAACCGGTAACACACTACCTAAGCCGGTAACACACAGCCGAAGCTGGTAACACACAGCCGAAGCTGGTAACACACGGCCTAAGCCGGTAACACACAGCCGAAGCTGGTAACACACAGCCGAAGCTGGTAACACACGGCCGAAACCGGTAACACACGGCCGAAGCCGGTAACACACAGCCGAAGCTGGTAACACACAGCCGAAGCTGGTAACACACGGCCGAAACCGGTAACACACGGCCTAAGCCGGTAACACACAGCCGAAGCTGGTAACACACAGCCGAAGCTGGTAACACACGGCCGAAACCGGTAACACACAGCCGAAGCTGGTAACACACAGCCGAAGCTGGTAACACACGGCCGAAACCGGTAACACACGGCCTAAGCCGGTAACACACAGCCGAAGCTGGTAACACACAGCCGAAGCTGGTAACACACGGCCGAAACCGGTAACACATAGCCGAAGCTGGTAACACACAGCCGAAGCTGGTAACACACGGCCGAAACCGGTAACACACGGCCTAAGCCGGTAACACACAGCCGAAGCTGGTAACACACAGCCGAAGCTGGTAACACACGGCCGAAACCGGTAACACACAGCCGAAGCTGGTAACACACGGCCGAAACCGGTAACACACGGCCTAAGCCGGTAACACACAGCCGAAGCTGGTAACACACAGCCGAAGCTGGTAACACACGGCCGAAACCGGTAACACACAGCCGAAGCTGGTAACACACAGCCGAAGCTGGTAACACACGGCCGAAACCGGTAACACACGGCCGAAGCTGGTAACACACGGCCGAAACCGGTAACACACGGCCTAAGCCGGTAACACACAGCCGAAGCTGGTAACACACAGCCGAAGCTGGTAACACACGGCCGAAACCGGTAACACACAGCCGAAGCTGGTAACACACAGCCGAAGCTGGTAACACACGGCCGAAACCGGTAACACACGGCCTAAGCCGGTAACACACAGCCGAAGCTGGTAACACACAGCCGAAGCTGGTAACACACGGCCGAAACCGGTAACACACGGCTTAAGCCGGTAACACACAGCCGAAGCTGGTAACACACAGCCGAAGCTGGTAACACACGGCCGAAACCGGTAACACACAGCCGAAGCTGGTAACACACAGCCGAAGCTGGTAACACACGGCCGAAACCGGTAACACACGGCCTAAGCCGGTAACACACAGCCGAAGCTGGTAACACACAGCCGAAGCTGGTAACACACGGCCGAAACCGGTAACACACAGCCGAAGCTGGTAACACACAGCCGAAGCTGGTAACACACGGCCGAAACCGGTAACACACAGCCGAAGCTGGTAACACACAGCCGAAGCTGGTAACACACGGCCGAAACCGGTAACACACAGCCGAAGCTGGTAACACACAGCCGAAGCTGGTAACACACGGCCGAAACCGGTAACACACGGCCTAAGCCGGTAACACACAGCCGAAGCTGGTAACACACAGCCGAAGCTGGTAACACACGGCCGAAACCGGTAACACACAGCCGAAGCTGGTAACACACAGCCGAAGCTGGTAACACACGGCCGAAACCGGTAACACACGGCCTAAGCCGGTAACACACAGCCGAAGCTGGTAACACACAGCCGAAGCTGGTAACACACGGCCGAAACCGGTAACACATAGCCGAAGCTGGTAACACACAGCCGAAGCTGGTAACACACGGCCGAAACCGGTAACACACGGCCTAAGCCGGTAACACACAGCCGAAGCTGGTAACACACAGCCGAAGCTGGTAACACACGGCCGAAACCGGTAACACACAGCCGAAGCTGGTAACACACAGCCGAAGCTGGTAACACACGGCCGAAACCGGTAACACACGGCCTAAGCCGGTAACACACAGCCGAAGCTGGTAACACACAGCCGAAGCTGGTAACACACGGCCGAAACCGGTAACACACAGCCGAAGCTGGTAACACACAGCCGAAGCTGGTAACACACGGCCGAAACCGGTAACACACGGCCGAAGCTGGTAACACACGGCCGAAACCGGTAACACACGGCCTAAGCCGGTAACACACAGCCGAAGCTGGTAACACACAGCCGAAGCTGGTAACACACGGCCGAAACCGGTAACACACAGCCGAAGCTGGTAACACACAGCCGAAGCTGGTAACACACGGCCGAAACCGGTAACACACGGCCTAAGCCGGTAACACACAGCCGAAGCTGGTAACACACAGCCGAAGCTGGTAACACACGGCCGAAACCGGTAACACACGGCTTAAGCCGGTAACACACAGCCGAAGCTGGTAACACACAGCCGAAGCTGGTAACACACGGCCGAAACCGGTAACACACAGCCGAAGCTGGTAACACACAGCCGAAGCTGGTAACACACGGCCGAAACCGGTAACACACGGCCTAAGCCGGTAACACACAGCCGAAGCTGGTAACACACAGCCGAAGCTGGTAACACACGGCCGAAACCGGTAACACACAGCCGAAGCTGGTAACACACAGCCGAAGCTGGTAACACACGGCCGAAACCGGTAACACACAGCCGAAGCTGGTAACACACAGCCGAAGCTGGTAACACACGGCCGAAACCGGTAACACACAGCCGAAGCTGGTAACACACAGCCGAAGCTGGTAACACACGGCCGAAACCGGTAACACACGGCCTAAGCCGGTAACACACAGCCGAAGCTGGTAACACACAGCCGAAGCTGGTAACTTACTTAACCTTGAATATTACACAAGAAGCCCCTTACCTCTGGTGGGGGGAAGCCTCTGTTTATATTCAAAACTACTTACCACTAATCCTTGTTTATCGTTGAACTGGTAAATTAATTAATCTTGAATATTTCACAAAAGCCCCTTACCTCTGGTGGGGGGAAGCCTCTGTGAATATCCCAACTACTTACCTCGAATCCTCGCTTAACGTTGAACTTTCTCGTCTTTCTACTTTGTTCACTCCTTGGTTTTCTTCTTATCTGGATCTCGTTCGGTTCTACTAGGCAACCTTTTGGTAACAACCTAGTGTGAATTATATTTTTGCGAATGACAAAATCAGCTTTGCCCATTAATGTCGCCATATTTTGGCCCAGTTGAATTGAGTGTGAACTCAATGCTCGGTGTAGTGACCGAACGCATGTAATTTGTTAGTGTTTTCGTTGTAGATTTGTAATGCGTCATTACAATCTCATGCATTGGAGCATTTGGAAAGGGAGAGAGGGTTTAGAATTAATGAATATTGCAATTCATTTAATATTGCACATTCACAGAGTACGGCTAAAGAAGGAATCTCTGTATCTGATAGCACGACCGAAGTTAGACTCGAGGGTATACTGATGAGCATTCCTAGAAGCGCGAGTATTATGGTTGAACTTGAGGAATGTAGTTGGCTATTTCTCTAGAGCATAAAACGTTAAAATAACGGTAAAAAAGGGTTAGACAAGACATTTTACGACGTTGGTCAAGCGACGGGCGTAAAAGAAACAATAATGATACTATCACCAATCAATTTAAATGCTCTACGTTCAATACTGTCCTTGACGCTTAGCTGAGCTTTCTGCATCATTACTTTTAATTTTGGGGTGGAAAAATTGTCACAAAATTAGTTGGAAAATTTTCACTTTTTGACTTTTTGAAAAAACTGCTCGCTGAAGTCATACCTTTAGAGTCGAGTCA
This sequence comes from Eupeodes luniger, assembly GCA_951509635.1. NCBI lineage: Eukaryota > Metazoa > Arthropoda > Insecta > Diptera > Syrphidae > Eupeodes > Eupeodes luniger. The sequence continues at coordinate 89,309,945 of OX608074.1, forward strand.
AATTTTTGAATCTGTCAGCTAAGAGAGGTGGTGAAGTGAGGAAAAAGTGGAAAAATCTCAAATTTCATGATCTATTTGAGACTTGAGATTCAAACAAATGGATCTGAATCTCGATTTTTATCAAAACTTATACATAGGTACAAGCCACACGCACTTTCAAACACACTTCTCTGTTTGACATTTGTCTGAACATTTTTTATTGTTTTATTTTAAAAAAAAAAAGATAAGTTTATATGAAGAGATTTCGTAAACAATTACAATACTAGATTTCATCTACTATTTGCCACGAAATATCTGAGATTTTTACACAATTTCAAAAGCAATTCGAAAACGACATAAGTTAAATATTTTTTTAAGTTTTTCTGAAAACAAAATTAAAAACAATAATGCAGAAAGCTTAATTTTTGGTTTAAAAAAACAATTTTTGTAGTTTTTTTTTAAAAAACAAATGGCGTTAGAAAGAAAAAAATTTGTTTGTGATTTTGTAAATTTATTACTTTTTGCCAAAAGTGGCCGTTGTAGTTAAGTAAATTTAAGTAAATGTTATTTATACAAATCTTGACAGTACCATGAGTACAACTATAGTCAAAATTAAATTTCAAAAGTCTTCCACATACGATTTTCAATTTCGATCTTTCGACCCTGCATTTAAATGGGCGACGTATAAGAACTTCAATTTCATAAACGACGACTGACCAAATCTACGAACATACCCCGATATGTCAAAAACTCATCCGAAATCAAAACCAAAAAAAGAGGCTGGGATGCGACCCACACTGATAACTTCCCATCCCGTCAATCGATTTGTCTTGCTTAAAAGTCTGTATATATGTTTTAATTTTTACCAAATTTGAGTACTATTTTTGTAGATTTCATTTTTTTATAAAAAAACGGACTGCTTGATTTTTATAAAAAATTATTGAAGTAAGTTTGAAGCCAATATTTGTAATTTTTGAAAAGCTATTTGAGTCGAAAGTAAATTTTTACCAACTTTTGTTCAATTTTTTTTAGGTTTTTAATTTTTTGTACAAAAACTGTCAATTCGATTTTTTTCAAAATTTTATTAAATGTTGACAACAATATTTTTTGGAAGATAAAAGTAGTTTAAAGCCAATATCCCAAAGTTTTGAAAAGATATTTGAGTCGAAAATCAATTTTTACCACGTTTTGTAAAAAAAACTGTCAATTCGATTTTTCTCAAAATTTTTCCTAATGTTGAAAACAATATCTTTTTTAAGTTAAAGCTAGTTAGAAGCCATTATCTCAAATTTTTAAAAGGATATTTGAGTCGAAAATCAATTTTTACCAAGTTTTGGTAAATGTTTTTTTTTTCGTTTTTTAATTTTTTTTAAAAAAACTGTCAATTATATTTCTTATAAGATAAAATAAGTTTGAAGCCTTAATCTCAAGTTTTTGAAAAGATATTTGAGTCCAAATTCAATTTTTACCAACTTTGAGTAATGTTTTTTTAGGTTTTTATTTTTTGTAAAAAAAACTGTCAGTTAGATTTTTCTCAAAATTTTATCAGATGTCAAAAACATTATTCTTCGTTGCACAAAATTGTTTTGGAGATGAAATCATATTTAAGTCGTAAAATTTTCGAGGTGACAAGTTTTTTTTTCAGTGTTTTTGATTTATAAAAAAAACCGTTAATTGGATTTTTTCCAAAAATATACTTCTTTTGTATCACATTACAATATATAATATAAAATTTAATTCAAGTCTGTAGCGTCATTGATTCATGAGATATTTATGTTTAACCAAAATTTTCACCTTTTTTTTAAACTGCTATGGTAAAAAAACCACCCACGCAATTTTCTTGAGAGCCCTTTCTGCATCTTTCTGCCTTATTATCTGTATAACAAAATTTATTTGAAGTCGATATCTCTTCTGGTTCTTGAGCTATGGACAACGAAAAAAACGTCGCGAACGTACGGACGTACGTACGTACGTACACACGCACGCACAGACATCTTTCTAAAAATCTTTTATTTCAACTCTAGGGACCTTGAAACGTCGAGAAATGTCAACATTTTCAATTTGGCAAATCGGACCAATTACAATAACTTCCTATGGGAAGTTAATAACAAATCAAACTTTGAACAAATGCATATGGATGCACAAATGGAAAATCAGGAAAAAATTTAGCATTTATTTAAAATTATAAATCATTTACATAATAAAATTATTTCTTAAAATATGTAGCATCAAGAAAAAAAACCTGGACAAAGGAGGAGACGGAGGCCTTGCTGGACTTCTACGCTTGTTTTGTTTTATTATCTGACAGCTAGACAAGTCTACTAACTTAACAATAAAATAAAACAGCTGCGGATAGGCAACTGCGGATACGTTTTTTTGAGAAATCGATAGCGATGCCAAAAAAACACTCCTATTGATACAAGTGCCATCCATGGACAATGGCTGGGGGGTATATCTTGCTTTAACGATACAGCAATGTTATTTAGGTGGAAATTTAATGAGCTTATCATATTTTGTCAGAAGAGGGATGTAAGTCTGAAAACGTTTATGAAAAGCTAAGAGTACTATCGTCCGTGAAACAATGTATTTGATTATAATTAAGGACAGTAGACCATTTTTACAAATGATAAAGATTGTTGAAGATAGAATAGAGGCCTGGGGCACACCAGCATTTATTTTGTGGTTTTTAGACTTCAACCCATTCAATTGTATTGAACGATCTGAAAGGTAAATACTAATCCAATGAAGGAGTAATTCGTGAAAGCCACACTTTTAATAAGAGAGCCTGATGCCAAACCCTATCAAATGCTTTTGAAATATCATGTGAGAAGGATTCGCCATTTTTGGCGATGGGCCAAAATGGAGTACGACCAAAATAACCCGAATATAATTTTAGATTCCGAAGTCTCTTTTATGTAAGCTAATACTATCATAAATGTTGCTCTTATTGTCTTCAACACTTCTGTCTTGTCATTGACACACTTAGACCTCAAGGGTCCATTGTGAAACACTTCTGTCTTAGTACAATGTAATTTTAAAAAAATTCAAAATACAGTTTGTCACCTTTACAAGAAACAGTTGCTAACAATTTGTAACCTAAGTAATACATTTTGAAAAACCTTCCTTAAATCAAGCACTTCTTTCGATGTTCGCTATTTCCACTTTGTCAAATGAAGATCCGGTGGTCATCTCTCCATATTTGCTTTTAAGGAAATTCCTATTTGAGAACCGAGGAGAGAGATGAGTCTTTTTCATCCGTTTGGAAACACTAAGTTATCTCTCAAATCATAATGATAATATGCAATAGCTGAATTTTCCTAAACATCCAATCAATCGCTTCGAAAACGGAGGAAGTACAATGATTTTTTAGAATTTGTGTTTCATGAAGGATTTTCAGATTTGGTATTTTACTATCGATTTAATCAAGTTTCTCTTAACTTAATTGTAATAGTAGAGAGCATACCCAAATTAATTAAGACTGATGTTTGGAAAACATTATTTTATTAATTAATTCAACGAGTTAAATATTATGATTTTTAATTAACACAAAAGCAATTAGGTAATAAATTCAACAATTCATTCGTATACTCTGGTTTTGGAGTAACTATGAATATACATACATATGTATGTATGTACTTGTACATACTTACATCTCGATATTGTTCACTTAAAAGAATTTATGAAAACAAGTTCATAAATGTATTCGTAGTTCAAAAAGTTTCTTTTTGTTTATAAACTTCCCAAAAAACAAAATCTGTTATTTTGCAAAAGTTTTTGTCCCATATTAGTTATTAGAAATGACCTAAAAGTTAACTTTGCCATTATTTTGGAATTACTATTGTTTCCAATAGTCCAATTTTTCCTATACATTTAATAATGAAGCCAATACCTTCTCCTGAACAACATTTTCATGTATTATTGTTTTTAAAAGTGTTTTTGTTTGCTTTCCGTACCGCCTATATCTTTTATACAACATTATAGAAAAACAAATCAATGTTTTGAACTGCTTTGTTTACTTTATGATATAATAAAAGCTGTCATTCAAGGTTATTAAAAATATATTATTGACTGTAGTGGACTATGCTTAAAGCAACTTGTTATTTCCATGAACAATTTGCACATTTGTCCTCAATCATTCTATCTTAAATCTATTGTGAAGCATTGGCATATACCTTATATTTCACGAGGCCCAAAGAAAAAAGTTTAAAGATGTTAAATTCCTAAATATCGGTGGCAAATTGTGATCACCTCTCTTCAAGAAATGAAAAGGTCAGCAAATTTTTCTTCCGAAATGTCGATAGTAAAAACAAACCTACATCTTTAATTCCGGCCATAAGATATCATCAACCAAAACATAGTGGGAAATGCTTCTTCCTTACCATTTTTAAAAGTAATTTTAAAAGCGTATGCTCTAGTCTCTACTGAAATATACTTCATCCGTAATATTTGCACTGCAAGGAATGCCCGACAGTTAACCCTGAGGTCCAACTTTGGTCATTCTGTGAAGTACAGATATTCATTCTTTAGCCGTACTACGCGAATGTGAAATGTCTAATCACACTCTGTCTTTCCCTGTGATTGCAAATTTCAACAATAAAAAACTAATGTACCCGACGCCTTCCCTCTTTTTCTAATGCTTACAAAGTAAATCTGGTATATTAAAGGTATTCAAAACCAGTATCAAACAGTGACACGTATAGACGATGGAATCTTTTCTAAATTCATTTTTGGGTTATCCGAGCCTAAAATGCTTTCATAAGGCCTCATTACTGAAGATAATTTTTCGATGAAATGCGGTATCATTTTGATGCATTTCTAGAATACGACGTTGCTGGTGATCAACCAGCTAAGTTCTATATATTAACTGAACTTTAAAACCTTGAATATCCACGCCTTTATTAAAAACACAGTATTATGTCGTTTGGGGAATTCCAAAGATCAGTGAGGAATTTATGAACCTGTTATTTTTGTCAACTATATGGTCGAAAACAGTAGCAATATTCTCAGATTATGTTATTCAGCTTCGCATTTGATTTTTCACATCACTAAACTGTCAAAATTGTTAAAAATCTTTAACTAGTTTCACTAGCACCAACACCAAAAACACCTTTATCTAGTTTGACTGCAAAATTTTCACTTTTCAATTTCAGTGCGCTGTTGAAACGTGTATCAATCCAGTGTTAATAATGTCATGAATTTAACAAATGTCAATACATGACAGTTTCAAAAATGACATCTGCCCAAATAACAGGTGATTCAAAATCAAATCACTTATTGAAAAACTATGTATGTACAGGGTTTTTCAACAGGGACGCTACAAAAGTGGAGCGACAGGGACAGCAAACGACACGCCATATTTCTTGCCACTCTTTTGACATTTCTCTTCAGTAAGGTTTTCCATTTCATGATGGAAAGATATACGAGCCAACAACGAGTCGAAATTATTAAAATTTACTACTGAAATTCGGAGTCAGTGGCCTTAACGTTAAGAGCGCTACGCACAATTTATGGTCGTCATAATCGTCCTAGCAGATCAACAATTGAGCGTCTAGTGGAAAAATTTGAATCCACAGGCACAGTACAAAATGTTCCTGTGCCAGTGAGACAAGGAAGTGCCTGTAGTGTCGAGAACATTGCTGCCGCTGAGGCTTCAATTTCAGAAAGCCCAAACGTCGTTGTGGCGAATTTTGCGAACAAATCTTCCTACATCCTTACAAGATTAAATTGACGCAAGAACTGAAGCTGCTTGACCACCAGAAGCGTCGTATGTTCGTGAACTGGGCTGAGCAACAACTTGAAAATGATTCGGATTTTCATCGAAAAATTTATCTTCAGCGATTACGCTAATTTCCGGCTGAATGGCTTCGTCAATAAACACAATAATATGCAGTATTGGACAGGCAGCAATCCACACGTACTTCATGAGTACGAAAAAATTACGGTTTGGTGTGGTTTATGGGCTGGCGGCGGCTCGGCGTCATTGGGCCGTACTTCTTCCGTGATTATCAAGACCGCCACGGTAGATCGCTACCATTCAATGATAACCGAATATTTTTGGCCCCAATTGGATGATATGGACTTGAAGGACATGTGGTTTCAACAGGATGTCGCCACAAGTCACACAGCGAATGTCACAATCAATTTATTGGAAACCACGTTTGGAGAACGTGTTATCTCACGAAATGGTGCAGTCGCTTGGCCGCCTCAGTCGTGCGATTTGACGCCGTTAGACAATTTCCTGTGGAGCTACGTCAAGTCTATAGTCTATCTCTATACCAATAAGCCAGCGACGATTGATGAACTTCTTACGAATATCGAACGTGAAATTGCAGAAGTATCTGCTGATTTATGCTTGAAAACCGTCGAAAATTGGGTTCAGCGTCTGGACTTTTGCAAGCGTGCCCGTGGTGGTCATGCAAAAGAAATCGAGTTCCATACATAATGGCATCAAACATACTTTCACAGGAATAAAGAATTTCATTAATATCCAAAACCATTTTTATTTTATTTAAAAAGCTTTTGTAGTGCTCTTATTGAAAAACCCGATATAACTTAAGATAAATAATGTGGTTTACCGTTGTTGAAAGCAGTACCAATAACAGTTTTGAAAGATTCTATATAATGTTTTTGGTGAGCTTAAGGCCTTAATAGTGTTAAATAAGTTGCAAGAATGTTTTGCTTTTAAAAAGAATGTTTCAGCTCTTGATGGTCATAAAGATAAACTTATCGGCACGTGGAATGCCTTGGCTCAGTAGGACTTGTACAAGAAGCTACCTACGTTTGTAATAAGTTCTATTATAAACTAACATTATGAACTCATTTTCTAGTAAAATATGTTTCAATTTTATAAAGGGCTACATAATTCATGGAGAGTATGAGTTTTCATTAAAATATTAGTTATATAAGAGCTATGGTTTCTTCTCTTATAAGCCAATATAAAACTTCTGTGGTTACTAGTGTGTCTAATTTAAAACACATTAATTTATCAATCTTCCTTGAGAATAGAATATTCTGTGTATATTATTATGGCTTCATAGCTCGTTATAAATTCAAGAGATACATAGATAAAATACTGCCAAAATGCCCAAATGTACTCAGTTTATAGATGCCTTGAGAATTTTTGATAATAAACATGATTGATCGCTTTGTATTACGTAAAATATACACACCCACATGCAGAGGTGCACACCTTTGCTCCTTTCGTCTTTACCATATCTTTAAAATAAGGCTTTAAGAATACCAAATAAACTCTATCTATTTCCTTTATTCAGGACTCCTGATATCATGGCATGAATTGCATACATTATAAACTATATGTTCTGTACTAATTGAAAAGGTAAAGTTTAATTTTGAAATGAATTCTAGATGAAATACTAAAATGAAAATTGAATAATTAAAACACACTCTTTTACGTTATAAATGGAAGTAATTAATTCTTTTATTTGTGACCTTTTGTCACCTTCACTTTTCTTTATATTATTTACAAAAATATACATATAATTGATTCAATCAAATATTTAACGAAAGTTTGGGTAGCGTTCTAAGCTTCTTCAAGCGGCAGCATCCAACATTCTCCCCCCCCAGTGCACAAAGTAAACGAACTCAGCTTCTTTCAGTTAATTTACATGAAAAAAAACAAAATTTTATTAATACAAATTTTAAATAATTTAAATAATTGTAATAAATGGATGTTGCATGACATGTGATATAGGCCGAGGTTTTGGTTCATGATTATTCTATTTCGTATCGATACTCGAAGTATAATTGTCGTCTCGTACTCGTATTAATAATAAGTATATGTCACTTATTTTTATTTGTTGTGCTAATTTTTTATTATTGTTTTTCTCCGCGGTAAATTTTAAATGTGTGGTTTTTGTTGTTTAGGTGTTAATTTCATTATTAATTTTAATTATTTTTGGAGTTTAAACCAACTGGATTTATTTAAAAAGGGTGAGTATGGTGAATTGTGTTCAACTTTGTGATATACATAAATACCGAATTGTTCCCTTTTGAACATTAATTTTATATGTACATATGTATGTACCTACATATTTATATCAGGTACATATATCTTCCGTATTAATGTGTACTTTCATTAACAATTTTCAACGGGGTAACAGTTTCTTATTATATAAACATATGTACATATTAAATAATATTTTTTTTTCTTTAAAATAATTTACAGATGACTTGACCTTGAATTCGGTGGCTTACAAGCTGAAGCTTGCACATAACCATGGCTGTGGATTGTTTTGGTAAGTTGTTGTTTTTGTATAGTGGTTGGTGCATTAATTTTTTGTTGTTCTCTTTTCAGGTCATATTATATGTTATATGTATAATGTTAAATGTTGTCGTTTCAAAGTCTAAAGGTCCGGTATTGGTTTCGGTGTTTTTTTGTAAATTTTTTTTTTGTTTTAATATTTTATAATTTGTTTTAAAAAAAAAATATTTATTTTATTAATGTGTGTAGTTGAATTTGTTAATACGGGTATTTTTGATTTAACGTTTACTGAATGTGAATGCATGGGCGGTAGTAGTTTAACTTTTAAAATATTTTGTGTGCATTATTATGTTGTTATGTTTTGTTATTGTGATGTCTTATTGATTTGAACTGAAGATGCTGCTGGGTGAGTTGGTAAAATATTTGTATTTTATATTTTATTAATCATTTGGTTTTTTCCTTCAGGTTTTGTATATAGGTTTGGAGTGCTGGTATAAATATTTTTGGACAACTCCTGATATGATCTGGTATGTTTCCCTTTTATCATTTGCTTTTATATTTTATAGTTTTATTTATACCTTGATTTTATTTTTATTATTTTTTTTGATTTTGCTATTTATATTTTACGGTTCTTGATTTAAATTTTATTTTGAATGTGATGAATGTTTTCTTTGAGTACGTGTGAGTTCTTTCAATTTATTGAAATTATTTTGCTTAAAATTATTAATTTTATAATTTTATATTTTATTTTAAATTTTTTAATTAATTTCAGGTTTTCGATTTCGTTTTTGTTTGTATTTATTTTATGTTTTGTGTTGGTTTTCCATTTTGTAAATAATTAGGTTTTAGCATGTAAGTTAATTTAGGTTTTATATAATTGATTTTATTATTAATGTGTTGGGTTTTAGTATAAATGTGTTGAGTTTTAGTATAAATGTGTTGAGTTTTAGTATGAATGTGTTGAGTTTTAGTATGAATGTGTTGAGTTTTAATATAAATGTGTTGAGTTTTAGTATGAATGTGTTGAGTTTTAATATAAATGTGTTGAGTTTTAGTATAAATGTGTTGAGTTTTAGTATGAATGTGTTGAGTTTTAGTATGAATGTGTTGAGTTTTAATATAAATGTGTTGAGTTTTAGTATGAATGTGTTGAGTTTTAATATAAATGTGTTGAGTTTTAGTGGACTGTATAAATGGTTAGTTTTGAGATTTATGAGTGTGATTTCAATTTTCGATGAGTGAGTATGACAAAATTCGTTTTATTGAATTGTTTTTAATTCAGTTTTATTTCTATTTGAGTGGGTTGTAATTCAAATTGGAGTTTAATTCAGTTTAAATTATGTTTGAGTGGGTTATAATTCGAAATGGATTTAAATTCAGTTTTAATTATGTTTGAGTGGGTTAGGGTTAGTTTTTTATTCATATTTGGATGTGTTAGTTTTTCATATTTGAGTGGGTTGACTTTCCATTTTTCATATTATGCTTAGAATTTTATTGATTTTTCGTTTTGACGACTTCATTTTAGTTTTGATGAATTGTTTTCATATTTTCTTTGGGTTTTAGAATTCATTTTCTTACTTTCAATTTTCCTTTTCATTTTGTTTATGAGTTTCAATATGATTCCTTTTGATTTTAAATTATTTCGTTTTCTTGATAAGCTTTGTTGGATGGAAGTGGACATATCTTTGTGATAGGTCTCTTAAATTCATTATTTTGTGTTCGTACTTTGACTACACGGATAAGATCATCTTGTCCAGGGTAGGTTTCCACTATTCTTGCCATGGGCCATTTTGTTGGTGGAAGTCTTTCATCTCGTAGCAGAACTAAATCTCCGATTTTGGGTTGCTCCTTGATTTTTAGCCACTTGGGTCTATTTTGAAGCCTTGTAAGGTATTCTCCGCTCCATTCCTTCCAGAAGGTCTGTAGTGAGGCTTGTAGACGTTTCCATCTATCCAGGTATCCAATCTTTTCTACTGCTAGGTCTGCTTCGGGAACTATATGAGCTGATGTGCCGATTAAAAAATGAGCTGGTGTTAAAGCATTGAAATCTTCCAAGCTGTCTGTAACCGGACATAGAGGTCTCGAGTTAAGGCAAGCTTCTATTTGCGCTAGAAGCGTACTGAGCTCCTCGAACGTCAGGGCTTGGTTTCGGGCAACGCGACGCAAATGGTATTTAACAGATTTCTTTCCTGCTTCCCATAAGCCTCCAAAATGAGGAGAAGCGGGAGGAATGACATTCCAATTGGTACCCAATTTACTCAATGAGTCAGCAATATCGGTATAGTTGAGTTTAGCACCATTTAGCCTGTTTTGAAGTTCCACATTAGCACCTTTAAAGTTGGTCCCACAGTCACTATATATGTTTGCACATATGCCTCTGCGAGATGTATATCTTCGGAACGCGGCAATAAAGGCTTGTGTCGTTAGATCTGTGACAGCCTCAAGATGAATTGCCTTAGTTGAAAGGCAAATAAAGATGGCGAAATAGCCTTTGAATTTCTTAGCACCTCTTCCTTTCCAGGCCTTTACTTTTATCGTTCCGGCGTAGTCGACACCAGTGTGTGCAAATGGTCTTGAAACATTTACTCTTGGTGCTGGAAGGCTTCCCATCAGTTGTTGCAATGGCTTAGGTGCATTCTTGAAACAGGTAAAGCATCTTTTAACGTTCTTTTTGACCGTTCTCTTCATATTGAAGATCCAAAAACGATTTCGAATGTGTGCAATCACTTGTTGAATACCACCATGTAGAGTTTTCTCATTGGCATCTTCAATTATTAATTTGGAGAAATTATGATCTGGCTTCAACACAATTGGATGCTTTTGATCATATGTTAGGGTGGCATTTTTAAGTCTACCTCCGATTCTTAATATTCCACACCCATCAATAAAAAGATTAAGAGATTTGTTGAGTTTGGTTCTTTTGGTTTTCTGCAGTTCATTTATGACATCATAAAACATAAGTCTTTGAACATTTTTGATAGCTGTTCGCATGGAAATATCGAGTTCTATGGGTGTCAGAACCGATTTTCTTCGATACGTTTCTTCTTTTCTGATATTATAGATAAATCTGTGAAGATTGGCTATAAATCTTAAGGCTTTTGTGTGTTTGAGTTGTTTGCAAATCACATCTAAAATTCCATCGGTATTTTGTATTGCTAAATGTGTTTTGATTTCTCGTTTTTCTTCATTTATTTCACATTGGGTGGGTTGTTCTGGTATGGAGAATTTCCATATCTCCTGAAGAAAGGATGGTCCTTTCCACCAAAGATTATTATTTTTCAGATTGGATGTGAGAACACCACGGGTTGGGTTGTTTAATAATTTCTTTTCTTGTTTATAAAGCATCATTAAGGCCTTTTGCTTTGTTGACATAAGTCTTGGTCGATGAAGTTCTTTGAAGGGTAGTGAAACTTCAAAGCGCCCTCCCGGCATCCGCTTGATGTTTTGTAGAAAGTGCTTCTCGCACTCGACATCTTCTTCATCTACAGCTTTTTCATAGGGAGTTTCTTCCATTTCCCAAAATGCACGCATTTGTGTGTCGATATCTACAAACTGTGTGTAGACTTGTAGAGAAAATGGCTTTTCCAAAGGAACTTTCCCCAAAATAATCCAACCAAACCTGGTTTTTTGGGCTATTGGAGCGACTTGTTCCTCACTGCGTATGACTTCATCTAATAAAATTTCGCAATATATGTCATTTCCTAATAAAATGTCAATGTTGCCAGGACGATTGAATGAAGGATCTGCTAATTTCAGTCCTTGTAAATGCTTCCATCTGCTAGCGAAGACTTCTTCATTCGGCAAAAGTCCTGTAAGGGTCTTGTATATGTAACCTCTTGTCGACGTAACAAAATCTGAACAATTAGAACTCAGATTCAAATTTATAAAATGTTTACAAGGGCTGGTTTTGTTTTGTCCTAAAACAGAAACGTCAAAGGAAGTTGGAATCTTTTTAAGACCCAATAATTGAGCTGCCGATTCGGTTATGAAAGTAGCTTGAGATCCAGGATCGATCAAAGCTCTTAATTGAACAAATTCTCCTTGGGCTGATTTGACTTTTATAATCGCTGTTGCTAATAAAATTTGGGTTCTTTTAGATTCGTTTAGATGAAAACAGTTTGAAGATGTTGAAGGCGGTATATCGTAGGGTTGAAAATTTTGAGCATTTGGATTAAATTCCGTTGCTACATGATGTGTTTGTAAGCGATTTGGATTCTGGGTGTTTGTATTTGTGTGAGTGAATGTGCTTCTATTATTATTCTGTTGAGTGGGTGTGTATGAGTTTGTTTGTAATTGAGCGCGAGTATTATTTGAGAATGTGTTATTATTATTTGTGTTGTGTTGAAATTGGTTATTATTACCTTGAGAGCATGATTGTTGATTATATGTATTTGGAAAGGGGTTTGACTGCGAGTATGGTTGCTGATTTGTGTTGCTAAAATTCGAGTTTTTGCTAAAATGTAGGAGTGAGTTGTGTTTTTTATGACAAAAATGACACGACTTATTGCTTGGGCATAAATTTGTTCGGTGACTGTAGGCTAAACAATTGAAACAATTGCCAAATTGTCTAACAACTCGTTGTCTATCACTTACGTCCATTTTTAAAAATTTCGAACATGTTCGTAAGGAGTGTACACCTTTATGACACACCTTACACGTAAAATTCTCTTTCGCCTCAGTATTGAGATGAAAAACATTTTTTGGTTGCTTTTTCTGTGTTGATGTTGTATTTGTTTGGTACTGTTGGTCCATCATCTCTAATGTTCGGAACCTCGTTTCCAAAAAGTCAGAGAACTCTTTAAATGTAGGGATCTCTTTTTTAGTTCCCAGAGTTGTTTCCCATTTCGACTGCACCGTAGCTGGTAGCTTTTTCAAAAGCAAAAATATTATTATTGCATCCCAGTGATGGACAGGCAATTGCAGGTTCTTTAAGGCGTGTAAAATTTTTGTTGAATTATCTAATAATTCCCTTATGCCCTTAGCACTTTCTTCTTTAACAACACTTAATTCATAAAACAACTTAAGTTCGTTGTTAACGAGAATTCTTTTGAAATCGTATCTCGTTGTCAAGAGTTCCCAAGCTTTATCATAGCTTGCATCATCTACACTTATGTGTTCTAGTAAAATACCAGCACCTTCTTTGCAACTTGATTTCAAATAATGTAACTTTTCTATGTTCGTAAGTGAAGTGTTGTTATGCACCAGTGAAACAAATTGGTCATGAAAAGAACGCCAATTTTGATATTCTCCCGTGAAAGTCGGTGGGTGAATTTTTGGCAAACGTACATCGTGCGGCTTGTCATTGGTTGACTTTTGCACCAAAGTCGGAGCAGACGAATCTTTTGCTTTAGCTGCTGCTTCTGCTGCTGCAAACTTGTCTAGCTCATCTAGCAACAAAGATTTATAAATTGTATAAATCTCACCAGCTTCATTAAAAAACTCTTCGGTTGAAGTTATGTCTTCATCGCTGCAAACAGCGATTTGGTGCTGTTGAACAATGGTTTGCCAATTGTTACTTAGCGTTTCAAGCCGCGTAGAGACATAGTTTTTTGTCCTACGAGTTGCAGAAACTGTCTTCTTAAAATTCTCATAATCTTTTGAGATTTGAGCACATATATTTTTCAAAATTTTTACAGCATTCATTTTGTTTTATTTAAGTTTTATTTATATTATATATATATGTATATGTAGTGTATATATAAATTACAAAAGTAAGTCAATTTTACTCACTGCGATTACTTTCAGGAATGGGTAGCTGGACAATTGAACTCTTGGACTGATGACTACGATGGCGATGGTGATGGCGATGACGACGGCGGCGGCGTTGGCGATGACGATGACGATGGCGATGACGATGATGATGATGAAGCTGATGGTGATGATTATGACAATGAAGATGGCTCTGATGATGATAGTGATGATGAAGATGATGTTGATGATGATGATGATGAAGAAAATGTTTTTATTTAAATTAAATGTCGATTAATTAATTTTAAATGTTTTATATTCGTTGAATAAACTTTACAAAAGAACGACAAGATGTCGGCACAATGTCTTTTTAATTAATTGATTTAAACTTTCAAATAATCACTACAGGCACAATTAATTTAGGCGATTCGTTTTTAAAAGGCTCGCTAAGGACCAAAATGTTCTGTACTAATTGAAAAGGTAAAGTTTAATTTTGAAATGAATTCTAGATGAAATACTAAAATGAAAATTGAATAATTAAAACACACTCTTTTACGTTATAAATGGAAGTAATTAATTCTTTTATTTGTGACCTTTTGTCACCTTCACTTTTCTTTATATTATTTACAAAAATATACATATAATTGATTCAATCAAATATTTAACGAAAGTTTGGGTAGCGTTCTAAGCTTCTTCAAGCGGCAGCATCCAACACTATATATGTATAAACATAAAGCAGGTTATCTGATCTCTCTGAATGAGTTTCGGTTTACCATTTGGACCATGAAATTTTGTTTACATCCTTGTAAATTTATTCAAATTCATGTCAACAGCTTGTTATGACGAAAAATAGATTTACGAGCTACATATGTATTCTGTGTTCTTTTTTATATTATTTTATTCGTTCATTGCAGGCAAAAAGGAAACAGGCAGAACTTCTGCTTCAAGTACTCTCTAAAGGATAAGACTTCCTTTCCGTCACGTACACATACACATGTATATTTAGTATAGTATATACTTCAAAGCTTATGCTGATGATGACGGCTCACTCGATACGGCTTCAAAATTCGAATGAAGTAAAACATTTTGTCAGAGGCAGAAAAATATTTTGCTTCTGAATTTGAATGTTACTGATGTATTTTTGTGAATCTTGTGTATGTTTTTCTGTTAAGATTAAGGCCTGTGAGTCTTTGGAGAGTCCCTTTTCAATAAGCAAATCTATAAACACACACTAAAGTCTTAGTTCATTTGCTAAGAGTTGTTGTTGTTTGTCCGTGATTTTATCACAAAATAAATCTTCCTCAGCAAACCTACATAGCGAGCCTCTTGCCACTTGGCATTGCAACATTAGTTCGCAGTACTCTCATTAGCAATATCCGATTCAGGATCTTCCCAGCATCAGCATCTCAACCAACACAACGCAGCGTCTTCTTACTTCTATATTTCACGTGGCAGGAATTTTAATTAGAAATTTTGTTGTTGGCCTAACCCATCGAAAAGTTCGCAATGTTGACGTGAAAGTGAGAGCCGAAAGATAGGATACAAACAAACGGCTTTTTGTCTGGTATTTAAGATTCACCTTGGGGATAAGGTTTGATTAACTTAAGGTAAGGTTAATTAAGCAGTTTAGTTAGATAATTGTGTACTTTGTCCTGATTGCGTTTCTGAATAATTAGTTTTCTGATTTTGTTTCATATACACTTCAAGGCTTGAATGGCTTAATTTGGCTGAGTAAATGTTGGACACAAATAAAACAAAATATAGAACCTCATAAGAATGGTGGAAATGAGAATGAAAATGTTAATTGTTTCTTATACTCTGTACATCTATAGGATACGCATTGCAATAGTAAAAGAATACACAAATCACAGATAAAGGGGGTAACTTAAGATAGTAATTGATTTTTTTAAAGTTTTTTTAATGGACTTAAAGAAGCAAAATTATTTTTAAAAACTGTTGAAAAAATTTAATTATTTACGCATATTAAATCGCATCGTATCGCATTTTGTTTGTTAATTTCCAGGCAAAAAAAAAGTCTTCCTCAATAATTAAACTTAAGGACTACTTCTAATATATGAGACGTATATAAAAATTATAAATTAAAATTTGAATAGAAATTGTTGATTCACTATTACAACCTACATTGTACCTTCATAAAAACTCGTACGTAATGTTAATTTAATATTGTAACTTCCTTAAATTGTGGGTTAGTATAGCTTTGGCGCCTTATTATCAGTCCTGGTTTTGTAACCAGACTTTAATAAGATTTGATAATGTTCATGACGTGACAGATGGATAATAACACTTTTTGACCAAATTTTCTTTAGCATTTTTAAAGTGCATATTTTAAAAACTTGATGTTTAAAAGACGGGATTCGAATACAGGATATCTTTATCCTTTAAAAAACGCGTTTTGCTGTTGCTCAAACAAAGCAATATTTTTTTAAAGGATTAAGATATCCTGAATTCGAATCTCGCCTTTTAAACATCAAGTTCTTAAAATATTCACCTAAAAATGTGAAAGACAATTTAAAACGGTGATTTTAAGACTTAGTTATATATGAACTTTTGAGCGAAACTTGAAGTTATTAACTTCCGTAGTTTTGAAAAATATGTCTTCGCTTTCTAATCCAAACTTTGATTAAAACCTCATTGTTTAAAAATACCCGTCTTAAACTTTATTTTTACATTTTTTAATATATTGATATTTTTAATAAATTGATGTAATACAATTGTTTAGACATTGGATTCGCTACAAGAACAAAAATTGCTTTCAATCGGTTTTGACTTTCTCTATTAAAAACCGTTTTAGCACAAATGGTTTATCGTTTCTTTAAAATTAACTGGAGCCACGTGAAATCTATCAACTTATGAAGATTTTTCGAAAATTGTATGAAATACTATAAATATACAGAAAATCGAAGGGATCTTAGATTAGGAAAACCGTCACAAATTAAATCGAAAAAGAGGCTGGGATTCGACCCACACTGATAACTTCCCATCTGTCGATTTGTCTTGCTTAAAAGTTTGTCTATATGTATCAATTTTTACCAAATTGTTGGATTTTGTAATTTTTGAAAAGCTATTTGAGTTGAAAGTAAATTTTTACGAAGTTTTAGTATTGTTTTTTTTTTAGGTTTTTATTTTTTGTAAAAAAAAACTCTATTCGATTTTTCTCAAAATTTGATCGAATGTTAAAAACAATATTTCTTATATGTAAGTTAAAATTAGTTAGAAGCCATTATCTCAAATTTTTGAAAAGATATTTGTGTCGAAAATCAATTTTTACCAACTTTTGTTAAATTTGTTTTAGGTTTTTAATTTTTTGTACAAAAGCTGTCAATTCGATTTTATTTTTAAATTTTACTGAATGTTGACAACAATATTTTTTGAAAGATTAAAGTAGTTTAAAGCCAATATCTCCAATTAATGAAAAGATATTTGAGTCGAAAATCAACCACCTTTTATAAATTTTTTTGTAGGTTTTTATTTTTTGTAAGAAAAACTGTCAATTCGATTTTTCTCAAAATTGTGCCTAAAGTTGAAAACAATATTTCTTATAAGTTAAAATTAGTTAGAAGCCATTATCTCAAAGTTTTAAAAAGATATTTGAAAATCAATTTTTACCAACTTTTATTATTTTTTTTAGGTTTTTTTTTTTTTTTTTTAAACTGTCAATTCGATTTTTCTCAACATTTTTTAGAATGTTGAAAACAATATTTCTTATAAGACTAAACAAATTTGAAGCCTTAATCTCAAGTTTTTGAAAAGATATTTGAGTCGAAATTCAATTTTTACCAACTATGAGTAATGTTTTTTTTAGGATTTCATTTTTTATAAAAAACTGTCACTTAGATTTTTTCAAAATTTTATCAGATGTCAAAAACATTATTCTTTGTTGCACAAAATTGTTTAGGAGAGGAAATCATATTTAAGTCGTAAAATTTTCGAGGTGACAAATTTTTTTTTTCAGTTTTTTACGTCTGTACGTTCGCGACGTTTTTTTCGTCGTCCATAGCTTAAGAACCAGAAGAGATATCGACTTCAAATAAATTGTGTTATACAGATAATAAGGCAGAAAGATGCAGAAAGGGCTCTCAAGAAAATTACGTGGGTGGTTTTTTTACCATAAGGTGAAAATTTTGGTTAAACCTAAATATCTCATGAACCAGTAACGCTAGTGACTTGAAATAAATTTTATATTATACTAGCTTTTACCCGCGACTTCGTCCGCATTAGATAGTTTTTTTGGATAGTAGTATGAAAAAACCTGAGCTGTGCATACTAAGTGCGATTGTCATAGGTTAGGTTAGGTTAGGTTAATACATTTTGAGAAGAAGATAGGTTACTGCAATACATTTTTATAAGTTTAATATGTTCGAAAACTTATTTCAATTGTAATATTAGTATGGATTGTGACGTACTACCAAAAATTTTGAAAAAAAAGTTAAACTAACCGTTTTTTTATAAATAAAAAAAAACTGAAAAATAATAATTGTCACCTCAAATATTTTACGAAAAAAAAAAGATTTTATATTCAAGACAATTTTATGCAATGAAAAATAACGTTTTTGGCATCTGGTAAAATTTTGAGAATAATCGAACACACAGTTTTGTTTGCAAAAAAATAAAAACCATTACTAAAAGTTGGTAAAAATTGATTTTCGACTTAAGTATCTCTTTAAAAATTTAAGATATTGGCTTAAAATTAATTTCGTCTTATAAAAAATATTGTTTTCAACAATCAGTAAAAATAGAATTGATAGTTTTTTTACAAAAAATAAAAACCTGAAAAAAATATTAAAGTTGGTAAAAATGGTTTTGCTATAAACAATTGGCAAAATTTTTACAAATTCGTTTTCGACTAAAAACCTCGTTAACAACACAATTATTTTGAAATCAAACTATCAATCCTATGCAAAATGTTGTTTGTAATTTTTAGTTATTTTTTTTTTAAATAATTCAACACTGTGTTTTTTAACAAAACACGAAAACCTACAGACGGGATGGGATGTTATCAGTGTGGGTCGCATCCCAGCCTCCTTTTTGTTTTATTTTTGCCCCAGAATCAAGAATCTGATGCAAACATTTTAAAAAAGGTTGTCTTCTTGCAATTTTTTTACCTTCCTTATTTTTGAAATAATATTAAAAGGCTTCATTCAATTTTATTAGCTGCTGCGCGTCCGGTTAGGTCTTGATGTCTAAGCAAGTCGATTTAAAGTTTTGAAACACCGCTTTGGCATGTAGATTGTTCTTACAATTTTTGATCAGAAATATAAAAAACTAAAAGTGTTTTCTATTCTATCCAGTACTTAAAAACTCTCATAAACAACGGTTCAATTGTCCTTGTACTTATTCAGTTGACTCAAAACAAAAGCTTCTACTTTACGTATAAAACACTTTACAAGTTGGCGAAAATAAGACTATCGGTTTTATTTGGCATTTTTTTGAATTCTCTTCTGAATATTTTAAGGGATTAGTTAGCTTCAACAGATGGCACAAAAACCCTCAATATTTAAAATATTTTTAAAAAGGTTGTGCGTAATTCAATTTGAATTTTATGATCCTTTTTTTAATACCGGAATTCTAAACTTGACATCTTTATATAGCAATAAATCCTTACATTTAAAACTGGATTGTTTCTTGCTTGGCAAAAATTCTGTTCTTAGTTTAAGAAATATTTATTTATTTAATATTTATAATAAATAAATAAATCATATTTATAATAAATTCAAAACAGAATTCTATCCGATGTTGCTGACTACACCAGCCTTTCTGATAATCCAAAGAGTAAAATACCTTGTTGGTACCGTCTACAAACCCCTTTAAGTAATCACGCAAAAAAATATAAATAAATAAATAAATTGGCTATCGCAACAGTCCGTTGAGAACTAGGGCCTAGTGACTTACAACTCTCAACCATTCCTGTGAGCGAGAACTGTTGTCAGGGATAGAGGGGGGCCTACAGTTTTGGGCCAAATCCGAATGGCTAATTTGAGAAAGCACTTTTTATGACAAAAATTACTCTTGGAGAATTTGTCAATTCCTCGCAAGAGCAGTACCCGTGAAAAAAACTTTAGATGGCATAGCCAGGGATCGAACCCAAGACCTCTGGCATGACAGTCCAACGCACTATTATTATGCCACGGGTGCTCCAAAAGAACATAAATGTTGGTTACGCAAAAGAACATAAATGTTTGAAAAAAGAAACCAACTTCCGCTGTATACAAACAAAACCTTAGTCTGCCGTTAAAAAAAGTGCAACTTTGATCTTTGTTATGATCTCGGTTTGAATTTACTCCACTAGAAAAAGCAGAGACTTTTCTCATCTAACAGCCAGCCCTAGAGTGATGAAATAATTTCTTGAACACATTAACATCTTTTATGTTCAAAATTCGTCTTTTCCTCTTTTGACACTGCTCTTTTCATTAGGGAATATATTTAAGTATTTAACTAAAATTCTCTGTAAAAGCGTCTGATATCCAACTTTCCGCCACATAGTCTGGTAGACGTAGACAAAATACTCTTTAGTCCGCTTTGACATGTTTAGCCATAGGTTATGCGATATTCCAATGTTTCCTAAGTTACTATCGGTGAAATATGGCAGAAAAATTCATAAAAATTATAACGAGAGGGTTCTGTCGTCTCACTTAGCTTGTATTTGTTTGGTTTATTTTTATTGATGATATTCTCATTAATTTGATATATACAAAAATTTTAAAAACATATCATACAAATAAATATTCTCTCCTTTTTGTTCGAATTAAATTGCATATTTTTTAACACCTTCAAGATGTAATGTACTTCTACATTATACATTTACCATAAATCATCCTCAACCTCTGCAAAACATTATTATTACTAGTAAAATGAACATGCTTCATTTCATTTCAGAGAAGATGTAAACACAACCTGTTGAATGCCTAAGGTTTACAAAAATATGAATGGAAAGCAAAACCGAACCAAAGCATGCAACAGAAGGAGTAATTTCCCCTGTCAAGGGAACAAATTAAGTTCGAATGTGGAGATTTCCTCGAACAAGGACGAAATTTTGATACTCCGTTGAATTTTGAATGACAGTACATAACTTTGGATACTTTAACCTTACAATTTTAGAACAAATATGAATTGGGTTTTAAAATGTTTCAATATTTCTTCAGTTCGTAAATTCTTATGCATATTGTACTATTATCGTTAAAAGAAAACTTTAGATTCCTAAGTTTTGTTTTGAAAAGGATATCTTTCAAAAGGACTCTTTTGCATGATGCTATTGAAATTCAAGTTCGAATTCAATTTCCCCTGAACCACGCAGTCTCCACAAAAAATTTCCCACATCAAACAATTTCCCTCTAACATCCACCCATCCAACAATCAACCCTGGTATTACATACCAAAATGTTGTGCAAATATTTTCCTTCTGGACGGGACTGTCAACAAAATGAACAGTTCTTCTTCGAGTTGGATAATAGCAATTCACAGCCAAAGATTGGATTCAGTACACAGCATCCTTTCGTATCCTTCAGACGAAGATTATCCCACTAGCTGTCGCACATTATTATCGTTCAAAAGCCTTCTACCACGCGATTCGAAAATTACCATTGCCATATTCCATCACGAACTTGTCAGAGTCTCCTTTAGATCAGTGCTCCTGCTCAGTCAGTAAATTACCGTTCAACAGGCAAAACTTCGGTCCTATCTAGCGGTTAACACGTGTTGAGTAATGGTCTTGTTTGGTGTCTTGTGAAAGAGTTTATAGGTATATACGCGTAGATATATATATTATGTTAATTGGTGCATGTAATTTGTTAAGTGTTGAAGTGCTAATTAAGGGTATACCTACTTAAGGAGAAGCTTATTTAATAAATTTGTCTTGATTTCTTAAGCAGCCAGATTTAGATTCAGATTCAGATTCTTCTTTATGTGATGCGCATTCTTTGGGCCGTGTAATTAGTTTGTTGTAATTTAAGCACCAACCGGCCGCCCGTCCGCAAGGATTAAGTTATATTATCTGCGATTATCGAGTTTTGTGCAAGTGTGTTTTAGTCCTTTGTGAATAAATAACCAAACCAAACCAAACAGAAAAAAAGGATACTTCCATTATTTTTGAGATGAGACAAAGATTTATGAAAGAATAAATCAAAAAATTGTAAATACAAAAAAATAACACACACAAACAACACAACGGATTTTTGAGACCACAAATAACCAACGTTAAAAGATTGGTAAGTGATAAATGATGATGTACATTGTTCCTACATACATATATCCTTTTTTTTATTTTGGTGAGACTGAAAATCTTACAAAATTCAAAAGTTTTCGTGTGTGAGAGTTTTGTTGGGTTATGGATAACATGTTCTTTGAACATACTGAATAGATATTCGAGGAGTGCATTCATGGCAAAACGAGCTTAATTTATCTTCGTTATGCCAAGGTGTTATGTGATTCGGGGGTTTTGCAAAAAGGCGTTAGGTACCTTGTATTCGAGTAGTTACAAATACATATACATATGACTAAAAAGTCCTTTTCATATTTCATCGTTATGATAATGTGTTCTTCAGATTTTAAAATAAATAATAAAATGAAAAGCTTCTTTCTGTGAAATTTTATTTCAATTCTATTAGAATAAAAATTCTTATTCACACAATTTAAAAATGAGACAAATAAATCGTAGTTATTGTTGTGGTTTCAAGAATCTTACAAAATTATGTTTAAATTTGATTTTTATCATGCAAGAGACTCCTTAAGTTTAAATTTGTACTTAGAGCTTATAAGCAGAGTGGTTTGATTAACCGTGTACCTATTATAGAACACATTAAGTAAGATTTTAAGATTTTTTTAATTTCTTTTTCAATCGCGTTAAAAGGAATTTATTTAAATTGATATGGTCGATAGGGTGGTTCTTATTTAAAAAAAAAAAAATACCTAATTATACTGTGATGTAATTTTTCCAAGTTATAATTATCAATCTTAATACTAACCCGTTTCTCTTAAGGCAAGTTTGTTTCGTTCGAATGAACAAATATAGTTTTCAACTTTATGAAAAGTGGGAAATTTTTTATATTTACTGATGCCTTAAGAAATCTTTAAAAAAAATCAATTTGGCAGGATTCTAATTTTCAGATGCCAATTAGGTAATTTTTAAAAATGAATACAAAATGCGTGTGTTTAAAGTTGAAGTCCGCCGTGATTCTCTTTTATAAATTATTGTAAATATACATTCTGCATTAACTATTCATTCTTAACCACTCCTTAATGACGGAAACCATAAAATAAGTCTAGGTCATTTGTCAATTATCTTAACATAATTTTTTGACGGGTGGTTGGAGATTAAGCGAAAAATGCAAAAAATTCCTATTTGCACATATTACAATAATTTTTCAAAATTTCAAGAAAATTTTAAAATTTGCATTCTTTCAATTTGTCGAAAATTTTGTTTACGGTTTTTAAAAAGAGAAATTCTACGCAACCTCCTTGACGAAGGTTTTTCCTTTACTCATGTAGATAAGTATTATGCTAAGAAATGTGTGTTCGGGAAAAAGTAAAAGAAAATGTATGTATGTACTTCTAAATGGACATTGATAAATTTGAAAATAGGTACATTAACAATTTAGTGGGACATTAAATTAATTAGACATTAAATTATTGTTTGAAAAATTTAATATTTTGTGTAACACAGACAGAAATTACTTTCTTATGGGTTTAAACGGATACAGAGAATAATATTTCCATATTCGGAATGTATTAGACATCAGCTTAAGATGATGAACAAATTTATATCCAAAGAAACTAATTAGTTGAATTAAAAAAATGAGTATACGCCTTTGTGTACATTTTTTTTTTAAATTTACTTTTTTGATAATTAGTTATTATATTTATTAGTAATATATCCAAAGAAACACATACTGACTTACAGCAAACAAGCTGTATTCAAAACTCAAAAAAATCAAATTCTCGATTAAGTATTTTCTTCTGACGCTGTTAGTACTCTTGTTCTAGAATCTTGATCAGGAATTACTAATATTGATAAATATCACCCCCCTTTGGACATTTTTCTTGACTTTAGTAATTACCTTACTGAATACAGTAATTCCTTTGATTGCTTATATAATTTTTATTTCAAATGAACTAATTTCCAGTTGCTGTCTGAAGATTTAACTATTTCTGGAATTGCTGATACCTTAGCATTTTTTAATATTGACGAAGCAGTTTCATATTTTTATAAGATCATCAATTATTGTTTGGAAATAAATGTACCTTTAAAGAAATCAAGAAATACAAACTTTATTCACCCTTGGTACACGAAATAATTGCGTTTACTGCGTAACAGAAGAAATAAGGCAAGGAAAACTAACCTCAAAACTCTGTCTCCAAGCAACTTTTCTATTTATGTTGAATTCTTTAATGAATTAAGTCTCTTTCTAATTTTGCATACGCTATTTATGTTACTGATATGGGCACCTCTTTGAAAGAGAATCCTTAAAAATTTTGGAAACTTGTAAACTTAAAGAAAAAATCAGATGGTTTTTCAGTTAGCTTCGCTTACAAAAACCTTTCGCTAGATAAAACTGTTGATAACTGTAACGCTTTCGCAACAAAATTCCGTGAGTCATTTGTTAATAGCCCTCAAGAAGTTTATGAAGTATATTTTCATAATCTTCACTCCTTTTCGCAAACTAGCTGTAGTTACATCCCTGTGCTACAGAGTACGGTCCTTATTCTTTTATCTGTGTTGAATGATGACTGCTCAGCCGGTCCCGATGGTATTCTACCGATAGTATTCAAAAAGTGTATTCAAACTTTCTCTCCAAACACGCAAATTTCCCAGTAGGAAGGAAGAAGTAATTTCTAACACCAATTTTCAAGAAAGGTTACAAGGTGGATATAGCAAACTACATTCCCATTGCAAAGCTTTCTTGCATTCCTAAATTGTTTGAACCAGTTGTTTGTGAAAGTGTAGCATTTTTTAGTAAGAATCTCATTTGCGAACAGCAACATGGTTTTGTGAAAAAAAGATCAACCGTTACAAATCTCCTCACATTCTCAAACAAATGTTCAAAGTCTTTAGAACAAGGTTATGAAGTTAACTGTGTATACACTGACTTTTTTAAAGCTTTTGACCAACTTAGCCACGGAATTATTAACTTCCCATAGGAAGTTATTGTAATGGGTCCGACTTGTCGAATTGAAAATTTTGACATTTCTCGACGTTTCAAGGTCCCTAGAGTCGAAATAAAAGATTTTTAGAAAGATGTCTGTGCGTGCGTGTGTACGTACGTTCGTATTTCCGTACGTCTGTACGTCCGTACGTTCGCGACGTTTTCTTCGTCGTCCATAGCTCAAGAACCAGAAGAGATATCGACTTCAAATAAATTTTGTTATACAGATAATAAGGCACAAAGATGCAGAAAGGGCTCTTAAGAAAATTGAATGGGTGTTTTTTTTACTATAGCATTTTAAAAAAAAGTTGAAAATTTTGATTAACCCTAAATATCTCACGAACCAATAGTGCTAGAGACTTGAAATAAATTTTATATTATATATTGTAACGTGATACCAAACAAATTTTGGAAAAAATCCAATTTACGGTTTTTTTATAAATCAAAAAAACTGAAAAAAAAATATTTGTCACCTTGAAAATTTTACGAATAAAAAATGATTTTATATCCAAAACAATTTTGTACAACGAAGAATAACGTTTTCAAAATCTGGTAAAATTTTGAGAAAAATCGAACTGAGAGTTTTTTTTATAAAAATAAAAACCTAAAAAAACATTGCTTAAAGTTGGTAAAAAATTAATTTAGACTTAAATATCTTTTCAAAAATTTGAGATTATGGCTTCAAATTTATTTTATCTCATAACAAATATTGTTTTTAACTTTCGGTAAAATTTTGAGAAAAATAGAATTGACAGTTTTTTTACAAAAAATAAAAACCTAAAACAAAAAATGAATAAAAGTTAGTAAAAATTGATTTTCGACTCAAATAACTTTTCAAAAATTTGAGACATTGGGCTTATTTTTTAAAAAAATATTGTTTTCAACATTCAGTAACATTTTGAGAAAAATAGAATTGACGGTTTTCTTTTACAAAAAATTAAAAGCCTAAAAAAATTAATAAAAGTTGGTAAAAATTGGTTTTCGACTCAAATATCTTTTTTAAAATTAAAAATATTGGCTTCAAACTAACTTACTAACAGAAAATATAATTTTCGACATTCAGTAATTTTTTTATTAAAATCCAACAGTCAGTTTTTTTCATAAAAAAAAATAAAATCTACAAAAAATAGTACGAACATTTTTTAAAAAATAATGTTCGGTTCTCGACATCTCGTGAAAAATAGAAGGTATTGACATTAAATTCATTTCATTCATCCAATTTGTATTTGTTTATTTAAGAAATAAAAACTTTTAAGAAATGCTACTAAAATTGGTAAAAATTGGTTTTCGACTAAAAATCTCGTTAACAAAAACTGATTTTGAAATCAAACCATTTCATTATATGCAAAATATTGTTGGTAATTTTTAAATTTTTAAGAAACAAAATATGAAACCCTACAAACTTTTAAGCAAGACAAATCGACAGACGGGATGGGAAGTTATCAGTGCGGGTCGCATACCAGCCTCTTTTTTTTTAGTTAGCTTGATGTTGCCAACAAAATTTTAATCCATCTTAGATTCTTTATCCGTTAAATGCTTACAGATCATTTTTGTTCGTCAGTTTTTTAAATAAATAAAAAAGAACCTTTTGTGTATCATACTATTCCTATTTAACCTTTAGTTTTAATTATCTAAAACTCTATGCAAATAAATAATACTTTACCGCTTGCAAAGAGCAACATAGTAATTCCCTCTTTTTGTATGTAAGTGGCCATATAACTTCGCTAAAAAATCTAAAAACCCACTGCTGGCATATTAAGGCAGCTTCTGGCTAACTCTTGCATCAGCGCATTTAATTGTCAATCAGTCTTTTGCAAGCATCATAGGCGTCCACTGCAGTCACACTCAACATGTTTTATTTTTTTTTTTATTTCAAAAAATGACCAGAGTACAGTATCATGGTGAATATTAGAAGAGATGATGTCAGTAGAGGAATTTTTTGGTGCACAAGCCACAAGAAAAAATTGAAATTTTGTGGAAGTCTTACCCAAACATTTGGCACAGATTTTCAATAAGCCATCAAGCCAAGCAATGGAGCAACTTCAAATATGTTTTACATGAAAAAAAGTATTCAATTTATGGTTTTCATGAATTTAGATCCCTCCCGTTTGACTTGATTTTAATAAAATATTTAAAGTAATTTTGAGTAAAAATATATTTAAATTGTATCATAAATGTTATTAATATCAGTGTAACTAGTCTTTAAAATATCATTGCAGTATTTTAATAACGTTAATGCATTTTCTCCATTTTATTATCAGCAAAATAATTACACCTCAACGGTGTTAGATTCAATTATTTTATTAAGTAGCAATAGTATCAATATCCATAAATTGAATATATACTGTACAGATGCCTAAGCCTATCAATGGTTTCATGTTTTTAATAACCACCCTTATAAAACCCCAAATTGTACACTGTACCATTATTTAATTGATTTTAGCTGTTTTACCCTCAGTTATGACAATATTATTCCGTTTATACCCTCAAAATCTTATACATACATAGATGAAATATAAACATCGAATTCCGAAGAATTTTTCTCACAGCCTACAAAGTTCTTTCTTTAAATAGGCATCTCCTTAATAAAGCCTCATCGTAAACAAAAGAACAGATTATCCTTGCCCTCTTTTATACCTATGGGAAAAGTGAATGAAATCGTTTTCCTATCTAGTAGCAGTGAAATACAAAAAAAATATCTCAGGAAAATTGAGTGGGCACTTCAGGAACAGGAAAAGCACCTCTGTGTTTCCACAAAAAAAGTGAAAACGAAATGAAATAACAACATCGGAGAAGATAATCTTTGTTGGTATATACATATACGAGTGGAAAACAAAAAATAAGGATAACTTTTGTAAAAAAGTTTTTCTTTTCATTTTCTATCAAGTCCCAACTGCCACCTGCATTTTTTTTTTGTTTGCTTTCTTTTTGTTGTATCAAACTAAGCCTTGCGTTTTCCATCATGCAGAAAATCTCTTTTGTACTTAAAAAAAAAATTGGCACAAGTTATGAAAACTATTTACAGTAAATAAAATTAAGCTCATGATTGTTGTTGTATAATCATAACTTGTGTATGA
This sequence comes from Eupeodes luniger, assembly GCA_951509635.1. Classification (NCBI taxonomy): domain Eukaryota; kingdom Metazoa; phylum Arthropoda; class Insecta; order Diptera; family Syrphidae; genus Eupeodes; species Eupeodes luniger. Next base: position 89,338,066 of record OX608074.1, read on the forward strand.
GGTGTTTTAGTGCGTTAAAGTTAATTTATAAATGCATATTTTTTATTTGCTGAACACTTGAACTTTGTTTCTTGCATTTAAAGTAAAAAGTTTTCAAAAAAAAATGTTCAAACTTTGATGAGATGATTAAGGCATATATTTAAGAAGAAACTGAAAATTATCAGCGTTAAAGAAAAGACTGTTCAAATAAATTTCAAAAAGTTGATGACACAAATGAATTCGATTTCAAATTATCTCAAAATAATGTAGTATATTTATGTAGATATTATTTATCTCAAAAACTAGGGTTATTTAATATGATTTCATATTGCCGAAGTAGAGCTGGTTACAAAACTATAAAACCTTATTTTTATGAGAGGATACTATAAAAAGAGGCTGGGATGCGACCCAGACAGATAACTTCCCATCCCGTCTGTCGATTTGTCTTGCTTAAAAGTTTGTCTATATGTATCAATTTTTACCAAATTTTGCGTACTATTTTTAATAGATTTTATTTTTTTATGAAAAAACGGACTGTTGGATTTTTATAAAAAAATTACTGAATATCGAAAACAATATTTTCTGTGAAATAAAATAAGTTTGAAGCCAATATTTGTAATTTTTGAAAAGCTACTTGAGTCGAAAGTAAATTTTTACGAAGTATTGTTTTCTTTTTAGGTTTTTTAGATTTTTCTCAAAATTTTACCGAATGTTGAAAACAATATTTCTTATAAGATAAAATTAGTTGGAAGCCATTATCTCAAATTTTTGAAAAGATATTTGAGTCGAAATTCAATTTTTACCAACTTTTGTTCAATTTTTTTTAGGTTATTAATTTTTAATACAAAAGCTGTCAATTCGATTTTTCTCAAAATTTTACCGAATGTTGAAAACAATATTACTTATAAGATAAAATTAGTTGGAAGGTTTTTATTTTTTATAAAAAAAACTGTCAATTAGATTTTATCAGATGTCAAAAACATTATTCTTCGTTGCACAAAATTGTTTTGGAGATGAAATCATATTTTAGTCGTAAAATTTTCGAGGTGACAAACTTTTTTTTCAGTTTTTTTTTTGATTTATAAAAAAACCATTAATTGGATTTTTTTCCAAAAATATAATTGTTTTGTATCACGTTGCAAAATATAATATAAAATTTAATTCAAGTCTCTAGCGTCACTGGTTCATGAGATATTTGGGGTTAACCAAAATGTTCACCATATTTTTAAAATGCTATGGTAAAAAAACCACCCACGCAATTTTCTAGAGAGCCCTTTCTGCGTATTTCTGCCTTATTATCTGTATAACAAAATTTATTTGAAGTCGATATCTCTTCTGGTTCTTGAGCTATGGACAACGAAAAAAACGTCGCACGCACGCACAGACATCTTTCTAAAAATCTTTTATTTCGACTCTAGGGACCTTCAAACGTCGAGAAATGTCAAAATTTTAAATTCTACAAATCGGACCCATTACAATAACTTCCTATGGGAAGTTAAAAAAGGCATTCAACTTTTTATTTTGCACCGAAATTTGTAAAAACATTTTCTGGCATCATCAGTTTCCCTTTTTATTTTTAAGTTTTCGCGAAAAAAAAAACTTTTATTTTAAATTTATTATTCCAATTGATTATTGAATCATTTCGTTTGAATATTTCAAAATAAGTTTTTTAAACAATTTCCAGATTATGAATATTAAATACTAAATAAACGCAAGAATTTTTTTGCAAAAATGACGAGAATACAAATTAAAGTATTTACAAAAACATAAGACAATCCGCACTTCTACAAACTTTTTTGAACATTTTTATTTTGACGAGAACGAGCAAAAGTCTCGTAGGGTTTCGTTTCGTGGCTAGTTTTTTTGGCAAGAGATCCTTCTAAGACTCTTAAGGTTAAAAAAAAACACATTTTCTTCTCTGAAATCAAAGAATATCCAATGAAAAAATCTTGAATGCAAAAAAATCTGTTGAAAAGTCAAGACAAGATCTAGAAAAATTTTATATTTTTGATACTACAAAAGGCATCTTGATGATTGTACAGAGATGGAATCACCGAAGGTGATTTTTGGTAAATGAAAATCAAAATGGACGAATTTGTCAACAATTAAGAAGAAAAATCAATTTAATTAGTCTAAAGCTACTATTGGACTACTAATGTAATCGGTCAATGCGTTGACTCCCTGAAATAAAAAATTACCCTAAAAATTTCGTCATATCTTACTTACTTAAGGTCACTCTACAGTCCAGGGCGGAGCTGGGCCTCAACCAACATGCGTCTCCAGCTAGCTCGGTTCCTAGCTAGATGTCTCCAGTTTCGCACGCCAAGTGGGTTGAGGTCTTCTCCCACCTGTGTGCGCCTCATAATTCGCAGCCTTCCTCTACTGCGCCGTCCCTCGGGATTGGATTCAAAAACCTTCCGCCCTGGAGCGTTGATGTCCATTCGCTCTACATGACCCAGCCATCTACATAAGTCGTTGGACTTTAATTCTTTTAACCAGGTCAGTGTCGATGTACAGCCCATGCAGTTCGTCTTTGTATCTTCTCCTCCACTCTTTTTGATGATAGCATATTCTTTGTCTTGTCCTCATTGACAACTAAACCCATCTTCTCCTCTCCGTTGGAATGCTCAAAAATGCACTACTGACAACACGCTTTGATCTTCCACTTATGTCAATATCATCGGCGTATCCGAGTAATTGGACGGACCTTTGGAAGATTGTGCCTATAGTGTTGACAGTTGAGTTTTGCACAATACTTTCCAGAATGATGTTTAAGAAGTACATCGCCTTGTTCAAAACCTTTTTTGACATCAAATTCATCGGTGAGATCTTTTCCGACCTTGATAGAACAGCGTGCATTCTCCATTGTCATTCTGCACAAACGGATAAGTTTGCCAGGGATCTGTAGAGCTCTTTCTAGTTTCGTCATATCTTCAACGAAAAATCCTTTCAACCAATTGATGAGTACATTGACGCTCACATTGACACCCACTTTTTCATCAACGCATTGACAATTTTCCGTGACGTGTCTGAGTCAATGCTTTTGAAACACGCTGACCGTTAAAAAACATTGACAGGGCAGAATTTAATACCGAGTCAACGTGTATATTTAATGTAATTCTATAGCAACGTAAATTAAGTTGAGGGATTGTTTTATATAATTAAATTCGAAAGTACAAGTAAGTTTTATTTATTATCGTTTCGTCTATTTTTTGATAATTGTTGTTATCAGAACCATGAGTCTTGAAAGATTTACTGGCACTGCATTGATAGAATTTCAACGGTGAAAAAGAAAAAAAAATCGATTTTCCAAAAGTTCTACCTCGTAATGTATGTTTATCATTTTTGTTTGAAGCTATTAATTAAAAAAAGTTAGTAACCAAAATACAACTGGGAGGTCTTAACAATTAATTGATGAACCAAAGTCCACCAAAAATCCCCTATTGGTTTTATGTCCAGACGTATTTTAACAGAATGCAAGTAAGGAATAGTGCAAGTATGATCAGTGCTGAGAGCAAAAAGGACTCTTTTTATCAATTAAAATTCAATTCAAACGCAAAATTAAGACAATATGCGAACTTTAAAAAAAAAACTTATTTTAATATTAAGAGAAACCAATTTTCTTTGAGAAAAAAAAACACTCCTTTAACTTCAATATCTGTGTGAATTCTCTTTATTGGTTCTAATCAATCCTATTAAACATTTCAACTAACTTTCAGAACCATTTGGCATGAGTTTTCTGGTAGTAGTTTAATCGCTTTCCGCACTATTTAATACAACTAATTCAACAAATGCTTCAAGTCACATTAACTTAAGTTGTAAATTTTCTTAGAATTTTTTTTGACCGATTCTATTTTTATTTCATAAGATGTAAAATTAAAAACTACTCTAAAAATGTGTATCATATGCTCATATTTTTCAAACTGAAATATTATTTTACATCATAAATTTAATTACAAAAATACAGTTGACTCTCATTTTAGTAAAATATAGTAATCGTCAAAATTTTTCTAGTTAACGTATTGACTGTGATAACTAAACGTCCGTTGCTAACTTACAAACGCGTCAACGCATAGACACAGTGTTAGCACTAGGAAAGGGAGAGAGAGGTTGAAAGGAGGTGTCGGTCCTGAATATTGCAATGGCTGGGAAAGACAGAATGTGGAAAGGAATTCCATATTCGCGTAGTACGGCTAGAGAATGAATCTCTGACAGTACAACCGAAGTTGGTCTCGAGGGTATACTGATGAGAATTCCTAGAAAAGCGAGTATTACGGTTGAACTGTTTAAGGGGATGAATGTAACTGGCTATTTCTCTGAAGCATAAACCGTTAAAATAACGGTAAAAAAGGGTATGACAAGAAACATTACGACGATGTTTAACCGACGTAAATGATCCGACGATAGTGTTATCACCAATGAATCTAAATGCTATACGTTAAATATTATCCAAGAGGCTCAAGTAAGTTGCAGGAGCACCAGCCCAGAGATGGGAGTTATACTCAAGCTTTGCACGTACATATATAAGTCTTGTAGGCAACAGCTGGATCAGAGGTGGAGAAAAATTTCTTGCATCGTTTAGAAAACCCAAACATCTAAACGATGGGTTGACATAGAAAATTTTGATTTTTTGGTTACGTCAGAGAGTCAATGCGCTGGATTTTTACGTTGACCGTGTAATTTTAGCTAAACAAATGGAGTCGTAAATTTATGAAGAACTTTGATTTACTGTCATAATTGAATGCTTTTTCGGCTTACTAATAGTTTATTTTAATGCGTTTTGAATACTACAAAAATGGCAAAGAATTCACATCCACAAATGTTGCATTCATTTTGGATCACAGTGTAGTAAAAATGGGAACTTTTTAATTAAATATTTATTAGTTCGGGTAAAAACTTAATTACATTTCTATTTTCCCTCATTTATTTCCCAAGATCTTCGGTGAAGATGCGTTCAAAACAGTGTGTTTCAATTTAAAAATATTAAATAAAAATGTAAAGGTACATAGACTGTGTTTTATGCATGGTGTGAAGATTTGAAAAGGAGAATATTAGTTAAAAGTTCAACTTTTATTTGTTTAAAGTACAAATCTAAAGCATTGCCTCAAATGTGATTTTAAGATTTTTGTTAGTCAAGCGTCAAAGGAGAACCAATTCTTGAATTCAATTGTACCTAAAATTTACCACAAAAAAAAGTTTCAAAATAATTATTTTTCAGAGTTGTTAGTAATTCCTCAAAATTCGCTCAAAACTCGGTTTTAAAATGAAAAAAACTCGATTAGAATAATCCAGCTAGAAAATTTATTAAATTAAAGTTTAACTTACTTTTGCTTATAAATTAAAATTGCCAATAAACATAAAGTCAAAACATATCCTTTATACAAAAAATATGAAAGGAAATTTGTTCACATTCAATAATTGTAAAAAGTACGTATACGCCTGGGTTTACCATTGTGAGAAAAAAGACACCAAATAATGTGTATATAAAAATATTTGTACATGATCACCTTCTAACTCATTTTCATGATGCTTATTTGATTAATATATTTTGTATATATAATTCTTTATGCCTATTCATTACATATACAGAATTAGCAATTTATGTTCATCTGTTATCCCCTTTGGGAATGCCTACTTAGCTCATCACTTCACAGTCTAACCTGGAGTGGCAATCTTAAGACAATATCTTAATTAGGGATTTGTTTTCAAAACCATATGCGAAGCGATGGTATTTGTGTCTGCTATTAATTGGAGATTAATTATTGAATTATTCAATATCCTTTTGAATTGCCTGGATATATTACATAGAATAGCAACAATGTAAAAATAAGTTTACAAAGTAACTCTACACACGTAGTTCATAAATTAATATCGTTACATTTTTGAATATAAGTCTTAGTTGATATTCAACACGAACCGCTGATAAAAATATAACAAAAAATTGAAACATAAACTTCGACTTACCAAACATCTTCCTGTGAATTTAATTGTTATGTGATGTTGTTTTTTTTTTTAATCTGAGCCCATGTGTTTATTTTTAATTTCCGGAGCATATTTCTGAAAAATAACAACAAAAATGTTATGGATAAAATATCTGCAAGCAAACAATGGAAGGATGAATCGTAATGGTAAGAGGATAAGCATATAAGTACATGAATCTCAATTTGTTAGGGTGAGATTTGAACCCAACTCTACATAAGAATTTCAATTGAAATCATCCGTGGGACTTCAAAGGTGCTAAATACATATACACCTTACTTGTATACTCAAAATCCACTTTCTATAGTCTTTTCTTCTTTTTAATGATTATATTTAGCAAAATCTTGTATGCCTTCCAGCTAAAGCCATATGCAAGTAGTTTGTGAAGGGCATGGGTGGGCTAACGTTAATATTTTATTTATTTTTTTCTGAAAAGATGGTTTGCTAATTTGATATGCAAAACAAATAGAGTGATTGAAAACACAGACCAATAAATTTGTAATTGGTATAACTAATTCAGAACTAAGCAAGCTTAAATTTTTAAATAATGTCCTGTCCAGTGTCATACAAAAAAAGAGGCTGGGATGAGACACACACTGATAACTTCTCATCCCGTCTGTCGATTTGTCTTGCTTAAAAGTTTGTCTATATGTATCAATTTTTACCAAATTTGCGTTCTATTTTTTGTTGATTTTATTTTATTGAATATCGAAATCAATATTTTCTGTGAAATAAAATAAGTTTGAAGCCAATATTTTTAATTTTTGAAAAGCTGTTTAAGTCGAAAGCAAATTTTTACCAAGTTTTAATATTGTTTTTTTTTTTAGGTTTTATTTTTTGTAAAAAAAACTGTCCGTTCGATTTTTCTCAAAATTGTATCGAATGTTGAAAACAATATTTGTTATAAGATAAAATTAGTTTGAAGCCATTATCTCAGAGTTTTGATTTTTGAAAATATATTTGAGTCGAAAATCAATTTTTACCATTTTTTGTTAAACTTTTTTTTCGGTTCTTAATTTTTTGTAAAAAAAACTGTCAATTCGAATTTTTTTTAAATTTTACTGAATGTTGACAACAATATTTTTGAAAGACGAAAGTAGTTTAAAGCCAATATCTCAAAGTTTTGAAAAGATATTTGAGTAGAAAATCAATTTTTACCAACTTTTATACATTTTTTTTAAAGTTTTTGTTTTTTGTAAAAAAAATGTCAATTCTATTTTTTTCAAAATGTTTCCTAAGGTTGAAAACTATATTTCTTATAAGATAAAATAAGTTTGAAGCCTTAATCTTAAGTTTTTGAAAAGATATTTGAGTAAAAATTCAATTTTTACCAACTTTGAGTAGGTAATGTTTTTTCTTAGGTTTTTATTTTTTACTAGCCGACCCGTGCTCGCGTTGCTTCGCAAATTGTAACCACGAACATTTTTTGAATATTAGTATTAGCATATGAAAAAATTTCTCAATGGGACTGAGCATATTTTCTACAATAATACTTATTTTAGTTTATGTGTATATATGTACGTACCGTATCTAGTTAGATTTCACACTTGAAAAAAAAGAGTTTGTTCATGTTCATTGTTCAAAGAAAAACAACGAATTTAAGCTTGTTATGTACTCGTATTTAATAAAAAAATCAAAAAACACTACCTTACCGAAATTAACACTTCAGAAAAAAAACTTAAGTAAAATATTACGTAGTAAAGGCCAAGCCGCACTTGAAAACAAAAAAACCATTTCAATTTTTTAGTTGAAAACAGAACGAAATTTTTGTCTATTTTCTTCTTTTCTTTCTTTTATTCATACCTAGAAACGTTTTTTTGCAACCGAAAAATATAGTTTGCGGTAAAAAAAAAAACAAATTTGTTTTTTTAATGTTCTCATACATCTATAGGTATGTGTGTGCAAATATCCATAGACACATTTTTTTATTCATCTGCTCATGTTCAGTGCAGTGCAACTGACTTAACCTACCCACATTTGTGTGCTCTTTTTATCGACGTCATTGTAAGTACCTTCTTCGAGTTATTTGTAAAGAAAATTTTAACTTAATTTCAGTTTTATTGTTCGAGGAAGTGATACAAAATTGGTAATTCAAGCTATTACAATAGAACCTTTTTTATTTTTAAATTGGAAGAAAATCTATTCACTTCACTCGAACCAGAAAAATAAAAAAGATCTAATTTTTCTTTAGATAAATCGGCATTTCATGTGCACGGCACTGTAGTTAATTAAATGTCCATAGTAACTCAAAAAAAAGAGCCCACACTGCTCAGCTCAGCGATGTGACGATAGAATTAGAGAAACAAAAAAATAATGTGTGTGTGTAGGTTAGTTGATGAACTATACAAATACAATACAGAAAAATTGAATATGTAGGTAGGTAGGTAAGAGAAAAAACGTAACTATTAAATGGAACACATATTAAGAGAGAAAGAGCATGGGAAGAAAAGAAAATTAAAAATGTTGGAATGATAATGAAATTAAACAAAACAGCGACCTCGCGATTGTGATGGAATCTAATTTCCTGGATAAAATGAATTCAAAAAATTTATAATTTTATAATTTGTTTTTATTTATTTCTCAGGTTGTATGTTTAACTTAGAAGTGATTTTAGGCTTAAAATTTGCGCAACAATATTGACTTTATGAAGCAATGCTAATCTTTAAGTCAACTAATGAAAAAAATGGACAAAAAATGTAAAATTAATAATATTTAAGTTTGACTAATGAAAAAAAAATTAAAGCCATAAACACTCTCATAATAATATAGAAAATAATAAAATATATTTCAAATAAATCGGTTGACTACTTTCTGAGATCGTGTGTCACAAACTTTAAAATGGTTTCGCTTTTATATTATAGTATAGATAAGAAAAACTGTCAATTAGATTTTTCTCAAAATTTTTTCAGATGTCAAAAACATTATTCTTCGTTGCACAAAATTGTTTTGGAGATGAAATCATATTTTAGTCGTAAAATTTTCGAAGTGACAAATTTTTTTTTTCAGTTTTTTTGATGTATAAAAAAACCGTTAATTGGATTTTTTTCTAAAAATATACTTGTTTTGTATCACGTTGCAATACATAATATAAAATTTAATTCAAGTAGCTAGCGTCATTGGTTCATGAGATATTTAGGGTTAACCAAAATGTTCACCTTTTTTTTTTTAAACTGCTATGGTAAAATTTTCAATTTGACAAATCGTACCCATTACATTAACTTCCTATGGGAAGTTAATAAGAAGTTTCAAAATATGGTATGAAGTTAAAAAACCTTTTTTATACTTACTTACTTTGAAATAATTAATAACTGGTGTGGTTACTTATGCACATTATGAAAAACGTAACATAACTTAAAGCAAAATTTTAGAATACGGACAAATGTACGCAAAAATATAAACAAAGCTAGGAACAAAAGATACAAATTGACACAATTTTTCATTCTAGCATCATATTTAACATACATATAAATAAACAAAGTAAATGACACTCTATTACGATTATGCTACTCAAGATTATGCTTAAATAAGTAGACCAATGATTATAATGGCAAGTCCACATCAAACTTCATACAATCTATTCCCAGGCTATTCTAAGTAGACATATATTTTCACATGCCTACACACCTACTGCCTGTTGTAGTGAGGATTTGACAATTCATCCTTGTGTATCTATTTCTTATCATGAAACAGTCATATCATCTAAGCAATTTGGATTTAGCAGAACAAATTGTACATCTCATCTTTATTCTGGCCAATGCCGACACGCATTTAGGAAGGTTTGAAGAAGGTGTAAGTCATTTGGTACGGTGGCTCTGGTTTCCTATGTTATTAGTTATGGAGGCGAAAAATAAGCATTAGATATTTCTATCATCAAGTTCGTGAGATTATGCCATCAAATAACGTTGGGAAAAAATGTTTAACACCTACAGAACATGCTATCAGTATTAAATTCCACTAGCAAGTTGTATTGTAGAAAAAGGGAGCGTCATTATAATGATAAAAATGTATCCTTGAAATACAGACTAAAAGTTTTGTATGACTTGAAAAGATTTAAATCAAATGAAAATGTTAATTCAGCATCTTACTTATCTTCCTTAAAGTCTTATTTGCATTTGTAAACAAAATAACAGTGATAGTTCCATTAACGTACATAAGAAAATATGCTTTACGAATTCCTTGTCATGTTGTTGTTAATCCATTTTCTTAGCTTTGCAGATTCCAACATTTTGTAAATGCTTTGGTAGCTACTCCTTTTATGCATATATCTTGAAATATTTCTTAATAAATCCTCACACAAATATTTACAAAGCCTTAAGAAGATAAACGCAGCTGTGTATGCAGTTCTAAGTATCTGTGTGCAGGAGCAGATTCTTAGAACGAAATTCCATACCATCACAGCGTTATGTTAAAAAAAAAAAAGAATTTTATCCTTCAGGACTGAGACTGCAACATGCAACTCATCTCTTTCGTTCTGTATAATGTCTTGCACCTGAATCGATGTTTTTTATGAACGTTAAAAACGTGACTGCTAAAAGTACTAACATTATATAGAAAAGAACATGCGAGGGCCAGTGTGTTCTTAAATATCTCTTTCACGTACAATTTATATACATTTTTCCAGGAGAAAAATATTTTATCTACTTCATTTTTTCAAACAAGAAAATATAAAAATGGTTGCTCTAATTAAACTTGTTCTCTTTTCTTTAGCCCGAATTTTATGTTTCGGTGTATTGATGATATTTTGAACATTGATTAGTTTGAAAGGATACCAAATTAACAAACGAAAAATGGTGTTTAATTTATTGACATGATTTTAATTTAACTTTAAAAATAATGATATCTTACATACTAATCATTAAAAAAATTTAATATCCAAAAAATAGTCATAATGTTTGAAAAAAAAAAAATAAACACTAGATATTTTTTATATTCGTTTTAACAGTTACATTTGGTAAGCTACCGCACAGTTTACATACAGAGATTTGATATTTTTCTATGATATCTTTCTGGTGAATAATTTTTATTATTGATTTGTATGTAGAATTTAGATAATAATAATTTAAGTAATAATTTTGAAGGAAAATACAGGGTTTGTCAACAGGGACGCTACAAAGGTAGAGCGACAGGAACAGCAAACGACGTCATATTTCTTGCGGCTCTTTTGACATTTTTCTTCAGTAAGGTTTGCCATTTCATAATGGAGAGATATACTAGCCAACAACGAGTCGAAATTATTAAAATTTACTACCGAAATTCGTAGTCAGTGGCCTCAACTTTAAGAGCGCTACGTCCAATTAATTGTCGTCATAATCGTCCTAGCAGATCAACAATTGAACGTCTTGTGCAAAAATTTGAATCCACAGGAACAGTACAAAATGTTCCCGTGCCAGTGAGACAAACAAGTGCCCGTAGTGTCGAGAATATTGCTGCCGCTGAGGCTTCAGTTGCAGAAAGCCCAAATGTGTCTCTCATACGTCGTTCTCAAGGGTTGGGCATCTCTGTGACGTCGTTGCGTTGTGGCGGATTTTGCGAAAAGATCTACATCCTTACAAGATTAAATTGACGCAAGAACTGAAGCCGCTTGGCCACCAGAAGCGTCGTCTGTTCGTGAATTGGGCTGAGCAACAACTTGAGAATGATTCGGATTTTTATCGAAAAATCATCTACCGTGGAATGATATTGTGGAAGGTTAAGCATCGTTTTAAGAAGATTGTTTTGTGATACTTGCAGTTTCTTAAGATGACTTTTTGCACATTTCCCTCAAACCTGGCATACTACTTTTCGAATAATAATTTGATTGTCTTTTCTAAGGCAGGACTTTCTATTTCTAAAAGGATACAATATATTTATAGCAATGCTAACTTTTTGCAGAGTTCTGGCAGTATGAAAATATTATAAGGTATAATCTACGTTTTGGTAATGTTGTTAATGTATAATATTGTCGTTAACTATAGTTAATGATATTGTAACTGGTCGGATTTGTCAAGTTAAAAATGTTGCCATTTCTCAATGTCTTAAGATCCATTGAATCAAAATATACGGTTTTTAAAAAAATGTCTGTGTGTGTACGTAGGTTTGTACGCCCGGAATACAGTTTTTGTCGGAAGGGGTCCTTTTTAAAAATGAATGTATCTCCAAATATTTGACCACATCTGGGCAGATAAACATTTATTTCTGTCAATTAAATATAAGGATTGCATAAATAAATAAAATGCAAGACTGGGTCGCACGAACTTGCTCCTGTATGCAAAGAGTCTGTTTAAAAATGTACCTATAAAAGATTTAAAAATATACCTGTAAAATAAGTTCGTCTTCAAAGATATAAATGCCATTTGAATTGTCAAAAAACTTGTGATTCATTCCAAGACACAACTCATCCCGAAAATGAAAAATACTTGTAAGCATACTTAACGAAAACAATTGCTTGTGTATTCAACTAGTTAAAAATATTTAAAATTATTAAAAAAATAAATACTTAAAATAATTAAAAATAAAATAAAATAATTTAAATAATTTAAGAAAAAAAATTTAAGATTCAAACTTTTACCTGAAAAATAAATTTGTCTTTCAAAATTTTAATGCCATTTTATAAATAAAAAAATTTCTGATTTTTCAAAGTTTTTTTTTGAAAATCGTTAGAGCGGTTTTTTTTTAAATTAATTTTTTATATATAAAATTTTTCAATTTTGTTCTAAAAATATTTTTGGTATGCAGTTGTTTAGTGATTGTAAATATACGCTCTACATTTGAATTTCGTTAACAAATATTGACCCGTTTTTGAGATATAGAATTTTGAAAAAAAAAATTCAATATTTTTTTAAAAATCCAAACAAAAAAAAATTGCACTTTTGATAATCAAATATTGTTAAAGCAATATAAGAGCTTATTCACAAAAAAATGTATTGAAATCAGTACATAAGTTGCGGAGAAAATTAAAAAACAAAATAACGGTTCTATGAGCGGTACCTTTCCTGAGCAATACAAAAATATGTTTTTCTTATTAAAAGAAGCCAAGTTAAAAAATAAAATTTTAGAGAAAATTAAAAAAAATCTATTGGTTTGTTTTTGAGAAAATTCGAATTATCGTTTTTTGAACAAAAAAATTTTATGGAGGCCACTGTTAGTTTTGATCTTAAAAAAAAAAATGAAAAAAACGCCTAACGCAAATCTGCTCAAAACCTTAACTTCCAAGTTTGAACTCAATCGACCCAATGGTTTAGGCTGTAGGAGCGTGGACAGACAGACAAAATTTTGCACGAAAGCAAAACTTGCCATATAGTTCCTATATGTCGCAAGTAAAAATGATTACAATTTCTTAGATTAGGTTTTTTAGAACTTACTCTTGTTTCTACCTCCTTTTTTGACGACAGGGTTACAACTTATAAACTAATAAGACATACAACATTACGATACAAAAAAACAAAAAGGAAGCGTTCTGAAAACATTGAATTTAAGAGTCTGAACAAACTATTTTTGCTGTCGTGGCGAATAATTCGCAACAGTTTTGTATCCACAATATCTCAAGAACTAGCACAGTTGTCGACTAGATATACGTTTTGTTTTACAGTATTAAGATGTTTTTTTTATAATATCAATTTAAAAAAGTTTAAATTTTGCTCATTATAACGTCACTCACACGTAATCAGTATTAATTTTAAAAAAATAATCAGCGAATTTTTTATATAAAACAAAAAAACTGAAAACTGGACGGAGTAGAGTGTTTTTGTAGTTATCACAAAAAAAAGATTAATCGCGACTTTTGACGGTCCATAACTTACGACGTGGACCCGAATTTGTATGAGACTTTTTTTTATAATGTTTAGAACACCAACACACAACACCATTCGGAGGTGCAACAATTATTTTATTGGACTATTAAGAAAAGAATATGAATTTTTTAAAAATTGATTCTAGACTCAAATATCTTCAAAAAAAAAATGTATTCAAACAGATTTCTTTTCATATAATATGTTTTTATTAATACAGGGTTATGCATTTTGCGGTTTCAAAAGTAAACGTAAGTAAAACACATATAAAATATATTTTTGGTCATGACACATAATTCTTTTTTATTATAAAGTTTGAACGTTGACATTATGTGTAAAACACTACATTATTTAAGTGACTACCACCCGAATTGTTGCAAGCATTGATTCTTTTGAGGTAATTTGCGACCAATTTTTGACATAAATTGGGCGATATCTCAGTCATAACTTGACGAATGTTGTTGTTTTTAATTGCTCAAGAGTTAAGGGTTTATCTGCATGAACACGGTCTTTCACGTAGCCCCACAAAAAAAGTCCAGCGTTATTATTTGGTAAATTTGTTTCAAAATAAAATTGACAGTTTTCCTACAAAGTTGAAATTTTGATTGCATACTTTTTCAAGTTCTTCAAATGACAGTTTGATTAAACAAAAATGTCAAGAATGTATAAAAGGGCACCTATCGAGTCGCATCCCAGACTTTTCTTTTTGAAAAGTTTATACTTTGAAAACAGGTATATGACGTCAAAAATATGTGCACCAAATCATATTAAAAAAAAAAAAGATTTGTCATTAAAAAATTAGAGGCCATTTAATTCTTCAATTTTTTGTTTTAATTAATTTTGTATATATAAAATTTTTAAATTTTTATTCAAAAATATATTTTTTGTGCATTTATTTAGAATATATTAATATGCAATTTATATTTGATTTAAGAAAAAAAATGTATTCATTTTCGAGATATCAAATTTGGAAAAAGCATTGAATATATATTTTAAAATGCAACCAAAAAATGTTGACATTGTTGATCATCAAATATTATTATATATACAATATGAGAGCTTGTGCAGAAAAAACATTTTTGAAATCGGTTCATTAGTTCCAATTTCCAAATGGTTCTATTGGGGTACCATTTTGAAGCAATACAAAAACATATTTTTTATTGAAAGAAGCTAAATTAAGAACAAAAATTTAGAGAAAATTTGCTAAAAAATTATCGGCTTGTTTTTGAGAAAATTCGAATTTTCGATTTTTGACAAAAAAATGTTTATGGAATATACTGTTATTTTTGATTTAAAATGATTTGAATGTTTCTCACAATACAAATTTTACACTGGTTCCCTTGAACAAAGATTTTAAATCTTCATTTAAAAAACTATGCAAGCAAAAATTGAATTTTGGGTTTTTTTCTATCGAAATATTTAAGACATTGAACCTATTAAGTAATATTTTCTATAGGTTCTTATATGTTTTGCTTTTGCAAATCTCCTGAATTTTAGGCAAAATTTATTTAAAAAAATTAAAACTAAGTTCAACGCTCATATGATTTTTGTATTTTGCGTATATTTATAAGACACAATTTTTTCGTTTGTCGTTCTGATATGCATGTCATTTTCTAAGAACAAGACAACATTATGTGTATTTATTTCAAAGTCATCAAGGTTTATTTTCACAAATTTGCATAAAATACCATCTTCAAACAATATTAAAGCCCATAGACATCTCATTGTCAATCTTAACAATAAACTCAATCAATTTCTATAACTTGCAGCAACATATTTTAATGAATAACAATCATTCTTCAAATACATTTTAAGTAAAATGCTTGAACATAACGAAAACGACGAACATATAATTTTTTGAACACAACAATCCTTAAAAATATGCTTTAAAATCAAAGTGCTTTGGGAGATCTTCCAAAACCAAAGGAGTGTACATTTTGCTGAATGCCAGATTATTAATGTGTGATGCAAAGAGTGGATAGACAAGTATTTGTCATACAAACCAAACCATATCATACAGAACTTCTGGGAATTGATTAAAATGCATAAACAATATTTTTTTTTTTGTATTTTTTGACTTTTACAAATTGGTAGCCCGTACCTATCTAGTGTTGGGTTGCATGATTTGAAATAAAAGTTTTATTGAAGTTGTTCCTGATGTGTAGGTAGTAGGTACTTTTTAAAATTTGTTTCGCAATCAGATAACATTAAAACTTTTTCTTCAGATGCATTCAAATATATTTTAGAAATAAGGAATAAATCAAACCAATGGATCTAACACTTAATAAATCAAAACATTTTAAGTTTTTTCTAGTATTGTAGGTCCTCATAAAAATTCAAAGGTATTGGATTTACTTGACTTCATCTGGAAAAGATAAATAATACGTTTTTATTTAACAATTTGTTCGGTTCTCATTTTGGCAAAGTGAAGTGACAAATGTAGACATTTTTGTATTTTACGGAGATTTAATTATAAAATTTTATAAGGAATCTTTTATTCGTAAGAAATAACGAGACAATTGCAAACACAAATAAAATGCACCACTAGGTCACACGAACTTGCTCATCTTTCTTTCAAAAATTTAAACGCCATTTGATTTCTCAAAAAATCTCAATTTTTCAAAATTTTGATTTAAAAATCGTTACAGCGTTTTTTTTAGTTTTGTTTTTAATTATAAAATTTTTCAATTTTAGTTTAAAAAAATTGTTGTTATTAATATATGTTTTGAATTTCAATTTCGTAAAAAAATGATGACCTATTTCCAATACATAGAATTCCGAAAACAAAAATGTTAAAAATTGTTTTAAAAATTAAAAATAAAAACAATGACATTTTTAGTAGTCATATAGTAGTGTGTTGATGTCGTGGCGTTTGCTGTGTGGCACGTAGTGCCTTCCTGCTGGAACCACATGTCGTCTAGGTAGGTATGGTTCAATGTGAGCCATAAGAAATTAGTTTTCATAGTTATGTAGCGCTCGCTGTTTACGGTGACCGCCTCACTAACGACGTTTTCAAAAAAGTACGGACCAATTACCCCGCCGCGCCAGCCCAAAATCCACACCAAACGGTTACTTTTTGAGGATGCATTATCACCTGGTGAATTTTGCTTGTTAACACAGCCATAAAGATGATTTTTCGGCCAAAATTGGGGTCCTCTTCAAAACGATTCGAAGCCCATAGTCAGCGAACAAACGGCGTTGTCTATGGTCATGAACTTTGAGCTCCTGGGCCAGTTGGATCTTGTACGGGTGTAGGCCTAAGTCTCGACGCGAAATTCACCAAGTTGAAGTCTGCGAATGGGCGAGTTCTTGTGCACGGAGAGGAATAGACTGCCTCGGGTTCTGGTGTACACTTTCACGGACCGCGTCCGCTGCGATGTTCTCGGCCGATCTTGCGTTCCTTGAACGTACGGGTGTTGGCTGATTGTTTATTGAACCGGTCGTCGCAATGCACGCAATGTTTGTGTAAACGAACACTCATTTTGAAGTTTTATCATTTGAAGGTGATGTTCAATCATTTAACTTGCCAGTATGATTTAGCATAAACATTTGAATAATAAACAAAAGATTTGACAGGTGTCACCAAAACAAAATGGGCGCCACGGGGTGTCAAAATCTACCCGCGCCAATTTAAAAATACACACACACAAAATTGATATGGGCTTATTTGAATTCAATTCATCATGTGAATTCAGTGATGTGAAAAGTATTTACTTCTAGGTAATCGTTACTTTAGTTACTTTTTCCGAAGTAATCGTTAGTTTTGGATGATTACAAAAAAAAAAAATACGTGAATTAGGCATGAAGACGCAATTTCACAACATTGTGTTGAGATTTTGCAAAGGTCATAGGGAGATTTTAATAAAACCTAAAACAGAATTGTTGTTTTAATGATTTCTTGATTAACCGATCTAGCAGTTTAATTAAACTTTTTTTTTAATTTATTATACAACTATACTTTACTCACAATTTTTACCATAAACTTTTTGTCTATAATGCCCTACACTCAAAGTGTGTATTTATAACTCTTAGTTTAATAACAATACGAGGTGTTTTCAAAAAGTACCCGGAATTTTTAAATTCCGCGGGTCTGGAGAGTCCGAAGTTCAAAATTATTTTTGTATTGTGTTGGTTTACATGCCTCTAAAGTATGATGCAATTTTCAGCTATATTCACTTTACTTTGTCTGTGGTAGTTGCTAAGGTTTGACGTGTTTTTATGAGCTCGGCGATTTTTGCTGAAACTGCTGAATTTTGACCAAAAAAACAATCGCATGAACATCGCTCAAGAGCTGTTAAATGACATCAACGACGATCCAAGTTTGCTTGAAAGGGTCATAACTGGTGATGAAACATGGGTGTACGGTTATGATGTCGAAACCAAAGCATAATCGTCCACCTGGAAGCATCCAAACTCACCAAGAGCGAAAAAAGCACGTCAAGTTCGATCAAATGTGAAGGTTTTGCTTACTGTTTTCTTCGATTATAATGGTATAGTGCATCAAGAGTTCTTACCACAAGGTCGTACGGTTAATAAGGAGTATTACCTTGAAGTTATGCGACGTTTGCGTGAAGCAATTCGAAAAAAACACTCAGATTTATGGAAAAACAGTTCATGGCTTTTGCACCACGATAACGCACCTGCTCACTCGTCATTGCTTGTTCGTAATTTTTTGGCCAAAAACAATACCGTAGTCATGCCCCAACCTCCATATTCACCAGATATGGCTCCGTGTGACTTTTTCCTGTTTCCAAAGTTAAAGAGACCCATGAAAGGACGGCGTTTTTCCTCGATTGAAGAAATAAAGGCAAAATCGCTGAGAAAGCTCAAGGACATATCAAAAAGTGAATATCAAGAGTCCTTCCAAGATTGGAAAAAATGCTGACATAAGTGTATTATATCTGGGGGGGGGGCTACTTTAAAGGGGACCACATTGGTGTAAACGAAAAAATAAATATTTTTTTTAAAAAACGAAAATTCCGTTTACTTTTTGAACACACCTCGTATTTAGTAATATACAAATGAATTAGCTTGATCTAAGGACGTACATAGAAGTTAGATTACAGTACCACCTTTCGGATTTAGATTTGTCCACTTTGTTTGTTGATAAATAAGTAACCTGTGTTGCGCATATTGATCAGTTTGAGCTTAGTAGTAGTTTGTAGAAGTTAGACTACAGCGCCACTAATTCGATTTAGATTTTGCCGTTCTGTTTTTTGGTACATAAGTAACCCTCGTTGTAAATATTTATCAGTTTGATCCAAAATTTCAGTCCAAGCCATAAGTAAATTATATTTATTGTGAATTGTCATGTATCCAAAGACGGCATATTTTTTTGTACAAGTCTTAATCTTTGTATAAATAAATACAAAAAATATTAACAATATCAACAAATCCCGAAACTCTTCCTAAATCACTCTCTTTTCCAATATTTTATTTCCATAGAATTATTTCTGAAATCGTAATCAGTTTCAGTATCATTAAGATGTATTTCGTAACAAAAACAAGAATAATTAAATCCAAAAATATCTTTAAAATGCAAATCCAAAAGAAATTAAATAAAAAAAAAAAACTAAAGAAATTAAATCCAAAAGTAACTAAAAGTAATCAAATCCAAAAGTAACTATAAGTACTCGTTTTGACTGGTAATCGTTACACGAGTAAGTAATCGATAACTTTAATTACTTGGGATTCCTTACATCACTAAACCGACCCAATTGTTTGGGATGTAGGTGACCGGACAGACAGATAGACAGACAGACGGACGGAATCGGGGGACCCACTTTTTTCGACTTCTCTACCATCGTAGTTTTATGTTTGATTAAAATCTCGAGTTCGAAATTTTTTACGAATGCAAAACTTGCAATACAGTTGTTATATGTCGCAAGTAACAAAGAAGCAATCTCAAAATATTGATATTTTATATTAACAATCCTTGTTTTCATTCATTATTTAAACTTCCCTGTTTAACGTACTCACCATCATCAAATTAAAATGCCTGCATTCTGACGATATTTTCCTTCGAAAACATTACAATGGAGAGCGAGGTCAAGAGTCCTATAAACTTTACATCAACAACTTAATTTTTATTTAATTATCATTGTTTCAATAAAATACCAGGCTCTAAAGGAAGTTATTACTTCCCTTAAAATGCCAACGTTAAAAAGGATTACATATACATACATAGGAGATACCATAAATGTACATGAGTTTTGAGTTTCAGAAATACCAAATTCGAACTGACTGAAAAGCAAAAATACCCAAAAAAGTTATATAAGCTGTAATCCACATAGAGAAAGAATATTCGTATTTTAATGGTGGAAAAAACAAAGAAATTTTAAATGAAATAAAATCGATTTGGTACAAAAAAAAAGTTTTTTCTTTTAAACACAAACTAATTGGAATAAACTAGTTCAAGTGACTTTTAAACTTAATCGGGAGTAAAACTGCCAAACTCATATTAAGTAACCTATCTCTCCTCATGCCAAATCTTCCCTTATTACGTATCATTCTATGTAACCCTTCATAATAAATCAAATGTGTGTCGCCAAAGATTCTCTAAAACATAAGCATAATTTTATCCCTATTCCGCTAAATCTAAACCCTCCAAAATTCATTAGAATTCAATTGTAATTTAATCAGCAGAATTTCCTCCACTTTTCACACCTTCATACAAATTTAACAATACCAATCTTGTGAGCATATTTTTAGAATACTTCACTACAAAAACATAAACGTCATTCTTCAAGTCAAATGCTTCAGAAAACTCTGAGTGCAATTTTCATGCATGAAATTTTGCCCTTGGAGTGCTTCTTTTTAATGTCGCATATTTTATGCATAAACTTTGAAGTCTTTCTGGTGTAATAAATTCACTCGTTAAAGAGAATTATTCACATGCTTATATATTTATATATTTTTTTTTTAAAGACGAACTTTGTTGTATCCTCCTGCTGTTGTTGAATTTCATTTGCATATAATAATACATATATGAGGAAAAGCGAAAGCGGAAGCGAGAACGAGGAGTATTTATGTTAAGTTTACCTGTAAAACATTTTTCCAAACAAAACTCGCGCAATGTAAATTGAAATATGTAATTTTTCGAATTATAATAATTTATAAAGTGCTAATATTTGCACATACTTCTATGTACAATGTACTTGCATACATACATACATATATCTAAGGATTTAGAGTAGTGTTATGTAAATATGTAATATATAAAAACTGAAATTTTGATGATTGCATTGAAATTGCTGTTAATGTGTCGAAACTCGAAATTCACACATTGCATTGAAAATGTTTTAATTGCTTACTTTTTTTTCAACATTACATAATGTAAATATAATTGTTTACAATTATTCAAAATTAAAGGATTGTTTTTTTATTAGTTTATTAAAAAAAAAAAACTACCACGTGTGTGCGGTGATTATAATGTGGGTGAACCAAAAAATTAAAAAAATAATTATGAAAATAAATTTAACATTTTACGGATATAATCGGAACCGGAGAGAATTTTTACAATTTGAACAAATATTTTTTTTTTCGTTTACAATTAAATTTAGTGTAAGCGATGTGTCACAGCATACTTACTGGTTGGGATTTAAGAACTTAATCTTTCCTCTTTTCAGCCCTGGAAAATAATTATATGCAAACACGCCTCGAAATGGGATATAATAAAATAAATTATCATTGAAGTGAGAATTATTTCACTTTTTATTTTAAATGAAAAGAGCTTAAGACTTGTGTCACTTATATGTATGTATGATGACCATGAGTTTTAATTAAAAATTGATTCATTATTATCATAAGACACTTTGTAAAGGCATTAATCATTTCCAATAAAGCGAAAACATATATGTACGAGCATACATATATAAATAGATATACATTTGTAGGTGTGCAAATGAGTAAGGCATAAAACTGGGAAAAAAATACATCCCCACATTAACTCTGTAGACCTTTAAGAAAAAGAATTAAGACAAAATGTTTGATTGGTTTTTGAGGAAGGTTGGCCGTGGAAGAAGAAAAGGCTTGGTTTCATTTCGGTATTGTCTCTTTTAACCAACACAAGAGATAACACTGCCTTCAAGGCTTTTGAGATGAAACCGAATATTTTGGACTTCAGTCTTGCCATTCAAGTTCGGATTAAGACATTTTTTTTTATTTTAAATTTAATTTGGGAACAAGCCGAAAGAAACGACATACTTTCGTGTTAAGCAGTTTTTAAATTTCTTATCAAAATCCTAGCAAAAAAAGAGGGTTGGATGCGACCCACACTGATAACTTCCCATCCCGTCTGTCAAAAAAGTTGTCAGTTGAACTATTTCAAAATTACCAAAAATATTTTGCATAATTATAATGAAATAGTTTTATTTCAAAATCTAGTTTTGTTAACGAGATTTTTAGTCGAAAACCAATTTTTACCAATTTTAGTAGCATTTCTTAAAAGTTTTTATTTCTTAAATAAACAAATACAAATTGGATTAATGAAATAAATTTGAGAGATATCGAGAACCGAACATCAATTTTTACCAAATTTGCGTACTATTTTTTGTAGATTTTATTTTTTTATGAAAAAACGGACTGATGGATTTTTATAAAAAAAAATGTATAATAAATGTCGAAAACAATATTTTCTGTGAATTAAATTAGTGTGAAGCCACTACATTTAATTTCTCAAAAAGATATTTGAGTCGAAAGTAAATTTGTACTAAGTTTTAGTATTGTTTTTTTTTAGGTTTTATTTTTGTAAAAAAAATTGTCACTTCGATTTTTCTCAAAAATTTAACGAATGTTGAAAACAATATTTCTTATAAGATAAAATTAGTTTGAATCCAATATCTCAAAGTTTTGAAAAGATATTTGAGTCGAAAATCAATTTTTACCAACTTTTATTAATTTTTGTTTAAGGTTTTTATTTTTTGTAAAAAAAACTGTCAATTTGATTTTTCTCAGAATTTTACTAAATGTTGATAACAATATTTTTTAAAAGATAAAATTAGTTTAAAGCAAATATCTCAAAGTTTTGTAAAGCTATTTGAGTCTTATTTGATATTTTATTAATTTTTTTCTTAGGTTTTTATTTTTTGTAACAAAACTGTCAATTCAATTTTTCTCAAAATTTTTCCGAATGTTAAAAACAATAATTCTTATAAGTAAAAATTAGTTGGAAGCCATAATCTCAAGTTTTTAAAAAGATATTTGAGTCGAAAAACAATGTTTACTAACTTTTGTTAATTTTTTGTTTAGGTTTTTATTTTTTGATAAGAAAACTGTTAATTCGATTTTCCTCAAAATCCTTCCGAATGTTGTAAACAATATTTCTTATTAGATAAAATTAGTTGGAAGCCAATATCTCAAAGTATTGAAAAGATATTTAAGTCGAAAATCAATTCTTACCAACTTTTATTAATTTTTGTTTAAGGTTTTTTTATTTTTTGTAAAAAACTGTCAATTCGATTTTTCTCAAAAATTTTACTGAATGTTGAAAACAATATTTTTTAAAAAATAAAATTGGTTTAAGGTCAATACCTTAAAGTTTTAAAAAGATATTTGAGTTGAAAATCAATTTTTAACAACTTTTTTTTTTTGTTTAGGTTTTCATTTTTTGTAAAAAACTGCCAATTCGATTTTTCTCGAAATTTTACTGAATGTTGACAAAAATATTTTTTTAAAGATAAAATTAGTTTAAAGTTAATATCTCAAAGTTTTGAAAAGATATTTGAGTCCAAAATCCATTTTTACCAATTTTTTTTTATTTTTTAATTTTTTGTAAAAATTTTTCTAAAAATTTTATCAGATTGAAAACGTTATTTTTTGTTGCACAAAATTGTTTTGGAGATAAAACCATTTTTTGTTCGTAAAATTTTCGAGGCGACAAATATTCTTTTTTCAGGTTTTTTTGATTTATATAAAAAACCGTTAATTGGATTTTTTTCCAAAAATATATTTGTTTGCTATCACGTTACAATATTTAATATAAAATTTAATTCAAGTTGCTAGCGTTATTGGTTCGTGAGATATTTTGGGTTAACCAAAACTGTCACATTTTTTTAAAAATTGCTATGGTAAAAAAAAAATCATTAAATTTTTTTAAAAGTCCTTTCTAGATCTTACTGCATTATTATCTCTATAACAAAATTAATTTGAAGTCGATATCTCTACTGGTTCTTGAGCTATGGACGACGAAAAAACGTGGCGAACGTACGGACGTACGAACGTACATATGTATTGTACATACGTATACCCGCACTCACAGACTCTCTAAAAATCTATTATTTCGACTTCAAGATCCTTGAAACGTCGAGAAATGTCAAAACTTTCAACTCGACAAATAGGACCGATTACAATAACTTCCTATGGGAAGTTAAAAATGCAAAGAACTGAGCCGAATTAAAAATTGAGCAATTTAATTTGAGTTTTTAGTTTTCAAAAATGTCAAATCTGACTAGTTTTTGGTGTCTTAATTTAGGAGTTGCCACTTTGTATAACCTTCATATCGGACTTAGTAGATTTGTTTTGTAAAAAATTGTTTATTTTTGTTTATTTCTCAAGTTCTATTAGTTGCCGCTTATAAATCAGAATTTTTATTCCGAGGATTATAATATCATATTATTATACTTTAGCCTGTCAAAAACTATTAACTAAAATTCATTTAGGATTTAAACTTTAAATTATTTAAAAACATTTATACTGAGTTTTTGTTTTAATTCCGCTATATTTCAATGAAATTTGACAGATGATCCGTTTTTTTTTTTAAAGTAATAAAGTCCACTTTTATATAAAAAAAATGAGTTGATGGTCAATTAAGTAAGATATTTAAACGCTTTTTTGTTACGTATTTTTCAATAGAAACTTGACCCTTTAACTAATCATCGAACTGTCATTGTCAATTTGTTCAGTAAACTTAGCGTCTGTAAACTATACAAATTTTGTAACGAAATTCGAAATCAGTGACCACACTTAAAGAACGTTAACTTTAATTTTCGTTCCTAATTCTCGGTCACAAATTTGGGTCTACTTTTTCATTGTTTGAAGTTGTTATGTCATGGAGACAATGAATTCTGGCATCTGTAGCAAACTTACTAAATCAGTCATCCATTCAAGATCAAATTGATTCAAGAATTTAAGCCGATATGGACCATTTGAAGGTACTTACATATTTTTAAATTGTCAAGTCCTTTTTGGAAAACCCTTCATTATCAATCACAAATCGAAGAGAGCACGATTTTTTCATTAGTAAAATATTATGAAGTTTTGCTGTTAAAAAAACGTTCTTGTAAACATTTTTTTAAAACAACTTTAAATGTGCAATTGCAGTACCGGGCCTTGATGGTTATTGGCTGTTATCCAAGAGGTGTTGGGTTCAATCCCTGACTGTGCCAAGTTTTTTTTACTGGTACTGTTTCTTGTGAGGAATTGAAAAATCCTCTAAGAGTAATTCTTGCCATGAAAAGTGCTTTACCAAGTTAACCGTTTAGATACGGAAAACTTATGAATTCAAAATTTAAGAAAATAAAAGATAAAATATAAAAGTCAACTTTTGCAAGGAAATATAAATTTTAATTTTAATTGTGGATTTGCTACAATAAGTTTTTGTAAGATACATACATAAGTTTCTAATGAACTTTATTACTTAAGAAAATAAGTTTATTGAGTTAATTTTTACCTACGACTTGTTGGAAATATAACAAAAGGCATTCAAATTTTGGAGATTTTCAATAAATTGTATTGCATTAAGTAATCTAAAATGCATAATCTGAATTTCTGTTATATTTACCTTGATTAAAACACTTACAAACCAGTTAAACACTTACAAACGCAAACCCTTAAATACTCATACCACTTTCAAAAACAACGGCTCAATTAATGACTTAGTGAGTTGACAACATTAGTTGCACACAGGATAGTTGCACCACTGAAAGTTGTAGGTCACTAGGCCCTAGTTTGTAACGGACTGTTGTGCCACTTAATTTAACTATAATTTTTAGGTTGACAAAAAACTAGACATTTTTATTGTTTTCGCCTTAAACTTTAAAGTAAAGTTAAAAGTATAAATTGAAAAAAATAATTTAATAATAAATTTTAACTTTAACTCCTTAACTTAAAGTAAAGTGTATTTTGTTTGCTAAACCATGAACTTTAAAATTTTTAAAACTTATAGAGTTTTTAATAAGACGAGAGTACAAATTAAATAATTCAAGCGAAAGTCAACAAGTTTGCCCAACTGCAATACAGGCATTATGGCTCTTTCTGGTTCGTTATAAACCTTATTTTTTTATAAGGGTTTAGTTCCCTGGGTTTAAGGATCATTAGCCATATTTTTACATATCCCATACAATTTTTTTAGTTTTGAAATTATCTTAACCAATTGTTTTAAATCATAAAGAGCAAAATTGTGGACAAAATAAAAATATCAACAAAAATCAAAATTGAATTATTTTGTGACGTAGCAATTCATAAAGTGTTAAAGACTGTAATCCGTATGCGTCTACGATAATCATACTAATAGCCTGTCTTTAAATCTAAAAATTACTTAAAAATTAAATTCTAACAATTAAACGATTAAAACCAATATTTATATACGAACATTATAACCCATTAGAAAACACATTTAACCATTAGCACCTGATCAACTAGTTGAAAATGCACATTGCATATATAGAACGTAATCACTGGTAGAACGTTAAACATGTTAGATTTATAGAAATTGCCGCCGTGGGCATTAATATTTGAACACCATAGCCTGGAGAAATGAGCTCTAATATAGAGATAACGATGAAGAAATGTAAATATACATGCATTCAAAATATGTCCACATAACATAGATTTTGTTTGCAATAGTTCTCAATGTAAATTGAACCTTTGAGGGATACCACACTTAAAACAAAATGCTAGATAAATAATAGCCGGTGGTGTGGTTGTGATTCACAGTGGTTTATTTGATCAATTTTGAATCCCGACTTCTTGTCTGGCACATCTTGGTATCCCAAGAAGAATGGGTCTTATTAATGTCTTATACATACGGTGACCATCCGTTCATTATTATAATGAACAGTTCATTATTTGAAGAAAATGTTCATTATGCATTATTGTGTGTGGGAAAACATAAAAATGTTCATTATTTTAGAAATTGCTCATTATTTGTTCATTATTTTATGATTTTTTTCTTTGAGGAAAGCCTAAGCATGAAAACCATGAAAACGTACCCTTACATCATAATTCGTTGTCTTTCTTTTTCGGAACACTTCCTAATCTCACAGTTACAAAAATCAGATCATATTATACATCCTAACATACAGGGGAAGTTAAACTAATACGCCTACACTTTCGCACAGGATGACTTTCACCACTGGAAAATAATTTTACCATGACTAGTGTACAAAATTATGTTTCTTCAGAAAAAATTTTTGAATGGAAGGAGAGCCAAATGAGTGCTGGATAGGTGGGTTGAAATTTTCAAGTTTTTCAATGAAAAAATGATACAGTATGAAAACATTTTTCAAAAATCGTAGAGTTTTGTTTATGCCTTCCTGGGTCTAATGCCCCTATAGAGAGTTTTCTCAATTTTAAACAATGTATGGACAAACGAAAAAAACAATATGAAAATTGAAACAATCAGGTTCATTTTAATTTGCAAATGCAATTATGAATTAAATTGCATCGAATTTAAGAATTATTACAAAGGAAAGCCAGAATTAATAAAAAAAAATGTATTCTTCCGAAAAGTACTTATTTTAACAATATTAATATATTGTAATTCAATGTCAAAGTCGTTTTATTAGCCAATATGATATCAAATAGTTTAAGGTTTTGTTTATTTTTTTTTGTAAATAAGTTAGAGACTGAAAAAATCTGTGTTATTTTTATGTTTGTTTTGTTTATTATCGATGAAAGCTCCTTTTTTGTTTAGTTTATAAATACATATACCTAATTATACTACATTTATGTATTAATTTATATAATATTATATTTATTTACTATTACTCAATGAAATACAAAAAAAATCTCGAAAAGTGGGTAACATTTTTCATTTTTTGGGTACTGTTCATTATTTTTTCTCGGATAATATGGTCACCGTACTTATACATTATAATTTTGGTGTTCTTTTGCAGGAATTTCGATTTAAATAGTATTTTTGCCATTTTTATAGTCATCCTACCATGTTTATTAAAGAGGAATCGGTTTTGAAAATTGACGCCAAGATACTTTGTTTCTGAACGTAATGGTATTTCAAAATTATTTATTGTAAGGTTTAGGGATTTACTCTCTTTAACTGCAAGGTAATGTCCTTTTCCGCTCGCATTTCTAAAGCAAGTCAATCCACATTTCCTAGGGTTAATTTTTAGACTCCATTTCTTAAAATAATTTTCCACGAGTGGTAGTCTTTGCTTTATTTTGTTAAGGGCTGAGGTTGATCGAACATCACTTGCGAATACAATTGAGTCATCAGCATAGTGAATAGAACCCGGTTCATCCGATGTGGGATATGAAAGAGGGAAATCATGCAAAAAGATATTAAACAAAAGTGGGCCTAAAATAGACCCTTGAGCGACGCCTGTATTAACGGGGAAAAAAGGGGTGTGTTCAGAACCTATATATATTGCAGAAGTTCTGTTAGTAAAAAGTTTAATATCAACTTAACTTTTATAGTTAATTTTTAGTGCTGATACCGAATCCAAACTCTGAATTTATTATATATATGTGCTTAGACTCAAAAATAGACGTTTTCAACATTATGTTTTTTTTTTTCAATAAATTCCACAAACTTAATGTTATAACCTTAAAACTACGAGTTCGTAATAAGAACAAACATTGCTTTTATACCATTTTGCGTTTTTCTGTAAAGAACCGTTTAGGCATAAATGCTTCAGCGTTCTTTTATGTGAGTTGAAAACTTACAACTTATGAGGATTTTTTGAAAAATAAATGAGATACTCAAAAATTATTTAAACAGACTTCTGAATTAAGGAATTTTATTGAAAAAAGAAACTTACTTCGTGAATTTTAGTAGCCTCAAAAATGTATTACACCGATCCTTGTAAGAGCATTTTTTATTGTTTTATTTCTTAAAATTGCGATTTTTAAATAAAAACTGAAACCGATAGTGTTAAAAATGGTTTACCAACAATATATTTACTATTAAAATTTATTCCGAACCTACATGTTAAAAAATAGTCACAACTGGAGAACTGAATTTTTTGAAGCTTAACACAATCTTATCAATACTGTTCATCTAAAAATCAATGTAAGTTATCTGTTTTTAAGAAAAAACGGCACTGTCTTAAGTTAAAGCACATACCTAGAAGAACTCTAGATACATGAAAGGGCGAGCAAGACGAGACTTTTTCTCCCAGATCTGAACATACTGTGTGTTTCATGTAAATAATTTTAAAGAAGTGTTTTAAGTAAAGGCGAAGTTGTTTTCTTTATCAAATTGTCCCCGTTCAAAGCTCACACCCACATATATTCCAATTCCACTTTTTTAGCATTCTCTATCCTCGTAAAGTCAGGTAAGACCAATTCAAATCTCAAGTTCAATTTTTTTAGGAATTCAAAACTTCCCTTTTTATAGCACTTTTATGGCAAGTAGAAAATATTTTATAACCCATTCAAGCTTATTGTATAGAACCTATTCCCTTCCATTTCGTCATGGAAAAATATATGTTTCTTATCATGATACGAGTACATATTATGTACATACATATGTACATACATAGGTAGGTACTACTGATAAAAGTTGTTCTCGTAAAACATTACACAATTTGGAATTTTGTCCACATTTCATTTTTAAATTTCCAAACACACAAAATAACCCCAAAATGGATTCGGTTCATTTTGTCGAACGAACACCATATTCTCGGGGATTAATATTACTGTGAAACGTGATTCAATTTGAATTTATAAAAACAGCCACAGGTATAAAAATGAAACTAGGAATTGTCTCAAAAACACCTGTTTGAGTGTGGTTTAGTAGATGATGTAAATGTATGTATATTGTATCTACGAGTACGAGTATATGATATTCCACGTACAGATGTGTTGAATTTAATTAAAAAATAAAATCTATTTGATACAAGGGGATCGTAATATAGTCACCATCAAACGTGCAATAGGACACAATTTATAATAAGTACCATGGTAAGCTGGATGGTGCTATCTCCAATGATATGTATCCACAGCGATATTCGAACAAATGTAGTTAGCATAATTTAACAGCTTCTGTGTGGCATTAATACACAAACCCAACAGTTATCGAAACCATTAAATTTTAATTTTATTGAATCCCTAAACTATTGAACACTCTCAAATTACAACAAATAACGCAAAGGTGCCGTGCAATAACGCCGAGCGAAATAACGCCGAATTCTGAAATTCGGCCTTATTTCACTTTAATAAAGTGTAAAGTAGTACCCGTGGCATGATGGTTAGTGCGTTGGACTGTCATGCGAGAGGTCTTGGGTTCGATCCCTGCCTGTGCCACCTTAATTTAAAAAAAAAAAAAAAAAAAAAAAAAACGGGTACTGCCTCTTGCGAGGAATTGACAAATTCTCCAAGAGTAATGCTTGTCATGAAAAAGTGCTTTCTCAAATTAGCCGTTCGGATTCGGCATAAAACTGTAGGTCCCCTCCATCCCTGACAACAGTACTCGCACACAGGAATGGTTGAGAGTTGTAAGTCACTAGGCCCTGGTTCTCTACGGACTGTTGCGCCACCTAATTTATTATTTATTTATTTATAAAGTGAAATAACGCCGAATTTTAGCATTCGGCCTTATTTCACTATTGGAAAGTGAAATAATGCCGATTCGGCGTTATTTCACTTTTGGTCCTATGCAAAATGCTTATTACATCTCAGTCTCAAATCTAAGTATTTTGAGATTTTGCTAGCATTTTTACTAGAAAAATCCAAAAATATTGAGATCTAGATTTCTCCAGGTGTCAATGACACTTTCTATACTTTGAAATACAAAAAAAAAAACAGTGTTTGAGGAAGCCTTGGCCTTTAACAAAACTTTGGTTTTCAAAAACTTTATTTTATCCAAAATAAATAGTACATAATTAATTTTTCTTGCAAAATAAAATTGAACTAACAAAACATTTTCTCCTCACATTTAAAATAAATTTGTTATTTTATTAATATGTTAACATTACTATTTCTGTTTCAAAATTTTTTACATTTTTTGATTCTGGTAAGACCAAGATGATTTAAGAGAAGTAACGTGAAGTGAAAGTTTCGGTATTGATTGAAATTAAAAAGTATAGAACTAATACCTAATTATGTACATCTACAACATCAAGGCTAATAATTAAATATTTCAGTTTCATTCAAAACCGTTAAATTACCATATACGAATAAGGTTTTGGAAATGCATGTTTTTTAAGGTAAGAAAAATTTAGCGGCATGGACCAGAAAAAAATTTAAGATTAGAATTTACATTTCAGGTAAGATTGCATTTTTTGAGAATTTGATCGAATACAAATTTAAAAAAATATACTATAGGCAGAAATGGCAGCGAGCGGTGCGAGCGGAAAAAATTTAGCCCAAAAGAGAATCAATTTGGGGTGTGAAAATAAAAAAATTCGCGCGAATTTTTTTATTTTCACACCCCAAATTGATTCTCTTTTGGGCTAAATTTTTTCCGCTCGCTGCCATTTGTGCCTATCGAATATTTTTTTAAATTTTTATTCGATCAAATTCTCAAAAAATGCAATCTTAGCTGAAATGTAAATGATTATTATTCATCTATTAATTTTTTTAATAAATACAAATTGTTCAAATATTACTCCGACACTACACTGCACTCAATTCACTGAAGCTACTAAAGTTATTTTTTTTTCATCAACAACCGACCGCGACGCGACTGTTTATTCTACGATAAACTTTGTTTTACAGTTGATTTTGAGTTAAGCCCCGCTTAGTTTCTGGTGCCGTGACATAAGGCCAAGTGTCATAAGACCAAATTTTGAAATTTGGCCTTATGACACTTTTCGAAAGCGTCATAAGACCAAATTCCAACGTTTGGCCTTATGTCGCTTTCAGAAAGTGTCATAAAGCCAAATTTTTTTGCGACTTAAGACCAAATTTGTTTTGATGTTTTCTTCAATAACAAAAACCGGTCTTTAGGTACTGTTAGAATTATGAAAGAAGTTGTTAATATAGGCGCCTGCCTGGCGACTTTACATACCCTAAGCGGAGCAACGGAGTTGCGTGAGCGGGTGTGACCCCGAAAAAGGGAGTTAAAATCCTGAGAACCCGCGAAGCGGGCCACACACAGGTGCTTTTATTCAAAAAAGCTGTTGATATTGGCGCCTGCCTGGCGACTTTACATACCCTAAGCGGAGCAACGAAGTTGCGTGAGCGGGTGTGAACCCCGAAAAGTGGAGTTTAAATCCTGAGATCTCGCGAAGCGGGCCACCCACAGATGCTTTTATTCAAAAAAGCTGTTGATATTGGCGCCTGCCTGGCGACTTTACATACCCTAAGCGGAGGAACGGAGTTGCGTGAGCGGGTGTGACCCCGAAAAAGGGAGTTAGAATTGTGAGATCCCGCGAAGCGGGCCACCCACAGATGCTTTTATTGAAAGAAGTTGTATGTAAAGTCGTCAGGCAGGCGCCTATATCAACAACTTCTTTCAATAAAAGCACCTGTGGGTGGCCCGCTTCGCGGGATCTCAGGATTTAAACTCCACATTTCGGGGATCACACCCGCTCACGCAACTCCGTTCCTCCGCTTAGGGTATGTAAAGTCGTCAGGCAGGCGCCAATATCAACAGCTTTTTTGAATAAAAGCATCATTTCAGGTGATGAAGATAAAGTGTGAAAGTGACATAAGACCAAATTGGCCTTAAGTCACTTTGGAAAGCGACATAAGGCCAACCGTTGAAATTTGGCCTTATGACGCTTTCGAAAAGTGACATAAGGCCAAATTCTAAAATTTGGTCTTATGTCACTTGCCCTTATGTCACGACACCTTAGTTTCTCCTTGCAAAAGTTTAATTAAACCGAATTCTCTGTTTTCTCTCTTTCGGCTTTATTTCCCAATCGGCATTCGGCGTTATTTCACTTATCCAAAGTGAAATAAGGCCGAATGCTTAAATTCGGCGTTATTTCACTTTAGCAAAGTGAAATAAGGCCGAGTTTCAGAATTCGGCGTTATTTCGCTCGGCGTTATTGCACGGCACCTAACGCAAAGGGACTTTGATTGTATCATTTTGGCGAACACTAGCAGGTGTAAAAAAGTGTTCGGTAGTTTGTTTCAGTTTAAACAACCCTGCTGTTAAGTTAATAATAAATGGGATACCTCATGAATAAATAAATTCCACAAATTAAAGCGTTACAAATTCAAACTTAATTTCTTCTATTCCTTCCCATTCCTAACATTGAATCTATGAATCCTGGTTATTTTAAATTTTAACCTTTTTTTGTTAACTTATATAAGAAAACTCAAGGTAGATCTTTTTTCGACCGATGGTTTATTTCAATTGAACTTAGACTAGACAATTGGTTTCTTAGAAGGTAGTTACATATAAGATTAAGACAGTTATTTTCTTAGAAGGTAAATACATAAGATTAAGAAACATATAATGTCGCATCATAAGATCGATGACGTGCGTTATTAATTTCTTGTCGATTTCTTTTATATTTACATAAAAGAGCATGCATGAGCACAGACCTAGGAGATGATTGATGGGAGTACATTTAGATTAAATGATGAATAATAAATGTCTTAAGATCCTTACAGACTCGACCATCCTGACAACAAATCGTCCTCGATTTGCACATGCATTTATTTGGTTTACAGTTTTCTTTTAATATTTTGTTAAAACAATTCAGATCTTACTCGATAACATAATTAGAAGCTTACATTTTCTTATGTTTCATTTTAGTTTTGAACATCATTATTTAACGAAAGAAATAAGATACATACATGTAATAGTTAAAATAAAAAAAGGTAAATCTAAACGTGAAAACATGAATACAAGAAAACATAATACGTGCGAAGTGTGATAGTTTTTTTTTTGTTTATAATCATGCAATTAACTATTCGAAGTGAATATATGGTTTCATATTTTCCGGCGAGGCAATTCCCTCGTAAGGAATTCTTGAAATTTGAAGATTTTCTAAGTCTTTTATTACATACCTATCATTACTTAAGCATTTAATAATTTGGTATGGACCTTTATATTTAGGAATTAACTTTTTATTTACTCCAGGAGTGTTACATATATTTTTTATCATAACATGATCTCCATTCTTATAGGAATGTGGGGGCTTATGCCGTTTGTCAAAGTATTCTTTATTCGTTTTTTGACTCTGAATAATTTTTTGTTGCGCTTCCAGTCTGACTGCCTCTAAATTTCTGTGTTCCTGTTCCATAATATTGTTTTCGAGATAATCTCGTATAATGTCACAAACAGTACCCTTCTGAACGACACCAAATAGAAGAACACTGGGGCAAAAACCCGTGCTCTTGTTTTCAACGTTATTAAGAGCAAACTCTACTTTACCTAAATATTTTGTCCACTCACCAGGCTCTACTTCGCTTTCTTTTGCTAACATTGGGGTGATGCTTCTATTTATCCTCTCCACTTGACCATTTGACTGTGGCGAACTTGTGGCAATTTTGATGTGTTGGATGTTGAACTTATTACAAAATATCGAGAATTCTTCCGACGTAAAACAGCTTCCTCTATCCGAAACTATTCGGGTAGGCTTGCTGTAGTTTAGAAAATATGACTCAAAACAAGTTAACACTTCTTTGGTACTTGTATTTTTCACAGCATAAAGTTTTGTAAATTTGGTGAAACCATCCACCATTAAAAAAATAAATTTCTTTAAATTTCGGACCGATGAGGGCAAAGGACCGTAGTGATCGATGTGAATTGTTTCGAAAGGCTTATTTCCTTTGGGAATGTTATACAACACACCCTCCTTTTTGCCAGTCTGTGTTGAGAAATGTATGCATCGTAAGCAATTGCTTATGTAATCCTTTATTTTTGATTTCATAAATGGAAACCAATAGGTTTTCTTTAAAAAATCATAACATTTCTCAACCCCGACATGGCACAAGGCATCATGGTGAGTTTGTATAACATTCCTTTCCATTTGTACTGGAACATAAAACAATACCTTACCATTTATTTTGCGGTAAACGAGCCCGTTTATTAATTCGTATACAGAACTTTCCCTTTCTTCTAGCATTTTTACTATATTTCTAAGGACTTTATCTTTTTGCTGTGAAGCTGCAAGTGCATGCTCGAACGATTCAGGTTCAATTGTAAAAATATTGTGGCACCTGCTGAGTGCATCGACATGACTCATATACTTGCCATCTCGGTGTTCTATAGTATACTCAAAATCTTGGAGCTCTAGTGCCCAGCGTGATATTCTTGGGTTGAGAAGTTTTTTGCTCAAAGTCAACGTAAGAGACTTACAGTCTGTAATTATTTTGAATTTTATTCCTACCAAATAAATCCTGAATCGTCTTAGAGCAGAAACTATAGCCAGAGTCTCAAGTTCATAGGAGTGGTATTTAGATTCTTGAGCAGTAGCTCGTTTCGAAAAGAAAAATATAGGGTGAAGCAATTTATCCTCCTGTCTTTGTAGCAATACTGCCCCGAAGCCTAAACTACTTGCATCACAATGCAGCTCGGTTTCCGCAACCGGATTGTAAATGCGCAGCAAAGGCGCATTTAAAAGCATACTTTTAAGCGTTTCGAAAACAGACAAAACTTCATTGTTAATACAAAATTTACAATCCTTTTTTATAAGGTCATAGAGCGGCTTTGAAACAATGGAAAAATCTTTTATAAATTTGCGAAAATAGGAGCATAAGCCCAGGAAAGAATGAAGAGATTTAGGGTTTGTTGGTGTTGGAAAGTCTCTTATGGCACGTAATCCTTCCGCGTTCGGGCTTATTCCTTCTGCTGACACTTTATAACCTAAATACGTTATTTCGCTTAACATAAAAAAACATTTATCTAAACGTAATTCCAAATTATTAACGTGGACGATATTCAAGACCTGTTTCAAAATTTGAAAATGCTCGTCTTTAGTCTGTGTTGCAATCAAAAGATCGTCAATATAAATCAAGATTTTTTCAGATTTAATGAGTTCTTTAAATATTAAATTTATATATCTCTGAAAAACTGCAGACGCATTTTTTAGCCCGAAAGGCATACGTAAATATTCAAATTGGCCTAATGGAGTCACAAATGCTGTATATTGAACTGATTCAGGAGACATGTGTACATGATGGAAAGCACTTTTAAAATCAAGGAGGGAAAAGTATTTTTTATCTCTCAAGGTATCCAAATGATCCTCAATCAGAGGCAAAGGAAAATTATCTTTCTGTGTGATTTTGTTTAGCTCTCTAAAATCGATACACAACCGCAATTCTCCTGATTTTTTCTTAACAAGCACTATAGGCGAAGCAAAAGGAGAATTACTTTCACGAATAATTTTGTTTTTTTGAAGGTCATCTAAAATATTTTGTAATTCCTTTTTATGGGCATAAGGCAGACGTCTTGGAGCGCAATTAAAAATTTTGTTCGAATTAGTCAAATTAATTTTCATTGAAAAGTCTTCACATTCATTTTTAAATAAACAAGAATTGGAATTTGTATTCTCAATAGAATTACTTTTATCGGCTACACTCTGGTTCACTATTTCTCTTATTTTAACTTTTTCTTCAAATTTCAAATCTTCACAAATATTTAAATTATTTTCATTCGCGTCTTCACACGTATCAATGCTAAGAATTTCATTCGTGTCTGTTTCGTTATCGTTTTCTTTCACATTATTTTCATTTTTTTTGTTTCCTAATGCTAATTCTATATTGCTCTTCTGTAAAAAATCCCTGCCTAAAATAATTACATTTTTCATTGTATCATTTTTTACAACATAAAGATTTAAATTAACATATATGTTATCAACTTTAACTTTGCATAAAACCTTACCGAACATAACTATCTTACTGTTGTTGATACCATTGAAATCAGGTAAAGGGCTCTCTAAAGGTGTCATCAGGTACTGTGGAACATATTTTTGTTGAATCAAGCTAATTGGACTGCCTGTGTCTATTATTGTCATCGCTCTTATGACTGATGAAACTGCTCCAATGTCGTTGTTTACGAATTCGTATTCAAATACTCCATGAAAATCTCGGAGAAATGATGGTTGTTTGTTGAGTCGTGAGTTTTGAACTATGAGCACGGCTGATGCTGATGTTGGACAATCTTTAATCATATGACCTGCTTTCCCACAGCGAAAGCAAGTGCCTCTCTCTCTTCGGGGCTTAGGGCAGTTGGTGATAACGTGCCCTTCCTCGTTGCAATTGAAACACCTCAGTGTCTGGTTGGTGCGTGTTTGTGATGTTGTTCTCTCATATGATGACGATCTAGTAGAAATCGGCGTTGTCAGAAGGTCTGATTTCATCTTCTCATATTTTCTGAGTACACATTTAAACTCAGACAGGTTATCAGCTGTAAGCAGAAGTTGTTTATTAATCATTGTGTCAGGTATACCTTTAATAATGTAGCTGATTAGATCTTGTTCCTCAATATCAGCAGCGCTGGCAATCTCCTGCATGCGAAGAACATACTGTTGGTATTTTTCGTCTTTATATTTTTTTCTGTTGCGTAGGGCAGTGTGGACATCAGATGCTGTGTAATGGTGATCGAATTCCTTAAGTAAGGCAGATTTTAAATCATTCCATGATTGACACTGAGTAGATCTCAAGAATATTTTAGCTGTGCCTTTGAGTAATCGTTGCGCATAAATAAAACACTTTGATTCTTCGAAGTTATATAAATGCTTAGAGTCTTCAAAAGCCTTAATCCACTTCGTGATGGAATAATTGTCGTCACCTGTAAAGACTGGTAATGACTCTTCAATTTCCCTGAAACTCACACTTTCGGTTTTTTGTATCGTTTCCAATGGGCCATCAAGCTCAGCAAGCCTTTTTTGAAGAGCTCGAATTTCCTCCTTCCTTTTGACTACTTCGCGTAAGGTTTCGAGTTGCTGCGTCACGAGTCTGTTCTCCTCTTCAAGCTCTTGTGAGCCATCGTCGTCGTTGCTTATTTCGTCTAGAACACTTGATGGAAAATAATTTTCGATTTGGGAACTCGTTGACTGCTCGATTGCTTGTTCCAAACGAATCTTTAGTGAATGTTTTAGACCAGTTGTAGGCAAATTCATTTCACCAAGTTTGTCCTTAAGCTGTGGCACAGTTGCCATTTGCAAGAACCTCACTGCGCGCTCACTCATTTTATATAATTTCGTAATATAATTTATTGGTGGTTAAATTAATTCTTAATGTTTTGTGTTAAATTTTTAACAAATTAAATAAAACGTAACATAAATTTCAAACTCTGATATATTAACTCATAAATTGACATAAAATAAAAATTTGGGTACAGTAACCACTTCTGATTTAGTTATAAGAAAACTCAAGGTAGATCTTTTTTCGACCGATGGTTTATTTCAATTGAACTTAGACTAGACAATTGGTTTCTTAGAAGGTAGTTACATATAAGATTAAGACAGTTATTTTCTTAGAAGGTAAATACATAAGATTAAGAAACATATAATGTCGCATCATAAGATCGATGACGTGCGTTATTAATTTCTTGTCGATTTCTTTTATATTTACATAAAAGAGCATGCATGAGCACAGACCTAGGAGATGATTGATGGGAGTACATTTAGATTAAATGATGAATAATAAATGTCTTAAGATCCTTACACTTACAAAACCACAATTGACCCACAAGTCAATTAAAACTAACCGAATAATTGATGATTGTTTTTATTAGCCTTGAGTAATATTGTAAAGTATTCACCTACACATAAGCCTTTTTTAACAAATGAAGAAGAAAAATATCAAATGAATGAGCAGCAGCTTTCTCTTATAGAAACTTCATAATTTGTAATCGAAAAAGTTTCTGCAACGAATTTGCATTTACAACCCATTTTGCCAACTCTTCCACGCTCCACAGCGAAAACGCTATTATTGAGTTTCTGTTGTTTTGTTTTATTTTTTATTTGAAAATATGAAATAATAAGAAAGTAGATTACACTTTCTAGCTCTTGTTGTATATGAAAGACATAATAAACAGAATTTAAGTCCCTCAATAATATGCACTCTGCATATTGCATAGCACAGTGCAGTATAGCAGCAAGCAAAACAATCATAACTTTTAAACTTGTTCGGAACTGAACTTCGAAAATAATGTTTCTTGTTCTTGTACGAAGAACGAATATTTTGAAATGGGATGAGAAAGTTTTCTCAAAACATCTGGTTTGTGGATTGAGTCATTTGAATCAGCAAATATAGTGTCATTTGAGGAACTATTTATTTGTTTATTAGATAGAAACTTATAAACCATAATTAATGGTTTAATAACATATTTGCTCAATAGTGTAAGTTTTATTTTATTTTGGGAACAATATTTAGGTTATCATCAATATTATCAAACTAAAATGAAAATCGTTAAAATATTAGAGTTTCACCACTATTAGAGCTTGATCCTTAAAGGTGAAAAGGATACCTACAAACTTAATAAATATTTATAAAGAAAAACATATTTTTATCGTTTATCTGGTCTCTTGATCAATTCATGAAATATATTAAAAAAACATAAAAATAATCGAAACCCTAGAAAGGTTAATATCGATGGATCTAGTTTTTCAGTGAAAGCACGAACTTGCTCCTACATATATTCAAAACCTTTGTTTTCAAATTGAACTTAGGTAAGGTTAAAGTGGCTGTCTATCATGGAGTAGGACACACTAAGGCCAGTTTAATGGCACATTGTGATACCACATAAATATTGACGCTTTCTTCTAAGCTCAATGGAACCAATTTGAGTCCCTTACGAAACGTGAGAGGCTGATTATGCTGATATGATTTAGATCGGTATAGAAGAAATCTCCTAGGTAATTCTTGCGTTTTTGAGCTAGAGCAGGGCATTTACGACGTACGTACTGTGGTGGTGAAGAACTGTTTCCTTCTCTTCCTCATCCATACAGCTTCTGCAAAAGTCATTTGAGAATACGCCTAGCCGCGTGGCTATTAGATAGTGCCCGGTTATGACACCGATTATCAAGCTTATATGCGATCTGCTTAGAGATAGCAATCACCTTGATCGCTTTAAATCTAGTGTAGGCCAGATGTTTTGTGTGACCTGATACGTGGTGATGTTATTCCACCTGTTGTTTGCCTTCTTCATAGCGTCCTGCATTAGCAATAGTTTACATGAATGGGTATGCCAGCCTTTGCCTCTATGGCCCGGCACCCGGCCTAAATATCTGAGAAAATTCGGATATCAGATGTTGATATTACGTTTCCTCTAAGCCAGAACAAGACTTACATTTTAAAATGTTTTCTACAAAAAATTTAATGCCTTTAATTAATCAAAAAACCTTGATTTTTTTTCAAAAATCGTTTTCTTAATAATTTTTTATATGTACAGTTTTCCAAATTTAGTTTACAAATAATATTTGTTCCTTAGAGCTTAATAATATGCGCCTTACATTTAATTTTAGTTAAAAAATACTGACCCGTTCTTGAGATATCGACTTTTCCAAAAAAAAAACAGAGGCTGGGATGCGACCCACACTGATAACTTCCCATCCCGTCTGTCGATTTGTCTTGCTTAAAAGTTTGTCTATGTGTATCAATTTTTACCAAATTTACGTACTATTTTTTGTAGATTCTATTTTTTTATGAAAAAACGGACTGTTGGATTTTTATAAAAAAAATTACTGAATATCGAAAACAATATTTTTTGTGATATAAAATAAGTTTGAAGCCAATAGCTATTTGTAATTTTTGAAAAGCTATTTGAATCGAAAGTAAATTTTTACGAAATTTTAGTAATGTTTTAGGTTTTTATTTTTTGTAAAAAAAAAACTGTCGATTCGATTTTTCTCAAAATTTTACCGAATGTTGAAAACAATATTTCTTATAAATTAAAATAAGTTAAAAGCCATTATCTCAAATTTTTGAAAAGATATTTGAGTCGAAAATCAATTTTTACCAACTTTTATTAAATTTTTTTCTTCGGTTTTTAATTTTTTGTAAAAAAAACTGTCAATTCGATTTTTTTCAAAATTTTTCTGAATGTTGCAAACAATATTTTTTTTAAGATAAAAGTAGTTTAAAGCCAATATCGCAAAGCTTTGAAAAGATATTTGAGTCGAAAATCAATTTTTACCAACTTTTATTAATTTTTTTTTAGGTTTTTATTTTTTGTAAAAAAAACTGTCTGTTCGATTTTTCTCAAAATTTTTCAGAATGTTGAAAACAATATTTCTTATAAGATAAAATATGTTTAAAGTATTAATCTCAAGTTTTTGAAAAGATATTTGAGTCGAAATTCAATTTTTACCAACTTTGAGTAATGTTTTTTTAGGTTTTTATTTTTTATAAAAATGACTGTCAATTAGATTTTTCTCAAAATTTTATCAGAAGTCAAAAACATTATTCTTCTTTGCACAAAATAGTTTTTAGATGAAATCATATTTTAGTCGTAAAATTTTCGAGGTGACAAATTTTTTTTTCAGTTTTTTTGACTTGTAAAAAAAAACCGTTAATTGGATTTTTTTCCAAAAATATAATTGTTTTGTATCACGTTACAATATATAATATAAAATTTAATTCAAGTCTCTAGCGTCATTGGTTCGTGAGATATTTTGGGTTAACCAAAATGTTCACCTTTTTTTTAAACTGCTATGGTAAAAAACCACCCACGCAATTTTCTTGAGAGCCCTTTCTGCATCTTTCTGCCTTATTATCTGTATAACAAAATTTATTTTAAGTCGATATCTCTTCTGGTTCTTGAGCTATGGAAAACGAAAAAAACGTCGCGAACGTTCAGACCCTTTATAATTTAACCATAAATTGTCTACAACTTGCTATACAATTGCTTACAAACTATTGGTAACTGGTTAAGAAAGTTCATCGCGCGCCTCTTCCATTTGAAGCGGCTATTATTCGGGGTATTGTTACTAAATCTTGCAGTTGGCCGAAGATTCACTTATGTATCAATAGGCGTTTTTTATTGGTAAATTTATACGCAGCGCAGCAAAATCTTACACACTAAACAACAACAAAGAAATAGTGCGTATTTATTGGTAAATTTATTTGTAAATTTATTTATTGGTAAATTTATTTTTTATTGGTAAATTTATACGCAGCGCAGCAAAATCTTACACACTAAACAACAACAAAGAAATAGTGCGTATAAATAAGGCAGTAAAAATAGTGCATATAAATAGTTCAAATAAAGTTTTGGAATGCTTGGAATAGAATGACACTTCATCCAGTTCCAGTAATATTTTTTACTTAAAGGTTGGCAGGTTTTATTATTTGGGGATGCGTTCGTATTTTTCTTGTGCTCTATTTTCACTAGAATAAAAATAAATTGGTTTGAAATATTAATGTACGATTAGACTGTCAACGTACCTAAATATTCAATGCGTTGACTACTTGACATCACCCAAAAATCATCAATAATCACAGTGCTATCTCTAAATTTATTGACGTGTGATGTGTGTTAAGACTCGCCCAAAACCAAAGCGAAACATTTGATGCGAAAACAAAACTTTCCTCATTGGTCGGGTTTAAAGGCTCTCCCAAACTAACGCGAAAGTGGCACATTCGCCGACGCGGCATTGTTTATTTGTCATTTTTGTTATCATTGTGAATGATTCGC
This sequence comes from Eupeodes luniger, assembly GCA_951509635.1. Taxonomy (NCBI): domain Eukaryota; kingdom Metazoa; phylum Arthropoda; class Insecta; order Diptera; family Syrphidae; genus Eupeodes; species Eupeodes luniger. Next base: position 89,380,510 of record OX608074.1, read on the forward strand.
CCTGATTCGCTTCGCGTCAGTTATCGCAGTGTAAGTTTATTTTGAGAAGAGAAAGTTTAATTGTGGCGCTGAATGCTTCGCGTTGATTTGTCCCCTTTCACATAGGAAAACTGATTTGCCAGCAACTGGGAGCTTGTAGGCAAGACGGGCTTACTGGGAAGGACAAAATCTCCCCTCACACCCTTTTTTTGGCTTTTAGTGCCTGTCTACATTGGATTTTTAATGCTGGGTTTTATTATGTTCGTTGTGTCCATACGATGAAAAGAAAATCAATCTGCACATCACTATCTCACACCCTTGAAATCTATCTATCTTTCACTCATACAATACAAAATCTTTCATGTTGAATCCAAGAATATTGTTTGCATTTGGGCTGTAATCTACCCATCTCTCTCTTTTTCACTCGCATATAATCTACCTGTTTCACTGCTTGCACCTAACATTAAAAATTTATTGTGGACAGGCACTCTTATGTCATTTCAATCTTTCAATTCATACTCAACTCTATTCTGACTGGACCTGCATGTACACATTAACTTGAACTCTTATTCAACTTTACATAAAAACAATAATACTTTTTCAACACATCCCTTGAGTATGTATTTTCAACAGCTGATTTTGACATAAGTATGATTGCACAGATACCAACTTGGAGATTTAAAATAAAAGTGCATACAATAGTGAACATATGTTTTATTCACACTTTCCATTACTGCACTTACTTTCCATTACTGCACTAGCTAATAATTTACCAATAAAATACGCCTAATATAAATTGTGTTCAATTACGGTATTTGGGGCTAGTATAGCAGCTAGAAACTAAAAAGCTACTTAATCACTGTTTGGTGAGGATTGCTGGCGGAATCATTGTAGAATTGAAAGTTTTGAAATTTCTCGACGTTTCAAGTTCCCTAAAGTCTAAATACAAAATTTTATAGAGAAATGATTGTAAGTGCGTGTGTACCTACCTACGTTCAGGAAGTTTTTTTCGTCGTCCATATCTCAAGAACCAGTAAAATAAATTTTGTTCTACAGATATTAATGCGGAAAGGACTCTCAAAAAAATTGAGATTGTGGTTTTTTTACCATATCAATTTAAAAGAAAGGGAAAATGTTGACTGCTCCAAAATATCTCACGAAACAATAACGCTAGCGACTTCAATTAAATTTTATATTATATTTTGTGACGTGATACGAAATAAGTATATTTTTCGAAAAAAAAAAACAATTAACGGTTTTTTAATAAATAAAAAAATAATTGTCACCTTGAATATTTTACGAACAAAAAATGATTTTATCTCCAAAATAATTTAATGCAACGTTTTTGACATCTGGTAAAATATTGAGAAAATATAATTGAGTTTTTTTTTGACAAAAAATTAAATTATAAAAATCCATTACTAAAAGTTGGTAAAAATTGTTTTGGATTAACTATCTTTTTAAAAATAAAATATGTTGGCTTCAAAATAATTTCATCAAATAGAAAATATTCGATTCGACATCCTAAGAAATTTTTATAAAAATCCGACAGTCAGTCGGAAATAGTATGTACTTGAAATTAGTAAATATTGATATTCGATTCTCGATATCTCGTAAATAAATGAAGGTATTGACTTCAAATTATTTATCTAACACAAAATGTTGTTATGAACATTTTGTTAAGGTTTTAAGCAAGACACATCGACAGACGGGATGGGAAGTTATCAGTGTGGGTCGCATTGCAGCCTCTTTTTTTTCAATTGAGAAGTCCAAAACACGAAACTTAAAATAATAAAAATAACGAAAAACTAACACTTAAGACTAAATAAAATACCTGCCAAGTACTTCAGGCAGTTCCTAATTAGAAAAAATTAGTTAATTGTAAATTGTTTTGTTTATCTTAATTGTTAAGACAAAACATGCATGTAAACTTTTTAAATAGGCACTTAAATGATTTTCCAGTGGAAATGTTGCCAATATTACGTACATTTGTTATATTCCCAATAATAATACTGGTTTATCAAAACAATTTAAAGTGGACTTTTCAAATATCAAAATCACTTTGAAAACTATTTTAAAAAATCAACAAAATAAAACCTTCGATTAAATAATAAATCGATATTGATTGTGGAGTTGACGATGGATGATGGGCGGCTGTGCGAGAGTGGTAAGTGTTTTCGAGTAGGTACACTTTATCAAAAGTCCAAACTAAATTTTATGGAGGGTTCTCGCATAAAAGAGCTCAGCACATAAAAGTGGTATTCAGTTGATTAAATTACTTGACTCCTTTTATATCCCAACGAAAAACAGAAAAAACATATATTTTTGAGTTCATAAGCAAGCTCTTGAGGTTAAACGAGTAGCACTCTTAACTTTGGAGTGGAATTTGCTCCCAGACGAACTTTCAAAAAGTCATAACGTCGAAAGTTCATTTTTTTTCGTTCGTATATCTTATTTTATTCTATTTTATTTTAAAGTGCAGTGGTTTAAGTGGGAGTTTAGTTATAATCACATTTAAAAGGGTTAAGTGTTGTTGTGGAAAGTCTTTTTCACAGCACACCAAGTGGCTTTACAGTGTCAGTGTGATGTTATTTTAAGAGAATCAGACGAACCAAAAAAAAAAAGAAAATTATCTACAAAGTTTTCACAAAAAAAAAAAGTTGAATCATTGGCTTAGTACCCAATTTTTGTAAGAGTTATAAGCTGAATTCTTCTAGACTTAAATACACCACTAGATTGGCGTAACCACAATGATTGCAAAACTTTTAACAGGATTCGGAGATGAATCGATGAAAACTTAAACTTCTCCAGAGTCATCTATCTATATACACATCGAGTTAGTAACACTTAATATCCTTAAAAAAAAATGTCTTGAAAATGTTTTCAAATTGAGAAGGATATCAAGAATGAGGGGGGTCGAGAATGGCAGAATGGATCATATGCTACTTGAAGCTTGTGGGAGAATTCTAAAGTATGATTAGCATATCTTTTGCTTGAGTTGAATAAATTTAAAATTAGCATATATTCTTTTTATGAAGGTTCACATATGGCAACATTTGATTCGGCTTATAGTATTCACTAAAGTTGGATGTCGGATGTGAAATGTGATACGTCATGTCGCACTCTATAAAGCTACTTAATTTTTTAGAAATTTCGATCTGTTGTAATTTTGTGTTTTTTTTCTATATATGTAAGAAAGAAAGAAGACTGCTGTGAAGCATGATTCTATTGAATATATTCATGATATACCGAGAGTAAAATATAACAGAAAAGGTTTTTTTGGGAATAATCGCTGCAAGCATATTTCTATAGGTCGATCATATTGGAATTTTGTATTTAAGTTAAGGATCTGTGTGTAGGTAAGCAAAGGTATACCTACATTTGGCTAAGCTCTGGATTTCTTGTAAATGTTAAAGTATTTCCATACTTAATTTCATAATCGTTTTTTTTTTTTTTTTTGTCAATGCGAAAGTAACTTTCGGTTTCAAAGATATCGATATTATGATTTTGTATTTTTAACATTTAAATAAGTATTTGTGAATCCTTGTATCTAACATAACCTTTCACCGGTCACTTTTTATTATTCCCAGGAAAATACGAAACCTAAACCATGTGCTTTCACTGGTATCTGGGCGTGAATAGGTATGATATAATCGAACAAAAATTGAAAAGAAATGAGTAGAATTTACAATATTTATCACATTAAAAAATTATACACTATTTGAAAGGACGATACAAATCTTCAAAAAATAGGTTTTGGTGATTGATAATCTACATAAAGATTTTATAAATGACTTCTAGCTATTTTTGAAGATTTTAACGATATTTTTTATGCGAGATGCTAAAGAAGAAGTTTAGCTAGGTTTTTCGAGTGTTTGAAAAAGGGCTTTCCAATAAGAAGTTTAGGTTAGGTTAAAGTGGCTGCGGATACAAAAACCACACACTTAGGCCAGAAGAAAAGGCCCATTGTGATACCACATGAATCTAGAGAGTTACTTCCCACTAGTCGAACAATTTTGAGCTTTTTATAAAGCGAAGGAGATATCTGATATCTTTTTTAGCTAGTTCACTGGGATCATCAAAAGAGTATTCTCCCAGATGAAGTTTGGGTCTTAGTGAAAGAGCAGGGCAGGTGCAGAGCAGGTGAGAGGTTGTTTCTTCTTCTTCCTCGTCCATACAGCTCCTGCAGAAGTCATTTGAGGCTACACCAAGTCGTATTGCGTGTCCGTCTATAAGACAGTGTCCCGTAAGGACACCTATTAGGGAGCTAATGTGAAGTCTGCTTTCAGATAACAAGTCTTTAGAGCGCTTTAGAGCGCTTTAGGTCCAGTGAAGGCCATATTAGTTTTGTGGCTGCGCATGTTGGTAAATTGTACCACCTAGAGTTTGCTATCTCGAAAGCTGTTTCTTTTAGCAGAAGTTTACATGTAGCTATCGGTATACCTATCTTCTCCCTTTCAGGTGAGATATGTAGGTATGACGGTTCCATTTTTAGCGAGTTCACCGACTCTACAATTTCCTGTGATGTCTCTGTGGCCCGGCACCCAGCATAGATGAATGTTAAATTGCTGCGCCATCTCCATAAGAGACGATCGACAATCGAGGGCCGTTAGAGATTTGGTTGAGACGCCGCCGTCAAGAGACTTGATAGCAGCCTGACTGTCAGAGAAGATGCGGATATCAGAAGTTGATATCACGTTTTCTCTTAGCCGGGAGAGAACCTCTTTGATCGCTAAAATCTCCGCTTGGAAGACGCTACAATGATTAGGGAGGCGGAATGAGATGCTTAGATTAATTTTTTCTGAGTACACACCACTACCACTCCCTCATTTGTCTGGGATCCATCTGTATAAAAATGGATGCTTTCTTCATCCAGGAGTTTTTTGACTTCCCATTCATCTCTGGATGGAATGGATACCTGGAAGTTTTTTCCAAATTGGGGTTTTGGAATAGTGTAGTCTATGTATTTTGGTATAGAACCAAAGATGTTCAAAATGATGGAGTGCCCCACATTGTTGTTGGTCCATTGAGATGAGGCTGCTGCCACTTGTTTGCTGAATATGTCGAGGGGTGTCAGATGGAGGAGAGTGTCCAACGCTGCTGAGGGTGTGGTTCTCAAAGCCCCGCTAATGCAGAGACATGCAATGCGTTGGACTCTGCTGTGTTTGTCGTAGTATGTGACTTTCTCCAGTGCAGTCCACCACACTGCAACCCCGTATATAAGTATTGGTCGGATGACCGATGTGTATAGCCAATAGGTTATGCGAGGTTGAAAACCCCATTTGTTTCCTATGGCTTTCTTGCAAAGGAAAAGAGCTGTTGTAGCTTTTTTAACTCTTTCCTGAATATTAGGTTTCCAACTCAATTTTTTGTCCAATATCAGACCAAGATATTTGGCCTCATTGGTAAAAATTAGTGGTACACCTTTTATTGAGGGAGGTACAATTTCTGGGATCTTGTATTTCCGTGTAAAAAGGACGAGGTCTGTTTTTTGAGGATAAATACTAAGTCCGCAGTGATCTGCCCATCTAGTGAGCATATTGAGTGCGTTTTGGAGGAGGTCTCTCAGTGTATTAGGATGTTCTCCTATGACGGCGATAGCAACATCATCGGCATACGCAACCACTCTGTAGCCTTCTCTCTCAAGGGATATTAGTAGCTCGTTAACCACTATGTTCCACAGGAGAGGGGACAGAACACCACCTTGAAGAGTGCCTCTACTGACAGACCTTTTCGTACAAAAATCCCCCATCTTAGAGTTGATGATCCTGCTTTTTAGCATTAGATTTATCAATTCACAGAGTGAGTATTCGACGTTTAGGGTCGTCATAGCAGAAGAGATAGCGGATGTGTCAACGTTGTTGAAAGCGCCTTCAATATCCAGGAAGGCCACCATAGTGTATTCTTTTTGTTCTAGGGAGTATTCGATAGTTCTTACCAAGGTGTGCAAGGCTGCTTCTACCGATTTCCCTTTGCAGTAAGCATGCTGAGACATCGATAGTCTCTTATCAGTGCTGTTACGTACATGGATATCAATCAGTCGTTCGAAAGTTTTGAGAATGAATGATGATAGGCTAATAGGTCTTAGATCTTTAGGGTTGACATGCGAACATTTGCCCGCCTTGGGAATGAAAATTACCTTTACTTCTCTCCATCGCTGAGGTATATAGACCATATCTAGACAACTTTTAAAGATCATCTCAATGATGGGCAAAGTTATGTCAGTCGTAAATTGTAACTCAGCTGGTACGATGTGATCTGGCCCTGGATCTGTAAGGTTTGAAACTATTCAGAGCCCAAGTCAACTTTTCTTTTGTAACAAGACCTTGAGGAAAAGTTAAGTTAATACCCGACCCAGGATAATTTGTTTTATTAACGGATTTGGAGCTATCAGGGAAGTGGGTGTCAAGTAGCAGGTTTAGCGTTTCTTCGCAAGAGTTAGTCCAAGTACCATCCAAGTTTTTAAGACAACTAGGCATGGTTGGATTTTTCGAGAGAATCTTCCTTATCCTTGATGCCTCCGAGGATTCTTCTATTGAGCTACAGTTCAGCAGCCCACCAATATGGTTTCTTCTCTCCCCGCACTGTAGTGAGGGGGCAGGCAGTTTCCATGGCTTTATTAAGATCGTGGATCGAGTTCAAGATTGCACAAGGGCGGATCAGAAAGTTCTGGTTTTATCAGAATTTTCAGAGTCGCCCTATATTTTGGCCAATCTGTTTTCATATAGTTTCGGAATTGGATCGGTTTTAGGGACTCTTCAATAAGTGTGAATTGGATGTATCTATGATCGGAGAGTGCTCCTTTGATACTCTCCAATTCAATATTTTATTTGAGAGATGTAACGAGACAAGAGTCATATCTAAAACTTCTTGTCGATTTTTAGTAACGAAGGTTGGTTCACTACCTATATTACTTACTACCAGATTAGTTGTTAAAATATAATCAAAACGAGACTCACCTCTATCATTTATATCGGTACTTCCCCACCTAGTATGGTGCGCATTGGCTTCCTTTTACATAAAAAAAAACTACGACACTCTTCAATTAAACGATATATACTTCAATTCAACAACCTACTTTGAATCGTCGTGAAAAGGCTGAGTAATTTTACTCAGTACTGTCAAAATTGCGTTCGTAAACATACAAAAATTGACATCAAAATATCAGAGTAGCAAATGTGAGTATCTTGAGGACTATGATCCAATTTGGGTTTCGTCTATTCTACAAACAACATTCAGAAACGGATTTTGTAGTTTTAAGTATGCAAAACTATCCATTAGGTTTAGTTAATCATCAGTTGAATCTGGCCATTTAATATACTTTCTTCTTAACTTAAACAACAATATCGTTGTTTAAATAAACTGTTTATAAGTTCACATTTTAGCAATATTGAATAGACAGCCTATTTCACTAACAGAGAAATTATTTGTAAGTTTCCAAATAGGTAGGTAGACTGTCCTCCTAATGTCAATTTTCGGACGCCCGCAATTTAGGTTTTTTCCAAAATAGCTTAAGTTCGTTCAAAACAAACTGTTGGAATTCAAAGGGTCTTGCTTGAAACACCAAACACTTTTTCACTTTGCATCTTTGCAAAAAATAATATCCTGCAAAGTAAAATTGCAGTGTTTCACAAAATTTGCAAAGTAAACAGACTTCTCAATTTTACCAATTTAAAATACAGCTTTGCAATTAATTCGTATTTTGAAAATACCATAGCAAAACTTTTCACTTTTCAGAAAAGTTTTTACACTGCAAATTTGAGTTTAGTGAAACGGAATTTGCAAAGTAAAAGTTCAAAGTTTCAAAGTATTTGATGAAAAAGGCTTCTGGTCATCAAAAAACTGTCATGGTTTGAAAGCGGAAATTAGGAGATTCATTTTTAGAACATGCATTATTAACATCGTTCTGAAGGGTTTCATTTAAAAAATAAATTTTCCTTCTTCTTCGGTTTTTAATTTTTTTATTTCCAACAATTCTTGTTCAATGTTTTCAGAAACTGTTTTCTTAAATAATTCTTAGAACAATAATTCTTATAATATTTCTATTAGTATCAATTTTTTAAATGCAGTTCTAATACATCGATTTTTGAAATAAACCATTCCACATACGACATTACCGTAGTTTGCTTAAAGACTTAGGTCTTATAGGCTTTTATAGTTCAGTTAACACAACAACACATGGCGGTCGATCATCTGCAATTTCGTATCGTCTTTGAAATGACCCGAATTTGTATCCTTCAAGGCTCGGAAATTCGAAGAATGATTGTTAAAAAGCCTCTACAAAATCAATATGTAACTGCTTAGCGTGATGGTTAGTTCGTAGGACTGTCATACCAGAGGTCTTGTGTTAAGTCTCGGCCTGTGCCAACTTTTTTAAGAATAGAATTCATAATTTAAAGCTCTTTAATTAAAAAAAAAAAAATTATTGTTGGTTTTATAATTCTTTTTATTATGCATTACGTCCCCAATTTTCAGATTTTTAAAAAAAGGAATCTTCAAAGATCAAAAAGTGACCTGCAAATAAGTGTTTATGTACCTGTACCTGGGGACTACATACTGCTACTTTTCGTCTTAAAAAAAAAAACTAAAAAGAGGCTGGGATGCGACCCACACTGATAACTTCCCATCCCGTCCGTCGATTTGTCTTGCTTAAAAGTTTGTCTATATGTATCAATTTTTACCAAATATGCGTACTATTTTTTATAGATTTCATTTTTTCATGAAAAAACGGACTATTGGATTTTTATAAAAGAAATTATGAATATTTTCTGTGAAATAAAATAAGTTTAAAGCCAATAATTGTAATTTTTGAAAAGCTACTTGAGTCGAAAGTAAATTTTTACGAAGTTTTAGTATGGTTTTTTTTTAGGTTTTTATTTTTTGTAAAAAATACTATCAATTCGATTTTTCTCAAAATTTTATCGAATATTGAAAACAATATTTCTTTAAGATAAAATTAGTTGGAAGCCATAATCTAAAATTTTCGAAAAGATATTTTAGTCGAAAATCAATTTTTACCACCTTTTATAAATTTTTGTTTAGGTTTTTATTTTGTGTAAAAAAACTGTCAATTCGATTTTTCTCAAAGTTTTATCAGATGTCAAAAACATTATTCTTCGTTGCACAAAATTGTTTTGGAGATGAAATCATATTTTAGTCGTAAAATTTTCGAGGTGACAAATTTTTTTCAGTTTTTTTTTTGATTTATAAAAAAACCGTTAATTGGATTTTTTTCCAAAAATATATTTGTTTTGTATCACGTTACAATATATAATATAAAATTTGGGGAGAGTACGATAACTTTGGCGACAAAGTTTAATGATGGATTTGTATAGAACAGTTAAAAACAAGCATTTTTTACTATGGGAGGGGGGGTCTATCTCCCCCCGTTTAAGCGGTAGGGGCAATTTAAAAAAATATGTATGTACATTAAATGGAAAAAAAATTATTAAAAAATAACGGTAATACTTACAATTAAGTATTATACCTTTTTTAAAGCCAACATTTTTGTCTATTAGCTTGTTTTTAAATCAAGCCAAAACTATGCAGTTTTTGAAAAAAATTGTTTTAAACTAAAAATGTATGCAAAAAAAATTTAAAAAAAAAGGTTTAAAGTGTAGTTTTTCAAAACTTTCAAATTATCTACTGTTTTTTTTTTAGAATTCATTGCTCTTATTTGTTTTTGATCAAAAACTGAAAACTAGATGACTTTATGTCTTCTAGTTCTTGAGAAAATTGAAGATTACCAAAAAAAATATTTTAATTAAATTACTTTTTCCTTGCTTAAGTATTAACGTAGTCTTATTTTGATAGTAATAATCGAATGTGGATTAAAATACACCTAGGGTAAATTAATTTTTCTTAAATCCAGCTTATTTAAATGCAAAAGAAACTTTGCATGCACCCCACCTTGCACCCACCGAACATTGCCCCTCCCCACCTTGCACGCACTCCAACTTGCACCCACCCCAAATCCTATAGTGTTCCCAAGCAGGGGGGTTGCAGATCCCACTGTTGCATACACCCAAACTCGCACACACCTTACTGTTGCATGCACCCAAACTCGCACCTACCATTGTTACTATCAAAATAAGACCACTCAAGCAAAAAAAAAAGAATTAAATTAAAATAGTAGTTGTGGTTATTTTCAATTTTCTCAAAAACTAAAAGACATAAAATCATCTAGTTTTCAGTTTTTGATCAAATAAAAGCAATAAATTCTGAAATAAAAACAATGGTAGATAACCTTGAAGTATTGAAAAATTACACTTTAAACCTTTTTTTAACTTTTTTTACTCAAATTTTGAGTTTAAAATTAAATTTTTCAAAAACTACGCATAGTTTTGACTTGAATTAAAAACTTGCTAATAAAACAGAATGTTGGCTTTAAAAAAATGTATAATTAATTATTTGTTTCCATTTTAAATAATAATTTTTTTTAAATTGCCCCTACCCCCTCCCATAGTAAAAAATGCTTGTAGTAAGCCCCTCTACCAAAAACCGTTATTATATCTTGGCGCCAAAGTTATCGTACTCGTGCCAATAAAAAAAATTGTAATTTTTTCAAAAATTATTTTTAAAAGCCGAACAAAATTTTAACAAATGAATTTTGACACTAATAAATTGCAAGCACAACAAAGAAATAATTATATTTATATGCCTTCTAACTAAAAACATTTATAAACACTTACCATTCAATTTCATTTGTAGAATTTTTTTTTTATTTTAAGTTATTGTTTCAACTTTATTTGCTTTTTATTTTAATTGAATGTAAATTATTCTTATAAAAAAAACGACCAAAAAGAACGAATGGCCAACGCCAACGCGACGAGCGAAGAGAAAATTAAAACATTATCTTAAAATGATATTTTATTAGACATCTTTTTTTCTTCCCAATTTAAGTAACTTTATTTAAATATTCTTGTTCCACTTCATTAAATTTTTTTAAAACAAAATAATGTTAACATTTTGTCTAAAATTCAGTGATCATGGATTGAATCTATAAATTATAACGGTCTGTGAAAACTACTTCCGATTTAAAGCACTACGCCGACGCACACTCGACAGAGATTCAACAAAGACTGCCACTGCGGCCTGCGCGCGCAATTTTGTCTTCGCTCTCTGTTTCTATCCTTATTTTATGATGAGATGAATTTAAATTTACACTTATTTTTCTCACTCGGAGCGTCGGAGCTTAAAAAATAAAAAGGATAGCTCTCACTTTACAATTGAGTAATGAGTAGAGTAGAGTATTAAAGGCAGGTGCATTGTAATTTCTCATTGTTCTTTTTTTTTTAATAAATAATTATTCTAACAATAAGAAAAAAAATGGCTGCTACTTATGTGGTGTGCTGATTGGTCAATGGTGGGTGAAAAGATAATAATTGGAAAATCTTATTTGAAATACTGAAGTTGGAAGAAAAAACGAAATAAATATAATATATTTAAGTGGGTGGTGGAAAAGAGAAATGAAAGCCGATTTATGCTTTGCCTACATGAAACATTTTGTCCATACATGGAAAAGAGGCTGTGAGTGATGCGTTTCACGTCAATAACTTCACATTGCTAACCTTAAAAATTTCAAATGATAATTTTCGATTTCGAATTTAATTGAATTCGGTAGCGTCGACTAAATTGTTAACTTTTTAATTGCGACCTATAGGAACTATATGTAAATGGCAATAATTGCATTCTTTAACTCGGGATTTTAATCAAACATAACTTACGATGGTAGAGAAGTCGAAATAAAAAAGTGGTCCCCCGATTCCTTCCGTGTGTGTCTTCACTCACCTACATCCCAAACTATTGGGTTGATTGAGTTCTAACTTGGAAATTAAGGTTCTAAGTCGATTCGTGTTGGACGTTTTTTTAATTTTTTTTTAAGACGAAAAGTAGCAGTAGTCCCCATACAGGTACATAAACACTTATTTGCAGGTCACTTTTTGATCTTTGAAGATTCCTTTTTTAAAAATCTGAAAATTGGGGATGTAATTCATAATAAGAAGAATTATAAAACCAACAATAATTTTTAACTTCCCATAGGAAGTTATTGTAATGGGCAAGATTTGTCGAATTGAAAATTTTGATATTTATCGACGTTTCATGGTCCCTAGAGTCGAAATACATTTTTTTTAGAAAGATGTCTGTGCGTACGTGTGTACGTACTTTCGTACGTACGTACGTCTGTACTTTCGCGACGTTTTTTTCGTCGTCCATAGCTCAAGAACCAGAAGAGATATCGACTTCAAATCAATTTTGTTACAGAGATAATAAGGCAGAAAGGGCTCTCAAGAAAATTGCGTGGGTGTTTTTTTTACCATAAATAAATAAAAAATTAGGTGGTGCAACAGTCCGTAGAGAACTAGGGCCTAGTGACTTACAACTCTCAACCATTCCTGTGTGCGAGTACTGTTGTCAGGGATGGAGGGGACCTACAGTTTAATGCCGAATCCGAACGGCTAATTTGAGAAAGCACTTTTTCATGACAAGCATTACTCTTGGAGAATTTGTCAATTCCTCGCAAGAGGCAGTACCCGTTTATTTTTTTTAAATTAAGGTGGCACAGGCAGGGATCGAACCCAAGACCTCTCGCATGACAGTCCAACGCACTAACCATCATGCCACGGGTTTTTTTTACCATAGCAGTTTAAAAAAAGGTGAACATTTTGGTTAAACCTAAATATCTCATGAACCAATGACCAATTATATTTTGGGAAAAAAATCCAATTTTTTATAAATCAAAAAAACTGAACAAAAATGTGTCACCTCGAAAATTTTACGACTAAAATATGATTTCATCTCCAAAACAATTTTGTGCAACGAAGAATAACGTTTTTAGCATCTGATAAAATTTTGAGAAAAATCTAATTGACAGTTTTTTTTACAAAAAATTAAAAACCTAAAAAAAAAAATTATAAAAGTTGGTAAAAATTGATTTTCGACACAAATATCTTTTCAAAACTTTGAGATATTGGCTTTAAACTACTTTAATCTTTCAAAAAATATTGTTTTCAACATTCAGTAAAATTTTGAAAAAAATCGAATTGGCAGTTTTTGTACAAAAAAAATAAAAACCTAAAAAAAAATTAACAAAAGTTGGTAAAAATTGATTTTCGACTCAAATATCTTTTCAAAACTTTAAGATTATGGCTTCTAACTAATTTTAACTTATAAGAAATATTGTTTTCAATATTATGAACAATTTTGAGCAAAAATCGAATTGACAGTTTTTTTTACAAAAAATAAAAACTTAAAAAAAAAACAATAGTAAAACTTGGTAAAAATTTACTTTCGACTTAAATACGAGTAGCTTTTCAAAAATTAAAAATATTGACTTCAAAGTTATTTTATTTCACAGAAAATGTTCTTTTAGATATTCAGTAATTTTTTTATAAATATCCAACAGTCCGTTTTTCATAAAAAAATAAAATCTACTAAAAATAGTACGCAAGTTTGGTAAAAATTGATACATATAGACAAACTTTTAAGCAAGACAAATCGACAAACGGGATGGGAAGTTATCAGTGTGGGTCGCATCCCAGCCTCTTTTTTCTTTTTACTTGCGACATACATATAGGAACTATATGGCAAGTTTTGCATTCGTGCAAAATTTTGTCTGTCTGTCCACGCTCCTACAGCCTAAACCATTGGGTCGATTGAGTTCAAACTTGGAAGTTAAGGTTTTGAGCAGATTCGCGTCAGGCGTTTTTTTCATTTTTTTTTTAAGATCTAAACTAACAGTGGCCCCCATACAATTTTTTTGGTCAAAAAACGAAAATTCGAATTTTCTCAAAAACAAACCGATAGATTTTTTTTTAATTTTCTCTAAAATTTTATTTTTTAACGTGGCTTTTTTTAATAAGAAAAACATATTTTTGTATTGCTCAGGAAAGGTACCGCTCATAGAACCGTTTTTTTGTTTTTTAATTTTCTCAGCAACTTATGAACCGATTTCAATATTTTTTTTTTTGAATAAGCTCTTATATTGCTTTAATAATATTTGATTATCAAAAGTGCAATTTTTTTTTGTTTGGATTTTTAAAAAAATATTGAATTTTTTTTTTTCAAAATTCTATATCTCAAAAACGGTTCAACATTTTTGTACGAAATTCAAATGTGGAGCGTATATTTACAATCACTAAACAACTGCACACCAAAAATTTTTTTAGAATAAAATTGAAAAATTTTATATATAGAAAATTAATTTAAAAAAAAACCGCTCTAACGATTTTCGAAAAAAAAATTTGAAAAATCAAGGATTTTTTGATTTATAAAATGGCATTTAAATTTTTGAAAACAAACTTATTTTTCAGGTAAAATTTTGAATCTTAAAATAGTTTTTTTTTAATTTAATTATTTATTATTATTATTATTATTTAACTTATTTTACAGGTATATTTTTATATATTATATAGGTACTTTTTTAAACAGACTCTTTGAATAAAGGAGCAAGTTCGTGCGACCCAGTCGTGCATTTTATTTTTATTTCAATTGGAAGTTATTGTAATCGGTTGGATTTTTTTAAATTAAATTGTTTCAAAGTTCCTAGATTCTAAATGCATAGTTTTTAGAGATTTGTTTGTGTTTAAGTGTCTGAGTATGTTTGGAATATCTTTTTCGTACTCAATAACTCAGGAGCCAGCAGAGAGTACAAGAACTTTTGCAGAAAAAAACAATATTGAAATTGGTTGATTAGTTCTGGTGAAAACATAAAACCAAAACAATTGTTCTATGGGGCAACCCTTCTAACACAAAAGATTTTTTTATTGAAAGTAGCCAAATTTTTAAGAAAACTCGCACTACGACTACTACTGTTATTTTTAGGCTTTAAAAAATGAGAAAATACCTTACGCGAATCGGCTAAAGACCTTTGAACTCAATCGGCCCAATGGTTTGGGCTATAGGGGCGAGAACAAACAGACAGACGGACAGAATAGGGGGACCAATTTTGTTTGACTTCTTTACCATCGTAATTTCATGTTTGATTCAAATCTCTAGTTCGAAATTTTTAAGAAATGCAAAACTTGCCATATAGTTTCTATATGTCGGAAGTAAGAAAAAAATACACTTATTAGTTTAATTAAAAAGCTACAACAGATGAGGTGAAACTAAAATTAAATTTTCTGTAAAGTGTCAAATTTCTTAAATATAAATGCAGCCGTCACGTCGTTGGTCAGGTTCAATCTTTAAAATTAGCGCACGGATGCTCAGGCCGACATTCCACCCAATTTTTCAAATCTGATTAAGCTCAATTGAGCAAGTAAAAATTTCAATTTTGGTTTTAGATTCATTAAACTTTAAAAGACATAGAACTGATATTTACGCACTCTTAAAAGAACAAAAAGACATCAAACGCAACTGTATTTCATGTCTGACATTCCATCAAATTACACAATGAAATGAATCCATCCTTTTAATGATTTTAAACCATAAATCATCATCTACATAATTAAATATTAGCTTAAGTGAGATTATTCACATTATTCGTTTTATTCCTGATTTAGATGTCATGTCTACAATATAAAAGAACACAATTCGTTGCTAATAAAATGAAAATAAACAAGAAAATGATTACGAATTCACATCAGAATTCGCCTTTGGCTATATTATTTTCTCACTTTATATAAACTTTTTCGTACCAAGACTTTAAATGAGGATGGGATGATGATTGAATTAATTAACAGAGAAAAGTTTAAGAAAAAGGCAAATACAATTACACTCTAAGCTGATGCTTTTCTGCTGTATCTTATTATAACAAAATTATAACATTTTACCTTTGTTTTTGTCGCTTCCTTCAATTCCTTCATATTGGATCAGTCTTTTCCTTTTGTTTTTTCGAGGAGACACAGAAGACTCAGAGCTACAAAATAGTTTAGCTTCATTCACAAAAGTTAATTTGGACAAATTTGCTTTAGATTTCTTAATTTCTTACAATTAAATACTTTATTTGAATATAAAGGCTGAACGTTTGTAAATTATAACTTTCGTTTCTTAGATAAAACGGGAGTAATATCAAATAGAATTTCAAACAAAGTTCAAACTTTTTCAATTTCGTTAATATTTTAAATGTGAAAATGACAAGTTACACAAAGCTTTTTACATACATTTTTTTAAGGAGTTTTATTTATAATTCAGGTATTTTAAGAGTAGAGTGATTTTTATTTAAAGTTTTTCAAGAATGTTATAGTTCGCCTCGACTGTCCTGCACCATGTGCTTTTCGGTCGTCCAGCTCTTCTCCCTTCTTGTGTGAGCTAATTCCACTGCATTACTTGGCCTGCAATGCAGTCGTTACCTTTTCGAAGCGTATGTTCAATCCATTGCCACTTACGGCTTTGTATTATAGATTAGATTATAGGTTCCTGGCCTGTCCTTCTATTAAGGACCTCATTTGATATACGGTTTGGCCAGAAAATCCTTAGGATGTTACGAAGACATCTATTCACGAAGGTTTGCAGCTTTCTTGTTATGGCTGAAGTGACCTTCCAAGTGCTGCACCCATAAAGACACACAGATTCGACATTTGTGCGAAACAGTCGTAGCTTTGTTCTTAAGCTGAAAGAGTTATTCCTCCTCCTTCCGAACGCCACTTTTGCTTTGCCGATGCGGCAGATGACGTCTTGTTCGGTTCCACCTTCGATGGAAACGATACTTCCAAGGTATTGAAAGCTTTCCACTTTTTCCACCGGTTGCGAGAAAATATTTATTTGAGAGGATGGTCGGGTTCCGAGGCTGATCATTTTTGTTTTGCCGGAATTAATTTTCAGCCCCACAACTTCTACTTCTCTCTCCACACTCGTTGTTATTTGTTGGAGATCCATAATTCTATGAGAGAGTAAGCAATTATCGTCCGCGTAATCCAAGTGCTTTAAATAGGGTGTCAAAATCCATTGGATCCCTCCGCTACCTGACAGAAATGGGCGCAGTGCATCGCTTATCACCAACAAAAACAACATTGGCTACGCTTTGTATTTCAAAATCATCTGGCAACCTACCATCTTGCAGAACATGACACTTAGATCCATCATATGCTGGTTTAATAGTAGCAATTAGTTTTTCTGGGATGCCTCTCCTCCGCAAAGCTGACCAGATGTACTCCCTGTTAACGCTATCAAAGGCCTTCTCGAAGTCGATGAACAGCAAGAGTAGTGGTGATCGATATTCAACGCACTGTTCAATAATGATCCGCAGGTTGTTGATATGATCAATACAGGAGGATTCAGCGCAGAATCCTGCTTGTTCGGCATCGATTGTAGCCTCAAGGTGTTCTCTGATGCGTTCCAGTATGACTTTTGCTACTATTTTGGCAACGGTTTTCGCACTTTATAAGATCTCCTTTTTTTGGGAGCTTGACAATAATTCCCTTCTTCCACTCATGGGGGAAGCTTTAGGTGGTCCAGGCTTCTTTTATGAACGGATGAAACAGTTCGCTTGATGACGTTGGTGCTGCTTGTAAAAGCTCTGCGGGAATTCCATCAAGTCCTACCGCTTTGTTGTTCTTAAGTGCTTTAATTTCGGCAACGATCTCATCTTTACTGGGAGGTGCGGTGCGGATTCGGGGATTAGTTTCTTCAGGCGCTTCAGAATGTATCGGATGCACGTTGTTTGCAAACACTCAGTTTAAAACTGAGGAAAAGTGTTCTTTCCACCTTCTGACTTGCTCATCTACTGAACTTATCATAGTACCGTCTACTTCTTTCAACAGGTGTTGCTTTGAGCTGTGTGCACCGGTCAGCTCTTTTGTTATTCTGTAAACGGTCCTGCTGTCGCACCTGTTTTGCAGCATCTTCTGCTTCTTACGCCAATGCGTTGATATAGTTACGCTTGTCGCGGTGCACACTGCGGTGAACCTCTCTCTTTTTCATGCGATACGAGGACTCCAGCTCGTTTCTTTCTTCCCCTTGTGCAGCAGTTATTCGAGCCCTTAACTGTTAGCGTTCGTTGATCCTTGCCCAAGATTCTTCTGAAAGCCAAGTGTTGTTGCTTCCTTCTTTCCGACAGACTATTCTGTCAGCACCTGAAATGAAAACATTTTTCACAGCATTGCAATGGTGTTCGATGTCGTCATGTACTGTGCTGCTGATTGTTCTCATTTCGTGTGACAGGTGGGTCCCTTAATTGTTGACGGGTCGTGGGATCCTGGTAGTCTGGCATTGTTGAATTTGGGGGCTCGTGTTATTCCGTTGGATCTTCGAACTGTAGCTGTACGCAATCTTATGGTAGCTATCATTAAGTGGTGGTCACGGGCAAGTCCCATATCGGCGCCTCTTCTGTTTCGTACATCCAAGATACTGCTTCTAAAGCGTCGACTAATCGCGAAGTGGTCAATTTGGTTGGAAGACGAAAAGAAGAAAATTTGATATGCAATAACATTTAGCAGTTATAAAGATAAGGATAAATCCTTCATAAAATAGGTACCCTCATACGGTTTAACTATCATTGAGTTATTTCAGTGTAGTTTCATTCCACTAAAATCAACAATTATTGATCAAATTTTAACCTTAGGCAAGTGATGGTAAAATTGAGCATCCTAACATACCAAACATATTTATAGACTTTAACGCCGCCTACTACATCATAACAAGGCTTGAACTATAGAAAACAATCTGTGAGGTAATAATTTTACACGACTTTGTGTATTCAAGTGTAATACACTAGATTTTGAATCATTGCAAAACAAACAATGTACATTTGTGTGCCTTCTTTCTAAAAACTACTATATGACTGAATTTGTCAATAATAAGCAATGTTTTAAAATAAACTCTAAAACAAGAATCTACTCTAGTTTTGAAATCATTTTAAATTTTGTGATCATGAAATTTTGAAGTTTTCAAAAATACTTAAACTTCCACATGCTTGACAAATAAAATAAAATCAATTCAATTCAAAACATTAATTAAAATAAAATCCCTGGATCAGGAGTAAACTTTGAAAAAATATTTCAAAATAAAATGAATACAGTTTTTGAGATATCGAATTAAAAAATGTTTATACATATGTATCTAAAAAAATATCAAAAGTGGTAAACAAAAAAAAACATTGGAAATAGTTAGTCTAACGCGGCTTTCGTCTCACTAATTTCTGCTAATATTAAGATATCAGGAACCTTGAAACTTAAGAAATCATTTTCAAACTGATGTTCAAAGCCAAGCTTTTAGATGAAAAGAATCGCGTGACCTTAGTTGGTGAGATAAATGTTTATTTTTAAAAATGCAATTATTTATTATTGCTTCATTGGTAAGAGCAAACATTTATTTTAATTATAGAAAACAACGTGGATCCTTCAAGATCGATTGTTGCATAAGTTGTGTGACGTAATGCACTATCCTGCTTGAACCTTATTTAAAAAGAAAAATGCTTAAATGATACCACCATTCCACATGCACTGTCACTCTCTACAAATGCATAAGCTTCTCGCCAAAAACATTCTAGTTTTCTGAACACCAAATGTGGGAACTGGCGCCTTGTCAGAACACATAATGTTTGTCCGAAATTGTTGTTAAATTAAGGCTGTTCTTAGGGATAAACTGCGCAGCAATAATGAGGCAGTTTGTCATACCTCTTCAATTCCTGAGTCAATTTGATGTTACAAGTGAGTACTCCAATATCTTTTTGCAGAATTTCACAAACTAGTGCGGGAAATGTTAAGCTTTTAAGATCGATGGTGTCTTGGGTGCCGCGAAATGAAGATAAGTGAAATAAGAAAAGCTTTGAAAAATTAGCCTTATTGAAGTGCAACACAATTGAAATGAGGCCAATTTTCAGCCGTTGGTAATATTACACTCTGAAAAAGTGAAATAAGACCAAATTATTTTGAGAAATAAGGTCAACTTATTTTTACGGTGGAAACAAAATTAAATATGTTAATCTTTCATATATTAAAGGAATCCAATTAAACTTCTTAGACAAGTCTAAGTACTTAGGTCTTATTTTAGACAAAAGACTAAATTGCAAGCGCAATATACAATAAAGAGTCAAAAAAGCTAATTGGTAATAAATGGGGCTTACTACAACCCCGAATTACGCATTGGTTGTACATATCGGTAATCAACCGATTAATGTATGCTGTGCTGGATTGCTTGAGAAAAAACTATAAACTGCGACAGCTTGCGACTCGGTTCGCACGACTCCATCGGCGGAACTGGATACCCTACTCTACCTAACACCTCTTGATATACTTAGCAAACAAATAGCTGCAAGCTTAGAATCAATTCCAAAGCACACAGACTACACCATCCCCCAACTGCAATTTGACAGAAACTTTCAGATTTCTATACCTTTCAGATCTTTCTGGGAGAATAGGGCATTCCTGGAAGATGAGTCAGTCCACTTTTACACAGATGGATTAAAAACAAATGAAGGGGCTGGTGGAGTTGTGTACTCTAAACAACTAAAATTAAATTTCTCATTCCGCCTTGATAATCATTTAAGCGTGTTCCAGGCGGAACTTTTGGCGATAAAAAAAGTCTTGTTCTGGCTTAAAGAAAACGTGATATCAACATCTGATATCCATATTTTCTCACATAGTCAGGTCACTATTAAATCTCTGGACTCTGTCTCTACAAACTCTATAACAGTCCATAACTGTCGATCATCTCTTATGGAGATGGCACAACAGTTAAATATTCAACTTCGCTGGGTTCAGGGCCATAGAGACATTCCAGAAAATTATAAGGCAGATGACCTCGCTAGAAATGGTACAGTACAATCTATTCTACCACGTTCGGGTAAGGCTAAGGCATACCAATCGCTACATGTAAACTATTGCTAATGCAAAACGTTATAAAAAAGGCAAACATCAGGTAGAATAAGATCACCACTTGTCAGGTCCTAAGAAACATCTGGCCTACACAAGATTAAAAGCGATCAAGATGCTTGCTATCTCTAAGCTCGATAATCGGTGTCATTACCGGACACTGTTTAATAGGAAAGCGGCTAGGCGTATTCTCAAATGACTTTTGCAGAAGCTGTACTGATAAGGAAGAGGAGGAAATAGTTCCTCACCACCTCTGTATATGCCCTGCTCTAACTCAAAACCGCAAGATTTACCTAGAAGAATTCTTCTTTAACGACCTAAACGATCTCAATTATATTAACAAAATCAGTCTCTCACGTTTCGTAAATGACTCAAACTGGTTTCATTGCTTTTAGAAGAAAGTCGCAAGATTCATATGATATCACATACCACAATATAACTTTCATTTATAATTAAATAATAATGTAGTCAAAAACAAGCTTAAGAATTTCCAATCTATGAACTAGATGATGGGTAGATGTTGAAATGAAATAATTAAGCTGTGTGTGAGGTATTAACAAAATTATTTTTGTATTTGAAAGGCACATATATGGGGGAGAGTACGATAACTTTGGCGCCGAGATATAATAACGGTTTTTGGTAGAGGGGCTTAATACAAGCATTTTTTACTATAGGAGGGGGGGTCTATCTCCCCCCGTTTAGGCGGTAGGGGCAATTTAAAAAAACATGTACTTTAAATGGAAAAAAAATAATTAAAAAATAACGGTAATACTTACAATTAAGTATTATACCTTTTTTTAAAGCCAACACTTTTGTCTAGTTGCTTGTTTTTAAATCAAGTCAAAACTATGCATAGTTTGCGAAAAACACTGTTTTAAACTCAAAATATGGTCAAAAAAAAAGTTAAAAATATGGTTTAGAGTGTAATATTTCAAAACTTTTAGATTATCTACAATTTTTTTTTTAGAATACATTGCTCTTATTTATTTTTGATCGAAAACTGAAAACTAGATGTTTCTATGTCTTTTAGTTTTTGAGAAAATTGAAAATTACCAAAACAAAATATTTCAATTAAATTACTTTTTTTATATCCAGTTTATTTAAATGCATATGAAATTTTGCATGCACTCACCGAACCTTTCACCCTCTCCACCTTGCACCCACTCCAACTCGGACCCACCCCAAATCCTATAGTGAGCCCAAGCAGGGGGGTTGCAGGGGGGCAGCATGCCCCCCCTTAGGCATCTTACTGTTTGCATTAGAAATTTCATATATACCTACATATGTGATTGTTGTTTTATTTTTGTTTTTTGGTTTTGGGGTTTTTAAAACTACTTTTTAAAGAGTTTTTTTGGTATTTACTTTCAGGATAATTGTTAAAGATTAGGTAATTTTGTGAGTCAAGTAAACAATTCATTTAGCATAACCCAGAATGCACCACGAGGAGGTAGAATTGCATTGCATTCCGCGTCTCAGTCAGTTAGTTTTAAAGTTAGTTTTAAAGTAGTGAAAAATAGTCACGTTAATTTTGGGAAAATTGTTGATACCAAATCCCCAAACGAACAAAAAATCGAAAAATTATTTAATTTTGGGTGAAGAAGTGGATGTTTAGCCGCCATTTTTAAAAAGGAAATCCGACTTATTCAAACGTTAAATGGAGAATGGCTTTGGTAAACAATAACCTGCACCAAACTTGTTAAAAAAAAACGGTTAAACATCAAATGCTTCCTCTTGTTATTTATGATCTAACTATATAGGTACATACTTTTTACTATGACTGCATTATATGTGTGTACATAGTTATATGCATATTTATGTATGACATAAACATATGTGCATGTTAAGAAACTACGAGAATTTGCTTCCGTTGTGTTGTTGTAAAGGTAATGCAAATTTTTTTATAATGCAATACATTTTTATGCTCAAATATA
This sequence comes from Eupeodes luniger, assembly GCA_951509635.1. Taxonomy (NCBI): domain Eukaryota; kingdom Metazoa; phylum Arthropoda; class Insecta; order Diptera; family Syrphidae; genus Eupeodes; species Eupeodes luniger. The sequence continues at coordinate 89,403,173 of OX608074.1, forward strand.
TTAAATGTTAAAGTTTTTGTCAAGTACCTAACGGTATATTTAAAAAAAAGAGACTGAAATGGACATGACATATATGTACATATGTTTATGTATATAATATCAATTATTTTTTAATTCAGCTTATTTAAATGCAAAAAAACTTTGAATGCACCTCATCTTGCACTCACCGAACCTTGCTCCCTCCTCATTTTGCACGCACTCCAACTTGCACCCACCCCAAATCCTATAGTGAGCCCAAGCAGGGGGGTTGCAGCATGCCCCCCCTTACGGATCCCACTGTTGCATACAACCAAACTTGCACCTACCATTGTTACCATCAAAATAAGATTTTTGAAGCAAAAAAAAAAGAATTAAATTAAAATAGTAGTTGTGGTTATTTTCAATTTTCTCAAAAACTAAAAGACATAAAATCATCTAGTTTTCAGTTTTCGATCAAAAATAAATAAGGGCAATGTATTCTAAAAAAAAATTGTAGATAATCTAAAGGTTTTGAAATATTACACTCTAAACCATATTTTTAACTTTTTTTTTGACCAAATTTTGAGTTTAAAACAGTGTTTTTCGCAAACTATGCATAGTTTTGACTTGATTTAAAAACAAGCTACTAGACACAAGTGTTGGCTTTAAAAAAAGGTATAATACTTAATTGTAAGTATTACCGTTATTTTTTAATTATTTTTTTTCCATTTAAAGTACATGTTTTTTTAAATTGCCCCTACCGCCTAAACGGGGGGAGATAGACCCCCCCTCCCATAGTAAAAAATGCTTGTATTAAGCCCCTCTACCAAAAACCGTTATTATATCTCGGCGCCAAAGTTATCGTACTCGTGTCCATATATGCCATTAAGTGTGGAATATGGCATCATTCAAATGCCCGCCTCGGCTTTTTATGGTGGCACGGATCCGGTGGCCAATTCACATCACCCCTGCCAGAGATAACCTTACCCTTATATCGTTCATGCAAAATGTCAATCGTGGCGTTTGCTATATCGGAATTAATGCAAAAACTAAAACAAAAGAGATAACTTTGTTTTGTTGATTTTCCTTTATAAAATATTCCAGTGCATCATAACCGCACTCATTTAACTATATTGCATGCTTCCCCAGTTCCCCACTCCAAAACGTGCACTTGAAGTAACCACATTAGTTTTCTTTTCATTGAGATTTAAAAAAGGTGACAAAAAGTTTAAAGTTTAACAAGCTTTTTTTTTCTTATAAATAACGTTATAATTTTGATTGAAGATGGAATCGACAGCTTCAGGTGTGTTATTTAATATTTTAATAAAAAATTTAAGATTATGAAAATATTTTGTTCTATTTTATATCAAAAATCGTGCGTTCATAACTATTAAGTGCTAATTAAGATTTTATCTAAAAGGCTAAGCTTAAAGTTAGTTTCCGCAAGCTTCCACATTCAGATTTTAGTATTTTTATGTAACTTGACTTATTGACTTTGGAGTTCTAAAAAGATCGGGTGCTCATATGTGCTCCTTTTTTTTTTTGTTAATTACTACCTTAGAAAGTTTTAATATAAGATCTTCCTTTTTTGTGCAGGTTCATGTACGAATGATTTATTTTTAACGCGGATGGCACAAATTTAAATGAGCTGAACCATACTATTTCACAATTTTCATCAAGATTTAAAGAAAAATGTACAAAATCTGATCGCAAGCCGATTTAAGCATACAAATCAAGAGTGGCTTCAGACATCTATAGGTTTCAAGCGGCACAACAGTAACCCACATAAACGTGGACGTCCAGAAACAACATTTCAAACCAGTTGCGATCGATCTAAACGCCTCAAAACCGCAAATATAAGAACTAGTTTTTCTGCAGTTGAATCCTAAATTCGCTGCAAAGGTCAACCTTAGAGCTGAGGGTCATTCGTCTGCATCAAAGTTATTGGAAGACGTATTGCGTTCACCTTACCGTGCAGATAGTTATAAAAAAGCGTATCAACTACATGAAAATACAAGTATGATGAAGATGTCATTAGAAGAGGCCCTTTCAACTGTTGTGGAAGCAAAGCTAACACGCTATCAATACAACGTTATAAGAAATAAAGACACTAATAGATTTCCGTCATATAAAATAATTCAAGATGCAAAGAAAAAATGCTATCCAGATTCAGAATGTATACAGGTTACTGCATCTTCCGCTGAAGTCACTGTTCAGGCTCTAACGAATCACACGATTGAACGTTTGTTAAAATCACAAAAAGAGGTTATTTTGCGACTAGGAAATGAAAATTTAAGCAGCTTGCAAGTGATTTCAAAGTGGGGCTTCGATGGGAGTTCGGGGCATAGTTCATATAAGCAAAAGTGCGTTGGAATGGAAGCAGATGATTCGAGTGTTTTCATTATTTCAGTTGTTCCTTTGCGATTTGTTTATGCAAACTTGAGCAGAAAAGAAATTGTGTGGCAAAATCCACGACCTTCTTCCACCAGGTATTGTCGTCCCATTAAAATATATTTTGCTAAGGAATCAACACAACTTTCGATTTCTGAGAAGTTACAAATGGATACCCAAATTCAAAATTGAAAGCCTTCCGAAGTCACTATTGAAGACAAAATCGTTCGAGTTTCACATAAACTTCTTTTTACAATGGTAGATGGTAAGGTCTGCAATGCTTTAAATAACAATATTTCTTCTCAGCGATGCTTTATCTGCGGGGCAAGCTCTAAAGAACTAAATGATATTGATAAAATGTTGTCGAAACCACATAATCCCAACACGTTGGAATTTGGTCTTTCAGTTTTGCACTGTTGGATTCGAGTTTTCGAATGCCTTTTACATGTTGGCTATAAACTTCCAATCAAAAAGTGGCAAGCTAGAAAAGAAGACAAAGAAGTTGTGGCATTAAACAGAGTTTAAGATTCAAATGGAACTTATTGTTGACCAACCAAAGCCAGGTTTTGGGAATTCAATTGATGGCAACACTGCCCGAAGATTTTTCAATAATGCAGGTCTAGTTTCGGAAATATTGGGAATTGACAAACTTCTAATTGAAAAACTTCATTCAATTCTGGTAGCCATATCAAGTGGATATGATATAAACATCGATAAATTTCGAATATACACAATCGATACTGCAAAACACTTCGTCAATTCCTACCCTTGGTTTTATATGCCTCCAACTGTGCATAAACTTTTAATTCATGGACCGGATGTTATTTCAGCTGCCCTTCTTCCTATAGGCCAATTATCCGAAGAAGCACAAGAAGCAAGGAACAAAGACTTCAAGAAATATCGGTAAAATTACTCCAGGAAATGTTCCCGGGAGAAGAGTAATCAAGATGTTTTTAATTTAATGCTGGTAACATCTGATCCTCATTACGAGTTTAAGGCAACTTTCGCAAAAACAACTCAAAACTTTTCCGAAAGCAGTTTTTGATTTTATTATTTGCCCAACTCAAGACGATCTTCAGACTTGCAGTGAAAATTTACAAAGTGATGACGATTGATCATCAGACGAATCAAACTTTTAATTTAAATTTCTGCTTTAATTGAGAATTAGCACATTTGTTTACCTCATTTTATTTATTTTTTAAGATATCCATGTATGTATAAAAAGTTTTAAAAAAAATGTATATGAAATTTGGTCCATAAATTATGTTTAAAAGTTGTTATATCGTAATAGAGCAAGAAAAAACGATATTGAAAAGAGGTAACGTATTTTAATCAGTATTCATAATCGGTTCATAAACAAAAAAAAATAATTTAGCTTTCAAAATTCAACAAATTAATTAATTCCAGTTTTCTTTTGTGTAACTTTTTGAGGATGCATTATCACTACGTGAAACTCGCGTAGGTTCATCCCATATACGTCAATTTTGATTTTTAACACAGGCATTCATCCAAAAATGCGCCTCGTCACTAAAGATGATTTTTCGGTTCTCTTCTAAATTATTCGAAGCCCAGTCAGCGAACAAACGGCGATGTCTAAAGGTCATGACTCATGAACTTTGAGCTCTTGGGTCAGTTGGGTCTTGTACGGGTGTAGGCCCAAGTGCCGACGCAAAATTCGCCAAGTTGAAGTCTTCTAAAGGCCGAGTTCTTGTGCACGACGAGGAATAGACTGCCTCGGTTTCTGCTGTACATTTTAAAGAACCGCGGTGATGTTTTCGGTCGATCTTGCATTCCTTAAAGGTACGGGTGTTGGCTGATTGTTTACTGAACCGGTCGTCTCACATTTGGCCAGCAAACGTTGAAGAGTAAAATGGGTGCAATGCGCGCAACGATTGCGTTAACGAACACTCATTTTGATAATAAAGTTTTATCATTTGAACGTGCTGTTCAATCGTGTAACTTGCCATGATGATTTGGCATAAACAACTGAATAATAAACAAAAGATTTGACAGATGTCACCAAAACAAAATGGCCGCCACGAGGCGCCAAATTCTACCGGCGCCAATTGAAAAACCCTTTCTTGTCTTTGCACACCGCACGTGGATCATGAGTGTTTCTATTAGCACCATTACCACAACTAGTCCCACCAACTTTTTGCACAAACCTGTGAACAGCCGACGCGACACATAAGGTGTTTCCTTTCGACCAAATATTCTTTTCTCTATCTAGGCTACACCGCACTTAATTTGCAATTATGTAAGTTTTCAATATTTATTTCCCAATGGTGTTCAACCGAAGGGCAACTCATTGAGGTATAATAATGAATTTCTGTCAATATTTCGAGCTTAAAAAGAACTATGTCAGTATCAAAACAACCTATGATTTAAAAAAGAACCACCATGCATTTACTGTCCGACGAAATGTTTTTGCATACTCATATCACAAATAATGAAAACACTACAGTATTTTTGTACATTTAAAGATAGTATATTTGACGCAACACATTTCTTACCCAAGTGTATAAATTCATTTCAATAAAACATATTTATATGTTTATTAAATTATAAATTTGAGCACGTTATATCAAATAAAACGTAACGAATGGAAAAAAAGAATGTTTCAGAATAATGCTTTTTAATTTAATAATTTTGTACACACAACATACTCGTATTTTATAAACAATTTTATTAAATATTGGAAATTGTTCGCTGAACAGAAATGAACATCAATCAAGTGACAAAGGACCCACATCCTCGTACACAACATACATATGTACATAAAACACAAAAATTAACTTTTACCATAATTACGAAATTATCGTTCACCAGGTGGTATCGATGGATGGATGACTTTAGTTACTTTTGATCCTTTAACAATTATTTCGAAATAAAAATAATGATTCTTGTCAAATTTTTGTTGATGGTGTTAGGAATATAAATTGAACATACATATTACATATACATACCTTCACCTTATAGAAGACCCTTTATGCCTTTAACTGGCATATTATACCATCAACACGGTCTAATGTAACCAAAACATAAGGTTCAACAATTTATACCATAGGTAACAATAAACCTACCTCCTTTTTTACAATAAAAGCTTAGATTCAATCAAATTAAATTTCGTATGGTCCTGAAATGTTCAATGGGTTACGTGTTGTTTTGTTCTTCTGTTTATACAAAATACTCGAAGTAAAAATTATTATTGTATCATTCGCACATACGTACGTACATTTTTCGGCTATACGTACATATGTATGTATGTGTGTGTAAACTTTATTTAATGGTTAATAATTGAGTTCGATTTTATTGGAACCAAATGTAAAGTAGATCATAAAAAAAAAATACGTGAAAGCCTGTAGAATTTCAATTCAATTTCGTTTGAAAAAGCTCGAGGGAAATTTGTTGGTGTGAGTGTGAGTGTTGTGTAGGTGTTTGATTGTGTGGGGGTATTTTGTGTATGTTTATTTTCTTTTTATTTAATTTTCCAACATTTATGTCAATAAAAATTAAACCATCACAACACGAACACTGAACAGGATAACAGGAAAGGGTAAACATCAACCGCAAATATGTACATTGAACAATCATGCCAACAATACCCTTGATAAAAATAACACACCATAATAGAGTGTTGGGGGTGGTTGGCTTGGTAAGTCAGAGAACGCAGACACCAGGCAGAGTAAAATTACAGGTGTTGGTTTATTGAAGAAGAAAAACGATCATGGACTTGGGGCCCATTTTGAGCAATTAACTTTGATACATTCGAATTAAAAGGTAATTGGGACAATGGTGCTAATGGCGGTGATGTTTATTTTAAAAGGATCTCTTATATTACCAAAGGAGGTAAAAATCGGTTAATTGGATATTGTTGTTACACCTCTTTTATCTTATTATTTTTGTTTAATGATTATGCTACGTTGATGGCATTTCCTTTTGAAATTCACCATCAACAATTTATTGACATTTATATATTAATCCAGAGGATGAAGGAGAGATGGCACTTACCCGGATTTGTACATGAATTTGTATTACGGAATATCAAAAATTAGATTTGAATTATATATGATTTGAAACCACGAACAGCCCCCCCCCCCCCTTCACTTTCCTTACAACACCTTATACTCTGGCTTTTAAAGAAGTGAATTTTTGAATTTCCAGTTTGTATCGCCCTGTAAAAACCTTTATCTCACGTTTATGCTTTTTATTTTGAAATCGAAAACTTGACGTTTCAACAGAAGTCCTTAGTGCGGGCCTGGAACATTTTTGTTAACTTGAAAATTGCAGTCGGGTTTAAAAAAAAAAAAAAACAAGAAAATAAAACGAAAGTTACACAATTACCTTAGACTTGCTGAACCGTTCAAAATGATTTCCTGCAGCTATGGCATATCGAAGAAATTCTATTACAAATGTGGACAGGACATGGTTTGGTTCTCTTCCTTCTTCTTTATCATATTTTGGTTATTTGTTTGTTTCTGTGTTTTGTTTTTTTTTTTTTTTGTTGTTGATATTCAATATGAACTTTCAATTTTGATATAGAACGTCATATTTGCAACGTAAGCATGAAGCACCTGGTGTATTTTAAAACATGCAATTTTTTTTTTGTTATTGTCCTTGTTTATAGTTGATTGATTCTATGGAATTGTTAAATAAATATGCACTATAGGTATGTGGCATGTGTGTATTTAACTATACAAATTGAATGATACAATTTGTTTGGTTTCAAATTGAATTTTGTGTGTATCTTATTTGAGGTTTTTCATTAGATATTTATCTAACCTCCCCCCACCCCTTTTTAAATTCTATTTAATCTCAAAATTACCAAGACTACATGTATATTGGGTCTTAGACCCTTCCTTACTGGAGAAAGACATTTATTTTGTGTCTTATATCGGGTTTTTCAATAAGAGCGCTACAAAAATATTTTTAAATAAAACAAAAACGTTTTTGCATATCAATGAAATTCATTATTCCTGTGAAAGTGAAAGTACGTTCGATGCCATTATCTATGGAACTCTTTTGCATGGCCACCACGGGCACGCTTGCAGAAGTCCAGACGCTGAATTCAATTTTCGATGGTTTTCTAGCATAAATTGGCCGATACTTCTGCAATTTTACGTTCGATATTCGTACGAAGTTCATCAATCGTCGCTGGCTTGTTGGCATAGACCATAAAGTTGACATAGGCTCACAGGAAATAGTCTAACGTCGTCAAATCACACGACCGAGGCAGACAAGGCACTGGACCATGTCGTGAGATAACACGTTCTCCAAACTTGGTTTCCAATGAATTGATTGTGACATTCTCTGTGTGGCTTGTGGCGCCACCGTCCTGTTCATATCATCTAATTGGGGCCAAAAATATTCGGTTATCATTGAACGGTAGCTATCCCCATTCACAGTAACGTGCCGGTCTTGTTTATCACGGAAGAAGTACGGCCCAATGACGCCGCGCCGCCGGCCCATAAACCACACCAAACCGTAATTCTTTTGGGATGCAATGATGACTCATGGAGTACGTAAGGATTGCTGCCTGACCAATACCGCATATTTTGTTTATTGACGAAGCCATTCAGCCAGAAATGAGCCTTATCGCTGAAGATAATTTTTCGATGAAAATCCGAATCATTTTCAAGTTATTGCTCAGCCCAATTCACGAACATACGATGCTTCTGGTGGTCAAGCAGCTTCAGTTCTTGCGTCAATTTAATCTTGTGAGGATGTAGGCTAAGATCTTTTCGCAAAATTCGCCACAACGACGTCACAGACATGCCCAACGCTTGAGAACGACGTGTGAGAGACACATGTGGGCTATCTGCAACTGAAGCCTCAGCGGCAGCAATATTCTCGACACTACGGGCACTTCCCTGTCTCACTGGCACGGGAACATTTTGTACTGTGCCTATGGGTTCAAATTTTTCCACTGATCTGCTAGGACGATTATGACGACCATAAATTGGTTGTAGCGCTCTTAACGTTGAGGCTACTGACTCCGAATTTCGGTAGTAAATTTTAATAATTTCGACTCGTTGCTGGCTCGTACCCGTGGCATGATGGTTAGTGCGTTGCACTGTCATGCCAGAGGTATTGGGTTCGATCCCTGCCTATGCCATCTAAAGTTTTTTCACGGGTACTGCTCTTGCGAGGAATTGACAAATTCTCCAAGAGTAATTATCGTCATGAAAAGTGCTTTCTCAAATTAGCCGTTCGGAATCGGCTTAAAACTGTAGGTCCCCTCCATCCCTGACAACAGTACTCGCACACAGGAGTGGTTGAGAATTGTATAAGTCACTAGGCCCTAGTTCTTGACGGACTGTTGCACCACCCATTTGATTTTTTTTTTGCTAGCATATCTTTCCATCATAATCAAACGAAGAATAACTCTTGCAAATCGCTGCTTCTTTGGACTTAGAAGGCAATTGAGAAGTAAAGTCCTCTCTCGAGCATTTAAAATCACCATCTATAAGACACTCATCATCCCGGTTCTCATTTATTTCGCTGAGGCCTGGACCCTGTCAAAGAAAGATGAGAACGTCTTAGGATGCTTCGAGAGAAAAATTCTTCAGGTGATTTTTGGTCCCGTACGTATAGATGGAGAATGGAGGAGAAGATATAACGACGAACTGTACGGGCTGTACAGCGACACTGACCTAGTTAGCAGAATAAAAGTCCAACGGCTTAGATGGCTGGGTCATGAAGAGCGAATGGATATCAACGCTCCAGCCCGGAAGGTCTTCGAATCCAATCCCGAGGAACGGCGCAGTAGAGGAAGACCACGACTCAGGTGGTGCACTCAGGTGGGTGAGGACCTCAACCAAGTTGGCGTGCGAAACTGGAGACAGCTAGGGACCGAGCTGGCTGGAGACGCATGTTGGTTGAGGCCCAGGTCCGCCCCGGACTGTAGCGCCACTTTAAGTAAATAAGTAAGTAAGTAAGTATCTTTCCATCATGAAATGGCAAACCTTACTGAAGAGAAATGTCAAAGGAGCGGCAAGTAATATGGCGTCGTTTGCTGTCCCTGTCACTCTACTTTTGTAGCGTACCTGTAGAAGGATACTCTTGCGAAGCCTAATTGTCTATTAGAGACTTACTAACACTCAAATTAGGTGTTGAAAAAAGCTTAAATCGATATCTTGTGATTCATCAACAGAAACAATAATAGAGACTTACTAACACTCAAATTAGGTGTTGAAAAAAGCTTAAATCGATATCTTGTGATTCATCAACAGAAACAAGATCAGCTTATTTTTTTTATAGTCCTTATTTAGATAAAATATTAAATCAATCAAAGCGATTGTTGAACCGCTTCTTCTTCACTATTTTTAGACAAAATAGCGCTTTCCCAATATATCAACTTGAAAATGACGTAAAATGCCTTAAAAATGTCGGTCATATGATGCAACCAGAAATCACATGCTTTCTGAGGGAGTGATTGTGATGATTTGTCATTGAGTCAGCCATTGTTTTTCATGAATTAAATCCACCCCTGATCTGAAGCAAATTTTGTGGTAATATATTAAAAGCATTTTAATTTTAATCAATCAAAAAAGTTTAAGTCATAGGTCTTTCAACTTCCTTTCACTAGAGAGCTGATGGTGCGTAATGCAATAGAGACTATGAACTTTGTACCTATACATAACAACCATTGTCAGTTAGTATGCTTAAAGTCGTTAATTATAATCAAGTGTTTGAGTTCTAATAACTTTTTGTTTTTTTTTAATAAAAGAATAACATCCCTTATGTGGATTAAATTAAAAATTTTCATATCTCATTTTCTCCTCAACTTAATATTGATTTTGATCTTTTTCAACATACATTATACAATCCTTCTTTACGCTCTATGTATTCATTTTTACTGTAGACTATAAAAGTTCTTTTGCAGAAAGACTTAAATTATGAGGCATTGTTGAAACGTCTTTTAAATTAGAACAAGAGCTATTTATTCATGCTTGAAATAAAAGTTGTGTCTGCTTTGACAGGTAAATTAAAAAGGCTGTGTCGTTTTAGCATTTTTTTGTTATTTTTTTTTTAAGTGCTGAAACATACATCAGTGACGTGAATTTTGCACATGTTTGTGTATTTAACAGAAGTATAGGTTTGTCAAATAAGGTCATGATTTTGAGGGGACTCAATCCATTTTTCATTAAATTCTATGTTAAAATTTGTCAGCAACATATTTATTATAATCTGAAATGATTTGAACAATTTGAACTTATAATTAAATTTGTATCCAGTGTGTAACAAAAAAATAGATAGATTACATTTTTCCTATTACAAGAGTTGTTTCAGGTTAACCCAGATTTGTTGCAAGTTTTGTTTTTTTGAAAAATTTTTCAATGATTGGGTTTTTTGCTTAACCTCCTTTTTTCGAAAATCGACTTTTTTGAAAATTGAGTAAGAATATTCTGCTCTTTACATTTTTAGACATTTTTGAATCTGTATGCTCAATATATGCAAAGATGTGGACAAAGTTCGAAAACGCTCTGGTCCCCTCTCTTTTCAAAATTCCATCTTATTGTTTATTTGTCATATTCTGTTCAGTATTCCAACCATTTGTCCAAAACATGGAAGTCATAAAATGTAAATTCGAAAATATATCGACATTCAAATCTGTTTTCAAAAATGAAAAACACGGCCCCTTAAATTTAAATAAAAGTAAATAAAGGCAATAATATAATTTTTTTAACAAACTAATCTATGCGTTGGGAAATCGAACTTTAAAAAAACCGCTCCAAGTTTTTGAATTTTATATAAATTAATTTGACTGCCTTTTTCTAAAAAAGTCAATTTAAAATTGTTCTAAAAATTCGCAAACAAATCTTTAAACATAAATATTTTAAGTCGAAATAACACTTGACGGTTATTCTTGTTCTGGTCCCCTTTTCCACAATAATTCAGGATCGCAAAATTTGTTCTGTAATGTTCTTGAGAGATGAGATAAACCAATTTTATGTGTTTTACGACTTCAAGTTTTTGGAACATAGCACGAATTTTACAAAAAGAATTCGATACTTTATACAATCAAGTAGTGATTTAAAAACAAATAGTAAAAGTTTTTGGAGGTTTAATACAAAACAATCAAATGATGGCATTCCTGCTAAATGCTACTAATGTAAACTTCTCAAATACTCTTATTAATATAGGTAGTTTAAGTTTTAAGTTTTTCCACTTCTGAGATTGAGTTAGCGTTGTCTTAGCTTAAGGCTGATAAACGACGTGACGTAGATGGAGTTTCACCAATCATGTTAATATATGAATGCATTAACTGTTTCTTTAAAAATTATTTTTACTCGTTCACCTGCAAATGGCAAGTTTCTAAATACTTGGAAACTTTCAACAATCACACCTACTTACAAATTAGGAAGAAGGCAAGATTTTTCAAACTATCGTCCAATTTGTAAAATTGCTACAATTCCCAAATTTTTTGAAAAGTTGACAAATTAACTCCTTTTCTTAAAGCAATTATTTCTCCATACACTTAAGGGATCGTATTCGCGTTAATAATATTCTTTCCGCACCGGTATATGTTACGTCTGGTGTACCGCAAGGAAGCCATCTTGGTCCTCTTCTTTTTTTGCTGTTTATAAACGATATTCATGATATATTTTTAAATTCGAAGTGCTTGATGTACGCGGATGATCTAAAAGTATTTCGTTGTATAAAATCTGAACATGATTGTTTTCTCTGCAACAATATCTTGATCTTTTATCGAACTGGTGTTTAACTAACTGTTTACATTTAAACATTTCCAAATGCCAAAGCTTAACGTTCTCTCGAAACCGTTGTCCAATTAATTTTATCTATAAAAGCAACCATATGCCATTCGCCGCTATAACCTTTAAAAAAAGTTTGATAAAAAAGTTGTCTTTGTAAAGCATATTGATTTTTTAGTTGCTAAAGTCAGTTTAATGTTAGGTTTCATAATTACGTAACTCAAAAGATTTTTTGTGATCCACACACCTTAAAGTGTTTATATTTAGCGTTTGTAACCGTGAATACTGCAGTGTAATCTGGAATCCTTCACATTTTCTTCATTCAATTAAAATAGAAAAGATCCAAAAATGATTTACAAGAGTTGTAGTGAAAAGACTTCAATGGGACATAGATCTTCCTTCCTATGAAACGAGATCTAAATTACTTGCTATTTTGCGTCTTAACATTCTTAGAAAGTTCACAGAAGTTATGTTCATTCGTGACATATTAGCAGACCATATTGATTATTCACAAATGTTAGCTCTACGTGGGATTAATGTTGCTTCGAAACCAATCGTTTTTTAATGTTCCATATCATAGAAATGTGTATAAAAAATAAAATATGCTATGAAACAAATACTGTTTGCGCCAAAAAAAAAACTTCCAAAGTAGGGCAACCAATAATGGTGGGCCAGTTTTGTAATTTAAAGAATCAAAGATGGTTTTTGGTGATTCATATTATCAATTTCAGTATTTTCACTATTAAAAAATACTCCAAAATTTAAGGGCAATAGCTCCCTTATAAAAAAACACTTGTTTCAAAATACAATTAAATATTCCAATAAACCAGAATATGTCTCTAAGAGACATAAAATCATCTACTTTTCAGTTTTTGGTCAAAAACAAATAAAAGCAATAAATTCTAAAATAAAAACAATAGTAGATAATCTTGCTCTATAAGTTTCCACCTTGGTTTATTGTTCTAAACTTTTCAAGGTGAGAGAAGGAGAAGACGTGACTTTCAAGTTGAATTATTTTGTGTGGCTTAATCTAACGACTGAATTCGTTTTTTTTTTTATTTTATTTACTATTTAAAGTTTCGTCGTTGTAAACGAAATGACTGTATGTGAATTTATCTGTATTGTTTTTTTTTAATTCCATTCATTTTCAAACCTTGGAAGAGACCAAAGTCCACACTATTCGTTCCTTCTACATAGAAACTCAGATAACTCTATATCTAGCTTACAATGCTCCAATTTTTAAATGAATTCTGTGAAAATTTTTACACTTTAAATCAATTTTTTGAATTCACACTATCAGCAGTACCGCATCAATCTACCTATTTACCACAAAACAGAGAAAGCACAATTAAATAAAAAAACTTAACTATACTATATTTCTATCTTTATTGCACTTTTCTTTTCAAATCTTTCAAGTCCAGTATCTTTCTAAAGTTAAAAAAAAATCAAAATCAAAAGCAGATACAAAGAAAAACAACAAAACAACACAAAAAAAGAAACCTTTTAAGTTTCCATTATACGAACTTCATACGCAAATCACACACAAAATAACAAAAATTCTGCAAATTTAACCAATTTTGAAGTACATGGCATAAGAGAGAATCACCTTTGCTTGGTGCGGTAGTCCCTTAAATGGTTTTTCATGTCATTTACTCTCTTATGGCATTGTACACTGAATTTTTGGTTTTGTAAAGTGAAACCACAATTTGCGGTTTACCAAAGTTGATGAAAACCAAAATTCTTTGGAATATAGTTTTTTCTAGACCACAAAACGTCAACCGCAATCTAACTATTACTTTATAGAAGAGTTAAACTATGTTCCTTGTCCACACTCTGCGTCTATTAATTGTTGCCATTAAATTATTTTGCATATGCATGTATATAGATTTTTAATGTGTTGCATAGCATAGACTATATAAAAAGAAATAACGTCGTGAAATTGTCTTAAGATGTCAAAAAATTGACGGTTAAGAATATAAAACATCTATTAAGGATATTTTTATATTAATATCGAAGCTTAGCAGATTATTTGAATAACCTTTTATGACTGGAGAACAGTAATTCCTTCATAATCTTTCCAATAAAGCAGAATCTCATATTGACTTGCATAACTGAATCAGACTGTGTTTAGAAGCCTGTAATAGCTTATTAAAATAACTTGGACAAATCGAGTAAGCAAAAGTTTCAAAAAAAATATACACCTACATCCATATAAAGTCCAGCTCACACAACAACTGAAGCCAGCTGACCATTCACAAAGTCGTAGATACGTCGAATGGGTGCTTGAACAACAGGCGGTGGATGGCGATTTTTCGAACAAAATTTTCTTACGCGCTGAAGCACATTTCTCACTCGGTTGGTATGTTAATAAACAAAATTGTCGTATTTGGGGTTCTAAAAATCCTCAAGTAATTGAAGAGAGGCCTTTACATCCACAAAAAGTCCAGTGTTTGGTGCGCTCTTTGGTCCGGAGGTGTGATTAGACCTTACGAAGATGGAACGACTATCAACGTCAATTCGGAGCGTTATGATCATATGATAACCGGCTTTGTATTGCCTGTTATTGAAGAATACGACTTGGAAAATATGTGGTTTCATCAAGACGGTGGCACATGCCACACAACTCTAGCGAATACATATGGCTTCATTGCATTTCCTGGCCGCGTAATTTCTCTGTGGTGATATCAACTGGCCACCAAGATCATGCGATTTGACACCTTTTTTGTGGGGTTACGTGAAAGACCGTTTTTATACAGATAAACCTTTTACTCTTGAGCACTTAAAAATCAACATTCGTCATGTTATGGCTCAGATACTCCCCAATATGTGTCAAAAAGTGGTCGAAAATTACCTCAAAAGAATCGATGCTTGCAACAATTCGCGTGGTGCTCATTTAAATGATGAAGTATTTCACACATTATGTCAACGTTCAGTTTTCAAAATCTAATACAAATTTATAAAACACTAAAAATCGTATACGCACACAATGTGCCAAAACTTGTTTTAATGAACCGATCCGAATATTTAAGGATCAGTAACACTTTATTTTTCCCCGTTGGACCGGTAAATAATTTTATTTGTTGCGGAAGTATAAACTGATCCTTAAACCAATTTCGATTTAAACACGAAGCCCGATTTGAAAACTTACATATTTTTCACATCACGTTTAAATGATATCTCGAATTTGATAGTTTTTTTTTTAATATTGTTTTCTACACAAATTCAAAACTTCAAAATGTTTCAAATAAAATAAAGTGCACAACTGGGTCGGACGAACTTTTTCTTGTTTCCAAAGCCTCTTTTTCAAATAGTATCTACTTATGTTTTTAAATTAATTTTTTTTTTTCGAAAATAAACGGTTTTTAAAGTTAGTTTTATTTATATAATTTTTCAATATTATCTTAAGAACATTTTCTTAAGGAACGTTTTCGAGATATCTAATTTTGACAAAAATAATTGAATATTTATTTTAAAAACCCAAAAAAAACAATGACATTTTTGATCATCAAATATTATTAAGACAGCATAAAAGCGTGTGCAATCAAAAGTAATTTTAATGGGTTCCTTACTTCTTGAGAAAACTTTAAAATTTCTCTTCTTTCCACTAAATATTCAAAAAATAAAATAAAATAAGAAATATAAGAAAAAGAATCATCCATGGCCACAAGTAAAACTGAAAGTAAATTATGTGTTCAAATGCTTCGAGATCCATCCGCTGAAACATTCTCAAAACAACTGTTAGATATAGGTGACGGAAAAGTTACTACCGATGAAACTGGATGCATTAAATTACCGGTCGATTTCTGCACGATTATTGATTCACAAGATATTTCCCGATGTACACAGACAATATACAAATCATGAGTGGCTGGCAAAAAGAGCAATTTCAGCAGCAAAAAATGTGGTTGTTCAAAAACATTCAAAAAATGTGGATGTCAACGAATTAAATCTCAAGATACAACATTTGTTACCAGGAGACTTGGTGTCAAACAAATCTATTGATACAGTTTGTGATGCTATCGAAGCTGTAAATTATCCAACTAAGTTTTTGAACTCATTGGATTTACCAGGCATACCGCATAATTATTAACATCTGAAGGTGGGATCTCCGGTAATTTTGTTTCGTAATTTAAACCCACCACGGTTGTGCAACGACACGCGATTAGTAATTAAAAAATTAATGAAAAATGATATCGAAGCCATAATTCTAAATCTCGAATTCCGAGGTGAAAATATATTAATACCCCGAATCCCTTTTATACGCACAGATGTGGCAATTCAATTCAAACGCCTTCAATTTCCAATTAGATTGGCATTTGCAAAGACTATCAATAAGTCTCAATTCCAAATGATGTCTTTCTTCGGCTTAGATTTGAGCACTTTTTTTTCACACGGACAATTATACGTGTCGTGCTTTCTAGTGAGCAAACCATCCAGTTTGTTCGTATTGGCGAAAGATGGGATCACAAAAAATATTGTACACTCTGTTGCATTAAGAGATTGATATTGTTTTTTTGTAGTATTGTCATAATTAGCGATATGTATATAATTTTAAAGAATTAATTTTAATAAATTATATCTAGCAAAATATTCTCTAGAAATTATTTATATGACCAAACAACGTTTGTCGGGTCAGCTAGTATTTATATACATTTTAAAAACAAAAATATACAATAATTGAATTATAAATTTGTTTTTTAATTATTTAATAATCGTGGCAATTAAAGTTGCTTTTGTTTTGGCCAACACCAACACCAGTGGCGTCTTTAGGCATGGGCCCGGTGGGCCCAGGGCCCCGCAATTATTTGGCCCTCAAAGCCACCAAACCACCAAGAATT
The DNA here is from genome assembly GCA_951509635.1 of Eupeodes luniger. Taxonomy (NCBI): domain Eukaryota; kingdom Metazoa; phylum Arthropoda; class Insecta; order Diptera; family Syrphidae; genus Eupeodes; species Eupeodes luniger. Next base: position 89,420,076 of record OX608074.1, read on the forward strand.
ATATAGAAAACGAAATAAGGTTAGTTATAAGTAGACAGTAACAGAAAAACAAGCTTCATTTTACTCTCCGTTCCGTTGAAATTCTCCTCCTCAACAACTTAAACTTCTGGCAACATACATCTTTAATCATATACCTGCACACGCTGTCAACATTATTTTAACAACTCTGCTTTCGTTCTACTCTACAGTTCAGCACACATGTTGGCTTTTCAACTCACTCCATACACAAACACAAAGTTGTCCCATGATGATTCATTCATCGCAGATCATTTAAAAAAATTTGGGAACTCAGGAAAGGGATACACTTCCTATTTGGGAGTCCTAATGATTTTTGAATTTTTCCCTAAGTGTTGACAAAAGGTGTTGACCCGACCTTTCTCATATCGACCAGTTGACTTTCGTAATTCGGTATGTTAAAAATTGTGTTCCCATCGAAAGGTTCATAAAATTTATACCTATTCAAGAGCATAAATCTGAATATTTTGCTGACACAATATTGACATTTATGGAAAATCATGATATTTCAATAGAGGATTGTAGAGAACAAAGCTATGAAAAGGCGACTAATATGTCGGTAAAATATTCTGGTTTGCAAGCATGATTAAAGGAGAAGTGCGAATTCGCCACCTTTGTACCTTGTGCAGCACATTCTCGTAACTTAGTAGGCCTTCATGCGGCTGGTTGTGTGCAGGAGGCAACAAGTTTCTTTCAAGTGGTTTTTTCTGCTTCTACTCATCACTGGAATAAATTGAATGAATGTTTAGGTTCACATAGAGTTCTTAAAAGCCTTTCTAAAACAAGATGGTCTGCACGAGCTGATGCAGTTAACGCGCTCCATCATGGTTATAAGCAAATTACTGAAGCCTTGATATCTATCTCTAGAGATCCAGAGCAAGCTCCAGACACAAAAATCGAAGCGCTAAGCCTGTCTAAGAAAATATCAAAACTGGAGTCCCTCATTTTAACAGAAATTTGGAGCACAATATTAAAAAGAATTCATAAAACCAGCAAATGCCTTCAAAAAGAAACAATAATGATTGACGTTGCTGCCAATTTGCTTTGTTCACTATGTTCTTTCATAAATGATCTAAGGGAGAATTTTGATAAATTTGAAGCGTGTGCAAAAATTCAGAATTCGCATGCTAATTATATAGACTTAATGCAACGAAAAATAGTACGAAGTTCGCTTGCCACATATTTCGATGGTCTTGCACCATCCGTCCAGCTAATTGGGAAAGAAAAGTTTAAACTAGCAACTTTTTTTCTTATTATTGACACTATTACTTTGCAATTAAAAATACGATCCAATTGCTTTCAAGAAATTAATGCATTGTTTGGCTTTTTTTTTGTCGATTGCGATATTTGACTTCAGTGGAGTTGCAAAATTCTTGCGAACAGTTTTCAAAAAACCATAGAGATGTTAATGTTAATGTTCCTCGTACAGTATTTAAAAGAATTCAATAAAGATGTAAATGAAGATCTTATTACAATATCAAAATTGTACAGTCTAATTACAGTGGATGAAATTGGGAACACATTTCCAAATGTAGAAACTGTCTGTAGAATTTTTTTATCTTTGATGGCTTCAAACTGCAGTAAAGAGCGTTCATTTTTGAAATTGAACCGTACAAAAAATGAACTTCGAAGCACAATGCTACAAGATAGACTGAACAGCTTGTCGATTTTATCAATTGAAAATGAATTACTGCAGAAAATTGAATTTGATGACTTAATTCATGATTTTGCAACTGACAAAATACAAAGTCAGAAAAGTATGCCTTCAATAATATTTTATTGTATACTTAAACTTACATATATGTACAGTACATACATATATCTAAAAAACAAACAAATCAAAACAAATATAAAGAAATAAACTTACATAAAAATAAAAAAAATATATATAAAAACATTAGAAATCAACCAAAAAAACAATAAACATTATCAAAAATCAACTATAAAGAAAAATGTTCAACTATTGAAGGTAAATTAAAAAAAATTATAAAAGTTTAAAAAAATATCTGTTATATGTTTTTTTTTAAATTCTTTTTAAAAAGTAAAAATATTAAAAAAAAACACATACAAATTCATTTTAAAATTATTTTTTTAACCTAAAGAATTAAAAAAAAAAAAATATATTATGCCTGCTTTTTTTTGCCCCCAAATCCTATTGGGCCCAAGACCCCCCAAAAGTCTACAACACTGTAGTATGTGTCGCAAGTAAAAAACTATTTGATGTTATAGTAAACCAACAAACCAATATCGATTTAATGGCTCGTGTGTCGACTTATTTTTTTAGTTGGAATTTATTTTATTTCGAAAACGTTAACACACCCCGATAACAAAGAAATACAAAAATAAAACACCATACATAAAAGTCGAAATCAATCAATCGACAAAGGTTGTATAGAGTATAGACAAACACATCAAGTAGACAAAACAAAACGAATACTAAAGCTTTCCGTTTAGTAAATGGCGTTAAGTGGTGATGTTTTTCGAAGTTTCGTAATTGAATGTTCCTTTTTTCCAATATATAGCCATTCATATTGTTTAAAATCTGTGTTATTTAAGCAAATACATGATATATGCATACTACATGTTTACATTTATATGTAGTCTAAAAGTGAAATACATTTTATAGACATTTGATTGAAATTTTCGGGCATAGAGCTTTGATTATTGTGGTCAGCGTTTGATTTATGCTCGAATGATGAGTTAATTTGTTTTCGTTACAGTTTGTCTGGCGAAAAATTGTTGTTCTTCCGTTTCGTTGGGGAAATGTTTTTACTCTAGCAATCTAATTGCCATTTTTGATCTAATGTGTTTTGATTGTTGTACAATATCCTGTAGTTATAACCAAAGGCGTATTGGTCATCAGCTAATGGCTTTTGTAAGCAAACAATATTATGATAGAGATAGAGGAAGGATGCGAAATATGTTTTTGCATATAAGGAACAAACCTCAAAAATGGTTTTTCAAAAACATCAACCAAAGTGCAACATTAGGATCGTGGCTCATTTGAAAAATACTAGTTGATAACTGAAAGATCTAAGGGAACGTAATCAAACAGATATTATCGATGCTGAATGAAATTTCCGTTTTATTGAAAGTATTTGCAAAATGAACTTCGTCATTATAGTAGTGCGCAGGAAATACGTCGCACCATGTAGAATGTGGAAGCTTTTGACCTCAAGCCACCAATCAGATAGAAATTGTTGTAAAATAGAGAAATCGTTCCGGCCGTAGCCATAAATATCAAAGTAAGACGAGAAATTGACCGCTGAAGCACCAAATTGTACCAAATAGGTAAATTAGTAATAGCTTGAGCTCAAGTGATTTTTGCACATAAGATTTTGCTGAAGCAAGAATTCAAATGCCTTACATTCGTTTACTTCATTGTTGGTATGATCTGGCAGAATTTTTAAATTTAAAGTAATTTCAAAAAGCAAATAATACCAAATAATTTGTATAGCAAAAACGAACGAGTCACGAAAGTCTGATCAATTAAAATAACAGTTTAGAGTGCTTAATGGTATCAAAAAATCAGTCATGCATCCCCTGTTTGATGTCCTATAGAAAAAGATGACAACAAAATAGCGTCGGACTTTACCCATTTTTTTTTGGAATTAGGAACAAGACTCGGTTTCTTTGAATAGGACTTACAAGCAACGTGAAGAAGACAAAAAACCAGGATCATCTCAGGATGAGTCAACATAAATTTGCCTCCGCAATCAAGCAACATGAATCCATTCACCATTCCTTAGAGTACCACTTTCGACAACATTAAAGAAATATACTTAAACAATCCATATTAGACAGCGTTATGCAAATTGGTCAAAACAACTTCCGAGTAAAGCACGCACATCGAAGCTGATAAAGCTATTTGAATTATATAAGTACACTATCAATTTTCTATCTCCTCTAGGCACATCAGACCATTGTGTTACTTACTTACTTAAGGTGGCGCTACAGTCCTGTGTGAACTAGGGCCTCACCCAACAAACTTCTCCATCTAGCTCGGTCCCCAGCTAGATGTCTCCAGTTTCACGCTCCAAGTTGGGTGCGGTCACTTTAATACTTGTGCGCGCCTCCTGAATTGCGGTCTTCCTCTACTGCGCTATCCTGTGGGTGTGGGTTCGAAGACTTTCCGGGCCGGAGCATTGGTTTCCATGCGCTTTACGTGACCCAACCATCTTAGTCGGTGGACTTTTACCCTTCTGGCTAAATCTACGTCGCTGTACAGCCCGTACAGCTCGTCGTTCCATCTTCTCCTCCACTCCCCTTCGATGCATACGGGACCGTAGATCACACGAAAAACTCATCAGCATGTGCTAGTAATTGGACAGACTTTTGAAAGATAGTGCCTCTAGTGTTGACGTGTGAGCTCTGCACTATTCTTTCAAGTACGATGTTAAAAAAATCGCATGACAGCGCATCACCTTGTCTAAAACCTTTTTTGACATCGAAAGGTTTTTTTAAGTTGTTTCCAACCTTTATGGATCAGCGCGAATTCTCCATGGTCATCCTGCACAAACGGACGATTTTGGTAGGGATGCCAAAACTAGAAATGACTCTATACAGCTCGTTCCTGTAGATGCTGTCATATGCGGCCTTGAAATCGATGAAAAGATGGTGGGTGTCGATTTGGTGTTCTTGGGTTTTTTCCAGGATCTGCCGTAATGTGAATATTTGATCGACTGTGGACTTTCCTGGTCTAAGACCACACTGATAAGGATCTACCAGGTTGTTGACGATGGGCTTTAGACGTTCACATATTACGGCAGAGAAGATTTTGTAAGCTATACCATTGTGTTATATCAGCTAATTTATCTTGTCAAAACTTGCCAGTTAGAGAAAAAGCTCCTAAAACAACCGTCCAACTGGGACGGTCTCAATAATTATTCAGGATCACAAGATTACCTCTTTTGGGAATGGAACTTTCATCCTGAATATAAGGTTAGAAGCATTAGACCTAAGGAAAACGTTTAGTTTGATGGGAGCTGCAAAGGGGTTATTAAAGAGGTTAGAAGTTTAGGTTCCGTCGTTTTAAAGCGACCGACTGAGAAAAACCCGCAAAAGTATGACCAAGCTAGGAAGGCCTGCAATTCGACGGATCAAATTTTTACATGACCAAAAATTACGGCAAAAAATAATCCAATGTCCCAAAGGCAATACAAATTTTTGGTCATTTGTAAAAAACATGAGGAATTCTTCCTCTTCCTCGGTTCCTACGCTCGTTGTCAATGACACTACATTTAATAGCTCTTTAGAGAATTCTTATTTCTTTGCTAGGCAGTTCACCACCAATTCAACGCTGCCAGTGAGTGCTATGACTCCGCCTGCTATTGAGCGCGTTAGTGATTCTATGGGACCAATCTTTTTTCGTACTGTGGCGAGAGTCCTAAAAGATCTTAACATTCATAAATCCGCTGGTCCGGATGGTATCCCCGCTATTGTTCTGAAGAGGTGTTTTTCAACGCTGGCAAAATCACTGCGTAAGCTTTTTCATCTGTCCTACTCCTCAGGTCTCGTTCCGAGTGGATGAAATAGCATTTGTCCAGCCCATCCCCAAAAAAAGCGAATCTTCTTCACCCTCTAATTACCAATCGATTGCACTTTCGTCCCTTCTTTCCAAGGAAGCTGCTTAATGACCGACAGTACGGCTTTCATAGCAATAGGTCCACTGGTGATCTTATGGTTCATCCCACCGAACAATTGAACAAATCTTAACATCGTTTTGGAGAAAGTGAGATTAATAAGCTTGAAATTTCAAAAGCATTTTATAGTATCTGGAATCAGGCCCTCTTATCAAAAATGCGTGCCTTCGGTTTAGATGAACCACTCCTTCGTTGGATTATAAATTAATTTTTTTTGACCGTTTAGTACAAGTCGTATTGGATGGGTTCAAGGCTGAAAACCACAAAATAAATGCTGGTGTGCCTCAGGGCTCTGTTTTGTCTCCTACACTCTTTCTTATCTTCATTAATGATCTCCTCTCTGCAACTTTTAGTTCAATTAATTGTTTCGCTGACGATAGCACTCTAAGATTTGCATACTCGTTTGCCGACTCACATTCTTTAACTTCGGATGTGGAACTGCAACGACAAAATATGCTATATGTTCATTTAATTTCGACTTACACAGCATTGTAAAATGGGGAACAAGAAACCGAGTGGAATTTAATGCTTCAAAAACAAAATGCTGTCTTATATCGTTAAAGCGAGATACACCGCAATTGGCATTATCCATAAACGGCACTAAGTCTTTTTATCTGGTCAAAATTTTGAGTGGAAAAGGACAGTTTTTAAGCAGTTGGTCTTATTACACTTAAACAAGGTATGCGTGAACGCATACCTCACTGTTTATACTCGACTTACATAAAAATAAGTCGGCCTTATTTCTCAAAATAATTTGGCCTTATTTCACTATGTCAAAGTGTAATAGGAATGACTACTGAAAATTGGCCTTATTTCACTTTGCTAAGGTGCAATAAGTTCAATTCTTGAAATTGAGTCTATTTTCACTTGGGTATATTTAACGAAATCCTTAAACTAATTTTACTCATTTATAGTTTAAGATAAGAAACTATTTTCTTTCTTCGGAATCACTTACAAATGTAAAATCTTGAAATGGACACCAACTTTACATTTTAAAGGACCAATTAAGAATTGGCCTGGAGTTAATTTCTGCCTTGCCTCACATCCACCCTAACCAGAAGTCTACTTGTGCCGAAAATATTTTTAAAAAAATGTCACTTTCTTTTTTCTTTTATAGGGGACTTACAGTATTTTTATTATTAATATTCTTTAGACTTTTAGCGGACAAAATTGACATTCAAACCATGCAAAACCTCTTAAACTGAATAAATTATTACATTTAATTTATACAAAGGATTCAAAGGTCATCATCATCATCAACATTGCTAATTGGGGTACACTGTCATCGTAATTTTGTGTTAAAAGAAATTTTAAATTTTGAATTTGTTTAATCACCTCCAAAGTCTTATAAATAAAATTCAATTTTAACCCTAAAAAAAAGTTTCAGTTATTTTCTCAATTATTTACATTATTTAGTCCGAATGTTACCATTCACACCCAAAATATATTATGTCCTTGTCGTTTTGTTGTAGCATTCATATTTAAATATTCTCTACACAAATCTGGAATCTAAAACAATTCATGCCAAATGCCGTGCTGGGAAAAAACTCGTCAAAATAAAATTAAATTTAAGCCTTTGCACTCTATATACATACATACATAAGCAGTAGCGATGAGTGTTCACGAAAAGTGTATTAAGTGATGAGTGTTCACGAAAAGTGTATTAAGTGTTATGACCTACTTGTTGTAAAATGTGAAAAGTCTGTTCGTGGACTTAACACACACACACACACACAAACAAACAATTTCAGGAAAATCCGACAAAAATGACTTTCCCATTATCGTATCGCTCGCAAGTATTGGTTTTCTTTTTCATTACCTCGTTATGGAGTAAAAGATGTTCATTAGCACAAGATGTGATCGAAGAACTTGAATGAATTGCGTAGGAGGAAAAGAAGATACTGCTGAAGAACATCAGAACTTAACATTTTGGGACCAGTTTAAAATATTCTTTCAAAAAGTCACTGTGGCGTATGAGTGATTTTATTTTTAGGCATACCGATTAAACGATGATGTAGATTTTGACAACAATATCTAACATCATTTTTCATGGTCAATATAGAATACGAAAGATAAGCTCAGAGGTATTCAGACAATTTTAAGCTTTGACATCACAAAAATGCTTAAATTGTCCTTTTATGATTATTTATATGGAAAACAACTCAATTTTGTGATACTTAAATCTGTCTCTATAAAATGAGACAATCATCATAATCCTTGTCATGCGGACAACTCTAGAGCTTGTTATTTTATTTGTATTCAATTTTTTTTTTTCAATTAAGGAATATAGGCTTGGTATACATATATGTATGTATACATATCTACTAAGTGGACAAATTCAGATCATCTGACATAATATTCAGAGCTGATCCAGATATTATAATAACATAAACAATAAATCTTGAAAATAATTGTCATCCAAAATGATACCTATCCAATAAAATCTGACATTGATTTGATCCGGTATCTGTACATGAAAGCGATTTTATTGTGAATATGAATATATTTTGTATTTATGTACGTACATTATGTATATGAAATTCAATTGATGTGTGTTTGAATAGACATGGGAGTCAATGGGTTGATGGAATATTGAATATATTGTGGTTTTGATATGGAATTTTGTATGAAGGGTGATTGCCTTTTAGCTGAACGTAAATACAATAAATAATACTGTAACAATATATGTATGTAGATAGATATGCAAACAAACTGAATCAACTCAATTAATTTCTATCGAAATAGGTTTGATTGTTTTTTTTTCTGTATTATTATTTTATTATCTTTTTAAAAATTTGGTAAATTTTGTGGTAGCGTTAAAATATTGTTTGGATGAAAAGAAAAAACAAAATTTGTTTTATGAATTCAATGAAAACTGCTTTGGGGAGTTTTTGAGGTTGTCAAATTAATATAAAGACTGAGGGTTGATGTTTGATGTAACTGCATTTGATATGTGTGCTCAAGGCCAGACGAAGAAATTCTTCCCAGAAGCAAACATTATAATTTATAAGGAAGCATTGTAACGTCTTGACACTGACATTAACTCAAGTTTACCTCCTGAACTGAAAGTTACATTACATATGCACAAAATATCATAACTTGTTTCCTTTGTTTGTTTGTTTTACTCTTTACTTTAAAGGAGCAAATTTTAACCCAAATACATTTAGAGTGGATCTCAGCATATTTGGTACAGTCATAATTTTAAAAAGGCTGTATTAAATAAGGTGTTTTATTATATTATTAAAATCAAATGTCAGTTTTTCTTATAAATCAAAAATTCTTTAAAAAAAAAACACAAAAAAGAGGCTGGGATGCGACCCACACTGATAACTTCCCATCCCGTCTGTCGATTTGTCTTGCTTAAAAGGTTTGTAGGTTTTCGTGTTTTGTTAAAAAATTTGCCAGTTGAATTATTAAAAAAAAAATTAAATTACCAACAATATTTTGCATATACTGATTTTGATTTCAAAATCTATTTTTGTTAACGAGATTTTTGGTCGAAAACTAAATTTTACCAATTTAAGTAGCATTTCTTAAAAGTTTTGATTTCTTATAGAAACAAATACAAATTGGATGAATGAAATTAATTTAAAGTCAATATTTTCTATTGTTCACGAGATATCGAGAACCGAACATCAATTTTTAACAAAGTTGCGTACTATTTTTTGTAGATTTTATTTTTTTTTTTGTGAAAAAACGGACTGTTGGATTTTTATACAAAAATTACTGAATGTTGAAAACAATATTTTCTAAGAGATAAAATCAGTTTGAAGCCATTATCTTAAATTTTTGAAAAGATATTTGAGTCGAAAGTCAATTTTTACAAAGTTTTAGTACAGTTTTTATTTTTTGTAAAAAATCTGTCAATTCGATTTTTCTCAAAATTTGACCGAATGTTGAAAACAATATTTTGTATAAAATAAAATTAGTTTGAAGCCAATATCTCAAATTTTTAAAAAGATATTTGAGTCGAAAATCAATTTTTACCAACTTTTAGTAATGTTTTTTAGGTTTTTATTTTTTGTAAAAATTTGTCAACTCGATTTTTTAACTTTTGGAAAAAAACTGCCGATTCGATTTTTCTTAAAATTTTACCGAATGTTCAAAACAGTATTTCTTATAAGTCACATTTATTTTTAAGCAAAACTCTCAAATTTTTGAAAAGATATTTGAGTCGAAAATCAATTTTTAGAAACTTTTAGTAAAGTTTTTTTTGTTTTTATTCTTTGTAAAAAAATTGTCTATTCGATTTTTCTCGAAATTTTACCAGATGTCAAAAACGTTATTCTTCGTTGCACAAAATTATTTTGGTGATAAAATCATTTTTTGTTCGTAAAATATTCGAGGTGACAAATATTTTTTAAAGTTTTTTTGATTTAAAAAAAAATGTAATAATTTGTACATTTATTGTTAAATTAATAAATAATAATAAATTATTTTACAAAAAAAACCTAAAAAAAATACTACTAAACATTTATTTTCGACTCGAATATCTGGAAAACAAATAAAAACAATTACATTTAAAAAATTTTTACATTTTTTATTAGAACACCTTAGGAGTATTTAAAAATAAAACTAATTATCAGTTTAGGCAAAATGTTGCTATTTTGTTAAAATTTAAACAAAAATTCAATTAATAGTTGTGCTACAAAAAACAAAATGCTATTTTTAACACCTAATTTGTTAAAGGTCCTGAATATGTGAATATTGCAAAATTGATAATTTTAAATGACACTAATAGAAAATTATCAGCTAAGGTTGCTTTCTAGTCTCTTTTTGTTTTTGTTAAAAATTCGAGGTCCTTCTATTGGGGTTTAATAGGAAAAATATTTTGCAAATTAAAACTTTTCAAAATATTTAGTATTTCTAAACTTGCATTGAAATTTTTAACATACACCTTAAGCTTTTCAAAATATCAAATCATCCCTTGAAAATTTACCTTTCTAATATTTGTTGTTGTTTGTGAAGATGAAGACGTTACCATCAGTCGTTAGGTTAAATTTGAAATTTAAATTTATGATGTCAACAAGAAAAGTGCACGCACAGAGTTTTTTTAGGTTCTATTCTATTTCACGCAAATTTAGTAATTTTCACTCTGAAGATATGTAATATGAATATAAATAGGAAAACACAAACATTATAATACATACTCGTACGTATGCTGGCAGTTTAATAGTAAATCTTTGTCTCTTTTGTGCCTGAAATTTTTGAAAACAAGTCATAAAGCGAAATGAAAGCTTAAAATTTCATAAATAAATAAGTACATTTTCTTGTTGATTTATTTTGCATAATAGGATCAAAGGTGTATTATAATTTATTAATCGATTTTTTGTGTACATGTATGTGTTTTCAAATGGTGGACTGTGCCGCAAATTTTTCTTTTTTCAGATTCAAAAATCACTTTGAATCTGCTTTTCTATCGATTCAAAACAGTGTTCTCAGAGCCGTTTCTTTAGTTTAGTGAAAAACTATATGTCACATGGTGCTAAGTCATATCAACAGTTTTTATTTTATCACGAAATACGAGTGAAAAATTCAGCATTTTTGACACCAAGTCAGATTTCAGTCTTTTCATTCCATTATGCGGACTAGCAATTGATGATTTTAGAGCATCAGCTTTTTCATTTTGTTGACGTGTGTGAAGCTCATGAGTTGATGTCGATGGTCGGCTAAGACGTCTTCAACTTAATGTTAAAATCACAAGAAAACAAAAAAGAGTCAGGGATGCGACCCACACTGATAACTTCCCATCCTGTCTGTCGATTTGTCTTACTTAAAAGGTTTGTAAGTAATCTAGTTTTGTTAAAAAAGTCGTCAGTTTAATTATTCTAAAAAATTAAAAATTACCAACAATAGTTTGCATATGATAAAAGAGTTAAATTTCAAAATCTATTTTTGTTAGCGAGATTTTTATTCGGAAACCAATTTTTACCAATTTTAGAAACATTTCTTAAAAGTTTGTATTTCTTATATAAACAAATACTGATATTAAATTGAGAGATATCAAGAACCGAACATCAATTTTTACCAAATTTGCGTACTATTTTTTGTAGATATTATTTTTTAATGAAAAAAATGGACTGTTGAATTCTTATAAAAATAAAGTGCACGACTGGGTCGCACGAACTTGCTCCTGTATACAAAGAGTCTGTTTAAAAAAGTATCTATATAATATTTTAAAATATACCTGTAAAATAAGTTTGTCTTCAAAGATATATATGCCATTTGATTTGTCGAAAAAACCTCCATTTTTTGGGAGGGGGTTACATTTAATACAGTTAAAATAATTTAAAAAAAAACTAATTTAAGATTCAAAATTTTACCTGAAAAATAAGTTTGTCTTCAAAAATTTAAATGCCATTTTATAAATCAAAAAACCCTTGATTTTTTAAATTTTTTTTTTGAAAATCGTTAGAGCGGTTTTTTTTTAAATTAATTTTTTATATATAAAATTTTTCAATTTTGTTCTAAAAATATTTTTGGTATGCAGTTGCTTAGTGATTGTAAATATACGCTCTATATTTCAATTTCGTAAAAAAATGTTCACCCGTTTTTGAGATATAGAATTTTGAAAAAAAAAAAAATTCAATATTTTTTTAAAAATCCAAACAATAAAAAATTGCACTTTTGATAATCAAATATTGTTAAGGCAATATAAGAGCTCGTTCAGAAAAAAAAATTATTGAAATCGGTTCAAAAGTTGCTGAGAAAATTAAAAAACAAAAAAACGGTTCTATGAGCGGTACCTTTCCTGAGCAATACAAAAGTATGTTTTTCTTATTAAAAGAAGCCAAGTTAAAAAATAAAATTTAAAAAAAATCTATCGGTTTGTTTTTGGAGAAAATTCGAATTTTCGTTTTTTGACCAACAAAATTGAATGGGGGCCACTGTTAGTTTTGATCTTAAAAAAAAAAATGAAAAAAACGCCTAACGCAAATCTACTCAAAACCTTAACTTCATGTTTGATTAAAATCTCGAAATTTTGCACGAATGCAAAACTTGCCATATATGTACATAGTTCCTATATGTCGCAAGTAAAAATAATAAATGTCGAAAACAATATTTTCTGTCAGAATAAATAAGTTTGAAGCCAATATTTTTAATTTTTGAAAAGATATTTCAGTCGAAAGTAAATTTTTACCAAGTTTTAGTATTGATTTTTTTTTTAGGTTTTTATTTTTTGCAAAAAAACTGTCAATTCGATTTTTCTCAAAATTTTATTGAATGTTGACAACAATATTTTTCAAAAGATAAAATTAATTTAAAGTCAATATCTCAAAGTTTTGAAAAAATATTTAAGTCGAAAATCAGTTTTTACCAACTTTTGTTAAATTTGTATTTAGGTTTTTATTTTTTGTAAAAAACTGTCAATTTGAATTTTTTTCAAAATTTGTCCGAATGTTGATAACAATATTATATTTTTTAAAAGATAAAATTAATTTAAAGTCAATATCTCAAAGTTTTGAAATTATATTTTAGTCGAAAATCAATTCTTACCAGCTTTTGTTAATTTTTGTTTAGGTTTTTTTTGTAAAAAAAACTGTAAATTCGATGTTGAAAACAATATTTCTTATAAGCTTAGTTGGAAGCCATAATCTCAAATTTTTGAAAGTACATTTAAATCGAAAATCAATTTTTTGTATGTTTTTATTTTTTGTAAGAAAACTGTAAATTCGATTTTTCTCAAAATTTTACTGAATGACGAAAACAATATTTTTTAAAAGAGAAAATTAGTTTAAAGCCAATATCTCAAAGTTTTGAAAAGATATTTAAGTCCAAAATCAGTTTTTACCAACTTTTGTATTTAGGTTTTTATTTTTTGTAAAAAAAGCTGTCAATTTGAATTTTTTCAAAATTTATCCGAATGTTGATAACAATATTTTTTAAAAGATAAAATTAATTTAAAGTCAATATCTCAAAGTTTTGAAAAGATATTTAAGTCGAAAATCAATTTTTACCAACTTTTGTTAATTTTTGTTTAGGTTTTTATTTTTTGTAAAAAAAACTGTCAATTCGATTTTTCGAAAAAAATTTCAAAATGTGGAAAACAATATTTCTTACATTTCTTAGATGGAAGCCATAATCTCAAATTTTTGAAAAGATATTTGAATCAAATATCAATTTTTAACAACTTTTGTTAATTTTTTTTAGGTTTTTAATTTGTTGTAAAAAAACTGTCAATTCGATTTTTCTCAAAATTTTACTGAATGTTGAAAACAATATTTTTTAAAAGATAAAATTAGTTTAAAGCCAAAATCTCAAAGTTTTGGAAGTGTATTTTATTTAATTTTTACCAACTTTTATTAGTTTTTGTTTATTTTTTTATTTTTTGTAAAAAAAACTGTGAGTTGGATTTTTCTCAAAATTTTCCTAATGTTGTAAACGTTATTCTTCGTTGCACAAAATTGATTTGGAGATAAAATAATAATAATAATAATAATATTGAAATTTCTGATTTTGTTCAGTATAAAAACGAGTACAATAAGACATTTAAAGAGTCCATGACACGATGCTGAAATGTGAAGAATGGAATTTAGAAGTATTGTTTAACTAAAGCCATTTAAAATTTTTAAAGTCTTAGCGCAATATTTTTTACAGCATATTATAAATTGGTTGGAATTTCACTAGTAAAGATTTTTCTGTTCCAAAATTTGAATTCTAGTAAAAACTAATATATTATAATATATATTTAAATGAAAAATGTGCATCTGAAAAACGTCTATAAAATAAATAAATTAGGTGGCGCAACAGTCCATGAAGAACCAGGGCCTAGTGACTTACAACTCTCAACCATTCCTGAGTGCGAGTAATGTTGTCAGAGATGGAAGGGACCTACAGTTTATATGCCGAATCCGAACGGCTAATTTGAGAAAGCACTTTTCTTGACAAGAATTACTCTTGGAGGATTTGTCAATTCCTCGCAAGAGGCAGTACCAGTGAAAAAAGTTAGGTGGCATAGGTGTCATGCAAGACCCCTTGCATTACAGTCCAACGCACTAACCATCACGCTACGGGTAAGACTGAAAACGTCTAAACAGTGAAATTTCGTTAAAAAAAACATAATAAACTTATCACAATTTTGGGAACTAACCAAACTGAAATTTTTTACCAAGTAACTTACTAAATCATTTTATCAAATCAATTAAAATCTTGCGTACTTGTTTTTAAAATTTAAACTGTCTCACTTAAAATTTATTCAAGTACTCAAGCAAAAGACCTTCTTAAGTATTAATGGTCTTAAGGGGGACTTATGTATGTCCCAAATGTCAAACATAACTTTTGTCAACTGAGATAGATTCGTGAACATGTGTTAAAAAAAAGAGAAAAAGGAGTTTGGTTAAACAATTTTTTTTTTATTTAATTATCACGAATAACTTACGAATTTATAAATCAATGATGATATCTCTTTATTTAATCAAAAGCGATTCGTAATTGATTGGTTAGACAACTTAAACCTTAATACAACAAATTACTCATATTTTTACATGAGGATTATTAATTATCGACATCTTTTCAAAAAATCTACATGTTTAATTATGCACCTAAACATTGTTATGTACTAAGATTTATTCTCATTGTTCTTTGATTTATTATAGTAATTAACAAAAATTCATAATTGAGCTTTTATTTCTTACAAACATTTCAATTCTCGAGTTGTACTTTTTTTGTAAATTTTAGTTTTAGTGTGTGAAACAAGAGTTAATTAATCATTCGTTTATAAACACATGAGTGCTATAGGCAATTTAAAGCCGTTTGGTGGTATGATTAAAAAAAAAAATAATTATATTTATTCTACTAAAGGTTAAATTTGTTCAACCAAACATAATGAAATTCGTGTACCTTAATTAAAAATGTGGCACTTGCAATTCAAAAAATTCGTAACTCATAATGTTTATTCTTTGAATACAAAATTTGACTCCCGCATCGCTCTGGTCGATATACATACCTTACAATTACATCAAACCATCCATTCCGTTTTGAACCCTTTTATAATTAGTCTCGGTATCCCTGTCCGTATTCGTATAAAGGTTAGATTCTCTTCAAATACCTTTAGTAAAAGGGAAATGCTTGTTGGGAGAATAGCATTTACATAACCAATTGTTTCCGAAATTCCGTGTTCAAGTTCCAAATATCATAATATAGATAGATATGTGGCCATTGTAGTATATTCCTTAGAAATTTAAACTCAAACAAATTCGAATATTGGATATCACACTAAAAATGCCTATTTCAATCACTATAGGGACCTACATATATAGGGAGGTAAGGCATATAAGGAGCACATGTATGAAAATACTTACCACCAACTGCGAGACGCTTTTTGTACTCCTAAGAATGACTCTGTTTTTGATAGAACCAACTGTTTCTGGTCGTTGAACAAGATGAGAACAATTCATTTCCCTTGCACAGTTGTAGGTGGTCAGTCTATTGCAAGTTGCATGAGAGTTGAAATTCTTGAAGGCTTAAAAAAATCAGCACAGCCTTGCGAGTTTTGAATAGAGGAAGATGAGAAATAGTTGGATAGCTTTTATATTTCTCTTCTATGTCGGATGTGTTTTGTGGTCATGACCGGAAAATGTTTAAGGCAGATATGGAGTACGTAAAGGTAAAGGTACCTATTTCTCCATTTCCTTCCTCTGCCAAACTGATTGACTTTCCTGTTAAAACAAAAAAAACTAAACTAAAATTAACTGATTTCAATAGCAGGAAGGTAGTTGTTTTATTTAGTACAATAGTACGAGTTTTTTAATTCCACAACTTTTTAAAAACATTTCAAAAAGAAAGAGAAAAAACTTTTTCATATTATTTTTTTTAAAATCGAACTTGGAATTATAGTGACATAGGGCTCAATATTCAAACCAGGCAGGTGCTATAAGCTATAAGAGCGTAAATGAGTTAAGATGGAATATCCGTAGATAAAGGGTGATTTCTTAGCTATTATCTTTTTAGCAACACTGGTTTAAACAGCTGACGCACGTTTCGTGTTTTGTTTCACTGTCAAACATCTTCAATTTGGTCTATAATTTCACACTGAATTGTCTTACAAACGAACAACGCTTGCAAATTATTGAATTGTACTATCAAAATGCGTGTTCTGTTAAGAAAGTTCATCGCGCGCTTCTTCATTTTCGGCTCAATGGGTAAGTAAATAAGCAGAATTGTCGATTTTGGAGTGAATATCAGCCAGAAGCGCTACCGTGAGATGATATCCAACTTTTTTTTGGCCCAAATTGCAAGATCTTGACTTGCATGACATGTGGTTTCAACAAGACGGTGCCACATGCCACACAGCACGCGCAACAATGGACTTATTGAAAGGCGAGTTCGGTGAACATTCTATTTCACGTACGAGAACGGTCAATTGACAAATCCACTGAGGTGAAAATGTGCCTCATCACTGAAATTGATCATCCACAATGTTCAATGTTCATCAACGGCGAGCGTGAGAGATGCATTTGTTGGGCACGACGACGAATTGTGGTGGACGGCTCGTCAGTCACATTGTCGGAAGCAGCAGCAATATTTTCTGCATTACAAGCTGTACGAGCATGCACTGGTGTTTTTACATCTCCTACAGACACGGTTTGCTCAAAATTTTGCAAAATTTTTTTGATTGAACGCACATTTGGACGATTAAATTGACCGACAAAATTACGAAGTGCACGATATGCATTTTGATTTGAACGCCCATTTTCTTAATAAGCCTGAATGATTTAACGCGTTGCTCAATGGATCAAATTGAATTAGTTTAAAATTGAGTAATTTCAAATGAAATGCAGAAAAACACTTGACGTTTAGGTGTGGTTCACATTTAGCATCAGCCCTTAAAATTTAACCACCCTATCAAGGGTGGATCCAGATTTTTTTATCAGGGGGTTAACATATAGACGAGTTTTTACTCACCGCTGAAAAATGTTCTTTAATGTTCCGTAAAGGAGGCTAAAAAAATTTAAATAACATAATGTGCATCTTAACATTTAATGTACACATTTCAAGGGCTAAAGTGACAACTTTAGTTATTAAATTATTTTAGAACGCTGTTGTCCAGCAAGGTAAAGCCTTACTACTTAATTTGGTCGACTTTCTCCATATGAAAGCATTCCAAGATTCCAAAAGTTTTCTAAATATGCCATATTTAAGAGCAAAACACTTCTATTGTGTTTTGGTTTGTATTGCTTTCACGCAGAAATGTAAGAAATTGTTTTGAAACTTAG
Source organism: Eupeodes luniger (assembly GCA_951509635.1). Classification (NCBI taxonomy): domain Eukaryota; kingdom Metazoa; phylum Arthropoda; class Insecta; order Diptera; family Syrphidae; genus Eupeodes; species Eupeodes luniger. The sequence goes on from OX608074.1 coordinate 89,437,948, forward strand.
ATTTATTCCAAAAAGAATATATTATTTTTTGTTGTCATTTCTATTAATGCGAAAAACGCTACAAAAATTCAAAAACCCAGAAAATGAGAAAGAATCTGATATCAAGAATTTTCTGGCTTTTTTGACGTAGTTTTTTTTTCGGACTCAATTTTCGGGAGTCTTTTATTACTATCGCTGATGCTAGAAAATATTTTGATGAGTCAAGAAAACTTAAAAATTGTAGAGAGAAAAATGTTTGGTTCTTGAATTTAAGAAAATAGGTGCATTTAAGTACATACATAATTTCTCTGAATATAAAATAAACAAATCAAGGTAAACAAATATGCTGGAATCTCAGTTCTCAAGAGATTCAAAGCTTTTATGTTGATATGTAGATATGAAACGTGTATTGTGTTTTTCAATTAGCCATTAGTTTAACAAAAATGTCACTTTTGCTGTTTTTGGGACATTTGTATTCTTAAAATACGTGTTTAAATCTCAGTTCTAGCACATCTAAAGCAAATTCATTTCAAAATGTAGATTTCTTTAATTTTTTTAAGATCTTAAAAGCTTTCTTCACAGAAAATCAATGTTAAATGAGATATAATGCACGACTGGGTCGCTAGAACTTATTTTTATTGATTAATTTCTTCAAAAAAGTCTGTTTAAAAATATTTCCTATATTTTAATATTTAAAAATGTTCCTGCAAAATAAGTTTTTCTCAAAAATTTAAATGCCATTTTATTTCTCAAAAAAACCTAGATTAACTTAATTTTTTTCGAAAATCGTTACAGCAGGTTTTTTTAAATTAATTTGTATGTATACAATTTTAAAATTTTGTATTTAATATGTTTTTGGTATGCAGTTCTTATAAATATATATTTTACATTTAAATGTCGTCCAAAAATGTTCACCCATTTCTGAGATATCAAGTTTTGTAAAAAAAAAATTATAATTTTTTTTAAAATCAAAAAAATAATAATGACATTTTTGATCATCAAAAATCATCATCAATTTGAAAGTTTGATCATTGACAAGAGCTTGCACTGAAAGAGAAGATTATTGAAATCGATTGAAAAGTTCTTGAGAAAACTTGAAAACAAACTAACGGTTTTATGACCAAAATATGTTTTTCTTGTAGAAGCCGAATTAAGAAAAAAAATAAAGAAAGTTTTAAAAAAATCTATCGGTTCATTTCTGAAAAAATTCGAATTTTCCATTTTAAACCAAAAAAATTGTATGGGGACTGCTGTTATTTTTCGAATTAAAAAAATGAAAAAAACGCTTTAAGCTAATTGGCTGAAAACCTTAATTTCAATCGGCACAATGATTTAGGCTGTAGGGGCCAGGACAGACAGACAGACGCACGGAATCGAAGGACCCACTTTTTTCGACTTTTCTACCATCGTAATGTCATGTTTGATTCGAATTTTTTTACGAATGCAATACTTGCCATATAGTTCCTATATGTCGCAGGAATTTAAAGGCAACTTATTCAATATTTCTTCTTAAAAACCTGAATATTTGCTCTTTTTCTTAGAAACAAATTTTATGAAAATAATTTAAAGAATTACTAAAGTTACAAAAATTTGAGTTGTTTTTGACAGCGAACCACTTTTTGGTGAATGTCGTTAAATTACTAACAAATTTACTTATACAACTTAACGATATAAGCTTTATGGCTCATATGACCCCCCCCCCTAGATCGTCCGTTGGTCAAAATTAGATGAATTTGTGCTAAGTTTTTGGAATAGGGCTGAATTTCCGATTCACATTATGTTATTGGTCAACTGGTTTTATATATTAACTCAATACGCTTAGTTTTGAATTGAAGAAAATTCCTACAAAAATACAAACAAATTATCTCCCAGGGGGAGGTCATGACACCTACAAACTTAATTTATTAAAAAAATTATTTTTTTTAAAGACCGCCTGCAATATTATGGCATTTTTATTTTATTTAAAACCTTTTTTTTAGAATTTTCAAATTTAATTGGTAACAGACAAGTATTTTTCAGAATGATAACTTGTCAGTTAAAATTTGTGATGTTTTTCTATAAAATATAATTAAATTGGAAAATAAATAAAAATAAGGAATTTTCACGAACAAAAGTAATACAGAAGCAAAAATCCAACATTCTTCGAATGTTCAACTAAATGTTATGAGAAAGACCACGGTAACGGATGGACGTCTTTAAAAATAAATTCATATATGTTTGTAACCGTTTGTATATCTGACAACAAGAAATTAAATATTTAATTATAGAGGAAAGGTTGTTTAAAAGGACTTGTGACTTGTGGAAAATTTAATTTAAACTGTTTATTTATTTAAAGAGCTTCCAAAAACAGACAACAAAAACAAACAAATAATTATTGTACTTCAAAAATTCTCAGTAGGTGAAGCTTTTGTGATGATGAGGATGAGGAAGAATATTGAAAAAGACGACGACAAAATTACGATTTTTTTTGTTTTCTTAAATAATTATGAGAACAAAAATGACAAAGATTTAGGGTTGATCCAACTGTCCATAGAAATATCAAAGAAGAGTAAGTTTGTTATTGTAAAATTTGGTCCAAATTAATAAATAAAAATTATCAATTCTCAAAAAAAGTGTTGAAATGGATGAAAAGTTATTTTTTTTTCTTAGCTTTGAGTCACACGCAACCAATGAATAATAAAAATAAAAACATAAACAAAGTGAAAAAACCGTAAAATATATAAAGCCTTCAGATATACAAGATATTTCCTTCTGTTAGGGGAAACTGAATAAGGTAAGGTAAGAAATTGTTCAGTGAAGTGCGACTTCACCATCATCGATTGAAAATCCAATAAAAATTGTTCATTCTATAACCTTCTGATGTCCATCACCCTAATATTTATCGGATTGTTTAAGCGTTTAAATCTAAACATCAATGAGCCAAAAACGCAAAATGTATTTATTTATCATTGTTAAATTTGCGTTCATTTATTGTTTTTGAATTCAAATAAATAAAATGCTTGACTGGATAAAAACATAGTCTATATTTTTGTGACTTGTAGGATTGGCAATTCTTAAATCATAAATATTTAGTCCCTTTGCTAAAATTGTGAACAGGGTTGAAATGCTGAAAACTGTGTTTTTTCCAATATTCAGCTTCTGTTAATTTTCTTTTATTAACTTCCCATCGGAAGTTATTGTAATGGGTCCGATTTGTCGAATTAAAAATTTTGAAATTTTTCGACGTTTCAAGGTCCCTAGAGTCGAAATAAAAGATTTTTAGAAAGATGTATGTGCGTGCGTGTGTACGTAAATTCGTACGTCCGTACGTTCGCGACGTTTCTTTCGTCGTCCATAGCTCAAGAACCAGAAGAGATTTCCACTTCAAATAAATTTTGTTATACAGATAATAAGGCAGAAATATGCAGAAAGGGGTCTCAAGAAAATTGCGTCTAAAAAAAAACATTACTAAAAGTTGGTAAAAATTGACTTTCAACTCAAATATTTTTTCAAAAATTTAAGATATGCTTTACACTAATTTAATTTTTTAAAAAAATATCGTTTTAAACATTCAGTAAATTGACAGTTTTTTTACAAAAAAATAAAAACTAAACACAAATTAATAAAAGTTGGTAAAAATTGATTTTCGACTCAAATATCTTTTCAAGACTTTAAGATATTGGCTTTAAACTAATTTTCTGTTATAAGCAATATTGTTTTCAATATTCGGTTAAATTTTGAGAAAAATCGAATTGACAGTTTTTTTTACAAAAAATAAAAACCTAAAAAAAACCAATAGGTACTAATACTTAGTAAAAATTTACTTTCAACTCAAATATCTTTTCAAAAATTAAAAATATTGGCTTCAAACTTATTTTATCTCATATAAAATATTATTTTCGACGTTCAGTACATTTTTTATAAAAATTCAAAAGTCAGTTTTTTCATAAAAAAATTTAAATCTACAAAAAATAGTACACAAAATTGGTAAAAATTGATGTTCGGTTTTCGATATCTCGTGAACAATAGAAGATATTAACTTCAAATTAATTTCATTCATCCAATTTGTATTTGTTATAATTTTTTTAAGAAATGCTACTAAAATTGGTAAAGTTGGTTTTCGACTAAAAATCTCGTTAACAAAAAATAATTTCGAAATCAAACTATTTCATTATATGCAAAATATTATTGGTAGTTTTTAAATTTTTAAGAATAATGCAACTGAGAACTTTTTTAACAAAATATTGTAATATTCGGCTTGGTCCGCTAATTAAAACTTATTCACACTTTCAAATAAAACACAAATTTACTTTATTTAAAATCGCTTCAACTTATTTATTGAACACTCAACTTTTACGTTTCGAACACAGTCTTTACTTTTAATTATTACTTTTATACACAGTCTTTACTTATCGCAGTTTACAACCAATAATTATACTGAACCGCTTCGCTTCCGAGCGCCTATTTATATACCTCAAAATCGGTTCGAGAAACTACTAGATTCTTTTAGGCGCTGAATGTTCTCGATGCTTAACGAAGTTAGTTCTCCTCTTAATCCCCTAGATGTTACCCCTTTCTCGAGGTTCTTGTATGCGCTGAATGAGTTCCCCTCTAAGCCACTAGAGGTTTCTCAATGCTTATAGAAGCGAATTCTCCTCTCCACTAGATGTAGCACGATAGTAAAAGAGATAAAGAGTGTATACACATTACATTGCCCCCTCCTTAGGATTGATCGTCCCGAACAAATCCATTGTTCTCATCACCACTGTAGCGATGTAGCCGGTCGCGATGTACAACTTTAGGTTTTCCTCTGACTCCCTTTTGTATCCGGTACACGACATCGTTGATTTTTGTAATGACTGTATATGGCCCTTCCCAGTCCCGTTGAAGTTTCGGTGACAACCCCTTTTGTCGATGGGGATTGTAAAGCCACACCCGATCTCCTGCTTGGAACTCTCTTGTTGTCGCTCGTATATCGTAGCGTGTCTTCATTCGGTCACTGAACGTCTTTATTTTCAACCTGGTATTGTCGTGGATCTGAAGGAGTCCTTCTTGTTGAGCCTTCCTCAACTTGTCGTTCCTCCAGCCATAAATGGGATCGACTCTGGTTCGTTGGACAGTAACTACTTCTTTTTCTTCTTGTCGTCTGCAATGCTTACAGTCTTGCTTATATGGTCTGCTCTTGTTGTCAGGTTTCGTTTGATAAACCTGGATGTCGTTCCTGGGGCCAGAAACCAGCTTCTGCCCCTTAAAGTTGGTTCTTATTCGTTTTCCCGCGTGGAAAACAACTTCGGAAGCAACGTTGTTGGTGTTACTTTGACCAGTTGAATTACTTCTGTTTCCAAAGTCTTGCCATGCGGTTCCTCTTCGCGGTAATCTGCACTGTCGCTGTAGATGCCCAGTCTTATTGCAGTTCCAGCATCGTGCTCGTCCGCCTCGCTGACTCCTTTCCACAGTAGTCTTCTGACAAGAACATTCTTTAACTTCTAATTTTCTTACGCGATGCACGTTTTTCGAAGCTTGTTCTGCAGCTTCCATCGTCAGAGCGAAAGCCAATGCTTCTGGTAGTGTTCGCTTTCCGGCAATGCGGATAGCCCTTTGGAGATTTATATCGCCCACAGCTCTCACAAAGGCTTCAACAGCAAGTTGATTTATTATCTCGTTACCAGCTGTTGGATATGCCAGGTGAACCAATCGCTCGATATCTGCCTGAAGCTGCTGCAGAGTTTCACCTCTTTTCTGTGTCCTATTGTTAAGCTGAACTCGGAAGAGTTCTGCCATGTGACTATTCCCAAACCGCTGTTCGATTGCGTTTACCAGAACTGTGAAGTCACCACTCTTCTCTGTTGGGATGGTTTGTAGCAGTTCAGCAGCAGATCCTCTTAAAGCAAGCGTAAGAGCAATGTATTTTTCGTAATCGTCCCAGCCGTTTGCTAACGCTGCTGCTTCAAACTGTTTCTTGTAGATTGACCACGAAATCTGCCCATCAAAGCTTGGAGGATTCACTTCTCTCTTCCTTGAGCACTCACCAGAAGGTTCTCGAGCTTTCATCTTTTGTACTTTTTCTAGTTCATTTGTGAGGGTTTCGATTTGTTTGTTCATTTTCTCGAAACGTGCATTTTGTTTTTCAACGCGCTCGAGCCGCTCTTCGAGAGTATTGATTTTCTCTTCGAAGGCCGCAAACCTGCCTTCTAAAAGATTTCTCTGTTCGTCGAATCGCTCTAGAATATTCTGCTGTTCTTGTTTTTGATCATTCCTTTGAGCTTCTAGTTGTTTGCTTTGAGTTTCTAGTTGTTTGCTTTGAGTTTCTAGTTGTTTCAGGACATTCTTTTCATTCTCTTCAAATTTGGCTAAAAGAACTGACACCATGTTAGATAAGGCAACATTTGCATTTACCTCTTCCACTTTTGCTTCTATTTCGAAAGCAAATGTATCTGGGTCTTCATTTTTCTGCTCCAGATATTCCTGCAGCCGTTTAACGAGTTCGGTTTTTACGCCTGTCCCACTTAAGCCACGTTTGCTTAATTCGGCCTTTAGCTCAGGGACAGCTAAGTCCTTCAAAACTTTACTCATTTTGTTTTATTTTTTTATTTTTAACTTCACTACTTCACACAAAATAGTTAAATCACTGATCACTGTTTTTATTCTCAATAAGTTTTAATCCCTTATTCTGACACCAATGTAATATTCGGCTTGGTCCGCTAATTAAAACTTATTCACACTTTCAAATAAAACACAAATTTACTTTATTTAAAATCGCTTCAACTTATTTATTGAACACTCAACTTTTACGTTTCGAACACAGTTTTTACTTTTAATTATTACTTTTATACACAGTCTTTACTTATCGCAGTTTACAACCAATAATTATACTGAACCGCTTCGCTTCCGAGCGCCTATTTATATACCTCAAAATCGGTTCGAGAAACTACTAGATTCTTTTAGGCGCTGAATGTTCTCGATGCTTAACGAAGTTAGTTCTCCTCTTAATCCCCTAGATGTTACCCCTTTCTCGAGGTTCTTGTATGCGCTGAATGAGTTCCCCTCTAAGCCACTAGAGGTTTCTCGATGCTTATAGAAGCGAATTCTCCTCTCCACTAGATGTAGCACGATAGTAAAAGAGATAAAGAGTGTATACACATTACAATATGAAAGCCTACAAACTTTTAAGCAAGACAAATGGACAGACAGGATGGGAAGTTATCAGTGTGGGTCGCATCCCAGCCTCTTTTTGATATTCAAAATTGTAAGACCAATGTGCTTCGGTATCTTCTCTTAAATCCTTTCCTTTTTTCCTAACGCTGTGCTTAAATGTAAAGACGTTAAGGGTATTAATAACCCCTTGAGTGTACGTCTACATAAAATAGGTGACATTATTTTGTATACAACCTTTCATATATTTAAATTTTAAAGTCTTAAGTTCTAATACTTTACTATATACCTATACTGTTGTTGAATTTTAAATTAAAAGAATCTCCTAAACGAGAAAGACGAGAAAATGGGTTTCTGAACAGCGCCTGTAATTTTCTTGTGGACCAATATGGTTTTTCCTACTTTATCTGTATCTTTAAGAAAAAAAATCAATACATTTTTAATTATTCTTAGATAAAATTCTTTAAAATATTTCTTCAGAATTTAATTTTTCGTTTCAAGAATTTAATTTTTTTTTTTCAACAAAAAAGTAGATTTATTCGTTCCTTAAATCCTTAGCCCAGATTAAAACTTTAACATAATTATTTTTTGTTATTCCTGAAGCCAGAATTTGTATTTATTTTTTAATGTGTCGCTGATACATATATGAATATGCATATGTGGATCTGCGAATTTTTGTTTAATGAAATCCCAGAAGAAGCCGTTGGCAAAATTACATTACAATATTTCTCCACAAATAAAGTTTTCCAAGAACCGACAGAAAAAAAATTGAAGGCTTTGTTAAAAACCAAAGTCAATGATAAGAACAATATTCCTTTGAGTAATATTGTGAAATAAATAAAGCTCACAAAGTCCAACGCCGAACACTCATTTGTCATTAATCCTTACGATAAGTTTAGTCTAGCTCTATAGATGATGGCATTTTGTATCTTGTTTATATAAAAATTAAGAATGATGTCTGCGCCGAATGCCACCGTGTGTCGTCGGTCGGGGCGGCATTCGTCGTCGTCCTTGTCGCCAGCAGGAATAAAATCTTAAAAAAGACAAATTCATCCTTTCCCTTATTGTTTTCCTATTTATCAAAACAAACAAATATTTTCTTTTGATATGATATCGCTTTTTGTGTGCATATCTAAGTAGGGCAAAACAAAACATCTACGAGCTTCGTCGTCGTCGCTCGTCGAGGACCAAAAAAGAAATTTAAGACAACAAAAGTCATGGAACTGGTATCTCTCTACCTTTTGCCTACGACATGACTTCAAAAAAAAAATGCTTTGTCATTATGCTTTTCAGGAACACACTTATACGCGCAAGGGCGTAGATTTTTTTGTTTTTGTATGATGCTCCTATTCCCAAATGTTGGCTAAGTAAGGTATATAAGTGGAGTTTTCCGCACTGATAAAATAGAAAATACCAACATGAACGAAAGAAAATAGCAATTTGCTCGAGGGCTTTCCGGGCTTTCATCAGAAGGTAATAAGCAAGCATCAGTGTTACAGGTGGCTGATTCTTTTGCGGCAAAGTGAAGTGAACAGGAGAACAGACTACCTCTTACCTCTTATATGTTTTTGTTGTTGTTTGCAATTCCACAAAAAATGACATTGAAGTTTTATATATCTGAAAGATGTTAAACCAAGGATGCTAACATTACGTGGCTTTTTATTCTTAAAAAACGGTCTTACGATGAGGTTGCAATCGGAATTGTAAGAAATTTATCACAAAAAAAAGAAAATTTCGAAGAAAATCGCGTTTTGTTTTCGTTATTTGAATTTAAAAATTATGAAACGAACGTTTCTGCACTCTTATTCTACTGAGATAGGAAAAGAATGATTTTTGTATGGAGTAGTTTTGTACCTTTTTATTCAAAAGAAAGAAATACTATATGGATGTAATACTACACCATTTCTCTTGCTTTGAAGATTATCAGAAAAGTAGGTTTCATGCAAATTACTCTTTAAAAGGGGTACGATATTAAAGGACAGGATTAGAAAATGCTGATTTTTTTTGTCTCGCTTATAATTCCTGAAAGAAAGTTAGTAGAATATTATTTAAAGATCTTTTTTGAAGTTAATCATTTTATTAACTTAAATACTTAGGTAAATGACTACTCGAAATTGTACTCCATCAAATTCACTCCTTAACCCAGGTTTTGGTCAATGAATCTATGATTCGAATTACTGAAAAGAAGATTTTGATTGATTACCGCCATTTATCAATCAGAATCTTTGAAATTCAAATAACAGATGTAACCTCATTTGAACGGATAGGCTTTTTGGTCGAAGTTAACATCTAATTTATAATACTAAATTTGATGAGTTAATACTGTGTTATAGAGGCACAGCTTTTCCATCTGACAGTTGTGAAAGAAAAATCCTTCAAAATCTAATTACAAAACAATAGTTCAGCCCAAATAGACATTTCACCTAGATTTAATCGATTTTAATAGGTTAAGAACATTTGAGAGACCCTTATTATAACAAATGACGAAAAGTCCTTAAGAATCCCTCATGATCATAAAAAGTTATTGAGGTTTTTGTCGAATATTTCCGTGTTTAGATTTAACTTTTTAACAATAAATGCTACAAAAAAGTTTTTTTAATTTTGAAGATCATGAGATGTACAACAAAACGATTTAAGTAACTTTTTCTGCATCAACAAATACGACCATTTAAAAAACTGATAAATAAAATACACGACTGGGTGGAACGAACTTTGCTCATGAGTCTGTTTAAAATTATTTCCTGTATTTCAAGATTTAAAAATGTACCTGCAAAAAAAGTTTGTTTTCAAAAATGTTGCCATTTGATTTCTCAAAAAAAAACTTAATTTTTCAAAATTTGTATTTGAAAATCGTTAGAGCGGTTTTTTTTTAAATTAACTTTGTATTATGTATATACATTTTTTCAATTTTAGTTTAAAAATATTTTTGGTATGCAATTATTTAGATCTTATTAATAAACGTTTTACATTCCAATTTCTGGATGACCCATTTTCAAGATATCGAACTTCGAAAAAAAAAGTTCAATATTTTTTTTAAAAAACAATGATATTTTTGATCATCAAAGACAGTACAATATCTTGTGCAGAAATAAAAATATTGAATTCCGTTGCTTGGTTCTTGAGAAAACTTAAAAATAAAATAACGGTTCTATGGGAAGTATCCTTCTGCGCAAATTTGATAAAAATTTATGTTCGGTTCTCTATATCTGTCAAATTAATTTCATTCATACAATTTGTATTTGTTTATATAAGAAAGAAAAACTTTTAAGAAATGCTACTTAAATTGGTAAACATTGGTTTTCGACTAAAAATATCGTTAACAAAATTAGATTTTGAAATAAAACTATTTCATTTTATGCAAAATGTTGTTGGTAATTTTAAAATTTTTAAGAATAATTCAACTGACAACTTTTTAACAAAACACGAAAACCTTCAAACTTTTAAGCAAGACAAATTGACAGACGGGATGGGAAGTTATCAGTGTGATTCGGATCCCAGCCTCTTTTTATATTTATATCAAAACTTATTGATTATTTTTTGTTGTTAACAGAAAGGGATGAAATCCAAGGCTAAATTGTCTAAAAGTCTAAAATCTTAATGTTTAATGAGCTAAAATAAAAAAAGTACGTAATCGCTTTATTATACCATACTAACTATTGGAAAAATTAATATTTTTGACATTTGACATTTTTTAAACCGCTGTAACTTCTAAACGCTTGCTCATAGAAAAAAATAGTAACTTACTTACCTACTTACTTAAAGTGGCGCTATATTCCTGTGTGAACTAGGGTATCACCCAACATCTAACTCGGTCCCTAGCTAGATATCGCCAGTTGCGCACTCCAAGTTTCCATGCTACCTATGTACGTGACACAGCCTTCTTAGTCGTTGGACTTTTACCCTTCTGGCTAAGTCTACGTCGCTGTACAGCACGGACAGCTTGTCGTTCCATCTTCTCCTCAACTCACCTTCTATGCATACTGGACCGTAGATCACGCAAAGAACTTTTCTCTCGACGGCCCAAGGTGCTTTCATGCGCTTTTGTCATAGTCCATGCTTCTGCAGCAGGACGATGATGATGAGGGTCTTATATAGCGACCCTTTGGTCGCTCTAGAGAGGACTTTATTACTCAGTTGCTTTCTTAGCCCCAACAAAACAGCGATTTACAAGAGTAATTATTCGTTTAATCCCAACGCTGCACTGGCCTTGATAGACAATATACAGTGGGTTGCCAAATTAATAGGGACAGTCATGAATTTGAAGAAAATTGTATGTTTTCGTAACAAAATTAATGAAAATCTTAAGTGTATATTGATAATTAGTTACTTTTTATTAAGGTTGGTTATTATTGCATCAATATAAGTTAAATAAATAATAATTTTTAGATTTAAAATTTTAAAAAATAGCTCTTAATCGAAAGGAACTAAATAAACTACAAAAAATCAATATTTGGTAACGTTTCCTTTTACCTCAATAACTGCTTGAATACGTCTCGGCATGCTATCAATGCACTTTTTAGCACATTCTTTAATTGCACGGCAGTGATGCCAGACCTGTATAAGTTTTACTTTTGTTGTAATAACTTCTTTGGCAATTTCCCTTTTAGTGATCTCCCATAGGTTTTCTATGGGGTTCATGTCAGGGGAATTGCCTGGCCATGATAAAACTGGTATGTTTTCGTCATTCAAATATTTTGTCACACTCTTAGCTTTATGGCACGGGGCTGAGTCATGCATGAAAAGATATGGTTCGTTGTTTGGGAACCATTCTTTTAGCTGGGGGTATGAGTCGAGTTCGCAGAATGTCCTTATATTGGTCCTGTCTCATGGTCCCCTGCACAATTTGGAGACGTCCAACTCCCCTTGTGCTGATAACTGACCATACCATTACTTTAACAGGATGTTTTACCCTTTCTACGATGCATTCGGGATGGTACTTCTCATTGGGACGTCGCCGCACGAAACTGCTCTTATCAGCCATAATTTCAAATGATGACTCATCGGAGAAGCACACATTTTCAATAACTTTTTTAGATAATTGCATTGGTAACCTACCCTACTCCAGTCATCAACAGTCATGTGACGATGCTCCCGAGCCCAAGACAAACGTTTTTTTATCATTGCCTCTGTGAGATGTGGTTTCTTAGCTGGACGACGACCCGAAAGTCCTTCCATGATTCGGGAATATTGGTTTCCAAAAGAACTGTGCAGCGATGTTTGGCAGAGGAAGGACTTTCGGGTCGTCGTCCAGCTAAGAAACCACAGAAGTACCATCCCGAATGCATCGTAGAAAGGGTAAAACATCCTGTTAAAGTAATGGCATGGTCAGTTATCAGCACAAGGGGAGTTGGACGTCTCCAAATTGTGCAGGGGACCATGAGACAGGACCAATATAAGGACATTCTGCGAACTCGACTCATACCCCCAGCTAAAAGAATGGTTCCCAAACAACGAACCATATCTTTTCATGCATGACTCAGCCCCGTGCCATAAAGCTAAGAGTGTGACAAAATATTTGAATGACGAAAACATACCAGTTTTATCATGGCCAGGCAATTCCCCTGACATGAACCCCATAGAAAACCTATGGGAGATCACTAAAAGGGAAATTGCCAAAGAAGTTATTACAACAAAAGTAAAACTTATTGAAAAACTGATACAGGTCTGGCATCACTGCCCTGCAATTAAAGAATGTGCTAAAAAGTGCATTGATAGCATGCCGAGACGTATTCAAGCAGTTATTGAGGTAAAAGGAAACGTTACCAAATATTGATTTTTTGTAGTTTATTTAGTTCCTTTCGATTAAGAGCTATTTTTTAAAATTTTAAATCTAAAAATTATTATTTATTTAACTTATTTTGATGCAATAATAACCAACCTTAATAAAAAGTAACTATTTATCAATATACACTTAAGATTTTCATTAATTTTGTTACGAAAACATACAATTTTCTTCAAATCCATGACTGTCCCTATTAATTTGGCAACCCACTGTAGTTACTCAAGTTATTTTGTAGTACATCCCAAGATATACAAGGTCTTCCTTAAAAACTTTACTGTAGCATTCACCGTTCAAAAGTTACAGCCTAAAAATGGAAATTTTCGATTCTAGTTTAATGAATTGTACGTCCATTTTGACAGGACTACAAGTTAAAAGGCAATTTCCACATATCTACACTAATATTATAAAAAGGAAAGATTTGTATTTTTGTATGTAACGAATAAACTCAAAAAGTACTTTACCGATTTTAATAATTCTTTTTCATTAGAAAGCTTTATTATCACTGAGTAACATAGGCTATATTTAGTACTAGATTACTATAGAAATCTTTAGAAATTCCTCTTAAAACCAACCGAAGGTGTAAAAAAATTATCCATAAAATGTCTTTCATCGCATACGCTACTAAGAGTATTAATGATAGTACAAAAAAATGTTCAACAATATTATAGAATACAAGACTATTGATCAAAGAATTAAGAGATAATTTGATTGTAGCAAATATCATTACGGGTCCCGCGGCCGGTCAGCTCGCATATGTTCCGCGGATCCCAATGATACCAACTGATTTGCCATTATCTTTTAAAAGGTTACAGTTCCCTTTAAAAATATCCTTTGCCCTAACAATAAATAAATCCCAAAGACAAACTTTTTCCGTAGTTGGTATCGACTTAAGGAAAGAGTGTTTTTCCCACGGGCAATTGTATGTGGCACTTTCTCGAGTAGGATCTCCTGAAAATCAATACGTTTTGTTGCCACCTACAAATACCACAGCCAACGTAGTGTACAGGGAGGCTTTAAGATAAGCATACAATTTTTTTCTAATTTTCTAAACTTAAATATCTGTATCTACCTATTTATGTCTACCAGTGCGAAGCCGGGACGGGCCGCTAGTGTGATATATAATTCAAACTTCATCCTTAGTTGAAAACTTAAATCTGTAAACTAAATGAATAAAATTTAGTAATTAAAATAAGAAACAGAGAAACTTTTTTTTCAAAATTATTTGAAAATTATAATTTTTTGTTTAAAATGACCTCCTTTTGATTTAGGGTGCTTTCTAATAATCTATTGAACACACATGGTTATTTGAAAAATTAAAACCCAACTGGAATTTAAACACCTATGTACATATGTATGTATATGAAAAAATTCTGAAATTTAGTTCAAACTAAATTCTTATTTTTTTAGAACAAGAACCGTCACAGTGGCACCAACCCAAAAAGATCAATAAACCTTCAAAATATGGGTCCATTTAAGTTTTCCCAACTAAATTTTTGAAATCGTGCCCCTTATTATTTTTCATGCTCTTCATTTCCTAAGTTACATGCAATTGAAAGCTATAGCTTGAAGTTGTCAACATGACAGATGTCAATGTAACAATACAAGACGTCCTTACAAAAGTAATGTATTCAAAAGATACTGAAATTTGAAAAGATGTTGAATTTATTAAATGTTTCTCATAACGTTACCATTACTCCAGTTTTTCCAACCTTTATTTTCTATATTTTCAAAAATAAATTCAAGTATGGATAAATGAAAAATTGAACAACGAACAAAATATTAAATTCAATAATTGATAGCAAATACGAGTACACATTCAAATTTAAGCTTTAAAATCATTATACCGTCTGATTAATGAGTGTAGTGGCTTTTAAAATGATTGGCATTAAAGTTGAGAGCCCTTTAACATCAAATTAACCTCCTGAAAATTCTTTTAATTACCTGTCATGAGTTGTTTATGTTGTCAAAAATAATTGCACCATCATTGAATAGAACTTTATGTACGTACCTGTTATAATTCTAGGAAATTTTAAATAAACAGACATATTTGTTTTAGATTTTAAAGGTGTTATTATGGAATTGTTTAGATTAAATTGATATATTTATATTTATATATTATTTAAAAATACAGTTTGTGGTATAAGTATACATCCTGGGTAATTAGGTAGTTATACAGTATGATATCCTTATAAAATCATAAAAGCCTCGTAAATTTGGATAGATTTAAATTGAATCCAAAAATGCAGACAGATGTGATGGCGTTTGATTGGAAATTGGGAGAAATGTTTGCTTGTAATGGATTTTCTTCAAAAATAACTCAATTCTATGTCGCCAAAAAACAAACGTTGAGCTTAAAAAGCACATTAACTTCAAAATTGTAGGTTTTTTTTATAAACAAAAATAATAGTAAATAACCCTGAAGCAATTTAATATGACAAATTCACCAATTTGCTACTGAATGTCCTTGATAACTTTACGAATTCAATCTTTAAGGTGTTGAATTTTCAGTCTGGAGCATTAGTATTAACCTTATCTTTCACCTGCCTTCAAAGAAACAAGTCTAAAGTTGTTTAATCACAAGATCTCGATATCCAATTGTAATAATATCTTCGAGAAATAACCCGGTCAAAAAAACTTTTCTAAGTGCGTGTGTGGCACGTAGTGCATTTATTTAGCGAATTTTAACAATTTCAAGGCTCCGTTATCGCGTTTTCCAATTTTTAATAGTAGCGCAGTTTTTACTTGACCAATTTAAACAGATGACAGCTTCAAAAGTCATGACTTTCCAAACGAAGAGCTTATCTAAATGAAACCTCTTATTGGAAAACTTTAATGTATCAATAAGTCATCTTAATCATTATGATAGGTTCGTATACATGTGTATAATTAATATGGTAAAAACAAATTATATATGTTATAAAGCAACCAAATTTTAATTTATTTGGCATACCTAATTTATAAAACATACAATACATAAATGCATAACACAAACAACCATAATCACTCTGTTGAAAATTATTGAAATGATTCATGGTCGAGCTTACAAACGTGAACGTGAATGAAGTTTTGAATAAAGAACTCATATTTAAATCCACGTGCAAAATCCTACATCAAATCTGTTCAATCAGCATATCACGCCGCAATCAGACCCAGCCTCAAAGCTTGACAAGTCCGTTAAAAAATGAGGGAGATCGACGGATCACAGTAAGAAAAGAAGTCCTTACATCAAGACTTGTAGGAAAAATACTTGAATCCTATGGCTCTCCAATTCTTTTGGACTCTACGAAAATCCTAAAACAGACACCAAAAAAAACATCAGCCCTCTACATAACTTTAATGTTTGCGAGAAAAATCGGCATTGAACCAAAAATTTAAAAAAAAAAAAATGTCGAGTGTAAGCCCCCTTGGCTATTCCCGAAGGAATCCATCAACACTAAACTCGCTCGATTTAAAAAAGATTCAACTCCGAAAGAGGCGTATCTTCAGCATTTTCATGAATTAATGAATCCTTTTATCAGTAGCAATTGGAATATCCTCTTTACCGATATGGTTCTAAGTGTGAGGAAGGGCCGAAACCTTAGCGGTTTTAAAAGCCACGCAATTCACTTGCAGCCTTTCAACTTTAGCAGCCATCGAAAATGTCAACAATCGATCATCCTACATCGGCAAAATCAGAGATAACGTCATCAAACTTGGAAAATCAATAAAGACTTTTTGGGTGCTGGGTCACATCGGTGTAAAAAGCTATGAACACGCAGGCCATGGAACCAAAATAACAGCTAGGAACAGCAACTTAACTAGATCAAAATACCAACTTACCAAAAATGATATTTTAAAATTGACTTGCTCTATTTTCCATAATCAAAAAATAATAGATTGGTCTTGTCATCATCACCACTATTCTTCCATCAACCAAAATTTCAGCCAAGTTATCTACCCCACTTCTACGCCTGAAATCATGAACAAATGCTTCACCAGGTTGAGGATTGGACACACCCAGCTCACCCAAAGTTTCCTACTTAACAAAGACCCCCACACATTTACCACCGCTGCCAACTCAATATTCAGCTGACCATCAACTATAGAACTACAGACTACAGCATAGTAGGATCTTACACGAATAACAAAAACAATATCCGTAGTATGAATACTACCGATAAAAGTTAAAGTATAATCTTACTACGGATGGGTTTTTGACATTTATACGAGTCTCGAATGGATCTTATGTGATTTCGTTTTCAAATGTTGGTACGATTGATATTGCATTTGTATCTCGATGGCTGTGTTCGTTGAGTAGTTATGCATTTGGAATCATGTGTTTTCTATTGGGAAAAAATCAATCTGTTACTGTTGATATTATTTGGTTTTGTTAATGAAAATGGACTAACTGGGCTTATTTTGCAAGAGAAAACAATAGAAAAGATAATTAAGTTTTGCTATGTTTCCACCAAAGGTTTATCTCAGTTTAGATTAAATAAATCTTTTTGGTGGTTCGACCGCACAAGAAGATTTAAAAATGATTAAGTTTGACAGCACTTTCTAAAATGCAAATGGTGTTTCAATGTTTCTTATGAAGTGCAAGTGAGCTAGTTTGATTCGTGTTAAACAATGAAAAAGTGAATAATTCAGCACCATATATGTTAGAATGTGCTGCTTACTCTATGTACATTTTTTTTTTAATTTGATTAAAACCAAACTATATTTTTGTACACAAACATGCAAATAAACAGATTCGTGTTAAACAATGAAAAACTGAATAGTTAAGCACCATATACATAAGAATATGCTACCTACTCTATGTGCAATTTTTTTTTGTAATTTGATTAAAACAAAACTATATTTTTGTACACAAATATGCAAATAAACAGACCATAACGCATTATCTGTAAAACCAACTCCTCCACACAGGTCTTTCTTCACAAATTTTGACTCGACTCCGATCCCCGACCGAAATCGAGGCGAATCAAGCTCATTTCAACTCGATTCAGGTATATAAAGAATTTAGGCGAGCTTCAAGCTCGCTTCAACACCACATGTTAATGTAGTAGTCTACGAACAAACACCCTTCTTAAAGTTTTTATTTTATATCAATTTTTTTGGTTAAAACTTTGAAATCGACACTACACAGACTTATTTTCTTGATTTTGATAGTCAACTATCAAAAATCAGCTTACACGATTTCCCTGGTCTGAATTTCGCTATTTTTTTTGGAATTTTATGATAAATTATTCTGGCAAATATTCAATTGTATCAACTTTCAAATATAAAAACCGGACTACTGCGGATCGTTTTTTTGGCAATTTCTCACTGTACTATATATGGAATACCAATAAAACACGGCTATAGATTTATTTTACCTATCTACATCTGATATGATTCCTGGTGAATGCAGCACTTTCCATCTACGCCACTTGATTCATCCGTCACATCAACTTATTTGTTTGTTCTCACATTTGTGTGGGAATACGATGACGGACGTGATTACAAGTTACTTAATTGGTGTCGCCGACTTCCCTTGGCGACTGAAAAAAGGTGGCTTCCCAAGCTTTATAAGAATCCCTCTTGTAAAACAATTCTGTTTTTCAGGTTCGGTAAAAAACTTTAAAAAACTTTATTCAAGAAAATAGATAATTATTGGTACAATTCAGTTTGTTTTAATTCATATACTTACTCTTGGTCTGCCGTGGCTGCTGCTCGTGGTTTCTTTTCTATTAAGCGTGTGATGTGAAGTTAAAAAATGGCTTCTTAAAAATGTTGCACATTCTAGAACAATGAGTGCGTTCAACGCCAGTTAGAACGAGCAACATACGGAGACCAAGAGCAAGTTCACACGAGGTTGGATGATGGTTCACACGAGGTTGGATGATGGTTCACACGAGGTTGGATGATGGTTCACACGAGGTTGGATGATGGTTCACACGAGCGTTGGTAACATTTTCCCCCCCGTATGGCGATCGGAGTGAGTAAATACTGATTCGGTTAAACCAGCGCCTTCGTCTTCTGTGATGCGTACGTCCAAAACTGCAATCTTCGCAGCGGGACGATGGTATTCCCCACTTGATGTTCTCACAATGGCACTGCGCACCTGTCCATCTTTAGCTCGGATAGATTTTACTACTACTCCTTTTGGCCAGCAATATCTGGGAAGGCTGGGATCGACGATGATTACCACATCACCCTCATCGATAGGTTTGGCCTTCTCAAACCAGTTTGTTCGTCGCGTCAACGTTGGCAGTATTTCCAAGATCCATCTTCTCCAAAACATGTCTGCTAGCATCTGTGAATGACGCCATGATGATCTGACATACTGATCTGAGGTATCAAATACTCCCGGAGGTTTGCTTCCGCTTGATGAGCCGAGGAGGAAGTGGTTGGGTGTGAGGGCTTCTTGTTCAGCAGTCTCCAGCGATAGATACGTTAGCGGTCGGCTGTTAACAATGCTTTCCACTTCTATTAACAAGTTGCTTAGCTTCTCGTCCGTCAACTTAGTATTCGGAGTGATAATGTTGTACAATACTGTCTTAATAGAACGGACCATTCGTTCCCAAGCACCTCCCATATGTGGACTTGCCGGTGGTATGAACTCCCATCTAGTATGTGGTGTTGTAAACTCAGCTTGGATTCCGTTAAAATTGATTCGGTCATGGGCTTCTCGCAGTTCTTTTTCTGCTGCTTTCAAGTTGGTCCCGTTGTCACTATAAAATTGCAGTGGACAACCCCGCCGAGCTATGAAATTTCTGATAACCATAACGCAGGAATTCATTGTCAAACTGTGGGCCACTTCGATATGGACTGCGCGACAAGTCAGGCATGTAAATACCGTTCCGTATCGTCTCTCTGTTCGTCTGCCAATTGTTACCAGAAATGGTCCAAAGAAATCAACACCGACGTATGAAAATGGTCTGGTGTATGGAGAAAGCCGTGCTGCCGGTAGAGATCCCATTTCTGGAGGCTTTGGAATTGCTCTTCGTATTTTGCACATTTGACAATTGCTACGCACGGTTCGGTAAAGAGTTCGCAGCCCTGATATGTGGAAAGCCTGAAAAATTTCATTTATGACCGTTTCATGATTTCCATGTTTTAACTTTCTATGATACCAGTCGACTATTAGTCTAGTTACATAGTGGGATTTTGGCATTATTATTGGATTCTTACAGGTATCGCTAATATTCATTTTCTCTAATCGTCCTCGCATTCTGATTATCATATTCTCATCTATAAATGGGGACATTCGACGAAGAGGGCTTGTCTTGGGCAAGGTGCAGTTAGGGCTATTTAATAAAAGGCGATTTTCTAAACTAAAGGTTTGGGTCTGAGCTAGGCGGTAGAGGACTTGGTGTCCCCAGAGCAACTCGTCTTTGGTCAGGTTAGGAATGTTATCATAATTTGTGTTGATTTGATCATGTTTTACAGATATTCCTGTTAGTTTCTTATGCCTTACGAGGTTAATAAATCTTTTGACATATGCCATGCAAGAAGCAATTCGCTCCCACTTCGAAAAGCGATTGACATCGACGATTGGCTTATAGAGTTGGACGGATAGATGTTGCTGAATTTCGGGATTTTGTTTGAATTCTTCATTGGGTTCCCTTGTATTATTTGGAGATTCATTTATTGGCCAATGGTTCGATGGTAGTCTTAGAAATGTTGGTCCAGTAAACCAGGAACTATTTGGATGGAATTCTGGCTGTTGATTCCACTTTGTGGCCAGATCTGCAACATTTTGTTTGGAGGGTACATAATTCCATTTTGCTATATTTGTTGATTCTTGGATTTCTCCCACGCGAAACATGACAAACTGTTTGTACGACCTTGGATCAGCGCGAAGCCATAGCAAGACCGTTTTGGAATCAGACCAGTAGTTTATTGTTTCCAATTTTAGATCATGTGCCCTTGCTATCGAATTTCCAAGGCGGGATCCAAGAACAGCTGCTAGAAGTTCCATACGAGGTATAGAAATTGGTCGGAGAGGAGCCACCTTAGCAGACCAACACTACTTCTATTCCAGTTTTTGACTCTATCCTGAAGTATGCCACTGCAGCGTAGGCCTTCTCGCTAGCATCCACGAAAATGTGTAGTTCTATTTTACTTGAGTTACTGTTAGCGAAAACGAAATAACATCTAGGCACCTGAACCTTTTCCACTTCTTGCAGTCTCGTCAACCATCTGTTCCAGGCGTCTGAAAATTCTTGCGGTATGATTTCATCCCATCCGATGCCCGTTCTCCAGATGTCTTGCAGCAACGTCTTCATATAAACTGTAAAGAAATTCAAAAATCCCAATGGGTCAAAGATTGACATCAGAAGCCTTAACAGTTGTCTCTTCGTAGGCATGTTCTCTCCCCTTAGAACCTCTCCGCTTGCTTTTGTATACTTAAGGTTGAATGTAAAGGAATCACTACTTGTCTGCCACCACATACCGAGAACCTTTTCAACTTCCACAACTTGTTCCACTGTTTTTCCGGCTTGACAAAAGTTATCTGCAGTGCCAGCTTCTCCTAAGGCATCAATGACTTCTTTTGAATTCGAAACCCAGTTTCGGATGTGAAAATTAGCATGTTTGTGGATTTCTCGAACTTCTTTTGCAAGGTTTATGGCTTCCTCCACGGAGTTAACGCTGTCCAGCATGTCGTCAACATAGTGCCTTTGAATAATTGACTTCACCGCCCTCGGATATTGTTGGCTATATTCCTTTGCGTTAGCGTTCTTTACATACTGAGCAATTGACGGTGAACAGCTTGCTCCGAAGCTCATAACTCTTAGGATGTACACATCTGGTTGACGATTTGTTTCTCCATTCCGCCAAAGGAATCGTTGGGATTGTTGGTCTTCTTCATCAATGGCTAATCGGTGGAACATTTCACAAATATCTCCACAAACTGCCACCTTTCCTAAAGTTGAAAAGAACATCTGCCAACGAAGTCAATAGATCAGGGCCCTTGTCAAGACATCCGTTTAAGGAAACACCATTGCATTCCGCTGCAGCGTCCCATACCACTCTTATCTTCTTTGGTTTGTTCGGATTCTTGACGGCAAAAATCGGTAGGTTCCACTTACGCTTATAATCGATAGCCAATTCACAACTTTGAAGTTTACGTATGTAACCCTTCGCTTCCATATTAACAATATGGCTATCTACTTGTTTGCCTAGCTCTGGATCCTTCTGAAGCTTCCTTTCAAAGCAGCACAGCCTTCGAAATGCCATAGCTTCGTTGTTTGGCAGCCTTGTATTTTTGCTTTTCCAAAGAAGTTTTGCTATGAAACGATCACCGTCTCGCTTGACACTATTTTCCAAGAGTAAGTTTGTAGCTGTACTTATTGCCTGTCCGTGCACCTGTTCTATACCTTCACTCTCGATTTTCATGTTTTCTACCATCAACTTTTCTAAGGCGACCTCATGATTACACTCGCATACATGTACGTTGACACTCTGAACTGTTGAATTTTTATTCGTACTCTGACCAAGCTCTCCATATATCGTCCACCCAAGTCGAGTTTTTGTAGCAGCCGGCTCATTTGCCTTTCCCTCCCGAAAGCTTAAAGGCATTGCCAAACTCCTGTTGTTTAAGCCGATGATGACTCTTGGTACAATGTTTCGGTAAGACTTCACAGGAAGCCCCTTCAGATGCTTATATTCCTCCGTGACCTCATCCATGCTCAAAGTCTGAGGCGGCAAATCGAGTTTATTCACAGTTCGTACATTTCGAAGCGAGTATCGATGGGTGTTTTTATCTTTGGGAGCAACTTGCAGATCCAAATGTTGAGAATCTTTCTCAACTCGAATAGTCCCATCTGTCCACCTGAGACACAATTCTGATCTTGCGCCCTGAACTCCGATAGCCTGAAGAATTCCTGTTTCAATTAGAGTCGGACCTGATCCATCATCTAAGAAAGCATAAACGTCTATTGAAGAGTCTTTCCCGAAAATTGTAATTGGCACAATTCTATACAGCACTTTAGATGTTTCTATGTCGTGTGCGGCTACGAGTGCAGCTCTATTACGTTCCGCGTTTGGTTTGTGAAGCAACGTATGATGTTTAGCGTGGCACCCATCAATCTGGCATTCCTTACGCTCGCGACAAAATCTGGCATCATGTCGCTTTAGACAGGAGCGACAAAGTTTCTTTTCATTTATTACATTCCACCTCTCGTTGTAGTTCATTCCCATAAATAGGTTGCATTTGGAAATATTATGCATACCATCGCATACAATGCACTTTACATGCGGTGTTGAACTAAAACTTGAGGCGGCGCTATCTCCATGAAACCCAACACGCTGTACCCTACGCCTTTCACAATCAACATTGCTCGTGCTCGAAATTGGAATTGATAAAACTCTACTTGCTGCTTGAGCAATTTTGAAAAGCCAATCGCTTAAAGTTTTTAAATTTAAATCAAACATATTTTCTGTATAAAGAGCCCACTCAATTCGCTTTTGTGCTGGAAGCTTTTCGATTAGATCTTGCATCAGTGAAGGATTGTTCATATGTGAACTCAAACCAGAAGCCTCTATCGTTGCAACTATACCCTTGACCTCGAGCGAAAAATGTATGAGCGTTTCAATTTTATTTGGATTTACCGGCGGCGCAGCACGTACCTTTGTCACAAGAATGTTTAAAATATGCTCTGGACGGCCAAACACCATCTTCAGAGTCGAAATAATTTCAGGTACCAACGCAGGTAGTGTTAGACTGTGACTTACATAATCTAGTGCTTTTCCTTTTAAGGACCGCTGCAGCCGAAGAAGATTCTCTTCATTTGTAAGTCCACATAACCTGGTTGATGTTTCAAAGCTGCTATAGAATAGAGGCCACTCTTCTGGCCGGCCATTGAAAGGTGGAAGTTCCTTTGAAACAACTTGACGAGCATAAACCTTCTCATGGATAGGAACGAAAGTGGACATGGGTGTAACTAAGTCAACACCTTGCTGCAGCATATTTTGCTCGACGCCTTGTTCTTTGCTTAGCTCTTCCCTATTATCCACCCTACCGCCTATGCCTAAACCCGCACCTAAGCCATCCTCTGCCTGCCCTACTACACTGCCCTGCATTAACCTAACTTCGGATTCGCTTTTGAGTGAAAGTATTTGAAACTTTTTCTTTAAATACCTAAGTTGAATTTCCCTCTCTTCTTCTAGAAGCATCAGCTCTAATTTCAGGGAACTCTGTGCCTTTGAAGTCCCACTCATACCAGTAACTTGTTCTGTACCTACCTCATGGGTTGCTGTTGTCGCGTTTGTGTTCTTATTCTTTTCGCCCTCCGCATAATATTCCTTTTGCTTTGCGACGCAGCCCTCACACATCCAATCCCTGCTGCCCACCGTTTCGTTGACTCCAACGCAGTTGAAGTGGTACCAGTAGTCACATGCATCGCACTGTACCATGGTTTCGTTATCCTTCTCGTTGCACAGGGTGCAGCTCCTTCCAGAGAGCTGTTTGTTCTGCTCATTTTGAGCACCTTTTCTGGTTTGCGCCATCGTAATTACTGGAGTTATAATACTCTTGAATTAAATTGGTTATAAGTAAGCCAAAGTTGGCGTCCACTTGTAGCGCCACAAGATTTTTTAAAGAAATGTCGCCGACTTCCCTTGGCGACTGAAAAAAGGTGGCTTCCCAAGCTTTATAAGAATCCCTCTTGTAAAACAATTCTGTTTTTCAGGTTCGGTAAAAAACTTTAAAAAACTTTATTCAAGAAAATAGATAATTATTGGTACAATTCAGTTTGTTTTAATTCATATACTTACTCTTGGTCTGCCGTGGCTGCTGCTCGTGGTTTCTTTTCTATTAAGCGTGTGATGTGAAGTTAAAAAATGGCTTCTTAAAAATGTTGCACATTCTAGAACAATGAGTGCGTTCAACGCCAGTTAGAACGAGCAACATACGGAGACCAAGAGCAAGTTCACACGAGGTTGGATGATGGTTCACACGAGGTTGGATGATGGTTCACACGAGGTTGGATGATGGTTCACACGAGGTTGGATGATGGTTCACACGAGCGTTGGTGACAATTGGTATTCAATCAATGAAACGGTCATTACTGATGAAGTTACTCCACCAAGTGAAGCATTCATAAGAATTGGTTTGAATGATTTGCTAACTTAAATGTCGAAGGTACAAATGGTGAAACAACAAATGTATGCATTTGTATTCAAAATCACTATAC
This sequence comes from Eupeodes luniger, assembly GCA_951509635.1. Classification (NCBI taxonomy): domain Eukaryota; kingdom Metazoa; phylum Arthropoda; class Insecta; order Diptera; family Syrphidae; genus Eupeodes; species Eupeodes luniger. The sequence goes on from OX608074.1 coordinate 89,463,001, forward strand.
ACTTGGGAATGTGCGGGTCAGGTCAAAATGAAGTTCAGTATTAGTCTCCAGTTGTTGTTGCTTCCGTTAGCATTAATAATTAGAAATGATTGTATCCCTATTGAAATTTGAAAGGGTTTGAACAGAGTTGACATGAATAACACCAAACTTTAATAAAATTCTAATTTATAGCTTTAAAAATGTACATCAGAAAGATTAGAACTACCAAAGATTAATAAACAATAGAAATTCAAGTTTTTTTTATAAATTAGTGAAACTCTAAAACAGTTGAATATAAACACTTTGGTAAAATATTATGAGGAGCTATGAGTTTATCTTAAAAATAATTTAAAAAAACGCTTTTTTAAGCTAAAAATTCGTATGTATAAAACCAATAAAAGAACTCTTAAGAAAGTTGGAAGTATTCCCGCTGATTTAACATTTTATTTATTTTCACAAAATGCATGCTTTAAAAAAATACCTTCCCTACTTAAACCGGAGAAGGAGGTGAGAAAAGCTTGTAATATAAACATCCAAGAGATCTTTTAACAGTATTATGTATCCAATAAGTCTTATTAAGTTTTCTAGCTAGAACATATTTTTGGTAACTTAATATTTTTCCATATCAAAAATGCAGAACTACATTTTATGCTCCATTGTAGCCAATAATTTGACTGGGATATTGTAAAAATTAATTGATTTCACAGATGATATGTAATTCAAAAAACAGGTTGGGATGCGACCCACACTGATAACTTCCCATCCTGTCTGTCGATTTGTCTTGCTTAAAAGGTTTGCAGGTTTTCGTGTTTTGTTAAATAAGTTATCAGTTAAATTATTCTAAAAAAATTAAAAATCAGCAACAACATTTTGCATATAGTCAAATAGTTTGAGATTCTTAGTCGAAAACCAATTTTTACCAATTTTAGTAGCATTTCTTAAAAGTTTTGATTTCTTAAATAAACAAATACAAAAAATGAAATGAATTTGAAGTCAATACCTTCTATTTTTCACGAGATATCTAGAACCGAACATCTTTTTTTACCAAATTTGTGTAGGTACCTACTATTTTTTGTAGATTTTATTTTTTTATGAAAAAACTGACTGTTGGATTTTAATAAAAGTTTACGGAATGTCGAAAATTTTATTTTCTGTGAGTAAAATTAGTTAATTTTTGAAAAGATAATTGAGTCGAAAATTAATTTTTACGAACTTTTAGTAATGATTTTTTAAGGTATTTATTTTTTGCTAAAAAACTGTCAGTTTGATTTTTCTCAAAATTTTATCGAATATTCAAAACTATATTTTCATGAGGTAAAATTAGTTTAAAGCCAATATCTCAAAGTTTTGAAAAGATATTTAAGTCGAAAATCAATTTTTACCAACTTTTATTAATTTTTTTTTAAGTTTTTAATTTTTTGTAAAAAAAACTGTCAATTCGATTTTTCTCAAAATGTTACTGAATGATGAAAACAATATTTTTAAAAAAATAAAATTAGTTTAAGGACAATGTCTCAAATTTTTGAAAAGTTTTTGAGTCGAAAACCAATTTTTACTAATTTTTTGTTTAAGGTTTTTATTTTTGGTAAAAGAACTATGGATTCGATTTTTCTCAAAATTTTACCGAATGTTGAAGACAATATTTCTTATAAGACAAAATAAGCCGGAAGCCATAAACTCAAATTTTCGAAAAGGCATTTAAGTCGAAATTCAATTTTTACCAACTTTGAGTGATGTTTTTTTAGGTTTTTATTTTTTATAAAAAAAACTGTCCATTCGATTTTTCTCAAAATTTTACCAGATGTTGAAAACGCTATTCTTCGTTATATAAAATTGTTTTGGAGATGAAATCATTTTGTATTCGGACGGTGACAAATATTTTTTTTCAGTTTTTTGGATTTATAAAAAAAAACCGTAAATTGGATTTTTTTCCAAAAATATACTAGTTTAGTTTCACGTTACAATATATAATATTAAATTTAAATAAGTTAACCAAAATGTTCACCTTTTTTTAAATTGTCCTTTCTGCATCTTTCTGCATTATTATCTGTATAACAAAATTTATTTGAAGTCGATATCTCTACTGGTTCTTGAGCTATAGACGACGAAACAAACGTCGCGAACATACGTACACACGCACACACAGACATTTTTCTAAAAGTCTTTTATTTCGACTCTAGGGTCTTGAAACGTCGAGAAATGTCAGAATTTTCAATTTGACAAATCGGACCTATTAAAATAACTTCATACAGGAAGTTAATAATTTTTCCAAAGTGAGGCTATTTTAGAATTGAAATTGCATAGCTGTTCCCAAAAACTCTAGTTTTTTACATCTCAAGTTAGTTGAACGCTATGAAACCTAGACTAAATTTGATACTTTCCTTTTAATCCCTTAACAATTTGTTATTCCATTATTTTATTAGTGAAAAAGAATATTACAGCTGGTAATTCAAAGACATGCTTTTATACAAGATTTAGCAACGTGCGTAACGTCGTTCGATGGTGTTTGTGTAAATTCTGTACATTCTTCTAAAAATAATAAATTTAATAGACAAATATATTACAAAACCAAAAATAAATTTTCAATGTAATTCTTATTCGAAACCACTTACCGAATTCTTATTTGAATTCCAAATTTCAAGAAGGTCAACAATATTATTTTTTTTAAGACCTTCTACCAGGAACAAATCTTACTTATAATTATTTTATTATTATTTCCTTTTCAGAATAAATATTCAGATGACATAATACAAAAGCTAAACAGAAAAACAACCACTTAAAATTACCACACTCTGCCGTGTCGCGTTGTAATAATTTCACAAAGTGAACAAAATTACCAGACAAATTCAATTAACACCACCGCCACGTTGGAAGGAAAGAAGAAAATCCTCTCAGCTGTGAATACTTTTTTCACTTCTTCTTCATCATTTGCCAAGGAAGTCCGTCAATTAATGGTAAGTCCTTCTCCATATATAAGATACTCGTAGTACCTACACAACAAAATCACCTTAAATAATTTGTATGAATCTTGTAATACTTTCCAAGCAATCATTTTGTGCTTTTTCTCATCCATCAGACAAGAAGCACAAACGTCACTCCATCACCAGCATTACCAGCATCACCCACAACATCAGAACCATCCGATGTATATCCAAAGTGTCCAGTGGAGAAACTTCAACATGAAACATCCCCATCGGCATCGCCAGCGCCAGCGCCACCATCACCCACAGAGTCGTCCGCATCCGGACAAGCTACATCAGCAAAGTGTGAGGCAAGGAGGCCTTCGACACCATACCGTTCTCCTAAGTCTGTAGTTCTCGACAACGACGATGATGAGGACAACGATGACTATGGAAATGGAAAGCCCTGTTGTAGTCATAGTTTACATAAAGACACAAATAAACATGAGGGCCAACCAGACAAGCAACAGGAACCCAATGGTGATGATGATAAAATGGGGGCCAGCAACTACGATGACTCCAATAACGACAACAAGAAAGAAGCAGGTGACGAAGAAGATGAATGCCAATGCGAGGAAGATGACTGCCCTCACTATCAACAAACTGACGATGAGGAACCTGAAACGGATCTCGACAAAGATGTTCCATTTACCTATTGCCCAGATTGCCATCACTTCGATGATAAGGATATGGGAAGGATACCCACAGCATCAGTTGAAGAAACTGCAAACTGTACCGATTCCCCAAATCAGCCGCCTGGTAGTGCGACACCAACCACTGATGAAATGTTCTTTAGCAGCAAGATGTCACGTAAAAAATCGAAGAAGCTCATTGAAGGAGAAGAGGAACCTGCATCATGTAGTGCCAGTGGTAGGCCATATTTATCGAGAGCCAGAATGAGAGGTTAGTGTATGGGAGTTCAGTAAATAATAATGTACCAACAACAGGGGGTTTTGAATTTATGTTAATTGTTAATCGTTATTTATAAAATTAGTGTAGAGAACGAGTGTTGTGTGTTTTTAAATGAAAATTGAAGGAGGCCTATAATTTTATGTCCATAGATTCTTCTGAGAGGGAACGCGTGAAATATTTTCTATTTTGCTAAGGATGTAAATAATATAGAGAAAGAGAGCATTTAAAATTTAGAATTACTTAAAATTCATTATTACACATTACTTTTGCTGAAAAGTATGCGGAAGAAATTTTAACGAAAATTGATTAACTAAATGATTGCGTATACGCCTGAGTGTACAAATTTTGTTTATAATCGTCTTAAGACAAAATTATCATACTTTTATGTTAAAAAAAGGCTCATCACCTTTTGAAACTGTGGAAAATAAAGAGCATGTTAAACGTTCTAGCAGGGAAAGAGGGATGAGAATTGTACCCTTCTTTTTTCTAATGAACTAACAGTGGTGAAGAGGTTAACTTATACCACTAAATAACTATTGCCTACGTGAAGTATTCAGACTGCTTAAAATCATATAAAAATAGCACCAGTTTTTAAGGATTATACTACTTACTTACTACTTACTTATCCGGCTCACAATCCATGAAGGGTCTCAGCCTGAGATACTGCAGTCTTCCATCGTGAACGATTCCTCGCATGCACTCTCCAGTCACCGAGACCAAGCGCTCTGGCATCCGTAGTCACTTGGTCCTTGTACCGTAGGTTCGGTCTTCCTTGTCGTCTTGAACCTGGGGGCTGGGATGAGAAGACTTTCTTGGCTGGAGCGTTGTCGTCCATTCGCTCGATGTGGCCGAGCCAATGTAGTCGTCTTTTCTTGGCCTTCTTGACTACATCCACATCTTGGTACAGCTCATACAGTTTTCGGTTGTATCTTCTTCTCCATTCGCCATCGTCGCATACGGGACCAAAAATCCGTCGAAGAATTTTTCTTTCGAAAGTGCCCAGTATCAATTCCCCTTTTTTACTTATCGTCCAGCACTCGGCGCCGTAGAGTAGGACTGGTAAAATCAAAGTTTTGTATAGCAGACACTTTGTCTTTCGAGTGAGGAGATTTGAACCCAGTTGTTTGGCCAAACCGAAGCAGCAGCGCGAGCGGGTTGCTAGGGTAATTCTTCTTCGGATCTCCACTAAGGTGTCGTTCGTGGGATTGATGTTTGTTCCAAGGTAGGTGAACTCCTTAACTACCTCGAAATTGCTGCTACCAACAGTGACGTTTTGTCCTAGGCGGTGGACAGATGTTGCTTTGTTTGTTGATAACATGTACTTTGTTTTGTCCTCATTCACTTCAAGACCAACTAGTTTCGCCTGCTCTTCAATCGCTGTGAAGGCCTCAAGCACAGCTCTCTTGGATCGACCGATTATGTCTATGTCGTCCGCATAGCCTAGGAGCTGGGTGGATTTGTTGAAGATAGTGCCCTCCGTGCTCACACTGCCTTACGCACTATCTGCTCCAGGACTATGTTGAAGAAATCACATGACAACGCATCTCCTTGTCTAAACCCTGCGCAAGTTTGGAATAACTCGGATGAGCTGTTACCCATTTGCACACTGCACTGCGTATTGTTCAGCGTCATGCGGCACAGCTGGATCAGTTTGTTTGGGATCCCGAATTCAGACATCGCTATCATAAGCTCTTGGCGGTGGATGCTATCATAAGCAGCTTTAAAGTAGATGAAAAGATGGTGGGTTTCGACTTGAAATTCGTTGGTCTTTTCCAGGATCTGTCTAAGTGTGAACATTAGGTCTGTCGTTGTTCTGCCTGGCCTAAAGCCAGGATTATACTTGCGACATATAGGAACTCTATGGCAAGTTTTTCATTCTTAAAAAAAAATTAACTCGAGATTTTAATCAAACATGACATTACGATTGAATTGATTGACTTCAAATTTAGAAATTAAGGTTTTCAAAATTCGAATTTTCTCAAAAACGAAACGATAGATTTTTTTAATTTTCTCTAAAAATTTGTTTCTTAATTTAGCTTCTTTCAATATAAAACAAATATTTTTGTATTGCTTCAAAAGGGTATTCCCCATAGAACCGTTATTCTGTTTTCAAGTTTTCTCAAGAACTAATTAACCGATTTCAATAATTTTCACCAGATCATATTCTGTGTTAATAATATTTGATGATCAAAAATGTCAATGTTTTTATTTTTAATTTTTAAAAAAATAGTAAGCATTTCTTACGAAATTCGAGATCTCGAGAATGGGTCATCATTTTTTTACAAAATTGAAATGTAAACCACTTATGTATGTATATTAACAAGTTGTTAATAACTGCATACTTAAAATATTTTTAAATATTCAAATTGAAAAATTGTAAATGTAGGGTTTTTAAATTAGCGCGGCAAGATTTTGGCGCCATTTTATTTTGATGACATCTGTCAAATCTTTTGTTTATTATTATTATTCAGCTGTGTATGCCAAATCTTTATGGCAAGTTACACGATTGAGCAGCACCTTCAAATGATAAGACTTTATTATCAAAATGAGTGTTCGTTAATGCCAACGTTCCGCGTTTTGCGCCCATTTTATGGTAGACGTGGTGGCCCTTCACAGTCGACTCTTCAACGTTTGGTGGCCAAATTTGAGACGCCCGGTTCAACTGTAAGTTCAAGGAACGCAAGATCGGCCGAGAACATCGGTTAGGGCTGCGGTCCGTGAAAGTGTAGAGAATAATCCGAGGCAGTCTATTCCTCGTCGTGCACAAGAACTCGGCATTTCGCAGACTTTAAGTTGGCGAATTTTGCGTCGGTACTTGGGCCTACACCCGTACAAGATCCAACTGACACAGGAGCTCAAAGTTCATGACCATAGACAACGCCGTTTGTTCGATGACTGGGCTTCAAATAGTTTGGAAGGGGATCACAATTTTGACCGAAAAATCAACTTTAGTGACGACAAAGAGAAATATTGACTTAAAGTCCTGTTATTAATATTTTGGTAAAGTTTTAGAAAAATCGACAGACGGGCACGAATGGGAAGTTATCAGTGTGGCTAGTTAATTAATATTGGGCAGGTTCAGACGACATAAGGGACTTGAAAGTAAAGCTGCCAAAAAATTTCCTTCCAATTAAGGCGACTTTATTGGAAAGTTGACTGGAAAGTTAGTCAAGAAAAATCTCCCTAACTATCAAGTCAAGTCAACTTATGTCAAAATGACAATTGATCATGTTTTTTAATTCAAATAAAAGCTGAACTTTATTACTCAATGATTTATTTATTTTCTGCACAGCTTCATTTAATGCTTTCTGTAAAAAGGTTCCTTGTAAATTTGTAAAAGAAATAAGTAATATTTCTTTAAAATACAAAATACAAATCATGATGGACTTGTAGATTGCCTGAGGAGTGTTTTGTAGAAAATAATGATTTTGGTAGTTTTTGTACTATGAACTTGAAGTAGAGGTTTGTGAAGTTAAGTTCTGAATTTTAAATTCATGACACTTGAAAAACTAACTAGTTGCCTTGTTCAAAATATACATTCAAAGAATGAAGTTGACTGCAAATGAAGTCCCATGTGTTGTCTGAACCTGCCCAATGTGACGTGAAACAATATAAGTATAATTTTGAAAGAAAATTCAACTAACGGTTTTTTTTTATAAGACATATAAAAGAAAAAACGGATTTGTCACCTCGAATATTTTACGAACAAAAAATGATGTGATCACCAGAATAATTTCATTCGATGACAAATAATGTTTTTGACATTTGGTAACAGTACTAAAAGTTGATAAATATTTATTTTAGCCTCGAATATCTTCGAAAAATCCAACTGTCAATTTTTCTTATAAAAAAATACAAAAAATTCTGAACGCTAAGGTATTCAAAATTATTTCATTCTTTACAAAATTATATTGTTGACGTAAGATAATGTTCTTAAAAAAATACAAAAAACAGGAAAAGCAAGAATGTTATTAAAACACAGCCAATTTAATACTTTTATTTAGATATTTTTTGGCAATCACTTTAAAATTTCACCATGGCAACAATGAATTTTGACGATAATAATCTTAATTGTTCAATCGAATGGAATTGAGTTGATTATGTTACCACAGACAGAAAGCTCGATGATGATTTATAGTCACTTATCACCTTAGCCGATTTCCACCCCAGATATTGAAATCAAACTTATTTTATTTGTTATCATATGTAAAATATAGTTGCTAACTATTTTTTACAAAACATGAAACCTACAAAAACATTAAAAAATGTATAAGAAATGGTTTATCGACTCAAGTAACAAAGAGAGATATTGACTTAAAGTGGTAAAGATAAGTTTGTTAAAGTTTTAGAAAAATCGACAGACGGGCACGGATGGGAAGTTATTAGTGTGGCTAATTAATTTAGGTTTTCTGACTACCAAATTAATCTTACCTCAAAACAACTGAGAACTGTCAAATCCGCTGTCATGTGTGTCACAAAAACAGTGTTGTGAAAAAATAAAACAAAAACCCTATTGATTAACTTTTTACACATCACCATTTATAATTTGTTACTATTCCTCTTTGTCCGTTCTTTTAACATCAGTACAATTTTACATAATAGAGTTCAGCGATTGAAATTGCAATTGGCAGAAAATTAAAGGAATCCCTTCCAATTTAGTTATGTACTTCGTATGAGATTACTTCCCTAACAATTTATTTCAATTTGAATACTAACTTGAAACTTTAAAAGCTTAATAAGAACATTCTGTCGAACAAACTATGTATGTACATTAAAACACCTTAAGCAAAATAAATAGATTTCTTAAAAGGATATCGACCAAATTCCAAAATCTCTATTTGCTTTGCTTCAAAAAATATATATATGAACATAGGTATCCGTATCCTTATACATTTTTTTTTTTTTTGTATTTCTCAATTTACCAACTTGATTTTCTCTTCTATTCTTTTTTTATTCAAATATCCTTTTTAGAATTCCGTGAGGCATTTCGTTTATTCGACAAAGATGGTGACGGATGCATAACTAAGGAGGAACTAGGTACGGTCATGAGATCCCTGGGACAGTTTGCAAGGATGGAAGAACTAAAGGAAATGCTGCAAGAAATCGATGTTGACGGTTGGTAAAATTATTATTTCATTTTATTATTTTACAGGCATACTACCTGTATAAATGTAGGTACATATATAATTTGTATCAATCGAATTGATACATAAATATATTGGAAGTAATACCATACATATTGTAGTTAGTGTATCAACTCAGCTATCCCTATCAGGTATGAATTACTGATTGAAAAACGTAACTCACACTCTCTCCAATAGCAAGGTAATTAAAAATAAATCTGCAATTTAATTTCAACCGGAAAAGGAAGACGATGACTATCAATATCAAACTAAGAGTAGAGTAAGAGAACTAAACTGAACTCAACTCAACTACTACGAGTAAAATTGGACATAATGAATGATGTTATTTCTCCGTTTACTTTGCAGTTTCTCTCCTTTCCTGGCCTGGCCTGGCAGGAAAGACTTAATTACTCCGCAAATCTCTGTAAAATAACATTTTAAGATTCTTGAAATTGAAATATTTGGGGAACATTTTAATTAGTTTCATAGATACGAGACTATAGAACTACTCGTTCAGGCCGAGCGCCAAGACCAAGACCAAGACCAAGACCAAAACAAGACCAGACTAGAAAGCAGTTGGTGGTGCTTTTAGTTATATCAGAGAAGGAGTGAATTTTGGCAGTTAGATCCTCTATTCTTAAGAACACTTGATGTGGTTTTATTAAATCTTATTCTGTTCTGTGCAATTAAATCATATAAACTCCCCTGCCTTATACTTGTAGCAGGATGCCAGCTGATATATCTCATGAAGTGGTTTTGGTTAGTTATGCCACGAAGACGCCACAATTAGGAGGTTGTGAGTTGAGGAGCTGTATTTGGTGTATATGGTGTACCGTAAACCCAATGAGATAGGAATATAGTGTATTTTAATTTGATTAATTGATTGTTATAGTTATAGTCTTTGTGTTGGTGCTGGTGTTTTGGTAGCACTGGTAGGACTCGAGACAAGAGGACATCAGTGAGATTGACATGATGGAGACAGTTGATGGGTAATGAGGCGGTTTGATTGGAAACAGGGGTTAAATTGATACCAGAGTGTTGATTGTGTTTGCATTTAATTTTGGTATTCATAAGGAAATTAAATCGTTTGTTTATAAAATTAAACGTAACCAATCGAATAATTTTATTTTAATTAAGAGTGTTCAATGAGAAATAAGATAATATAGATACATTTTTCATTTAAAACAAAGTAGGTAAGATACCATTGTATCTTTGACTGAATTTAGTAACTTTTGTTTATTTTCTATGATTTACAATTTTGAAAGGACATTCAAACACAACATACACAACACTAACGTTAAAAGAGTTCGTAATGAATTTAAACTGTTTTATAATGTATTTAAATTTACCCAATTAAAGCGCATGAGATTACAATATGCATCCAGGAAACTAATCAACTTTCAGTACTCGGTATGTGTATCATAGATCATTTCTTGTGGAATGATCACATATTCGATATTGCCAAAAATGCTGCTAGATGCTTAGGATTTCTCCGACTGTGCAAGAAATTGTTTACCTATTCTGATCTGGCTGTAATTTACAAAGCCTTCATTCGTCCAAAACTCGAAAACAACTCCCATATTTGGGCAGGTGCCCCTAAAACAAGTTTAAGTATTTTGGACAGGATCAAAAAAAGAGCTTTGAAAATGATGTTCGATAGAACTATAACCGAAACAATTACGTCACTCGAACACCGCCGCAATGTTTCATGTCTTTCGTTGTTCTACTGATATTTTTATAAACAGTGTTCTGTCGAATAGCTAGTTACATTCCCCCCACCCCTCAAACAATTCAGCCATAATACTCGTACTTCTGAGATGCTCATCAGTTTATCCTTGAGCTTAGTTTCGGACGTACTGTGAAGTATAGAGATTCTTTTTTTAATCGCACATCGAGAATGTGGAATGCTTTACCCAACTCTGTTTTTTCCCTATCATTTTAACATTCAAAACTTTAAGACCAATGTGCATCGGTATCTCCTCTTTAATCCTTCCCTATTTTCCTAAAGCTTGCACTGTGTTTAAACTTTAAACATGTTAAGGGTATTAATAACCCCTTGAGTGCCCGTCAACTATAAACAAAATTACCTTTTTCGAATATTATAATGTAATTTATAATTTCATAACACATCAATCAAGTCGAAAGAGGCATCGTTGTTCGTATAAGAGAATGATTTTTAAAATTGTAAGTCTTCTTTATCTATTTCACAAGTAATTATTACAAGTGAACGTGGATGAGCCATGAGTGACCTGTAATATAAAGAAAAACTTAATAATATTTTCAAGAGTGAAAATCCGTACTAATACTTTTGAAAGAAAAGTCGGTTTTAAAACATTATAAATATATTTGCTTGCTTTCACAAAAACCTTAAGTTAGTGATTTAGAATTTAGTCCCATAACTTAAAACGGTTTGAATATATTAGACTCCGAAGAAAAATTATTAAGAATCAAAAAATATATTTTTTACGTTTTTTGTTCAGTCAAGCTAAAAGAATGTAAAGGGTGTTTTTTTAGACGTGTGGTTTTCAATCTGACAATACTTTTTTTCGGAATTTGTCTTTTTGACAGCTCTTACTTGATTAATGCTCAGTTTGGTTTGGCATTTAATAATAAATAGACTTACTCCTAAACAACGATTACAAATCGTGCAAATCATGGTTTGAAATACGTATATACGTATGCTTGGGGTTATGTGAAGTCGTTTGTGTACGCAGACGATTGACGCCGTTTAAGAGAATATTCGAGTCATTGCTGACCCATTTGCTGAAAAAATTAGTCGAAAATTGGGTCTCTCGGCTGGAATTTTTTCGAGCCAACTTCCCCGAAAACATAATGGGAAACCCTTGAATTAACATGTGAGCAATGACCGGGTTCATGTCTAGAACGTTAGTAGACTTTGAATAGTACAACAAATTGATTGTGCTACCACAAAGTTGAAATTACATATATTTCACCCATTTCCTTATAATAAATTCAAATTCTTGATCATAATATTAAATTATATGCGTTTTATTTCTTAAAAAAACACCATTTTCTCTGAAACAATTTACCAGGACAAATAAGCAAAGTTTTTTTTGTTATCATCATCATCGACTCCACAACCGCGATCCCTTCCTGGCCTCATACAACAAGTATCTCCATTTATCCCGATCGCCAGCCAACGCCATCCAATTGCGCACCTTAAGGCTTTGGGCATCCTGGTCTCCAGCGCCAGCACAAGTATGGTATGCCATGCTGTCACCTACCATAAAATACGACAAAGAACTTTCCGAGCTCTTTCTCTTCACTCATACGAGCTAGGTTTTTAGCCCATGGGGGCTCTATCGAGCTTAATTTTTGTTACAATATCAGCTTCGAGGTTAATTGCATACAGTTCTTGATTGTAGCATCTCCGGAATCGTCGTCCTTGTTGTATTTTATTAATTTGAAGTTGCCATCCGCTTTATAGAAAACCCTTTTTTTAAATAGTTCCACAAAAAGATTTAAATATAAACCAAATGTATAAAAACCAGTATTAAATAAGTCAGAATTGAAAAATATTGATTACTAAAACTACGCTAAATAGGTTTTTAACCTTGAATTCATTTCCTCCTCCCCTCGACCAAATTTCACAATACTATTTAAACTTAGTAGATGTGTACTACACCTTCTGAATAAAAACTCTTTTACTTAAGAACTATTTCTCAAAACCCTCTACGGCTCCTTTAAATGACATTTTTTTTTCAAATAGTTAAAAGTACTCCTGGGTTAACATTTCACTTTAAGTCGAAAAATTGAAATCGATCAAACGATTACCCTTTTTACCAAATTCGATTTGAATTTTTGCAAAATCATGGGTTACGTGTTTTTAACCCTTTTATATCTGAAGCTAGTGCAAAGTTTTTGACCTTAAATACTTTTTGCCAAAGTTTTAACGTATTCTTAACAAAATTAAGTAAAAAGTATACATGAGACTATCTTTACAAAAAGTTGAAGACAATTTTTAGCAACTTGTGTTACATACAGTTTTGGTATAACCAAACACTTAAATACAAAAACCCAATATTAAAAGCTGTGTGGGAATAATCATAGCTAATTTCGGTTCTTTATCTACCCACAACTATAATTTGGGTCAAAAACTGCAACATTTTGACCTACATTATGCTGGGAAATTTTGAAAATAAAACTACTTCTATTTAAAGATTGTGTCACCAACAATAGAGTCTAAAATCGACATCACACAACAAACATTATACCCATCCTCAAAGAAAAACACCAAACAATGCCAGATAATTGTATGTCATTTAACACCATCACCAAACAAAAAACCACGGAAAACATTTGAGAAAAACAAGTTTCAGAAATCCTTTTTAAAGCATTTTCATGGTCTAGCCACCCGCATTGCCGGTCTACCACAAAATCTGTAATTACAATAGTCTTTTTGTATTTTTATACCATGGAGCCCCTTTGTCACAGCATCCTTTGAAGGCTGACACGATATAGTATCTAATGTTTAAAAAAACAAGATGACAAACAAAATGAAAAGAAAAGAAAAAAATGTTTTGAACTTTTATATCCACAAAAGAAAATTTATTGCCTTTTTTCCAGGCGATGGCAACGTTAGTTTCGACGAGTTTGTTGAAATTCTTTCGAAAATGGTAGATGAAGAAAAAGCTGGAATCAATCCATCGGAACAAGAAGAACGTGAACTCCGGGATGCATTTCGTATCTTTGACAAGCACAATCGAGGCTACATCACTGCATCCGACTTGAGGGCTGTCCTGCAGTGTTTGGGTGAAAACATGGGAGAGGATGAGAGTGAGTTGCCTTGTCGTGGCTCTGACCCTGGCCCCACTAATTTTGCTTTTCCTTTATTTACTCCTATCAAAAATAAATTGAACTTTTTCATGCAGTTGAAGATATGATTAAAGAAGTCGATGTGGACGGTGATGGACGTATTGACTTCTATGAATTTGTCCGTGCCCTTGGTGAGCCAGAGGAATCGCAGGACTGTGAAGATGATGACGAGAGCACTTCGCCATCACAAACGCCAAAATCAACCTTTTCATCTAACAGCCAGGAGTAGATAAATAAAAATTATAAAATTATAATAAATAAATCGAAATTCTCTCAGTGTAATAAAAATAATGTTTTGAAGCTAAAAAGATTTAAAAAAAAAATAAAAAAATAATAATATAGAAATGGAAATACACATCTCTGATACAAATCTATACTTTAGATAACATACATATTTCATGCTGTTCTTATAATAATTATGTAAATGTAAGTTTTGAAAATTCACAGCTTAATACATTCAAAATAAAACAAAACATAAATTAAATAGCAACATTCTTCACATTTAATAAATTATGCTTCAATAAATTTTTATCCCAAAAAATCGCATTGTAAATTTTAATCTCAATCGTATTAATAATATGCAAAACAAAATAAAATAACATAACCAACCACACTCTATTGTTAGTATCAAATTAAACATTTCATCAAATTTCTTAATATCAATCAAACAATTAATAAATCAAAGTAAAAAAAATAAAAACAACAACTTAAACATATCAACAAAAATTTGTAATATAAAATTACAAAATACAACTTTATTCTATGTATTAACTATATCTTTTTTAGTATCTTATATTAATTGTATAGTTAAAATTTATTTAAAAAAATTATTTCAATATTATAAGCTATGAGACATTGTGAAACTTAATATTATTAAAAAAAATAAAAACAAAAAATTAAATTAAAAACAAACCTAAAAAAACATTCAAAGCAATTTTTTTGAAAATAAAATTTTAAAAATAAAAAGCAATTCCGTTTAAACCGTGTTTTTGTACTTTATTTTTTAGAAAAACTACATCATGGATTGAAATCATTTTGATTTAAATGGATACTAATATAGAGTATGAATGTACTATTTGTAGTTTTTGCTTCAACTAATTGTTTAGGCGAAATTTTAGGAAAATCAGTTCATGTATTGAAAACAACACAAAAATTCAATTTTCGGGGAATGTTAGTCTAATTACTTTGAAAGAATTTCATCGTACCTATTCGCATATTATTCTAGTATATATGTATTTCTTTATGAGAAATATACACTAGAATAATAATGCCCCCAACCGCCTCTAGGCGGGGTAAAGCTTACAAGTGTTTACAGGTAACGGCAGTGTTACCGCTGGATATTTTTGAAAAGTGGCAAAAAAAGTGGCTCTCGTAAAAAAAAGGTGGCACAGGAAATTAATAATGAAGGAACACCATATTTATATGAAAATTGTCTTCAGAGAAAAAATATCACACCAAAATCATATTATTTGAAGAAAACACACAATTTAAACGAACATTTTTTTATGAATTATTGTAACGCAAACTTAAAAACTTAAAATTTTACACTTCATTTTATATTTTATATATATACATACATAATGTGTATAAAAATACTAGGTTACTAGGTATTCAATAGAACAGAAAAATAACATTTTACTGATGTTTCAAAAACAAAATTTTTTTAAAACTAGTTTCAGTAAATTGTCAATTACAATTGTAAGACCATAAAATAAATAAATAAGTAATACTTCATTAAAAGGTACAATAGTTAGGAATTCTTATCACATTTTATTTTTTTGTAATTGTTTCTCTATATTTTTTTATGAGGAGCTCAGGGCTCCACTCAGTAAGATCACAGTTACTTATTAAATTTAAAGAAGCCAACATATTTTCGCAAGTTTCAGTTCTTAGTCGGTTGGTGAGTTTATTTTTCATTAAAGTAAGCTTTGAAAATACTCTCTCAGCGCAGGCGCTGCTATGTGGCAAAATTAATATATTTGCAACGAATTCATACTATTTTTAATATTACCCACCTTAAACCAAAACATTTCAATACTTTCGATTTCGAAAATTGATTTGAAATCTGTGTGGAATGATTTTATTTCGAGAAGTTTATATTGTTCAATAACCTTTTCAGGATTATTGGTAAAATTATTAAAAGCTGAAACTAGTTGAAAATATGTGAACTCTTGTTTTGACTTAATAATTTTTGGATCTAAATGCCTTAAAATAGAAAGTTTTTCATCTTTAATGTCAAATCTTTTAAATATTTCGTCACAAAGTATTTTATAGTAGTTAAGAATAGTTTTTTTAACTTCAACAATTTCATTTTCTGTTAATTTTTCATTGATAACACAAGTTTCGGCTTCAGAGCCTATATAGACATTTGTAATTTGTTTTATCAAATTTTCATTTTTGTAATCTATTTCCAAAACATTTTTGCCATTGATTGTCACAGTTTTGTTGAATGTGTTTGTTATGTTGAACGAAAACGTCAGAACTTTGATGGTATTAGTAATTAGTATCGTATGCATGCATGGAAATGGAAAGGAACAAAAAACATAAAAACGCATGGAAAGGTGTGGTGAATTTCATGTTTCGGTTTAATTACATGGAATTCTAAAAAGGTGGCACAGATTAAAAGGTAGTGGCTCGGTAGCACAGGCTGAAAAAAGGTGGCTTTGTGCCACTAAAGTGGCACAACGGCTACGCTGGGTAACGGTATGATCTCTTGTTCAATTTGATAAGCTTTACCTATAGTTTTAATATTGTTCTATGCATTGCTGTTCGTTGCATAGCTGTAGTGCGTTTCGTTTGGAAGCTAGGTTGGTTTAAAGTGAAAAATACCCTCGCAAGCAGAAAATAAATATTTTTTTGCAAACACGATTTTCAAATATTAAATAAAATAGTAATTTTCGCCAAATAGAATTGGAAAAATAACAGGTAAGTAGATAAGTGTTTTTTATCGATTAGTAAAAAAAGTTTTTTGTTGTGTAATCAAGAATTCAAATTCATGTTGTGGAGAAAAAAAAATATGCAGCTGCATGTAAATGATGTAAATGAAGTCGTTTTTCGTGGAGTAAAAGAGCTGCCTCCTGAAGTAAAAGCTTTGAAAACACCATTTTATTTCTTTCATTACTTTGTGACAGATGAATTCATGCAATATCTAGTTGATGAAGTGAATTTGTATGCGTGCCAGCAGAAAATTGAAACCAGATTTGTTACCAATGTACAAGAGGTTCGACAGTTTATTGGAATCATGTTCTTAATGTCTATATATCGCTATCCAAATGTTCGTTCTTACTGGGGAATATATTCGTTGGAAGCAATCCGAACCACAATGTCACGAATAAGATTCGAACAAATTCGCCAGTTCTTGCATTTCAATGACAATTCGACTATGATCCCGAATGGCCAGCCTGGATACGACAAGTTGCATCGAGTTCGACACTAATAACCCATTTCAATGAACGCTTTGGGTCTGTTCCGATGCTTCATCGTCTATGTGTAGACGAACAGATGTGTGCTACGAAAATGGGTGGCAACCCTACACGGCAATATATGCCAGCCAAACCACATAAGTGGGGAACCAAGCTGTTTGTTTTATGTGATCATATGGGTTTTTCATATTCTTTTGAAAATTATTCTGCTGCAGGAGACAATGTGGTACCAGAAAATGCTCCAGACCTCGGAGCCTCGTCAAATGTCGTTGTTCGTTTCTTTAGCAAAATTCCAGACAACGTGAACCATATTGTATATTTTGATAATTTTTACACGTCGTTGGGTTTGCTGACGTATCTAAGAAGCCGTGGTATATATAGTTTGGGCACCGTGCGCTCAAATCGAGTGCCAAACATCAAATTGTCGAGCGATGCTGAGTTGACGAAGCGAAAAGTAGAGCGAGGGTCGTCCAACGTCATCACCAGTAGCACCACCCCGCAAGCCAAAGAAGTCTTATTTCCCTACCCCAGATGTTCGTTACGACAACGTGGGTCATTGGTGCGTATTTCATGACCGCAAGGGCAAAAAGACTTGTAAATTTCCGGAGTGTAAGTCAGAAACGCAGGCATATTGCACCAAATGCAAATTGAATCTCTGCAATTCAACCACAAAGTCGTGTTTTTTTTACTTTCATCAACGTTAAGATAATATCCAACTATACACACATTGTTCAGTAACTTTTCTTTTTTTCTTACTTTAATTTTCAGCTTAATTCAGTCAAAAAATTATTATTTTCATAACTTCACCTGTGTGTGTTTTTTTTCATGTAACAACCTAACCCCGCCTTGAGGCGGTGTTAATATTTTCACCTGTAAAAGGTAAAAACTTGATTTTTTTGAAAAACTAATTTCAGATTCGTTCTTATCGCATCCATATTTGTAAATACAGATTTTTTGAACCAAATCAAAAAATAAGGCATTAGAGGGTTAATTTGTAAATATAAATTCTTCACCCAGAATAAAAATAAATTCCGTATTTGTTTTATTAAAATTATTGACAAATTACCCAAACAAATTTTTTCTCAGAGTTCTCACTGCAAAATTGAGAAATGTAAGTTTAAATTCTAGTTTTAATTTAATAATACGATACGACACAAATTTAAATAAATTTACTCCCATAGCAGAAGTAGTTTCTAATATAAATCGAAGAAACCGTAACTCCCCTAAATTATTAAGCACTTCCTGTCTTGTAAACATTTAGAGGCTAAACAATTTTACCCTTTACCAATAAAGTAAGTTTGTCTTCCAAAAATTTAAATTAATCAAAAAAACTTTGATTTATTAATTTTTTTTTTCAAAAATTGTTAGAGCAATTTTTTTGAAATTATTTTTGTATATATAAAAATTTTCAATTTTAGTATAAAAATATTTTTAATACGCAGTTTCTTAGAGCTTATTAATACACGTTTTACAAGTTCGAAATTTTTTACGAATGCAAAACTCGCCATATATGTACATATAGTTCCTATATGTCGCAAGTAAAACTTTACATAAAACTTGTCAGGGGGCGTGGTATGTACCAACTTTTCATGTTTTTCTTATTATTTATAGGGAACACTTTTAGTTCTTGTATAATGACGAAATTTAGAAACGTGGAAAGGATCGATGCATATATGTATCTACAAAGGCATAGGCGCCGACTTTTTGCCTAAAAAAATACTCAAAATTATGTACATATGTGCATTTTTTCGTTCAGTGTATTTGTTTTTTTAAATTACTTTTATTTACGACTACAATGCATAATTTTCTACACTATTGGTGTCAAAACCTAATTGGTATCAAAATTCAAAAGCTCTTGGATTTTTGTATTAAAAAATAATTAAATTTGTTTTTATTTTCAAAAATTAAAAAAGGCAACAAGTTTAAACATCTCTGGTATAAAAAGAATCGTATAAAAGAAGATGTTTTATTTTAAACTGTCGAAACAAATGTAAATTACAGAATGGTATAATGTTTTACAGAATATAAGTTATTAGAAGTGGTAAGAGCGAATTCAGTAAAAATATTTATGTACTTAAATTTATTTTACTGACCATAAATTAAAAAAAACAACAACACCATTAAATAATTTTTGTAAATACATTAAATAGGCTGTAGTTTTTTGACAAAATTCTTTGAAGCGATGAATCTACGTACTAAATTCCATGGCGTTTCAAAATCCAGTACCATTTTAAAATCAATTATTGCCCCGTTATTATGAATGGAAAAATAATTGATCCCTTCGAGCTGCAGGGAAACCTAAATGGCCATTGGTTTCCTACTAAAATTAATTAGAGAAAATACCAAAACGCTACTCGAATCCTTTTGGCTTCAAATGGCGGAGAATCTGCACATTACAATGTTGCATGGGAAGTATGTAAAAGTGAACAAGCCTATAAGATCTTTAGAGGAATTCCGAAGGCGTATCGAGGTATGTAGCTGCTATGAAAATTTAAGGTCTTAATTTAAGAACAGCATTAAGATTACCATTTGTAAGGAAGTGCATATTGTGCCTCTAAGAATGGATGATTAGCAATTTGAACATTTGCTTTGAAAAATGATGTTGTTTTTGTATTAATGTATGGTCAGCAAAACTACTTTTTATAACAACCTGTGCCTTGGTTCATTAGATAAAGGTCCTTTTAACCAAAAAAACAACAAATTGTCTTATTTTTAGTCGCGGTATTCAAAAACAAAGAACACTGTAACGAAGTAAATTGTTTCAATTAATTCACTCTTTTCCAATTTCACCACTTATAACTTATTTACACGATATATTGTAGAGAATTATATTATTCTAAAATCTACATTTATTACGCCAATTTTTCCAAAAATTTGTCAGCAGTGATTCCATGAGATTTTCTGACACCAGAGATGCTCAAACCCACCACAAAAAATTGTTTTCAACACAAATACCCTCTAATTTAATTTGGCTATCAATTAACGATATAACAGTAGCAATCAATCTGAGTGCTCAAATTGGGCTGATTAAGGGATTCTTTCAAGTTTTCATTACAAGAATTGTAATCTTCAAATGGAACAAATCGTATCAATTAAATTTAAATGGTTATAATAAGACAGTAATTATGATAGTAAAAATTTCATTTGAAAACCATTTTATTAAAGTGAAAATAACAAGGTGCCCGTAGACATTAACGATTCAATCTTTGAATCAAAGCTTCGCTTATTAAACTTTTTATCTCCTCCAACCGAACCAAAAACAGCTCTCAGACAAACTTTCCCGAATCTCTTGGAATTTTATATGTAAGCAAGTTAGCCGGGATGTGTCCAGAATCACCGAGTGTTTTGATTGTCACACGTCCTGTTGGTCCAATTGACAACCAAGTTATTGAAGCATGATTTATGCTTAATCGCAACCAAGCTTCGGAAGGAAACTGCAAGGCTCTGCACACGAAATAACGAATAACATTACCGTGGCCAACAATCATTGTGTAAGAGTCGTGCTCCTGGTTTACATTGGCTCGATGAAAATACCTTCTAAATGCAGTTTCAATCCTGGCTCCGTCGCGAAAGAACTGCTACAAGAGGAAAAGTTCATTTAGTCGCTGAGGAATGTAAAATAAAAAGTGCAAAATCTACAGACCGATGATTCCGGCTTCCAATGTCCAACAGGTGGCTGGGGAGGAATTGGGGCACCTTCCCGCAGATATGGGCAGTTTTTCTTCTTCTTTGAATCGAAGTCGATTTCGTTGAGAATAAGATTTGCCGTCTCTTGCGCTCGGACCATTGTCGATGCTACAACAGTATCCCAGGGTAAATCGAGTTCTTTTAATCGTTTGCCAGTTAGTGTGGCCTGTGCTCGGCCTCTGGCAGTTAGATGATGGGTGTCATCTTCATCTCCTACATCTAAGTATTCCCCATGTCGCACTAAGATGATATGTCTGGTTGCTTTTGGTCGGCATGCCTCAATAGCTGCGTTGTAACGATTCTGTTCTTCAGCCGAATCATTTTTGGGTGGACGGACTAGACTTTTGGGATCACGGCAGTCCCAGTCTTTGTTCCAAATTGAACACGGATTAATGAGTTTGTGGTCAATGGTAGTCCAGGAATTATGAACCACGTTTTCCTTTTCGGAGATTTTGTGGTAGTAGTAGGTGGCAAGTCCTGCTCCTGCCCCAGCGGTAATTGCCGACAAGCGGTACAACCGAGTCCAAACTACCATTTTGAATATTTGTATGCCGTTGTGGTGGACGAATTTATTAAGAAGTTCTTAAAGAAAATATATTTATTCCAGAGCACTTGAGGCATTCAACCGACACCGGTGGGAATTTGGTTTTGTTGTTTCTCTAGTTTTTTGTTTCTTGATTTGAAAATTCGTTGACAAGTAGTGACAAGTTTAAGTTCCTTGCACAATGCATACATCTAAAGGTGGCATCATACTACAACCCTTCCGTTTAAATCGGTGAAACTTAAAAGGCCTGGTCAAACAGAACGCCGTTCGGGCGAGACGGAAAAATAAAAATGAGAAAAAGGGCCTCAACTTCACTGATGCGCATTTTGTTGCTGCTCGCTGTTTACGAAAAACTTAAATTCTTCACGAAAATTCCTAACTTTTGCTGTTTAAAGGGGACATTGTACCTAACTTTAAGGATTCGCTTTGCTCAATTATTTTTTGTAGCAGTAAATTACAAAGTCAAAGAAAAAAGGGTTGCCCTGATTTTTATAAAGCGCCCCAAACCGCGTTGTTTTCCGCACCACTCGGCCACAAAAATTTACTTTGTTTACCTCTAATGGTTGGTTTCCATGTAACTGCATTTGAATTCTTCAAAAAAAATGCGAATTCTACTTATAAAATGAATGTTTGTGTGATAAAGAGAAAAGACCAAACTGCAAGTGATAACCATTTCTGGATTAAAGAGTCAGAAGTCAAGATTATAGTGAAGACCAACATGTTTATCTTTAATATGTTAAAAGTGTAACAAAAACTTCACATTTCTTCTTTATTTTTTAATTTTGTTACATGTTAGATTTTGTATGTTTTGTTACATTTTTTCAATAATTTCGTTTAATTTCATTTAAATTATGAGGTTCATGCAATTAATTACAAATTCTAATTTGAATGAGATTTTACTATAAAAAGAAATAAAAGTACCTCTTAACTATCATTTTAGGACTATGGAAAAACCCTGTGTACCCAATAACAGCCACCTCTTTTAAGGAAACTTTTGTTGGTTTTCCAAAAATAATTTCCGATTTCCTTACTTTTTTAGCTTTTGCTCAGTTTTTATATTAACTTCATAACACTTTCGTAAAGGCTTGCAACAACACTTTACTTTCAAAAAGTTATAGTATTTTATAGGAAGTAAAAAAAGAGTTACAACTGGTGGATATTCTCCCACCCTCGGGTTTGGGCTTATATCTGCTTCCCTCTACTTTACTGCATTATGCAGATGTAGATACATGTAAATCCACTTTTACTTTGTCATTGATACGAGTTAATTAATTAGGCTGCTAATGAACATGGATTTCGCTCCGGAATTATATACTTTTCACCAAATATCATAGCATAGTTATCAAAATGTCTATGAATAAATGTATTAATTTTGTTAATTTTTTCTGTAAACATAATTTGACCCTGCGATATCACAAATTTTGATATTAAGTTTCAGAATCAAAATTTCTCATACAAATTTTTTCAAGTCATAACCTTTAACAAACTTAAACGGTATGTGGCGGATATTCCTTTTTATTTACATTAGTGAGATTTGCATTTATCTCTACATGTTTGAAAGAAAAATCTGAATATGTTTATTTATTTATTTATTTATTTATTTCGTCAATCAAGTTACAAAAACTTTATAAAGACTATCATATATACATAATTTAAACTAACGAATAAATAACATATTTACAAAGTATAAAAATAATAATATTATAATGAATTCAATATATCTCTTTTAATATTTATCCTACTTTTATTAAAATCAATGACAAGATCAAGATCATTCAAAGCAATACAAGAGCTAGTAATTGGATTATGTTTGGCGTAACTTGTACTATGATATGGAACATAAACGAGATTTCCATCTCTAGGTCGCAAAGTACGGGAAGGTGCATAAAGATAGTACATTGAAAGCAGCATCGAACAGTTAATATTTGAATTGAGGATATCAAAAGCGAAAAGAGCAGAATATAGTTTCCTTCTAAGTACTAGGGGCTTTAAATCAATAAAGGCACATCTGATCTCATAAGCCGGAAGATCTGCATTTCTAAATGTTTTCCGCAAAGCAAATTTAGTAAACCTTTTCTGAATTTTTTCAATACGAAGAATGCTTGTTTGAGTATATGGATTCCAAATAACACAACAATACTCTAGCACAGGTCTAACAATAGATAAAAACAGAGTCTTAAGTGTGTAAGGATCTTCAAAAGACTTTGAATTCCTCATTATGAAACCCAACATCGAATTTGCTCTGGAGATTACTTGGTCAATATGAAGCGAAGAATTCATTTTAGAATCAAAGATAACTCCAAGGTCCTTTTGACTCATTAATCTTTGAAGGTTTTGACCATCAAGTTTGTAATCGAAACAAATAGGATTGAGTAATCTTGCATAAGTTACAACACTACATTTATTATTATTGAAAAAGAATCCATTTAGATTACACCAGTGAACAATATTATCAAGATCATTTTGAATTTTACACGCATCTAGTGGAGATTTAATGCAACTAAAAATCTTGAGGTCATCTGCAAATAAGTACTTAGAATATGAAATAAAACTAGGCAAATCATTTATAAAAAGTTCCTAGTTTGCGCCGAGCCTAAGATCTACTCCCAAATGTAAATTTCTTTTTCTGAAAATTATAACTCCATGAACACACCCTTTGATAAATAAATGCGGCTGTCATTTATCTGTCATCCGTCAAAAAATTCAAAACTCACATGTGCTCGTGCTCCTAGCTCCTTCACATTTCAACTTCGCGTTGTCTTATGTTTTTACGCAAAATAAAAAGTTAGACATAAATTTAATAAAAGATGAAAGTTAAAAAGCCAAAAAACGTTGAACAACACGATGTTGAAAAAGATAAAAAAGAAGAAGATAAAATCGAAATTGCCGAAAAGCCAGTTAAAATTGTTGATGGATCAATTTTTAAATATTTCAATGATTTAACAAACGACAGTGAACACGTTCGAATAAATGCTGGAACACAATTATTGCAACAATTATCTAAATCACAGGATGAGGATAAAGTATATTAAATAATAATTATTACTTAAATGTAGGCCCAACTAAATAAATCATTTGTTTTGTTGTAAATTTCAGCGCAAAAAAGAGATTTCGTATTGTTTGAAACGACTGTGTCGTGGTGTTGGAGCATCCACGTCTGCTTCTCGGACAGGATTCTTTACAACACTAGTTGCATTTCTGCAAACTACAACCACCGATGATGTTAGCATAGAAGATGTCATTAAAACAGTGCAAAAGGAACTCAATGTTGGTACTTCAATATCGAACAAGGTATGTATACATAAAATTTAAGGTTGGGAATGATCAGAAGGTCTCTTTTAAAATTATTTGGCTGTACCACATTGCCCTTTATGTTGATTATGTTGAATTTTTCTTAGAGGTTTAACTAGACTGAAAAACTAGGAAGATATACAATTTTGACCAGAATACCTTAAGGTTTAATAACACTAGAGTTATGACTGAAATAAATTGAATTCAACGCATTTGATTTAGTTCATGGTATTAGCCAGAGAATTAAAATTGATTATTGAATTATTACAAAATATCTACAAACCTGACCTTGCTAGGGTCTCTATGATGTTAAATAAATAAATAAATTGGGTGGCGCAGTCCGTTGGGAACTAGGGCCTAGTGCTGTGTGCGAGTACTGTTGTCAGATATGGAGGGGACCTACAGTTTTAAGCCGAATCCGAACGGCTAGTTTGAGAAAGCACTTTTTCATGAAATTAATCTTGGAGAAATTGTCAATTCCTAGC
The DNA here is from genome assembly GCA_951509635.1 of Eupeodes luniger. Taxonomy (NCBI): domain Eukaryota; kingdom Metazoa; phylum Arthropoda; class Insecta; order Diptera; family Syrphidae; genus Eupeodes; species Eupeodes luniger. Next base: position 89,488,240 of record OX608074.1, read on the forward strand.
AAGAGGCAGTACCCTTGAAAAGACTTTAGGTGGCATAGGCAGGGATCGAACCCAAGACCTCTGGCATGACAGTCCAACGCACTTACCGTAATGTCACAAGTACTAGCTCTATGAAGTTATTGTTTATTATTTTGGAACTATTATTAAAGAGAAAAACAAAAATTTGGACAAACAGAATGCTCATCTTATCTATGTATGTTTCAAAAACAATCGGATTCCTATTATTTTTATAGTTAAAAAAAAAAAACTTTTTCAACAAAATTCCCTTTTCAAATACATAGAAGTCAACAAATATTTGTTTAGTTAAAATAAATTTTTTATGGGTTATGAAGATGCCAGGGTGAATTTTATAAAGAAATACAAAAAAAAAACACTTTCGGATGTAAGGGATTTCAAACCTTAAGGACTTTCTTAGACTTAAAAATAGGAAAGTTTTCAAACACACATTTTATAAACTTCTAGTTTAAGAAAAACAAACAAAAATGAAGAAAGATCTTAGCTAATTAAAACATATTCAGTCGTTTTTTTATTGAGTTCTTCTCACCTATTGTAGCATATTGATTGATAACTGATGATTATAAAGAAATTACCTTTTCTTTTGATAACATAAAGCCAAAAATAATAATGTACAAAATTATTTAAGTTCTTTCACCTACGTAAATAACCAAACTTTTATAATTATTGTAACGTAAACCATGAAAAGTTGGGGATATCTTGTTACTTAGATTACATAGGAAGTAATTGTTGAATAGAAAATGTTGGCTTATTTTTATTTTACTTAGATTGATTTATATATAGTATGATTAGTATATATAAACTTCGCATATAATCTGTGTAAATTACAAAGTACATTTAAACGCAAAAACAAAATTTTCAGTACTTTATATAAAATTTTATTTTTCAATGCGGATTTAAGCAACGTTTAAACTGTTTAGATGTCTTAAGCCGTTTTTGTTCAATCAATTTAGAACATTAACTGAGGTTTTTAAGATGGTGTTTAATACTTGCGATTTTTAGCTCTAGAGTTAATCAACTTAAAATTTTCATAACTCCCGAACAAATTTCAGTTAAGGAGCAAACTTCTGTTTGTTTATTTTGAAACAAATAATACCAAAACTTAGTTGTTATTTAAAACGAATGTAGCTTTGAGGCCCTCATTATAAAACATTTGTAGCGAACGTTATGGAAACTCTAGATGTTGTAATACTTAGAAAAGTCAAATTTTACACTCAAATAAAAGAAATTATCCTTTGCAAACTTTTGACCTTTGAAGTAATCATAAAAAGTCGGAAAATGAGTTGTTTCCAAAATATTTACTTTGAGTAGAACGTTCGATTGCCAGCATTGCTGTTGAAACGGGAAAATTAACTTAAACAAATTCTTGTGGATTCGTATGAGGCACACGGCAGAAGCCATGCTTTAATGATTTATGTATAAAAATAAAAAATGTTTGTATCATAATGAAGAAAAATAAAATCATCATCTATCTATCAAATTCTTGTGCGGAGCTCGTCCGCCACCCATAAAGACGATGAAGATACGAGCACGTACATATGGGGTCCTTGCAACTCCCACTAATCACTTCAATTTGTAATTAGTCTGTATTAACGTCTTGGGCGAAGTTAAACTGCAAATTGTCTACAATCCTTCAATCGATGAAATTAAACCCCGTGACCTTTTTGGACACAATATTTTACATTGATAAATACTTAACTTTGTCTTCAAAAGTATCCTAAGGATATTTTTAAATTTAAAAGTAGGCCAACTTAAGATTTTCAAACTAATAGTTAAGAAACAAATAAGTGAATAAAATAAATTTCCATTTGCGTTTTTATCAAATCTCAAGTTGATTAACTTGAGAGTTTAGCAATAGTAAAAGAAATCACTCGAAGTTGATCTTAACTTGAGGATTTTTATCTTCAACTTGTGAATTTATTCTTGTTCACCCAAATTTGATGCGTTCAACTTTCGATTTAAAGTTGATCAGCTCTAAATTTTAGATTTTCTCAACTGCCCTAAATAGTAGAAGAAAACTTGGGATTTTGTTTGAATTTTGATTATTCAATCTGGTTCTTGCATTTTTGCTCTTGACATCGGTTGTTATAAAATATACATAAATTATTAAAAAATACAAATGTTTCGTGTTAACTACATCTGGTAGGTTTGACCGCCATTTTCAAACAGCGACGATGAAGAAAATTTGCATCTCGAAAGACGATAATACAAATTGCTTCAACGTGTTGATCTTACCAAATAGGATTACCGCGACTTCATTTACTGTTTTTGTACTTCGAAGCGGACGACAATGATGGTACTCAAATTGATAAAAGACTTGTTGCCATTCGACGAGAGAAAATTCTGTACAATGCGGAATAATTACAGTGAATTGATTTATGTAGCTTTATGTGATTGTAATTTTGTGTTAAGATCGCGAAAATTGCGGCCAATTACTCAATTATTTTTTCTCTATTTCATTTGATTTATCCGTTTGTATTTCACTTTTTTTAGTGATAAATAAAATGTTTTTCAAGTTTTTGAAACGTATCGAACAGCATTTATAAAAAATAATAGTATTCAAAAATGTGAAATAGAAAGTTTAGACTGACATTTAGGTGACATTTTTCTCAAATATCCCAGGGATATTGGGCAGGTTCAGGCGACGTATGGGACTTGAAAGTAACGCAAGTTTCTAGTATCTGATTGGCCAGCTACCAAAAATTTGCCTTTATTGGAAAGTTGACTCGAAAGTTACTCAAGAAAAATTTCTCTTACTATCAAGTCAAGTCAACTTATGTCAGAATGACAATTGATCATGGCTTTTTCAATTAACTGAAAGGTGAAATTTATTACTTTACGATTTATTTATTGTCCGAACAATTCCATTTAATATTCTGTGTAAAAGGATTCCTCGTAAAATTGGAAAAGAAATAGGTAATATTTCTTTACAATACGAAATGCAAATTGTAAACTTGTAGTTTGCTTGAGGACTGTTTTGTAGACAATATTATTTTGGGTAGTTTTTGTACGATGAACTGAATGTAGAAGTTAGTGAAGTAAAGTTCAGAGTTCGAAATGTATGACATTTGGAAAACAAACTAGTTGACTTATGTCGATTTCCATTGAACCACATGAAATAGACGGCCCGTCGCTACTAAAAATCAATATTTTTTGGTTCCAATGGAAAGAAAAAACGTAGCAATATCTTTTTGTAAGTGTATTAGTGTAGCAGCTGTCAGAAGCATAATAAAATATTTACAAAATTTTTAATGGAATTTCTTTCATTCCTGGATAAAAATGCATAAGCTTGAACAATAGTCGAAGTCGTCCAATTGATAATTTTCAGGATATCTTCGTCCTCGGACGAAGACGAATCTAGGAGCAAATCCAGCATTCTGTAGTCCATGCCCTGAAAATGAAATAATTATGCTTCAACCATCTCAAGTATTCAATATTACATTTATAATTACCTGATCCTATAAGCACAACAATAATATTGCCAAGAAATTAATCAAATTTTGTATTGTTTTCACAGAAAATTAATTATTTATAATTACAACAGAACGAAGCCGAATTCTCTTCAATTATTTTTTCCACAAACAATAATTTCATTTGACTTTTGCAAAATTGTCAAGTTTTTAGTATGTGTTAAAATGAGTGTGAAAATCTGTGTAGATTCGTCTCAAAAGACGAGTTCAAAACGAATCAATTCGTCGGGAAAAAACATCAATACTTTTCCCATTGGAAAACGTTTAAGAAAAAAATATTGCCGGCCCGTCGACGGCACATCAATATTTTGGTTCAATGGAAAACCACATTAGTCACAATGTACGTTCAAGGAATGCAGTTGACTGCAAATGAAGTCCCTTATGTTGTCTGAACTTGCCTATTTTCAAACCTGACAGATGGCCTACTTTTGAATCAAACTTCTTAAGTGAGAGTTGAAATAGAAAACAAAAATGTGTAAATTTCCAGCAAGATGAGCAATAGTGAATCGCCCTAAGTTGTATATTAGCTGAATATGTGTCTTAAATGATATTGTTTATTATGCAAGCTAGCAATTCAGTTCGGAGTTCCTGCTTATGATTTCTCCAGAAACTAAAAAAAAAGAACTAAACTGTTCTCCACCTTTTAAGTATTTTTTTAAAGATTTTATCTAGGAGAATTCTACCTAGTGATCTAGAATCTTAAACCCTTTGTTAGAAGCTCTTTATCCTTTAACGGTTAGGTAAGTCGTATTGCAACGCCAGTCATTGGCCACAGTCCTTTGTTCTAAATTGCAAAAGAAACTTCTTCCTAAATTAACGAGTTTATATACATATGCCAAAAAACTCCAAATGTAAATGATTTGAGTAGACTAAAGCTTGCCAAGCCCGACCGGTTTGATACTTGTGAATTAAATCGGTTGACTAGTTTGTAGGTATGTAAATATCAGGATTATTGGAAAGAAAATTTAATTATAAGATTTCTAAATTGTTGAAAATTTATTAAGCCAACACAGCAAAATAGTCAAGGTTTGGAAATAAATGGCTCGTTCATTTATAAATTGTGCCGATTAATGATGATTGAAACTATGGAGAAATTCTTGAAATGAAATAAATTGGACCAAATTGATGGCAGGGCACTTAATTTATTCATTATGTTTCAATCAAAAATATTCAATGTTAAAGTTAATTTCATTTCACATTAATTTTCTTATAAATTTCCTCATGTATACCTAAACCTTTTTGTTTTCTTTGATTTTCACCTCGAAACAAAAACAGAAACACAAAGAAAATCCGCAACTACTTGCTGCACATTCAATGTTAACCTTGATTATGCAAATATAAATATTACTAGACCTTGATTATACACCACTATCCTTCCAAGTTAACTTTTTCGTGAACTTCTAAGTCTTTCAATAACTATGTAAATTTCGTCCTCGAAATCAAAGTACGGTATAATTCGATTTTGTAATAAAAATGTCACGGCAAAAAATATTCATATATTGTTTACTAGACTTTTTATTCAAATAATAATAAGAAGCATACCTATTTAGGGATTAAAAATATGCATAGGATACTTATTTTTGAAAAGGTATTAGAATTGTAACTAAAACTTGTATTTAAGTAGCTTTTAATTAATCAAATTATGTTGTTGAAATTGTTCTTTTTTTATTTTATTGGTATTGAATCAAATTTATTACATTTTTTGATTCACCAAGTTCTTGCAATCAAGTGCCCATAATATGATGTTTCTAACTATGTATATTTTGCTATAAATATATGTATCTTCTGATTTAAAGATTTTGGTACCTTTGAAGATCCTTCGAAAGCAATCACTTACGACTTTTTTTACCATTTCTCACCTAAAAATGTATATGCTAAAAAATCCTTATATTGCAAAAGAAAACAAGCTATTTATTCATAGTAAATATTTATTTATTAATCGAGTGAACGTGTTTTCAACAAAATAAAAATCAAACTCGCTTAAGCTTAGGCAAATTAGCAAATAATAACACTTTAACCAAATATTAAAATATAAAATATTATAAGTCAAACGTGATACCTTTAAAATGTGTTCTGCAAATGAATTATTATTTAAAAGGATCCTTTTTTTCACAAATTATATAAATACACGTACAATTTTTAATAAAATCTGTTTAATAACTATTCAATTATGGAACTTCCTTCGTGTCAGGTTTTCTATGCATCAAAAACCTTTTGAAGAACTTAACTTGTTTTAATTATTGAATATTTTGTTTTCCTCTATTTGAGTGCATTGTGTTATATCGATTCACACTTTATTCATAGCAAAGAAGAATGACACAAGGTTTGGATTTTGGTGCTTTGTACTTTGATTGACGATGATTTGATGAATATTTTGTATCTTTCTTTTTTTTTTTACTGTGTTGTACATTGTTGGTTGTTGAATTCCATCGAAAATGTGCAGTCGTATTTTGAACTATCTTCCTAATGACGTACATGGGTGTTTTGGGGAATTTTGTTTTTTGTCTACTATCTAAATGGAATGAAATAAACGGTCAGTTGATGTTGATCTTCTCCAACAATAGCAGCATCTATGTCGGTGATAGCAACTGCAGGTACAGCAGGAATGGCTGCAGTACTTGTATTTGTGGTAGCAAATGTGGATGTCATGTATGCAGTTGTAATGGCTAGAGCAAGATGTTAGAACGCAGTGATGTGGCATTTTCTTTAAAATACAAAGAATTTAAATGATATCTTCGAAACTTCACTTAATTAACTTACATTTACTTTTTTTTGGTTTGGTTTTGATTCTAAGAATTTAGTTGGAAAATTTGTAGCTTTATCCTGACCACACTTTACTTGGTTAAGGGTAGGCAGTTCAGCTCTTCAATGATTCACGCACCTTCGACAACTGAAATAAAAATGTGACACAGTTTGATTTTTTCGGGGAAGGAAAAAACAAAAGTCCTATTTCCACATATCTCTTAGTGTGTCAGCGTTGAATTGAGCTTTTTGGGAAATAACAATCTTCCTAGCAGCTTCGTCGTCGTCGTCGTCGAGGAAACCTATGAAAATATCGATATAACTTATTGAAACTTGATCTATTTTTGCTATCAACTGAGTAGTTTTATAAACATGCTAAATCGATAGGAATGTTGTTGAATAAACAAACAAACAGTAAACTCTTTCCGTGTCTGCTTTGCTTGCATATCTAAGTAAAAGACCACTTGTGATAAACACGAGATTCCTATTCGAAAACATGTAGGGAGGGCGGCAAGACCATACATAAGTGACGTGAAAGATGGGACAAACTAGCTTGTTTTTTTTTGGGGAGAGGGTAGTTTTGATTTTCATGAATAAATATACATAAATACAAATTGGCGAATATAAAAATGAAAATGAAAAAAAATAAGTATGTTAATGAGGAAGTGATTAGAAAGTTAGGATTAGTTTATATTTGAGGTCAATGCCATTTATGTGGAGGTATTCACTCGTACCAGTCTCAACTGAATACTTGTAGTGTGTTATTGCAAGACTAAAGGAGGATTATTTAGTCTTATTTTTTTTTTTGTCTAGGTCGTCAAGGAAAAGGTAGTATGGAGTTATGAAAGTGGTCAGGATTAATAAATTGTTTATTCAAACAAACTTGACGACATTCTTACGATGGAACTTATTGAGGGCCTCCAACAAGGCTTATTGATTTTATTGAAATTATTATACTCAATGTCTTTGTTTGTTTTATTACTGTTTTTAAGCAATCAAAAATTAAATTATTAATGTTGTGTTTTTATAGATAAATAAGCCTAAAAAAAATCTGTCTTATCACATTAATCGTCGCGTAGATCATAAAGGAATTGTACCACGAATGCAAAAAAAAGTGACAGCACATTTCTTAGCTCAAGTTTAAAATTCTGTGGCAGTACTTAAGTTACAATTGGAGCTATGTTACTTCTTTTTGCCATTTGTAGTACAAATTTTCTCCGATCAGTCCTGTGATAAGACCGAATAAGTAACGAAAGATTGTTTTTTTTCCCCGTAGTAAATGTGATTTAAGAGGTCAATTGCATTCCTCGCTTAAATAAATATACATGTAACAGAAGGCAAACCAGAAATGCACATAATTTTACCCTTGAGGTTGAAATGTACCGTGCTTATGATAAAGAAGGAAAAATCTTCTAAGTGTACATTTATTTGGTTTTAAGCTTTAATAACTTAAACTGTCGTTAACAATATTAACCGTCCAAAAATTTGATCACTTTTCATTTCGAAAAATAAGACAAGGGTATAGAACTTAGATTGAGCCAAGCATGTACACATCTTAATGCTTTATACGTGATCATGAGTGTTAAGAAAGGGACCTACAATTTTATGTCAAAATTGAACGACTAATTTGAGACATAGATTTTCACGACATGAATAACTTTTGGAGGAGACAAGAGGTATTGTTTATGACAAATATATTTTTTGTGCTATAATTTGGAACTGAATCTAGATCTCTGGCGTTAAAGTCATTAGCACTTACGAGCACGTCACTGGCAATACGAACATACTTTTAGGTTAATCAAAATTGACGTTTATTAGCTCAGACAAAGGGCAGGTTCAGGCAACATAAGGGACTTTATTTGCAGTCAACTTCATTCTTTGAACGTACATTTTGACCAAGGCAACTAGTTACTTTTTCAAGTGTCATGAATTTTAAATTCAGAACTTTACTTCACAAACCTCTACTTTAAGTTCGTAGTACAAAAAGCACCAACAAATTATTGTCTACAAAACACCCCTCAGGCAAGCTACAAGTCCACCACGATTTGTATTTTGTATTGTAAAGAAATATTAGTTATTTATTTTCCAAATTGACAAGAAACCATTCTACAGAAAGCATTAAATGAAGTTGTGCAGAAAATAAATAAATCATAGATAAATAAAGTTCAGTTTTCGGTTGAATGAAAAAAACATGATCAACTGTCATTTTGATAGAAGTAGACTTGACTTAATAGTAACGTCGTTTTCAATTGGCAATCTGAAAGTGAAAAAAAGCATTCTGAAAGCGTTCAATTGGGCAAAAGTGACAGTTCTGATTCTGAAAAGAAGAGAATTTCCCTTCTGGTTTTAAAAACAGAATCAGAAGCAGAATCACTCACACATTCATAAATTTTAAATGCCACTTCCTCCATGTTTGCAGCACAAAAACAAAATGAAATTTAGCGCGAATACACATATATGTGACACATGTCATACTCAACCAATACATTCTCACCAAACTTCAGATTCTTCGGAATAAAAAAAACTGTTCAATTGGGATTCCGAATCGAAGAACAATTCCAGATTGCCAATTGAAAACGACGTAAGGGAGATTTTTCTTGGCTAACTTTCCAGTCAACTTTCCATTCAAGTTGCCTTAATTGGAAGGTAATTTTTTGGCAGCTGGCCAATCATATACTAGAAACTTGCCTAACTTTCAAGTCCCTTATGTCGTTTGAACCTGTCCAAAGCCTCTTGCAGCTGAATTGAAAATAATATCAATGGAAAACATCATTGTTTTTTGGAGGAGAAAGAATTGATTTAGTTCTTCGTAAAGCAGTTGCCTCTTGTTAAATCAATCAGCTTTAACTTTTAAACAATTATACAAACAATTGATTTCAATGCATTTCTTAAGAAATGCAAATCAATACTGGATAACATGTCCTTTATTTTCTATAACAGCTGTATAGGGTTAACAAGCATTGATTTATTACAACTAGAATCATTTCTCATGAGCTCTTAACTATAGATAGATAGTTTACTGGAAGAACAGCAAAATTAGTAAAACATACTACAAAAGTGTTATTCAATCGTAGTCACTTTTATAAATTCATAAAATTGTGAAGAAAGTGGGAAAGTTACTGAACATCACCGCTCAATGCACGCTTAGTTGAAAAAATAGCTTTTGTTAAGTGTTAATGATTATCCGATGTTGAGATCATCTGTGCAATCAGGTTCGAACATTAATAACAAAGAAAATGTATCTAATAAATCAAACAACAAATTCTATGAAAATAAGCCAAGAAAATTCAATGAAAGCTAACAATTATCAAATGCTCCCTAATAGTCACATCTCATCCAAACCCCTCATATACCTCCAAAATTGGATTTCAGCTCTGCTTGCAATAGCAATTTCGTTTTTGACATAGTAATAAATAAATCCATTACTGCCAAAGCTGTTTCGAAAACGAAATTAAATTTTATGTCTAGTCTGGACATCGATTTCTCATTTAGAATCTAACAAGAGCATACCTGCAGCTCATCTATTTATTTTACTTTAATCATAGTTTTGTCTCCTCTTCTAAACAAGTAACGAATTCCACGTTTTTTGATTTTATTTTTAAAAATAATATTTGGCTCCCAGAGACTTTAGTTAAAGAATTAACTCAAAATCAAAAAAGCTGTGTCTTATAAAACAGGAGTAAGTCTGCTGACATCTTTCTTAACTATCAATCCGAAACGATTTGTTCGTGTTGACAAAAACTTGACTTAATTCAATCTTTTTACACTCCTTCAAAAAGTTAGGTACTGTACATAGCGAAATCTTCTGGGCATTAGACTTTATCCTGTTTTGACATCTTCCACCTGAAGATATATCCTGCTTTGAAGACTCTTTTTTTCTTCACAATTGGAACTATGTATATTTTCTTGATAAACTCAACTCGCTTGTTTATTTATTAGAATCTAGATCAGAAATCAGTAATATTGATAACTATCATTGGACATTTTTCATCAATCAGTAATTACTTTGATTGCCTATATATGTATGTAATTTTGACTTTGAAGAGCTTATTTTAAATTTTTGTCTGAAGATTTAACGTATTCTAGAATTGCTAATACATTAGCATTTTCTAATATTGACGGAGCAGTTTCAATTTTTTATGAAATCCTTACAAATTGCTTAGTAAAAAATCTATCTTTAAAGATGGGTTTACAGTTAATTTCACTAACAAAAACCTTCTAAAACTGTCGGTATCTGTACCGATTTTGCGTCCAATTTCGGAGAGTCATTTGTTATTAGCCTTGAAGTAGTTGAAGAAGAGAGTACGATCCTTGATCTTCTTTTCGTATTGAATGATGACTGCTCAGCCGGTCTCGATAGTATTTAAAAAGTGTAGATATACTTTAGTATAACACCTTGTTTCCATATTCAAAATTTTCCAGTGTATGGAAGAAGTCATTCATTTCTTACACCAATAACCAAGAAAGGTAATAAGGCAAACATAACAAACTTGCTTTTTGCATTCCTAAACTTTTTAAACAACAGAAATTAGTGAGAAAAACATCAGACGCTAAAAATAATCTCACACTCTAAAACAAATGTTAAAACACTTTAGAAACACCGACTTTTTAAAAGCTTTTGACCAACTTTCCCAGGCAATTATTTTAATGAAACTTAAATCTCTTGGTTTTTCACTCTTTTTCTTAGCTTGTATATAGAGCCTATCAGGTAAAATTTAAAAATTGTTTTCAAACCTTTTGCTGCTCAATGTGGTATTTCCCAGGGAGGCCATCTTGGCCCTATACCGTTTATACTGTCTATTAACGATGTAGTGTCATGTTAGTATTTATTTACCCATAATAGTATTTACTTTAAATAAAACAAGCTTTGTGCTTAGTTTTACAAAACGCTGAGCAAAAGAATTTAATAATCCCTAAGGTTTGGGCCCATATATTCTCAAGATTTCGCAAAATAATTTAAAAATATGTTTTCATTTACAGGAAGATGCAGATGCGTTTGTTGGAAAGATCCTTGTTTGTGGAGCAGTTCTCCGTTCTGGACGACTTAGTCAAGCCAACGCTGAGTATTTGGAACAAATAACAAATATTCTTGTTCAAGCTTCAAGACACCGCACATACCACTGCTCCCTGGCATATGTCTTCCTAGTCGAGATGATAGAAAAGGTAAATTTAAAATTAAAACAACCAATGCGGTGTTTATAAATAAATTAAAATTATTTTTCTTTCAGCTCACCGTCGAACAATTCGAGCAATCTGTTTGGCCTCTTTTGCAAGTCGAACTCATCAAACCGTGGCCCAAGCAGACAGTACAAACCGTTCACTGTCTAATTGTGGCTCATCTTAAATTTCCTTCGGTTGTGGATAAACAATTCTTCAAGATGCATCTCGGTGGTGCGAAGTTGATCAATTCAGATAGTGAGCCCCATTTGTTGCGACTTTTCGTAGGCAATACGAATTCAGATATCCTGACACATCCGGCTTTGGAAGCCTTTGGTGCCTACATAGCTACTAGCAGTAAACTAGTGGACTTCATTGAAAATCAATTCGATCCATTCTTAGAAACGCCAAACAGGCTAAAAGAGATAATTTCACTGAAATTCCTTACAGACATACTGGCTCATTTGAATACCGAAAAAACACCGGTTTCTCGTCTTCTGAGTCCGAATTTTGTAAAAATGATTGTTGCTAGCTTAAAAAATACCAAGTCGAAGAAAGACGAGACATTCAAAGCGTTCTACGCTGAATTCTTTGAAAACCTATCAGCTTGCTGCTTAAAGGCTACCGATGCAGAGCGTGTTGAAGTTGTCCACAAGCTTATCCTTCATCCGGGAACATTTAATATTGAAAAATTTACAACGAACCGTATTGTCCATCAGATCATAGGATTCATGGGTGAAAGCGGAATCCAAGCCATATTCGGGACCTACAAAGATATATTCCTTGATCGGCTACCCAAAAATGTGGAAAACAAGTCAGAAACATGGCTTAATTTCGAGAGACAAAATGCAGCATACATGTTGCAGCATCTTCTGTCCCACAAGTCGGTGCAGAAATCTTTCACCTGGCGTCAGGAACAACTCAAATTTTTCATGGCCATTGGTCTCTTTAACGTCAATAATTCGGGGGAGATTTGTCCTCGCAGTGAGGCAGGACAACTGCAAAAAGACTTCGGAGTTCACATGAAAAACATTTTCTACACAAGCTTGCAATCGAAAGTGCCAGCCTTGAAAGATGAGAAGGCAGTTCTTTTGACTTTGGTGGATACCTGCAATGAGTATTTGCAAAAAAAGAAGGCTACAAACTTCTTCCGCCAGAAAATCAATGAAAATGTCCTCAAAGCTTGGAACGAAATGTATGCTGAGGTGAAAAATTCGAAGAAAGTCCACGGCAACGAAAAAAAATTGCAACTGGTATTCCATATACTTCTGCTGCACATGGGCCTTCAGCTGTTCCGGGAACCAGAAATGGCTGAAACAGCTATCTTGGACTTGGAGAAGTGCATGGCTAGAACCAAGGGAAAGAAGAAGTCAAGCGAAGACTCAGAGCCTGAGTGGATCGAGGTGGTTATTGATTTGTTTTTGCATTTGCTGTCGCAGAACGCCAGCGCCCTTAGGAACATTGTAAATACGGTTTTCCCTCAATTGTGTGACAGTTTGAATTTGACAGCAGTGCATCAGATTCTGGCCATGCTGGACATGAAGGACGGACAGAATCCATTGAGTGGTAAGAACGATGAAGATGATGAGGATGGTGAAGAGGAGGAGGAGGATGACGACGACGAAGATGGACACAAGAAAAACGGAACTAAAGAAGATGAGGATTCTGAAGACGACGAAGAGAACAATAGTGGATCAGAAGATGACGAAGATGAAGAAGTCGATGATGACGAAGAAGATGATGAGGAGGAAGTCACAGCGTCAGATAAGCTTCGGAATGCCATTTCTCTAGCCCTGGGCTCCGCAATACCCAAAGACGACGACCAGGATTCCATCGACTTAAATGACATGACCGAAGAAGAAGGTAGAAAGCTAGACGAGGCTCTAGCTGCGGCCTTTGGAGCGATGAAAAAAGCCGGTGGCGATAACCAGAACAAAAAATCCAAGAACCACCGAGTGCAAACTACCACAGTTATGCACTTCCGCATTCGAGTTCTGGACCTGCTGGAAATATACACACAACACGAACCTAGTCTTCTCATTACCATTGAAATAATGTTAGCCCTCTTCAATATGCTAGAATTCTGCACCGATGAGGAACTCAAGCCCTTGCAGATCAAAGTCGAGAAGACACTCAACAAACTAACCCTCCTCCGACAATTTAGTTCCGTTCAGGATGTGACAGAAGCAAACCTCGTTGATTTCATTCGGTTGATCATCGAAAAGAAGGCCCGTTCCATAGCGTTCGATGTGCATAATCGATTGAAGAACAAATGTTGCATGTTCCTAATTGCCAATGCCAAACTGATGAGTGAAGGAGGTACAAACGAACAGGTTCTCGCCTTGCTTGTTGATTATCTAGAAGACTTCATTAAAACACGCAATCCTGCTGTGAACGTTACTCTGTTAAGTGATATTTTCAAACTTCCCTGGCAAGGCGTTTGGCCTCTTGCCAGCACTTTGACCGAAAAGGGTATGGCAATGTCCGTAAGGACTTTCAGAAGAATACAAGTCGTAGAACTGCTTAGTTTGGTCTATAAAAACCACAAGCTTATCAGTGAAAATTCTAAACTCGCCAAGAAGCACCTCAAGAAAATTGAAACAATCCTATGCCAGCATTTGGAAGCAATTTCCAAGGCCTCTAGTATATCACAAAAAGAATTCAACACTCTAATGGATTTGTTCTTCTTCGCCAAACGCTGTCATAGCAAATACACAATCGAAAACAGCTCGCTTAGTTCTTGTAAAGATCGCGTTCAAGAGATAAGAAGTAGAGTGCAATTGGACTTGGCTCAAAGTTACAACAGATTTTGTACTGCCTACGAAGTCAAACCATTGAAGAACCCCGCAACAGTCCAAAACGGCCTAACAAATGGCGATGTATCCGAAGAGGAGGTCGAAGAAGACAATAGCAAAGTTGATGTTAAAGCAAGCAAAAAGGATAAAAATAAAAAGAGAAAAAATTCAGATTCAGCAGCGGAATCATTCAAAAAAGGCAAAAAGTTGAAGAAAGAAGAACGAATGAAGGCGTTCTCTGAAGGTCTAAATGGAGGTTTCAATTTTGACAGTGCGACGCCGGAGGATGTTGTGATAACAGACGACATTTTACCGAATCAAGCTGATAGTAGTTCTGCGCAGGAGGACGAGGAGGAAGATTCAGATTAGGCAATGCATTAAGATTTTATTTTTTTTTTGTAATAATTATTAATTATTAAATTACATTTAATAAAGAAAACAAACATGTAAATACTAAAGAGTTTTTATTTTTGAAGTTGATGTTGATCAAGAAGGTAACGTGAAGGTTTTATATGCTTATATTTCAATTATTCCTCAGAGGGTGTATTGGTTTTCCTATCGAATGGTTAGGAATGATGGAAACTATAATTGAAGTATTTCCATTTTTCTTAAAAAGTATGCATCTAGGCGTGTTTTTGAAGGAACTAAGGAATGTGTTGTGTAATGAATTACTAATGTTCATCATCTTGAGTCTTTTTCTTGGTTTTATGTTTATATTAACGTATAGTAATTCAGCAGTTTACGTATTTTGATACTCATGTCAATAATTAAAAAATAACTCAATAAACTTTTCAAAATGAATTAAGGCAATTTTTCAAAGGAAACCAATTGTTTTTCTTGTTTCTGATTGACTTTTGACCTAAATTATACGGAAAATAATACGCCCCCAAAATTGTGGAAGAAGTGGAAATCAAGTAGAATTATCATCTCTTTTATTCTACTTGTTATCAACGGGAGAAACTGCAATATTCGATAAAAGTTTCTCAAGTAAAAAGGATACCACTTTGTTTTAAACTTGAAGCTTGAATTATTAAGAGCTTGCAAAATGGGCGTAAATTCATTAAATGTATTCTATTTTACTGAAAGTATTCCTTAGCCAGCTTTTAGGAGTTCTTCGGGTCATAATCTTTAGTAAAGAGTTTGGACGTATTCCACAGCAAAAATTTTGCCTTTTATCCAAATTCTTTTGTTTTTGATATTTTGCTTGATCAGGTGAGGAACTAAATTTATGCTTGGGTATTTTCTTCTTTGGATCTTGAATGATATGATTTTGCAGCAATTTTAAATTTAAAGACCAAAGATATTTCTCCTTTTTGCACTTTGCTTTGCAACTAACAATGTAATCAACAATCCCATTTACATGATAAGTTCACACAAGAAACTTTTAGCAAACTTTATGCTAATTTTTTGAACTCAATCAACTGATTTTCAAAATAGATTTCAAGAAGAGTGTTGTGAGGTACTTATTTGTTTTTAGTTTTGTTTACACATAATTTTACAATTTAAAGTTTTCTTCCAATAAAATCAGTCATAATCATTTTTATTTTTAATTTAAGTAATTTCTTGTGAAATTGGTTCAAAAACAACATAAAATAGTATACAAAAATTAAAAATGGATAGATGACTTAAATTTCAAAATATTTACCAAATGAAAGCGTCTCAGAGGACGAATAATAAATATGAGTTTTGGATTTTTGCAGCAAAAAATACGTTTTCTATAAATCCAAAATAAGGAAACCAGGATGTCGATTAATATATCCCCTGTAGCTTTCAGATTTATTGCATCAGAGTCATCTTATAAAATTGTTTGCTTATTTTGGTGACTAACACTATTTACGTAACACTAAAAAATGTACGTTCTTTTTCGAAATTAAATATAAATTAAGAAAAGTAGAAGATATGAATAAAAAGTAATCAGGTATCTGATTTTTTATCTATTTCTTGTGGAGTTCCCCAAGGTTCGGTACCATAGTCCTTCATTTTTCTCAGTATACATTAATTATGTTTTAAAAATAATAAACTATTGCCACGAACACCTCTTTGCTGATAATATTTAGTTACTGAAAAGTTATTCAAATTGGATTGATTGATGATTGTGTTCAAAAGATCAACTATTACAATGTGGTCGGCCAAATGTGGTCTTAATCTAAAAACGAAATATTTTGTCATAGCTAAAAGATTATAGCGACATGATTTATCGAACTGTAGAAACAGTCAACAATTTGAGAATTTTCGTCAATAGGACCTCAAGCTGGAACAACCACATATGGGGCTCTTCGAGTATTGTGGCCTACAAGAATTTTCACCACATTGGAAACTAGGAGAATGCTTGCCAAAATCCTTGTGGTACCAATTTTGACCTATGGTTGTGAAATCTTCTTCAAGATCGAAAGCGTAAACAAGAGAAAACTTAATGTTGTTTTTAACAACATAGCACGTTACATTTTTTGACTTAGACGATATGATCACATTTCATAATTCTCAAAATGCATTTGTGGTACATCTTTTGATAATCTTCTAAAACTCCTTACCCTTATCTTGATATTTTTAATATTGTGCATACGCGACAACCCTTATACCTTTATAATATATTCCAATTCTCTTTATCTAGACGTTCAAACAATTATTCTCCGCTTCTCAAGTTCTTTGTAAATACCTCTCGTTTATGGAATTCATTGTAACGAAATGTGCAAAATACAGATAATTTTAAACATTTTAAGAAAAATGTCTTTGAACACTATGCCATGTCATAATTTGAATGTGGTTTATACTCCTTGGATCTCTGTTACTCTCGCTGCTTCTCTGTTAATTACCTTCTAACTTTTTCACTTCTTTTTTTATTGTTCTATAATTATGATCACATTTAAATTTTCTTTAATGTTTACTTCGTTATATTAATTTTAAAAAATTTAAAATTTATATTTATATTTTTTTTGTTAACCTTTTAACTATGTCTTAAATTAAGCTTTGTTACTAAAAGTTGTTAATCTGAAAATTGAGCTCATAATAAATAAAACTAAAATATCCCTTACTAAACAGCAAGTTTTCTAAACGAAAAATAAAATTGCACAGCGCCTTGAACTTGTGTATTAAATTTCATTATTCATTTTTATTCTTAACAGACCTTCAAATTTAAAAAAATTAAACGTTTTTAGAGAAACTTTCTTTTATATGACAGGGCGTTAGTGCTAAACACTGCAAAGAAAATGGTGTTACATTTTAAAGATCTTAAAAAGGTGTTTCAAAAGTTTAAAAAAATATATCCAAGGCAATATTTTTCACATTGGTTTCTTTCCTTTTTTTTAAGAAACTATAAGCTACAATTGATTGTTCCTAATCAAAAATTTGTCTATTTTTGCATAAGACCAATTCTAACTAACATAACATTTTTATGTTTCTCAGCGTCTTGTCCAACTCAACTGATGTATTTTTTTTTTTTTCGGTTTTAACTATTGCAGTTGCAATTGAATTTTTAGCGAAGGTCGCGTTTTCAAAGCAACTAACATTTTTCTCAAAAGTCTACATTTTATACCCCGATGAAGCATCGATCCACTTTATTTATACGATCTAATGAAGCAAGTGCTTAGAGGTGCAAGAGGTATCCATAAAATATGTTTTTGAGCCAGTTTCAGTAAATTGAGTTTTGATTAGTTTTTTGTTGTTAGTGCCCATTATTCAGGTTGTTTCTGTTATCCCATTCGGTTGAAAAGGATTCACGGTTATTTTATTTTGAATTCTTTACGGTTCTACGTTTTAAATGAAATTTTTAAGATATTTGGATCTATTTTTTTGTTTTGAACTGATAATGAAATATAAATTTCCAAGTTCTTGTTTCCGCAACAAATGATTGAAGAAAAGTTATAATCATAACATTTTTTTTATCATCAGCTACATATCTGCCACATCATGAATGGCTCCTCCCATATAATGTACAGTTGTTAACAACACAATTGAGTCCTTAAAATACGTACGTACGTTAAAGCTTCTTGTTTTTTCATGACCTATAAGCACTTTAAATATGTATAAAAGGAGAAAAGTTAGTTTGTTCTGTAAGTGCAGTGTTTAGGAGGAAAAATATACAAGTGGAGCAGCACAACGCATCTAAGGCCACGAACCAAAAATCCAAGCATGACATCTGCAATAGAAATCCATGAAGTTCTTACCTGCATAGTGCATATCGCTATAACGGGAACTTCGAATTGCTTTCCAAGCTCACTTTCAACTAAAAAAAAAAGAGAGAAATAAAAAAAACTATTTTCTATAAAATTACTTAAATTCATTTTTATTTCTTTTAGCTTTAATCCGCTTGTAAACATTTAAATCGATTTTATTTCTTTACAGATTAAATGAATTTTTTTATGATTTAATGCGCAAAAACCCAATGCAAAAGTAGGAAGTAATTGTTTTAGATTGTGTTTACTTTTCTCCATCTTCAGCTTCAGCTTCGGCTTCATCGTTCGGTTCGCCGTCTTCATCATCATTGACGTCACCTCCTTCGAAATGCATACCCTCTTGTTCGCCCTCCTCGTCCTCATCACCATCGACTTCGGCGTTCTCGGCTTCGGCACGTTCCATACGCCGCTGTAAGTCGGCTTCGTCCATCGCTGTAACCACCTTAGGTGGCATAATTACCTTGAGTTCACCTTCGTTCTCCATAATTTGCTTGCGAATGTTTTCGATGGCAACTTCCAGCGCCTTGAGACCGTCAGTTTTCTCTGTTGTGGAAGTGGTCATTACGTAGAGAGGTGGCGCTATGAGATTAATACGAATTGGCATTTCTTCTGTGGAAACATCCAAACCGGACTTGAGAGCTGCCTTCACAGCATCGATTCCTTCGTAGCCATAACAAGAGCACTCGATGTCTGCGCGAATCTTCACCGCCTGCGATGTCAGTTTGCGTTGGATGTTTTGCAATAGCACCTCCTTCGTACTAGCATCCAAGCCGCATTCATCGAGGATCGAGGGGTCTTGCACTGACTGCTTGAAGATGTCGTAGGCAGCGGTCTTGTTGTTGTACTTCTCCTCGAAGTACCACGCCGTCTTTTGGTATAAATCCTCAAACACATCATTCGAGTCGTAGCCAAGAATGTCAGCGACATGCCTAAGGATCGAATTGACTGCCTTGGCTTTGGCAAAACGCTCAGTGCACTTGACGACGTCCTCGGTGGAGACACGTCTCTTTGACAAATCTATGTAACCCTTCTCCTTGTCCACACGAATTACCACAACAGGTTCCGTCTTACCAACTCGAATGAGTTTGTTTATGGAACGAATACGACGACGGGACAATTCAGAGAGCAGAATCATTCCTTCGATGTTGTTGTACTCCAAGAGATGGACGTAGGCACCCATTTCGGCGATGGACCGTACGTTAACCATGACAACATCATCAATTTCTGGGTACTTTTCTTTGTAGAATCGACTGGTGAGGACCATTTTGCGAGGGTTATTCTCTGAATTTAGTGTGAATATTTAGGTGATAATTCAGCTGATGAAATATTCCACAGAAAGTGGCAAAAACGTGTACACTTTTGCGGGTTGGTTTTCACGAAAAGGGTCAATTGACAGAATATGTCAAATTAAGCCTCGGAGTGAAGTTAGCAACAACTATCGAATGCTCAACACTGTTGTACCTACTTTTGTATGCTATCTGTCGGTAATGTTGTTGAGGGATAAAAAGCAATGAACACACTTCACTAGTTTCATTTTTGAGTCTAAGGGGCCAGTTACAGCTATCGTTGGTTTTAATCATTGTAATATTTGTTTAAATATTTAAAAGCGATTAAGGTGGTCAATATTGTTATTATTGTTGTCAAAATGAAGGTGATAAGTTTAAGATTATTTTAACTTAAAAATTATTTTATTCATTACATTTTTAATTTTCAATGAAGAAATCGTTTTCAGTGGAAAGCTAATTCAGTTTATAATTCGGAACAAAATCGTTTCACTTAAACGTTACCATTTTTTTGTGTTCTCACCAATCAGTTTTAATCACTATGATCAACTCTTACTTCAAATACTTGATTCTAATCATGAAATACTAATTTCCAATCGGAAAATTTTGTGCAATGCCAGAAATGTTCAATGATAGCTTTAACCAACTTGCCAAAAAAAATGGTTGGTTTCAATGATGAAACCAATAATATAGCTAATACTGTCCCAAAAAAGTCGACTTTCGATCGAGCTGGAGTTTTGTTTAAAGAAAAAAGCAGTGAGCTATGTATTATCTTTAAAACAATATGAAAATTCTACTCCAACACCCAGGTAAGTTTAAAATCATTGAAAATTTTATAAAGGAAACACATCCTCACCCTATTATTATAGAAATACTGCAATAAATCCGATGAAATGTGATATAAAAGTAGAATGCTAAACCTGACTAACTCAAAAAGTATATTTCTCACTTTAATGTGACAATTTTCAAAATAAAATTTCACGAAGAAATAAAATAAAAAAAAAAAACAATACTATTCTTACAATTAAACATATTTTTCTTAGAGACATTAATTCAACCTTCTGCCGAAAACGGTCACCAACTTTTTTTAGTGGATATCTAATTTTCTAGAAATCAAAATGGCTCGACCGAACCAAACTACGATTGAGGTCACCCATGTCAGTTGGTTTTATAACAATTCGTTGATCCAAATCCCATTTAAAAGTTTTATAAGCAGAGTTTAATGTTGTTTTTATTTCTCGAGGAGATGATCACAATTGACCACAGCGATCTTGTGATTGGAAAACACTACAGTCATAAAAATGTTCAAGTTGATCCTTGAAGCAATTATTTAAATTATCTTTTCCAAAAATTTCAAACGTGCTGTATTTTTAAATGAATTAAGATTTAATATAGTTGCCAAAGAGTAAATAAACAGGAAGTTGTTTAAACGACTCTTTGGTATAAATTATTTAATCCTCAAAAATAAGTCATCTCAGTAATCTAAACAGACCCATTAATGCTGTGCATTTCGAGATACTGCCATTTTTATTCCATTTGCCAGCTGAGAATTCGCCGCGAAACACAAGCATAATCAAAAAACTTCAAAACCACTAGCCGTGCTCCTCTCCCATCCTGCAGACACTCCTACACGAAAGAGACAATATCCAATGCAGTCAAGCACTTCGCCCAACTTCATGCTATGTGCGAACATTTTATACCATTTTGAAAAAATAAAACATGGCTGGAAGAGGTGGTTATGATCACGCTAGGTAAATATTAATTTATTTCAATTGTTAAACTGTTTAAAAAGTTGTAAATTATTGTTTAAATTGTGCCACATAACCGAATAAATAAATACCAAGTGAATTTAAGTTATCAGGTGTACTTTTTTATCGAGAATTTCCCGGGCAAATTATTTTAACTTTTTTTCACGCACTGGGCGGCGAGTGAAAAATGTGTTCTTTTTCTGCTTTGAAAGTTTCAATTTTTGATTTGCGCTCTTTAATCCGCGAGGAAAAAATTTTATTACAAAAAAAAAGCCGAAAATTTCCTGCCCAACTTTTATGTCGCGTCGAGGGTTATGAGAAAATTAGCACATTTTTCTTATTTTTCGGATTTGGATTTATGGATTCATGGTTCACGCTGAAAATGATATGACAAAAAGTTTGATACTCGTGTGCTCGACTAACTCGACCGACCCGACTCGACGTGCTATATTGCTATTGCTATATATGTGGCAGAGTCTGAATTCATAATTTTGTTTCATTTGTTTATATAACATGTTAGCTATATGTATAGATTGAAAAATGGTCAATATTTGAACAAATATTTAATATTTATGTTTTGTATTTTGTTTAATTTTTGTTTTTGTAGAGGATATGGAGGCGACCGCCCACAAAAACAACTACCAACGGAACCCCCATTCATTGCTTATGTTGGCAATTTACCCCAGGGCCTGGTGCAGGGTGATGTCATGAAGATATTTCAAGACTTCGTTGTAAAGAATGTCCGTTTGGTAAAGGATCGCGAAACTGATCAATTCAAGGGATTCTGCTATGT
Organism: Eupeodes luniger; assembly: GCA_951509635.1. Taxonomy (NCBI): domain Eukaryota; kingdom Metazoa; phylum Arthropoda; class Insecta; order Diptera; family Syrphidae; genus Eupeodes; species Eupeodes luniger. The sequence goes on from OX608074.1 coordinate 89,510,415, forward strand.
TGAGTTCGAGACTCTTCAAGAGCTGGAGAAGGCACTTGAGCTCGATGAGAGAATTCAATTGGATGATAATTCAGCCCCGCTTAGAATTGATATTGCCGAAAAAAGGAAGAATGATCGGTAAGTTGTTGGTCATTGTTAATTAATTAAAAAATAATTCTTAAGGGGTTCCAGCGTCAGTAGTGGCGCATGCTAATATAATTTAAACTGCATGGGTTTTAAAAAGAAACTAAATTTCTTAAAAATCGTCTTAAATTCCCAAATTTCACATCTTAAATGGAATTAAAAAACCTTTCCTTTGTTATGGACATAGTTCAAGGCCAAGTTCTTTTCTAATTATTTAATTTTCTGCCATGTTACTTGAAACAAAAACCCAAAAAATAAAATCAGTAGTCTCATTGAATATAAAAAGAATTCATTCTCAACATTGTTGATGGTCCCAAGAGTTTCAAAAACTCATTTTTAGCTCGAGAGGATTGTAATGCATTACTGACAATAGAAATGAAATTGAAAATATTGTCTCTTCAAATAACGAAAATATAAAATGATCATCAAGTAGTAGGGCTTTTAATATCTGCATCAATAGTTCGCTTAAGAGATAAAAATGGGAAGCTTTGTTTTTTGTGACTAATCAAAAAAAAAAAAAAACAGCATCTGAGCTAAATACCTGCGAATTCAAAAATAAAAGAACACGTGGTTGAATTTAAGGCACTTTCCAAAACGTCAAACAGGGTCTTATTCTTGTGTTACTAAAAAAGTTATTTTCAACTTAAAAGGCTGGTACCTAATTATTTGTGAAAAAAGGGCACATATCGTCACCCTAAAATTGGGTTGCCGTAAACGGCAAAATTCACTTTTTGGACTTGGTATGCATTTTTATGTTTTCGGGGTAACTCTTTCCAAATCTTTTATCCGTTTTGCTCTTCCATGGCTGAGAAATATTTTGTATTTTTACAAGCCAAAAAAAGACCTGTGCGATCGTTGTTTGAGCTTTACAGCTAAAGAAACACCTACAAGCAGTGAAATTGCAGAGTTTAATAAAGATGATAAAATATTCATGAAGACCGAAAGTGACCTCGACAGAAATAACTTAGAACCAAGAAATTTAATACTTTGTTTTGAACTCCAAAGTGTTATATCGCTTCCCAAAGAAAATGCGTCCTCTTTTTTTTACAAACGAAAACTAAGTGTATTTAACTTAACTGCAACAGTTTGTCTCGCCGTCAATTAACCAAAAATAACATACTGCGCCATTTAGAGTGAAACACATAGTGGACGTGATTTATTATTTCTTGTTATAAACAAAAATGTTTGGAGTCATTCACCCTTATTGTAATAGGCGTTTTTCTTAAACTACAATTGTCACTTTTTGAGTCGAGTCACTTTCTTGGAGTTTAAGATTCGGTATTGTGTTGCTTAAACGCTATTAATTGCAATCCACACACAATCCACATAAATAGCTGATTATGAGAGATTGATATTTGAAAGAATAAATTCAATTTTAAAATTTAAATAAAACATTTTTAGTGAAATTATAAAAAAAAGTCATAAATGTATAGCATTGGACTGTTTATTTTGTTAAATAACTCTTCTTACGTGAGCTTTGAAGAGGATAGATTGCACGAGAGTAAAAAAACTAAACTTATTGAGAGAAAGAAGAAGAATACGATCGACTTCAAATCCTTTACATTTACCAGATTCGAAGTAAGTACGGACAAGTACATACATACATCCAAGAATGATTCATTGGACAAATCATTTTATTTTGTTATATTTCAAGACATGTAATGTACTTAAGGTTGAATAAGGACTCCTTTGTTTACCTATTAAATGAAATTGAAGAAAAGCTTTTTTATGAAAAGGCTGGGATTCCGGGAATAATTGGACGTGTAGATGGCAGCCAATTAAAAATGCAAGCACCAAAAAAAAAGATGAACAACATCGTTACTACAACAGGAATAGCTTGAATAAAGGCTATCCCCTGGAACCCTTTCTAATTACACCATTCAGATCCGCCCAAGAAGGAAACAGTCAATGAAATTTTACTTTAAACTTGGCTTCAAACCATATCTTTTGCCACTCCTTTACCGTTCTAACCAGTGGCCCCAAGGAATTGAGGGTATTTGCAATGGATTCCCCATTGTTTTTTTTTTTTTGTTCTGTTTGGGGGGGCCTGTACTAAAATTTGTTGCCAATGAAGGATTAATTCCATTAATTGTGTGAGCCTTTTCATTTCACCTGGATTCGTAACTTTCACCCTTTAATAAAATTAAAATTAATAACACTAAAACAAACAGTAAAACATTAGAAAAACTTGCAATTTTATTTAATTTTTCACAAGGCGTTTGAAATTTTTCCATCGACAGAAAGTGGCGTTTTACTCGTCATAAAAGGAAACTAAAACGACAGCTACAATAGCGATGAGAGTGAAATTTGTCAATCAAAAATTTGGATTCCACTAACCTCCAAATGTCAAGTAGCGTAACGCTAAGCAAAAAGCTACTATAACGCCTTTAGCAATACCAATTTGTTTGTGTGACAATTGTCATTCAAATAAAACGCCTACTACAATAAGGATGATTAAGTTTTACTTTTTATAATTTATTTTGTCTTATTAATTTTTGTAACGAAAGACTGTATGAAAAAAATACTGTGATTTTTTTTTCTTATTAATAAAAATAAATTTTTAAATAGTACCTAGAAAACTACTTTCAGAAAACATGTGGAATATAATATATTTAGGTTCACAAAAACTATGTCTTTTATTGAAAAATGAAAACTTGCACTTTAATTCTTTCACTTTAAATAAAGACATTTCTTTTTTTAATTTATTATTGAAATGCTGTATGTGTCCGTTTTTTGACGTACGTGTATGGAAAGAATAAATTTTTGTAGTATACGGCAAAGTCATTTTTTAAGAAATTTTAAATATTTTAAAAACTAAAGGTGTTTCAGAATATCTGATAATATTTTTTGAATAAAGATTTCCATATGGATATCGTGTCAAAAAATAAAAAAATCCAAGCGGTCAGTTTTCATGTACTTGATTGAAAAACAAAAAAAAACATTGAAATGGCGCATACGGCAACCCAATTTTAGGGCGACGATATCTTCCTATTTGTCTAAGCAAAAAAGGCGTATCTGCCATGAGCTTAGCAAATTGGCCAAAATGATGAAGTTCGCGTCTTACGAGTTTTATTGACTTATGTGCACTCAAGTTTCGGAATTTTTAAGTGAACAACAAAACAAAATGAACCATTTCATTGAATTAGATTTACTACACACAAGTAACTCAACAAAAAATAAAATAAGAGGCAGGATAAATTTTCACTGTTGCCCTCAAACATTTGGAACATTTTTTGAAAAAAAATGCTACTCGTTCTTCTAGTTCTATTTTGCACATTTGATTTCTTGTACAATAATTTAAACAAAAACTACCGGGCAGGCGCGAAAAGGGTCTCTAATAAATAGTCAAAATAACTTATATTCATTAATTTTTTTCATTTAAACAAAACAAAATTTGAAGGTGACAAAACCAAAAACAGTTTAATGTAACTAAATATGTTAAAAAAAAATAATGTTACGCCCTTTTCGCTTTGGATGGCAAAGGAAGAAGTAAACTGTTCTTAACTAGCAAAGATTTACATACCAAAAAGTTGGTATGTGGTAGTTCTTTGATAAGTTCTGATTTTGTCCCTGCTAAACTTAACTTTGGTCTATGTTATTCATAGATAATTAAAACCTATTTTGAAACGATAGCCTGGAGTCGAAAAATAAACAAGACGGAACCTATGTTTAAGACTTAAGCATATATCAATATTTTAATATTTTGCTCGATATTGGAATGCTACCACCCAACAGAAAACAAAAGCTCTACTTAATCCGAATCGACCCCTTTGAAATAGATGAGGACGATTTGTATGAAAGATATCGATCCGAGAAAAAAAACTGCCAAGCTTATGATTGACCTTCTAAATATTGAAGATCGAAAATCAATGAAAGGTCTGCGCACCAGCGCGCCTTATATAAAATGTCTTAACTAACAGCAAACAGAATAATTTAAAGGATTTCAAAGATTTTGACCCTCAGACTAACGCATTTTATTTTGTTCCTCTCTACAAGCCATTTTGTATAAATTTAAGTGAACTTGTATTAGAATTGTAGTAGAATATACCTTAAACTTGTTTCTAACTAAACAGAGCTGCCAAATTCTTTATGAATAGCAGCTGTGTCTAACCTAGATGTTAAATTTAGACTCCAGTTCAAATAGACTCATGTTTAAAATATGATATGCCCCACAATTCATGTTAAAAAGGGTTTTTGATTTTTATATTTTATTATTTCTATGTCATTGTTAAAAGATTATACTCGTCGTCGTAATAAAGTATTTTTTTGCAGAAAATTAAATAAAAACATATGTATATATAAAAAAAAGAAACAAAAGAAAAGGTTTAAAAATATGCACTACATAAAAAGATTACTTTTTTATGGTTATAATTTTAGTTTATGTACGAACAAATTTTTGATGAAGATTAAATAATTATTCTGTATTTGCTTTTATGACACTGCAGAGTGGTCATAATGGGTTCAATATAATAAAGGACACAACCTTTTTTTATGAGTTCTTAAAATTTATACAATATAAAAATAATACAAATTAATATAATAGACCGAATAGAAGATCATTGGATTTCCATTTTAGACAAAAAGTCTTTGCCAGCGACTTAAAATTGAAAAGACTTGAAGATATTATGTTCTTCCTCTTGACCATTTCTAATGTAATATTGCTTCTTTGTCTTTTTTCTTTTTACTACATAAGTGTTATTATGTATTTCTTGTTTTGATATTTTCTTATTTACTATTTTACCTGTCAAACTTTAAATAAAAAAAGAAAAGAATTCAATAAAAGTACAAAACTAGGTATTTTAATTGCACTTCATGGGCTGCTTCTATTTTGCTCTTGTTTTTGAGAAGCGTGAAGTCCGGTCATACTTAAATACGGCGTAAATACGGCGCTCTTCCTGGTTTCTTGCGCCCTATTATATACTCTAAATTAAGTCTAGAATTTAGGGTTATAAGTATTTTTTAATGCTAAATAAGAACAAAAATATTTAAAAAAATAGATAATTTTGGATAGGGACGCAATAATAACCTAGTGTTCTAAAATATTATTAAGGCCTATTTTCACACCTACCAAATACAAAATATTCATAAAAATCGGCCAACCCGTTTGGGATGACGACTTGACACGAGATTTTGTAATATAAGATTTGTATACACATTAAATAAACTTAAGTATTTTCTTTTGTGTAGTACAAATAAGATTACTTAGTACATATGATTTGAATTTACTTGTGGGTATAAGTCTTGTTTTTTTAATTATCCACTTCAAAAAATTATAGCTTCACGCTATGATATCAAATTCAAGACTTCGAATGCTGTTTTTAGTTTTATTCTATTGAAATATAACAATTTTGTTGAAATTTCATCATTACATCATCATTTTTGTTTTCTGTATTTCACTTGTTACATGTAATTTCAACAAATTTATAACTTGCAATTCATCTGAACATATTATTTTTTCGGCTTCTGAAAAAATCGGCATGGGCTCGGTTTTTAATGTTGAAGTCTAAAAAGTTCCGAGTAGGTAGAAAACAGCATTTGTCCAGCCCATCTCCAAATAAAGGCGAAGCCTCCTCACCCTCTTATTATTGACCGATTGCACTTACGTCCTTCTTTCCAAGGACTATGAAACGCTGAATAATCAGCTCAAGAAATATCTCAAAGATCAAAGATTTTAAGAATGGCTTTTGTAAGAATAGGTTCATTGGTCATCTGATGGTTTATCCCACCGACAAGTCGAACCAATCTTTAAAATCGTACTGAGAAAAGTAAGATTATTGCGTTTGATATTTCGAAAGCATTTGATAGATTCTGGTATCTATTATCGAAAATGCATGCTTTCGATTTTGACGAATCCCTCCTTCGTTAGATTAGAAATTAACTTTCGGACCGTTCAATTCAAGTGGTATTGAAACACAAACTAAATGCTGATATGCCCCAGGGCTCTGTTCTGTCCCAGAGTCTCTTTCTCATTTTTATTAATAATCTCCTGTCTGAAACTTCTAATCCATTTATCGGCTTCGCCGACGATAGTAATCTCAGATTTTCATATTCTAGACAATATTTCTAAATGGTGAATCAAAGCAGAATGTCGAATGTCAAAAGTCGATAACCTTATGCTGCTTACTGGCGTTAAAACATAAATTAACACCTTTGCCACTATCCATAAGTGGTAAGGAATTTATCTCCCCTTCTAATCTAGCTGTTAGCTATAAGACTATTTTTTACGTCAAAGGCTCGAGTGTTTCTCCTAGCTCTAAACTGGTGCTCCTAAAACCTACTTAAGTATCTGGAACATAGAGCACTCAAATTGATCGGTGATAATATTATCGCTGAATTATTTACGTCGCTTGAACACTGTCGTCAAGTTTCTTGTCTCACCCTTTTTTTTACCGTTTTAACGGATTATTCTCTAGAGAAATAGCCAATTGCATTCCCCTGTAATTCTCACGCTTTTATGAATGCTCATCAGTAAACCCTCGAGTCCAACTTCGGTAAGTACAGAGGTCCGTTCTTTAGCCGTACTAGCCGTAACTCTGTCTTTATGAGTCATTTCAATATTCACAAATACAAAATCAATGTGCACCAATACCTCCTTTCAAACCCTTTCCATGGCATTATAAGTGTAACAAAAATCCCTTTGAGCGTGTGCTTATTATAAAAAAAAGTCTTCTGGACGTCGATACCACTAAGTTAAGCCATTCCTCCATTTATCTTCTTATTTCCGGTGTAGATGCTTCCAGAAATACTCAGAGCTACTTCAGTAAAGAATGATAAAGCAGTCATACCTTTATAATTCTTGTGCTACCTTGCTGAAACAACATGATTCATCTTACCATAATAATTCGACTCGGCCTGCTGAGTATAACTTTTAAAATGTTGAGGTTATGTCCGTTAGCTTTTTATAGTATGAACTTTATGGTGATATTCATTTCTGCTGAATGAATGATGAATTCTTAAATCTTCTAAGATGTCAATAAATTTTAATTTTACGTGAAGTTTGAAAATTCGAATTTAAATTAAAGATCTTTTATTTTATTGGAGTTTTGGCTACTTGTTTAAAAACAAATTACATATATCCAACTTTGAGTTATGGGTAGAGTTTTTAATTTTCGTTTCTTTTTTCTTTCCAGCGGAGGCGGTTTCCAAAAACGAGGACCACCTAGACAGGGTGGCTCCAATCAGCAATTCAATCGGGGCGGTGGCGGAGGTATGAATCGCAACGATAACCGCAATGATAATAGAGGTGCGTACAATGATAATTACGGTCAAAATGATAGGAATCGTGTTGGCGGCGGTGGTGGTGGTATGAATAGAGGATATAATGGTAATTAATACCATTGTGTTGTCGTTCTTTTGGGATGCTTAATCTTTTTTGTCTTTTCGATTTGCGTTTTTTTTTTTTTGTTTTTCTTTGTTCATGTTTTCATATTTAGATCGTCCTACAAACCGCGGTCGATATGGTAACTTTGGAGATGATCGTAATTTTGATCGCAATATGGATCGTAACAATAGAGAAGGCAGTTACGGTGGTAGCAGTCGAGATGGCGGTGATCGTTATAACAACTATAATCGACAACGCGGTGGAGGTGGTGGTGGTGACCGCGATCGCCAGTATAATAACTCAAACGACAGGCCTCCGTCGTCTGTGGGATCGTTAGGTAAGTGAAATAATATTTTTTAAAGTCTTAAATTCATTAAAAAATCAAATTAAGACAGGAAAAACTAACAAAAACATTATAAAACGCTTATGCCTATTTTATTGAGTTTCTTCAAAACCAGTTACACTCAAAACTAGTTTAAAAATGAAATCGAGTTTTGAGTTTTCCACAAGTTTCTTTTAAATGTCAATCGAATTATGTATTAATATTCCAACACTGTTTGGATTTGATTTACATCTAAATCGAATTTTTGAAAAACGATAAACTCATTAAATCTAGTATTCCCTTTAATTAGCTTTGAGAAAAATCAATAATATGGGAGTAAGTCTTTACTCTCCATTGAACAAAAATTATCATCGTAAATGCTCGCTACAGCTTCGATTTCATACTTTCATCCGATGTCGTTATTGCGCTTAAGTATCTGATCTTTTAGTTCTTCAATAATTTTTGCATTGTTGTCATTTACCTTTTGATTTAAATATCCCAAAAGAAAGAAGTCCAAATATGTCAAATCATACGTTAGTGGCGATGTCAATTGAGACAATACGGCCTTTTAATTACTCTTTCAAAAGAGCCATTGTTTCGTTGGCTATGTAACTAGTGGCACCGTTTTTTTTAGAGCTATATGTACATATGTATATTGACCAGCTCCATATTCATAGAAAGTTCGTTTTCAACTTCTTGGTCGACCCTATTTCCGAAATTTGGACAAAAGAGGACCTTTATTTTCAGTTAAAATAAGTTAGACCTTAACTATCATGACCCGCATCATAATCAATTATACTAAACCTAAAGAGCAAATTCCTAGAACTTCAGTGGAAACCACCTCCAAATGAGATTTCAGCATCCATAAAACAAGGGGTCTATCGTGAATCTCCTTGGACATTTTTGTCCGATAGCAATTACCTCCGCGTAAGACTTAAAAGCATTATTTACATCCCTAATGTTCGAGAACCAGAAACGTTGCGAGGGAAATTTTTATTCACGATAGCCCCCAAAGACGTGTAGCCTTCGCGGTTGTCTCGCAATAACGTGACGTATATTCTCGTCTAAGGTGTTAATCGTCTCTGGCTTATCTGCGTAGAAACGTGACTTCACATAAACCCCAAAAAAAAATCCAGCGGTGTAAATCGCACGATGTTGGGGGACACTCCACAGGCCCACGACACGAAATATTGCGATCAGCAAAAGATTCATTCAATCAATTGATGCTTCGCGCAAACCGAACCAATAATTTAGTAATTTGCACAATTTCCAAACGTTGTTGAGAAATAAGTCCATATTCATTATGAAATGGCAAATTAAACTGAGCATAAATCAAGTGACAACTCCGAAAAAATCATTATCATTATTAAATACCCCACTAACACAATTTAAAAAAAAATAAATTTATATTAAATTTAACACTAAAAATATAATTTATTTCTACTACACAGATGACAGTGAGAGACCCCGACTTAATTTAAAACCCCGATCTATACAAGCACCCATTAACGCTTTGGCGGAGACAAAACAAGCCGCTTCTATTTTTGGCAACGCCAAACCAAGAGAAGAAAAGCTAAAAGAGCAAGGAAAAGAAGTCGCCGAAGAAGAATATGCAAGCTCTTAAACAAAAAATATATATTTAAAACAAAGCAGAAAAAAAGTTAATTAATGCAAATTATAAAGAAAATAGAAAGTAATAATTATTTCACAGCCAAGAGCTGATAAAGTGAGTTGATTGTATGGAAAATATAAGATTTGAAAAACAGAAAAAAGAAATCAATGCGCGAATATTCAAAAAAAAAAAACGAGAAAATTATAACAAGGAAACCAAAATCTATCTATGAAAAAAAGAAAAACAAAAAAAAAATACAAACAAGCGAAAGAGGATAAAGAGAAATAATTAGCAAGCAAAGTAAGGATTTCATAATAAAATTTATTAAAGCTAGTTTCTTCTTTTTTAACTATAATAAAAACAAAAAACAAAACAACAACAAAAAAACAATTAAAATAAAGATATTTGTATTTAAATTTAAATATTAAGTAAATATTGAATACCAATATTAAACAAAATAATTACTTACAATATATAAATAAATATATATGCGTATATTACTTTGTAAAAAAATAAAAAAAAAATAAAATCAACTTTTTAAAATATTAATTACATACACTTACACTTTGATATATTTTATATTCAAATATATCTAGGAATAATAATATTTGTAAAGAAGAACAAAAAATAATAAATAAATACATAAATTTAAACTACCTAAGCTGACGATCGAATTAAGTAAAAAAAAAAAGTGGAAATCCCACACAGAAATACACACTTAACACACACACAAGTATAAGCAAATAAGTTTTTCTTTGATTTTGCTAAGTTTTCGTTTGTTGCTTGTCATCAACATTTATAATTTAGAATTTATAATTTATAATAAATAATATTATAATTATAATTATTGTTCTTTTTTCTTTTTTAATCGCATAACCTACTAGTTGAAGATTTCTAATAATTTGAATTTATTATCTAACGCTCGCATAGAGGCATATTTATATAAAGCATATATGTAATAATAATAAACTTAAACTTTATCCCAAATCTTTTTTTAAACGAATTTGAAAGACTAGTCTTTTCAAATTTGAGCTTCGTCTTTGAAATGAGGAAAAATAGTAAAGAAAAATAAAAGTCTTAAATTAATTCTGTACAGCAACAAGCGTATATCAGGAGTTGTATTGTGTTACTAAAAAAAACTGGTCTTAGCATCTATTCTATTATATAACTAATTAATTATTTTTCTTATTATTTTTTTTTTAATTTTACACTTGTAAATGATTGTTTTTCATAGAAAAATACCAATAAATAAAACTAATAAAAACATAAATAAAAAACACAAAAAAAAATTTAAAACAGAATTAAAAATCGCTTTATTTATTTTACATAGATTAGACTGATGTTCATATTGATTTGGAACTAATTGCACGTTAAAAAATAAAGCAAGTTCTCTTTTAGTCTATAATTTCCTATTTTTTCTTTTGTTCAAGGAAGCAAAAGTTGCCCCATCACGAATTTCATTTTAATCGGAAAATTTTAACAGTCCCGAAAAAAACTACCACCAAATCATTTGGCAATTTTTTGCAATAGGATGCGATATTAATGGAATTCGTGATAGGGCTGAATAACAACTTGGGATTTTATATGGAGTACTAAAATAAAAATCCCCAGTTTATCATCAGCATCAGATAATGAGGTCCATAAAACTGGAAACACCACAATCGATTTCCGAAATTCTAATGATGCAGAAATTTAGGGCTCTTTTTGTGCTATAGGAGTGCGGGATAGGAGCACTTAACTAGCATAAAATGAGCCCTAAATTACCCCATCATTAGATTTTTAAAATTTTGTTTGGTTTAGAAAGTCTCCAAAAATTTCAACTTTGCGACGTGATTAAGGGAAGGGGGTAAGGGCTTGAGATACCAAATTGGGTTTCACTAACTTAGGAGCCCTAAATTCCCTCATCAGTTTTTTGAAATTATGAATTTAAAGGTGTGGTGTTTCCAGCTTGACGCCAAACTGGGAAAACCACAAGTTTGAGGGGGAAGGGATTTTTGAACCAAGCCGGGATTAGAGCATTAAATTAGCACAAAAAGAGCCCTAAATTTCTGCATCATTAGAATTTCGAAATTCGATTGTGGTGTTTCCAGCTTTACGAACCTCAGGTAATGTAGAAAATTGTATGTTCGCCGAAATTTAAAACCTATCTGCGGTTGATGTTGTGATAGCCGATCTACATCATAAAATGTGTTCTTGACCCTTATCATTAAAAGAAAAGAAAAGGTAAGCAATCATCAGGGTGATATGATTCGTATTCAAATAGTTTTATAAGCATAATCAACAATAATTGAAGAATGATCACTGGATTAGTTCGGCTCAGAAAAATCGTTGAACAACGTCCTCGCAGTAAATAAAGCCACAACCAGGCATACATCTCTTGTCAATTAAGAAGCTGTCCTAATCTAGATCGTATAGCCTGTTTTATACTGAGGTTTTGTTTCTGTGACCTGGACACTGGACAGACCTCCAAGGCTTGGTGACTCCAATGGTAGGTATCATAGGATTAATTGGAAAACACACATAACCAATTTTTTTCTGCTACGGAAGGGATATGGATGTCTACCAATATTAATTTATATATTTTTTAGGTAAAGTTATATTTTCATGCCAGTTTAGGAACAACCGTTTTCATATATCTTACAGCAAACCATTCACGTACCCGTGGCGCGATGGTTAGTCCGTAGGTTTGTCATGCCATGGGTGTTTGTTTCAATCACTGCCTGTACCAACATAATTTTTATTTTCAAGGTTACTGACTCTTACGGGAAATAGACAAAAAAAATCCCCAAGTGTAAAACTTGTCATGAAAAGTGCTTTCTCAAGTTAACCGTTCGGATTCGGCATAAAAACTGTAGGTCTCCTCCATCCCTAACATTAATCGCACACAGAAATGGTTGAGAGTTGTCACTAGTCCCTGATCCTCTACGAGCTTCGCCTAATTTTTTCACGCACGTTTGAAAAAAAAAATGAGGACAACAAATTCATTTAATTAAGTGCAAAAACGGATATAACAAACTACAAGTTTTAAAATACATATATCTAGACCGCATTGTTCATTCATATGTACATTAAACTAATTCATTCAGACATTTACTTTTCAACTATCGTGGAATTCATTGCAGGTTCGGCGGTGACTTTCTGTAAGGAAAAACCGAGCGACCATTTGCGAGTGTTTCCTGTAACTCACAAAAAAAAAAACCAGTTGATCGCTCGCATTACAAACGTTACAAAATCTCGCAACCTGGACCCAGTACTTTTAAATCCCTTTTGTATATTCTCTTTATTTTAGTAGAGTATCATAAGTCGACCGGTTAATAGTTACGCAGTGCAAAAAACATTTTTTTTAGACATTTTCCGATCCATTGTAGGGACAGTCTTTGTTCCAAATAAAGTACGTTTTATTTAGCACCCTAAGCATCCTCTAAGCCCGTTTACCTAAAAAAACCTCTGTCTAACGTTTAAAAGCCTGTATAAACACCTTTATGGCATTTAGATGTCTCTTTCCAGCGTTTAGAAGTATGATTGTGTGCAATTTCAACTTTTGTTTTCTAAAGTTGCACTATCCTCATTTTTGTACATAATTAACAGATTTTCAACAATTATTATCTTTTTTTCACTCAAGAACAAATTATTCTTTATTTTGCTTCATTAACTACAATTTTTGTGAAAGTAAAAAAAAGAATCAACATACTTCAAATTTGACAGGTAAATGCAAGGAAAATTGCCAAAAATTATTTCAAACGGACCAAAATCGTCTATAAGTTGAAAAGTACTGCTCCGAATTTAATAAATGAGGTATCAATAGAAAGCTTAATTGATTACAAATAATTTGAATGATTAAAAATAACTGTATCATACAAATTATAAGATTTAGAGAAGATTAACTAAAAAAAGTAACTTTTTTCAAAAAATGGCGAATATCATTTTTATTTTAAAACTGATTTTCAAAATTAATATGTCATTGTAATGTTAACAAATTAACAATTATTTTGGTGTATCAAACATTTCCATACGTAAGCTAGAAGCTTCAAAAAAGCCTGTTAAACATAACCTAAAGAAAAATTTATCAAAATTCTAGGCGGTCGTTCAGAATTTCGCTTGCCAAATTAATTATACAATTATCAGAAATGGCTCCTAACTTCCACAGTTCTCTAGGGAAACAGAAATGAGGTAATCAAAATAATATTTTAGCCTTTATTTGCCCGGAATTTTAAAAGCTTTTATGAGTTCGGCCAAAAGGAAAATAAGATATCGAACAGCCCCCGAAAAACTAAGACAAATCATTTCAGTCTAGTCTAGAGCGAAATTTCAAAAGAAATGATAGCTTAAAAAGGGGAATTAGTCAAAAGATTACAAAAATTTAACATCTTGCTATCAAACATGTAAATGTAAGGAAATGTGCTAAATATTCTTTTAAACGAACATAAATCGGCTATAAGTCGAAAAGTACTACTCCGAATTTAATAAATGAGCTGTCAATAGAAAGCTAAATTGATTACAAATAATATGAATTATCAAAAATAGTTTTATCACGAAAATTTAAGGAGTTAGAGATAATTAACTAAAAAATGTTACTTTTTTTACAAATTGGTGTATAACATTTTTATTTAACAACCAATTTCCAAAGTGCATACATCATTGTAAATTTGATAAACAATCGACCAAGCTTCAAAAAAGCTTCTTAAACATAACTCAAACGAACATCTTTCAAAATTAAAGGCTTTTGGTCGTTCAGAATTTTGTTTGCCAAAATAAGGATAAAATTATCAAAAATCGGTCCAAACTTCTACAAATACTCAAATAACAATTCATAAAGCGAAATTTAAGTCATCTGCCGTGTGAAACTCATAGTAAGGGAAAAGTGAAATAGAATGTTTTCGGTAAAATATTTTTCGGGTAAAACTAATAATAGGTATTTTTTTATGAAAAGCAAACAAATATTTCTAATACGCCACAGTAACCAAATTAAAAAAAAAGTAAAATAAGCCTTTGAAATGGCAAAAATAGGACAAGTGTGTCATATTAATAACAAAGTGAACTTCCGAATCTCTCTTGTTCTTACCTCGATGACAACAACAATTGCCTTACCTGAAGACATCTAGCTAGAGACCGAGCTAAATGAAGTTTCTTGGGTCCCTAGTTCACACAGGACTGTAGCGTCACCTTAAGTAAGTTAGTTAATTAATATAAAAATAGACTTTAGCAATGTCCATAAGATTCTATTTTTAATATGATCCCGGAACACTAAAAACCTGTTAATAGAATTAATCATTCCCTGATTTACAAAATTAATATTTCCAGTGTATAGATTATAATAAAGTAAAAACCAATAACATTTCTTGACACAATAATTTTATTTAATGTTTCTTTTTATAATTTTTTCCTCTATACATTACAAAAAATATTTTCAGTATGTTTTTTTTTTTAATTTTTTTTTGTTTAATAAACTTTTACATTTAAATTTACTTTTATTTGGTTTTGATGAAAATAAGATTAAAAAAAAAGCAAAAATAAAACATCCATACACATTCAGTTTGTGTTTTATTGTTGGTAATTTTTTAATATCAAGAAAAATATTTATCTGTTGAACAACATTTAGTAAAAAAAAAAAGCATAATTATAAAAATAATCATAACTGTAAGTCGGTTCGGTACTAAACGCTTTGAATTATGAGTGGTTTTATATTTTATACAAACAAAAAATTAACAAAATCAACACAATATACGAGAAAATTCACTAAGAAAAAAAAATGTACATAGTTATTTATTTTAATTAATAGTTATATGTATTTAATAAAAGGTAAAATGTGCATCATAGTTGTATAATAAATTGATTTATTGGCTGAAACTTACTAAATTAACATAAAAAAGCTAAATAGCTATTATTTTATAAAACACAAAAAAAAAGTTTTACGTAAATATTTAAATTAAAAAATTAATGATTCTTTTAGTTTTTTTTTTCTTTTCTTTTTACTAAATTTTCACTACGAAAAATGTTTGAACCAAAATGGTGGCACGATTTACATTTATATTGGTCGAAATATATTTTTTTTTCATTTATTTTCAGTTTTATTTTTAAAGGTTGTATGTACCCATGTGTATATATTTTTGTTACATATTTAGTTTAGTTTTAAATAAATGCAGTTAAATAGATTGTTTTGTCAGCGATGAATTTAATTTATTAAAAATATATATATATATTTTATATGTATGTATGTGAAAATACATAATTAAATTTATGGACACGGAACATGAGTAATATTTTGATAGCTTTATGTCTTGTGAACTGAATTTTTCCATCACAGAATCCCTCGATAGTCTATGATCTAAATACATAGAATTTTTTGACTCAGAAGGATTCTGTGAAAGGGTTGCTGCATATTTATACAAAAAAGTTACATACGGGTTATTGTGCAAAAACATTGAAATACATTTGTTTATATTGATTACAAGTGATGTGGTGGAAAGAATATTAAAACAATAAATAATATAAATTAAGAAATTAATTAGCTATTGGAGATTAATAAAAGATAAACATTTTATATTGTTAAGGGTACTGTCGGTTCAACACAAGTTACATACTTAGCTAAATAAGCTTTTGTTGCCTGATATTATTAATAATATTAATACTTAGTTATTAGCCAATAATGCAGCTTGTTTTAAAATTGCAACAAAATAAATAAATATATTAGGTGAATAAATTTTGGTGCCACACCACACTTTTAAACTATTTTCCTTTTATTTAATTACACACTATTTTACATCTTAAGGAAGAATTAGCGACAAAAATTAATGTATGTTAACTTTACGGTTATGAAGATTAATAAATGTATGTAGGTACACAATATTTATATTATTTTATTTTAATGTACACTGACAGCTTTGTTTTATAAATTTTATATTTCTTTGTGTTCAATTATTTATGTAAATGTATTTTTGTATTTTTATGTAAGTGTCTTTGTTTGTATATTTATTAATTTGTTTTTGTTGCAAAAATATTTTTTTATTTAATTTTTTCTTTGAAAGGATTGTTTTCAGCATTTTTTGTTGTTGTTGTTATTTTATATTTAAATATTTATTCATAATATTTTTGTATGACTGCTTATCATTTGTTTTGTTTGTTTTTTTTTTGTTTGTATTTTTTATTTTCTATTTTTTATTCAAATTTACACTTATTTAGAGTTATTATTTTTTCGGCTACTGCATATTCATCATTATTGACATTGATCTCGATAGTTCGGCGGAATTTTCTACAGAATTCTGTAAACTTCACGCCTTTGCTCCGGGTATTTTTGATAGAACTTTTGATAAATCAACGCCAGTAAGCGCATTGATGGTTGGTGGCAGTTGTCCACATAAACGGGCGACATCGTTCGATATATTATCGTTACCACCTATTAGGACAATTTCTTCGGTTTTAGCTAATGGGGCAGCAATTTCAGCAGCAATCTAAAAGAAAAAAAAATATTTAAAATACTTATTCTAAAAAAATACATATAGTTTTTTATAAATAAATATATATTTTTGGATCATAATCTTTAAAAACTTGACAAGAATTAAAGATATTTTATTTCGAAATAGAAACATTTGTTAAATGTTGCTAGAAGTAAAAAGTTAAACGTATTTTTTTTTAAGTTGGTGTATTTTAAAAACATAACCATACCTCACTAAATAGAAAAGTCCAAGGAAAATCATTTCTTCTTGAATAGATTAGAAGTTATTGGCCATCTCAAAAAATAGTCTTATGGTTTTTACAAAGTGTAGTGTATTTCTTTATATTATTTTTTTAGGGCCGTTATATAATTAATTCGACTCGAATAAATGAATTTAAAAGTTACTCATATACATAAGTTCATTGGGTAAAAATTTTAAACATCCTATTGTTAAGGATTTACAAATAACTAGTTAGCAATTTGTTAAATATTTAGCAACTTCCTAAGCGAGTTCAAAATTTTAAACCTTTTTTTTCGTTTTACTAACTAGTAAATTGCTA
Source organism: Eupeodes luniger (assembly GCA_951509635.1). Lineage (NCBI taxonomy): Eukaryota > Metazoa > Arthropoda > Insecta > Diptera > Syrphidae > Eupeodes > Eupeodes luniger. The sequence goes on from OX608074.1 coordinate 89,527,785, forward strand.
AACTTGTCTAAAAAGTGACAGTTGGTGAAAATATCTATTAATTGGAATTCTCAACTGTTGACTGGATTACTGCATCTACTGCTCTTATAAGAATAATTGTAGATGTGTCATATGGATTTAGCAAATTGTTAACAGTTAAAGTAGCCATTCCGTGATTTTAACTTAAGCAAATTGTTAAGAAATAGTAAGATGTTAAATCGTTAAAAAAGTAGTTAGATCATCTATTAAGATTACTTTGCTTTGGACAGTCTAAACATGAGTTTTCAAAGTGTCATGATGAAACATGTGCTTATGAAAAGCTTAGCATGTCTACTTCAAGAAATTAATCTTTTTACCTTCACGAATTTGCACGATATACCTTTAAAGTGATGATATGTCTTATGGATAGTTTTGAATATTTCGCATTTAATGCCGGTGGAATTTTTCGTGCGTATTTACCCCCATCACCCCGGTTCACAATGAAAATCTATAGTTTGATTCATGTGACTCGGTTAGTTTGTGCAAAAATGAATTGATTGTGTCCTTACCGAAGTCAAGGTATAGCATTTAATTTGGAATTCTCCCACTTAATCTTTTCATATATTTAAGACATCAAACAAGTTTTTATTGACACTATTTTTGAGAAGTCACCACTATTTTAGACCTCGCTTTGAAACAAACTTTCGAGTTGTTGTATCGATCTGTTATGTTTCTGAACTTTGGTCGACCAAACTCTAATAGCATTGAACTTTAAGGTCAGGAGCGTGTGGCACAATTTAAAAATTGCAGTTTTATATTATAACTATTTTTGGTTTTAATATGAATTTCTATAGTAATCTAGTACTAAATATAGCCTATGTTACTCAGTGATAATGTAGCTTTCTAATGAAAAAAAGAATTATTAAAATCGGTCCAGTACTTTTTGAGTTTATTCGTTACATACAAAAATACAAGTCTTTCCTCTTTATAATATTAGTGTAGATAAAACATACAATTGTACCGTCTTAAAGGTAACTGACATAACAATATAATGGACAATGATTGTTTGTTCCAAAGCAAACACTTAAAAAAGTTGTTGTGTCTGAATTATAACAAGATAGTACTTAATTTAAATTGCAATTTATTTTAATTTGAAATTAGAAGTGAAATAATAATTCCAATTCAAATGACGGATAGACTTGAAGGCAGTTTATTAATTTTTGTATATACTTAACAAGCTATTCCATATCCTTTTAAACATTAAGGAAAGTTTTATTTGTTAAGAGTAATTAAAATTTTGTATATTATGCACAATAAAGTTCTTTAAAAACCTTATTGCAACTCCAGTCGCCGACTTAATTTATATAAGATTATTAAAAAAAAGTGCGTATATGTCCGAGTATTTATCATATTTTTGAGTATTTATTCGTCGTCGTTGTTTTTGAATTACAATAAAACTAAGGAATATTCATGATAGTACGTTTTTATTGTTCTATTTAACATGACCACAGTTGCAACTTGTAGTAATTATATTTTGTTAATTTATGAACTACATAAATGTTGCAACCTAGATTTATACTCTTTTTTTTTATAATATTATTATGCAGAGGCACAGTGTGAGCGGGTTTAAAAGGAGATGTCGGTGCACATTGGTTTTGAATTCCTGAATATTGCAATGACTAGGAAAGACAGAGTGTGGTAAGGCATTCCACATTAGTGTTGTACGGCTAAAGAACGAATCTCTGTATTTGACAGTACGACCGAAGTTGTACTCGAGGGTATACTGATGAGCATTCCTAGAAGCGCGAGTATTACGGTTGAACTGTTAAAGGGGAGGAATGCAGAAGGCTATTTCACTAGAGCATAAACCGTCTTGTAGATAACAGCCAGATCAGACGGTGTGAAACATTTCTTGCATCGCCTAAGGAAACCCAAACACCTTGCGACATTTTTGGCAACATTGCGTATGTGATCGTTCTACAAGAGGTGGTTGGTGACACACATACCGAGAATATCGAGATATTCAGTCTCATTGATGCAAGTGCCATCCATGGATAATGGCAAAGGGGGTATATCTCGCTTTAACGATACAAGACAGCATTGCGTTTTCGAAGCATTAAATTCCACGCGGTTTTTTAATCCCCATTGAACAATGCTGTTTAGGTCGGAATTTAATGAGCTTATCATATTTTGTCGTTGCAGTTCCACATCCGAAGAAGAGGGATGTGAGTCTGAAAACGAATATGAAAAGCTAAAAGCTATCGTCAGCGAAACAATGTATTAGATTAGAAGTTGCAGACAGGAGATCATTAATAAAAATGAGAAAGAGTGTTGGAGATAGAACAGAGCCCTGGGGCACACCAGCATTTATTTTATGGACTTCAGACTTGAATCCATCCAATACTACTTGTATCGAATGATCCGAAAGGTAATTACTAATCCAATGAAGCAGGGATTCATGAAAACCGAAAGCACGCATTTTCGATAAGAGAGCCTGATGTCAAACCCTATCAAATGCTTTTGAAATATCTAGTGCAATAATCTTACTTTCTCCAAAGCGATGTAAAGATTTGCTCCACTGTTCGGTGAGATGAACCATGAGATCACCAGTGGACCTATTGCTTCGAAAGCCGTACTGACGGCCATTAAGAAGCTTTCGATCTTCAAGACATTTCTTGAGCTGATAATTAATCAGCGTTTCCATGACCTTGGAAAGAAGGGACGTAAGTGCAATCGGTCGGTAATTAGAGGGTGAGGAATATTCGCTTTTTTTGGGAATGGGCTGGACAAATGCAGTTTTCCATCCTCTCGGAACGAGACCTGAGGAGAAGGACAAATGAAAAAGCATACGCAGTGGTTTTGCCAGCGTTGAAGCGGGATACCATCCGGACCAGTGGATTTATGTGTGTTTAGATCTCTAAGGACTCTTGCCACAGTACGAGTGCGAAAAAAGATTGGTCCCATAGAATCACTCACTCGCTCAAGTATACAGGCGGAGTCATAACACTCACTGGCAGCGTAGAATTGACGGCGAACTGCCTAGCAAAGAGATTAGCTTTCTCTAAAGACGGAAACTTACTTCTTTGGCCCTAATAACCTCTTTACAGCTCGCATCAAACCATGCGTTTTCCTTAGGTCTGATGCTTTTAACCCTGTTCGGCATAAAAGTTCTCATTCCCAAGAGAATTAAACTTGTGATCATATCAGCGCTGGCGTCAACGTCACTATCGGAGAAGCATAGTGACCAGTTAAAGATCCTGAAGTAATTATTGAGACCGTCCCAGTTGGCTTTCCTGTATTGCCAAACGGTTCTCTTAGGAGCTCTTTCTTTAACTGAACAGTTTTGACATAACATAATGGTCAGATGTGCCTAGAGGAGATAGAACACTAACAGAGTACTTATCAGGGTCAGAGGTAAGAAACAAGTCAAAAGTGTTTTCTGCTCGACCTTCCACGTCCGATATTCGGGTGGGCTCGTTGACTAGCTGAGTTGGGTGGTTCAACTCAGCGAAGATTTCAGCACACACTCCATCGGGTGTTGTCTGGCCTGAATATTGAAGCCATGAAGAATTGTGTAAATTGATATCGCCCGTAACAACGATTTCAGTGCGATTTCTTAAAAATAATGAGGTGCCAATTCCCATTCCATAGCTTAACTTTGCCTCTGAAGTCAAGTTACATTTAACATGAATTTGCATACTTGCTATTGCGGGTCTTAAGTTTGAAGTATTTAAAATGTTAGCCTTCATATTAAAAGGCACAAAGCAAAAAAAACTTTGATCCTATTTTGACCAAAATTAGTGTATCCCAAGTTGATTTTGCTTTTTTTGGAATAAAATAGTGTTTTTGGGGTTGGTTTTTAATTTGAAGTAAAATAGCAGCTGAGTAATTTTCCTTTTTTATAATAATAATCCTGGAAAATAAATTTTGTTTCTTCCAAAAAATGTAAATGAATATTTTACATTAATAAACAAAACATATTTATTTGAAACAATGTTAGAATGTTTTACGTCAAGCATCTTTGAAACGATCTACTACTGTACGTCGTCGTCGGTCGTCGTGGGCTTGTGGCGCTGCCTCCAAGTTCGTACGATTTAACATGCTGGACTTTTTGTGTGGGCTTATATGAAGTCGTTTGTCTATGCAGATAAGTCTGAGACAATTAAAGTCAGAACATTCGGTTCACCATATGTTTACATAGGGCCCCAAAGTTTACCCATACGCCAAAAATTGGGACTCTTGGGTTGAATTTATTCGATTCAACCACGGTGGCTAAAATCATCAAACATAAATGCAGACTATGATTTTATTTATTACTTTATAATAACGCTAAATTCTTGGCCATAATGTAAAACTATACGCGTTATATTTCTTTTTGAAAACCACACGTCTTAAAAAAATACCCTTTTATTTTAACACACGCTCAAATGGTGGTGGCTGAAAAGCCGGGTACAATGTCGTCATAGATTTTGAATCTTGGATCCATACCAGAGAGCCTTAAACTTAACGCTGGTCGAATGCATGTGGAACTAAATTTAACTAAAGTTGTGCGTGCTCGGGGCAGCACTTTCAAACAAATGGTTTCATGTTTCTTTACCATAACCGGAAATACACAATCAAATTGGGAAACGCAGAATAGTCAATTTGAAATGGAATACTAGCATTTGTTTACCGGAAGTCTTTTTTAAAACACGAAGAAGGAAACTAGTTACCAGTTGAATATTTGAAAACTGGAAACATTCTCGTGGCGATGTTCTTAAGTCTTAAATTTAATCTTTAAATCGTTGAACAAAAAATCAAACGAACTCACCTTAGGTAGCGATTCAAGGACAATATTCATAATGGCTGCATCTCCATATTGTTTGTAAACGGCGGCTTTCATCTTCATTCGTTCAGCATCGGCTTTACCAACCAATTCAATAGCATGCGCTTCAGCTTGACCAATCTTACGTATTCTTTCAGCTTCAGCTCGGGCACATTCAATAGTTTGTTCGCTTTAAAAATATAAACAATTGTTAATTCACATAACCTTTTAAAATAATAAAAACTTCTTTCCAACTTACCGTTTACCTTGTGCAATTGTTTGCACACGATAACTTTCTGCTTCGGCTGGCAATCGAACTGTTGAAATAAGTTCACGATCCTTACGTTGCACCTCCTGAGATTCGATTTCGATTTGTTTTCTACGTTCGACAACATCGATTTGAATTTCTTCATTACGAATTCTCTGTTTGATTTTCGCTGCTTGTAATTCATATGCCAATTGAGATTCAGCTTTCTGTAAAATAGAAATTTGGTTTAAAGGAACATGGACAATTTTGATTAAAAGACAAATATTGTACAGAAACAATCAATTAAAATATTCAAAACAAGTCGATACACATGGTAAAGGTCGTCAACTTAACGATGGTTAGAGTTATGTCATTGTTGACTTTATACATTTTTTACAACTTACAGCTGTATTAATTTCTTGATCGAAATTAGCTTTCTGAAGCTTATACATTCGAGCATTATCTTCTATTTTCGTATCTGTTGAGTATTTAACGTCCATAGCAGTTTTTTCACATTCGGCTTCCCGGATGCCGGCATCACGATTTGCTTCCGCCACACCAGCATCGGCATCTCGTTTGACACTAGCTGTCTGAGCTTTACCCAGCGATGCCAAGTACTGAACATCATCGTAGACATCCTTGATGGTAAAGGATAGAATTTCAATACCCATACGCCCAACATCAGGTGCGGCTACTTCCCTCACTAAGGCTGCAAATTGGTCGCGATCTTTGTAAACTTCTTCTACTGTAAGAGTTCCTATAAAAATCACACAAAAAAGTATTAAATTAGATTTTATTTTTCTTTTAAAATATTATAAATAAAAAAGAAATTTGTCTAAATTATCATTACAATTTCTGGACGTAAAGTTATTACCTTGTTACCACAAAGTAAGTTATTCCCATTATCATTGAAACTTTAAAGACTCCCATCCAAACGAATGACATTTCGTATTTCGTTATAAATTAATAACAAGAAGTTGAAGTATGTATGATTGTATGATGCTTTTTTTACTATACAAATTCTTTTAATTTTAATTGAGAACTCATTAAATTATAAACTAATTAAACTTATTAATCCAAGAAACTTCAGGTGTAAAGCAGATAAATGTAAAGGTAAATCTGAACTAATTAAATAATAAAAAACTGCTCAAGTACATTTATAGGTAGCGATGCAGGTGGAAATTTACTACTGCAAAAGCGAATTTTTTGTAGCTGATAAGATAATAAAGAGATTCGCTAATACACATGGCTGGATCACTTTTAATGGACAAAAGTCAGTAAGTTATAATATTTGTTGAAGTCGAAATGTTTTTACTCGTAAACAAAATATTAGTTTTTAATTTTTTACTTCAGCCGAAATATATAGGGTGATCTTTTTTAACAGACCCACCACGCATTTTGATAATAAAATTCAATGATTTGCAAGCGTTGTTCGTTTGTAAGACGATTCATGGTTAAATTATAGACCACACTGAAGATGTTTGACAGTGAAACAAAACACGAAACGTGTGTCAGCTGTTTAAACCAGTGTTGCCAAAAAGATAATAGCTGAAATATCGCCCTTTACAAGGTTTTCCAATATGAGGTTTTATTTTGGTATTGGCAAAAACACGAGAATTTTTTAAAGCAATCTATGATTGTTTATTTCATTTAAAAGAGGAAAAGTGGAGCATTGGCATGAACCTTTTTTTTACATGACGGCCAAAATTGGGGTCCTCTTCCTAACGATTCGAAGCCCAGTAAGCAAACAAACGGCGTTGTCTATGGTCATGAACTTTGAGCTCCTGGGTCAGTTGGATCTTGTACGGGTGTAGGCCCACGTAAATAAATAATAAATAAGGTGGCGCAACAGTCCGTAGAGAACCAGGGCCTAGTGACTTACAACTCTCAACCATTCCTGTGTGCGAGTAATTGCAGTGATGGAGGGGACCTACAGTTTATATTCCGAATCCGAACGGCTAATTTGAGAAAGCACTTTTTCATGACAAGAATTACTCTTGGAGAATTTGTCAATTCCTCGCAAGAGGCAGTACCCGTGAAAAAAACTTTAGGTGGTACAGGCAGGGATCGAACCCAAGACCTCTGGCATTACAGTCCAACGCACTTTTTTTTTCAAATTCATTTTTTATTAATTCAATCTTAAATCTATCTTAAAGCTAGACAAAAATTCATAAAACTAGCCTAATTAACAGTCCAACGCACTAACCATCATGCCACGGGTACTACTGTAGGTACAAGTCCCGACGCAAAATTCGCAAAGTTGAAGTCTGCGAAAGGCCATGTTTTTGTTCACGGCGAAGAATAGTCTGCCTCGGGTTCTGCTGTACATTTTCACGGACCGCGGCGATGTTCTCGGCCGATCTTGCGTTCCTTGAAAGTACGGGTGTTGACTGATTGTTTACTGAACCGGTCGTTTCAAATTTGGCCACCAAACTTTGAAGAGTCGACTGTGAAGGGCCACCACGTTTACCGTAAAATAGGCGCAATGTAATGTGTAATTTGCCACGATGATTTGGCATAAACAACTGAATAATAAACAAAAGATTTGACAGATGTCACCAAAACAAAATGGCAGCCACTTAGTGCCAAAATCTGACCGCGCCAAAAAAAACCTATAATTGATTTCAAGTGCGTTTATGGTGACCGACTGGATTGAATTCCTTTGTTAACTGAAATTTAAAAGGTTTAAGATCTTGTAAGTTTTTGTCGAAAACATTTAATTCTCACGATGAACAAGGAATCGCCAAATCGGAGTTACAGCAGCAATATTCTCAGTTATTCTTGAGCAACGCACACTGTTTTGATTCTTCAAACCATCAACTTTCCCAAGCAAGACCTTACATTTGTTCACCAGTTCGTTTTATACTGTTGCCTGTCAAAAAGATGTTTTAGAACAACCAAAAGTAGCTTAAGTTTTGAGAACTGTGATCGCTGAACTTTAATAATTTTTGTGGTTAATTTAAACTACTTCAATACGTTGTTGAAAAGTGTATCGTTCCATTTTTAAGAGCGCAAATGTTTTACATATCAAAAGTCAAAAGATGACAGCTGCCAAATAGAGCGTTATTCAAAATGAAGCCTCTTGGAAAAATCTTATGATTTATGTACATAATATATTATAATGATTATGTACATATGTATGTAATTACAGATTTTCATACTTCGGCTTTAAAATATTTTTTTTTTACATTTCTCAATTGTTGGCCCCCAAAAAACCGGAGCCCAATTAACCGCTTCGTTAAAATATCGTCCGTACAAGAAGTTTGTATGTAAAAATATAAATAAATAAATCTGATAATTATGAGTTATGACGTAAGCAAAAATATATATAGAGATAAAAGCCAAGATAAAACAAACACTCTAATTGAATTATTTTTGTTAAATACAGTAGTGTCTTAATAACTGCAAGATGTTATCTAATGATAAATAAATAAGTCTTCTTTTATTTTGAATGTAAATAAAAACAAAAAAATAACAAACAAAAAATAAAATGTGAATATAAAGCTCTCCAAACATTAAACCAAAATATTTCCGTATAAAGTCATATGTCCACACGACAAAAGCTATTTTGGATTTATCACACTATCTTGATTGTCATGCGTAATTATAATCTCTTTAAGTTTTGAACATTTATAATGCGCATAACAACCTCATAATAATTTTTTAAAGACAGATACAAATTTAAATTGAATCGAATGGTCAATTTCGGACTTTGGGCACTGAACATTGAAAAAAATCACTTTTAAATAAAACTTCTTGTGCAAAAATTATGAACTGATTTTGACGTTATTTAGAATCTAATAGAAGTAACTATCCGAAGATTGCTAAGGGAAATAATTAAAGGTTTTTGACATACCTTTTTTTTTAGTTAATTTAATTAAAACACATATTGTGTTTTAAATAATAAGGTTACCAAAAACCGTCTGAGTTAAACGATTGTTAGTTAGCCTAACTGTTAGACCATCTTCTGCTTAGTTCACAGAATAACATTAGACTCTGCTAGGTACCAGGTCACAGCGATGTGCCCGTGAACGAGAGCTTATGAGCTGAAGAGAATAGGTACAATACTAAATCCTGTGTAGACTCGAGTATATACAACCCATCCTGTGAACTAAAACAGGTCATTGGTGAAGCTAATACAAGAGACCAATGAAAGATGGAAAAGCCTTGAAACCTTTGTCACGGCCATGAAATGATGGCCCAAATTCGACAAAACTAGATTCCGTTCCATTATGAACCTAGACAAAAAAAATCTCTACGATTGCTTGTGAGCATAATGACAGGTCACAGGTCTGTTGGGTTACCATAAAAAGAGAATGCGGCTTTCTACCGCCGACGATATGTGCGAGGGCTGCAGTGATGAGGAAGCGCAAGAAGACACTGTCCACTTTTTATGCCACTACCAGTTTTTCACACTTGAAACAAACTCTTCTTCAAAAATCTTGAAGAACTCAAAGACATTCCAGGAAACAGCCTATTAGGCTTTATCAATACCTTTTAAAGACTTGAACAAGACAATCCATAGGCATCATAATTTTTAGTTATTTTTTCTTTTAGGGAAGTTCAATATTTCGGGGTATCACAAGTTACCTACATTGATCTAAGTGCGGCGTTAACGTCAACAATCGCTAGCCCATCCATCTAATCTAACCTAGTTAACTCTAGAATTAGAAATAAATACATCTTAAAAGGGCCTCTTCATATTTTATCAAGAATTTTCAAGAAACTAAAGTTAATCATATTAATGTAGAATTATTTAGTTTTCTAACACAAGCAGAACCCATATAATATATTTAAACGGTTCACAGAAAGTAAATAAATATTTCCTCCGAAATAATGTTTTTGAAAACGTCCAATAATAATCCTTTGACTTTGTTATACTGAATATCTTCGATCATTACTAAACATTTTTAACTTCCCATAGGAAGTTATTGTAATGGGTCCGATTTGTCAAATTGAAAATTTTGACATTGCTCGACGTTTCAAGGTCCCTAGAGTCGAAATAAAAGATTTTTAGAGAGATGTTTGTGCGTGCGTATGTCCGCACGTTCGCGACGTTATTTCGTCGATATCGACTTCAAATAATTTTTTTTATACAGATATTAATGCAGAAAGATGCAGAAAGGGCTCTCAAGAAAATTGCGTGGGTGGTTTTTTCAACATAGCAGTTTAAAAAAAAGGTGAAAATTTTGGTTAACCCTAAATATTTCATAAACCAATGACCCTAGAGACTTGAATTAAATTTTATATTATATATTGTAACGTGATACCAAACAAGTATATTTTAAAAAAAAAAATCCAATTAACGGTTTTTTTTATAAATCAAAAAAACTGAAAAAAAAATGTATCACCTCGAAAATTTTACGAATAACGATTTTATCACCAAAACAATTTATTTCAAAGAAAAATAACGTTTTCAACATCTGGGTACATTTTGAGAAAAATCGAATCAACAGTTTTTTATAAAAAATAAAAACCTAAACAAAAAAATAATAAAAGTAAAAATTGATTTTCGACTCAAATATCTTTTCAAAACTCTGAGACATAGGCTTTAAACTTCTTTTATCTTTTAAAAATATTGTTGTCAACATTCAGTAAAATTTTGAGGAAAATCGAATTGACAGTTTTTTTTACCAAAAATAAAAACTTAAAAGAAAATTTAACAAAAGTTGGTAAAAATTGATTTTCGACTCAAATATCTTTTCAAAAATTTGAGATTATGGCTTCCAACTAATTTTAACTTATAAGAAATATAGTTTTCAACATTTGGAAAAATTTTAAGAAAAATCGAATTGACAGGTTTTTTTACAAAAAATAAAATCCTAACAAAAAAACAATACTAAAACTTGGTAAAAATTTACTTACGACTCAAATAGCTTTTCAAAAATTAAAAATATTGTCTTCAAACTCTTTTTGTTTCACAGAAAATATTGTTTTCGGTGTGCAGTAGTTTTTTTTATAAAAATCCAACTGTCCGTTTTTTCATAAAAAAATATAATCTACAAAAAATAGTATGCAAATTTGGTAAAAATTGATGTTCGGTTCTTGATATCTCTCAAATTAATTTCATTCATTCAATTTGTAAAAATTTAAGAAATGCTACTTAAATTGGTAAAAATTTATTTTCGACTAAAAATCTATTTAATAAAACTAGATTTTCAAACTGAACTATTTCTTTATATGAAAAATATTGTTGGTAATTTTATAATTTTTAAGAATAATTCAACTAACAACTTGTTTAACCCAACACGAAAACCTACAAACTTTTAAGCAAGACAAATCGACAGACGGGATGGGAAGTTATCAGTGTGGGTCGCATCCCAGTCTCTTTTTATAGGATGTTCTTAGAAAAATTAAACCATATTTAGGCACAAGCATTCACCGTACCAAAAAAATGGTTTGTTTGAAAAAAAATCATCATCAAGTCCAATATCAATGTAACCATCCAATTTGTTAAAGGTACTAAAATAAGACTACTTAGGAAGTACATATAGGCGGCCATAGAAATATTTTTGTAAAACCCTCTAAAGATGTGTATATTTTGCATGTGCCAAAATACGAATATGTACTCTTTACATGTAAAACTATAAAAGTAAATACATACATAGATACTCTTAGAATATTTTTTTAGACCTTTGTCCTTTCCATGTGACTTCCTTTATTTAATAGTCTTTTGCGCGTGCTAAAAAGATACAAAAAGGTTTCTATATCTTTCTATGATGACTATACCCTTACGAAGTACTTACTATAATTCAAAAGAGAATCACATTGAATAGAAATGAGTGCTTTGCAATTTTAAATGGATGGATTTGTAAGAATAGAGATAAATTGAGAGCAACCAACATAAAAATAAAAACAAGAAATGGAATGAATGTTTATATTTAATGTTCATCTATTCAAAAGAACATAATTGTATGCATATAAAATGTGTCTTAAGAATAATGTTTCAATTGAAAAAAAGGGTTTTGAATTGAAACAAATCTTTTATCCTTTCCAAAACAAACAATAAAACGTAATCCAACTTTTTGTGTTGTTATTTTAGTAGACATACATACATATGTAAGACATATAAATACAATTGCTTTTTTGTATTTTATATATGTTTGGAAACCGATGTTTAAAATATGTATACAATGTTCATTTGTGTATAATTATGCAACTACATATTTTATTCTCATTAAAATATTAAAAATCAATTCGAGATTCATTATTTTAAGTGAGCGTAATTTCTGTAGAACTAAATTAGTTGTCAGCAAAAAATGGCGCACTGCCTTTTTGACGTTTGTTTTATTTTGAAAATGAAGTTTTTTTTGAATAAAAAGTATTCTGTGAAAATGTTTCTTTCATTAATATGAAAACATTTTGCTTTTTCTATAACAAGAGTAACATCTAAAGGGTGTTCGAAAATGTATGCATGATTTGAATTTACAACCATTTAAGTAGTGTTGGAAACTATACAGAAAAAAAGTCACTTTGACATTTTAGGGTTATCAAAAATTAACAATACACAATACTCACTTCTTTTTGTATAGAAAAGACGTGGTTAGTCTTAATTAATTGACATTTCTGATTATAATCTTTTGAAAGCATTTTCAAGTTGAATCAAGTGATATCAAAATCAATACTATCAAATTTTTCTAGAAAAACTTATAACTGTTTTGTTAACTTTCGGTCCGATGAGCCATTATATTCACAAAACTGTCAGATGACAATTATTTAGTTAATGGTTGCCAAGTTCGTTTATTTCCAAGTTGAGTTTATTTATAGATACCTACTCTTTTTTATATTTTAGCTTAAGGCTTAAAACGCATTGTCACTTATGGACGTTTATCCATTTTGTTTAAGTTTTAAAGTTTCGTTAAAAATTTTATTTAAGAAGTATTTAATTCGAAGTGCTGTTATTTGGTTTTATCTTTTTATATTTCGTTCGTTATTATTTTTGAAAAATCAATTTTCAATAAATTTAAATACATATGTCATTTATTTTTTTTCTCAGGCTGGATTTTCAAAGTTTTGGAAAAGGAATTTGTATATGCAAACGAAAACGAAACGTTCCATAATATAGGGTCCGCCATCTAACTTTTTTTTTAACTAGCGCTTATTTCGTGAATGGTAACACTTAGTTCATGTCTGATTTGACAAATAATTAGTTTTATCCTTCCGCTGAACGAATATTCTACAGGTCTCTTTCCGAGTGGATGGAAAACTGCATTTGTCCAGCCTGTCCCTAAAAAAGGCGAATCCTCCTCACCATCTATCGTCCAATTGCACTTACTTCCCTTCTTTCCAAGGTTATGGAAACGCTGATCAATTTTCAGCTTAAGAAATATCTTGAAGAACGGAAGCTTCTTAATGACCGGCAGTATGGCTTTCGTTGCAATAGGTCCACCGGTGATCTCATGGTTTATCTCACCGAACAGTGGAACAAATCTTTACATCGTTTTGGAGAAAGTAAGATTATTGCACTTGATATTTCAAAAGCATTTGATAGAGTTTGGCATCAAGCTCTCTTATCTAAAATGCGTGCATTTGGTATTGATGAATCCCTTCTTCGTTGGATTAGAAATTACCTTTCGGACCGTTCAATTCAAGTAGTATTGGACGGGTTCAAGTCTGATATTCACAAAATAAACGCTGGTGTGCCCCAGGGCTCCGTTTTGTCTCCGACGCTGTTCCTTATTTTTATAAATGATCTTTTGTCTGAAACTTCTAACCCACTAAATTGTTTCGCGGATGACAGTACCCTCAGCTTTTCATATTCGTTTTTAGATTTTCATCCTTGTTCTTCGGATGTGGCCTACCAACGGCAGCGTATGATAAGCTCATTAAATTCTGATCGTGACAGCATTGTTCAATGGGAAATCAAAAACCGTGTAGAATTTAATGCTTCGAAAACTCAATGCTGTCTACTGTCACAAAAGCGGAACCCTCCCACAATGCCACTATCCATGAGTGGTACTTGCATCGAGGAGACTGAACAGCTATCAGTCCTAGGTATGTGCATTACAAACCACTTGTTGTGGAGTGATCACATATTTGACATCGCCAAAAATGCTGCTAAGTGTTTAGGTTTTCTCCGACGATGCAAGAAGTTTTTTTCCCCCTTTATGATCTGGCTATAATTTATAAAGCCTATATTCGTCCAAAACTTGAGTACAATTCCCATATTTGGGCAGGTGCTCCTATAATCCACTTGAGTCTTCTGGACAGAATTCAAAAGAGAGCTCTAAAAATGATTGGTGACCGTTGTCTAGCTGAAACTTTTGCATCTCTCGAGCACCGTCGCAAGGTTTCATGTCTCTCGTTATTTTATCGCTACTTCCATAAGCAATGCTCTAATGAAATAGCCAGCTGCATTCCTCCCCTCAAACAATTCAACCGTAGTAGTCGTTCTTTTAGGAATACCCATCAGTTTACCCTTGAGCCCAATTTCGGACGTACTATAAAGTACAGAGATTCTTTTTTTAGTCGCACTACACGAATGTGGAATGCTTTACCAGACTTAATATTTCCCACTCATTACAATGTGCAGGCATTCAAAACCAATGTGCATCGGTATCTTCTTTCAAATCCTATCCTTCCTTCCTTATTACTCGCACTGTGTATAATCATTATAAGGGTATTCATATCCCCTTAAGTGCGCGTACAATATAAAAAAAAAAAATATATGGTTGTGTATACGCTTGAACAACGCTGGGAACAACGCTTAGAGAAGATGCCGATTTTGCCAAAAAAAATCGTCTTTTCCGATGAAGTTCATTTTGATCTTGGCGGGAATGTAAACAAGCAAAATTGTGGCATTTGGGGCACAAAAAACCCGCACGCATACATTGAAAAGCCGATACACCCAAAACGAGTCACTGTTTGGTGCGGATTTTGGTCCAGAGGCATAATTGGGCCATTTTTCTTCGATGAGGAAGGAGTGGCCATTACAGACAATGGCGATCGTTATCGGGCCATGTTGAACGAGTTTTTGTTCACAAAAACAGGAGGAGGATATTGCCAACATTTGGTTTTAACAGGACGGCGCGGCGCTTAGTGCCACACAGCCAAAGCTACACTCAATGTTTTTATAGCATTTTCAAAAAGAAAGCTATTTGGCGCCTTGGCGGACCCTATACGAAAATCTATAAAAATGATCATTCTGAAAAAATAAAACATCTGATAGAATGAAGGTTTTCCACAGTTGACTACACAATATTAACATAAATATAAAGCATAATAATAAAGAACATCACTATCATAGGTTTTATCTTGCATAAACATTATTAACCCTCATATTATACTTAGTAAGAATTAGTTCCGTTTGATTAAATTAAGGATTGGCTTAACCTTTTATGTAGTTTGAACCCTTTTATATTAGCAAAACTAAGTTTCATATGCAGTAATAAGTATCAGTACATCTTTACTCACAATTACACATTCATGTGTTTATAATATTGTAAATATAAATATACATATGTATATACGCTACGTTTAAAAACATAATATTAACATACCTACATAATAACAATGTAATATATGCATAAAAATGCTGATTTGGTAAAAATTGGAATGTGCAAAACACAAATCTGAAAAGTCGTTAATGTAGTACATAAATATTGTTTTAAAGGAATACAAAAGAGGTTTTTTTAAAAGCTTTTTTCTCTCTAACATTTTGATTTAAATCTAAATATAGTGCTCTTGTCTTTTTTGTTGTGTTAAATCAAATGAAAACTCAATGAGATGTAATAATAAAAATGCTGATAGAATTAGAAGCGCCTCCTGCACAAACAATACTTTGTTACATATTGCTTTTTTATTAACATAGGAAATGGTTTTGGTTTGTTGAAGCTGAACTTTAATATCTAGTAAACCAATAAAAACATAAAATTTGACCCAGAAAACTGATTTAAACTTGTTTGACCGCGCTCAATCTAATTGGATATTCACCAATACATATTGTCAGGGAGGTTTTAAGGTTTTTTAAGTTATGAACTAAGAACATGACATGTTAACAACAATTTTAAAAATAGACAAAGAGACTGATTCATCTAATCTTTAATAATAAATTTCATACAACAGAAAAGTACAGTTGTTTTCAAAGCTATCGCCGAACTTTCTGGCAGAAGGTACTATAGTTCACATATTTGTGTATTTAATTTAAACTATAATATTGACATCTACACCTGATCAATTTTAATAACGTTCGAAAATACGATATGATATGAACTTTAATATTAATACTGATAAAGTTCCCCTAACTAATAAAAATAAAAAAGACAAATTTAAAAATTACGGATTGTGTTCTATTTTTGTATATTTTATTTTTTTTGTATGAAAAACGGAGTCGAAAACAATATTTTCTGTGAGATAAAATTAATTTGAAGCCAATATTTTAAATTTTTGTACCAAGTTTTAGTATTTTTTTTTTTTGGTTTTTATTTTTTGTAAAAAACTGTCAATTCGTTTTTTTTTATAATCATATCGAATGTTGAAAACAATGTTTCTTATGAGACAAAATTGGTTTGAAGCCATAATCTCAAATTTTTATCTCAAATTTTTAAAAAGATGTTTACTCCGAAAATCAATTTTTACCAAGTTTTAGTTATGTTTTTTTAGGTTTTTATTTTTTGTAAAAAAAAACTGTCATTTCGATTTTTCTCAAAATTTCACGAGATACCAAAAACGTAATTCTTTGTGGCATACAATTATTTCGGAGATAAAATCATTTTTTGTTCGTAAAATATTCGAGGTGACAATTATTTTTTGTCAGTTTTTTTGATTTATAAAAAAACTGTTAATTGGATTTGTTTCCAAAAATATATTAGTTTGGTATCACATTATAATATGTAATTTAGAAGTTAATTCAAGTCTCTAGTGTTTTTTTTGGTAAAAAAAACACCCATTCAATTTTTTTGAGAGTCCTTTCTGTATCTTTCTGCATTATTATGTGTATAATAAAATTTTTTTGAAGTGGATATCTCTACTGGTTTTTGAGCTATGGACGACGAAAAAAACTTCCCACGCACGCACGCACATACATCTCTCTAAAAATATTTTATTTACCTTAACCTTGACCTTGAAACGTCGAGAAATGTCAAAATTTTCAATTCGACAAATCGGACCGATTACAATAACTTCCTATGGGAAGTTAACAATTGGAATGTATTTTTACTGATTTCAGTAAGGCGTAAGGCTAAGTACCCTTGGATTGATGGTTAGTGCGTAGGACTGCCATGCCAGAGGTTTTCAGTTTAATCCCTGCCAGTGCTATATATAAAGTTTTTTTTCTCAAGTTAAGTGATTTCTTAAATTTGCTGTTCGGATACGGTATAAAAGCTGTAGGTCCACTTCATTCTTGAAATTACTCACACACAGGAATGGTTGATAGTTTTAAGTCACTAGGCCCTGGTTCTAAATAAGCTCTTGGACCACCTAATTTATTTATTGATTAGTTAGTCGTTTCATAATTTCATAAGCACTCACACCTTTTTAAATTAAGAAAGCTGGGTTTTAGCGAACATTTCGTAAAATGAATTCAATCTTATTTATTCGATAGATCACACTCTGTATACCTTTCAATGGTTGTGAATCAAACAAGTTCAAAGTTAGCTCTGGAATTCCACAAGGTAGTCATTTAGGCCCTATACTCTTTGATTTTAT
Organism: Eupeodes luniger; assembly: GCA_951509635.1. Lineage (NCBI taxonomy): Eukaryota > Metazoa > Arthropoda > Insecta > Diptera > Syrphidae > Eupeodes > Eupeodes luniger. Next base: position 89,545,439 of record OX608074.1, read on the forward strand.
TTCTAAATGATTTATTTACGATTTCAAAACTGCTTCAAATTCTCGGGAGTGTAATTGCAATGTGATCTTAACTAGTTTTTTTGTATTGGTTTGTTCTTAACTGTCTGTGCTTCTTTTAGCTAATAAATGTAAAACTATGGACATAACGAGATTGATTTCTTTAATTTCTTTTTGTTATTTGTTCGGTGGAGTATCATTATCTCGTAGAAATTATATGTCTGAAAACTTAATTCCCACAACACAGCTAATAAAGCTAATTCAATTGTTTTGTCTGTATCAATTCTTGAGGGAATCAACACAATTTTATAATCTTTTCGTTATATAGCAACTTCTTAGACCATTTGTTGGACCAATTCTCGAATACGCTTGTCAGATCTGGGCACCAAATTATACCTATCGTAAGTCCCAACTCGAAATGATGCAAAAAAGATTCTTAACATTACTGAAGCTGGGGGGTTAGGATGAGTTAATCCCGACGATCTTCCACTTTATTAACATAGACTTAAACTTATTGAAATACCGATATTTATTGTTAAATTGATAAATGAAAAATTTTGACTCTGCATCGACTGTCTTGTGTCTTTTATATTCACTAAAGAAATCTGAAAAATTTAACCGATTGTATGCGTATAGTCGGACTTATTGTGAACAATTATTTCCCTTAAAAAACGTTTTTAAATGACTAGAATTACGAGTATCAAGTAAATTGAAATCTTTTTTGACTATAAAATTTAAACGAATTCTGTAAAGCTACTTTGTTGATTTTAATAGATAAATAAATTTCCCGAGGATATTCATTCAGGTGTTTAAGTTGTGTCCTAGACCCCATTTTGGAAAATGAGAAGAATTCACACACTACTCGACCAAATTAAGGACCTTTTTCATAAGATTTTTTTTTTTAATTTAAAAGAAAAATTACAATTGGAGAGCCTCAAAAATCTGTTTCTGAAAAACCATTGGTTGAATTTAGCTATAAAATTATTAATATTGTGTAAACAATGACATCCCATCTTATAACTCCTTTGAATAAAAGAGCACTAATGATAATGTACTCTTAAGGTGTGTCCACACCAAGGAAACATTTCAGTAAACTTTAATTAAAAAAGTTTTTGAAATGTTTTCCATTTGTTTAAAAAACATATCAGAAACATTGCAAAAATATTTTGAAAATGTTTTGGAATTGGTTTTTTGTTTGGTTTAGATGCTTTGAGAAACATTTCTGAAATTTTAATTTAATTTTAATGTATACGCAGACCAATCAATAAACGTCGACCTTAAAAATGTTGTTGCATGAAGTCATACACTACGAATATTCTTAACTCGAAAAACTGGAGTCCCACAACTTCTTCAGATTGAGAATTTTAAGCCCGTCTAATGTAATGAGTTCCTCACCATGAACTTTATTACGATCTGTACAAGTTGTCGAGTACGGAACTTTGTTATAATTTTTACAAGAAGTAAAACCAAATGAAAAAAACATTTGCACATTTTTACTTTTGTTTATAATATTCAACAACAATAAAGAAAACAAAGAATAAATGTTCATAAATTAATGTCGCCTAATATCATTAAAAGCTTAAAGATTTAAAATGTTTGTGTTTAAAAAAAGTTTCATTACTCAAGATTTTTTCTTGAAAGAGAGACTATTTTAAAACATTAAACTTTTTGCATACCACCTAAGCTACGTGCTTGATAATAAATGAAAACTCCTTCCTCCATTAGAACTGGGACATTAACAATAAATCAAATTGCAAAAAAAAATTAAAGTGACATGAACACTTGTTTATGATTTGCATCTTCCGTTTTACTTAACGGTATGTGGGTGGTTTAAAAATTCTAAGGACACAAAAAATCAACCATAAGCAAGGCATACTAGGTGGCAAAAGAGGTATATAGGACGATATAACGTTTCGTTCATTTACGAACTCCCTTGTTTATGAAAATTGTCACTTTTTGATTTATGGTTCAAATAAAAATTATTTTAAAATACAGAATTTAAGGAAAAGCAATTAAGTCAGTTAAATCGGTGAGCCAAGAAGCAACTAAACGCAGGAAGGAATGGCATTTAATTAAATTTAAGGAATTAATACTGTTTTTAACTTTTAGCTTAAATACAATACTCATCCTATGTCTATATGAGGGAGAATAGGCCAAGAGAACGCACAAAGTGTGTTTTTTGTTCTTGAATTAAATGAGGTGATTAATAGACAAAGAATAAATAATTTGGCATGCACAAATAATTAAAAAAGACAAGAGGGTGAAAACAATTAAAACTGATTTTCATTTTCTTTTAAAAGCGAATAATAAAAGCTAATTAGAATATCCTCAAGGTTAAATGCGTGTTTACTCCTCAAAAGAATGTAATTCAGGATGTTTTAAGTAGAAAAAAAGTAGCAAAAACAAGTTAATGGAGGTTGCAATTGCATTTTAAAATAATGTATCATTAAGATGTTAATTGTGAGTCACACCATAAAGTTTTTCGACCGAATTTTATTTGACATTTCTTTGTTATAGTCTTTTAAAAAATTAAACCATGGTGTAGTATTATAAGATTCTGTAGCGCATTAAGATTTTTGAAACGTTTTATGAGATTGGTACAAGTCAAAATGCTTTTCGTGCACTGCGTGAATTTTAACTTGCCATATAGAAAATTATTCCGGCCTATCATGAATTCTATCGTAATTGGAAACTTTTACAAATCCCGAAAAACCTTATCGAAATCCGTTCGTAATGCGAAATTGTATGAGATTTTTCACTATGAACGTATTTGGTAATAGTTTTTTTCGGGATTCGCAAACGTTTCCAAATAATGGGTGATTTTTTTTAGGTTAGGATTTTCATGCATTAGTATTTGACAGATCACGCGGGATTTCAGACATGGTGTCAAAGAGAAAGATGATCAGTATGCTTTGACATTTCATCATGAATAGACTTACTAACGAGCAAGTGAGCAAACAATTAATGCGATTGTGACCAACTTTCGCACTCAGTTTACTTTATTGGACATTAAACCAACCACACGAATGCGTACAGAAGAGAATATTGCGTCTGTTTCTGAGAGTGTTGCTGAAGACCGTGAAATGTCGATTCGTCGCCATTCGCAAAGATCTTGGTGTAAAACCGTATAAAATACAGCTCGTGCAAGAACTGAAGCCGAACGATCTGCCACAACGTCGAATTTTCAGTGAATGGGCCCTAGAAAAGTTGGCAAAAAATCCGCTTTTTTATCGACAAATTTTGTTCAGCGATGAGGCTCATTTCTGGTTGAATGGCTACGTAAATAAGCAAAATTGCCGCATTTGGAGTGAAGAGCAACCAGAAGCCGTTCAAGAACTGCCCATGCATCCCGAAAAATGCACTGTTTGGTGTGGTTTGTACGCTGGTGGAATCATTGGACCGTATTTTTTCAAAGATGCTGTTGGACGCAACGTAACGGTGAATGGCGATCGCTATCGTTCAATGCTAACAAACTTTTTGTTGCCAAAAATGGAAGAACTGAACTTGGTTGACATGTGGTTTCAACAAGATGGCGCTACATGCCACACAGCTCGCGATTCTATGGCCATTTTGAGGGAAAACTTCGGAGAACAATTCATCTCAAGGAATGGACCGGTAAGTTGGCCACCAAGATCATGCGATTTGACGTCTTTAGACTATTTTTTTAGGGGCTACGTCAAGTCTAAAGTCTACACAAATAAGCCAGCAACTATTCCAGCTTTGGAAGACAACATTTCCGAAGAAATTCGGGCTATTCCGGCCGAAATGCTCGAAAAAGTTACCCAAAATTGGACTTTCCGAATGGACCACCTAAGACGCAGCCGCGGTCAACATTTAAATGAAATTATCTTCAAAAAGTAAATGTCATGGACCAATCTAACGTTTCAAATAAAGAATCGATGAGATTTTGCAAATTTTATGCGTTTTTTTTTTTTAAAAAGTTCTCAAGCTCTTAAAAAATCACCCGATACAATGAAATTCGTGATAGGGTTGATTGTCATCGGTCCGGACTTTCCGAATTGAAAATTGTGACATTTCTAGACGTTTCAAGGTCCCTAGAACCTGTGTATATGAAAGATTTTTAGCGGGATGTATGTGAGTCTGTGTGTATGCACGTTCAAATGTGCTTACTTTCGGAATACCATTTTTCGTCGTCCATATCTCAAGAACCAGTCGGTATCGGTTTCAAATAAATTTTGTTTAAAAGATAATAACATCGGAAGATGCAGAAAAGACTTTCAAAAAAATGGAGTGTATTTTGTTAAACAATTTAAAAAAATTGAAAATTTTGGTTAACCCCAAATATTTTACGAACCAATAACAATAGCGACTTCAATTGATAATATTACACTAGCTGACCCGACACGCGTTGCTGTGGCTTGCATTTTTTTGTCATATTGCATTGTTGTAAACTATTTAAGGGAAACGGTGGGAGAACCGTCATGGCTGATTTTCTACTACCGTTACCCTTTATTACAATGAAATTGTTATTTACGAACGAAAACGGAAACGTTAAAGCTTGTATACAAAATTACTCCTTTGGGATTTGAAGGAGAAGAACTTTGAACACAATTGATCAAAATGTTCGTACTATTGATGTAAAGCAAAAATCAATACAAAAGAATTGTATTGTATAATACCTAAATTTATTATTATTTGTATTCAAGTTTGTAACAAATGAGTATATAACAAAGTTTTTTGTAAATAACATGTGACAGTTAAACTCATAAAAGAGGTAGGAAAAGCGGATAGTTTAAAATCTTATAACAATAATATTTATTATTTTGAAATAAAAATACTTTTAATTTTAATTCAATTAAGCACTAATCGGTGCACAATATTTTTGGTTAACCTGTCTTTCGGTAACACAAATAGGTTCGACGGTTTTCCTACACGTGAACATGCAACTTATAGCTGTCCATGAAAAACATATGAATTTTCCAAATCTAAACCACAAATGGACATTGTTTGGCCTTGAGACTTATTTAAAGCTAAACGAATTTGAAACTGTAACCTTCTGAAGGGTATGGTAGAATCATCCTTTAAATTTTTCAGTTGAAATGGTTGCTTTGAGAATATTTCCGGTAATCTTTTTGATGACCAAACGTGTACCGTTGTATAATTTAGGTGAATTCAAATTACGCAGGAGAATAATAGGTGAACCAATCTTCTCTTTCAAGTTGGATCAAACTGCGCACGGTGTACAAATTTGATAAAGTAGTTTAGGAGTCCATCGCGGACAAACATCGTGACACGTAATTTATATATATAAGATCTATAATGTGGCGTCCCAAATTAGTAAACCATTGGAAAAGTTCACGTTTTTGATGCCTTGTAAAATTTTGAAAAAGATCGATGTAACGGTGTTCCTCTACAAAAGAATAAAACTATAAAACCTTCTAAAAGTTGGTAAACATTTATTTTCGACTCTAATATCCTGGCAGAAATTACATATAATACCTTCAAACTTTTTTTTTTTATAATAAGCGCACACTCAAGGGGATATTACTACCCTTATGCAAAGACACAGTGTGAGCACTAGGAAAGGGAGAGAGGGTTTAAAAGGCGGTGTCGGTGCACATTGAATTCCTGAATATTGCAATGACTGGGAAAGACAGAGTGTGGTAAGGCATTCCACATTCGCGTAGTACGGCTAAAGAACGAATCTCTGTACTTGACTACGTACGACCGAAGTTGGGCTCGAGGGTAAACTAATGAGCATTCCTAGAAGCGCGAGTATTACGGTTGAACTTTTTAAGGGGAGGAATGCAACTGGCTATTTCTCTAGAGCATAAACCATTAAAATAACGGTTAAAGAGGGTGAGACAAGAAATTTTACAACGATGTTCAAGAGACGTAAATGATTCTATGATGGTATTATCACCGATCAAACTTCTTGCATCGCCTTAGAAAACCCAAACATCTTGCGGCATTTTTGGCGACATCGCGTATGTGATCGTTCCACAAAAGTTGGTTGGTGATACACATATCGAGAATGTCAAGATGTTAAGTCTCCTCGATGCAAGTGCCATCTATGGATAATGGCACGGGGGGTATATCTCGCTTTAACGATACAAGACAGCATTGAGTTTATGAAGCATTAAATTCCACACGGTTTTTTATTCCCCATTGTACAATGCTGTTTAGGTCGGAATTTAATGAGCTTATCATATTTTGTCCCTGCAGTTTCACATCCGAAGAAGAGGGATGTGAGTCTTAAAACGAATATGAAAAGCTAAGAGTACTACCGTCAGCGAAACAATGTATTGGATTAGAAGTTGCAGACAGGAGATCATTAATAAAAATGAGAAAGAGTGTTGGAGATAAAACAGAGCCCTGGGGCACACCAGCATTTATTTGTTGTTTTCAGACTACTTGTATTGAACGATCCGAAAGATAATTACTAATCCAATGAAGAAGGGATTCATGAAAGCCGAAAGCACGCATTTTCGATAAGAGAGCCTGATGCCAAACACTGTCAAATGCTTTTGAAATATCAAGTGCAATAATCGTACTTTCTCCAAAACGATGTAAACATTTGCTCCACTGTTCGGTGAGATGAACCATGAGATCACCAGTGAACCCATGTCTGCGAAAGATGGATTGTGGGTCATTAATGCACTTTCGATCTTCAAGATATTTCTTGAGCTGATAATTAATCAGCGTTTCCATGACCTTGGAAAGAAGGGACGTAAGTGCAATCGGTGGGTAATTAGAGGTGAAGAAGATTTGCCTTTTATGGGAATGGGCTAAACAAATGCTGTTTTCCATCCGCTCGGAACGAGACCTGAGGAGTAGGACAGATGAAAAAGAATACGCAGTGGTTTTGCCAGCGTTGAAGAACACCGCTTCAGAACAACAGTGGGGATACCATCCGGACCAGCGGATTTATGTATGTTAAGATCTTTAAGGACTCTCGCCAGCACGAGTGCGAAAAAAGATTGGCCTCATAGAATCGCTAACGCGCTCAATGACAGGCGGAGTCATAACACTCACTGGCAGCTCGTTGAATTGGCACCGGACTGTCTAACAAAGAGATTTGCTTTCTCTAAAGAGCTAACAAATGGAGTGTCATTGACAACGAGCGTAGGAACCGAGAAAGAGGAAGAATTCCTCATATGTTTTACGAATGACCAAGAATTTTTACTGCCTTTGGGACATTGCAGTATTTTTTGCCGTAACTTTTGGTCATCTAAAAATATGGGCGTTGCAGGCCTTCCTGTCTTGCTTGAACTTATTCCTATTTTCCTCAGTTTGATTGGCTTTAAAACAACGGAAACTTACTCCCTTAACCCTAATAACCTCTTAACAGCTCGAATCAAACCATGCGTTTTCTTTAGGTCTGATGCTTTTAACCCTGTTCGGGATAAAAGTTCTCATTCCCAGGAAAATTAAACTTGTGATCATATCAGCGCTGGCATCAACGTCACTATCGAGGAAGCATAGTGACCAGTTAAAGATCCTGAAGTAATTGTTGAGACCGTCCCAGTTGGCTTTCTCGTATTGCCAAACGGTTCTCGTAGGAGCTCTTTCTTTAGCTGGAGGGTTTTGACACGAGAAATTTGCTCATATGACACAATGGTCAGATGCGCCTAGAGGTGATAGAACACTAATAGTGTACTTACCAGGGTCAAAGGTAAGAAACAAGTCAATAGTGTTTTCTGCTCGACCTACCACGTCCGATATCCGAGTGGGCTCGTTGAACAGCTGAGTTAGGTGGTTCAACTCAGCGAAGATCTCAACACACACTCCTTCGGATGTTGTCTTTAAAAAATCCACTCCTTATTTTTTTTATAAGAAATAAAAGCTTTCAAAAAATGCTTCTAAAATTAATATTCGTCTAAAAATGTCGCGAACAAAACAAAAAAGAAAGATATTGAATTCAAATGTTTCTAAATATCTCACACATATCTTGTTATTAATATTTTTTTTTTATTTTTAGAAAAATCGAGAGACGGGCACAAATGGGAAGTTATTAGTATAAGTCGCATATAGTTCAATTTTTTTGATCAGCTATAAGCCGCAATTTTACCTTACTTGATTGGTTAGAAAGATAAATTGTCACATTAGGGCAAACAAGAACCCACGAATGGTTTTTAAAAACTCTGTGCATCCAATTTTGAGAACCATACAAAATTTGTTGATTGCTATACATTTTTTAAAGTTAAAAATTGTTTAAAGCTCCATTGCATAAATTTAATTTAAACGTATGCAGGAAAATTATAAAAAATTCTAAAAATAAAAAATGTCATTGTTTCCATTTCCTTTTAAAAAAAAACGAGATTTGCATATTAAAAATATATTTATCACAGGTGTTAATAGTTGACATATTCCAAACTAGCATACCCACACTTAATGCATGATTTTTTAATTGTATAGTTGAAGTTTTTAATTCGGTTTAGGGTTTAGAAATGGGTTACATCGGTTTAGGGTTTAGAAATGGGTTAACGAATTAAATAGAATAAACTCTTTTTCTGTACACTTTCATCTCTTTAATATGGGTACGAATTTGGAACTCGATTTAAAAAGGGTAGAATTGTTGCTTTTATTTATTAAAAATTACTTAAAGCGAGGATTAAGGGACATTTATTTGTATAACATTAAAGTCGGATAAATATCACATTAAAACAGTCTCAAAAAAGTATTTTAGAATTTAAAACTATTTTTTGTTGATGAATTGTTTAGAGAGGAACCTTAACAAAAAATAACTTTTAAGTAATTATATTGTCTAAGAGTTTTTTTTCACATTTACAAGGAGACAACTTTCAAATTCATATGTTTTTCTAAAAATGATGTTTACGTTCACTTTAATAGTTTCCGACATAAAACATAAATCATTGGGGAAAAAACTGAACTCCTAATTTAATTATTTCTTCAAAATATACCATAAAAGGTTTTTATGTTTTTTTTTATTAGTACAGCACTGAAGTTTTAATTGGATTAATAAATAAATTATTCTTTTAAAACATAACGATTTCCTATTTACTGAGAACATACACAACGTTGGTAATTAATAATTATATATCTAGTTGAATAAATGAACAAACTTGTTTACGAAACAATTCCGTGTAACTAGATCTCACGAATCGTAGACACAAAACTTAAACAGAAATCCACTAACTTAACAATATAAGACTTCTCTCGAATACTGAAAGTATAATACTAAAAAATAATAACGAACCTAGAATTTGTGATTGTTTTCTAACTACATACTACTGATGATATACTTTTAGAAAAAGCTTGCATGCGCACATGATTTCCACAGCTGATTTGAGAAAGTATCAACAAAAAACAGATTCTGACTTTTGCGAGGGATAAAATTGATTCACAAATAAAATAAAACGAAGGAATCTGTTAAGGGTTTTGGCTTTTGGTTTTTGGGACTGGAAGTTGGGTGGTTAAGTTTCTCGTATAATTTAAAAAAATAAAATAAAAAAAGCTCTTTCTAAAGGCTTTGGCATTGCGATAATGTGAAACAAAAGTTATCGTCTGCTATATGAGGTTAGAATCGGCGGCGGCGGCCGGCGGTGGCAGAACCTTCTATAATTTTGTGTGCTTTACACTTGGGTAGAACTTGATCATAAATCAACCTAAAACCAACATTATATGAATGAATATAAGAGGTAGAACAAAGGCTATTAACTATACTGGCCATGAATGATGCTTGTATTTTATGTTTATTTATATTTATTTAACATTTAATAAACATGTAAGTTTAACAACCTATCATTAGCGAAGGCTTTAGGGTTCACTGCAAGAAGGTTGTGTGTTTCAAAAATAAACATATAATTGATGGAAGAATTTTAAAAACGTTCTGCAAGTTCATTATATCATTTTGTAAAATAACTAAAATGGGATTTTTTAGCTCACATTTATTTATAAGAAGAGTCCCAGTAAAAAAAAATGATTATGCTTGGTTTTCCTATAAGATGTTTCATTTTTGATATTTAAAAAATAGTATTTTTTTAAATTGATGGATATTCATTTCAATAAAAAAAAGAAGCTATTCAAAAAAATTATAAGAATTTCAATGCGTTATTATTGCGGGAATCGATCCATTTTAACAACTTCAAAGCGCTAACAGCGGAATATTTAAAATGAAACCGCTTATTGGAAAACCCTTTTTTTCAAAATAAAATTTAATATTGAAATTTGTTAGGTTTTATAATCAGAACAATAATTGACATTACTGTGATTTCAAGTTCTTGTTTCCAACGGTGTTGTCCAACTTAGTAGTCTTTTGTATTCGAAATTGTGATCCAATCATTGGTTTGATATTCGAAATAAAATGGAATGAGGACTGTCATGCTAGGAGTTTTTGAAATAAAAAGTGTATACAACTGAAAGTTTCAGTTAAATTTTAACCCTGCCAGAAGAGGGAGTGGTCACTGAACTGAACAGTGGTGTATTATATACAGAGTTCTTCAAAGACTTAACCTTTTAAATAAAAAATAAAATAAGTTAAGACGGCCGCGGCCCAACATTCCGTTAAGAACTAGTGCCTAGTGTCTTACAACTCTCGTCCATTCCTGTGTGTGAGTCATGTCAGGGATGGATGGGGACCTATAGTTTTGTGCCGGATTCGAACAGATATTAAAAAAAAAAAACACTTTTTCATGACAAGAATTACTTCTGGAGGATTTGTCAATTCCTCGTAAGAAGCAGTACCCGTGAAAATACTCTTAGGTGGCAATTGCAGGGATTGAAACCAATCTAAAAAAAAAAGAAATCATAGCAAAATAAAAACAAATGGGCGAAGGGAGTTTACATTTAATGACGAAGACGTTGTTTGGAATCATTTTCAATGTCTGCTATTTGCAGCGTATTTCTAAGCAGGTCCACCTACGACTTGGTTTTAATTTTCCTGAATCAATTGTCGAACGAATACACATTTCAATCTAGATCGCCTTCACCCTAGAGCGGTTCGTATATTGAGAGGAAACAAAATTAGGACCAGCTACGTAATAATGATTACTTTAATTCCAACAACAAAATCATTCAGCAGCCAGTGATAGTTTAGTTTTATTACTTTTCTCCTTTCTTTTGTTGTTGTTCTTTGTACCTATGTATATCAATCTGTCCTCAGGCCTATTTTCTTGCTACTATCTTTCTTACGGATTCCCTTGAAGTAAATGAATCATAAAATGAAAGTATCCTCCCCCAAGACGACCCTAAGAGTTCAATTTATATTTGTATTTTCTGATGTGGAATCAATAAAAAGCATTCAATAAGCATTTGTGACAATTGAGTCTTCATTTCATATCAACCCACATTTTATTTGAGTATAAAAGAAGTAAAAAGTGTTTTTTATAGTTGACGTCGTTGTTGATATGATTATGATAGTATTTTTACCACAGAAAATTCAATGTCAAATAAATTACATTTTTGTAGGAAATTAACTTTCAACTGAGCGTGTAAGTAAAAGTATACGAGTATATCTTACCTACCTACATAAAATAAGGTATATGCGTATGACTGAATAGATTCGTTTAAGAACTCATTTGAGTTCTGGATTCAAGAGTTTATATTTAATTAACCTCGAAAAAATATACATCTGATTGAATTAAAACTGAAACAGATAAGAATCGTATTGTATTGGGTAGGGCAGATTCGCCTAAGTTATGAATATGACAATTTAAATGTGAAAATTTAATTCAGTGTAGAGCAATAATTTATTTAACATTTTGCATTAAAAATTGATAAAATAATGATAAGAAGAACACCGTTCAAAGATCGAAAAGTCGTAATATTCACCGTAAGACTTTTGGCAAATTACTTAATTATAAATGATAGTTTCTTTTTTGTCATTCATTTTTTTTTCTGATTCGCTCAATTAATCAACAAACTTTGGTAAAATATAAATTTTGTTTAATGTTGTAATGTTGTTTTTTGTTGTTTGGTGTTCGTACAATCTTTCTGACAAGGAAATAAGACTTTTAGTCTGAAAAGATCGAGTAATAGTGTTAAGTTCTTGAAATTAATATCTTTCTTATATTCTAGCGTCAGACGTCAAAAGATTAAAAAAAAATAAAACAATCTATACTCAGAAGACATAAAACCATAAGTTAGATGGTAAGGTTAAAGTTATTATCCGTGATGGAATAGGACACACTTAAGCCAGTTGTTGGCCCATTTTGATACCACATGAATCATGAAACTAATTATGTTTGTGTGTTTGACATACATAGGTAGGTTTTGAAATGGAGTCACTGCTGGTCCTTGCAGTGGCAAGAACATGAGCGGTTTGCTGCGGATCTCTTCTAGTCCCTAATAATACACCAGAGGCCTTCAGGATTCTCGCTGCTTGCCGCCTTTGTTTAAGGGAGCTTTTGGAAGGTATGTCATTCATTTTGATCTTGTTGAGATGTGCACTCTCGTTGGTATAGTAGGACCTTTTATCACAACCCTGCCACTACTGGAAATAGGTATCGCTACCTTCCCACACTCGCTGCCACTAAAATAGCTATAGCCACCTTTTTTGTGATAGCCGCAGGAGAAACCGCAGCAGGCTTTAAAGCCAAACTGCCGCCCGGTCTTGAGGATGTACCGGTCTCAAAAACACCAATTTTGTTTCCTTGTCACTCATATTTAGCCCACATGACTTGCTAAGAAAGGCAGGTCCGTCTGTAAAGAGGTTCGCGTTATACAGATAAGGCTAGTGAATTCGAAGGAAGCCAGGTATCCGGATCTTCGTTAACGAATGAGCTATTTAGAATTGGGCCTACAGCCAGGCTGATCATCGTCACGCGTTGTTTAACACCTTAGATTAAGCCCAATTGCGAAATAATACTGGGAAGGAGAGATAGGGTGAAAAGTCAGATAATATTATGAACATCATGCAGACATTTAGAGAATAAGGTTAGGATCAGAAGTCAGCAATTAAGCCATGCAATAGAGAGTAGGAAGGAACACAGGAGAGCTTTTTCGCTGTGTCATCATGGAAAGGGGGAGTTGGTGACATCAGCCGACTTGTATGTAGTGCCTGTGTGGGAGGGGTAATGATAGTGGATGTTTAGAGGATATGAAGCGGACTTTAGTTTCGGGACTCATCTGGGAAAAACTTTCGAGAATAATAATTGACTTTATTCAGCTTGTACAACTCGGAAAGTTCTACGCTCAAGTAGAATTATTAAAACATCTTCAATATGATGCACCATAAAGTACGTGTTTCTAAAGGTGTGTATCTATGATTTATTTTGTTTGATTTTTTTTCTACATCATCTTTTTCATAGTTTGTATTATTGAAAATTTGAGACAAGACATCGCCTTTTTTCATTTTATTTTTAAAATTTTTTGTGGATCCCACAAAGCTTTTTTAATTTCATACATTTTTTCAATTTTTTTTTAATTATGCGCGCACTCAAGGGGATATGAATACCCTTATAATGATTAAACACAGTGCGAGCAATAAGGAAGGGAGGATAGGATTAGAAAGAAGATACCGATGCACATTGGTTTTGAATGTCTGCACATTGCAATGAGTGGGAAATATTAAGTCTGGTAAAGAATTCCACATTCGTGTAGTGCGACTAAAAAAAGAATCTCTGTACTTTACAGTATGTCCGCAAACTGATGACCATTCCTAGAAGAACGGCTTTTACGGTTGAATTCTTTGAGGGGAGAAATGTAACTGGCTTTTTTATTAGAGCATTGTTTATGAAAGTAGCGAAAAAATAATGACAGGCATGAAACCTTACGACGATGCTTGAGAGATATAAAAGTTTCAGTTAGGCAACGGTAACCCATCAATTTTAGGGCTCTCTTTTTAATTCTGTCCAAGAGACTCGAGAGGTTAATAGCAGCACCAGATATGGGAATTGTACTCGATTAAAAATTCTGTTTTCTTTATACTTTTCGCGACATTTTATATCTATGATAGATAAAGATATTTTCAAATTGTAACTTTGTAAATTTGTTATTAGGAGATCGAAAAGCTTTGAAAAAGTCGTTAAGGATTGGTTGAAAACGAAACAAAAACAATAAATAATATTCGTCTAGTGAAAAGTGAAACGATGAGAATTGGGGCATTCTCATCGTAGCTTTTCTAGAATCGAGTCGTTGTTATTGAAATACAACCTAGACATTATCAACAGCCCTTTTGACTGGAAATTATTATAAGGTCCTTCTAGGCACTTTCATCTTTATTAATTGCCATTTACCCACTGTTAAAATATGTAAATGCTTGGAAAACAAAAAAAGTTTTGGGAAACAAAGAAACATTTCATAAACATTTCAGAAATGTTTCGGAAGTCTCCAGACCAAGAAAAAACATTTAAGAACGATTTCAGAAATGTTTCTCTGTTTCTGAAAAGTTTTTTAAATGTTTTTTTTCCTCTGGACTGGAATAAGTTATAACTGAAGTATTAGATGCATTTAAAGAAAACCTTCTCTCTATATACAATTTATACCAATTAGTCATGTGAAATATGAAACTCTAAACACTTAAAATTTGCCACATCTTTTGATCCTCTTACGGACATATCATTGGGTTTTAACAAAATTAGATTTACATTCAAACTAGTTTAAAAGAAGTTTTGAATTTAAGTTCATCACAAATAAATTTATAAAATCGTACTTGAAAACCTTTAAAACTAGTTTTACTGTAAAATTAGTTTTGTAGAAACTCAATCATATAGCTGTTATATTTTCCTCTCAATAAAAGTCGAAAAATATTTAATAAAAACAAAACAATTGAAAATATTTCTCTTTAAAATCAATATTTTCTTTAATTTAACACATCTCCATCCGTGCGTCGTCGTGTCGTTGCCCACATTTTCCATCCAACAACATGTCTTCACCTATTTCATTCCGTGACTAAAAATATGGAAACATTATTTTTAAATAACATTTCAACGATTTCTTAGCTGTCACCTTGACTAAAATTTTGTTACTATTCGTTTAATATCATACTTAATACCTAGTTATTATGACCCTTAAACAAAATAACTGTCACGACTTGGAATTCTTGTTATTTTAAGCTTCAAGGTATACAAAAAAAGTTCAAGAAGCAATAATTTACTTGACCGTCATCAAGGAAACCCTCTTAACCACGAATATAACCTCAGGAAAGTGGTAGGTGAGCTTAACCTTCCATGTACGTATTTTTAAACAAAGGAAAATTCAAACAGCTTTATTGATCTTTTTTTCTTCACAGCCACAAAGTACATGTTGTTAATTCTATAATGGATTTAAGGATAATCACAATGATTAAATTTAATTGGAATAGTATGGTTGAAGAAAAAGGGAAGAATATTGATTTGATAAATGACTAAAGAAAATCGATTCTGCTTCGTCACCATATCGTCAACGAGCTTACATGTACTCGTATGTAGTTTTGTATGTATTTTAAAATACAGTCGAAATTTCGTTCAAAAGGTGGGAACATACCCATATGCATCCATGTTTTATATTAAGGAAGAATCATCAACATAAATTATGTACATCTTGTTACATATTTATCTACATTAAGGACTTCCAAATTTACTTCATACAAAGTAAGTAGGAGGGTGTAAATTTTCAATTCCTTTTCTGAATCAAAAGTGTATAATGTCTTTCCAAAAATGAATCGACTAAAAAAACTTTGTGAGATGTGCCTCTACAACCATTTTTTCTCATCGAAAAAAGATGGGGTTAAAATGTACACGGCTTGTGCCAATAACGTTCCGAAACAAGGGTGGTATCGAAAGAAAGGTTAGTGCAAATATATTGATAAGTTAAAGTTTTAAACTATAGATAGTTTCACTGTGAAACTTTATCGTGCAAATATTGGAGATAATAAAAATTTTGTGGAAAACAAACGGTTTAGTGGTCCGGACTACTCCGTTGGTGAGAGTTAAGGATAAGCCACAACGAACGTATAATAAACAAATCAGGTGGCGCAACTGTCCGTTGAGAACTAAGGAATAGTGACTTACGACTCTCAACCATTCCTGTGTGCGAGTAATTTTATCAGAAATGGAGGGGACCTACAGTTTTAAGCCGAAACTGAACGGCTAATTTTATAAAATGCCGTGGAGCTATAGAAATGTATATAAAAAAGATCAAAGTGTATACGTTTATTTGACTGGATGCGTTAGAAAAATAAATACGGATTTTATAAAATCATATCGCCATCTTTATGTAAGTAAGGAAAACAATTCTTGTGTCGTTGGAAAGATTAAGGATGCACAATTTTATCAGTACTATAACGCACCACCATGAAGGACTGGTCTGCTAAAAAGCGCGTATCGGGACTTGAAACAGCTGAAATCTTCAATTCGCTAATATTCTGCCAACATTTCAATGGTTTATGTTAAGGAAAGTCCAAGAAAATTGAGTTTTGATTTTTTAAAATCCTTTCTATTTTTTGACACACTTGGTAATGGGAAAACTTAAATGGCCGTGGGTAATAAGTATTAATACTAAAGGCTCAAATTTTACGGCAATTGTTTTCTTTTCAAATGAATTTCTTCTAAAAATAAATAGTTGCCCGAAAAAATATTAATACATTAATATGCATGTTATGGTCAATTAAATTGTACGCCTTAACACGTTTCAATACTTCTTTTTTAATGTGAATTTTTTAAACAAGTTATGTTTAAAGTATAATCCGTGGCGTGATGGATTGTGCGTAGGACTGTCTAGGACTGTGCCACCTGAAGTTTTTTTCACGGGTACTGCCTCTTCCTCCAAGACTAATTATTGTCATGGAAAGTGCCTTTTGAAATAAGCCGCTAGGATTCGGCATAAGACTGTAGGTCCCCGCTATCTCTGACATGACTCGCACACAGGCAATGGTTCTCTCTACGAACTGTTGTAATTTATTTATTTATATGGATATTAAAAGGTAACTTTTTTACTTATTGATAAATGAAATTAAATTATAAGCGACATTTTCGATAAAAAAACACACTAGTTATTAAAATTTGTTAGTAATACATGAAGTCATAAAACTTATTGTTTTACTTTAAGTGTAGTTAATATTTTGCAATAATTACTGTAGACATAAATTTCTTTATAGTGACCAGCAGTAAAGTTTTGATTTATTATTATTATTATTTCATTAAAAATAAGTCTTAAAATAAGGCTTACACTAATGCCAAAAAAAAAAACAAGTGTTTGATTTCCAAGCAGGAATGATGTTCGAAAGTTTTATGAACAGGTGAAACGAAATTCACAAGTACATAAACCTAGAACCGAAGGCTGCAAAGATGAAAGTGGCAACATCATAGTGGAACCGCAGTCAATGCTGAGGATATGAAAGGACCACTTCTGCAGACTGTATAACGGCGACGACGAACCGAATTCAGCTGTCAGGCACGATGATCTATTCAACATAGACGACGAAAGCCAACAATCCCGTCCTCCCGACTTAGACGAAGTAAAAATTGCTATATATAAGCTGAAGTCTAACATAGGTATCACAATGGGCCTTTTCTTCTGGCCTAAGTGTGTGGTTTTTGTATCCGCAGCCACATTAACCTAACCTAACCTAACATAACAAAGCCGCTGGAGCGGATGGCTTGAATGCCGAGCTCTTTAAAGCAGCTGGAGAAAAGTTAGTTAGGAGCATGCACCAACTTATCTGTAAGATATGGTCGGAAGAAAGCGTGCCCGATGAATGGAACCTCAGTATTGTTTGCCCGATCCTGAAAAAAAGAGACCCTCTAAACTGCACCAATTATAGAGGAATCAGTCTACTTAACATCGCTTACAAAATCTTCTCTGCTGTAATATGTGAAAGTCTAAAGCCCATCGTCAACAACCTGACAGGTCCTTATCAGTGTGTTTTTAAACCAGGAAAGTCCACAGTCGATTAAATATTCACATTACGGCAGATCCTGGAAAAAACCCAAGAACACCAAATCGACACCCACCATCTTTTCATCGATTTCAAGGCCGCATATGACAGTATATATAGGGACGAGCTGTATAGAGCCATATCTAGTTTTGGCATCCCTGCCAAACTCGTCCGTTTGTGCAGGATGACCATGGAGAATTCACGCTGCTCTATAAAGGTTGGAAACAACTTAACAGAACCTTTCGATGTCAAAAACAGGTTTTAGACAAGGTGACGCGCTGTCATGTGATTTTTTTAACATCGTACTTGAAAGAATAGTGCAAAGCTCACAAATCAAAACTAGAGGCACTATCTTTCAAAAGTCTGTCCAATTAGCATATGCTGATGACATTGACATAATCGGAAGAACTCAGCGTAATGTCAATGTGGCTTTTGTGAGTTTTGAGGCAGAGGCGGCAAAAATGGGTTTAACGGTTAATGAGGGCAAAACAAGGTACATGCTGTCGTCAAGAAAGGACCTACAACACCGACGTCTTGGTCAAAACGTCACCATCGACAGACGTAACTTTGAGGTAGTCAAGGACTTCGTCTACCTAGGCTCCGCTGTAAACGCAGAAAACAACACCAGCGCTGAGATCAAACGAAGAATAACTCTTGCTAACTGCTGTTTCTTTGGGCTAAGAAAGCAATTGAGTGGTAAAGTCCTCTCTCGAAAGACCAAAGTGTCGCTTTATAAGACCCTTATCATCCCCGTCCTGCTATACGGTGCAGAAGCATGGACTATGACAAAAGCGGATGAAAGCACCTTGGGTCGTTTCGAGATAAAAATTCTTCGGGGAGTGGAGGAGAAGATGGAACGACGAGCTGTACGGGATGTACAGCGACGTAGACTTAGCCAGAAGGGTAAAAGTCCAACGACTAAGATGGCTGGGTCACGTAGAGCGCATGGAAACCAATGCTCCGGCCCGGAAAGTCTTCGAATCCACACCCACAGGGCAGCGCAGTAGAGGAAGACCGCGGATCAGGTGGCGCGCACAAGTGGAAAGTTACCTCACCCACTTGGAGCGCGAAACTGGGGACATCTAGCTAGGGACCGAGCTAGATGGAGAAGTTTGTTGGGTGAGGCCCTAGTTCACACAGGACTGTAGCGCCACCTTAAGTAAGTAAGTAAGTGATTTCCAAGAAATAAATACATAATATTTAAAACAGTATTAGAGGTGGGAAAATATTTTTGAATTTATTTAAAATATAAAGAAAATACGTTTCGTGCCTCATATCCCACGATGTAAGGATAAGTGAAATTGTTTTTCTGCGGTATGTAACTTAAAACTCAGATTTTGGAAATATTTGTCCACATAACGTGCCCCAATTCATTTGACACCAGTTTTATTAGTATACATTTTGGGCCCCGGCTCTATTGAAAAACGGTGTAAGTATACCGATTACGAGTTGGTATAATTTACAATAATTTTAATTTAAATGTTTATAATTTTGCTTTATATGAAAACATCACTTTGTTAAAGAACAGATGTTCATAAAATTTCAGACCTTATTTAAATAAAATACGAATGTTTATTAATTTGCCGTAAGTTGTAACATTTGCAATTTAGTGCTAAATTTATTTATAAAGTTAAAGCACTCATAAATTGTATGGCATCAACTTGTATTGGTTTTTTTTTTGTAATTATAGTTTAAATTTTATCGCCCTACTTTTCTACATAAAAGGAAATGAAAAAGATTACACGTAAAGTCCCAAATTAAAAAAAATTAATTATTGTTTATGGAAAATTATCCACTTTACCTTTCTAACAGCTAAAAAACTCATGAAAACATTACATGTCAAGCTTCGAAAATCATGGCTCTCCCCCTAAAAATTCGGTTTTTACTTAGCCAAAAATCAATACGTATGAAGGTCAAAACTGAAAATTAAGGTATCGCCGAAAATTATAATACCCAAATCACCTACTATCGCGGCATAATAAATATATTGGAAATTTAACTTAGACTGACACTAATCGGTTTTCATCCTCAACTTTTATGTCGGTTGAATGTTGAGTGAAAAACCATAATTAACCTCAAAAAAAGGAATCGCTAATTAGCTAAAATCAAATTTATATAAATAGACTTACCAAGAATAGCACGCAAATGTCCTTCTAAAGTTTGCAAAATCGTCTGTTTGATTTCCTTTACAGATTTACCCAAGAATTGTTCACTAGCGGTGCCAAGTAATTCGTCAGCCTGATGGTGAAAATAATACACGTTCATCATCTATAAAAAGAGAGAAAAAAAATGGAAAAAACAAAGCAAGGGGTCAGAAATCAACATCCTGTTGGTCCTGTGTCAAATTCATGTTTTTATTTTTGTTTTTGTGTGTATTTTTGTGTTTTGATTTTTGTTTTTTTGAAATTCGTTTTGAATTGTTATTTTTTCTCTATCACGGAGTTTTTGTTTTAATAAAGTACAAAGAAAAATAAATTATAGTCTTCGATTTTTGGAAGAATTATTTTGGGGAAAATTAAAACATTATAACAAAATATAGGAAAACAATACACACACGCATACATTAAAGCATTTCAAAATGCGATACGTCTAGGTCAATATTTTATACAGTGTCGAACAAAGGACAATGGATGCGTTTTGTATTTGGCCATTTGGTGTTAAATCGAAGAAACATAAATATAATATTAAAAAAAATACTAAAACAATTATAATCAAAGATTTAAGTAATTGGGAATATTAAAAACAATATAATTTAAACAATAATAGTTCATTCAAAGATCTAAGTTATTTTGGAATCATTCGTGATTCCTGATTAAAATACAAAAAGTCATCAGAATTTTCCTTAGTTAAACAAGTTATTTCTATAAATATTTTTCAATTTACATTTAATATTTATTTAATTTTTAAAACTTTATATGATAGGTGTTCTAAGATTCAGGGAAAATTATTTTTTTTATAATTTGTGAAATTTTGTGTTGGAAGTCTCAAATACAAATTTGACAACTTAAAGTTTAAGGTTCGCATATCCTCAAAAACACGAGCAACAAAATTATGGTCTAACATTATGGGCTTATTGACAAGCGCCATTGAAACAGAATTTCTGAAAGTTTTGTTAAAAATTAACCCACTTTGAACAAACTAGTTTTAAGATAGAACAATGTTTTATTTTGTGTTTAAACATATAAACACAAAATATTAACCCAACATGGAGGCAAAACCAAATAATGTTTTATCGTTGCCCAATATTTCAAAATTAATCAAGCGCATTGTTTTAAAACTTCGTACAAATTTTGATCAGAATATTGATTTTAACCATGAAAACTATGAAAAGACATCTCTTAAAAAGCAATACGAATATCGGAATCGAAATGCGTATATCGTTAAGGCTAAGAGCTGATAAGTAGCGGAAGTATTGAATACTTCCGAGTGGTGCCGTGAAAAAAGGCCAAATGAAATAAGACCAAATTTCAAAAGTTGGCTTTATTGCACTTTACAAAAGTTAAATAAGGCCAATTTTTAGCAGTTGCTCATATTGCACCTTGAAAAAGCAAAACAAGGCCAAATAACTTTTACACACACTATAGGATTTGGTGTAGGTGCGAGGTTGAGTGTATTGTTGAAAGTGAAATAAAATCAATTTGGCTTTATTTCACTTTGTTTAAGTGTAATAGGACCGACTGATGGAAATTGGCTTTATTACACTTTACAGTGAAATAAGACCAATTTTCAGCAGTTGGTCATATTGCACCTTGAAATAGTGAAATAAAGCCAAATAATTTTTAGAAATTAGGCCAACTTATTTTTACGGAGCCTCTGCTTGGAAACACTATAGGATTTGGTGTAGGTGCGAGGTTGAGTGTATTGTTTAAAGTGAAATAAAATCAGTTTGGAGTAAT
This sequence comes from Eupeodes luniger, assembly GCA_951509635.1. Taxonomy (NCBI): domain Eukaryota; kingdom Metazoa; phylum Arthropoda; class Insecta; order Diptera; family Syrphidae; genus Eupeodes; species Eupeodes luniger. Next base: position 89,567,111 of record OX608074.1, read on the forward strand.
TTCACTTTGTTTAAGTGTAATAAGACCAACTGTTGGAAATTGGCTTTATTACACTTTAGAAAAGGGAAATAAGGCCAATTCTTGAAATTTGGCCTTATTTTACATGGCTTTATTTCGCTGCACCCTTCCGAGTACAAGAAAAATAATTTTTAACACCCTTACAGGGCAAATTGTCCTGAACCAACAGAATTTTGAGATTAAATTGAGACAAGAGAGATGATTTTAGAAATAAGCGGAAAATATGGCTTTTTTGAGCGCTGTTAAATATGAGTTTTGGCATAAGTCACAAATAGTTTTTTATTTGTGAGCACTGTCAAGCTAAGGATATGTTACTTGTAAATATTTGCAATATTTCCAACAATAAAATGTGATTTTTTCTTCCTAGGAAGAAAATAACAATACAATATCTTTTTATTGTTGAAACTGCTTTTTATGAACAATTTGTTTATGTTCAAAGGGTTTTCCAATAAGAAGTTTCATTTTGAATAGCTCGATATGTAGACATCTGACACTTTTAATATTGCCATCTTTATACGCTTTTACTGAAAATCCAATGGTACACACTTTAACTACGCTTTGAAATAGTTAAAATTCACTACAAAATTTTGCAATTTACAGTTCTTTTCGACTTGGAATCGTGAAAGTGATGGAAATATTTAAGCTTTTGTAACAAGTTAACAATGTGAAGAATCGATACCGCGTGAGTTGTTTAAGAACAACTAAGAACATGGCTATTGTAGCTCGTAGTGTCGACGAATACCCAGGTATTTCGATTACTTGTTGACCTTTGGAATTAGGGATTCCAAAAACTACATTGAATCGTTTTTTGCGTAAAGATATACAGTGGTGAAAAAAATAATAAGTGTGCATGAGCAGTTACCCTATAATGGCTTACAAATGACATTTATCTTTGCATCTCATAACGGTTATTTTTTTAGTTTTATAAATAGAGCACGCTGAAAATATTTTATCATTAAAAGCCATCCTATTGATCATTATTGATATTGCGCGAGTTAGAATAAGACGTGTCATCAATTTGCAGTGGAAAAAAAATAGGTGTTATATTAATTGTTCACATACATATTTAAAAGTGATTACTTGTTTTTTATTATTGCTTTGCAAAGTAAGTTCTATTTTCTTATATTTTATATGATTTTTAAGTGTTCCCGTAAAATTTTAGAAGAATTTTCTTAAATAATGGGCCGTACTAGACATTGTTCCGATGAAGAGTGGCGTCTCATCCGAAAGCTCCCCTCTGAAGGAAAAACATACAAAATTATATCTGAAATGGTGTCATGTTTTCAAAACAAAATAACAAATGCTCTAAAGAAAAGAAAAGGACAGGAAACGAGAGGAAGAAAGAGAAAGACATCTGACAAATCGAATCGTTAAATAGTAAGAATGGCAAAGAAAGACCCTTTCATTACTTCTACCGAAATAAAGAAGACCCTTAGATTAACGGTAACAACAGGAACAGTTAGAAACCGGTTAATAGCAGCTAAACTTCCTGCTCTTCTAGAAAGACACCATTTGTTTCCGAAAGGAATAAGAAGAAGAGAAAACTATTTGCTAAAGGTCAGATTGAGAATTTTAATGAAATGGGCATAAAGAGCTTCAAGAATATTTTGTGGAGCGATGAAACCAAGGTGAACTTGTTTGGGTCGGATAGCAAGCACTAAGTTAGACGACCTCCTTGTCAAGAATACAACCCCAAGTACACAAAAAAGACCATTAAGCACTGTGGTGAAAGCATCATGGTATGGGGTTGCTACTCTTGGTATGGAGTTGGGCCATAGTTCTGGATAAAGAACATTATGGATCAAGAAAAATATGTGGAAATCTTGGAAAATGTTATGCTGCCTTACGCTGATGATGAGATGCCACTGATTTGGAAGTTAAAACAGGACAATGATCCAAAACATACCTCGAAAAAAGCAAAGGCCTGGTTTCAAGCAAGACAAATTAAAGTTCTCGATTGGCCAGCTCAATCACCTGACCTCAACCCAATCGAGAACTTGTGGTCTGTGGTCAAGAATGATCTAGCTTCAAAAAAATGTTCTAATAAGGCTGCCTTATGGAATGGAATCAGGGAAGCTTGGGAAAAAATTCCTGCAGAAACTTGTAGGAACCTTGTGGAATCCCTGCCGCGACATTACGAAGCAGTAATAAAAGCCAATGGAAATCCAACAAAATATTAATACATATAATTAAAATATACGATAAGTTTTTTTACCAACTTCTTTTATGAAGGATCTTAATTTTGAGTTATTTATCTATGCCAGAATTTGCACCTATTTTTTTTCCAAGTCTTTTTTGTTTTATTTTGTTATTTTTAAAAATTCACCTATTTTTCTGCTTACCCCAAATTATTTTTTATTGATAACAATTGATTTTTGAAAAAAAGTCGAAATATGAAAAAAAAAAATTAAAATTTAAAGAATTATAGATAAAAAATCAAATTTGTTCGCATTTTTCATTTACACCTATTATTTTTTCCACCACTGTATGTACAAATGTAGGCCTTAAGCATCTTGCACATGAGCAACGAACTGCGAACTGCGAACTGTGGATGTTCGCATATTTTGACTTTTCTTTCACATGAGTTTTTATTTCTATTCGCAGGTAGCGACGAATTGGTCGCATTCGGAAAGCTAGTGGCTACGTAGTCGAAATTCAACTAGATTTGTGAATGCAAAACTTCACTACAAAGCTAGTCAATCCGGAACTGTCATATCAATGACAAATGCAAATATATAATACAGGAAACATTTGTGTTTTCAGTACTTTAAATAGTTTGTTTTATTTTTAAATTCAATAAAATCGAATATAAGATATAATATGAGTGATTTTTATTTGCATTTAAATACTAAATGATTTATTTCATTTTGAATTCTTGTGTCCTTACCGAGCAGCTGATTGTGAAACGTCAAAACCAGTATGCACTAACTTTGTAGCCGAAAATTTTACACTACGTCGGAGGGGAAATTTCAACTACTTTTGTAGTTAGATTTAGCCAATCAGAATCCCTTGACTACGTAGCCACTAGCTTTCCGAATGCGACCATTGTCAACCCTTTTCTCCATATTTTCCTCAGCAATCATCTTTCACCCAAAAACGAAACAAGAGTGGTATAATTTTGAGGTTAAGTTGAGCGCGAACAATTTATTCGTTGCAGTGTGGATGGTATGTGGAACGCGAATAGAGTTTGACAGTTCGCAGCAACCACACTGCGATTCGTTACTACCAAATTGTTTTTACAAAATTCTCTTGTTTTAGAGAACAAAATGCAAATTTTATTATCCTAATATTAGTGTCAATTGGTTTCTTATAATTTAAATGTGTTTTTGTGTGGAATTGACTTTTTGAAATGTGTAAAATCACGTTTGTTCGTCCATTCGCAGTTCGCAGTTCGTTGCTCATGTGCAAGGCACTTTAAGGCTTAAAAAGTTAAGTTTAAGCAAGAAGTCAAAACGTTGTATGAGTCATCGTTTCTTGGCTGATTGATTTATTGAAATGTATCAAAATGATCCGGATTTTCATTGAAAAATCATCTTGAATGATGAGGCCTATCTTTACCACGCAGGCTACTTCATTAAACAAAATAGTTGCATTTGGGGCTTAGCAAATCCGAGCATTATTTTTGAAAAGCCATTATCTCATTCTCAATATGTCACTGTCTGGTGGTTTTTGGATTGGCAATGGAGGGCGGTTGGATTGGAGCGTAATTATTTAAAAATGAGGCTGGTCCAACTGTTACGGTGAATGAATTTTTCTACCGAGCTACGTTTAATCATTTTTATGGCCAAAATTGGAAGATATTGATGTGGACGACGTGTATTTTTAACAAGACGGCACTGCGTGCCACACGAAAACCAACGAAACAATCACAATTTTGCAAAAAAAAGTTTCCAATTGGCCATCGATATCTAGTGGTTTCACAAGCTTTAGCCTTTTTTCTTCAAGGCAACGTAAAAAATAAGATGAACTTATCAAGGACATACAGCCGCAAGTGTGCCAATTGAACATTTCTTGAAAATGATATGGTGCTGCATCTAAAGCCGTGGCGGCCATTTTGCTTATATCATTTTGCTTTTTTAATACTTTCATCTTTAAAATTATATAAATATGTATTGATTTCTCTTAAGAAAATGTCTTTTTTTTAATCCCAAGATGAAACCTCTATACGAAAAGCTTTGTTTGTTTTTGAAATTAGGTTCAACGCCTGAATATTACGCACTCCTTAAGGTTATCAAAATAAGAAATAAACTCAAAATAAAGGTAGTTACATAATGTCTTTATTAGGAGAACAATTTAATTGAACAAAAAGGGGAAGTAAAAAAAAATAAAGGCCAAGTCTACATAAAATTTCAAGTGCATTAACGACCGATGACGAACGCACACTAACAAAAACACTGTCGATGCATTTTTTAAATGTTTTAATTCACATAAATTTGGTGAATTTATACTGGATTAAAAATTATTGTTGAAAAAAACAAACAAAAAAATAGTGCCACAAAAACAGAAATAAAAATTTAAAAACGAAATAACCAAAAAAAAAAAAATATAAAATTAAAACATACCTTTTTGAAACATAAGTAGGTATTTTAAGAATATTCGTGATACTTCAGCATTTAATTTGAATCACTCAATCATAATTTATTACAAATTAAATATTAAGTTGAATATGAAATTAAAATAGAAAAAGAAAATAAAATGTTAAAAAAGACATTATAAAGTTGATAAACATAGATAAGTAAATATAAAATAAATATATACAAAATTACAAAGTTAATTCTTATGAAGTCTTCTTTTTTCTTTTTAACTTCGTGAATTAAATTTAAAAAAAAGTACTATACAGTTTTAATTCAGGGTATCGAATCTATGAAATTCTTTTCGATTTCGAGACATTTCATACTAAGGGTATTCTGAAATAATTTAATTAAATTGAATTGGATTGAATTGTTGGTGAATTAATAAACAAAAATCGCAAATGAGTCGTTAAAAATATCCATGATCTTTGAGAGTCGTGAAAGAGTCTTGTGAAAAACTTGAATTCCAAGGACTTTTCAGTTGTGAAACAAAAAGAATGAACAATTTTTACAATCTCGTGGCTAAGCTAGAAATTTTAAGTTTGAAATGATTTATTATTTCGTCGATCTTGCTCTGTGAGCATTCTTTCCACAAGTAAAATTCTTTAAAAACGATAAGAAAAATTAAAAAAGAAAAACAAATTGTTTCTTAAATTTTTTTGCTTACAAATGTAAAATTTAAAATTAATAATACTATAATTAAATGTACACCGTGTTGTATTTTATTTTTGTAGGTAATAACTGTCTCAATGTAAGTATTTTGTATATACATAGTAAGTAATTGATCCTCTAATTTTTGAAAATTTTTGTTTGTTATACCAAAGGATGATGATTACTGTTTCAAAAATGCCCCTAAAAAAAGTTTAGTTGCATTTTTAACGATTTGATTTCTTTTTTTCTCAGCAAATAATTTTGTAAGACAAATAAAAGTTTTTTTTTTCTTAACTTTACGAGTAAATATAAAAGAAAGTGAAGAGGAAAGTAATTTTTTTTTATTGTAAATTTAACAAACAACAGTTTTGGAAGAAGCATATATATTTTTTATTTCGTATACAGCCATAAACGTTAATATTTGAAAAAAAATTGTTTATATGTTAAAATAAAATTGGAGGATCAATGTAAAAGTGTGAACGAAATGTAATGAATGAATGAAGAAAAAAAAAATATATAAAATATTATTTATGTAGATGTTTAAACATAATATAACAAAGAAACGTGCATATTTTTTTAAAAAATAAACATTCATATTTCACTAAACAAAATTTTGATTAAAAGCATAGAAACATCAGTTGCAAACAAATTGGACGTGCACTTTATTTTTGTATAACCCACACATGAGATAGATATAGATCACTAAATTGACTGAAATAAAAAAAATAAAAACATCCTAAATTATAATGTTTCTTTTTTTTAAACTTACATTTTGTTTAATCTACTGACGGGGTTAGTTTTGATATAATAACGTAAATAAATTAAAAGAGAAAATAAAATATTAATATGTTTTGTAAAACAAAATTATTAAGACTCTTAAAACATTGGGTGGCGCAAAATCACAACAAAATACTTAATTCTTTCTTTTTAAATGTTTGAAGACTTTTATACAAAAAAAAGACGAAGTTCTTTTAATAATAAGATCCCGGGAGTAAGGTCTTTCCTCACAAATTAAAAATGCGTTAAAGCTTTTTTGGGTTTTATGAAATTCTAAATAAAAAGAAGAGAGGCTAATAAAATAACGCCAAGATATTAAAAATTTCATATAGCTCAAAAACTTTTTCAGAAGAAATTGTCACAAGGCCCAAAATTTTAAAATATCATAACGCTCAAATTACGAATTGACATATACATATGTATATCAAAAGATGTCATGTGTTTGAAAATTTAAGAATTCTGACAAATTTTTTATTTATTTTGGGCACTACGACATTTTGAGTTTTAAATTTTATCGCCCGAACGCAAACATTAAACAAAAAAAATGCCAGATCACCAGATCAAAACTTGGAACGTCAAGAAAGAGTTACAAACATGCCTGGCTTTATTTCACTATCAGAGAGCGAAAAAGGCCAATTTTTAAAGTGAAAAAAAAAACTTTTTCAGAAGAAAATGTCATAAAGCCCAAAATTAATGTCGTATTGCCCAAATCAATTTTAAAATATCATAACGCAATTTGGGCGTTAATTGACAATATTGAAAAAAAGATGTCATGTGTTTCAACATTTTCTTGTTTATTTTGGCACTGAAATAAAACGAAATAACTTACTTGCTACTAGCACCCAGCAATATGGAGGGTAAACAGTGCCCCCTGCAACCCCCCTGCTTGGGCTCACTATAGGATTTGGAGTAGGTGCGAGGTTGTGTGTATGCAAAAATTCTTTGAATCCATATTATTTGAATGCAAAGAAACTTTACCTACACCCAACTTCGCACTTTCTTCAAATCCTATAGTAGGCCCTAGCAGGGTGGTTGCAAAGGGGCAATATGCCACCATACATACCTCACTGTTTATGCGCGTCTCAAAGCCCAACCACCCAAAATGTTTGCTCACTAAAAAGTTAGCGATATAGCAACACAAATTTCAGCAAAATGAAAAGTTGTATTCACAACAACAAGTAATCTTTTGGGCGTTATGATATTTCTAAATTTGGGTGTTAAAACATTAAAAGTTGGTTTGGGTGATTTGAAATTTTATTTGGGCTTTGTGACGTTTTCTTAGTGATATTTCGTACGAAGTTTTTTTTTTTTGAGCTTTGTGGTATTTTATGATTTGGGTTATACATATGTCGTTGGGTGATAAGACATAAGAAACGTCGCAATGCCCAACTTCTATGTCATAAGACCCAATTTCAAAATGAAAAACTCTTTTCGGGAAAATTAAATGAAATTGGGGCGTTAATACATTCATTTTTGTTTTTTTTGGCAATTTTTTAAAAACTTTTTGGGCTTCGTGACAAATTTTAGGCTTTATGACAAGACTTAACTCAAAAATCTAGACCTATGAATTTGTTTTCAAGATTTGTGTTGATCGATCTTTTGATTCTTCTTTCCAATCAAGAATAATAAACCTTAAAACTATAGAAGAACGCAGACAAATTATTAACATTATGGTAATCCATCACCTTGTTTTAGATTCCGTTGCCTGTTCAAATCTTTACAAATTCAATTTTTTTTAAACACTTATCTAAGCAATTTGAGAAACAATTGTTTTTAAAATTGTATTATATTTTTCAGGGTTTTAACAAGTACATTCATTCGAACGTTTACTTTTTCGGGTTTTATAAAAAACTGTCTTCAAAATCATTATCTTAACCCCTTAAACGCCTAATTGAAAGTGACTTAATGTTTTTACTAAGATTAATGTATTGTATTCTGCAGATTGATTTAGGCTGAAAAGCTAAATAAATATTTATAAAAATTAATTTCAAATTTCTTAAAAAAATAGTAGTTTCACAAAATACAAATTACAATGGACCTAGAGAGGTCACTCTGGTCTAGGATCCCATGGAAAAAAGCTAGGATTAAACTCAGACTATAACATCACGCGAATAGTTAAAAACTACCAGCTTAATTATAACTGAATTTAAGTTTAATTTTTCTGTTTGCAAGATTTCACGCCACCCATTGTTTTTTGATTTTTATAAGATTAAAACTTATTGCAAACATTACTCTATAGATATATAGTATCAATTCAAAACCATGCCTTATACTAAGTTAAATATTTCTTAGGAACAAATTGTAATCATGCCATCCTCTGTAAGTCAAATCTACCTAAAAATTGAAACTTAAATAGAAAAATCAGCAATCTCAATTAAGGCTTATTTTTGTTTTTTTAAACCACAATAGTGTTTTGAGTGATATTCTTTTAGAATTGCATTTTCTAACAAAGTTCTTTTAAGTTTAACCTTAAATAAGATATTCATGAGAAAAATCACTGAAAGCACTAATGTAGTTTAGAGAATTTTGAATTTATAAAAGGCCATCACACAACAGTCCTTTATTGTTTTCCAAATTGCAATTATCGATTGATAAAATTCCTTTAATTTAATGCAAATTAAAAAAAAAACTTAAATGCAATTATGAAAATAATATTAAATGCAAAATAAAATAAGACACTACGTAACAAATGATCGTACCTTCATAATTTTACACTGTGCTACACCAGTAACTGTAAGTGGAACACCTTGTGCAGTTTCGACATTTTCGCACATTGGATTAAGTGTCATAACTTCGAGGGAGAGTCGTTGAACATCTGTAACAAGCCACCATGCCCAAGCCCATCCTCCAACGATAGTACGTTTCTTTGTAGATCCACAGCAGCCACCTGAAATTAATATGAACATATTTTAATAACTACAATTAATTTGATAATTAATATTTTAATAATATTGAAAATATAAATGGGTTGAGTAATTTTTAAATTCAAACAAAAATAATAAAAATTCAAACATTAAAGAGCACCAAAAATGTACACAGAAAGTCACACAAGCTCTCTGCTGCTTCGTAGAGCTGTCCCTCGAAATGGCAGGGTAAGATACACTTTGATAATAACAAAACTTCTAGCCGGCTCGATTCATGAATCACCTCAATTTCACCTCATACAATATTGGAATATTAGTTAAACAAACAAATTTAACAATAAAATAGTGCGTATACGCCTAGGTGCACATACTAAAAAAAAGGGTACATAATTTGAACAAATTCATTGCTTGCTTGTATTGAAACCGTTTTTTGGTTCACTTTTTTAAAACGTTATTACTTTTCTTACTCCACAGTTCATATGTTATTTCGCCACTAATAGCTGCTCGAAATCCTGACAGAATTAGTTTGAACAACTTTGAGAAATATTGAAAACTTAATTAATCCTGTGTAACTTACAACCTTTTTACATGTATAGCTATCAACTATCAACAACTTGATAGATATCAAAAAATTGAATGAGTTGGTATTATGATTATCAACTATAGACATTTTTGTGATCGACTGTGAATTTTATTAGATTTTATCGTTATTGTGAATGATTTCTTTGGTATTACGGATATCAACAAAATACACAGAGTTACATACTTTATGCAGAGATATTTGGTGCTTTAAAGCCTTCGAGATCGTCACCAAACAGCGCGTGGTTGAAGTGTCTCACAGACTTTAATCATTGAGAGGGACCACTGTTAATGCTTAAACGGTGGGGCCGGGCGGCCGCGGCGTTTAATGGAGATTGATCTGGTCGTACACCAAGACTCACGATACAGCACGAGCACATGGTTGGTCGCCTTCAACCAGATTGAACCGAGGCCGACTAGGGTATAGTTCTCTTCACTAAAAGGTCTAGGTTTTGTCTACGCTCACCAGATGGACGTACAAGAATGTGGAGGAGAACAGGTGGGAGATACAATTCGACAACAGTTGCCCAGCGGGAAAATTTCTGGGGAGGTTACGTGTCATGGTGTGGGCAGGAATTTCCGTGCACGAAATAACTGGGCTCTGGATAGTGGAATGATCGGTGAACTACAATTATTATTACATAACATGTTGGAAGAATATGTGGTTTCTTTTAACTGTTATTTTATTGGTGAACATTTCGAGACCTGACGTTACCAGGTGCATTACATACTACTTGGAAGAAGCAGAAATCGATGTAATGGCTTGGCCTGCCATGATCCCGGACATGAATCCCATCAAACATATTTGGGATCTGCTGGAAAAAATGATAAGGAAGCGCCCTGCTCTTCCCGAGCCACTAAGTGGGCTGAGATCTGGTCAGATTGAGGAGTGGGACAATTCGAACGACGCGATTGTAAAAAACCTTATTCAAGGTATGCCGAGGCGAATTAAAACTTTGATAGACGTTAGGGGAGACAACACCCATTGCTAAGTGAACAAAAACTCATTTATTTTATGTTTTATTTAAAAGTTCTTCCCATTTGTTTGTTTTGTACATAAATTGATAATATTAAATTTTAATAAAATTCAAAAAAGTCTTTTTTACATATTTGAAATTATTGCACAATTTCAAGGCAGCTTGCCGCCTTTGTTTATATAGGTTTTTTGAGAGTTTCCCCTTTCAATTTCTAGATGTACTCTCAGTAGTAGTGGTAGGGCCATTATTCACAACCCTGTCACTACTGGAAATAGGTATCGCTACCTTCCTACTCTCGTTGCTACCAACAGCAGAGGAGGGTCCATGGATTGCCACTACTCCCTTCTCTGTGTTGGCCGCAGGAGATACGGCAACAGGCTTTGACGCCAAACTGCCGCCCGGTCTTGAAGAGATACCGGTCTCATCATTCTCTTCTTTTTTGTTTGTATTCCACTTTGGTCCCACGAGTTGCGAAGAAAGAGAGGTCCGTCTGTACAGAGATTCACATATACAGATAAGGCTAGTTAATCCGGAGGTCGCCAGATATCCGGATACTCCGTTAGAGACTGAGCTATTTTTGAATTGGGCCCCCAGCCAGGCTGATCATCGCCACGGGTCGTTTAACACCTTAGATCCAGCCCAATAAATATAAGAGGTGGTTGAAAAGGAAGAGATATGGTAAGGAGTCAGTTGATGCTAAGAACATCATTCTGATATGTAAGGAAATAATTAGGATCGGTAAACAGCAATTGAGCTAGGTTACCTAGGGTGGGAAGGAGCACCGGAGAGAGGAGCACTGTCTAGCTTTTTCGCCATTACAACGTGAGAGATGGGATGGGAGTTGGTGACATAAACGTTGGCTTGTATGCCTTGTTTATGTGGGAAGGGGTGATGATTCTGGAAAGGTAGAGGAATAAGAACGTCCTTTAGTTTCAGGACTCATCTGGAGAAAATTTTCGAGAATCATTGACCTTACTAAGTTTCTACAACTCGACAAGTTCGACGTTCAAGAAGAAGTAGAAAGGATAATGACTTCGATAGAATTGTTTTTTGAAGGGAGTTATGACGAAGATGATGTAAATCAGCAAATTAAAATTCGCCGGGATTACAGGATTCTTCAGATCCAATGGATTTGGACGAGTTTTTTGACGATATTTAAAATAGGTACACTTAAACTAATCAAAATTCAGCATTCCATTCCAAATATGCTAAAATTGGTAGGGGTATTAAAATTCTTTGATAAAGGAAGTTACCAATTGAGCTTTGGAAATGACTTTAATATTGGCATGGCACAACCAACGAACGGTGTCAGTCGTTCTAAGTGAATTACTTGGGGCTTACCTCAAAATTTCCTTAAATCACAAGAACTCTCTTTCATCAACTTAACCATTCTTTCTAACTGTTTTCTGTTGCTTACTATTCTGCTCTTATTTAGGGTTTTTCAATAAGGGAGGGTAGATGTTGTGTGTAGATGTCGTGGTGTTTGCTGTGTAGCACGTAGCGCCGTCCTGCTGGAACCACATGTCGTCTAGGTCTAGGTCTAGGTCCCATATACTGCAATGTTGCTTGTTAACACAGCCATTCATCCAAAAATGCGCCTCGTTACTAAAGATGATTTTTCGGTAGAAATTGGGGTCCTCTTCCAAACGATTCGAAGCCCAGTCAGCGAACAAACGGCGGCGTTGGCTATGGTCATGAACTTTGAGCTCCTGGGTCAGTTGGATCTTGTACGGGTGTAGGCCCAAGTCCCGACGCAAAATTCGCCAAGTTGAAGTCTGCCAAAGGCCGAGTTCTTGTGCACGACGAGGAATATACTGCCTTGGGTTCTGCTGTACACACATAGACCGCGGCGATATTCTCGGCCGATCTTGCGTTCCTTGAACGTACGGATGTTGGCTCATTGTTTACTGACCGGTCGTGTCAAATTTGGCCACCAAACATTGAAGAGTCTACCGTAAAATGGGCGCAATACGCGCAACGTTTGCGTTAACAAACACTCATTTTGATAATAAAGTTTTATCATTTGAACGCGCTGTTCAATCGTGTAACTTGCCATGATGATTTGGCATAAACAACTGAATAATAAACAAAAGATTTGACAGATGTCACCAAAACAAAATGTCAGCTACGGGGCGCCAAAATCTACCCGCGCCAATTTAAAAACCCTAGATAAAGGAATATCTTATTAAGAAACAACTTACATTTTCGCGCAAGGAATGTTTTCTTTAGTGGCCAAAAAAAGAACAAATATTTCTCACTTGAAACGTCAAAAAAAAAATAAATAAATTGCATTCACAATAGACTTTTGATAAGTATTCACAAAAGGTTTAAAATTACCAGTTGATACCCATAATGCGAATTTATCAAATAATTGATAGAAATTATCGACTATCAAATTGATACTCTTAAAAAGGCTGTTACACTGCGTTTTTTGAAAAGAAGTTTTTCCTTGAAACTAGTGTGATAGTGGGAAATACTCATGGTCCTTCGTCACCGAAGAAACACTCAATTCACGAACATCAACCAGCGATCTCAGTAGGTCATCATTTCAAGCACGAGCTCAAGCAGAATTTTGCGCAAGCTTTTTAGATTATTCAAACGATGTTGTCGAAAAGCAATTGCATCCAAAGAAAGTGACAATTTGGTTCGGAGTCACCCAGAGAAAAACACCATCATAGATTTAAGTAAGAAAGTATTTAAAACTAAGTTGCTATAACTTTTGATTTATACACTTTAATTTAAATATGATCAACTTTGTTTTAAATAAGAAAAATGTTTGATTGATCAAAGTATAGTTAAACGCCTTTGAATTAATGTTTTTCTATTTTGAAATGTAATAGAGTAAACTCAGAAAACTTGGTTGTTCATTTAAAGACGTTTGATATTAAATTCATTTACGTTTATTTTTGATATGAATATAAATGCTCTTTGAATGAAAGTTGAAACTCATTACATCAAAGTGGCAACTCATTTGATTTTTGATATACACTACTACTATAAGATCTAGACAATAATTGTCTTATACATATGCAGTATGCACGTCCTCTTTTGTTACCAACACCAATACGATTTTCTGCGAACATTCATGTCGAGACGCGTACGCCAAGAAATGTGTTTCATTCAAAGGTGTTTCGATTTGAATCATATACATTGTGCACTTTAAACCAAAGTAAAAATGAGACAAATCAAAGTTGTAATCCTTTGACTCATGGACGATAACGTTCTACAAGAATATCTCATATGCCGGTCGAGTAATTTATTTGCCATTCGCTTTAGTAACGTGGTTGTGACTTGTGAACAGTGCTTAATAGAAAAGTTTAAAGAAATAGGTACAAATAAAATAAAATAATAAAATCTTTGTATAATGGTGTCATACATTAATAATAATATTCAGATAGTGGACGAAAGTGGACAACTAGTGAATTTATTATATTCTGATTGTTCGGACTTGAATTTAGTTTGCGACAATTGGAAAAAACATTTTCACTCCGTCAAAAAGAAATATCGTTGAATGACTCAATTTTTTTTTAAATTCTGGCCAAAATTTAATGATGCACGAGCTCCAGATCTGGTAATATACAATTATAAAGATTTTAGCTCAAGTTTTAATTAATTAATTTTTTATACTCATAGATTCGAATTGACTTTGAGTTATGTAATGTACCCTGGGAAGCAACATCTTCTTCTGAGTAAATGGGAAAGCTTTAAAAGTAGCATAAAAATGTACGAAATAAATATTTATAAGTTATGTTATTAACTTAGTTTATAAAAAGAAGTTTATCAATGTTGCATAAAACTTATATGTATATCGGAAGCTTATACACAATAAATCATGTTGAAGAAAATTATTGTTTTTTTTTCAAATTTTTGATAAAGGTATTATTTAAAGACAAATATAATATGTTTATTTGATATTCTAAAATTGAAGCTTCATAATTCAACGTTGCAGCTTTAGTGCCGATTGCTTAAAAAAATTATATGGTAATGTATACAAAGTTTTTGGTATGTATAGTTAAAAAAATCAATTAATATAATGTGAAAATGACTTTAAATCCCTGAATTTTTATATTGTTTTTATTTAAATTATTCTCGATACCTATTTACTATAAGCACAATGCGTGTTTAAAATGAATTGATATTTTTTTGAATCAAATGCGGATCGTATTTAAAACAATGATCGAGAACTTTAATTTAATGTTGACTAGTAATAATGTAAATATGTTTCGAATTGATTTATTTCCGATACCTATTTACTTTGAGGACAAAGCGTGTTTAAAATGAATTGATATTTTTTTGAATCAAATGCGGATCGTATTTAAAACAATGATTGAGCACTTTAATTTAATGTTGACTAGTAATTAATGTAAATATGTTTCGAAATGATTTATTTCCGATACCTATTTACTTTGAGAACAAAGCGTGTTTAAAATGAATTCATATTTTATTGAATCAAATGCGGATCGTATTTAAAACTATAATGCTACCACTTTAAATCATATTGGTTTCGAATTTGATTTAAAATGAAGTTGGGAATCACTTTTCATTGATGAACAACTTTGATTTAATTATTTTCGGCATTAGAGCCAAATCATATTGATTTTACTTTGATTCAAAGTCGTTTTTTTTGATTTTACGTGGTTTTTTCTCTGGGTGATGTGGAGTTTTGGCATCGTTGATATCATTTTTCTTCACGGTGGGCGTTACAGAGTCATGTCAACCAAATTTTATTTTACAGAAATGTAGATATTTTTTACAATAAATATCTTTCTGGTTCATGATTCACGTTAGATTTTCCAAATTCCTTAGCAGGAACAACAATTTGACCCCTTTGCATTTGTTTTTATGTTTCTAAAGCCGAAGAACCGATGACTTGCCAAAAACCCTAAAGCAAACAATACATAAGTCAAAGCCCAAAACCATAAAATTTGTTTTAGAAAATAATTCGAGTGAAAAAATGCGCTAATGCTAAGACGTTAGAGACAGCCACTTGATCATTGTTCAGTTCATGTTTTAGAATTTTTAAGAAGAAATTTGTATTTGGCCCACCCTTTATAATCGTTATATTGTCAGAAATATTAGACTACCAAAGTTCTTCTTAAGAAAATCAACATTGTCATAAAAAAACGTAAACTTTCAGTTGAATGCTAACTTTTTTCGTTGCTTATTTATACCTTTTAACTTTAAGTAAAAAGTTATACAAAATTTTGTTTTTTTTTGTTTTCTTTTTTAATTTCGCGGCTATTTGAGTCGACTTTATTCATTATTTCCATGCTTCGTAAATCAATAGTAATTAAATCATGCATCAGGTACGGCTTATCACAATTTACTGTAACTACTGTCTATAAAAAGCATCAGCGATATGGAAAATTAGTGAAGTGGTTGATTACAGCAAGTTCAATACATAATTGTGTTTATTATAATTAATTTTATTACGTCAGAATTATCTCCTTAAATGAAAAATTTATTTTAATTATAGAAAAAAACAGACCTTAAATGAGAATTATCATATTTCCGATTCTATAAAATCCAAACTAAATGAGAATAATCATAATTCCGACTCTATAAAATCCAAACGAAATTCTATAGGTTTTAAGGTGACATCGCACCTGATTGTTAAATGTGTTAAATGTCACGGTCTTAAGCATCGACACAATAAGAACAATTATTGTTCACAAATGGTATAAGTAAGTACCTTATCTGAAGAGCCAAGAAAGCAGTTTATGGGTTTCATAAAAACTATTCTTACAATTGAATTTATGCGTGGTGTAAGACCAGTAGCAAAAGACAGCAATTGTTAGTGCGGTTAGCCACCTGTAGAGTGTCACGTATAAATTTTCTTCTTCTACTATTAATCATTTTATAGTATTTTTGTTTTTCTTTTTATTGTCTTGCTACATACATACATATGTATTTTCTCTTAATTTATAACTTGTATCTCAGCAGAAAGCATTTCGTTCAGCTTGAGTGCAGAACAGAAATGAGAAAGAAAAAGCTGTCTCTGTTGGAAAATAACCATCAACCAGTTCTGAACTTGTCTAAGACGAAGAGCTAAAAGCTTTTTATTTTCTTCTTTTTTTTATGTTACCTGTCCCTTTGGTATACTGTCAAGATCAATGTCACTGTCATTTAGATTGTGTTTTGCGAAGACACAACTGTCAGATTAGCATTATACCTGATTTTTGTCATTAGCTGACTTTAAGTGTGGTAAGAGTTGATGTTTTACAAAGGTTGAAGAAGTATCAGGTATAGAAATTCATGTTATTAGTGATTTCGTGTTTTATGGAAAGTAGAATGTAATTTAATTGGAAAAACATCAAAAGTACGAATAGTACAATAAAAATAATATCAAATTTTATAATTGCAAAAAATGTTGTTTTTTGTAAAATTTTAATTCAGTTAGGTTTCTGTGTTATGTTTTAAAACTTCTTGAATATTGAATTTTTGCTTCACAATTTTTTTATTGTTTGCATTTCAAATTTAATTTAAATTCCAGAAATTTGTATTTTTTTGATTCTATAGAATTACAAACACATTCAATAATTAAGATTAAAGTTTTTATTTTCTTAATTTTTCGGGTAAGAAACGGTTATTGCATGTATTTACCGAGTAAACTTGCAAGGTTTTAGAGGTTAAAGGCAGGATTTTAAAATGTATTGTTTCATAAAGCTGGTCCCAACATCTCTTTTATGTTTTGAGTTAGCTACACGAAGTGTTGTTTTTTTTGATACGTGTGGTTTTCAAGAAGAAATAAAAGCCATATTATTAAATGTTATGGCTAAGATTAGCTTTTTTATAAAGATAATAGTTTGCATTACTTTTTTAAAATGATATCGGTCAATTGGACAAATTTCAGCCGAGAGGACCATTTTTCGACCAATTTTCACCGTAAGGGCCACTTTGGTGCTCAACATCAGCAGTAAGCCGAATATTCTCTTCCAAGGCATCAATCTTCTCGAGCTTATCTGCGTAAACAAGCGACTTCAAAACAACACACAGAAATAGTCCAGCGGTGTTAATTCGTACGATCTTGGAGGCCACGCCACAGATCGCAAATAATGCGCTCACCAAAAGTTTCCTTCAATAAATTGATGCGTCACGCAAAACCGAGCTATTATTTTGCTAATACATTTACACGATTTACAAACGTTGTTTAGGAGAAATTCTATTCATTACGAAATAGTAAACCAAATTGAGCATAAATCAAATGACAGCTGTCAATAATACCTTATACAAAATTTCGAGTTTTTAAAAGCAATTTCTAAAGCTTTATTGTGTTTTTCGATTTCTCGTAGACGAATTCATAAACTTGGATTGATTAAGCGTGAGGTCCGTTAAAATTGAAATAATAGGTCCGTTCGCGTACCCTCCTAAAACAGTCAAATTTTACTAAAAAATACAAAATTTAACCAAATCCTGTTCGCGTACTCAAAAATTTCGTAGTTTTTCGTAAAAGGGAGCGCTCACGAGAAAGTAAAGTATTTCCCCAACCTACGAATTTTAGCCCAAGAAATTTCTTTGGGCTGATTTGTGAAAATTTCAAATTTGATAGAAATTCATATAAATTAAATAAATTGCTCGCTTTTGCTGTCAGTTATAAAATTTAAAAACAAATTTTCAAAGAACAGCAACAAGACAGTAATATTGTGTAAAAAATTTGTTGTTTTCCCGTTCGCTTACTTTTTTGTAGTTTTTTTTTGGTGAGAGAATTTTACCCCCCCTTTTTTCTTTTGTACGAATTTTAGTGCAGAAAGTACGCGAACGGACCTAATATGTTTTATGAAAAACAATAAAAAAAAAATTGTATGGATATCTTGAAAATAGGGCTGAGATTCTATAAAAAGCACAACGAAAACGATCGTTTATTTGTCAAAAATGTGCGATAACGATATGTTAAGAGATGCATTTGTTTTTTCTGGTATAACGTTCATCCAGTGCTTGGAATTAATTAGACGCTTACAGCTATAAAATATCTAAGTCAGCAATTAAAAGACAGCAAAAATACCGCTGGCGCTGGAGTAAAACAAACAATTTTCAGGGACGGATATATATTTATAATCAATCACTTGAATGGTTATCGTACAGACTTTAAATCAATTAAGCATCTTAGAGTTGACTAAAACAAAAACACGCACTTAAATGTTTTTAACTCGAACACTGGAGCCATTTCGAAGGTTTACTCCTGGGGCCTATTTCATAAACATTGACAATTGCGACAGGTGACAGGTCAACATTTATTAATTTACAACTTGACAATATTGTCAAAATCTGTTCCATAAATAATTTGACAATTTTGTAGAATTGTAAGAAAATACCCGATAGTCGATATCTTTTCATTTCATAAAGAAATTGTCATGACAATAAATTGTCAAGTATTTTTCCAAAAGTATCAGCAATTTTCCAACAAATTTGTACTGACAATTCTTTTATGAAATTAACAAAAAAAAAATACAATTTACATGTTTGTCAGTATTTAATTGACAATTTCGATAGAAAAATCAGTTAGGTCTAATGTTGACAGTGAAAAGATAATGATAAACAATATATTTTCAAGTGGAAGTGAATGCGATGACGATTGTCAGTAGACATTTTAAAGAAAGGTAATGTTTCGAATCGTTAATTGGCCTATTTTGAGAATGTTGTTCATTGTAAAACACTCGATTTTTATTATGTTTTATGAACTTTACTTTTTATTAATTAAAAAGGGTTTTGTAAACTGTGACATTTTAAAATTGAAAGAGTACTAGCGTTCTGTAACATTGAAAACATTGGTTGAGAACGGATAAAAATTGAAACAAAATGCAAAGGTTTTCTTACATATTTCAACGTTTTTTGATCAAAACGCATTTCAAGATTGTACAGTGAAATTGTCACGTCAAATGTTATCAGTAAGTAAAGGGTGGTTTTTTTAAGAGCTATAGGAACATTTTTCAAAGAAAAAAAACACATAAAATTCAGAAAAATGCATGAAATCTTTATTTGAATAGATAGTACGGTCCATATAATTTAATGTTTGAAGATTATTTCATGCAAATGTTGACCTTGACTTCGCCTCAAATGGTACATCCGTATACTCTTTCCAACATTTCGGCCGGTATCTCACGAATAAATGCTTCAATGTTATCTTCCAATGCGTCAATTGAAGCGAGCTTGTCTGTATAGACATGAGCTTTAACATAGCCACACAAAACATAGTCTAAAGGCCTTAAATCGTACGATCTAGGCGGCCAATTGAACTCGCCTCTCAATTAGTCCATTGCTGCGCGTGCTATGTGGCACCGTCTTGTTGAAACCACATGTCATGCAAGTCAAGCTCTTGCATTTTGGGCAAAAAAAAGTTGGATATCATCTCATCACGTTACGATTCACATCCTCTTTGAAGAAGTACGGTCCAATGATGCCACCAGCCCATAAACCGCACCAAACTGTGACTTTTTCTGGATGCATTGGTAACTCTTGCAATGCTTCTGGCTGATATTCACTCCAAAATCGACAATTCTGCTTATTTACGTACCCATTGAGCAAAAAATGAGCTTCGTCGCTCGCTTAACAGAGCACGCATTTTGATAATAAAATTCAATAATTTGCAAGTGTTGTTCGTTTGTAAGACGATTAATGGTTAAATTATGGACCAAACTGAAGATGTTTGATAGTGAAACAAAACACAAAACGTGCTTCAACTATTTAAACCAGTTGCAGTGTTGCCAAAAAGATAATAGCTCAAAAATCACCCTTTATATGTAGATAAGTATGAGTTTCAGCATATGACAATGACAAAATTGTCATGACAAATTTGTCATTTTATTTTTCTTACAAACTTGTCACCAGCCAATATTTTATGGAATACAGATGTGTCAGAAAAATGTGACAATTTTTTAGAATTGTCATCTGTTAGTTTTTATGAAAAAGGACCCTGGTGTGCTTCAGCCGATTTCTTATATCCCAGGAGCAAAGATGCATCGAACTTCAAAACCGAAGAGGTTCCGCAAAAATGCTTAACTTAACTTTTATTTTGTTCCAAAAAATGTTCAGCTAAAAAATACATCTATACTAATATTATAAAGAGGAACAATTTTTATTTTTGTATGTAACGAATAAACTCAAAAAGTACTGGACCGATTTTAATAATTCTTTTTTCATTAGAAAGCTACATTATCACTGAGTAGCATAGGCTATATTTAGTACTAGATTACTACAGAAATCTTTAGAAATTCCTATTAAAACCAACCGAAGGTGTAAAAAATTTAGCCATAAAATGTCTTTCATCGCATACGCTGCGAAGAGTATTAATGATAGGACTAACATTTTTTTTCTAATTTAGTGATTCATGGTCGTTTGAATTAGCATGCTTATAACTTAAATATCTGTACCTATTTATGTCTACCCGTGCGAAGCCGGGACGGGCAGCTAGTTTTTAATAAAACTCTTGTAACAATTTTCATTTTGCATAATAATAATTGTAAGTTTTTCTCCACCAAAAATTTTCTTCAAACATTTGTCTGTTACAATTGAAGTAGGTTGGCAATGCTTTAAGTACCTTGAACCTGGCAAACGATTCTTTTATCAGATAAACGTTTATAGTACCTGTATAGAAACAAAAAAAAATGACAGAAAGACCCCACCTCAAGCCATATAAAAACACAACAACCAACTTGAAAAAAAAAAGAAAGCTCTCTTGCTCTCTTTCTTTCTCTGTTACTGATGCTTTCTTCTCTTCCATCAACTTCTTCAATCATATTTAACATTTACCATTGACCATCGCGGCGATCAGTTGAAATACAAACCTCATCCTAATACAAACTCTAAGCGGTTCTTTTTCGACCGTCGGTATACGACGGCAAAAATATATCACTCCCAAAGAAAACCACATCGCAAAGAAAGAAAAACGTAATTTATTTTCCATTAGCAGTTTGCATTAAATCGAAGTTGAAAAAAAAAAAATTAAATTAAGATACTTTCGGATTCCGGGAAATTCGAAAAGAAAAATGCTTTGGTAAATGATTGATCTTTGAATAATGTTTTTTTAAAATTAAAAATTTATTTTTTGCGTTGACAAAATGAAAGAAGGGAAAAATAAATAAATTCCATTCTTATTTACATAAATTAAGCACAAACAAAAATAAAAATTATAAAATCGTAAAAATGAGAACGATGAGTGTTGAATGAAAGTGCGTCGTCGCGTTCGTGTCCCAGATTCGTTTAAAGAATATTTTTTCGTTCTTAATGTGACTGGATGTGTGTGTGCTAATAATTTTGGGTACCTTATTGCGACTAATGAAATTTTAAGTCTTATATAGCACATTATTGATTATAACGGTTTTATTGACTATTTGGTGATCCAAAAAAAAGATTGACAGAGAATAATGTTTTTATCATGTCTTTTTATTCGTGACGTATGTTTAAGAGTGATAGGTGCGGCGTTTGCTTATGACGTAATTTAAGTCCAGATAACTTTTGCACCGCTTACACCTTTTTAATTTCAAGATTTTAGATGAAGATGAATTCGCCTTTAAAAAGTCTTCAGTGTCTGAAGGAAAAGAAAACTGATTTTCAATAATGGAGATTTTATCGGGAATAAAAATTCAATATTGGAAACGTTTCCCTTTATCATAGATTCTGAACTTGAAAGTTGTCTTTTTATTTTTGTCCGTTATATAAAATAAAAGCTTTATATTTAATTTTTGCTTCTTCTAAACAATTTCGTGTGAAATATTTTTTTCACAGGAAAATATTTTTTGGGAAAGAAAACGTTACCTTATGTTCTTTGGCGAAATAAAATCTCTAAAAACTCGACTTGAATGTTACTTTTG
Organism: Eupeodes luniger; assembly: GCA_951509635.1. NCBI lineage: Eukaryota > Metazoa > Arthropoda > Insecta > Diptera > Syrphidae > Eupeodes > Eupeodes luniger. The sequence goes on from OX608074.1 coordinate 89,589,355, forward strand.
TAGAGAAAAAAACTCTATGAAATATTTAATTTATAGATAGCAAAATTCTTACCAAATGTATTTAAAAAATTATATATCGATAAATATACAGTCTGCATTACAATTCGTCATTTAATATTAATGAGTTGCAAGCTTCAATAATAAAATGATGAAATAAGTTAATTGAGTCAAAAAAACGAACATTTCTATTGATGTCTATTTCGATAAATCAATTTGGTAGTACTTCAGCTCATGAAGAACCAGAGCCTAGTGATTTACAACTCTCAACAAATCCCTTGTGTAGTGTCATTGATAGAGGGGACCTACAGTATTTATGTCAAGTTTAAACTGCTTATTTGAAATGTTTGGTGTAAAGAATTACTCTTGGAAGATTTGTCAGTTCCTCGCAATTTTCCATTAAAAAACTTTAATTTGGCATAAAGAGGTATTCAACCTAGATCTTTGACTTGACACTTCTATCAATCAAAATCTATTTATCGTCTATTTATTTACATTCTTAATTTGATGGATTTGGCTTAATGATATCTTATTTATAAAATTCAAAATCTTATAAATTACTGTTTGAAATCTTCCATTCTCGACTGTCATTCCGACATTACATCGGAAGTGTACAAAAGCAAACAATATAACAACCTTATGGATTATTAATTAACAGCTCTATACAACAAATCTCAAGTCATCAAATCAAATGTAGGAATTTTATGTAACCACGGTTTTTAAACCTATGCTATGGAAACATTGATACTATGAAGGTAAATCATGGAAATGACAAATAAATTTCACTTTTTGATGTTAATTGGTGCGCTCATAGATACCTAAGTAAACGCAGGTATTTACTCCTCTTCGATTGTTTTGTTTGCTTCCAAAAAAATACTTTTCTTTGAAATCGATCTACAATAATTTGAAAGCAATTTTGACGGTAACTTATAGCTTAGTTACATACATATACAATCAATTAAAATCAAATTTAAGGAAATAAAAATAATGAAAATATTGAATGTTAATATACCTAGACAATAATATTTATTGAGTTTACTAGGTAGGTAGAAAATAAATTAGTTATACTATATTTACTTTCGCTTCCTTTTTGTTTGGCGGGTTTTGCTGCTTAATGGGCAATGACTTACTTATGGATTGATGCAGAGTTATTTGTGTTGACGTCATAAGACTAAGCCAAGTTCATGCCGTGTTGTCTTGTGTTGTGTTGTATGGTGATGGAGAAAATTGAAAAAGAAAGTGAAACTGGTTGTTGTTGTTATTATCATGTTGCTTATTGGGTGTTTTTCATTATCATTCATTGACAATTAAATTATGATTGTTCTTTTAATATTTAATTATTACTAAATTAAAGAACAGGACAAATTGTGCATGATGTACATAAGAATTTGATTATTGATTCACAAATAGATTGAAAATTGCGCCATTTAGGAAAAGCACATAAAATTCATGACATCAATGATTTTCAATGGTTTACTTTTGGAGCATAAAATCCACAATTTAAGAATTTCGTTATTGGTTTTGCCGTTACTTATAATTCTCAAACATAATTCATATAAAAATGTCATAGGGCGAAAAAATCAAATTTAAGCAAATATGACAATACTACTGAACAGTTAAGGCCAGAGTGTATAAATATCATAATTAAATTCTTTCTGAATTCCTTACATCTTTCCATGAGAAGGTGTACATATTTTTTTTTCATCCAAGACATTTTTATTATCGATTTGGTAGATTTTGTTTCATGACTAATATGTACATACGTTGATGGAAAAAATAATTGAAACGGTCTTCGCTTGCAACTTTTATTGCTTTTTAGTGTGTATTCCGAAAAGCATATAAAGGGTCCGCCAAATAACTTTTTTATTTAAAAAAAAGGCTATGAAAACATCGAGTGTAGCTTCGGGTGTGTGGCACGTAGCGCCGTCCTGTTGAAACCAAATTTTGCCAATATCCTCCTCCTCACGGAAAGAATTCTTAGATCAGATCAAGAAAAATAAGCTACAAATCACGAAAAATTAATCCAGTTTTGTACCTTGGCTTCGAAATAAGTAAATAGCGACTTTTTGTTTGCAATTTCATACAATGAGCAAAATGAAGATATTGACACTCAAAAATTATATTTCACTACATTTGAGTAGCAATAATTCGATCGAGGAAAACAAATATTGCAAACAGCGAATTGCAATTTGATATTAATTTTTTATCAATTTAATGTTTGTTTTTATCGTAAATTTCAGCAGGAGTTTGTAGATTGAAATTTTTTTCTTGTAGATTATGAATCGTTTTTTTTTAAATCTACAGACATAAGTGGTAAATTTCAACCCTTGTTTTCTTAGACTGCGACCAAATACATTAGTTTGCAAATGACAACTAAAGTTATGATACTTATTTTTTTTTTAAATTGAAACTTTTGAGTTGTAATTTGAAACAGGTTATTGTGCAGTTTGCAAATGACAGTCACAGTTTTGATATTTAGTTTTCTTTAAATTGCAACTTTTGAGTCGTAATTTGAAACAGTTTCTGTGGCAATTTGTAGCTTTTAAAGATTAATTTGCTTTCCATTTTCAAGCAATCATGTAGAGATTCAAAAACAATTTTTTGCAAAATCCACAATCTTCATTAGTGATTTACAACATAAACTTATTGGTTTTCGTATTCTCAGGAATGTTTCTTCAGTTGATGGCTCGCCGAATTACAAGTTCTTGTATGCAAATTGTAAAGAATATATTCTAGAGAATAAATTTATAAAATTCAAAATATATAAAAGAAAGACACATTTGAAAAATTTCTATTTTTTTTTTATTGTTTTTAACTTATTATTATCTAGAAATACAAATTTAAAAACTTAAAATTAAAATTTACTATACTAGTTTTATTAATTTTTAGTAGGTATTACCAATCGTGGTCCTTTTGAGATTTTATGAGCTGGCCATTTTTTTGAATTAAAACTGAAATGTCCTTTATTTTCAAGGCTATTTCTTCAGCACGTTCCTTTTGTGTGGTCTTCCACTTGTTCTCAAATGTGGCAAATGACGTGGAGTCTGTTTTTAACCACTTTTTGTCGTCGTATAAACAAAAATTTAACAAAAAACAAAAACTATGTTTATACTTTTACAAACCTTCTCTTTCTTCAGGAACTTTGCGAATTTCCTCCTCTTATTAAAAGTAGGTAGACCGTTTCGACGAAGTCTATAGCGAGAATAGTTTTATACGTCGATAGGAGCCTTCCTTTTCGAGTGAAATCGTTATAGTACACAAACGCTTTGTAGTTTTAATTTTTTTAACATCATCTTTTTTCTAAACAATCATATTACCTTTGGTTCGTTCGGTAAAATCAAACACTGTATAACTTTTTTATATTTTTGTACACTACTAATCACAAACACAATATAATAACGCACGTGCGGCTGTCTTACGAACGAATCGAATGATATGGAATTTCAGGAATTTCAATTCAGAAGCCCAGTGCAAAGCCAGCCACATAGCTGTAAATGCTAAGATTGTATATGTGTACATATACTACAATGCAATTGTGTGTATATTGTATAACCCTTTTGTTTTATGATGCTGTAACGGCTGGCACCAGCGACAGCGTTGCCGAAGGGACACGATCGTGCCTTTTGAAATACAAATTTTATCGTGTTACGGTGACACGAACAAATTCAATATCATAATACACATTTATTACTTCAAATAAATGGATTTTGTGATATTTTTGGCAAATTGCTCAAAATGTAGTTAAAAGTGACAGAAACCCATATTATTGGAAAATACACGAATAGAATATTTAAATATTTGATCCAACAATTCAATGATATTTTAAAATATAAAAATTCTCGAAAAACGTCGTTTTTCAGAAAAAATGGAATGATATTTTTTATTGGGCGGCAACGTCACTATGTAATTAGAGAGAGCATTGACTGCATGCAAATCACCATATAAATATTTTAAAATTATTACCCTGAAGATTGTAGATTAGGACTAAAAGAATTGTAATTTACTGTTTAGTGTTTCTCTTAAATCAGCAAATAAGTATTTCGTAAATTACAATCTTGCAGCTTCAATATTTATATCGTGATTATATTTTATTGATTTGAGGATTGAAAAAGCTTAAATCACCGTATAAATTTCGCAAAACAAGATTAATGAGTAGTCAAATTAAATTATTCCCCTTAAGTAGTAGATTGCGACTCAAAAGTTGCAATTTACTTTAATTTCAATAAGCTCGAATTATGACTTTTGATAATATTTACCAAATTATAAAATTTTATATTTTACTAAGATTTGAATGCTAAATTACAACTTTCTCATTTATTTTATAATAAAATCGTCTTGATTTACTAAAAAAAAGGATTTTCGTAAATTGCAACCAAAAATTTAGCAATTAGTGATTTTTCAATTATTTCCTTTTGTGAACAAAAATTCGTTCAACATGGCCCGATAACGATTGCCATTGACTGTAACGGCCAATCCTTGCTCATTTTCGAAGAAAAATGGCCAATTATGCCTCTCGACCAAAATCCGCACCAAACAGTGATTCGTTTTGAGTGTATCGGCTTTTCAATGTATGTGTGCTGGTTTTCTGTGCCCCAAATGCGACAATTTTGCATGTCTACATACCCGCCAAGATCAAAATAAACTTCATCTTAAAAGATGATTTTTTTGGCAAAATCGGCATCTTCTCTAAGCGTTGTTCAAGCGTATGCACAACCATATTCAGCGGAAGAATAAAACTAATTATGTGTCAAATAAAACATGAGCTAAGTGTTACCATTCACGAAATAACCACTAGTTTATCGAATAAATAACCTTTGAAATTGGTTAACCAAAAGCAAATCAAAAGAAAAGAAATTATAGAAATCACGGAAGTATTTAACACAATTTTACTCTGATAAAAATGATAGAAAAAAATAAGGATGGTATTGTTTTCTTTTTGGTGATAGAGGTATTTAACCTACTTACCTAATTAACACCTTAAATTTTGCCAACAAAATTACATCTCGCACCAAAAAATTAACCAGCTTGGCACGTGTCTTTAAAGGTTTTGAATACCATTGTTTTTTTTATTTTAATCATCCATTATTTTGAAATCACATACCCATGAAAAACCCTTTATTATGTGTTTTCTATTATGGAGATAATATTCTTTCCGCAACTTTTAGGGGCGCCCGGTTCGTTAAAAAACCAAAAGGCATCACTTTGAAGTTAAATTTCTATAGGTCTAGTCCACAGCACATATTTTTATTCTTATTCAAAAAACTGACCCAGCTTCAGATCTTGAAAATTTAGCCCAAAATCCCCTTCCGCTAAAATCTCTAACTGTCTTTTTGTATTTGGGATTGAATTTATAATTCTTCGATGGTCTAGAGCTAGACATTATTTCTTCTATCATTTCTAAACAAATTTATCTCTATTTAAAATTAACATTGATATTTAAATAATTTTAATTTAAAAGGCACGAGGTGGAAGTGTTTGATTTGCAAAATGTACCCTTATTTGAATATTTTCCCTACCGTGGATTTTTTTTTTCTTTCTAGAAAACAGCTTCATAGGATTGGGTTTAGATAGTTTTACTTAAAAAAGTGAATCCATTAAAATTTCAAAAAAAATTATTCTTAATATCACATAACAACCGTTTCGTTATGTGAATTTATATTAAAGATTGATATTATAACTTCATGTTTAGGAGTAACCCTTCACTTCAATTTTAATTCAATTCTGGTGTACCTCAAGGGATTCACTTTGGTCCATTGCTGTTTATTTTATTTATTAATGGTTCGCTTTCTGTTTTGAAACATTCTATATCGCTTATCTATGGAGGTGATATTCAAATATTTCGAATTATTAACTCCATTAAAGATTGCAAACAGTTACAAGAAGATATAAATCAATTTTGGGAATGGTGTATTTTTGATTTTAAATATTGACAAATTTAAGACAAAGTGTTTTGCAAGCAACCGTAATATAATAAATTATGTTGAACTCGTCACGTTCAAATAGAGAATCCAGTTTTTTAACCTTGGTGTTTATATTATCAAAAAAGCTAACAAAACACTTGGCTTCGTCAAAAGATTTTCCCGAGAGTTCCGTCATCCATATGTTAATAAAATTCTGTATATTTCTTTTCTTAGGCCATTTCTTGAATACTCTTGCGTTGCATGGGCGCCAAACTATTCCGTTCATATTGATAAAATAGAAAGTACCCAACGTAGATTTTTAAGATTTTATCTTCGTTTTATCCCCTGGCCTGATAGACTTGTGTACCTGCATACAATCAAAGGGCTAATAGTCCTCTTTATCAATTAATCAGTAAATTTAACAAATTCTCTATACAATTTGACTCTTCAAATAACAATCTTAAATTTACAAGCTTTAAATTTAATTTGTTTGCTATAAGCAGTTGAAATTATGTAAGATTTAAGTTAAATATTGTAAACTTAACGTTAGCATTTAACTAATATTTAATAAATATGAAAAATAAAAAAAATCACAAATTTGTAACCTGCAAGAAATATAACGTATACAAAACAAAAAAATATTTATAGCAGCCTCAAAGGATCAATCAAACATTCCAGTAATCAATCAAGTTACATTTCGAACGAAATGATAGATGAAGCAAAGATTTTTGATTGAAAAAATACATTTCGGGCGTAACTCATGATAAAGCTGATGTTAATATTTTGGAAGTATGTATAAGTATAAATTTTTTGATCAAAATCAGTTAAGCAGTTTTTGGAAAATCGAAAATTAAAATATTTGAAAATATCATATTTTTTGTTTGGGTAAGGCAGACGGTAATGAGAAACAGGGCGGAAATACTTTTACTTTTTTCGATCGCGTAATATTTTATGAATGCTGCCAAGTCGAAGACTCAATAATTATGCCAAATAGAACAAGTTATTTAAGGACATTTCATAACAATTAAAGTGGGTAGGTATAGGTAGGTAGTTATGTATGTCTTCTCAAATGTCATTGCAAAAAAGTAAGCCCTCGTTTTATAATTTCTTTTATTTTTTGAATAACCAAGACTGAGACAGTACAAACAAACAAACAAACAAACAAAAATACCATTTACGTTTGCCAATTATAAGTAATACGTAGCCCATGCTTGAAACTTTTCGAATCGTGATAGTAATTTAATTTTTATTTGTTGTTATTGGTGTGTGACCAAGAGTGAATAAATTGACGGAAGTATTGTATGTATATCGCTGCCAATCGAAAAGTACATATATCCATCAATTCAAACCCTCCAGCCTTATACCAGAATGATACATGTAACAAGTTTGGTGTTTAATATGCGCATTGAAAAGTTTGTTTTTGATTAAAAAAAAAAAAGACAAGTTATGAAATTTTGAACTGCAACAACTACTCATGCAGATAGTATGCGGGCTGTGCAATCAATATGAATACATATTGATGATTGGTTTATATAATTTATTTGCAGAAATTATAACAAACGAAGGTTAAATAGGTCATTTAATTTAGATGCTGGTTTGCTTTTGTTGGCATGAAAAACTAAAATTTCTTTTGCACGTTTAAATAACATTAATATTCGATTAATTTTCTATTAACTTTTATCACAGAAATTTACATTGTTTTTGACACGAGTCAATAGCAATATTTTACTCTGGCTGACAACAAAAAGCATTCAACAAATTTAAATACAGGGTTTTCCATGTAGAGGTTTCATTTTGATAATAAAAAAAAAATGTATTTTTAAGAAAAATATTTTTCAATTTTATCATAAAGAGGAAGATATGCATTTAAAATGAAAAATGATATCTGCCAGTACCCGTGACGTGATGGTTAGTGCGTTGGACTGTCATGCCAGAGGTCTTGGGTTTAAACCCCGACTGTGCCATCTAAAGTTTTTTTTCACGGGTACTGCCTCTTGCGAGGAATCGACAAATTCTCCAAGAGTAATATTCTTGTCATGAAAAGTTTCTTCTTTCTCAAATTAGCCGTTCGGATTCGGCTTAAAATTGTAGGTCCCCTCCATTCTTGGCAACATTACTCGCACACAGGAATGGTTGAGAGTTGTAAGTCACTAGGCTCTAGTTCTCAACGGACTCTTGCGCCAACTAATTTTTTTTTATCTGCCTAATGGGCACCGCCGCCGCGCCGTGGCTCCAGAATATGAAATTCTTTTTATGAAACTGTCCATGACCAGTTCGTCCATTTGCGGATTTCATCTTTAGAAGTTCTTGCTTCTTTTTTCGATTCTTTTTGTTGAAAAAAATCGTCTTCCATATTAAAATCTTTCAATTTCGGCTATTAGAAATCATTCATCATAGCTCGGTAGCGCAATCCATTCACAGTCACAGGTGCACCAACCCAATTTTCGAATAAGTAAGCTCAAAAGTTTGCGAGTCTCAAAAATGATTTTGAAAAAATTCATAATTTGAAAAATATAAGGACGGTATCTTAAACAAGAAAATGGGTTCTTTTCGAAACAGTATATTTTATTTATTTGTTTAAAATTAATTAATAAAAACAACATGTTAAATAATTTTTAACAATTTTGGGAAGAACAAGTTTGAAGTTAAATAAGTTCATAAGTTTCTGAATAAAGTTATTTGATGTTACAGATATTTGGAAAGTTTCTGTCTTTTCTTTTCAAAATAGTTATTTTATTTTAGATTCAATATAACAATGAATTTAAATAAAAAAAGAAGAAAAAAAAACCTTTTCATGTTTTGTACTGTTTTCAATTTATGTTTTCTGTTAGCTCCACCAGCTGGGCTTCACTCAGTTAATGATTGTTCTGTATTGGATTTTTATTGTAATTTTAAAATCAATAATAAAAATTTCCGCATTATATAAATAAAAAAAGAGCCAGCCTCGACCATGCGACCCACACTGATAACTTCCCATCCCGTCTGTTGATTTGTCTTGCTTAAAAGTTTGTAGGGTTTCGTGTTTTGTTTCTTAAAAATTGAAAATTACCAACAATATTTTGCATATAATGAAATAGTTAGATTTCAAAATTAGTTTTTGTAAACGAGATATTTAGTCGAAAACCAATTTTAGTAGAATTTCTTAAAAGTTTTTATTTCTTAAATAAACAAATACAAATTGGATGAATGAAACTAATTTGAAGTCAATACCTTCTGTTTTTCACGAGAACCGAACATACATTTTTATCAAATTTGCGTACTATTTTTTTGTAGATTTTATTTTTTTATGAAAAAAAAACTGACTAATGGATTTTAATACAAAATTTACTAAATGTCGAAAATTATATTTTCTGTAAGTAAAATTAGTTTGAAGCCAATATTTTTAATTTTAAAAAAGATATTTGAGTCAAAAATCATTGTTTACGAACTTTTAGTAAAGCTTTTTCAAGGTATTTATTTTTAGTTAAAAAACTGTAAGTTTGATTTTTCTTAAAATTTTATCGAATGTTCAAAACAATATTTCTTTAAAGATAAAATTAGTTTGAAGCTAATATTTTTAATTTTAAAAAAGATAATTGAGTTGAAAATCTATTTTTACCAACTTTCATTAATTTTTTTTAAGGTTTTTATTTTTTTGTAAGAAAATTGTCAATTCGATCTTGTCAAAATTTTATTGAATGTTAAAACAATATTTCTCATAAGATAGTTTTAAGCCAATACCTCATAGTTTTGAAAAGATATTTAAGTCAAAAATCAATTTTTTGTAAAAAAAACTCCGTCAATTCGATTCTCCTCAAAATTTTACCACATGTTGAAAACGTTATTCTTTGTTGCACAAAATTATTTTGGAAATAAAATAATTTTTTATTCGTAAAATTTTCGAGGTGACAAATATTTTTTTTTTCAGTTTTTTGATTTATAAAAAACCGTTAATTGTTTTTTTTTTCCAAAAATATACTTGTTTGGTATCACGTTACAATATATACTATAAAATTTAATTGAAGTCTCTAGCGTTATTGGTTCGTGAGATATTTGGGGTTAACCAAAACGTTCACCTTTTTTTCAAATAGCTATGGTAAAAATAGCACCTACTCAATTTTTTTGAGTCCTTTCTGCATCTTTCTGCATTATTATCTGTATAACAAAATTTATTTGAAGTCGATATCTATTCTGGTTCTTGAGCTATGGACGATGAAAAAACGTCGCGAACGTACGGACTTATGAACGTACGTACACATGCACGAACAGACATCTTTCTAATAATCTTTTATTTCGACTCTAGAGACCTTGAAACGTCGAGAAATTTCAAAATTTTCAATTTGACAAATCGGACCCATTACAATAACTTCCTATGGGAAGTTAATAATGAAGAAAAAGAAGAGCATTTTTTGTATTTCGACTTTGAATCCTATAACTTTTTATCATAGAACAATCTTCGATTTTGTCAATTGTTCAGCTTAGTGAAGATGCTCAGAAAGCTCAAAATAAAGACTATACAAAATTTTGTATGTTTTTCATACCTTATCGAGTCTAGAAAAAAGTAGAACAGGAAAAATGAAATAATTTTTCTATGAAGCTTAATTGCTATTACAAATGGTGATGTACTTGTACATACTTGTGTTTCTGAACCTTCTACAAGCTGCACTTTTGAAAAAATCACAGTGTTGTAGGAATAGTTCAAAAATGTATTAACCCACATTTGTTTGAATTCTTAGAAGATCCTAGACCTAAACACTTGATTTTTAATTATTCGAAACTTTGAAAACATCTTCCCACAATTAACTTGAACCATTTTTTTTTTTCAAAAAATGAGTTGTTTGAAATGTGTCATGTATCTTATCCGTACACTACCAAACAAACTTAAAATAGTCTTTACAGTTCTCAAAAGATTTATAACATGGACTTTTTATTCAAGAACATAACAAATAAAAGTGTTAACCTTATAGAATCTATTTCTTGTTGTTACTTCATTTAACCATTTTGAATTTAAAATTAAAACTTTTAACCAACAATATATGTACATACATACATATGTATGTATATATGGCAAGCCTGTCATGTACAAATTTTAGAATTTCTCTTGTACTTAAATCAAATCCAATTCAAAAATTTAAGAAAAGTTTTTTGATGCATTGATTTTTTATTCATGTATATAAATGGAATAAATTATTTGGTGCAACAGTCCATAGATAAAACAGGGCCTAGTGACTTACAACTCTCAACAATTCCTGTGTGCGAGTCATGTTGTCAGGAATGGAGGGGACCTACAGTTTAAATCCGAATGTGAATGGATAATTTGAGAAAAAACATTTTATGACAACAATTACTTTTGCAGGATTTGTCAATTCCTCGCAAGAAGGAATACCTGTTAAAAAACTTTAAGTAGTACAGGCAGGGATTGAACCCAAGACCTCTTGCATGAAAGACCTACGCGCTAATCATCACAGCAGAGGTACTAATTTGTATGTAAAAATGGTATTTTAACTTTTTTAAAACTTTGAGTGCATTAATAAAATTTGTGAATTTTTCACACATTCAAAATAGTATGTTCCAAATTTCACTTAATTTGGCGAAAAACCTTTAGAGTTACAGATTTTTGAGACACCCAAGCTCGTTTGGTTCCATATTGCGCCGCACTTCGCCATCCCAAAAATACGATCAAACAGTGACACGTTGAGAATGGAGAGGCTTTTCAACAATCATTTTTGGATTTTCCAAATCCCAAATGCGAACATTTCGCTTATTTACATAGCCTAATATTTCCAGTTGATCTTAATCATCTTGGATCCTTTTTCCTCTAGTTTCGTTCATGTCGGCTAAGCGCTTTATTTTTCTGAACTGTGTAATTTAACAATTTAAATGAGTTACTGAAGCGTGTATCATTTCATTTTTATTAATGGCGTAGTTTTTACTTCTCAAACGCGTCAAAAGATGACAGTTACAAAAGTGACAGCTGCTCGTACAGCGATATAATGAAAATTGAAACTCTTATTGGAAAATAAACTTTATTATGTTGTTAAGCCCCAGTTTGAAAACTGTATAATACCAATTCGAAACCCCAATAGAAAATTGAGGAAATATTTTTCATCACTCGTCAATAACTGCAGGCCTGCTTTTGTATTTGTATAATTGAAATGATTCGTACATCATTTTAAGAACTACAACGAGCTTTATAAATTATTTTTTATTATTATAATTTAAGTATAATAATTTTCAATTAAAATAACCTGCAATTACCTAATTCATAACAGTTATTATTTCATAACTAAGATGCCAAAAACAAAAGCTTTAATAATAATTATTATTCTTATTTTCATTTTGTTTCAGAATCCACATTTTGCAACATGTTGACTGTCAAAGATACAATCCATTTATTGTTGTTGAAAGCCAAGTAGTAGAGACAACAATCATTATCTTATCTAAGAACCTCTCAACGAAAAAAACATAATCCACACAAAATAAACTTTTTCCTATACACAAACCAATTTGATTTTTAGTACACACAAAATATGAGTAGTGCAATTGTTGGTGCGGCCAATGCCATAGGTGGCGCTGTAAGTGCAGCTACAAGTGTTGGCTGGTTTGTTCCAATGTTGGTGGCAGCAATAGCATATTTTCAATATGAAGAAATTATGGACCCTGAATCGAGAGTTGTTCCATCCGATGAAATCCTGGATCATTATGATTTTATTATAATAGGAGCAGGTTCGGCAGGAGCTGTTGTTGCTAATAGACTGACAGAAGTCGAAAATTGGAATGTTCTTCTAATCGAAGCTGGTGGCGATGAAACGGAAATATCTGATGTGCCCCTGATGGCTGGATATCTACAATTGAGTAAAATGGACTGGAAATACAAAACGGAACCAACGGGAAAGAGTTGTTTAGGTAAGAAGCAAAATAAGACAATAAAAGTTTCAAATTTATAAATTTTGTTTTTTCTTTTTTGGTTTAGCTATGAACAATGGACGTTGCAATTGGCCACGAGGAAAAGTTCTTGGAGGTTCGAGTGTCCTTAACTACATGCTCTATCTTCGAGGCAGTAAAATCGACTACGACAATTGGGAAGCCGCGGGGAACCCTGGGTGGGGTTACAGAGATGCACTGTACTACTTTAAGAAGTCAGAGGACAACACTAATCCCTATCTAGCAAGCACTCCATACCACTCGACTGGAGGCTATTTGACTGTTGGCGAGGCGCCCTTCCATACTCCACTTGCAGCGTCATTTGTAGAAGCTGGAGTTGAGATGGGTTACGAGAACCGCGACTTGAATGGAGAGAAACAAGCCGGCTTCATGATCGCCCAGGGAACAACTCGTCGGGGTAGTCGGTGCAGTACGGCAAAGGCTTTTCTAAGACCAGCAGGCCTCAGACCGAATTTACACATCACAACATTTTCACATGTCACCCGGATTATGATTGACCCGGTGTCCAAGGTCGCTTTCGGTGTGGAGTTTGTTAAGGATCGCAGAATCTACCATGTGAGAGCTACAAAAGAGGTAATTCTATCGGGAGGATCCATTAATTCGCCGCAGATTTTGATGCTTTCCGGCATTGGCCAGCGCAAGGAATTGGCAAAGCATCGAATTCCTGTCATTAAGGAACTCAGCGTTGGAGAGAATATGCAAGACCACATTGGATTGGGTGGGTTGACGTTCTTGGTCAACCAACCGGTATCCATTGTTGAGAGTCGATTCCATTCGATGTCCACTGTGCTGCAATACGCCGTTTTTGGGCAAGGACCTCTTACAATTTTAGGCGGTGTTGAGGGCCTGGCCTTTGTCAATACGAAATATGCAAATAAGACGCTCGACTGGCCCGACATCGAGTTCCATTTTGTATCGGGCTCAACGAATTCCGATGGCGGCTCGCAACTCCGAAAGGCTCATGGTTTGACCGATAGATTTTATGCTACTGTCTTCGAGAAGATCAATAACCTAGATGCCTGGAGTATAATTCCGATGTTGCTACGACCTCGTAGTACGGGCTCTATAAAGCTTCGGAGTAGCAATCCCTTCGACTATCCCTACATCTATCCGAATTATCTGGCTGATGATTTTGACACAAAAACTCTGGTGGAAGGTGTTAAGATTGCTGTGGCGCTTTCAAGAACCAAATCCATGCAAAGATTTGGCTCAAAAATATCAGCTATCAAATGGCCAGGCTGTTTACATATACAAATGTTCACAGACGAATACTGGGAATGTATGATTCGTCAATATACCGTGACTATCTATCATCCGGTTGGGACCTGCAAGATGGGTCCTTATTGGGATCCAGATGCGGTGGTAGATCCTCAGTTAAGAGTTTACGGAATAAGAGGCCTGAGGGTAATTGATGCAAGTATAATGCCAAAATTGGTAAGTGCCAATACGAATGCTCCAACCATAATGATTGCAGAAAAGGGTTCAGATATGATTAAAGAATTTTGGATCAAGAATTCTGTTATTTAATACAAAAAATAAAATTATTTATAGATACATCCTAGATCTTGAAGAGATTTATATTATAGAAATATTTGTATACAAAGAAGAAGAATACTAAATTATTTATTTAATAAGATAATGGCTTTAGAAAATTTCGACAACCAAAATTTTGAGTTTCCTTAAGTGAGTGTGTGCTTTCTAATATTTTATTTTATAAGTTTAAGTTAAGGGATTAATTAATAACAAAAGAGACTATTTTTTGTATTGATGATGTATAAATATGTGTAAGTAGAATAATTATAAAAATAAACAAAACTATAACAAAGAATTTCCTCTTTTGTTGAAAAATTTAAGTTTTGAAAAAAACTTGAGTTAATTTTTTTTTTAAAATGTAGATCCTTGTTTTGTGAATTGGATTATTTTTGTTGACACAAGTTGCGCAAATATTATTTATCTTAGTTTTGGGAGAACAAACAATAGGAAGAAGATTTTAAATATGTATTTATTTACACTCATAGTATTGACATTTTTTATGAATAAAAGTCAAACAATTTTTGTTTTATTCCAAAATAAAAAATGTGTCTCATAGTTTTGAAGCAACTAGGTTTAATGCATTTGGTTTTATAAAATGTCAAGTTCATTAAAATATATTTTAAAATTCAAATTTATTTGCTTCTGTGATTGTTTTGAAGAATACTTTTTTGCTTAAAAATGTAAACTAGCTCAAACTTTTCAACTAGTTTTGTATTGTGTCAAAAAATCATCAAATCAAGAATTTTCCAAATATTTTCTTACTTTTAGAACAAATTTGATCCAAGAGATTTTAAGTGGAATTTTCTTTTAACTAAAATAGCATATTTTCCACGTATAATTTGAGTACTGTTTGAAATTTATATTAAATACAAAAAACAAGAAACAACGATTTCATTGAAAAATTTAAAGTATTTCCGAAATTGAAACCACGATTTTTATACAAATTTGAGACTTGATAAAGAAATTTATCAGGAATCTTTACAAAAACATGATTTAAACGTCACAAATTGAGTTTAAAGTAGATTTATGGGGATTTAAACTTTTTTTTTAAACATTCTGTTTCCGTATTTTTTGAACCTTTTTTCTAGAGATGTAATTAAAAGAGCTGTTCGCTAATTTATGGCGTGAAAGGAAACCAGTTGGTAAATGAGATAAAAGAAACGCTCGTCTGCCGGCACGTAGTGGTCGAGTTTCTGAGAAAAAGTGCATCAAAAGTACAATTCTTCCGAATATTGAAAAAAGGGAGGGAAACCAATTCAAATGCATTGCATTGCATCTTGACGCCTACAACACAAATATTACAAATATGCAGAGGTTGCCTAAAACGCGTTTTTTTATATTTTTAGACTTTTGGAAAACCACTTGAAATCGGTCTCATCTGGAAGCCCTCGACTCTCTGATTGCGAATATGTACATGACAGACGTCTAGGTGGCCGCATTTTCCCAGTAGATGTTGCCGAAAATACGCTTTTTTGGACTTTTAGCAAACTACTTAAGATTTCAACCAAATGAACAGCTCGGTGGCTCAAATTTTTTCAATTTAATTTTTAGTAATAAGAATTTTATTTTGGTTACTGTCTGTCAGTTACAATTTCATTTTAAGGAGTAAAACATATTTCAAGAAATTACCTTTAAAATACAATTGATAAAATATTATAAAGCATTCGCGACTTTAATCGCGATATTCTAGTGTTTGGTTTGGTTAAAGCTTCTGCAAGTTAAGCTTGCATTTTTTGGGATTAAAAGTCTTTAAATTAATTAAATTGCAATAGGTTGTCATCAATCACACAAAAAACACCAATAACACTAGTCAATAAAATCGCGGTTGTCAAGAGTTTAGCATCACCTAAACTTTTTCTGCTATTTTTTTAAAATTGTATTGGAGTTAATATCTTTCTGTAAACATAGTATAACAGGGGTCCTACTATGTAACTCGATTCTACAATGAAATTGCTCGAATTCGGTACTATGTACGAGTATATATTTGACTACTTTCGAACAAACGAGAATCGAATAGTTCTAGTAGTGCCAACTATATTCTTATGAACTTTCGAATAAACGAGAAACTACGTAAAGTTCGTGTTTGCGAACGAAGTTTTTTTTGTCAAAGTGTATGTAAAATGTTATAAATTATTAATATGCAATTTGAATTTGAAAGTTTTTCATTCAACTTTTTGTGTTTTATTATTTTACCACCCCAATTACACCGGGAATTCGTGATTTTTGCCAAAATTAGCATTTGGACTTTCGTTTCTCTTCCTCATTGATTTCAAAATTCATCATCAGCGGGCACATGACTCTTTCGATTGAAGTCAAAACTTCGGGAGGTATTTTTGACATGGTTTGCTGTGCACGTCCAGCGTTCTTGTCACCACCGATTTGGTTTTGGTAACCTCTTGGTGCCAAAAACTTCAATGCTGCTGATAACTTAATGATAATCGGAACAGCATTTTGTCTTCTGCGAGTAGTCATGTCGAATAGACGATAGTTCTTAACAAAACTAAAACAAAAGTATATATTTTTCATTAAGAATGAGTTCAAATATTCTACCGTATATATAAAGGGCTGTGTGACACGTAGCACCGTCCTCCTGTTGAAACCAAATTTTGCCAATATCCTCCTGCTTTTGTGAACAAAAATTCATTTTCGAAGAAAAATGGCCCAATTATACCTCTGGACCAAAATCTGCACCAAACAGTGACTCGTTTTTGGTGTATCAGCTATTCAATCTATATGCGTACGGGTTTTCTGTGCCCCAAATGCTACAATTTTGCTTGTTTACATACCCGCCAAGATCAAAATGAGCTTCATATGAAAAGATGATGAAGCGTATACACAGCCATATTCGTTCAGCGGAAAGATAAAACTAATTATCTGTGAAATCAGACATGAGCTAAGTGTAACCATTCACGAAATAAGCACTGGTTGAAAAAAAAACGTTCGATGGCGGACCCTATATGTGTAAACCTTTTCTCACTCAGCTCCATTATTTTGGAATTATCTCTTATTCTTCTGCGTTCAATTTGCTCGTACCGTTCTTCATTTCCTT
The DNA here is from genome assembly GCA_951509635.1 of Eupeodes luniger. Taxonomy (NCBI): domain Eukaryota; kingdom Metazoa; phylum Arthropoda; class Insecta; order Diptera; family Syrphidae; genus Eupeodes; species Eupeodes luniger. Next base: position 89,606,758 of record OX608074.1, read on the forward strand.
GCAAATTAAACCAAATTTCAACCGTGTCTATTTTTGTTATAATTATTCTTGTCCAAAAATTTGATTTTTGTTTGTTTTTAAAACTGTCAAACAACTCGATACTCGTTCGAAAGTAGACATTTTTTTTAAAAACAAGTTGGTATAACCGGCATTCGATTCTACTTTCATACGTAGTACGATTTGAAAGTAGAATCGGAAATGAGTTTCGAATAGAATCAAAAGTAGAATCGAGTTACATAGTAGGTCCCCAGCTATCCAAATTTCGATGGGAAGGCTTACAGGCCATGTTCTCCAGTTCGGACCACAAAAGGTAATCCAATGGATTCATATCTGGACTCCCCGACGGCCAATCTGCAGCTGCAATAAAATCCGGGATATTTGTTCTAGGCCACTCTGGTGTCGTTTTTGCCTTTAGTGCTGGAGCAGAGTCTTGTTGGAAGACCCACCTTTCCCCGTTGAAGAGAGTATTTGTTAATCTCTTAACAACACCCTCGAGAACATTCTCCTGATACACTTTTGTACCGGTTTTCACGCCTTTTTCACAAAAGTGCAGTGATGTGACACCTTTATGGGAAACCCCCCACCAAACAATTACTGAAGCGGGGTGTTGTCAACGCTGAACCCTTGGAACAACTTTTTTGGCTTCTTTGGATGACGTCGCATAAATCTTATCATTTTGTTTATTATAAACTTCTTCTATTGTGAAGATTTTTTCATCCGTAAACCAGATATTTGTATGACCATTCACCGCGTGCCACTGCAAAAGCTTTTTGCTTCTTTCAAGTCTCATTTTTTTAAGACTTGGAGTTAAAAGATGTCCTGTTGTTCGACGATAGGCTTTCATGCGAAGATCATCTCGGATCAGCCTTGACATGGATCTGGTGGATATATCCAATTCTCTGGACATGATCTTCTGCTTCCGGAGAGGATTCCTACGCATTCGTTCACGCACATCTTTTACTTTTGCGCTCGTTCGAGCGACGCACGCGTGGACAACCACTTCTAGGTCTGTCCTCTACTCTTGACAGTTCATCAAAACGTTTTATAGCGCGTTACACAAAAATTCGCGATAAACCAAGTGGTTTTAAAAGTTCGAAAATTTGATTTGAATTTTTTCCACATTTATGTAATGCGATTATCGCGACTCGATTTTCTTTAACGCCCGACTCCATGATTTCCGATCAAAAGCTGAAACCAAACAAGCTTCCATTCTCTACTTATAAGATCACGTGTTTCGAAAAAATAGTTAACGGTATTATTCCTAGTGGAAGTTATAAGCAGTGCGCTCTTAAAATCGTGTAACAGAACTTATGGCAAGACTAGGTATATAAAATATATCAGAGCATAATTATATTTACAAAAAATAAGTTTGCAACCAAATGAACAAATTTTTTTCAATTTAACTTTTATTAATAAGATTTTTATTTTGGTTACCGTCTGTCAGTTATAATTTCATTTTTAGGAGTAAAACGTATTTCAAGAAATTACCTTTAAAATACAGTTGATAAAATATTATAAAGCATTCGCGACTCTAATCGTGATATTCTATGGTTTGGTTTGGTTAAAGCTTCTGCATGTTAAGCTTGAACTTGTTGGGATTAAAAGTCTTTTAAGTAATGTACATTACAATAGGTTATCATCAATAACCATTTCAAAAAAAAACACAAATAACATTCGTTAATTAAATCCCGGTTGTCAAGAGTTCAGCACCACCTCAACTTCTTATCCTATTTTTTGCTTTAAATTGTATTGGAGTTAAAATCTTTCTATTTACATAATATAACAGAATTCAATTTTCGGAAAAGTTGTACATTTGATGGACTTTTTCTCGGAAACGCCGCCACTACGTGCTGGCAGACGAAAGTTTCTGTTAAACTACTTGCAACTTTAAAATCAACTGGTTTCCTTTCCCAGCTCTCGATCTATGTTGAAAAATGAAAACAACTTAAAAGTTCAAAATCGGTGGTAATAGGGTAGAGTTATGTTTGGAAAAACATTTTCTATTAAAAAAAAAAAACAACTTTTGATTGATTCAAAATAGCTTGCAGCCTTTAGTCCTTGAAAAAATTTGGCGTTTCGTCCTTTTTGATTGAGTTGATTTGGAAGAGAAATGCCTAAATCTTTGTATTTTGTTTATTTTTTCAAAAAATAGTGTTACAGATTTTATAACTACCTACAAAATGATTAATAGATAGCTCTTGTACTTTAATTTAAAATGTGGGCTGGAAGACTTATACTTTTTCTTTGGTTTCTAAAATAGTTCCTCTTTTTTTTCGATAACGTTCAAAGCAATTTTTGTAGTGCTCTTAACAACCTTTTAAATGGACTATAAATTGTGAATATCAAATGAAGTATCGCTTAGTTCATAAAACTTAGTAAGCCACGAAAATGTTTCTCGAGTAAGAGATCCTGCACCTACTGATACTTGGTTTTTAATTTTTAAATTTTTGATATCTAAATTAAAATTTCTCAGATCTTTTCCTTACTTCCACCGATATAATCCTTCTTGAAATTTAACAAAGTTTAATTGGCTTTGAGTCTAACGACATTTCACAGCATCTTTCTTCTTAGGTTTGAAATATATTTAATACTTTTTTTGAAAGTCCTTGAAAAAAATATTTGTTGGCATGTGGATAGCAGTTTGTGTTTCCAAGAGTAATCAATTCTTTCTATAGTAATTTTTTTATCAACACAAATGTATTTTCCAAAAACTCCAAGTAACATCCTAAATGGCTTTGAAGTTGGTGATAAATTGAAGAATTCAGATAAATTCATAGGTACTTACATTTTTACTAAAGGTATAAATACATACGCTTAGTCCAAAAAGTCTCCGTATATACAGAAGCCTAATTTTAGTGTTTTTTTTTTTAAAGTACTACAAATTAATGTAAAAACCAAAGTGGTAACATTGAAAAAAAGTTATTTTCCACATTTACCTTTTTACAAAATTTTAAAAAATTGTGATTTTGATTTTTAAAATACTTGTTTTTAATATATTGTTATAGTAAATGTTTTATCTCAAAATCAACAAAAAGAAAGCTGCTGTACGGAGACTTTTTGGACTATGTGTATATAAAAAAAAAATACTTTATAAATTATAGTCGAAGGTCGAGTGTTCGTGTTTTGACCAAGAGTTTCGATATCCAAACTCTGATGATATCGAAACTCCATATCCATTTATGACACAGTCCGTCGCTTTACTTCACGTGAAATCTTAACTTAAGAATTTGACTCGAAACTTGTAGCATAAAAGTCCATAACTTTTTTAAGAATTTTCCAGCGTTATGTTCTAAGAATGAATCTCATTGAAAAAAGAAAAACATCAATTTCCAATCACTGAAATAACATTTACATTTATTTTATATAAAAATCACTGAAGTTTCTTTCTTTTGTATTTTAAAGCAAAATACAGTTGTTGCCTATTAATGGCGTCCACCTTTATAGTGTGCATGTTCCTCCTTAATCATATCAGCAGCTCTTTCGGCAATCATCATAGTCGGTGCATTTGTATTACCAGAAACTATTCTTGGCATAACACTTGCATCTACAACTCTTAAGTTTCTCACTCCATAAACTCTGAGCCTTGGATCGACGACAGCATATGGATCATTTCTAGGACCCATCTTGCACGTACCCACTGGATGGTAGATTGTTTGTGAATAGAATCTAGCCATGCATGCCCAAAATCCATCGCTTAGATATTCTTCGTGGGGGCAGTTACGCCATGAATAAATATTCAAAGTTGCATTCAAATGCCGCATGATGCGTGTGTGTGATATTCTGTGCATGAATTTTGAGGCTTCTACCTAGAATGAGCATTGTTTTGTCACAATAAACAAGATGAACTTTATCAAAAACTTACTATTCTAGCCAAATCTTCTGGATCCTGAAAGTAATTGGCATAGATTTTTGGGTGTATCCTGGCGTTGCTAGATCGTATCATAAGGCGCCCTCTGCTGCGTGGCCTCATAAGCAATGGCATGATCATGTACGAGTCCTCATACAATATTGGCTCGTAGATGTCGGCAAAGTTCTCCATACTTATGCCAGAACCCAGTCTGCCAATCATACCTCCGTCCGATGTATATCCATACGATCCCAGGAACATCTGAATGTCTGGCCAGTTCTCTCGAGGATCCTGGTATTTGGTATTGATGTAGCCCATAATTTCACAAATTGGAGAAGCATAGAAGTAGCCATCTTTTTTCTCGACAAAAGTGTCAACGTTACGTGCAGTCATGAGTTGTGGAATGAGCAGCGAAAGCTTGTGCCCAGTTACCTTGTTGTCCACCAAGTATGAAACCCCTGATGCTGCGACATGGTCTTGTAGATTCGAACCAACTCCTGGAGAATTGTAAATCAAATCGATTTCATACTCTTCCAGCTGTTCAGCAGGACCTATGCCAGACAACATTAGCATCTGTGGACTTGCGATCGCACCGGCAGATAAGATGACCTCTCTTCGAGCCACCACCAATCGCTTCTTGCCGTCGTCATCAAATTCAAAGGTTACACTCTCAGCCACCTTCGTTTCGGGATTGATGTTTATCCTGTGGACGAAGGCATTCATCAGCACATGTAGATTACTTCGATGCCAAACAGGCCGAATGTAAGCCTTGTTGGCACTACATCGCAACCCGTTCCGCAGGGTCCCATGGGGATAGGTAAAACCCAGCTGGCTCTGACCATTGAAATCTCCAAACGGATTAATCATCTTCAACTCTCCCAGGGCGTGCATGAAGATATCAGCTAGAGGCGATCGAAAACGGTAATGCTCAACTGTCAATGGTCCGCCAACACCATGGTATGGATTCCCTCTCAACTTGGGGTCTCGCATGTCTTCCATTTTCTTGAAGTAATGCAAAATATTATCGTAGTTCCAGCCGGGATTGCCCAAACTTGCCCACTGATCGTAATCCTTGCGGTTGCCGCGAATGTACATCATGGCATTGAGCACACTTGATCCGCCCAGAACGCGACCCCTTGGCCAACGGCAACGTTGATTCACCATACCCAGGCAGTACTCGTCCGATGGTTCTGTTGTATAGGCCCAGTCGAATGGCCCACGCTGGAACAGTGGAAATAGCTGCGGCAAGTCCGTCAAAAGCGGTTCATCTGGACCGGCTTCCAGCAGTAACACACTGAATGCCGGATTCTCTGATAGTCTCGAAGCCAACACACAACCTGCTGACCCACCACCGACTATCACAAAATCGTACTCGTTACGTAGCTCGTCAATATCTATAGGACGCACTCGATTGTCGACATCAAGAATATCCGGCCGATGCTGAATTATGCTATCGCGAAGCAAGAAAAGTATCGTGAAACTGGGTGCAGCGGTCAAGGCCATCCGCATGATGGTCATCATTCCGTCAAGGCTGACCATCTTTGATGTAAAATATTTAAATAACCTTTAAGCGTTTAAAAACGATTGTAATCCTAATCCGATTGGGTTTCAAACACGACTGATGGTCATTTTGGTTAAATTAAACTCAAGGCATTTTATGCTGACATTCGTTTTCAATACATTGAGACATATTGCAGTTTTGTTTGTATGTCATATCAAACGTAAATGCTTCTGTCATCGTTTTATTTTATTTTATTTTGTCAGTGACTTTTAATTGATTGACGAAAAACCAATAAAATTGTGTAAAAAATAATGACGTCAGTTAAAAGTTCTTTATGTATTATTTTTCTTCCGCTTGGAAAATGAAACCAAAACAAATTAGCTATGAACTGTACATAGACATTGGTTGGTGAAAATGACACCGATTTATTTAATGAACTTTTAAGCTGGAGTTTCTGTATGCCTATTTGCATTATTGACGATAAAAAGCTTTGTTATACGTTAAAGAAGTGAAGTACATACATTTAAATTTAAATAACCATGTTCAGAAGTGGCTGGTGCACAATTGTTCTTTGTGACACAGTTGATATAATATGGTTTCAAGTTTCTGTTGAAACGACTTGCTATCAACATCGATATCGTACCGCTTCGTCGTTCCCAAAGAAGGACGGATCGAAATTATCAAGGAACAGTGCCTTTATTTGGAATGCATCCAGGTAATTTGGTGCACCTCTTGCGGACTGTGTTCGTACATTTTTCTGGTTGACGCATCCATTTATCCAAAAATAAACATGATCGCTGAATATGATTTTGTTAGCCAAAATTGGGCTACAGAAGTATTTCAATCAATTAAAAAAATGACATCAAATTTGAGAAACATCAAATGTCAATTCTACTTTGAAGTTTTTAGATAAGATCAGAATTTTGTTTTCCGGAATAATTTGTTGGTAATAACAGCTCTTAAATAAGATTTATAGTTTACTTGCAACATTGCTTATTTTGCATGCTAATTCTTAATGACGTAAAAGACGAGCATGCTGGATTTTTAAAATAACTACCAAAATGGTGTAACTAATTAATAATTTCGTTACTTGATAAGAACATATCAATATAATAATAAGGAATAATTAAGTAGGTAAAATGATTAAATTTGAAGTACTGGCATAAAAAGTAAGATTGCGTTTATTGAAATTTAGTTATGAACACTGATTTACAAGGGGCGTGACTTGAAGTCTTGGAATAAAACAAAATTAAAAAATAATTTGGAACGATTGAAACTTAAGTTTGTAAAGGGATAGAAATATACATAATATAAGTATGTGTTTATGTATTTATAAAAATGTTCGCCTTATTTACCTGTCTTAAAATAATATAAAATACAAGGAACAACATTTTTCAGAGAATTACACCATTAAAAGTGATGTTTAAAAATGTGCAACAAATTGCAAGTTTCAAAAAAAAAAAGTAAATTTAAAAAAATGTTTATGTGACATGTTTTAATGGGACTTTTACTAGTTTTTTTATTTGGAATAAATAGTTTTTAGGCGAATTGCGTTTTTGGATCTTTGACCCAGATTTGTGGGATAAGAAAACCGCGATTGTACAAACTCTTCTAAAAGATGTATAAACTCAAACAAACAATTATTAGTCGAACTGCATGTTTAGAATTTCCGTGAATAAAATCAGCGAGGTAGCCCACCAATTCTTCCTTTTTGCAAAATTAAAAAAAAATTATTTAAGATTGAAAGAAAATTGTTTTATTATAAAATTTATTAAGTGAACAATGATTTTAAGAGATTAACAAACGATTTCATGTTTAAAAAACAATTATACAACAAATTTTAATTTTTTTAAAAGTTGTATAAACTTTTACAAACGATGTACAAAAGATTAAATTATCAGATTTGGCTAACTCGATAGTTGATGGGCCAAATACATGCCAACGTTTTATTTAATAACAGTAAGTAATTCATGTCAAAAAAAGAAGAGTATGTACTTAACAAAAACTTTAAAAAGGTATATTTAACTTCCCATAGAAAGTTATTGTAATCGGTCCGATTTGTCGAATTGAAAATTTTGAAAAAAATTTGAAAAAATTTCTCGACGTTTCAAGGTCCCTAGAGTCGAAATAAAAGATGTTTAGAGAGATGTATGTGCGTGCGTGTGTACGTACGTTCGGGAAGTTTTTTCGTCGTCTATAGCTCAAGATATCGACTTCAAATAAATGTTGTTATACAGATAATAATGCAGAAAGGACTCTCAAGGTGGTTTTTTTTACCATAGCAATTTAAAAAAGTGACAATTTTGGTTAAGCCGAAATATTTCACGAACCAATAACGCTAGAGACTTAAATTTAATTTTATATTATATATTTTAACGTGATACCAAACAAGTATATTTTTGGAAAAAAAAAACAATTAATGAGTTTTTTTATAAATAAAAAAAAAATTAAAAAAAAATATTTGTCAACTCGAATATTTTACGAAAAAAAATTATTTTATCTCTTAAATAATCTAATGCAGCAAGAAATAACGTTTTTGACATCTGGTAAAATTTTAAGAAAAATGACGGTTTTTTTACAAAAAATAAAAAAGCTTAGAAAAATTAATAAAAGTTGGTCAAAATTGATTTTTGGTTCAAATATCTTTTCAAAAATTTGAGATTATGGCTTAAAACTTATTTTGTCTTATAGGAAATACTGTTTTCAACATTCGGTAACATTTTGAGAAAAATCAAATTGACAGTTTTACAAAAAATAAAAACAGAAAAAAAAAAACAATATCTTTTCAAAAACTAAAAATATTGAATTCAAACTAATGGTATATCACATAAAATAATACTGTTTCATCATATGCAAAATGTTGTTGGTAATTTTTAAATTTTTTGACAACTTTTTGCTTAAAACACGAAACCCTACAAACCTTTCAAGCAAGACAAATTGACAGACGGGATGGGAAGTTATCAGTGTAAGCCACCCCAGCCTCTTTTTTATTTACATTTAATTTTCTTGTACAAGTCTTTGTGGCTTTATTAGTGGGTAATACCATCTTAAATATTAAAAAATGTCTTGAATATGGTTTGTTAGGTTGTGGCGTCCAAATTATGCCGATAACAGCAAATCCAAGGCCATAACGAGTTTCTCTGGAAAGGCAAGTTGTATCGTGCATCAGCAATAAATTGTTCCCAATGACACTGAAATAGGACTACATAATCCTCCAGAATTTTGGTGATACAATGCCTAGAGGTCAACGATACTTCCAAACAACTTCCGTGTATTGAAATTCACCCCATATGGTGGTATTTCCACAGAAAATTTCCCACTTAGTAGACTGATGTCAAAGAGTAGGTATTTTCACCGCGCGTAAAAAAACTTTTTTGTAATTACATTATATTTATTTTCTATTTAAATCTGTAAATTTAGATTCATATAATGGGTGATTTTTTTGAGGTTAGGATTTTCATGCATTAGTATTTGACAGATCACGCGGGATTTCAGACATGGTGTCAAAGAGAAAGATGCTCAGTATGCTTTGACATTTCATCATGAATAGACTTACTAACGAGCAACGCTTGCAAATCATTGAATTTTATTACCAAAATCAGTGTTCGGTTCGAAATGTGTTTCGCGCTTTACGTCCGTTCAGCGATGAGGCTCATTTCTGGTTGAATGGCTACGTAAATAAGCAAAATTGCCGCATTTGGAGTGAAGAGCAACCAGAAGCCGTTCAAGAACAACTGCCCATGCATCCCGAAAAATGCACTGTTTGGTGTGGTTTGTACGCTGGTGGAATCATTGGACCGTATTTTTTCAAAGATGCTGTTGGACGCAACGTTACGGTGAATGGCGATCGCTATCGTTCAATGCTAACAAACTTTTTGTTGCCAAAAATGGAAGAACTGAACTTGGTTGACATGTGGTTTCAACAAGATGGCGCTACATGCCACACAGCTCGCGATTCTATGGCCATTTTGAGGGAAAACTTCGGAGAACAATTCATCTCAAGGAATGGACCGGTAAGTTGGCCACCAAGATCATGCGATTTGACGCCTTTAGACTATTTTTTGTGGGGCTACGTCAAGTCTAAAGTCTACACAAATAAGCCAGCAACTATTCCAGCTTTGGAAGACAACATTTCCGAAGAAATTCGGGCTATTCCGGCCGAAATGCTCGAAAAAGTTACCCAAAATTGGACTTTCCGAATGGACCACCTAAGACGCAGCCGCGGTCAACATTTAAATGAAATTATCTTCAAAAAGTAAATGTCATGGACCAATCTAACGTTTCAAATAAAGAATCGATGAGATTTTGCAAATTTAAGCGTTTTTTTTTTAAAAAAGTTCTCAAGCTCTTAAAAAATCACCCGTTATCAATATCGAGTAGTTTAAAATCAAAATAAACACAAAAATTAATTTATTTTCAGTATTTCGATCAATTTCAAAAACTTATGGAATCAACTACATAATCCAGTAACTACATATACATACGTCAGACCATGCGTTAAATCCGATAATTTTGAAATTTTGGTTACTTGTTTATGATGTTGGCCTAATTAAAAATTCAAATTTCCAACCTTAAGCACCCAACGCAACATGTCCAATAATCAGAAAAACTGTATTTTTCGCTTATTTGTATTTTTTATCTTGAAGAAGAAGAATTGTTACTACAACTATGTTCAACGATTTTAAGGCAAATAAATTTGCTACAATTTGAACATTAAACTGTGCCTGTAGATGCAACGGTTTTCACAATACAGTTGTTCAAAAAATAGCAAAAATATGTTTTTACCAAAAATGGACGCCAAAAGAAGACAGAACCGCAAAAAAACTTTAGTTTTTTTTTTCATAAATTGCCGATGTCAGCCCTCATGGACTAGAAGTAGGAAGAACTACGAACATTTTGTGTTTTGTTTACGTCAATGTATACTTTATTTTTAAAACCTACAAGCTTTCGAAATATATAAAATATTACCTACATATGTACATATATTATATCAACAAATCTGTGTATTTGTTTTTCTCTTTTCAACACTGCAAAATTCGTTTTTCTAGCTAAATTAAAAATTGACTTATGATTTTTTAAAATCCTTTCTATTTCTCTGCAGCAACCTGTATTCAAATAAAAAAGATTTACTTGTTTTTATGTACCTTCACTACATATTTATATTATTTAAACAAGACAAAAAGAATTCGCCGCACAAATATTGAATGCAATTTGTTATAATCATGTTTAATTAATTGTACAGTATTATTTCATTGTTCTTTGCTTAAAAACTTCAAGATCCAGTTAATGAACGTTGGTAAAAGTTATATTTTATAATAAAGTCCAAGTTCTTTTTTTGTTTTTTATTATTTCGATTTGAATTATGAATCATAAAGGTTAAATATTGTTGATATTAACCAGCTTAAGCACACAAAGCAATCCTTCAAGAAGAAATAAAACAAAACAAGAAATACTTAAAAGTATCGTTGTTCTTAAATTATTGCATTGTTAACTAGTTGTATCTTTTAGTTGAGCTTGAGTACACGCAATTGGCATTTTGTGTCCAAGGAAGCTAGTTAAATTTATTTATTCAAAGAAGGTATAGTTAAATTTAAACTTTATTTAAAATGAAAACAAATATGTGAAATTGTTTTGATTAAAAGTTTGAAGTTCTTGTTTTAATTTTAAAATCCAATTTTTAAACTTTATTTTACTAAAATAAAAGTTAGATACATTTTTGTATGCGTATTACATTTTTATAATAAAGATGAGAAATTTTATTAAAATTAGTGCCCGCAAAGAAATTTAAGAACTTAAAGGTAATTTTTAACTTGGAAATTCGTATTCCGATTGAGTGCAAGGCAACTGTCACATTAACATTTTATATTGTTGTTATAACACGAATTTATCTAAGAACGTAAATAAATTGTGAAATACTGTAGCTACCGTTCATTGGTAAGCTCATCACTTGATCATTTCTGCTGTCAGCAAAATAAATATTTAATTCATAAACAGTAAACTCTTGATTATGAGAACAATTAAAAATCGATTAAGTGCACATTTAAATTGGTAAGAGTGTAACGTATTTAAAATGTTTGCTACAATCATTTTTGAAGTGTCAATTTGTTTAACGAAGTTTAAAGGTCATGAATGGTTTTACGAGCGTACAGTGCCCCATCTTTGAGATATGCAGTAAATGAAAGATTCAAAATCGGTATTGGGTGTTTTGAGATATAAGGGATACAAAAGATCTTAAAGTTGCCAATCTAATTTTAAAAAAATCTAAAGATTTTATGTTGGAAGATTTTGGTGACCAATTTCGATCACTATCTTCGATAAATAGCACGATGAGGAAACTCATGATAAATAAGTTCAAACTACACTGCCATTAAAAAAACAGCACAAAACAGTGACACATTAAGAATGAAGAGTTTTTTCCACAATTATTACTAAATTACTTATAACGTAGCTTCCGAGGTAAAAACGGACCTCGTAACTGAAGTTGATTTTTCGATAAAAATCTGCATCATTTTGATGGTTTGCAAAAACCCAATGAGTGAAGAAGACACGGCGGGCGTTGTTGATGATATACCGACTTAAGTTCATTAATACCTAAGTCTGCATGCAAAATGTGATGTGATTTCGTTTGTGAATTTTAATGGGTTGTTTTTGAGTAAAAAAAGATAAGTTGATAGATGAGTCTTCAGAAATACCAGGCTATTCAAAATGAAACCTCTTATTGGAAAATCCATACAAATTTTGTTCCTTGACTAAATAGTCATTAATATAATAGTACAATCTTAGCCTTTTAAGATATTTTACATTGTAGACTGAGAAATATACTCACTAATCCTCCTTTTTACAAATATAGGGTCAGCCATCTGAAAAACGCAAGGAACAATGCTTAGAGAAGACGCCGGTTTTGTCAAAAAAATCATCTTTTCAGATGAAGCTCATTTCAATCTTGGTGGGTATGTAAACAAGCAAAATTGTCCCATTTGGGGGACAGAAAACCCGCACGCATAAATTGAAAAGCCGATACACCCAAAACGAGTCACTATGTTTGGTGCGGATTTTGGTTCTTCTAAAATGAGCAAGAAGTAGCCGTTACAATGGCGATCGTTAGGGCCATGTTGAACGAATTTTTGTTCACAAAAATTGAAGAGGAAGATATTGGCAACATTTAGTTTCAACAGGACGGCGGCAGCGGCCGGCGCTACGTGCCACACAGCCGAAGCTACACTCGATGTTTTTATAGCATCTTCAAAAAAAAAATGTTATTTGGTGGACCCTATACTTATCTAGAAGTTAGAAGGTACATACAACTATCAAATATTCAGCCTTATCGGAAATTTCTAGGGAAATATTTTCCCTAGGAATTTTTCCCTTCCCGGTAACAAGTTCCTACTATCGGGAATTCCGCACGGAATTCTTTTTCGTTGGGAACAAATTTTGCCAACATGGAAATAATAAATTAATTTTCGAACAAACATAGTCTTGGAATGATTTAACAGTCGGTTCTTAGTGAAAAAAAATTGTTTGTTTTCGTCCTAGACCTAATTCTTAATTAAAAATGCAAAAAATATTCTTTTTATTATTAATCGATGAAATACAACGAGAACAACGAAGTGAACAAAATTCGTAAGGCGAAGTTTAAGAGATCATTCAAATCCATTAGAACTACCACAGTGGCATTGTAAAAATATTTATAGATAGAAAAATAAATATTATTTTATCTTTTTCTTCTACAGGTTTCATCGCTATTATAGAGTAAATAAGCAGTTGTTTAAACATTTGCTTGATATGCTATCTAATTTTATCCCTCAAACCAAGAAACCAAAAGCAATTCCTCCTATAGTAAAGCTAAGTCCATGTTTGGGCTTTTTTGCCGAAGGTGGATACCTGACAGGCGTAGGAAAAGATCATGAGGTTGGGCTGTCTCAATCTTCTTTTTCGAAAGTCCTGACAAATATCTTCGGTTTTTTTTCCACCGATTCTCCTAAGGCACAAATTCGTATTATCGTTTCCTCCAACGCACTGAATTTATACATGTTTGGGGTTCCACCGGTTGCTTTGTTTGTTTCTTGTTTTCAGACATTTTCTTCCTCACGTATTTTTTTTCATCAAGCCATACCTTAATTTTTTTTTTAAAGAAAAAAAATCAACTTATCACATACTTTTTTCCATTCAGAAATAGATTTGGTTCGTGGGCCCAAACTGTTAAGTTCTTTTTCTACTTCTTTCCAAAATTTTGATACATCTTCCTTAGACCGATTTGTTGTGAAACCATTAGCAATATCTCGGGTTTTTTCCATAAAACTGATTAAAATTTGAACTTGGTGAGTATTTGTTAAATTCAACCTTAAAAAGATAAATTTTAAGGGAAATATTCAGACAGAAAAAACACAAGATTTCCCATGAAAAAAGAGTTGCCGATAGGTATTTTTCCATAGGAATTTTTTTCCCATTTTCGAAAAGTTTCCGATACCAATTTTTCGAATATGGGAATAAATCTATGGGGAAAAAAGTCCCCGATAACCCCAATTATGTTTTATTGTAAATAAGTATAAACGCTGGGTTAGGACCCTAATTGCAAACCAATTTTCTTCTTTTTAATAATACGCATTTCTTCTTTTCAGCCAAATAATAATCTAAGAAAAAATGTCAGGAAATTTTACATGTTCAGGCCAGTGCCAGACAGGGCCGTCTCTGGGAATAGCTAGTTCCTTAGTGTCGACTCTATTGCAAACTTTGTTAACTGCTCAATGTATTCTCTCACCACCTGAAATGTTGCCTAGCGATTATGGAAACGATTTTCTTAACCAAGGATTAGGACCCTACGATTTCGTTGTGATTGGTGCTGGAACTGCAGGCTCAGTTATGGCAAGCCGACTTAGTGAGAATCCAAATTGGAAGGTTTTACTACTTGAAGCAGGAGGTGATCCTCCACTTGAATCAAAGGTAAATAAAACACAAAAACTTATAATAATAATTATTAAAGAAGCTATTTTTTTAGATTCCAGCATTGTTCTTTACAGTAGAACACACTGAATTTAATTGGAACTATTTCACCGAACCCGATGGCAAGAGTTGTTTGGCCATGCAAAATCAAGTTTGCTATTGGCCAAGAGGGAAAATGATTGGTGGCACAGGTGAAATAAATGCAATGTTGTATGTTCGTGGCAATCGGAATGATTATGACAATTGGGAACGTAAAGGAAACTCCAATTGGTCGTGGCAAAATGTGTTTCCTGCATTTGAAAAGTCAATTCTTCGAGATGGACAAAATGGTTCAGAAGCTAGAGGAGGAACTATTGTTAATCCTTTTGAAGTAAGTTTGCCCGAAATTCGTGAAATGCTTTTTGGAGGAGCGGAGGAATTGGGACTCCCGCGATTGGATGTTGTCCAAGAGGGAGCTGATATTGGGTTTGCAGCAATGCCGGGAACCATTGCAAATGGACAACGAGAAAGCACCGGAAAGAGTTATCTGGCAAGGGTAAGTGGCAGACCAAATCTTCACGTGATCAAGAACGCAATTGCAACAAGAATCAATTTCGACCAAGAAAAAAATGTTGCCACTGGAGTCACCTTCGTTCATCGAGGTCAACATGAATTCACAGTCAATATTACCAAAGAAGTGGTGCTGTCCGCTGGAACTCTTAATTCACCAAAACTGTTGATGCTTTCGGGTGTTGGACCGAAAAACCACTTGGACAGCCTAGGCATCCCAGTTGTGAGGGATTTACATGTCGGGGACAATTTGCAGGACCATGTGGCAATTCCTGTCGTATTCAAAATAAATCACAGTAAAGTTCAGCGTGAGACAATGAAGGACCGACTCGATGCTACTTATAGCTACTTGCTCAACCAAACTGGACCCTTGGCAGGTCACGGTGTTGCCTCAGTTACTGGATTCATAAACTCCGACCTCACTTCAGCAAGCCCATATCCGGATGTAGTGTACCATCATCTTTTCATGCAAAGCGGATCTTCAAACTTGGATATTTGGTTCGATGCCATAAGATTGTCTGATCAAGTTGCCCAGAGTATTCGAAGTGTTTTTGAAAATGAACATATTATGATAGTTTATGTTGAGCTCGTGAGGCCGAAATCAAGAGGTATTCTACGCTTGAAAAGTTCCAACCCAAACGATTCTATGAAGATATTTTCAAACTACTTTGACCACCCAGATGATGTAAACACCCTGTTGCGTGGAATCGGGTTTCAAATGCTTTTGGAACAGACCTACGCATATCGGGAGCAAGAAGCAGAGATTATTCAATTCGATTTACCGGAATGTAACCAATTTCCGTTCAAAAGTGAAGAATATTGGAAGTGTTATATGAAATATATGACAACAACGCTATATCACTTCGTGGGAACTGTCAAAATGGGACCCGATACAGACACAGAGGCTGTTTTGGATTCGCGATTGCGATTAAGGGGCGGGATAAAGGGATTACGGGTTGTTGATGGTAGTATTATGCCAGACATTGTGAGTGGAAACACTAATGCGCCAATTATAATGATAGCTGAGAGAGCAGCTGATTTTATCAAAGAAGAGTATGGCCAATGTTGAAGGCGATGATGAATAGGCGAATAAGTTGTCGAATTGAAGTTACAAATGTTTAATAAAAAGTTTATGCATAAGAAGATAATTCCTTTCTCATTAATACCTAGATTTGCTCTGAAAGTGATACTTCACACATGAGGGCTTCTATTTATTCACGTTAGTCACTATACTGGGGAACTTGTGTTCTAGTATTTGGCAAAAGTTTCCAATATTTCCTACATACGTATGTAAGTACAACTTTTTTAATTGAAACTGAACCAAATAAAATGAAAATTCCTTTAAAAGTTGTTTAAAGCCTGCCAATAACAGATTACGGCATGTGCCGAGATAAATTCCAGTCAGCTGACGGGCTGGGCTCTCAAGGATCAGCCCTTCTCAAAAAGGAAAGACGATCAATAAGACAAAATTGCTCTAGCAATATTTTGCTGTGAGGTTTTTCTTTTGTAAGCGTTTTAATTCTTTGACTTATGACAATGTCCCGTTTTGGGGTTTTTATTGCCATTTTTGTTTCTATCTTCGAAACACACATTAGAATTAAAACTCAGCAAAAACACCTAGGCCCTCACCCTTACTTTAGCTCACCGTTTTTTAAGTAAATAATTAGGTTAATATTATCTTCTTTTCTCTAACTATGCACAGACTTAAATTGTTGCTATTATTAAAATTTAGTTAATACAAACTCCTCCCTTTTTCAATATCGCTTCAACAACTTTTTTGTTTAAGAGAAGAATAGCTTTGAATATAAATGATGGTACCTATAACTTAAGCCTCTTACTATAGATATTTATATTGAGTTTGTTCAATATTCAATTCTTGATTTCACTTTTTAAATTTGGATCTTAAGACTTAAAACTCACTTCTGTATTAAAACTAGTTAGAAATGTTCCAAACCTACTTAAGTATGTTATATACATAGGTACTTATGTATATATCTCAATGACCTTGTTATTTAAATATCTACTATTCTATAGTCCCTAGCGTTGAACTTGTTCTGATGTTTTGAACATGATATTGTGTGAAAAATCAAAATGAAGCCTGTTTTTGTATTATCTAGGTTATGAATATTAATTTAGTTCTTATTGTCATAGAAATTTTTGAATGATACGTAACTGTTTTTGTTCTGGCAAAACATTAATGAAGATAGAATTTATGAAATAATATTCTATAATTATCTTATAAGAACATTATAGCATTTTGGAAAAAAAAGTATTGCATAAAACGTGATATTTACATTATAAGATTCTCAAATAAGTCTACCACAAAAAATAGAACAAAGATATTCTAATTTCGTGAATCAAGAACAAGAAAATTAAATAAAGAACTTTTAAAATAATAGTTCAATAAATTTGTATGTAAAATAACAAATATTTTTTCAGCTTGAATATTTTCTATTCCTTTAAATGAAATGTATGCTTCGAAGAATGAGTAAATCTGATATTTTATTTAAAAGAAATATCCAAATAACATTTTTTAAACAAATAAATACCACTAGAATATTTTGAGAAGAAATAAAGATATTAAATTTGAGCTTATAATGTGTTTTACAAAATATTGGTATTAACATTTGCTAATATTCTTAGAAAAATACAACAAACTTTTTTACAAACAATAGAAAACTACCAAAAATACTACTTAAAAGTCGATGTTCGACTTATATACCTTGAAACGAAAAAAACTATGTCTCCAGCTGATTTTCGACTGCAGGTAGGCGAAAATGTATGCAAACTTGGCCTGGAGCAAAATTTGAGGAATCGAAGATCAATTTTGAAAATGATATTCAAGCCAAAAAACATAAGGGCCCGAGCAGCGTGTTCCTTCTTTGGCAGTATGCAAAGATCAAATCGGGCAATAACGATACTTGAGATTTCGTTCTGAGTGCGTTTTTAATGTTCGTTTGTGTTTTCCTTACAGAATATCACATCTGTTGTTAAAATTAAGTAAAATTTAAAAAAAATCCAATCATATTTTCGTACAAACAAAAATAAGAAATTAAAATTCAATTATAATTGATTGCATAATTTTTACAATTTGGATTATTAAGAAAACATCATTTTAGAGGACACTCTCATTTTCTTCGCTATTTTATCAACTTGGCGAAAATTTTATTTGGTCAACTCTAGGGTTGAAAAAACCGTGAGAGTTGAAAAAACAGTTTGGTTTTCTTTAATATTTCGATCTCAACTCAAGATTTCAATATTAAAATTTATACCTAGCTTTCTTGATTTTTGAATGGCCATTTTCTTTACTATTTGTCAACTTGCCGCAAACTCTCTAGTTGGACAACTTTAGAGTTGACACAAACTTTAGGGTTGAGAGATAAGTTGACATTTGCTTTTCTTCAATATTTTAAATGTCAACTGGGGATCTGAAATTTTTGATGAAATACGAAATCGGTAGATAAAATAATACATAATAATAATACAAAATTTCTCGAAACTTTTTATTTTAAATATATTTTTATTCAAACCGAAACCAAAAGTAATTTTTGCTAGAAGATACAACAAAATGTATTACAAATTTGAATTTGACAGAAAACTCTCAAGTTTGCTCTTTCAACTTCTACTATTTTTGGAAGTTGAGGAAACTAGAAGTTGATCAACTCGAGAGTTGAGAATCGAAAGTTGAGACTGTCAAATTTGAGTGAAGAAAAACAAAATCACAAGTTGAGTTCAATTTGTAGTGGAAAAAATGGTTCTAAATATATATGTATATTGTATGTACGTGTGTTTCAACTTTAGATTTGAATTTATTGCGTCCGATTGTTTAAAAATTAAATGTTCGGTTGTTTAAGTGAATAAATAAATTTGAACAAAAATCATGGCCAAAAAGTTGCCAAAAGTTGTAATGCATAAAAAATGAAAACTGGCTTGCTTTAAATGCACTTCCATAGATCCATATTATTGAAAACAAAATAACTGACGGCGCGGTGGCGCAAGGAAATACTAAAACACAAGGCGTGAGAAGGTATTTTGGATGCTACAGACAACATAGGGGACTTAATTTTCAGGCAACTTCATTCTTTGAACGCAAAATAAGACGATGCCAAATGTCATTCATTTTTTTTTTACTTTTACTTGAAGAAAGTACCAACAATATTATTATCTCAAAAGAACTCCCTACACAGATGAAAAGTTCATTATAAGTTGTATTTTGTATTGTAAAGAAAAGGTCCTAATTCCATTTTGAATATGACAAGCAACCCTTTCACAAAAAACTTTAAATAAAATTGTGCATTAAAAAAATAAATCACGGATGAAAAAATGAAAAAGCATGATCAGCTTACATTTTGAATATGTAAGTAGACTTGACTTGATATTAAGGGAAATTTGTCTTGAGTAACTTTTCAGTGAACTATCCAATGAAATTGCCTTAATTAGAAGGAAGGAAGATACTAGAAACTAGTCTTACTCTTAAACCCCTGATGTCGTCTGAACTTGCCCATTGCCAAACAGTTCAATATCGCTCTACCTGGACAGGTTTGTAAAACATAATTCAACATTAGTTTCATTTTACATAGCGTTTTTATATTTAAGAATAGGATTGTGAAGTCATTGGGGGAGAACATCGACAAAATTAAACAAAATTTAAAATCCGGAGATTTTTATTTTGAAAAGTACACAAAGGCAACTGGGAGAGGTCAACCTTGAATTAATCAGCCCAATTCTAAATGAAAATTCCCAGGGAAATATTTCTCTTTTTCCTTCTCTCATATTCTAAACGAAAAATTCCCGGGAATTTTGTTGCCTTTTCTCTTTTCCCTTATTCTAAACAAGTTCGAAAATGGGAAAAAATACTCCGGGAAAAAAGTAGCTATTCTAAATGTCAAAAAAGGGAAAATACGAATTCATTTGACGCGAGTTTGTTCCCGACACTTGAGTTTTTTCTTTTTTTGCAATAATAATTGATAACATTTCAAATATGTTAAGGTCAAAAACAACAAACAAGGGTCAGCTTCAAATGCTTTTGAATTTGATGGAGGCTCAACGCAATATTGCGTGTGGTTTCCACAAAAACACAAAGAAGGAAGTGGCATTGTTTTGGCAAATGGTGGAAAATGAGCAGAATTCGTGTGGACCACCAAGAAAAACACTAACGGAATGGAAAAAAGTAAACATTTAAACAAAAATTCAGTAGATTTTTTTTTATTAACATATACAGATATGCATTTACATGTACATATGTATATAATCATAGGTTTAGAGTGATCAGAAAAAATATGTTCGATCAAAGGCGGCTGCGAACCTGAAAGCAAGGAATGGGACTGGTGGTGGACCAAATAAGGAGCAACCTTTTTCGGACTACGAATAGGTCATCTATGTTTTGATTGGAATGAAAGAGTCCGTAGAAGGTGTTTCTGCAACAACGTTTGGGCTGGATGCAAGGAAAGGGAAATCGAATAAATAAAATTTAGAGCCAGCAAAAAAAGTGACCATTTCCTCTCCATCCCCAACGGAATTGCTTGCTGAAGAATACCTCCTATCTTTGGAAATCGAACCTGTAAAGGCAGAAGCAACGACATTACATATTCCACAAAGACCTTCTCGACCGCAAGCAAGTACAAGTGTTCACAAAAATACTTTGATGTTATTCTAACTCCTCTTCAAACAAGATTCTTGCTGCAATACTGAACATTTTTTAATTTAATTTACTTATATATGCATTTATTTATGCATAAATATCAATTTCAAAACGTTTGTTTTCCTTTTCTGAAACTTTTGTACACCTACATTCTTGTGTCAAATACTTCGGAACAGCTGTTTCGAACATACAAAATTTTCATTGCCGAGTTCGAAGGGAAAAACTGTCTCCCGGGGAATTCGGAATAGGAGAATTTTACTCTCGGGAGAACAAGTCTCCCGGGGAATAGTTTTTACCGGGAATATTAAGAATTTGGCTAAATATATAAATTAAGGTAAAACAAAAAAAAAAAAAATGTTAATGCTGAACTTGCTTGAGGGCAAAGCATACTACCTATTATCAATTCCAAGAGTTCGCTTGGCAAATAAAATCATGTTCATCCCATTTTCCTAGCCAAAAATTCTTCTTTGTCATCTTAGCTTCCAAAAACAGATGATGGATGGTTTTCCCAATCAATTTGTTGCTATATCTTGGTTTAAAGATATTTCAATCCAAACCGAGAATATTTTTTGAAAGAAGAAGCAACAAAAGTAATACAATTTTTAAATTTGAAATCTCAGGGTTGCACTTCAACTTCTATATTTTTTGAAAGTTGGCCAACTCGACATTTGGAAATTGAAAGTTGAAACCGTCAACTTTGAGTTAAAAAAAAAAAACCAAAATCACAAGTTAAAAAAAAATTCCCAAGTTAAGTTCAACTTGTATTGAAGGAAATGGATCTAAGTCCATCCCCATTTCAAATTAGTGTCTAAAAGTTAAATTGTTGTCGTCAAAATTTTTCAAATTTGAAATCTCATTTAAGCAATTGTAAAATTTAACAAAAGAAAGATTCATCGTTTCAAAACCATTTATTAGATTTTTGCACGCCTTTGTAGACTTGTGTCGAATACAACAAATTATCACACTAAATATATTATAAATTCATAAAACCGAAAGTTTAAACATTCATCCTGATAATTTTTTCGATAAACAAATTTATACTATCTTTTAAGTTTATATCTCTCTAAAATAAAAACTTTGTCATACGATTTTATCAAAACCATGACCATGAGCAACAGTTTTTTTTTTATTTTTTTATTTCTTAAAAGTAATTAAGAAGTAAAATTAAATGAATTTTTTATGAATCTAAAAATTCTTTATCTCTTTGATTAAAGATAATTATGTTGGCAGTGGTAAATTCCACGTGTTCATCAATAACCCAAAAAAAAAAAAAAATAACAAACAAAGCTCTTTTATTTAAACTAAATAGTCAACATATTTAATATTTTAAGATTTAATTATAATAATATAATATCAACAGCACATTTAACTACTATACCTACTAGAAGCAGGTAGTAAACAAAAATAAGTTAAACAAAAACAACTATTTTAAATAATTAAAGACGACGAACTAGTATTCTTAGTAGACACCTTTCAAGACGCGAGACTATTTGCATTCAAATGTATTATTAAAGCAAATACGAAATCATATACCCACCTACCAACTATAAGACTGCACCTAACATCTATTTTATATATTTACTAATAAACCTCCCTTTACCCTCTATATACATACATATATGTACAGTACAAATGTGATGTTTATATTTCTTGTAAGTGTAAACAAATACAACTTTTGCTATTAATAAATTTAAATTTTATATCAACTTGGCACCTTCGTCCAACAACTAACAACAAAAACACCAACATATAGTACTGATTAATCTACCTTAAGAATTTATAAGCAAATAACGTGTCATCCCACTTGCTCGCTTTGGCAAGTGGATTGCTCTATACAACCAGTGCCGGATCAATAAAATTAGAACTTGAAAATAAAATCTTTTATCACTCTAATTTGTTATCGTTTATTTATGAGATATGAGATGTGCCATGCTTTCATTATAAAACCATAATCAAGATTCTAAAGTCATAAAAAGGTAATTAACGAATGCTAATAAAACAATTAGGGTCTCATTTAACTTCATTTTTAAAATTCATCCAAATATTTTAAAAATTAAGTAAATATTAACTCCGTAAACATTGACTTAAGCGAACTTAAAAATGCAAAACATAATACAAGAACTGCACATTTATCATCTTTGCATCATTAAAAAAGGCAAATTAGCGCCCCCATAAAAGAAGGAAAATAAAATCATTAAATCCGATACTGGTATAGCAAAACAAAATACCAACACACAAGGGTGTTCAAATGTAGATTCTTATAAGGGTGAAACACAAAACAACAATACACAATAACAACAACAAAACAAATAAAAATATTTTATTGATATTATTCACAAGCGATTTAGCAGCTTGGGGGCAACTTGGGGACTATTATAACGTTCGATCCAGTAGTCGTGAGAATTGCTTAAGATTGTACAGTCACATTCTACAATTACCTACGATTATACTTTCCAATAGTTTTTGAAAATATGGAATTCCTGCCACCTGAGTGTGCAGCTCGTTCTGCCGGACCGGGGAATAAATTAATGTCCTTGTTGTTCCACACTTTGATCAGTTCGTATTGTTCGATATCAGAGCCATCTATGTGGCCAATGGATTATGGACACACTTTGGCAACTAAAGGATTGGACACATATGACTTTGTGGTGGTTGGAGCTGGATCGGCTGGAGCTGTGGTAGCTGGACGATTATCTGAGAATCCTGATTGGAAAGTTTTACTTTTGGATGCTGGTGGTGATCCGCCAATTGAAGAAGAGGTAATAAACAGTTTTTGTTTTTGGGCGCGGATACCAATTTGTCAGTTAAATTTTAAAAATAGGGATAGAAGCAAAAAATATAAAAGTGTGCTGAGATGATTAAAGTTGAAAAACTTAGCTCGTGGTTGGGGTATTGTGTTCAAATGTTCAAACCTACGTGATTCTATTTGCATAGTTAAACAAAATTAAACGACAATTTTATAACTGAAACATTTTCTTTTTTCATTCTTTTAGAATTAAAAAAAAAGTTCAAATTAATTAAAAGTTAAGGTCAGAATAAAAATAGATGCGTAATTTATATGAACATTCTCTACCATTCTTTATTCATTAAACAAATTGTGTATATATCTAATGTTCTACTACACGAGGTGCTTGCCTATAGATAGTTTGTATTTTTCAAACCGGAATGAATTAGAAAAAAGTGTGTTGAAAACCAAGAAGGTTTATAAGTTGTCTGGATTCAAATTAAAAAAAAGAAAACAACTTTAAAACTTCAAATTTCCAAAAAAAAAAAAAAAAAACAACAAACTTATAAACTAATTAAAATAGAAATTGTTTACTTAAGACCCGGTTCTAGTATTAAATAAGTCTGTGTATAAATAAAATGTTAATTTGTTTAAATATAAATAATAAATTAGTATAAATATTTAATTGATTTCAAGCACATATAAATAAACGTATGAAGTCGTAAGCACTTGCTCTTGAAATTTCAAAACTGCTTAGAATGTTAAATGAAAAAGTTATGGTTTTGAACTTTTAAAAAAATTGCCATGAGATAATTTAGAAAGCAAAGATTCATGAAAAATTATCTTAAAAATCATTTCTGTAAACGATATTTTATAGACAAATATGTTTACAAAAATTTGACAGTTCGAATATTAAAAAAAAAAAAAAAAATATGATATTATCTTCATAATAATTTTCTACTACGAAAAACCACGTTCAAGACCACTGGTGAAATTTTTAGAAAAATCCAATTGATTTTCACAAAAAATACAATTCTAAAACTTGTAAGAACTGATTTTGGACTGAAATCTCTTAAGAGCAAGGAAAGGTATTGACTTCAAAGTTATTCCATTTTATACAAAATATTTTTTGAACATTTGGAAAAATGTTTAGAAATTTCTAATAGAAACAATTATTAAAAATCTACACAAATTACCGAAGAATTGGTTAACATTAAAAATTTGTAAAATTTCAAGAAATTACAATTTCGTAATATAAATAATTAAAAATTAGTTGGTTTAACGTCTTGAACATTTCGACTGTAAAACATTTTTGTTTCAGTTTCTTACAAAAAATATCATTTACAAATGTTAAAGGCTTCAATGGGAGTTCAGTGTAGATCGTGTGTCATCCTCTTTTTAAAAATGTTGATATTCAATATTATTTCAATACAAACAATTCTTTTTTGTAAAATTATTGATTAAAATAAATGATATCGCTTACAAGTAAAATGAAAATAATTAACCTCGAGTTACATTTTTAATAAATTTTAACCATTAGAAACAATTTTCGAAATTAACTTTACATCGCAAGTAAAAATGAATGTCTAAGTTCATAAAAGTTATTGTTTCTATGTCTAAAAGTTAGCAGGCATTTTACAGCTCTTCTAAGCATCAAATTGTTGTTAGTTATATAAAGATATTGGTTTTTTCGAAAACGATAATGAATTTGATTCAACTTCATACATTTATTTGATATCAAATAAAATTAAATTTAATTTCAAAGTTTTTTTAAAACGAGTGAACACTCTTTAACATGCAAAAATACCTTTGAGCAAGAACGAAATTTTAGAAAAATTTGACAAAAGTCAATCTTACTTGATCCAAATTTTAAAATTTCATAAAAGTTTGATTTAGAGGGATTTGACTGTCTAAATAAATTGAAAATATTGGTAACACTTTAAAACAACACTTGAAAATTGAAAATAATGGCTGATAAGAGGTCAAATATAACCGCTTTTGAAAAATTGGACTTTCAGATTAAAACGAAATTTAAGAAAAATTTGACAAAAGTCAATCTTATTTGATCTACTTTTAAAATCTCATGAAAATTTGATTTAGAGGGATTTGACTGTCTAAATAAATTGAAAATATTGGTAAAGTTTTAAAACAATACTTGAAAATTGAAAATAATGGCTGATAAGAGGTCAAATATAACCGCTTTTGAAAAATTGGACTTTTAGATTAAAACGAAATTTAAGAAAATTTTGACAAAAGTCAATCTTATTTGATCCAATTTTAAAATCTCATAAAAATTTGATTTAGAGGGATTTGACTGTTTAAATAATTTAAATATTGGTAAAACTTTAAAAGAACACTTGAAAATTGAAAATAATGGCTGATAAGAGGTCAAATATGACCGCTTTCGAAAAATTGGACTTTCAGGTTTAAACGACTAGATATTGTTATTAAAATACAAGTATTTAAATCTGCTACGTACATACATACGTTAATGCACTTTTTTAAATTTAAAATATAAAAGCCTATCCAGCATTTCAGACATGAATGTATGACGTACTTTTTATGTGCATAACTTCTTACATGTTTCAATCTATTTTTATTTTTCCCCGCAACAAATCAACTGATTAAAACAAAAATGTTGACAGGTGCACCAATTTTTTAATTTTTACATAATTAAAAAAATAATAATGGTGTGATTGACATGTTGATGTGTTTTTCAGTAAAAAAAAAAGAGTATAATGTGTTCTTATCAAATTGGAAAAATTAATCGTGTTTATTAAAATTGCATTTTTATGAACAGATAGCGGTAAGATAAGTGATTATTATTTTTAATTTAATTTGATGTTTACAATGACAAGAGAAGAAAGTTTCTTTTATATAATTGAATTATATAGCAGGGTTATCTTTGTGAAATATTTTATTTTGACTTAATGGAAAACAATGTTATCTTGTTTGTTTTTCTTGAAGGGAAATATTTTTTTTTTTTTAATTATGATATTAACTTGTATTGAATTTCTTATTTCCTTAAAAGCTGTTTTGTTGAAGTCATAATTTGCTTATACGATCATAAATTTTTGAGTGATAGCAGAAACAATTGTCATCTGCATCCTTCCTTGATTTCTTTATTAACTAAATAAGGTAAAGGCGCATCCACTAAAAACATCAAAGAGAAGTGGTATTCCATGATTCTTTACGTACAAAAATTAAACTATGCATAAGCTCATCATTCAAGCGATTCCGAAAAATCAATCAAGGCTTTATTGGTTTGAGTAATTTTGCTAACGAATTATTTTCTTTTTTTCCAGGTTGTTGGATGGCACATAACTACACAACATTCTGCATGGGACTGGCAATTCCAAACCGAACCAAATGGCAAATCATGTCAAGGAATGAAAGGCGAACGTTGTCACTGGCCTAGAGGAAAAATGCTTGGCGGTACAAATGGTATGAATGCGATGATCTATGCACGTGGTACTCGCAAGGACTTTGACGACTGGGCTGCTTGGGGTAATCCTACATGGGGCTATGATGATGTTTTGAATTATTTCCGAAAGGCAGAAAACCTCCGATCTCCACGAACTGGTTATAAAATGGGCGATCACGGAAAAGGCGGCCCAATGGGTTTGAACAATTTTGTCAGTGACAACGAATTCCGTCATACTCTTCGGGCGGGAATTGAAGAAATGGGCTATCCCGTAGTGACTGACTTTACCGAAGGCTCATTCGTCGGCTATATGGATGTGCTGGGTACACAGGAAAAGGGACGTCGCATCACAACAGTTCACTCACACATTTTGCCAGTGAAGGACCGTCAGAATTTGCACATCATCCGAAATGCTCATGTGAAGAAATTGAATATTGATAGTGAGAAACGCGTCACCGGACTGACATTCGTTCACGAAGGCACACGTGAGTACACAGTAAATGCTCGCAAGGAAGTCGTAGTGTCTGCCGGAGCAATTGGAACTCCTCATATTCTTATGTTGTCCGGTATTGGACCCAAGGCCCATCTGGAGGAACATGGAATCCCAGTAGTAGTAGATTCACCAGTTGGTAAAAATTTGAAGGATCACGCTAGTCTCCCCATGATCTTCAGAATTGACAAATCATCTGCGACACCAGCAGCAAAAGAGGAACTTGTTGATGCGCTGTACAACTTGCTTATGGGCCGTGAGAGCAAACTTTTGCACCACGAAGCAACTTCATTCACAGGATTTATTAATACCACAAGCCTCACTGGTCCAAATCCTGATATTCAGACAACACACTTCTTCAGTCGTGTCAACAGTCCCGAGCTGAAGCACTACGTTGAAGCGACAGGTTACACCGAAGGTGTCGCCAAGTCTGTTCTCAAGGCCAACGAGAAGACTAACACTGTCATCATCTACATGCTCCAGCTGAAACCCAAATCCATGGGTGAGGTGACTTTAGCGAGTGCAAATTACTTGGATGCTCCAAAGATGCAACCCAACTACAACGAAGACGAGGAAGATCTACAAACTTATATCAGAGCCTGCAACATTTACTCGAAACTTGTCGACACAAAGGCTTTCAAACAACGTGAAGCCGAGCTACACAAGCTTGACTTGCCTCGTTGCAATGACTTGCCTTACAAATCAGACGAATATTGGAAGTGTTATACTTCATATATGACTAAGACTGTATACCATCCCGTGAGTACGGCCAAAATGGGTCCGGAGAGTGATAAGTCAGCTGTTGTTGACTGGAGACTGAAGGTACGCGGAGTTAAAGGTCTTCGTGTGGCCGATGCCAGTATCATGCCAGATATTGTGGCAGCAAATACAAATGCAGCTGTGATTATGATTGGAGAGAAGGCTGCCGATATGATCAAGGAAGATTGGGCGGGCAAGACAAAGGATGAGTTGTAGTGAGAGTCAGTTGTTGTTGTATAGATTTTTATTAGTGTAGTTTTTTTTTTTTTTTTTTAAATAAAGTGTTATATATTTTTTTACAATAATTTTGTTTATATTTATTTTATGTTTTAGCGATGACTAACTTTATTTCACTTCTCAATGGTACTAAGGAAGATGTTATTTGTAATAGTTTATAATTACAAAAATTAAGTTCAAGTAAGAAAGTATCAATATTTTTCTCATAACGGAGGATTATTGTGCAGCCTCAAATTAAAAAAAAAACAATTGATGATTAAAGACACAATAGCCTATGAAATTGTAATTTTTCTCAGGTGAAGGTTGTAATCTATGCTCTCTTTTGAAATAGGGAGGAGTTGATTTTGACAGCTCGTGGCATATTGCTTTTTTAGCTTTCTGTCAAAATATCTTCTTTTTAATCAGTCACTAAAGATAACTTATCATAAAAAGTTACAGCGTCGAGCAACTCGTGCGAATGATAAGACTTAAGTATCAAAATGGTGTTATCTAGTAGCAACGATGCGGGTGTTGCGATTTTTTTTTATGGAGTACCTAATCGTCCTTGCAAGTCGACTATTCAACGTTTGGTGACCAAATTCTAGTACACTGGCTCTGTGAACAATCGTACGTCAATGAAACGCAAAATCTGCAAAAAAAAACGTCAAAGCTGTTCGCGAAAGTGTGTATCAGAAACCGAGGCAGTCAATTCCACATCACTCACAAGAATCTTGCTGTCGCAGACCACAACATCGCGAATTTTTTCGTCGTGATTTGGGCCCTGCACACATAAAGAATTCGACTGATCCAGGAGCTGAAACCAAACGACCATAAAAGGTCTCGTGTGTTCGATATTGGGATTTTGGAAGTTCAACCCAATTTTGATCGCAAAATCATCTTAAGCGATTAGGAATGGCTGCGTAACCAGGTTCGATGACCACCAACTTGTTGTTGCCTGAATTGGATGACACCTATGGACACTGAAGGCATATGATGGCATAAGGATAGCACTACGTCCCACAAAGCTCAAGACACAATCGATATTTGTCACCGAGGCGACGTGAAGTTGCAACCAAGATCGTGCAATTTGGTCCTTTCAAAGAGTTTTTGTTGTAGAGCTTTCTTAAGTCGCAAGTCTATGGAAATAAGCCGCAAACCACCGCGCCACTTAAAGACAACATCATTGAAAACTGGACTTTTTGAATCATTAATAGGGCTCTCAAATAAAGATAACCATGTTGATATCTCGCATAAACAAATTGTTTTATTCAAATTTAAAATCGACCCGCCTTTAATTGAAAATCCTTATTGTGGTCCTACAAATAATATTTTGAGACGTTAGTTTTCCTAAGGCTTATTAATTCCTAGCACAAACAAAAAGTAAAGTAAAAAAGTATTAATCTACTACCAAAACGTAAATGGACTTCGGACAAAGACCAACATGGTTTACAAAAACATTAACAATCTTCCCCACGATATCATAATATTGACGGAAACATGGCTTAACAATTCTATCTCGGACTCTGAGCTTTTTGACTCATCTTATCAAGTCTTTAGACGTGATCGTAATAACTCAGACCTGATTGACGACTTTCGATCAACTGAATTCGAAATACTATGCTTGAAAATTAAAATGGCAACAGGACATTTATTTATTGTATCAGCATATATACCTCTAAGCTCAGGTTTATGAAAAACTAAACAACTGTATTGAAAGTATTTATATCCTTTTGGAACCTGAAGACAAAGTACTGGTTGTTGGTGATTTTAATTTACCCAATCTCAATTGGATTCAAATTGACGATGATAACTTCTACGTTCCAATAAACGCGTCATCTTCAAATGAGCTTTTATTAACAGATGGTATGTCTTCATGTGGCTTAAGTCAACTCAACGGTGTGAAGAACCGTTTTGGAAAAACACTCGATCTGGTGTTTTACCATATGCTCTGAAGCAGCTGTGATTTCTTCTGCTGTCAAAATTGTGGACGAAGATCGCCATCATCCTACATTAGACATAGCATTTAATTTAAACATGGCTTCACCTCATATGCTATTTAATAACAACGAACTAGAATTCAACTTTAGTAGGTGTAATTTTGAAAACCTTTTTAACTTATTATGTACGATCAATTGGGATCACTAATTTTGCAACTTAAATATTGACGATATGTGCAACATTTTTTATTTAACTCTTTTTGACTGTTTCTACAAAACGATTCCATTTAAAAAGACTCGAAATAACTTAAGTGCTCCGCCATGGTTTGATTCTCACGTTAAAAACCTAAAAAACAAAAGGAACAAAGCTTGGATAAAGTATAATCAAACAAGAACTGATGATGATTATAGGACGTTCATTATAATAAAACAACTTTTCACTGACTACTCTAACATCCTATATTATGACTACATTCGGAAAATTGAATTAAACCTTAAAAATAATACTGATAGTTTTTAGAAATTCGTTAATCGTAAGAAAAAAACATGTGGGTACCCTAACTTAATGACTGATTCGACATCAAATAGTAATGAGCCGAGAATAATTGCGAACATGTTTGCAAACTACTTTAAAGACGCTTTTGTAGATCATAGTACTATTAGTTTTCCTAACACATTTACCACTGTTTCAAATTTCCCCCACTAAAATTATATCAATTTCGTTATAAATATAAGAAGATACTGTCCTTAATAGTATCCTACAACTTGACGAATGTTTTAGTACTGGTCCTGACGGTGTACCATCATCCATTTTAAAGAAATGTGCTGCGTATTTAGCACACCCGTAATGTGTTCTTTTTTAACACGTCTTTAAGGAACTAGCTGTTTCCTTTTATCTGGAAGAGCTCCTTCATAATACCAGTGCACAAAAAAGGTCATAAAAACATAATAATGAACTACCGACCTATTGCTAAACTATCTTTGATACCTAAACTGTATGTAGCGTCCTTTCTTTTCATTGTAGTTCAAAACCAGCATGGCTTTGTTAAAAAACGTTCAACTGTTACTAATCTGTTTCACTTTACGTCCTTTTGTTTAAATGTTTTTGAAAAACGTGAACAAGTAAATTGTATCTTTACTGACTTCAGCAAGGCCTTTGATAAATTGTGTCATAAAACATTACTTTTAAAACTATCACAGCAAGGTTTTAACGACTGTTTCATAAACTGGATCTCCTCAAATTTGCAAGATAGACGTTATAGTGTTAAATTTAGTAATGACAATGAGTGTTCAAGTTCATTTGTTGTGAATTCTGGTGTCCCCCAGGGTAGTCACCTTGGTCCTATTCTATTTGTTTAATTTATAAATGACTTGGTTTCGATCATACAAAATTCGTCTGTCCTAATATATGCTGATGACATTAAAATTTAAGAAAAAAAATTAACTCTACATCTGACTGTCTTCTCTTGCAAGAAGACTTAATATTATTCAAGGAATGGTGCAGTAATAATCGTCTTGTTTTAAATGTTGACAAATGTAAAACCATGAGTTTTACACGCAAAAAAGTTCCAATCGTTTTTAGTTACATGTTTGATTCTTGTCCTTTAAATAGAGTATAGTATAGAAGCAGAATACCACGTTCATAGGGAGGCAGATCATAAGAATCATCCCAAGGAAGACCCTTTAGGGCAAAGCGAATGAAATTATGTTGAATTGATTCAATACGTTTTTTATGAATTTCGTAATAGGGAGTCCAAACCTGCGAAGCATATTCAAGATAAGGACGAACATGGCAATAGTACAAAGAAAGAGTAACATAGGAATCATTGAACTCCTTTGCCTAGCGTTTTATAAAACCAAGCATAGAACTTGATTTATTAACAATAAAATTAATGTGATGTGTAAATTCTAAGTTTGAACAGAAATGAACACCTAAATCTTTAAATTTGAAAACGCGGCAGAGTTTTTGCTGAGATATACATTAATTAAATACACTACCGATTCGTTTTTTAGTAAAAGTTATCGTCTGGCATTTTAAAGGGTTGAGTGAAAGGCTATTTTTCCCACACCAGAATGTGAAACTATCAATGTCGGCTTGTAAAAGTGTACGATCATGGGTGGACTTTATTATTTTAAAAATCTTCATGTCGTCAACAAAAATGAGAACTTCATTTGAGCGAAGACATGACAATACATCGTTAATAGACAGGATGAACAGAAAAGGGTGTTCCCTGGGGAACACCAGATTGAGCAACAAAAGGTTCAGAAAGACGATTTCTAAATTTTACCTCATAGGATCTGTTTTCAAGGTATGATTTGATCCAAGCTAAGAAAAATGGTGGAAAACCAAGAGCTTTAAGTTTAAATAAAATAATTCCGTGGCTAAGTTGGTCAAAAGCTTTGGAAAAGTTAGTGTATATACAGTCAACTTCATAACCTTGTTCTAAAGCGTTTGAACATATATATGTTTGAGAATGTGGGGAGATTTGTAACGGTTGATCTTTTTTTCACAAAACAGTGTTGCTGTTCGCAAATGATATTCTTACAAAAAAATGCTACACTTTCACAAACAACTTGTTTAAACAATTTAGGAATGCAAGAAAGCTTTGCAATGGGCCTGTAGTTGCTTATATCCGCCTTGTTACCTTTCTTGAAAATTGGTGTTAGAAATGACTCCTTCCATATACTGGGAAATCTGCCTGTTTTTAAAGAAAGTTTAAATAAGAGCTTTTTTAATACTATCGGGGGAATACCATCGGGACCGGCTGAGCAGTCATTATTCAACGCGGATAAAAGATCAAGGAGCGTACTCTGTCTGTAGCACAGGAATGTGACTACAGCTAGTTTGCAAAAAGGAGTGAAGATTATGAAAATATACTTCATCAACTTCTTCAGGGCTATTAACAAATGATTCACGGAAATTTGTTGCGAAAGCGTTACAGATATCAACAGTTTTATCTAATGAAAGGTTCTTGTAAGTGAATTTAACTGGAAAGCCATCTGATTTTTTCTTCAGGTTTACAAGTTTCCAACATTTTTTAGGATTCTCTTTCAAAGAGGTGCCCATATCAGTAACATAGCTAGCATATAAAAAATTAGAAAGAGACTTAAATTGGTTAAAGAGTTCAACATAAAAAGAGAAGTTGATTGGAGACAGAGTCTTGAGATACATTTTCCATGTCTTATTTCTTTTGTTACGCAGTAAACGCAATTCTTTCGTGTACCAAGGATGGCTAAAGTTTGAATTTTTTGATTTCTTTAAAGGATATTACAAACAATAATTAAGGATCTTATAAAAAGTTGAAACTGCTTCGTCAATGTTAGAAAATGAGTTTTGAGTTTTTAATACAGCTTGTTTGCTGTAAGTCAGTAAGAAGGACTTTATCGAAAAGAGATAGTTCCAATTGTGAAGAAGAAGGATAGGCTTCAAGGCAGGATTCGTCTTCGGATGGAATCCAGTCAATGTGTGGTAAATTAAAATCAATATTGGTGTCAGAGCTGGACAAATTTATAAGAAAGTCTAATGCCAAGGAGAGATCGTTATAAACAGACTCCAAACTCTTTGGAGGAATGTAGACGTTTAAAATGAAAATAATCTTAGTCTGTACCATTATCTTTACACATACCAGTTCAATTGATAATACAAATGGAAAAGATACAGAAGAAGAGAAATACGTATTTTTTACCGCTATGAGAACATATGTTTTAAAATTACTTTTTGTTTCATTTGTGAGACCAGTAATGGAATATGCTTGTACATTATGGTCACCTTTCTACGCCCGTACACGTCACAAGACTCGAAAAGATTTTTGCGTTTTTGTCTACGATTCCTTCCGTGGCCTCATGATTTTCATACATTACCGCCTTGTTTTCAAAGACTTTCTCTCATAAATCTTCCTTTTTTGACAAATCATAGGATGTAGGTACTTGAAGTTTAAAATAATAAACGGTAATAAACGGAAAAATTTCATCACCATCTGTTCTTGGTAGTTTAAACTTTAGTTTTAGTTAAGATTCCAGAAACCATTAAATACTAATTTTACTAGATCAAACTATGGTGTATATAGCCCCTTAAATCAATTAATTGAAATCTAGAATAAATTTCACTCTTGAATTAATTCACCCAATGATAATATAAAAAGTATAAATTGCAAATTAATATTTTTCAACAGTCTAGTTTAAGTTTTAGATTTTATATACAGTGCCGCCCACTTGAATAGCACCCCCCCTTTAATTCGAGTTTAAAGCTCAATATCTTTAAAACAAGTAATGAAAATTACTCTTTTTTTTTCTTTTAAATCAAGTTTATTAAGTTCTGTATAAAAAGGGGAAGAGTAGAATGTATCTATATTTACAATGGTTATTTTTATATACATTTTAAAGAGATGTGACTCAAAAAATTTGAATCAAATTTTAGCTCACTTGAATAGCACCTTTTCATTTAAAATTAATTTATTAATATTTTCAAACTTTTAAACAGTTTTAAATTATAAGGAACACAATTATTAACATTCATTTTATGAATAAAAACAAAAATTAGTAATGGGTGGTCCCGCCTTGATTATAAATAACCTCATACATCCTGTTCGGTAGGGAATCATGCAAGTTTTTGATATAGGACAGTGAAATCGAGGCCCAGCTACACTTAATGGCTTCTATTAGTTCACCTTTACTACCATATTGTTTCCCAGATTCATATACTTTTCGAGTAAGCCACCCCCAAACATTTTCGATAATGTTTAGGTCTGGCGAATATGGTTTCCAATCTAACAATGAGACATTTTGGCGCTCTAGAAATAGTTTTACTACTCTGGCATTGTGGATGGGTGCGTTATCCTGCAGAAATTTCCATGACAAGTCACCAAACAATTCCTTAATCGAAGGAAAAATCTCCTCGAGTACCCCAATGTACGATTGGGCATTCATACGAGGAGTCAGAAACTGCAACTCCAAAGTTCCATAGTAAGTAATGGCCCCAAACCATAACACCGCCCACTCGGCTGTGTAAACGATCCAAATGATGTTCCTCTTTCCGCAAAACATGGAAGTAATAGTTAAATCCATCAGGTCCTTCTAAATTAAATTTTTTTTTCGTCAGAGAAAACAACACGGTACCATTCCTTACTCCATGTCATGTTAGCACGACAGAAACTTAGGCGTTGCTCTTTACGGGACGGGTTAAGCGGCGGTTTTTTCTTAAGCTTTAATCTTTTTAAGTGTGTAGCATTAGAAATAACCCGCTTTACGGTAGATACACTTGCTTTGATACCACTTTTTTCTTTTATTTTGGAGGCAGAATCATGCGAATTTGACGCGAGTCGCTGGATTGCTCTTTTGTCAGCAGCGCTAATGACACTAGACGTTCGCCTTTTCATATTTTTACCATAGTTGGACTCGTTCCGTAAAAATTAGCAACGGCTTCGTTGCGTTTTTTTAGCTATTTGGTGAATAGACAGGCCACACTCGCGGTAAGCTTTAATTTTAGATTTCTCGTTCTCTGCCAATGATTTGCCACGACCCATTTTGACTGAAATTATCTTAAAATGACTTAAAGAAATCAAAAAATATTTTTTAATAACTACCTGGCTTGTAATCCACACGAAAACTGATAATATAGGGGGTGGTGCTATTCAAGTGAACCTAAATAAAATCACGTTTTTCACAGTAGTTCCAATAAAGTTAACAAAAACTATATTTAACGGATAATTTCCAATGTATGAATTCGCTCACAGAGAGAGCAATTTAAGAGATAATTAAAATATTAAAATATTGCAACGGTATACTAACTCAAAGACCCGAATTCTATGCAGTTACATATTGCATAATGGGCCGCTATTCAAGTGAGCGGCACTGTATACATATATTATATTAATAAGAATTGTGAACGTTAGTATTTAACGAATTATGTATAATAAATGAGAAATTTATTAAAAAATTAAACGACAAAAAGTGCACATACGCCTAAGTGCACAGTTGTATTATTGTCATATATCTAGCGCAATTTACAGGAGTAATTTTGTTGTTTAAACTTTAAAAAAGAATAGCAATTCAATTTTAGTTTCTGTTTTTAAAATATGAATTCAAACAGTATTACATTCAAAACATTTTTAAATGAAATTAGCCTCAAATCATATAACCTTCTATTCTTTAAAAGAAAGTATCTAACTGTTTAAAGTTTGGTCTAATATATTTTTTAATCCATATTTAAATGAACAATTTTCAAATTGGTTATAAATATTTTGTTATGAATTATGGTAACGCCCTAAAAACCCAATGAATTCCCTTCAAATACAATTCCATAGACAATAGCCTTCACACTTAAATGTCGTATGA
This sequence comes from Eupeodes luniger, assembly GCA_951509635.1. NCBI lineage: Eukaryota > Metazoa > Arthropoda > Insecta > Diptera > Syrphidae > Eupeodes > Eupeodes luniger. The sequence continues at coordinate 89,643,120 of OX608074.1, forward strand.
GTATTTATGTACATATACATAGTTTTGATAAGGTAAGTTACATACCTATCTACGTATCTATTGGTATAGGCTTTTTTTTATTAACGACCGCATAATTTCAGTTGTGGCTAAAGATATGTACATAAATACGTGTAATTTAATTACCAAACCAACAATGGTTAAAAGTAGTCCAACAGTTATAGTTGTCGAAATAAAAATGAATTGATGTTAATTTTGATGGAAGTTAATACCCAGATATGTGTTAGTGTTAAAAGTAAAAGTTTGACCCTCCAAAAGGGCATTTCAAAATATTGCGAAGTTTCCAAAATCAGAGCTATGAATTTTTGAAAAATCTTACAGAAATGTTGACAACTTTAATTTTCCAAAGTCAACATCCAAAAGGTCTTTGAAAATGTTTTAATTCCTAATAGACTAATCGGTACACAAGATTTGATATACATATGTATTAATATTTTTCAAGCCCTTACCACCCAAGTCCTATCTTTTTGAGACTCTGAGCAAAATGTTGTTAAATATTACTTTTTAGAATTTAAAATTTGGACCTTATATTTTATTTGGATAACAATATGCAGAGTATTCACGAAAGGTCTAGTAAAGTAATTTTTTTCTCCCAAATTCAACAAACGGATCACTGTGTAAGTGGGGTGCGGCGGGCGCGGCCAGCAGCGGCGGCGGGCGGTGGCAATAACGACCCGTGTGTCACTTTCTTCAACATGTCAAGCTCTTACCTTCAACTCTTTGTTGATGATAACATTATTTTTGTCTGAAGTACCGATGATGATGACACACCTAGTTACTCGTATAACTACCAGATTTAATGTTGGTACGAGTACTCACCTGAAAAAGAAAACGAAAGTGAAAATTAGATAATAGGTACAACAAAATTAAGAATGATATATGAGAAATGGATGGAGGCAGAAGTTTTAAAAATGTATAATCAAATCTTAATAATCTTTAAAAATAATGTATTAATAACATTTTCTCAAGGTTAAAAGTAATCTTATCCGTATTGATTAGAGACTTAAAATAAGAACACAAATTTTGGATAGTTTTAAACTCGAACTTACTAGATTTTAATTTGACGTCAATACTTATGTATAGTACATGCATACATACATACATACATATAATTGCAAGTAATTATTGAATTTTTAGTTTTTAACTTATTACGCTTATAAAAACTTGAAATTAATAATTGATATTTTGTTTTATCGTCTAATAATACACACGATAATCTTAAGCAATTCAATTTCTCGCTGACAAAACTAGCTGCTTTTGAATATCTGATAAGCTGAAAAGCGATTATAGCTATGTATAAGCACGTTTCACGCGTTAGACTTGTAGTGTAGATAAAATTATGAAATAGATATACATTGTGGTTGGGGAGAAGACGAACTTGGTTTTTAAGGAACTTTGGTGATTTATCAAGCATTTTTCGGTGATATTCTTTTGCATGTTAACAATGTTAAGTTCATATAAAGAATTAAAAGGAGTAAAGGATACTATTACGCATGAGGTGTGTAAACACTTTTCACCCTATGATCTACAGACACTGTCAAATATTAATCGTAAAATTATTTATGGTGAACTATTTAACACATCGTACTAAACCTAGTCTTAAAATATTTAACTGAATTTATCTAGACATTCTATTGTCAACAATGTGAATTAAGTACATAAATAGTTATATGTCATTTTAGTTAGCTTCAATGTAAACTGGGGACCAATTAAAAATATAACAACAAAAAACAGTTGCTTAAGAAATAAAAAATTATAAATTAACTTTGGCCTACAATTTAATTACATATAAGCATTTAAATGACATCTTTACCATACAAAATACATACAAAATTATCATATTACAGCGCATAGAGTGTTTTGTTTTGCTTTTTCTAGTACAGACTTGAAATGATTATTTGGCCCAGTTTGTGTGAGATGACATTGAATCTTTTCTTTTCTTTTTAAACCCTTTATTGGTCTCATGTCATCAACTAAGTTAAAGATAACAAAAAACATTATAAATAAAATACTGGATGATTATTAAAGAGTAAATTAAGAGAATTTTATTTAAGAGCATTTAAAAGTTCATCAGTTTTTTTAGGAGACAAAAATTAAGTATTTTCGGTTGGCGTCACATTCCTTAACGACACATAAATTTAAGCAAACATTTTCTTATACAAAAATGATATACAATTATATGAGTTTTTAAATTGGTTAGATTTTGGCGCCCAGTGGCCGCCATTTTGTTTTGGTGACATCTGTCAAATCATTTGTTTATTATTCAGTTGTTTATGTCAAATCATCATGATAAAACTTTAATATCAAAATAAGTGTTCGTAAACGCCAACGTTGCGCGCATTGCGCCCATTTTACGGTAGACGTGGTGTTTAAAAGTTTTTTTCACGGGTGCTGCCTCTTGCGAGGAACTGACAAAACTGCAGGAATAATTCTTGTCATGAAAAGTGCTTTCTCAAATTTTCCGATTCGGCATATAAACAGTAGGTCACCTCCATCCCTGACGTGACTCACACACAGGAATGGCTGAGAGTTGTAAGTCACTAGGCCCTGGTTTTCTACGGACCGTTGCGCCACGTAATTTAATTGTTTTTTTCTTGTATATCCTGATAATTGAATCAATTTTTATTTTACTTTATCTTAAATCGAATTCATTTCATTGCGTAAAACAATGAAATCAGAAAATAAAAAAGCTGGAAAAATAGAACAATTACGTCCACATTTTCAGCTTCATCTTATGTGACAATTATAAAATGATCATGAATTTAACGACCAAGCTATTGGACTTACCATAAAGGTTACAAGACTTTTTTTTATTGTATCAGTATTACAAGATTATAACTAAAGGTCTTAAGTAATTCTTAAACGCATAGAATTATGCATAATTATCATAAACTTGGCCATGATCAGTTTAACAATTAAACTCTATTGAAACTAAATTTGTGCCTATAACAATTTTTCCATCGAGTACATGGTACAATTTTAATTTTACAGAAAAAAGAAACACTACAAATGTCAAAGTCATTGCACAAACTTATAATGAATAATTCTTAGTTTTTAACAACCATAGCAAAAAGACAGGGTGAGTTGGTTGTGATTCGAATTTTACTTTGACAAAATTTCGATATTTTCTTACTTAAATTATCGACACTTAAAAACGCGTGCAGGAAAGCAAAAGACGATAGTGGATTGATTTTTCAAGAGAAGAAGGAGTTCTTTTTCATGTGATGACTTTTATAAAGAAACGATTTTTATCCCTGAAGTTCTTTTATATTAATCTATGCATGTATTACTTTCAAATCACCTTGCAGAATAAATCACAGTTCAAGTATTTAATGATTAAATTTAAATTATATTAATCTATTATCTTGATGTTAATGTTGAAGTAGGGTAATTTGAGTTGATATTCTTGCATTAAAGAACTAAGTGCTAAAGAGTACAGATTCTTGTTTAATTACATTTCATAAAGTCTTAGTGTTATTTTTAAACATTTATCAACTTTCAAATTATGTCAAATTGAAACTAAAAGCTGTGAAAAAGTCGAAGTTCAATTTGATTTGAAGTTGAATAGAATTTAGGTCTTTAAAAAATCTATCAAATGTTTGGACAAAGTCAAAGGACAAAACCTGTTGATAAAATACTTGCTTTAAAAAAAAAGTAGGTGACTGTTTCTGAGGGCGCCCATGGATTCCTTTCATTTAGAAAATTCTGTTTAACGATTTTAACTAATTATCTATTAAGGTTTCTTAATTTGCCAAAAAAAAAGAAAATACCCAGGCTCACACGAGGTGTTAAACTATGTAATTGCAGAAACATTTTTGCAAACTATAGACATCTTTCCCAAATCTTCTAAGTAAGTGTGGTATACTTTTTTTTATATATTTTAAATGTCTTGCTAAGACTGTTGTTAGATCATAGGCTTATTATAAAATTAGTATGTATGTGCATAAGAAAGCAGTACTTAGTATAGGTATATCACCATTGAAGCGAGTGAACATGATTACGTTTTAATCTGTGAACACGGGGTGATTAAATTTTATTTTAACTTAATATTGTGGCAGTGACTTAATGATGATTGTGATCTTAATTGAAGGTGATTACATTGTGATATAAATTATGCTGAAGAAATATTCCATTCGAAAAAAATACTCATAGTTTTTTAAAACGCTGACAACACAGCTTAATTTGAGATAAGTGAAAATCGATTTGAAAAAAATCATTTCAACAAGGTGTGAACTTAAAAAAATAGACTAGCACGTGTATTGTAGAGGGCACCAGAGCGTCTATCAACTCGACTTATTAACTTGTACGTTAATCAAATATTTTAACTTCAGAGAAGGCTCAAAAAAGGTTTTTCCTTTTTGGTTTCAGAAAGCATCAACGAATTAGATATAGTAATTTACACAAATACAAATATTCAAAATAAAATGATAAATTTAATAATTATTTGCATTATTTTTACTTAACAGATATGTAGTATATAATATAAGCGGCCATCTTAAAATTTGGTGAGTTCTGTTTTCGACTGTTTTGTTGATATGGATGTTGATGGTGATGTGGTATTAGCAATTCGATTTTTTGCTTGTACATATTACTATTTATTTAAAAAAAAGGTTAATTAAGTTTATACAACTTTGTATTGCATCAAGGAAACTGAACATCAGGTATTCAAAATATGCACCTTTAAAAATGCTAAAAACAATCAAAAAACGGAGTTTTTAAAGCTAAATTTAAATTCAAAATAGCTCTTAACAACAAATTGTATGATGATTTTGTAAAGTACAAATCTTTCTCTTCTAGATTCTAGGATTTTTCATTATTTATGAGTCTTTATTTGAATCTACATATAAAAGGTTTTGAGAAAACCTTGAATTTGATACGTTCATAGTTTTGAAAAATACGTTTGGGACTTAACATTTAGTGCTAATTTCGAATAAAAGCTTTAATTTTAACATTATGCTCAAGTTTTAAAAATACCCATTTTCAACATTGTTTTTATTTTTTTTTAATATCTTTCAAAAACTGAATATAAAAAGGTGGTTAAATTTTAAGGGCCGAAGTTGAATGTGAACCAAATCTAAACGTCAAGTTTTTTTCTGCATTTCATTTGAAAGTTCTCCATTTCAGACTAACTCAATTTGGCGATGTCAATTGGCCGCCAAGATCACGTGATTTGACACAATTGGACTTCTTTGGGGACTTGAAAGAAAATTTGTACGTCGATAACCCAGCAACAATTCAAGAGCTTAACGATGAGATAATTCGGCACAATTCTGGCATAGAACCTTAATTATGCCTCAGCTTCATCGAAAATTGAAACCATCCGATGGAGGTCCCGGCGACCATTTGGCCTATATTTTGTTCCATGCATAATTGAACCATACCAATATTATTATAATAAAAAGAATTTTTATTTTCTTTTTATATTGGGGTTATGAATACCCTTATAATAATTATACACAGTGTGAGTAATTAGGAAGGGAGGATAGGATTTGAAAGGAGATACCGATGCACATTGGTTTTGAATGCCTGCACATTGTAATGAGTGGGAAATATTGAGTCTGGTAAAGCATTTCACATTCGTGTAGTACGACTAAAAAAAGAATCGCTGTACTTTACAGTACCACCAAAATTGGGCTCAAGGGTAAACTGATAGGCATTCCTAAAATAACGAGAATTACGGTTGAATTGTTTGAGGGGAGGTATGCAACTGGCTATTTCATTAGAGCACTGCTTATGGAAGTAGCGATAAAATAATGAGAGTCATGAAACCTAACGACGACGGTGCTCGAGAGATGCAAAAGTTTCAGCTAGACAACGGTCACCAATCATTTTTAGAGCTTTTTTTTTAATTCTGTCCAGAAGACTCAAGTGGGTTATAGAAGCACCTGCCCAAATATGAGAGCTTTACTCAATTTTTGGACGAATATAGGCTTTATAAATTATAGCCAGATCAGTAGGGGTAAAAAATTTCTTGCATCGTCGAAAAAATTTAAACACTTAGCAGCATTTTTGGCGATGTCAAATATGTGATCACTCCACAACAAGTGATTTGTAATGCACATACCTAGGACTGATAGTTGTTCAGTCTCCTCGATGCAAGTACCACTCATGGAAAGTGGCATTGGGGGAGAATTACGCTTTTGCGACAGTAGACAGCATCGAGTTTTTGAAGCATTAAATTCTACACGGTTTTTGATTCCCCATTGGACAATGCTGTCAATACCAGAATTTAATGAGCTTATCATACGCTGCCGTTGGTAGTCTTCATCCGAAGAACAAGGATGAGAATCTAAAAACGAATAGAAAAAGCTGAGGGTACTGTCATCAGCGAAACAATTTAGTGGGTTAGAAGTTTCAGACAAAAGATCATTTATAAAAATAAGGAAGAGCGTCGGAGACGAAACGGAGCCCTGGGGCACCCCAGCGTTTATTTTGTGGATATCAGATTTGAACCCGTCCAATACTATTCTAATTGAACGGTCCGAAAGGTAATTTCTAACCCAACGAAGAAGGGATTCATCAATACCAAATGCACGCATTTTCGGTAAGAAAGCTTGGTGCCACACTCTATCAAATGCCTTTAAAATATCGAGTACAATAATCTTACTTTCTCCAAGACGATGTAAAGATTTGTTCCACTGTTCGGTGAGATAAACCATGAGATCACCAGTGGACCTATTGCAAAGAAAGCCATACAGCCGGTCATTAAGAAGCTTCCGTTCTTCAAGATATTCCTTAAGCTGAAAATTGATCAACGTTTCCATGACCTTGGAAAGAAGGGATGTATGTGCAATTGGACGATAGTTAGATGGTGAGGAGGATTCGCCTTTTTTAGGGAGAGGCTGGACATATGCAGTTTTCCATCCACTCGGAAAGATACCTGTAGAATAGGACAGATGGAAAAGCTTACGCAGTGGTTTAGTCAGCGTTGAAGAACACCTCTTCAGAACATTAGCAGGGATACTATGCGGGCCAGCGGATTTGTGAATGTCAAGATTTGTATGTACTCTAGTAACTAAACGAGTGCGAAAGAAGTTTCGTCCCATAGAATTGTTTACGCTTTCAGGTACAGGCGGAGTCATGTCACTCACTGGCAGCATCAAATTAACAGCAAATTGTGCTGCAAGCAAATTGGCTTCATCAATCGAGCTTACATAGGGAGTGTCATTGGAAACGAGATTCGGAACCGACGACGACGTAGTGTTACGCACATTTTTTACAAATGACCAGAAATTTGTACTACCATTGGGACATTGTAGTATTTTTTGCTGTAATTTCTGGTCATGCAAAAATTTAATGCGTAATTTAATGATAGTTATTTCCTAAATAATTTGTGTTTTATTCAAAATCTACAGCGACCCTTAAGATTTAACAACCCTTTATAAATTCTTGGTTAATTTGTTTACACACATTTTGTTTAGTTTACATTTATAAAAAAATGCAATAAATTTTCAAAAAGTGAGATAACTCTCCTACAATTACCGTACTATTATGACACATGCAATACTTCGAAACCAACCCAAAAAAAAAACATTTATGGGTGTTTTAAAGCGACTTTTAAAGACTTTGATTTTGTGGTCGATCGATCCGTTACCAACACTTAAAATCAGGAGAAGAATATAATATCTTTAGCTTCCTTTTAATCATCTAATTTATTTATTGTTTTTTAAACTTTTCAAACCATCTAAATATTAGGATAAGCAATTGACAAAATTCGGAAGAAGAACAATTTAAAAACCACATAACAAGTAGTTTTTTTCATCTTTAAGTGAAGATATCCATAGTTTGTATTATTCTTTTGTTAGTTGTTTGTAAAGCATAAGGGTTTTTAGACACAGGATACAAAATAAGTAAATAAATAAATAAATTTTAACTCTTCGGGAAAGTATAACTTGGTTTCAAAAAACACGAGTCAATGATATTTAACAATTTTTAACGAGATAAAAATGTTCAAAAAATATTGCTTGATTCTTGACTATTTCATTGTTCGATAACCTTCTAAAAATGACCTTACAATGAAATAAGGTCAATCTCCAAAAATATTGAAAAAAGACTAATTGAAACGCTCTCTAGTAAAATTTGTAACCTAAAATTAAGTTTGAAGGTCATGCATATCTACATATAAACGCATCTAATTAAAAGGAATATCAATAACCCAATGAATGCAGTGTGTACTAATTTGGGCCGTTTTATTGAAATGACTTGTAAAGTGAAAAAATGTCATCTTTTTAACATTTGACTAAATGAATAAATTTAATGGAATAAATTAATTCGATATTGAATTTACAAAACAAATGAAAAAGCTATAAAACAAAATTCATTCATAAATAGAAGTCATTAAAGTTACCATGGGTTCTCTCAATCAATCTTTCTATTTGTAAATTAAAATTCATACGCATAAAATATTTGTCGTATTTACATTTACATATGTATGTACATATATAATCATTTCTAAGAATCTAAAAAAAAAAATATCAAAACTTTCTCCAATATACATAAATCTCAGTAGAGCTCGTCCTCTAAATATGACTTTTAACACCGATTAAAAGCAAATTTAAATTAATAGTGAAAAAATAAAAATCTAACAAAATTTCAATTGCTTATTTATTATAAAATAATTAGATCCACATTCCCCAATAATTCAGACAATTTCAACTACAGATACAAAATTGTAATAATTTCTCTCATTATTTTATTGTTTGTTTGTGGAACTTAAGAGAAATGTGCAATTCCCTATATAAAGTTATTTCAGTTCTCTTAAGTAAACACACTTAAATATGTGCGGTGTTAGAGCTGAATATTTGATTGCATAATATAATATTAGCGACGTCATGCGTTGCCGAACTTGGCTTCGTCATCTTCAACATAGGCTAGGCAGGTATAGAGCTCAACTGTTTAACACAACACTTTGTTAACACAGTTGCGTTATTATTTATCTAAGCGCCCTGGTACAAAATATAATTTTTACCAAGAAGCTTTACCTTTCAATGTAAATATTCAAGCTGGAAATTGTATAAAACAAGAACCATTCTTTCAAACAAGCTTGACCTCTGTTCCTGATTACGAAGAAAACGTCCTTTATAAGCCATGAATTAAAAATTATCTCTAAATCAACGGATAAGATTGAAAAAAAAATTCATGTGGATTTCTAGCCCACTCACTCTTGCATCTAAAACCCACTTAAATGAAAACTTAGTACAGTATTATTTCTTCGGATTCTCTATTGAATTTCGTTAATTTCAAAATAAACTGATATAAAAAAGCTTGAAAATGAAAACAGTTCGACGTCGTGTCTAAGGTCTGCATTTTTTGGGCTTATGGAATCATAACACTTTTAATATTAGAGAATATTTGGATTGAATTAGGCTTATCATAGTTAGTTAGAAATTCTCACTAAATGACCCATGAAATTTGACTAAGTCATTGAAAATTTCTGACCCTGTCCCAAAGAGAATATTATATTTTTGGCTTACTTTTAGAGCCTTTAAAGAAAGCAAGCTTTCGGAATGACAATCAAGCGACCCTGTCCATCGTCTGTACGTGCCAGACACGTATGCTATTTGAAAAATTGAATATTTTTCAATAGTTTCACTGTTTCCTTGTTTCTCACACTGTGTGGAAAGAGTTTTTTGTTTTGTCTTAAGCCACAGCTTTAACGAACGGTAGTGTGCAGACAAAGACCACCACTCAAGAGTGTTGCAGATACTTTTTTTTTGTTGGTATCTATGCCACTACAATGATTACTCACAAAAAATCTTTTCTTGTAATAGTAGAGTGATAGAGTGATGGTTGTTTCATATACGAGTATGTGCAGTGCATACCTACCTAACCTAAGCTTAGGCCTCCTTTACGCCACATAAACTTGGGACTGGTTAATTGGGTTTTCATTTTCGTTTTCGGTTAAACACTCGACACAATACCAATTGCGCTCTCCAGATGCACACCGACTTGTAATCGAATTGGATATCGGTATCGGATGGTTTTCTTGAGTAGGTAAAGTTGCGTCTCATCGAGTCGTCGTCGTTGTTGTGGATTGCAATTTCAAAAAAGAGACCAACTTTTAAGATCATTCGTTGTAAGAAGGTGCAGACAAGCAGACCTTAATGTTTTGGCTTAAAATTCACATAGAATTTAAACGGACGAAGTTTGACTAACTCGCGTGCACTCGAGCCAAACCAGAGTGATTGCAACAGAAGTTTCGGTGAGGAAGTTTGTACGTGCTAAGTGCGGGCAACGCCATTATTGTTGGGGCTTTCAATCGAATCGTACTATCGGTTATTGTGTTATTTCTTCTTTTTACGAAAGATAGAAAGTATCTATGTGCAAATATGTGAAAGATAGTGAAATTGAGGAAGTGAATTGAAGATATAAAAAAAGAAAATTTAAAATACATAAATAGAAAGATTCAGATCTTTTTTGAAATTTATTAAAATTAAGAAAAAAAAATTAAATCATGGTTCTTTCTCCAATATTGGGAGCGGCAGCTAAGTTTGCACCAGCTATTGGTGGCGCTCTCTTTAAGGCAAGTGCTGCCTCAAAAGTTGCAGCAACTGCAGGAATTGCTGCAGGTGCTTCGGGGCTTGGTGTGGCTGTGGCTGGAGCCATTAAAACCGCAACGGTTATTGGACTGGGCAAACTTACCATTTTACCATTTTTAATTGCTGCTCTAGCTTATTTCAACTACGACCTCTTTGATCCTGAAAATCGTCCTTTCAATGTAGAAAATATCGATAGGGCTTATGATTTTATTATAATTGGTGGAGGTTCGGCAGGGACGGTCTTGGCTTCGAGACTCTCGGAAATACCACATTGGAAAATTTTACTACTAGAAGCCGGTGGACATGAGACAGAAATATCAGATGTTCCGCTGCTGTCGCTTTATTTGCATAAGAGCAAAATGGATTGGAAATATAGGTGAGCATGATTAAAAGATACATTGTTAAGCCTGATTTGTATATAACTTGATATTCTCTTTTGGTTCACGTTTTAAAGAAACATTTAAAGTTTCTTTTCTTTCTTTGGCCAAAATATGAAATAAAATCCATCAAAATATAATTGATCATCATCATCATCATCAATGGGTGTAAACCTTAACGGGAAACAAATAAATTTCGATAAATTGCGTAATTTTTTAAAACAACAAAATTTAAATACATACGTTGCTCTGCTTCGGAGGAGGACGCGATTTGAATTCAAGCACGTGTTGTTATGTCTCTTTTGCATATACCAACAAATGTACATACATACAGTGACGAGCAAAAGTGGTCAAATGTTTTCAAGTATTTGAATAATTTACTAAAACTAAGCGTTTGAAATAAAATTAAAATATATTTATTTTTTATTATTAAGATTATTAATCTTACGTTTATTATTTATAATATTTTTTTCAAAAAAGAATATATTTTACAAAACAAAAATTATTTAATTCATTTTTCTACTTGTCCAATTATGCACGTTTAAACAAATGTTTATTTCTTTCAGTATTTAGTCCATAATCCCTTATTTTTTATTACTTGTGAGCAACGCTTAGGCATACTTTCAACCAAATTATGAAGAAATTCTTGTGGAATATGACTCCATTCCAACTCCATTCGTTGCCAAAGCTCCTGAATATTCGATGGGTGATTTTGGTACTGCCCCAACCGTCGTTTCACAATTGACCATAAATTTTCAATTGGATTGAGGTCAGGGCTTTGTGCTGGCCATGTCATCGTCATAAACTGTTGATTTCTCAACCATTCTGTGACAATTTTCGAAGTGTGTTTGGGATCTCCGTCCTGCTGAAAAGTTATTTCACACTCATTGTAGCCCATTGATGCAGTAAAAGGTGGTAAATTTGTCTTCAAAATATCCAAATAATTTTCTTTGTTCATGATGCCATCGATTTTAACTAAGGGTCCGACAGAGTTCCACGAAAAACAGCCCCAAGCCATTACCGAGCCTCCTCCATGTTTCACGGTCTTCTGAACTTGATGTTGTTGAAGTCCTTCTCCAGGACGTGACCAATAAAAAGCTCTTCCATCCGTTCCTATTCTATTCACCTTCGTCTCGTCGGACCAAATTACTTTTTTCCATTGGTCTATGGTCCATTGTCTGTGCTTTTTAGCAAAAGCTAACCTGGCCTTAATATTTTTCGCTGAAAGCAGAGGCTTCTTTGGTTTCTCTTTAGCGGCTAATCCAATTCTTTTAAGTGCCCGGCGTGCAGTCCATTCACTAACCGACTTGTCTATGTTTTTGGCTGCCTGCTTAGGTGTTTTGGATCCACAACTTCTCAACTCCCTTTCCATTCTTCTAGCATCCAAGTCAGTAAGTAGTCGTTTCCGTCCTCTTTTTATTGATGGTACATCGATATTTTCTCTTTTTCTAATGTTTAGCACAGAAGTTTTTGAAATTTGTAATAGTTTTGATATTTCGCGAGATGATTCACCACTTTTTAGTAAAAAAATAGCGCGGTCCACGATATTTTTACAAATTTTTTTCATTTTGACAATAATCAACACTAAACGTTTAAAAATGAACTTTTATTTGCAAGAAACTACGACAATGATAATAATCTTAACTGTTACTTTTGTAATAACAGTAAAATAAACAAAGCACAATAGAGACTCAATTAAAAGATGATGTTTAATCTCTTGAAACTTAAACGTGCATAATTGGACACATCGGACAATTATTATTATTTTTATTTTTTTGTAAATTATATTCTTTTTTTAAAATCTTATTATACATAATAATTGCTAGTTGGATCAACAAAATAAAAAAAATAATAAAAATGTTAATGTTATTCAAAACTCTTACTTTTGAACAATTTTTTTAAATAGTCGAGAACATTTGACCACTTTTGCTCGTCACTGTATATCTATGACTTTATGGCACTTAAGGTGGTAATAGACACGTTAAGTGTTTTTATGTTTTTATTGCAACATGTCTGTGTTATTGTTGCGACAATTTATACCGGCTAACAGGTCAGGTTTATGTTATTTTTATTTTTATTATTCGAAATGGTATTCATAGATACACATTAGCGATTGAAGAACGTTTTTAATTTTTGTTTGGAGGTGAAAGTAGCAAGTAAGTTTTGTTTTACAATTACGAAATACTTAAATATTTTGTTAATTGCGATTTAATTCAGTGCATACACAAAACAAACTCAAAAAAGGGAGAAATTCAAGTTCGTGTCTCAAGTCTTTTGTTTAAATTTTAAGATCATTTGTTTGCTTAGAATTTGACTTGGTTTTTGATTTTAATATTCAGTGCAGATATTTTTGGATGATCAATCTTATAACAATAGATTAGAATTGTATAGATTTTATCTAAGTCTAACAAGGGCCGCTGCAGTAATGTATCTGTGAATACATTTTACTTCAAACGTATTCCCCCACAAATGTTTGGAAACAACTTCGTTTGTTGTTGGTGGATGCTTTTGTAGATTAAAATATTTAATGTTTGGAGTTCGCTGAAATTTAGAAAGCAATATAGTCGTTAGCCCAGCCTTGTTAGCCTAGCCTACAAAGAGTAATCTGATAAGCAATATTCTTGTCGTTTTATTTCACCAATATTATTTCCAAAAGAATTGACTCTCCAGGTTCGAATTATGGTAGTGAAACAGATACACATTTTGAGGTAGATATTATTAAAAAAAAAAAAAAAACATTTTTATGTTGTTACCTATAATGAATGTGCCTCATTAATTTTGACACGAGTCCATCATAATTATGATTCGCCTTTATTTTAAATTAATTCATGTAATGTAACGAAAAAAAATGTCTAGGTACTGATATCAAATATGGAATTCTTCTTGTTTTTCGCTGTAATTTCTTATACCTCAATACCAAACAACCAATTACATAATTACCCAGTCAGCCGGAAAATACGTATAACAGCAACCAAATGTTGCAGATACACTTGATACTTGTTTCTTGGCATTTTATATGCAACGAGAAATCTTCAGAAAAAATTGCAAAAGGAATTCGATCAAAACTTTTGAGGACATGTATTCGTACGTGCAAAAGCGCAAATCATGAAGATTTTTGTTTGCATTTTATTATAAATTATCGAAATTAATTTCTCAAGGCATTAATTGTTTTTCAACTTGTTTTTATTTCACTTTTTCCTTGTATAACATTTTCCTATACACAATACACATACCCCAATCACATCAGGATCTGGGTCAGCAACTTTTTTGTTTTGTCTTTCGGATTGGTAATTCCATGAAAAGTAGGCCAATCGAAAGGAACCCACTTTTCCAGTTTGCAGAATTCCAAGCATGAATATATAAATTGCGTTAGAAAATGACGCACAAAGTGTCCCGTAAAAAGAGATTGTATCTCTTTATGTGGATTTTGTTTCTATTTCTATTTCTATTTTTATTTTTGTTTTTATTTTGTTTGTCTTTGCTCGTTCATTTAACACTCAGAAACCGTCAAGTTAAGTAACAACCAAAAGTTGCACATGGTTGGAGTTTTGATATATTAAGTTGTTTCTTTTTTTCTTTAATTTATTAAGAAGAAGTGTCAGAGCAAACGTTATGATACTTACCTCCGGGAAAATATCATCAAGTATATTACTTCTTTAATGCTAGAGTGCAGACGTGACTATATTTCTTTGGGTGTCTATCAACAAAATATTTTTTTCTTTCCGCTCGCATTTAAAAGCTTCAGTGATTTTATTCCTTACAATTAATTTAACGGAAATTGTTTTGATTTTAATTTTGCTTTCTAAACAGTAGATCCCGTTTAAATTGGATCAAAGTGAAACATTAGAATGCTTGTTTCTTGTACCGGAATCTCTTTCTTTTGCTTTTTAATGGAAAAGAATAAAGAATAAATTACGCTTAAGAGAATCTTTGCACTCGATTAAAAAAATATAGTTAAAAAAAGAAAAAAAATTCTATGACTACCCAAACAGCATAATCTAAATATAAAGCCTACAGCTCAAACCCTTACTTATTGATATGATTAACTTAGCATTATTTTAATTCATTCTATCATTTTATGAGCTTTCAAATTTCTAAGCGACTTCGCGTCATTGAACGAAAAAATAAATGAATTTAATTTGTGATGATTACAAAAAAAAAATACGTTGACCTACTTTTATTTGAGATGAATCATTTATGGCTTGAAAAGTATTTAAATTTAGATAAATATGTAGATTAATGATACAAAAAGCGTTTGTATATTTTACCTCTATCACAACAAGTTTTAATAGCAGAGTGAATATCTGCAACGGATATGGTTGAATTTATGCTTTACTTTTTACAGCTCAAAAAAGTTCTCACACAATTAATTAAAAAAACAAAACTCAGTTTAAGTGGAGACATCAGGAGTTATTGGATAAATTGTAATTGTGAAATTCCAGTTAATGGACAATAAATATTTTCAGTGTCTTAAGTATAAAAGTCAATAGGGGTAAGGTGAAGATAATGAACTACCTAAAAGTGTAATAGAACCACTAGCTTGTTTCCACAAGACACTATTAGAATAATGTAACGAGGAATTTGTATGAGAAACATGTTACTCTGAAAACCCAAAAAAGTTTTCCTGAAAATCAAACCATTTTTTTATTTTTCTTTCTCCGCTAAAATTCAGAAATAGCTTAATTTAAAGAAAAACTAGCCCAAAGCCTACATTATAGTTTATTATAAAGTTTTTAAAGGAAAACATTGAGAATTTGTTTAACAATAAAATTAGATGTAGGTGACATTTCCCACTGGAGTTTTACGAGTCAAATTTTTGTCACAATATCGGATTCTAGGAAAATTGCGTTTGTGTAGATCATGATTGTAGTGGCGAAGTATTGACTTCATATATGAGAAATATCGCAAGATATTTGAATTTCGAAAGTTTTATGAGCAGGTGAAACAAATTCACAAGAACATGAACCTCGAGCCGAAGACTGAAAAGACGAAAGTGGAAACATCATAGTGGAACCGCAGTCAATGCTGAGGATATGGAAGGACCACTTCTGCAGACTGTATAACGGCGACGACGAACCAAATTCCGCTGTCAGGCAGGATGATCCATTCAACATAGACGACGAAAGCCAACAATCCCGTCTTCCCAACTAAGACGAAGTAAAGATTGCCATATCTACTGAAGTCTAACAAAGCAGATGGCTTGAATGCCGAGCTCTTCAAAGCAGTTGGAGATAATTTGGTTAGGAGCATGCACAACTTATCTGTAAGATATGGTCGGAAGAAAGCATGCTCGATGAATGGAACCTCAGTATTGTTTGCCCGATTCTGAAAAAAGGAGACCCTCTAAACTGCACCAACTACAGAGACATCATTCTACTTAACATCGCTTACAAAATATTCTCTGTCGTAAGGGCCCCCGCAGACTGCAGACTTTTTATCGGCTGATAGTTTGGTCGACTTCTTAGGGCCCCCGCAGACTGCAGACTTTTTATCGGCCGATAGTTAAGTCGGGTTGGGCTGAAAGTGCGCACACCGAGCCAACTAAACAGTTTGGTTGGTGAACAGGCCGCAGACTATCCAACAGCTTTCTACAATCAACAATTGTGATTTGGACGACGCCATATTAAAAATACACGCACACGACGCCAAATCACAGAGCGAACTGAACTATCGGACGACTAAACAATCGTCATGTATGCGCAGGCGTGTATGCGCCAATACTGATTAAACAGTCGGCCGATAGTTGGCCGACAGATTAGTTTGAATGCAATCGGGTAGCCCATCAAACTTTTTTATTGGCCGATACTGAAACGCTGTAGTGTGCGCATATGCATTCCTCTCCATACTGATTAAGAAGCCGACCAAACTATCGGCCGATAAAAAGTCTGCAATCTGCGGGGGCCCTTAATCAGTATGGAGAGGAATGCATATGCGCACACTACAGCGAATCAGTATCGGCCGATAAAAAAGTTTGATGGGCTACCCAATTACATTCAAACTAATCTGTCGGCCAACTATCGGCCGACTGTTTAATCAGTATTGGCGCATACACGCCTGCGCATACATGACGATTGTTTAGTCGGCCGATAGTTCAGTTCGCTCTGTGATTTGGCGTAGTGTGCGTGTATTTTGAATATGGCGTCGCCCAAATCACAACAGTCAGTTACAAACTAGTTCGAGAATAGTCGGCCGGCTGTTGGATAGTCTGCGCCCTGTTCACCAACCAAACTGTTTAATTGGCTAAACCTAATATGTGAACGACTAAAGCCCCATCGTCAAAAACCTGATAGGTCCTTATCAGTGTTGTTTTAGACCAGGAAAGTCCACAGTCGATCAAATCTTCACATTACGGCAGATCCTGGAAAAAACCCAAGAAAATCAAATCGACACCCACAATCTTTTCATCGATTGCAAGGCCGCATATGAAAGCATCTACAGGGACGAACTGTATAATATAGAGCCATGTCTAGTTTTGGCATCCCTGCCAAACTCGTCCGTTTGTGCAGGATGACCATGGAGAATTCACGCTGCTCCATAAAGGTTGGAAACAACTTAATAGAACCTTTCGATGTCAAAAAAGGTTTTAGACAAGGTGATGCGCTGTCATGCGATTTTTTTAACATCGTAATTGAAAGAATAATGCAGAGCTCACACGTCAACACTAGAGGCACTATCTTTCAGAAGTCTGTCCAATTACTAGCATATGCTGATGACATTGACATAATCGGAAGAACTCAGCGTGATGTTAATGGGGCTTTTGGTAGTATTGAGGCAGAAGCATCAAAAATGGGTTTAACGGTTAATGAGGGCAAAACAAAAAACATGATGTCATCAAGAAAGGACCTCAAACACCGAGCGATGTCTCGGTCAAAACGTCAACATCGACAGACAAAACTTTGAGGTAATTAATTTGCAAATCCCTCTTTCGAGGGACCAAAATGTCGCTATATAAGACCCTCATCATCCCCGTCCTGCAATGACAATGACAAAAGCGGATGAAAGCACCTTGGGTCGTTTCGAGAGAAAAGTTCTTCGTGTGATATACGGTCCCGTATGCATCAAAGGAAAGTGGAGGAGAGATGGAATGACGAGCTGTACGGGCTGTACAGCGGCATAGACTTAGCCAGGGTAAAAGTCCAACGACTAAGATGGCTGGGTTACGCATGGAAACCAATGCTCCGGCCCGGAAAGCCTTCGAATCCACACCCACACGACAGCGAAATAGAAGAAGGCCGCGGATCAGGTGGCGCTCTAGTGGAAAGTGACCTCACCCAACTTGGAGTGCGAAACTGGAGACATCTAACTAGGGACCGAGATAGATGGTCTAGTTTGTTGGGTGAGGTCCTAGTTCACGCAGGACTGTAGTGCCACCTTAAGTAAGTAAGTAATAAAGCACTGCAGGAACATATAAGTTAATTTAAGGTTTCTGGATTAAAAGATCGTCATCTTTTCTTATTTCATACAAAATAAGTGTAAATCTTATCCGTTTTTTTAAAGTAACTATTATTTTTGCATGTTTGATTATTTAATTTCAAACAGCCATAAACTGAATTCGTTTTTAATGCCTCTTCAACACTACTGTCAAATTTCTACTATTTCCGGCAAAAAGGAAAGTACATTTGAAAAGTAAACAAAATTACTGCACATTTTATTAACAATTTTTGCAGCCAAAAAGATCATTAAATTTGTAAGAAACTCACTCATTAAAACACCATTCGAGAGCACATACAACTTATGCGAAGATTGCATCAAATGTCTGACAATAATAAAAACTGAAGTCATTGAAAATAATAAACTTAATTGAATGCAACTCTATAACATAAAACACACTAGACACGACAAAGCTTTTATGAAACCTAAGTATAGATATTTATGTTATGTGCCCTTAAAACTGATTGAAAACTTTTTGGATCACTTTAAAAAAAAAGTAAAAAACCCTTATATACTACTAATATCTCATAAAAAACGTAAACTTGTTAAAATAGCACAAAATTAAATAAAATAAAATTAGAATCAAATTTTCCATAGTTACTTTCCAACAAAAAACAAGTAAAAAAGTTCAAAAGCCTCATTTTCATTATTAACTTCCACTTCAAATAAAATAATTACAGCTGCCATTGACCCTGACTTTTATTGCGTGACTTACACAATGATATTAAGTATTCAGTAAATTATTTTAAAAATGCAAGATTTTTAACAAAACCAATGCAATTCAATAGTAAACGAAAGAGTTGAGGTTAAAACCCAATTTCTCCAAACAAAAGTAAATTGGAAATGTAGGTGCTTTTGATGAATGATGAGCAGTGACAAAGAAGGCTTATCTGTGACATTGACATATTATTGTTAAAATTAACAACTTTTACCAAACAAAATGGATTACCATCACGAAATCGTTAGGTATAAGTAAATTGCCTATTCATAAACACAAAAACCGAACTAGACTTAAGACTTAAATTTATTATTCATCATTATTGTGACATACTCGTATGTCTACTAACAGCTTATGATAAAATGTGAAGCAGAAAAAGTTGTAGAAGTAGCATCAACAACAACCTACATACATATAAAAACGATAATCGGGAAGCTTTGATAGGTTTTTGGGAGATATGTGTTTTAATTTGACAAGGTTAGCATTAGTTATCGTCTCATATTTTTTTTTCCATTTAAGGTAAACATGGGCAGGTGAAATGTGTACGATTAAAAGGTCAGTCATAGGCGTGTCTAGCACTTGTCGATAATTATTGCAACATCGGAAATTTTGTGTTTTTTTTTTGTCATTGATTCTCCGCTGAATGAGTAATACAAAAATAGTTAACTTTTGTTTATTTTGTTTGATATTTAAAAAAAACCAAAAGTTATGAAATTTTTGTATTTCAAGATGAGTAGTTGTAATTTTACGGTGGTAATCTCAATAAAATGTAAACATAAGTTTTAAACCAACACAAATGTGAGTAACTTAGCTTGTTGAAGTCTTGAAGTCGAGTCGTAAGGAAAATGATTGATAGATGGGGCAATATACATAATAATGCTTGTCAATGAACTCGGTTAGCATATAGCTCAGGCGCATCGACTTTATAATACCCGTAGATAGGTTTACTCTATTCGTTTGTGTATCTCACCAGGTGCAACAAATGCAGAAGTGAATGTGGCACAGAGAAGTTGCAACAATAAGCACTTATGAAGTAATGACATCGTTTTTCTTGCAATTGTTTCTGGTTTTTTTTATGCTGTCGAACATATTCCCCTCTTTTTATTCCATTTCACGTCTCATTTCCTTTTGAGGTCTTGATGCAAATGCACGTCTAAGTGACCTTGCGACGATTAATATAATGACCTATCTTTTGTATTAGATTGCGTTTGGAAGGCTATTGAGTGTAGGTCAACATAGAAACAAGTTACGTCATTTTGGAATGAAAGTATCGAAAGAGAATGTGAATTATCGGACGAAAGGGTTGTGTTAGGGGCCTTGAAGACTTAACACAAATATATTACAAGTATAAGGTTTGAATTTGAATGATTTGCTTGCTATTAGGTACTTTGACAAATAAAGAGGATTCAGTTTGATAACAGAAGAAAATATTTTTAGATCGTTTCTTGAAATTAAGGTCCAACCCCAAATAAGTCATTACATTAGCTTAGTAAGCTCTTGATTAAACACATACTTGAAGAACTAGGTCTTTAAATGCGTGAGAAATCCTGTTGAAACTTTTTTTTTTTTTATAATTAGCGAACACTAAAAGGGTTTTGTATACCTTTAATATGCCAAAGACACAGTGTGAGCATTAGGAAAAGAGGGAAGGGTTATATAGGATGTGTCGATGTACACTGATTTTGAATTCCTGAACAATGCAATGATAGGGAAAGATAGAGCGTGGCAAGGCATTCCACATTCGCGTAGTACGGCTAGAAAATGAATCTCTGTACTTCATAGTACGGCCGAAGTTGGGCTCAAGGGTAAACTGATGGGTATTCCTAGAAACGCGGGTATTACGGTTAAATTGTTTAAGGGGAGTAATACAACTGGCTATTACACTAGAGCATAGTCCGTTAAAATTTAACTAAGGGCTAATTTTATTAACTTATAAGCAATTTTCTTTCTCCTTGGAATATTTTGATTTGTATTAATTATTCGATAAATCTATTTCCAGAACCCAACCTCAACCAACAGCTTGTCAGGCTATGAAGGATAAACGATGTTGTTGGACTCGTGGCAAAGTAATTGGTGGCAGTTCTGTTCTCAATACTATGCTCTACATTCGTGGTAATCGTCGAGATTTCGATCAATGGGCATCATTTGGCAACGAAGGCTGGGGATATGAAGATATTTTGCCATACTTTAGAAAATCTCAAGACCAACGAAATCCATATTTGGCAAAAAACACACGATATCATGGAACAGGTTAGTAAAATCATATAAATACAAGAGTTTACCTTAAGCTAACAGAAATATTGTTTCTTTTCAAAAAGGTGGCCTCTGGACAGTACAGGACAGTCCGTATAATACTCCAATTGGACCAGCTTTTCTTCAGGCTGGCGAGGAGATGGGCTATGATATTGTTGATGTGAACGGAGCTCAACAAACTGGTTTTGCTTTTTATCAATTTAACATGCGACGAGGATCAAGAGCCTCTACGGCCAAGTCATTTCTTCGACCGGCAAGGTTGAGGAAGAACCTTCATGTAGCTTTGTTCTCCCATGTCACTAAGGTCCTCACCGATCCACACACAAAACGTGCCACTGGAGTACAATTCATCCGCAATGGTCAACTTCAACATGTTTATGCAACACGAGAGGTAATTCTCTCTGGTGGTGCTATTGGAACACCACACATTATGATGCTCTCTGGGCTCGGAAAAGCAGACGAACTTAGTCGAGTTGGTATTCCAGTGGTGCAACATCTGCCCGGAGTTGGTCAGAATCTTCAAGACCACATTGCTGTCGGAGGATTAGCATTTCTCATTGATCAACCAATCTCCATTGTTATGAAGAGAATGGTTAACGTAAATACAGCCCTGCGCTATGCCGTTACTGAAGACGGTCCTTTGACATCAAGTGTGGGCCTAGAAGCTGTAGCTTTTGTGAATACCAAATACGCAAACTCTTCGGACGATTGGCCGGACATAAATTTCATGATGACAAGCGCTTCTGTTATGTCCGACGGAGGCACTCAGGTGAAAACCGCTCACGGCCTCACAGACGAATTCTATGAGGAAGTCTTTGGAGAGGTCACAAATAGGGACGTCTTTGGAATATTTCCCATGCTGCTGCGGCCCAAGAGCAGGGGATACATGAAGTTAGCTTCGAAGAATCCTCTTCGATATCCACTTATCTATCACAACTACCTCACACATCCCGATGATGTGAACGTTCTTCGGGAAGGTGTCAAAACCGCCATTGCTGTGGGAGAAACACTGGCAATGAAACGCTTCGGGGCACGTTTCTGGAGCAAGAAACTGCCCAACTGCAAGCATCTACCTCATTTTACTGACGAGTACTGGAACTGTGCCATCCGTCAGTACACCATGACAATCTACCACATGTCGGGCTCGGCCAAAATGGGACTACCATCCGATCCGCTAGCAGTTGTAGACCCTGACCTGAGGGTTTATGGAGTGCCTGGCCTGCGAGTCATTGACGCTAGTATAATGCCGACCATTACGAACGGCAACATTCATGCTCCCGTTGTTATGATCGCTGAAAAAGGAGCCGACTTAATAAAGGATCTTTGGCTCCAACCGACTGTGTACGGAAGAACGAAAAGGTCAATAAATGTCGGTGGTTATGTTAATGTTACAGACGATAATATTGAGCAATTCATATTACCACCTAGAAGATTCGGGACGTAGCGAATCAAATAGAATATAATCTGAAAGGATATTTTGTGACCATTGTTATCGTTGGTATTTATGTTCATTTTTTTTTCGTTTTAAGTCAGATGATTACCTACCTACCTAATACTAAAAATGTATAGTTAAAATATAATTTGTTGTTAAAGTTTAATTATTGTGCGATATGATATTTTTTAGTAAGTAAGTAAGAATATAAGTTGTTATTAATGTGTCTGTAAGGTATTTTATTTATGAATGGGCGAATGTTCAATTTGTTTTTTAAGTTTAAGCAAATAAAGAATAAAAAAACAATAAAACAAACAAAGATCAAACTACCTACATTAATGTCTTTTTTTTTACGTCATCTATAGGTTCTATAAGTGGAACCAAAAATTTGAGTTTGGATTGACATTTATTTTATAATTTAAATAAATAAATATCATGAAATTTAAATTTAGTTGATATTATAGGTTACCAAGCTAGTTATATGTGCCAAATTTTGACCATAGTTTAGACATGGGGACATTCTTTGAAGAAAACGTACCTGAAATACAAAGAAAAAAACAATGTTATAGAAATGTAAAAGAGGTATACTTATATATATGAAAAATTTGTAATAACTCAAATTAGAGAGGGAGACATATGGTTGTTATTTTCCTTTTTTCAAAAAATGAAAAAAAACAATAAATGATATTTTGAAGAAAATTTCAAAAAACGCTTTAAATAAGCTACTTCTAAACAGTAGTAATAGTAGTTAAAATTTATCACGGCTTTTCCTTCAAAGCTTTTTTAACAAAGATAAGTATGGATCTCTGCAATTCCCCAACAATTATTTTGTTCTCAACAACTTCATTTAAGTGAAAAACGGAACCCATCTATATTTTTGAGGTGCCAATTTCAATACCCTTAAAAAAGAATATTTTCATGGTTCAACACTTTTCAAGTTCGTTTCGTTCGTTTGTTGTTCGAGGTGAGTTTTAAATTTAATTCAATTACTTTAAACAATTTTAAATCACAACGTTTAAAGGGGAAATAAGGTTGCAGTTTTACGAAGCTCGAATAAGTGCAACGAGTTTCCATATATCTGAAATACGTTTATTTTAAAAAATCACTTCATTTCTAAAAATATTCTTAATTTTGTATAGTATGCAGAGTTTTAAGACAATATTCTTTTAATGTTAAAAATAGAACATTACAACTTAAAATACAATTATCATTAATTGTGTATCAGAAATATTATAATTTAATCCAAGATTGACACAATCAATTAATTACTTTAGGTACCAAATTTTGTTAGTTCAAAATTGTTTTTAAGGTTGATATCGTTTGTAAATATTTTTGGAGTTATTTAATTGTGAACTTTAAACGTATAATTTAGAAATGTTTTTAACGATTTTCGGTAAAGGGCTTTACTTTTTCTAATCTCTGTTTTGTGTTGGAACAATAAAAATTCTATTTCTATTTTAGTCGAAATTGAAGCATAATTAGATTTCTTGATTTCAAAGTGCTAAAACAATGTTAAAAGTCTATCTCAATACTTCGGTACGAAAAGCTGACATTATCTAATATCTATTTCCTCAGTCAGAAGTAGGAGAAAGGGGTTTTTGGAACTTTACACTATTCTATATTCTTGCAAACATTTTCGAAACCAAACATTTAGCTACCTGTACTTGTAACGTTGAGCGTTGCGTTGTTCAAAACACTAATTTGTTGTTCAACGTATTTCATTTAAATTAAATAGTATAGTTTTAATCCGTGTGCTCCTAAAAATATGTAATAAGTTAGTTTTAGAAAAATATATATACACTTATTGAAGACAACAACCCAAAATAAAAAATCACCTTCACCACAAATAAATAATTTGCGTCTGTGAAGCTAGCAAAAAATAATTATTTTTAAATTTAGAACATATTGTTTAATTATAGTTTTTTGTTTGTTTGTTTGTTTATGATAACAAATTATAATTTCTGTTCCTTGGTTAAAAAATATGATAACGATTTTAAAAATAAAACCTGTCTATGTCAAATTGAAGTGATTTGCTATCCGATCATCGACATCAATTTCTGCAATAAAATGTTTGATTTAAATAATTTTTATACTTCATGTCAACTCATTTAATTATTATTGTTCTCACGTTAAACTGTCGCGTAAGTAAAATTGCAAATTAAGAGTTATCATATCTTACTAAAACTCTTAATATCTAAATGACGCAAGCCTTCCGAGAATGGTTAGCCTGAATGCCTTCTATACAGTCTTTAAAATATCATTGAAAAGCATTTTTAGATATTCAAATTAATCAGATAATAGGTGAGATCATTCAAATTTAAATCGAAATCTCGAAAACCACATACTTTTTTAGTAAAAATCTAGAAACTAATCTTTGAAATACAAAAATCTATAATTAAAGAATTCGAATGCATGTATAACCATTGCCTCAAAATTAAATAAACTTATTCTAGATGCATTCGTGCTTGCGATTATAAATCTAGTACTTTCATTATCAAAAGGTTGTAGCTAAAATGAATGTAAATTTTCAAGGCAATTATATAGATACTTTCTTTACCAAGCTAAGTAATTTCGTGACTGTTTTAATTTATTGAGCTATCACTTCTTCGAAAGTAGTCAAAAAAGTGAAAATTGGTTCGACAAAAATCAAAATTGGTTCTACACAATTCAGACCAATGATTTTTCTTTGGTTTTGGTCTTTTAAAGATTGATCAATTTAAACTTAATTTACCCAGAAAATAAAACAAGGTTGATTCGTGGCACAGGAGACGTTTTAACGTTTTAATAGTGAAGTCTTAACAAATAAATTGAAATTTTGACAAAGGAATACCTTTTTTTTTTGTGAAAACTTGAGAAGGTTGTAAAAATGTCGAAAACAATAAAATCAGAGCGGATTTTTCTAATAGAATGGTTGTTATATCAAGTGTTCGGAACAAGTAAGCAATTTAAAGAAAAAAGAATGCAATGCAAAAATAAAGTTAACTTAAGTACATATGTAGATTCAGATAAAATTAAGAAAGAGTATAGCGTTGATTACACTAGTTGACAAGATTTTATTCTTGGCAATCAAATTGCACTTTTCCAATGGGTT
Organism: Eupeodes luniger; assembly: GCA_951509635.1. Lineage (NCBI taxonomy): Eukaryota > Metazoa > Arthropoda > Insecta > Diptera > Syrphidae > Eupeodes > Eupeodes luniger. Next base: position 89,668,978 of record OX608074.1, read on the forward strand.
TTGGTGGGCTTGATACAAATCCCACCTTAAAATTATCCCATCACGTAAGGTTTTTGAGATATTACTTTTTGAAATTTAAAAAAAAAACATAAAGTAGCTTTTTTTCGATAAATTTCGTGATGTTTTTCGAAATAAAAAATCTCTTTCTTCGATATTCAGAGTTAAAATATTTTAAGTATTGCACAATATTTTTGAAAAAATCTTAATAAGTTATTAGAATTCAGCTGTCTTACAAAAATCTGAAAGAATCGATGAACCTGTTGTGCTTAAACTGTTTTCAATAGAAAAAGGCAAAACGGTTTTAAAGTAAGTTTTGTTCTGGTAACGAATCCGTCGTCCAAACAAATATATCTTCTTTTTTTCTTTTTTTCTTTTATTCCATATATAATATTATTTAACAGAATAAGTTTAAAAGATTTACATGCTTGGCTTATAAGCCGTCTGCCAAACAAATATATATCAAGTTTTTTGAAATACATACAAAAATAATGTTTAAAACCAGTATTTTCAAAATTTTAATAGAGTTTAAAATCGAAGTTCGAATTCGAAATCACCACTTAAAATTAACTCTTGAACGTTTTACAAAACTATGAAAGTATTAAGTTCAAGGTCTGCTCAAAACTTTTTATAGAGTCAAATAAAGACTCATAGTCATAATTATTGAAAATTTCCAAAAACTAAGTAAGATACTAAAATGATTCAAACTGTATTCAGAAGACAAAGATTCGAACTTTGCAAAATCATTATACAATTTATTGTTAAGGGACATGTTGTGCTTAATTAACTTAACTTTCAAAACCTCGTTTTTAGTAGTCTTTAAAGCATTTTTAAAGTTACATATTTTAAAAACCTAATGTGACAGTAAAATTTTAAAGCGAGATTTCAATTCAGGAGAGCGGATTTTTTCTTTATGTACGCATCTAAATATTTTCTTATGTTTCTGAAGTTTTATTTATTGAAAATTGAATATAAAATGCTATGTTTTGCTTAAGTTATACCCTTTAAAAAGGTTAAAACTAGATTTCGTTATTCTAAATTTTATATTTTTTCGAATTTTGTTATTAACAAAAGAAGCTTAACTGCAACATGACAACAGTTTCAATGGCTTGAAATTGTACATGGTAAAAAATAAATATTTCATTTATTTTCAATATATTAAAATTATTAAGAATTTTGAATTACTCGTACTTAGGTATATTGAGGTGTTCAACTAATTAATAAATATGAAAGTTTATCATTTAACTTGCAAATTGATAATGCATTCAAGACATTTCGAGCCCTTAACGCCAATTTATCGTAAGTGCCAAAATAAATTGTATCGTAAACGACAAATCAAAAGCTAACTGTTACTGCTGTTCCTTAAAACAACTTTTACCCATAGTCAGTATTGGAAATTATTAATTATGATTTAGTTAAGACATGACAATAGCCTTCAAGACTCTATGTGTTACTAGCAAAATTTTAATAATTATGTTGTCTTTTTTATTGAAAATACTGCTTACGATAAAATGGAGGAAAGGGCTCGATATAATTACATACTCAGTTTTTTATTTTGAGTTCATTTTGACCAATTTTAAGGGTGATATTTACTTGACTGTCAATTAAGCGTTACCAGGGATTAATCTTAAAAACAAAAGCAAGCGCCACGGCAATTGTGCTTGGGTTATATCTTATATGTGTTTTTAATTTTGTGAAGATTTGAATTATGAACAAGTTTTAAATTCAATTTCTATTTTAAATCAATAGTTCTTAGTCTTGAGTGAATGGCATGGTCTGTTCCGATAGTTCTGTTTGATGCACTCAATTATTTAATAAAAAAAAGTCCATTAGACAATCCCTATACTTAAAATTTGTTGTTGCTATTTTGATATTTATATCGCCTGTTATTGTGCTTTTGAAATTTTGTTTCAATCGTTTATGAAACGTGTCGACAATTGCTTACAGAGCTAAGTTAGTAAATTAATTAAATCACTAATAAATGAATTATTTATGACCCTATTGTTGCCGAATGCATCGAACGGAGTAGTGTTTTTAAGCCACCTACACCACAGTTGAAAAAAAAAACAAAATAAATTAAATTCACATATTTTGTAACTTTTTTTTACTATAGGCTAAGTATTGGTTCATAAAAAAATTAGCAAACATTTTCAAAAAAAATAAGAAACTCTAAAATTCACTATGTGCAATATGTGAGTTTATAAATTCATTCCAAAAACTAAAAACTCAATGCTTTTGATTGTCCAAAATTTAAAATAGACTCAAAGTTGCAAATAGCAACCTTCTACGAAACTTCGATTAGAACTCCCACAGCAACTACATGCGACACATATTTGTGGACTTCTTCCAAGTAATTGTGTATGCCATATTGCATTCAGCGGAAATGCAGCCCGTACTTAATATCAGATAAAATTTTATATCTACATACACGGTCGCACATCTGGTCACTCGCCAACACTCGCCAACCCTTTCTTCTTTTTCCGGTTTAATAAAGTTCATTGATTTTTTTTTTTCTCTTCCTTTCGTGCTACGGTTGCGGTCGGTAGGTAAGGTAAAATATAGATAGTTGGGTGTACTGGGTGGTAATTTAACGACCGATTGCTGGGAAATTTTAAGGCAATTAGAAGAGAAAGTTTTTGTTTTTTTTTTCTAGTGGACGTCCAACTAAGCATTTGCTTGCACTCAACAGGATTATAATAATTAGCAGACCTTGCTCCTTCTATGTGGTGTATCCCTATATTTGGAACTTATTCATGGTAAACGATAAAACGTGTACTTTTTTTTAGAAGGATAAGTATTTATATATTCTGGTCACGAAAGGCATAGTCCGGGAAGTAAGGAGATCTCTTTTTATAAAGCAAAAGCCTTATGTTGTGAGTAAGTAAATACTTAGTTTATAACTTTTTTTGTATTATTTTATTGTAATTTTCTTATCCTGGTCTTTTTTGTTTTTAGATTAGTTTCAAAAGAAAAAAACAAAACTGCCAACAAGCTAAACATGTGTCAAATATGCGGAAAACTGGGAAACATCTATAAAATAAATCCTAGAGTTTATTTTTAAAAGGATTGACAAACAAAAAACAGCTAAGCGAAGAAGTCGCTCTTAAAAAACAATGATGGACAGTACCTATACACTTAAATAGGAACATAGAATAAAAACGGTCTTTTACAACATGTATCAGAATTAAAAATCGTTTTAGACATACATAGAGCATATCGAGCTCTTTCCGCCATAAAATAATTTTTTTAAATACACTACTCAAAACAAAATAGGGCCCACACAAGATTTATTTTGTATTTTGCCTAAATACTTAACTGGTGAACATTATCCAAGCCCTGAATTTTATTGGATGATTCCATATGTTTATGATTCTATATCAATGCTTTGAACAACAATTTTACCGTTACCTCCAAGTGAATAGGCAAAAAAGCCTATCGCTCGAAAAACAATGAATGCAAAAATTATTCCAGTTGTTTTCTCAGTCGTCCGATTCTAGCCTTGTTGCTACTTGTTTCTTTATTTAAATGTTGTTCTTTATTTCTTCGTGATTAAACGTGATTACAATGCCCGGATCTAGACACTATTTTGATACAGAAAACGCAAATATGCTGGAGCAAGGAGTGTGTCAAAGGGATGTTGCAAATCAAATTGGTGTGTCGAGGTTAGCTATTCGAGAAGTGTGGGAACGCTTCCAGGAAACTGGGAGTGTAGCAAGGAGTTTAGGATCAGGAAGAATTCGAGCCACAACTCAGCAAGAAGACCGGTACATTTGAATACCTAACTGCACATCGGGAGCGTGCTGTAACCGCCCGGACTTTACAAACTCAACTGCGGCGGTCAACCTGCACTCAAGTCAGTGATCAAACCATTCGCAATCGACTCCATAAAGATGGTCAACTTTCCAGAGTGCGTGCTATTCGGCCGAAACTTACACCGGCCCATCGGGCAGGGCGATTAAGGTACGCTTGTGAGCATTCAAATTGGATTATGGACAACTGGAAGTCTGTACTCTTTACAGACGAATGCAAAATCAAATTTGTTAGTGATGATAAACGAGTGCGAGTTTGGGTAAGGGCAGGTGAACGTTTTAGCGACCCTAGCATTTACGGAAGTTACCGATTTGTGGGCCCCAGTGTTATGGTATGGGCTGGCATAAATTTTCTATGCAGAACAGAACTGATTATCCTGGATGAGGCACCGTTGCAGCCGCAAAATAAATTGAAATGGTTATACGACCTGTTGATGAATCTATTTTCACAAAGAGTTGGCGATGGGTTTGTTCTTATGCAAGACAATGCCCGACCACATACGGCCCGTAGCAAGCAAGCAGCTCTTTTTGATGCCACCTTTGCCATGGCCACCAAAGAGCCCAGACCTCAATCCGATCGAGCATATTAAAAAGAAACCTCAAAGAAAACCACAACAGGCATCTGATCGAAAGCGTAACAAATAGGCTTATACACTATATCTACAGTGCATACGGAGTAGAGAAGGCCCTACTCGCTGCTAAGCTAAAGAAATCAACAGGAAACATTATTGCTCCCCTTTATCCATTCTGGTAATATTGATTCATAGCCAACTACTATTCTAAGAGCTTCTATTGGTGTTGTTCTAAGCGCTCCTCTAGATGTTCTGTAGTAATCATTTATGGCTATATCAATGCTCTCTAAGTTTTTCTTTGTAGTTCACATAAAGTGAGTGAGTTCATGCTGAAAGGTTCCCTCGACTATAGAGCTTTGGTTATTTAAAGAGCAGTTTCAAAATGGGGTCCTTTTTGCCGAGAGCATATCATTTTCAGAGCGTTGTTTCGATTCTTCAGTTGGTTGATGATATTTTTGACGTGAAGTTCTTCTTTCAGATTGCCACTCAAGGTTACTCCAAGTTCTTTTTTGAGACTGATTGTTGAGTTGCGAATTGTAAGTGGAGTCGGCGAGCATTTATTTTTTTCGGCAAATGTAAAGAGCCACAATTTTTGAGGTTGGAACTATCGCTCCTGTTTTTTGGGTCTAATTATAGATTTCAGAGCCAACTGATTTTGAAATTGTTTTAACATTTAATGGTCTATATCCGGGTTTCCCAAAGTGTGCTCCGCGGAGCACTTGGTGCTCCGCGAAGAATATCCAAGTGCTCCGCGGAAATATTTGAAAGAATATAAAAATTCCAAGACGGACTAGTAATTATTTAATTTTGATCTTGTAATTTTTATCGCAGCAGCAGATTTTGAAATTCATATTTAAACAAAAATCAGCATAGGTAACTACAAACAAATTTCCCTGCTGGTAAAAACACATTCATGGACAAATTCTATTTTTTATTCTATCTTACTCGTATAAATTTACATACAATACCACGAAGACTAATGGGAGTGACGATTAAAATAGAAACAGTTTTTGTTCAATTCATGCAAACTTTTAAACGTAGTACGGTGAAGTTAATTTCCAGTTGCTTTTAACGCTTGAGTTTTATTTTATTTTGTTTTTATACATACAATTTTCGAATGGATCGCTGGCTTAAGTCCGGATCTTTGAAAAAAGCAAGTGAATGCTCCGCAAAAGCACCCAAAGCTGCCGAAGAGTCACCAACTGATGGGTATGTCCAAAAAAAATCATAATTTACGTAAAATAGTAATCCCCGGTTAATAACTTCTGCTTTTTGAGCATTTAACCACACAAAATGATTTCAATGATTTTATTTTGTTTGTTCAATTTCGGTTTTCCATATACTTATTTTAGTGCCAAGGAAAATGACGCAATAGAGACAGCGGCGTTAGAGATTTCTGAAGGTTTTGAGTTTGATAGTTTGCCTAGTACTGGTTCCACGGTGATCAATGCTACAGAAAAAAATCAGTTCTTAAAAAGAAGTACCACAAATCATATTTGAATTTTGGATTTGCTGAGACAAGTGACAAAAAACCTCAATGCGTAATTTAAGGCAAAGTGTCGCCGAACAGTGCAATGTTTCCAGTAAAAATGAAACGTCACTTTGCAGGGATTCATCCAGATTGAAAAATCTAATCGACTGATTTCTTCAAAAGAAAGTATGCTGAACTTACTAAATCTCAAACCATTATTACTTATCACTCAAAGACAGAGAACGAAAATGCGTTGATGGCGTCTACTTGGTAAGTTTCCTAATAGCGCAAACTGGTGAAGTCCATACAATTGCTGAAAACTTAATAAAGCCATGTGTTAAAGACATTGTTGAATGTTTGTTGGGTGAAAAGGCCACAAAATTAGTTGACACCGTTCCTTTGTCAAATAACACAATATCAAGACGAATCGGAGATTAAGCGGAGAATGTGAAAGCTACTTTACTTTTACGAATAAAAGTCACAAAATTTGCGCTGCAAATGGATGAATCAACGGATGTTGCAGGGTTGGCTATTTTAGTAGTATTTGTGCGCTATCAATATCTACAGTTCTTTCAAGAAGATCTGCACTTCTGCAAGCCGTTGCCAACTTCTACAAGGTGGTGCAGAAATTTTTAATTTGATTGACGATTTTTTATTGTAAATGACATACCAGCGGTTAACTGCGTGGATGTATACACCGACGGTTCCAAGGTCAAATTGTTAAAAGATGCACCAGTAGCCATTGCGTTCTACACCGCCATGCCCTCGCAATGAAAAAAATTCCGGTCTCCCTTAAAGAGGTGTTGGACGAAAGCGGGAAAATAATTAACTTTAATAAATCACCGCCAAAGAATACAAGGCTTTTTAAAGTATTGTGTGATGACATGGGTAGTCTACATATGTACGTCTTTACTTCTTCACGCAGAAGTAAGGTGGTTTTCTCGCGGAAAACCCACCTTCCCTGACATCTCTGCAGTTCGAGTGCTTGATTGTCCTGACATCAGTTTTTTCGATAAAACAACTTTTTGCAACAAAGAAGTCTTTATCAGAATTCTGGTGTATGTTGAAAGACGAGTTCCGTTTACTGTCAGCTAAAATAATTCTTCTGCCGTTTGCAACAACATACATGTGCGAATCAGGGTTCTCTGCATATGTTGGAACCAAAACAAAATATTGATCCCGTCTCGATGCAGAGCCTGATATACGGTTGCAGTTGTTCAACCAGATATTTCAATTTTATGCAAAACTAAGCTGGCACATTATTCCATATAATTATAATGCATATAATTTAATTATGAAATTTCTTATTAAGTTAAGTTAACACTGTTTTTGAGTTTTTCGTTGTAGAAACTGTTTCCTGAATTCAATAAAATAAACGAAATTTGAAAAAAAGCTGGTCCGCTGGTCTATATAAACGTCAACAAAAAAATACTAGCCTGAATTTAAGTTGTGCGAGCTCTTCTATCAGTGCATCTATGTATGCAATATAAAGGTGTACAGATAAGGAAGAACCTTGTGGTGTCCTATTTTCGAGTTTTAATTTATTTGAGGTAAAGCTGTTTAAATAAATCCAACAAGTTCTTCCAGTTAAAAACAATATTAAAACTTATAAAAGGAACTCCCTATTTATGTAATTTTTTTATTACAGGAAAAGTTGTGCAACGATTATAAGCCTTTTCAAGGTCAGATGACATCACTACGCTGTGTCTACAAGATGTTATGTACGTTCCATTAACTGAATTTGAGAGTGAACTCCTCTGTTTGGTCTAAAGGTATGTTGTTCATTACTTACTGTATTTTCCATCAACCATCCTATTCTTCTCAAAATAATTGTTTTCAATTTTTTTTTAGAGAATAGGGTTTCTACCTATTCTATCGGACGATATCCATCTATTTAGTTACGAGAATTCTTAGGGAATCGGTTTGAGTATAGCTTTCTTCTAATCATGAGGAAAGATACCCCTCTGAAGGATGTTGTTGTACAGCAGGCAAACAAATTATCTGTCCATCTTCATAGATTGGTCCTGATTAACCGATAGTTTCAGTGTGGTAAGAGTCCCATACTACTCGGTACCAATTCTTACCGAGTGTCTTTTAAATGTTACCATCAGATAGAAAAAAGATTCATTTGACACTGAAATATTTTAGTTTTGCTAAATAAAATAGAGATTCTATGTTGAAAAAAGTCAAAAGAAAGTTAAAGGTGATGATAATAAGTATTTTATCTTAACCTAACCGTCGAATAAAATATAAAGTCAGTCAAGACTCATTAATTGAACAATCCATAAATATAAATAAATAAATACGACAATCAATTAAGAAAATTTACTTTATTTTCATTTTATAGTTCAAAACAGTGTTTCGTGTTGGAGGTTTAAATTGATGGCTGCATAAATTAAAAAAGATAAAAAACATCACACATCAAGAGGAAATCAAATAGATAATCTATGACAATAACTTATGTTTTGTGAATTGAAAATTTCTTTTTATCAATATTACTTAAACATACGTTTAAAGATAATAAAACAAATCATTAGCGCTTTTTGTGGATGTAAGACTCACCATCATTAACCATCATGCCGCCGCCATTATGTTTATCGTATCTACATATTTTTGAAGCTATTTCAATGTCACGTTTTCTGCAAAACGCCTGGTTTTTTGTTTGTTTATTTTTCTTACAAATCTTGCGAATCTTGCAAATCAGCATTGAATAAAATAAAAAAGGATTGTGAGATAATCTACAGGGACGGATCTATTAAACGAGAGTTACTAGGTTTTCAGTGATGAAGAAGAATGCTGTGCTCAGTATTAGTAGATTGGATTTTTGAAGAAGAAGAAAAAAGCTAAAACTACAATTTATCGGAAAGTGTCGAAGAAAATCTCATATCTTAATTTAAAGTTGAGAAAACAAGGCAACCATTATGCACTTAAGTGAAGTAAACTATTGCCCAACTTTTAAAGATTATAAAAACTGTTATCGAGAATCTGGTTCAGTTTTTAGTAAGTAAAGTGTCATGAGGTCGTCTATCATGACATATGGCTACTTCCGCAAATGTAATGTCCTTCTTCCAAAAAAATGAACAAAATTTGGACAAAAGCAGAAATCCACAAATGACCATTGTGTTAAATTTTTCTTGTACACCAACAATTACTGGAAAAGTAACCAAATGCATCTAATTACCACTTTTGCGCCCTCGACAATTTCTTGCCTTACAGATAAAACATTTTAAATATCAAATCCATAACAACAAAAACTGAGATTGACAATAACAAAACCAGTACCTCAAGTTCAATAAAATTAAATTAAGAGTCTGCATCAAATATAATGAAATCGAAAGTAACCATTCCGGTTGTTTGGTCAGGCTGTTTGTACTTCTTTTTAACATACTTGAGCTCTGATGCGTGATATGTCCGTGGCGGCAGCAGCAGTCAGCTGCATTGATTTTTGTTTCTTTAATTTTTTGTTTTCTGTACATTGGGAACACTTTATCAGGTTCATGAAAAATCAATGGTATTTGTGTTAGAGCCATGTTAGTAGGAAGCAGTGTGGGGCTACCTTTTTTTTTTTATATTTGTGAGTATGAACGCAACAACCAACCAAAGGCTTATAGACTATAAATAAATTTTTAAGTTCAATTTTATTTATCAATAAAACTGAAAAAAAAGGAGAAACTGACGAAGAAATTTATGAAATTTTCGGAAGAAATATTATTTTATGTATTTTTTATTATTTTGTTTTTTCTTTAAACTCTAAATAATAAATGTCTGTGGGTAAAACCCATGTAATAAAACTCTGTATTAATACATACTTCAAGTTGAAAATCACATAAATGAACAACAGTTTTTATAGAATTAAAAATTTTGTCAAATTCAATGAAGATGATTGCAATAAATTAGAGGTTTTGTAAATAGAAAAATTTAAGTTTTTTTTTTTTTGAATTTACGTACAAGAGAAAAGGCATGAAAAGCCAGTAGTTAAGGAAACCAGATATTATAAAATGAATAAGGGTAATAAAAGACAAAGAACTAATCAGTCAGGGTTTTAAACATTTTTGTTTGTTTTAGGATTTATTGTATTGAGGCTTAAGGATGTCATTTATTTATTTATTACAATTTGGTTAATGTTAACGTGAACAATGCTTATGAATAAATGCTCAGAAACTTATTTAATCTAAATTGTTATAAAAGATTATTTTGAATTTAAAATTCTTAAAATTGTCATTTGATGAACTTACAACAAAATAAAATGTATTGAACGTTTTAATTAGTTGATAAAAAGGGCTATGAGCACCACAGTTCGATCTGCCGAAAATTGTATTTAGTGGTCTTTGGAGTCGTATTCTCGATCGACTTAAACTAAAGTTGAAACAAATAAGAGTCGGTGGTGATGATATTGTTCCATTTATTATTGCTGCAGTGAAAACAAAATTGTAAAATCATGGAAACATGGTTCGTCAACGAACGAAGATTGATAAGAGTGAGCCTTTGTGATAAAGGGGCTGAGTATTTCCACTAAACCAAGGAAGTGAACGGAGACAAAAACGCAAAAACCTTATCTGAATCGCTTCAATTCTCATGTCGTGTATAGAATAATAAGGTGCCCACACTATATAATATGCATATTCCAGAATTGGCTTCACAAAGGAAACAAAAAGTAGCTTGAGAACATATCGATCACAGAAATCACGACCAAATCTTTTTATAAAGCTAAGGACTCTGTTTGCTTTTTTAACAACAAAGCTAATATGTTCATTAAATATAAGTTTCGAGAGTCTAAAACAACAACCAAGTCAGTAATAACTGATACTCTACTTAAGGAACAAGAATCAAACATGAAAACAAAAACAGTTGGAACTTTCTCACGTGTAAAACTCATGGTTTTACATTTGTCAACTTTTAAAATGAGACTATTTTTATTGCAACATTCCCTAAATAATATTAAGTCTTCCTGTAAAATTTGGCTGCAGTGTTAATTCTTTTGAAAAGTTTAATGTCACCAGGATATGACAGACGATTTTTTTATGATCGAAACTAAGTCATTTATAAATAAAAATAAATAAGATTGGCCCTAGATGGCTGCCCTGGGGAACACCAAAGTTCACAATAAACAAACTTGAGCATTCATTACAAAATATTACACTATATTGTAAATATAATTTAAGAAATTGTTGTTAAAACCTCGACGAAACAGTTTAAAAACTATGACAATTTGTCAAACGCTTTACTAAAATTAGCAAATACACAATTTACTTACTAAATAAATTAGTAACAATAGAACGTTTTTTAACAAAACTATGCTGGTTATCACAAATAAATTAACTTCAATGAAAGGAAATGGCACTACATACGATTGACTCAAACAGTTTTGCTATCACACCATTTTACAGATAATTGAAAAACGCGAACTTTTTAAAGAAATGTTAAAAAGAACACATAAAGGATACAACACATAAGAAGTTATTTTTTTCCAAATTTAAGAATGGCACTAAAACACTCATCTAATTTTAATATGTTTTGTGCTCAAGAGCATGTTCACTTATTTCAAAATTAATATTATTAAGACGTTGAAAGTTTAAAACTACAGAAGAAGAGTTCCTAAGATTTTATAGCATTTTAAAGGATAATGATGTTGAGTCTAAATTTTCTACTCGTAAGTTAAGCTTTTGAAGTAAGCATTTTAGAAATTTGGCAAATGTTTTTTTTATATTTTGTTATTTGTTTGGATTTTGGCTTCTGCAATTGTTTAAAGTAAGAACTTGGAAAATGCTTCTTTGAGAAGCTAAAATGTACCCGATAACCGGGAAACCGTAACAGTTCTGAAAGACATTCTTTTCGGTAAATTATGTACATCTAAAACGACAATATTTTCCCATTGTCGTTGAAATCATTTCGTGGGATAAAGGCGTACAAAGGTACTGAATTTTCTGTTGACATCACAATAATAATTACAGAATTTCGACCCAGCCTATCACAAATTATCTTCCGATTGCTTTATTTCCTCAACCAAGCCTCCAAACAAGATGCGGGTTTCACTTTAATACAGAGCATCGAACCACCTTTCAATGGATGCATAAATCAAAAACATGACTTTTTTCAGTTTTTTGAGAAAATCGTGGGCTAACCCCTTGCCGAAAAAAAGTGGTATTTTCAAAACTATTTCCCACCCAATCAAAATACACATCAGAAGAAAGGTATTTTAATGCTCTACCCCCAACTGCAAACCAAAAGGTTCTGCGAGCTCTCGTTTTGGAAAATTTCGTCAAAAAGTAAAATAATTGTAGATTCTAGAAAAGGTTTCAGATTTTGCTTTAGTTTGTATGATTCTTAAAAAATTGGAACTTACATGTTTATAAGCCATGATGAGGCTTTTTAATTTCTTAAATTTCTTGATGCACTGCGTATTTAAATATGCCTAATATTACCTTTTAGTCCAGTCAAATTAGACTTTCAGCTCGGAAAAATTCCCACCTAGCTGAATTTTGGTACACATCTTTTTTATATCGTTGTTAACAATGTGTAAAAAGTCGACCTCGATATCATGTACGCGTCAAAGGTTATTCGAGGTCAAAGGTCACGGAATAAGCCTTTTTTTAATATCTCGATTTTTATTGGTCGTACAAAAAAAAGTTTAAGACACAAATTGTAGAGGAGGTAATTATCTACAAAAATGGTCTTACAACATTTTCACGTCAAGTTGATAGTTTTTCCGTTATAAGGCCAACAAAGTGTACACTTTTAATGAAATATGATTTTTTCGCTAAAAACAAGTAGCCTTTGCATTAATATCTCGCTTCATACTGTTTGTACAACAAAAAGTCTCGAACAAAAATTGAAGAGGACAAAATTATCTACAAAATGGTTATATACATATATACATATATCCAATCGCACTTGCGCTATACAAATTTTAATGTTTACCATACAAAATTACAATAATATAATATAATATTATATCATATTATAATAACGATAATAAGAATGCATTCGTTTTCACACCACCATTGAGTTAGAAGCATGGTGCGTTTTTTCCATGGTTTTCCCGGTAGGCCTAGTCCATGTAGTCAACAATAATTGTTGAATAGCTATTATAGGTATCATAGTTATCATCAAAACAAAGTAATAAATATTACATTTAAATTATTATTAATCATCAACATCGCTCTCGTCTTCATGCATTTCTTCTTCGTCATTTTGATCTTCTTCATTTTTTTTTTCAAATTTATAATATGTATTGTCTTCTTCCGTTAAATCCGCTGACAAAACGTCAAGTGTGTCTATATTGTTATATAAAGCATTATCGGAACTTGAATTGAAACATGATTGCCCACGACAATGTCCACAAATAATCGAACATTTGATACCAATTTTTTTGCAACTGCAGTTAGTACCACATCCTTTTTTACAGTTACAAAAAATTATATTCACCAATTCATCAGGTGCGGGTGGTAACAATGTCGTTATAGGCTCCAAAACATTGTTATTCATTATCCACCCCCAGTTTTCTGGGTTTAATTTGTTACCCAACCAAGTTTGTACCTGGTAATAAACTCGAAGCAGATGCTGTTGGGTGGCGCTATTTGTTGGTGGTAGAGAATAAACAGGTTTATTATTTCTAGTTAGTTTAGCAAATGTTATTTATCTGTAATTATCAATGGAGACCACTTGTTTTTGGGCACCATACATTGCTAAAATAAATTTAATTCCATGTTTGAAAATGTCTTGAACGGAGCAATTTTGTTTTTTGAACACTGCTGCTGCACTTTGAAGGTCTGGACGATTTTCTAATAGTTTTAAAAATTTTACCTTTCCTTTATTAAAAAATGTAGATGTCGTATCACATCCTGTGACAGCGTGCAAAAATAAAATATGTTCTCTACCAAAATTGTAGTGATCCATGCTATTAGTAGATGAGTATATTTTTGTGTCAACTTTTCCTTTACCGGGTTTTAAAAAAAATTTGTTTTTGCGACTGAGTGCGTGCTATTAGTATAACTAAGAAATCTACGTCCTCTCCAACAATAATAGTTTTCCGAGTGTATGCTTCTTCAATTGCTGTTTCTATAATAAGTACGTCAGCATTGTCTTGAGCTACTAAAAAAGGTCGACCTAGTCCTTATAAATACTATATATGTATATGTACAACCTGTTACCCCCCAACCATCCAGTTCGCCGTCTGGCATCCAGACGACAATAAAATGTACGATGTGCCTACATATATACATCTTGCATAAAACGAATGCATTCTTATTATCGTTATTATAATATGATATAATATTATATATTATTGTAATTTTGTATGGTAAACATTAAAATTTGTATAGCGCAAGTGCGATTGGATATATGTATATATGTATATAACCATTTTGTAGATAATTTTGTCCTCTTCAATTTTTGTTCGAGACTTTTTGTTGTACAAACAGTATGAAGCGAGATATTAATGCAAAGGCTACTTGTTTTTAGCGAAAAAATCATATTTCATTAAAAGTGTACACTTTGTTGGCCTTATAACGGAAAAACTATCAACTTGACGTGAAAATGTTGTAAGACCATTTTTGTAGATAATTACCTCCTCTACAATTTGTGTCTTTAACTTTTTTTTGTACGACCAATAAAAAACGAGATATTAAAAAAAAGGCTTATTCCGTGACCTTTGACCTCGAATAACCTTTGACGCGTACATGATATCGAGGTCGACTTTTTACACATTGTTAACAACAATATAAAAAAAATGTGTACCAAAATTCAGCTAGGTGGGAATTTTTCCGAGCTGAACCCTTTTTTTCGTCTAATTTGCCTGGACTACTTTAAGCTCGTACACAATTTCTTATTGATAAAACTAAAAAAAAAAAAAAAAGAAAGTGAGTAAATGTATATTTTTGAACAGTAAATGATGTTGGTACCTTAAACTTTCTTAACTTTTGCTGGGGTAAAACTATTTTTACCATGTTCCTCAAATGTTCTTAAAAACGACTCCTACAATTTTAAACAAACTTCGTTCGTATATTGTCTTACATCTTAATAAATCAAATTAAATAAAACAACTATTTTTGCAAAATATTTTAAATAAATTTACTTAATTTTTAGTTTACTGAACTTTTCTGAAGGATAAGTGCTATTTTATAGCACAATATCGATGGCTCCGAAAATATTGGTAGACAAAATTACGCTGGAAAATACTCAAGTTTTCTAGCAAACTTTCTTACTTTTTGGTGTTTTTTTTTTTTTTTTTTTTTTTTTTTTGAAAAAAGTCGGAAAACTGTACTTGCTGCCCCTGCAACCTATCGTGGGCCCACTATATAATTTGGAATAAGTTACAAAGTAAGGTGTTTACATAGTTTTTTCTATATTTTTATTCTAAATTGCAATTCATAACACTGGTTGACAAAATTACGTTTTTTTCCTGTTGCACAAACAAAGGAATACTGTTTAAAAGGATTAAGATGTCCCAAAAATTTTGGGCGATTTGACATTATGTTGAATCGCCCAAAAAAACAAAAATGTCAAATCGCCCAAAAAGAGTGGGCGTTTTGTCATAATGCAAAAATAGCCATGTGTCAGATCGCCCAAAACTAAAGCTCCCAAATTGCAAAAATGAAGAAAAATGCCAAATCGCCCAAAAATAATTTTTGGGCGATTTAACATTTTTCATTTTTGGGCGATTTAGCATAATGTCAAATCGCCCAAAAAATATAAATAATTTTGGACGATTTAGCATTATTTTTGGGCGATTTGACACTTTTGTTAAATTGGGATAAAAATTATGTTCAAAAAGAATTGTAACAGTTACATTAACGGGCACATCGGAATGTTGGTTCTTCTCCACATGAATGAGTTATGATTAGAGAAATATTTGCCATTACCTGATAAGACAGTGTAAAAACACTACTCGAAGTGGTAACAAGTTGGTGAATTATCCTCATAAAATAATGTTTTTTTTTTTTTTATTTCCTCGAAGTGGAAGAATTTTCCAATAATTTTGACAGCTTTTTGGCTTATTATGAGAAGTTTTGGATACGAAAGGTATGTAAATGAATATAAATTTACTTAAATAATTATGTTTGTGAAAGGTAATACTATGAAACCACCGGGGGGAGGGGGGCGGCGCAACGCGCTTTGCGGTCGGGTGGCGGCGCCTCGCCCATCTGCGTCGTCGCCCGTCCGCGTCATCCGTCCGCGACGCCCGTCCGCGACGCCCGTCCGCGACGCCCGTCCGCGACGCCCCTCCGCGACGCGCGCCTCGCACGCGCCCCGTTTAGCCCTCGCGCATAAGCATACAACAAAAACTAAATCCAAACGATAACAAAACACATTTAATTACTTCATTTCCGTTCAAAGTGTTTTTTTCCCATTACTTACTTTTAGATCGGGCCACTACAGTTATCAGTTTTTAAAAAGCTAACAAGGACAACATCCGATATTGAAGGCTACAATAGTATACTTGAACGAATGTTGACCAAAAAGGGCAATTTCTTTAAATTTGTTAAAGTCCTTCAAGAAGAGGAATTTATGAGAAGCCGTAATTTCTCTATGCTTATAGAAAGTAGTGGCACTACTGGTACCAAATCAAGGAAAAAAATCGATATAGAGAGAAACAAAAATATAATGGAGGCTTCTGCGCTTCTTGAAAACGGTGCCATTAATATAATGAGATTTTTAGATCGAATGGTTTATGTTAAAAATAACATTTGTACTGGTATGGAACTGACACAAATACTGAAAAAAATTGTTTTTTTTTTATATTTTGGTCTAATTGCAATAAATATTTTGGGCGATTTGTTAAAAGAACCCTAAATGTTAGTATTTTTGGATTGCGACAAAACGCCCATTTCTACTTTGGACGATTTGACATTTTTCTTTTTTGGGCGTTTTGTCACAGCGTCAAATTGCCAAAAAATTTTGGGCGATGCGACATTTTTCAGATTTGGGCGATTTGGTTTTGGGCGATTTGACACAGGGCCAACTAAAATTGCCGAAACACCAAATCGCCCAAAATTATTTTTTTTGGGCATTTTGACATTATGTCAAATCGCCCAATAAATTGAAATGTCAAATCGCCCAAAAAAGTTTTTGGGTGATTTGACATTTTTTCGCTTTTTTGCATTTTGGGCGATTCGGTTTTGGGCGATTTGACACCCAACCGGAAATTCGCATTAGTTATGAATGAGTCTTTATTTGAATCTATATGAAGTCTCGAAAAAAACTTGAATTTGATACTTTAATAGTTTTGTAAATTACGTTTTGGACTACATTTTTAGTGCTGATTTCGAATCCAAACTCATATTTTAACTATTTGCTCAAGTTTTAAAAATACCCGTTTTCAACATAATTTTTACATTTTTTAATATATTTCAAAAACTTGCTATAATAGAATTATTTAGACAACAGATTCGTTACAAGAACCAAACTTACTTTCAAAACGTTTTGCCTTTTTCTGTTGAAAACTATTTTAGCAAAAGTGGTTAAGCGTTTCTTTTAGTTTTTTGTTAGACATGTGATATCTAACAAATTTTTAAGTTTTTTTTTCGAATATTATATGAAATAATATAAATATTTCAATTTAATATTGAATAAAGGGATTTTATATTTGGAAAACATTCACGGATTTGATTGAAAAAAAGCTACTTAATAAATTTGGACAGCCTCAAAAAGCCGAATATACGTGTTTTTTCGCATTTTAAAAAGTAATATCTGAAAAACCTGATGCGATACATTAATTTTAAAGTCGGATTTAAATTAAGGCCTCCAAAACCCTTTGGAAAAGTACAATTTCAATGCCAGTAGAAAAACCTTGTCGACCAGTGTAATTATTGATTTACACTCATATTCCTACTTACGCCCATATTATTGAATTTCTTCAAGACTTGTCTTACTCTTAGCTTGATTTAAAGGGGTTACTATTTTTATATTTACCAAAAAATTGATTTATCAATCAAACTGCCGTAATATGTTAACGTTTAAAGCAGGGCCTTATCATTGTGGTTTTAGATCAGGAAAGTCAATCAAATATTCACATTACGCCAGATTCTGGGAAAAAAAAGAACATCAAATCGACACACCATCGATATTAAGGCCATATATGACAGCATCTACAGGGAATGCCTACCAAACTCGTCCGTTTGTGCAGGATGACCATGGAGAATACACGCTGCTATATAAAGGTTTAAAACAACGCAACCGGACCTTTCCATATCAAAACAGGCTTTAGACAAGGTGACGCGCTGTCATGCGATCTCTTTAACATCGTCCTTGAAAGAATAGTTCAAGAATCTCCAACGTCAACACTAGAGGCACTTTCTTTCAAAAGTCTGTCCAATTACTGGCATATGCTGATGACATTGACATAATCGGAAGAACTCAGCGTGATGTCAAGGGCAGATCCAGACTTTTAATCAGGGGGGTCACACACTTAACATATCACCACTTAAAAATGTTCTTTAATGTTCTGTAAAGGAGGCTAAACAAATTTAAATAATATAATGGGTATATAGCTATTAACCTTTAATTTACAATTTTCAAGGGCTCACAACTTTAGTTATTAAATTATTTTAGAACACTGTTGTTCAAGAGGGTATAGTCTTACTATTTAATTTGGACAACTCCCTACATATGAAAGCATTCCAAGATTCCAACAGTTTTCTAAATATGCCATGTTTAAGAGCTAAAACACAATAGTTTAGAGAGAGTTTTTGTTGCTTTCACGCAGAAATGTAAAAAATGAGAAAGAATCCGATATCAAGAATTTTCTGGCTTTTTTTGACGTAGTTTTTTCGGATCCAATTTTCGGGAGTCTATTATTACTATCGCTATCAGTCTGCTTACTCGTAGATTGGAGCTGATGCTATAAAATATTTTGTTCTCTCTGAAGGAGTCAACAAAACTTATAAATTGTAGATAGAAAAATGTTTGGTTCTTGAATTTAAGGAAATAGGTGCATTTAAGTACATAACTTTTCTAAAAATTAAATAAAAACAAATTAAGGTAAACAAATAAATTGAGAAGACACTTTTGTGTGGCACTCACAAATTACACGTTTCAGAATCTTTTTTCACTTCAGTTCTCAAAAGATTCAAAGCTTTCATATTAATAGATATAAAACGTTCATTTTGTTTTTCAATTAGCCATTAATTAAACCAAATGTGTCACTTTTGCTGTTTTTGGGCCATTTATATTTTTGAAATTCGTGTTTAAATTTCAGTTCTAGATGTTCTTAATGCAAATGCACTTTAAAAATTAGATTTCTTTAATTTTTTAAGATTTTAAAAGTTTTTGTACGAGGTGTGGCAATTAAGTTCCGGGAATTTAGTTACAATTTAAAAACTGGCCACACTTTTTCATTTGTTATCATCTGTCTAAGATGGGGGATCTTCCTTTTAGTTAGAGTTCAAAGTTGAAGAATATAGCACGTTTGGTTTGCGTTTTATGCGTATTTTTTGCAAGTAACTTTTTTAGTGGCGTAGTGAAAATGTGTGACGTACATTACAAGCAACGTGTTGTGATTCAATTTTTAGTGAAATCTGTGGAAAAAAAAACCTCGGAAATCCTCCGAAAATTGCAGGTTGTCTATGGAGACGATAGCATGTCAAAAACGCGTGTGTTTGAATGGGCGAAGCGGTTCAAGAAAGGGCGTGAATCGGTGGAAGACGATCCACGTGAAGGAGCTCCCGTCACCTCTCGTACCGACGCGAATGTTGATCGTTTGCGCATGTTGATCACGTCTGACCGTCGCCTAAGCATTCGTGCATTGTCTTACGAGTTAAACATCAACAAAGAAACGGTTCGCAAGATGTTACACGAGAATTTAAACATGCGAAAGATCTGCGCAAAGATGGTGCCTAAAGTTCTCACCCACGACCAAAAACAAATGGGAAAATCGATTTGCGAGGATCTGTTATCTCGCATTCAGAGCGACGGCAGAGACTGAATGAGTCCCGATATTGCTCCCTGCGACTTTTTTCTATTCCCCAAGATGAAGTCGCACCTCAAGGGAACTCATCATGCCGGCGTACAGAAGGTCCAAGAAGCTCTAACCGTGGTACTAAACGGGCTAACTTTGGAGGACTACCAAGGGTGCTTCCAATCATGGGAGAAACGTTGGAATCGTTGTGTAGAGTTAAAGGGAGATTATTGTGTAGGTCGATAGTAAAATTTTTCCTAAAACTTCATTTTCTTGTTTTTTATTGACAAATTCCCGGAACTTAATTGCCACACCTCGTATTCAACAGAACATCGATTTTGAAAGAAATAAAATGCACGACTGGTTTGCTACAACTTACTAATATCTTCCAAAAAGTCGCTGTGAAATTATTAAATATATTTTAAGATTTGAAAATGTACCTGCAAATTAAATTTTCTCAAAAATTTAAATGTCATTCTAATTTTCAAAGACCTAGATTAACTTATATCTTTTTTGATCAATCCACAGCAAGAGAAGATTATTGAAATCGGTCCATTAGTTCTTGAGAAAACTTAAAAACAAAATAACGGTTTTATGAGGAGCACCCTTCTGGAGCATTAAACTAAATATTTTGTATTTTTCGTATTAAACAAATTAAAAAAGCGCCTTACGCTAATCAGCTGAAACTGAAAACCTTATTTTTCAATCGACACAATGGATTCGGCTGCAGAGCCAGAATAGACAGACAGACGGACGGAATCGGGGGACCAACTTTTTTCGACTTTTCTACCATCGTTTTGTCATGTTTGATCAAAAGCTCGAGTTCGAATTTTTTTATGAATGCAATACTTGACATATAGTTTCTATATGTCGCAGGCAAAAATCACTTCAATGTTCACTATTTATGTGCGTCAAAAAAAAATAAGATATAATATAAAATTGACGATCTCTTATCCAAGGTTTCTTCTCAAGAACCTGAATATTTGCTCTTTTTCTTAGAAACAAATTTTATGAAAATAATTTTAAGCATTACTAAAGTTTTTCCAAATTCCAAATTGCGTGAAAACAAAATTTTTAGTTGTTTTTGACAGCAAAACACTTTTTGGTGAATGTCATTAAATTACTGACAAATGTTTAGATGAAATCTTTACTTATACAACTTAACTGTAAGTTTAAGCTTTATGGCTCATATGACCCCCCCCTGGAGGGCTTCATTTACCCTAATACCTCCCCCCCCCTGGGTCCGAAATTGCGTGATGTCAATGGGGCTTTTGTGAGTATTGAAGCAAAGGCAGCAAAAATGTGTTTAGCGGTTAATGAAGGCAAAACAAAGTACACGATGTCATCAAGAAAGGACCTAAAACACCGACGTCTCTGTCAAAACGTCAACATCGACAGACGAAACACCAGCGTTGAGATTAAACGAAGAATCAAGCAACCAAAGTGCTTGTTATCCCCGTCCTACTATATGGTGAAGAAGCATGGATTATGATGACAAAAGCGGATAAAATCATCTTGGGTCGTTTCGAGACCCTAGTTCACACAGGACTGTATCGCCACGTTAAGTAACTAAGTATGCCAATCAAATCAAAATAGTCCCTGAATAATAATAATTTTATTGACATTTGAATCAAATTTATGAAAAACTTAAAACTCGAAATCATTTTCAAACTAGTGTTGCCGCAAAACAAGTTTTGAAGAAACTCAGGAATTGGTTTAGTTTAAATTTTGTTTCAATATTATAACATGGCGTTATTTATTCTGGCACAATTTCCAAGCGCCATATTTTGCATAATTTTTTAATTTATAAAAATCAATAAATAAAGCCTTAATTCAAATTAAAGTCTAAAGTGAAATCATTCAATTTTCGTTTAAAAAATTCAACACATAAAATCAAAAACTAAATACTGATAGAGTCTCATCAAATGAAAGATAAATATCAATGTTCCCATGATTAATTCAAAGTGATTTAAAGAGGATTCATCTATCAAATCTACAAGTTTTTATCTAAAAGTTGACGGACTGCTGTATCATTGACATAGAAATGAATATTTTTTATTTTCAATAAAACACGATTTTTATAATACGAAATGACAGCTTCTAAGTGGTTAAAGTGAATGCATCGTTGAAAAAAGTTAAAAAAAAAATACTATAATTTTTCCTTTTTTATGTGATTTGTATGCATGAACGATTTTCAAAACGGTTTTCGATATAAACCTGGTTTATTAATCTTTGCTGGTGGTTTTAATTATTATCAATTTGAACAAATAACCTAATACGCAACCTCTTCATTTGGAAATTGGTGCAGTAGTTAAGTTATTTTTTTTTTCGAGTTAACGCATAAACCAGTGTTCCTATATGAATGTAGAGATTTCTCTCATTTACTTGCATTAAATACAAATCATATTTCTTGTGGTCACTTAACTTCCGCATTATTTGAATTGGTTATGCAGATCCGATTGTAGCACGAGCAGCAAGTTTATGCACTATAGTTGATGGAAGATTGTTTAATTCAAGTGACACAAAAATTCGATTATAATTTTTGTTTTGTTTTTAATTGGCTTTTAGGAAACAATTTAAGAAGAGCCTTTTGGTGAGTAGGAAATGCAATTTATCAAGGAAATTAAATACTTTCATCCTCACTTATACGGTTTGGATGCATATAATATACTCGAACTCAGTTTTAGCAAACATTTTCAGTATTCAGACAGGCTTGTTAAATAGATTAAATATTGTAAATTTTTATAATTAATTTGTGATTTTCTTTTTATATTATGCGCGCACTCAAGGGGATATGAATACCCTTATAATGATTAAACACAGTGCGAGCAATTAGGAAGGGAGGATAAGATTAGAAAGGAGAAATCGATTCACATTGGTTTTGAATGTCTGCACATTGTAATGAGTGGAAAAAATTGAGTCTGGTAAAGCATTCCACATTCGTGTAGTGCGACTAAAGAAAGAATCTCTGTACTTTACAGTACGTCCGAAATTGGGCTCAAGGGTAATGATGGGTATAACTAAAAGAACGAGTATTACGGTTGAATTGTTTGAGGGGAGGAATGAAACTGGCTATTTCATTAGAGCATTGCCTATGGAAGTAGCGATAAAATAATAATAGACATGAAACCATACGACTGTGCTCGAGATGCAAAAGTTTCAGTTAGACAACGGTCGCCTATGATTTTTAGAGCTCTCTTTTGAATTCTGTCCAAGAGACTTAAGTGGGTTATATGTATAGAAGCACCTGCCCAAATATGGGAATTGTACTCAAGTTTCGGACGAATATAGGCTTGATAAATTATAGCCAGATCAGAAAGGTTAAAAAACTTCTTGCATCTTCGGAGAAAATCTAAACACTTAGGAGCATTTTTGGCGATGTCAAATATGTAATCACTCCACAACAAGTGGTTTGTAATGCACATACCTAACATTGAAAGCTATTCAGTCTCTTCGATGCAAGTACCACTCAATTATAGTGGCATTGGGGGTGAGTAACGCTTTTGCTACAGTAGACAGCATCGAGCTTTCGAAGCATTAAATTCTACACTGTTTTTGATTCCCCATTGGACAATGCTGTCAAGATCAGAATTTAATGAGCTAATCATACGCTGCCGTTGGTAGTCCACATCCGAAAAACAAGGATGAGAATCTAAAAACGAATATGAGAAGCTGAGGGTACTGTCATCAGCGAAACAATTGTCTAAGCATGTGGTTTCGTTCGCTTATTTCCAGGGTAATAACTTAAGTAAGTACAGAAGCTTTAGTTAAAAAGGTTTTCTTAGAATGCTTCTAAAAGTTTATAACAATGTTTTATAAATATTGCTGGTTTCGGATTTTGGCTTATAATAGTTCTTTCCAATACCTTTCGCTAATAATACTTGGTTTTTCTTGAACAACTACGGTTTTCACTGACTGTCGTAGGATATCAACGACTTTGGTCGGCTATCCACAGCTTTTGCAGATTTATTAATGGGTTTCGCCAGCTATCAACAGCACTCTCTAGCTATTGACGACTTCCACTGGCTGCCATGTCACGGCTTTCGCTGGCTATCAACGATTCACAGAGGCTATCAATATCAACAGCTTTCGCTGCCTATCTCGGTTTTCACCGGCTAAAGTACATATTTGTTTCAAAACTGCTTACCACTGGGTGGAGGTGGTCTTTGAAAAATCACCGACTGAGTGGATGTTGGGAATTTTAAGTTTATTTCATTTTCCTTCTTTTTTGGCGATTTTTTTGTCACGTTTTTATCGATTTCCATGAGCATTCCTTATCCTACTTGACGACAAAAGAAGGTGTGAATTTTATCACAGCGAATTTTAGTTTTTCATAAAAAATCGAAATTTGTGTCACGTCATCACCTATACTCATTGGCATTATCGCCACTGTTATAGATTAGATGAATATGCTAATGAACAGTTAGTATTAAAAATATGTATGCAGGCCTATACTTTGGGAGGGTGGTAAATTGTAATGCTTCATTTTTAAGTACATTTTTTCTGCAGTACCCTTTAAGCAACTTTAACTTTAAGGTTGATTTGTTATTTATTTTCTTTTCTTGGCAGCTCATGCACTTTTCGTGTTTTCTGTCACTGTCAAACATTTTCAGTTAGGTCTATAATTTAACCATGAATTGTCTTACGAACAACGCTTTCAAATTATTAAATATTATTATCTGATTGCGGGCTCTGTAATAAGTAAGTTCGTCGAACTGAGTCGTCTATTCGGTATATCGTGACTTAATTTCGCACAAAATTTACATTGTTGGATATTAAAATATGTACCAACATGCTTACTTAGAGTAAGAATTGAGAAAAATGTCGCAGTTCTATCAGCCAATGTTAGTGATGACCGTGAATGATTGATTCGGTGCAGTTTGCAGCAATTGGACCTTGCTTCCCTACGTGGAAAATTTTACGGAAGGATTAAGGTATGAAGTCTTTTAAAATAAAGCTGGCGAAGGAATTGAAGCCGAGTGACCTACCGCACAACACCGACATGTTGGTGTATAAGCTCAGCGACGAAGCTCATATCTGTTTGATTGGATACGTGAACAAGCAAAACTGCTGTATTTGAAGAGTAGTCAAAAGCATTGTAAGAGCTACCAATGCATCCAGAAAAATCACTGGATGGTACGGATTATGGACTGTGTGGAATAATTGGGCTACTGTGAATGGTGAGCGCTACCGTGAAAAACTTTTTTTTCGCAAAATCAAAGTGGTTTGAACAATACGGCGCTTCATGACACAGCACGTAACAACGGACCAATTGAGAGCGGAATTCTGTGAACAGTTTATTTTTGTTTGGGACCGGTAAATTGGCCGCCTCCTCTTAACTATTTTTTGTCGAGCTATATTTAGACTCATGTCTTTAGCGACAAGATTTACGCACTAGAAGTCAACATTGAAGCATTTATTACTGTGATAACAGCCGAAATTTTAGAAAGAGTATTTCAAAGTTGGACTAAACAGTGACAACATATGCATGATATAAACTTCGAACAATAAATTATAATGACCGTACTATCAATGGATTTCATGCAGTTTTCTGAATTGTCTGTGATTTTTTTAATTTCCGATAGCTCTTGAAAAATCACCTTTCTTTAAGTTTGAAAAACATGCTCAGCGAAATTGACTTAATTCTTCAGATAAGTACTTCATTTCAAGTGTGTTAACTAAGTATTGTATAATTTGTAAGTACAGGGTTTTTCAACTGGGACACTACAAAAGTAGAGCAACAGGGACAGCAAACGACGCCATATTTCTTGCCGCTCTTTTGACATTTCTCTTCAGTAAGGTTTGCCATTTCATGATGGAAAGATATACGAGCCAACAACGAGTCGAAATTATTAAAATTTACTGTCAGTGGCCTCAACGTTAAGAGCGCTACGTTCAATTTATGGTCGTCATAATCGTCTTAGCAGATCAACAATTGAGCGTCTTGTAGAAAAATTTGAATCCACAGGCACAGTACAAAATGTTCCCTTGCCAATGAGACAAAGAAGTGCCCGTAGTGTCGAGAATATTAATGCCGCTAAGGCTTCAGTTGCAGAAAGCCCAAATGTGTCTCTCACGCGTGGTTCTCACGTTGGGCATCTCTGTGACGTCGTTGTGGCGAATTTTGCGAAAAGATCTTAGCCTACATCGTTACAAGATTAAATTGACGAAAGAACTGAAGCCGCTTGACCACCAGAAGCGTCGTATGTTCGTGAATTGGGCTGAGCACAACTTGAAAATTATTCGGATTTTCATCGAAAAATCATCTTCAGCGATGAGGCATCCCGAACAAATTACGGTTTGGTGTGGTTTATGGGCCCGGCGGCGTCATTGGGCCGTACTTCTTCCGTGATGATATAGACCGGCACGTTAATGGGGATCGCTACCGCTCATTTTTTTCAATATTTTTGGCCCCAATTGGATGATATGGACTTGGAGGACATGTGGTGCCAACAGGAGGGCGCCACAACCCACACAGCGAATGTCGCAATCAATTTATTGGAAACCAAGTTTGGAAAACGTGTTATATCTCACGAAATTGTACAGTCGCTTGGCCGCCTCGGTCGTTCGATTTGACCCCGTTACACTATTTCCTGTTAGACTACTCAAGTCTATGGCCTATGCCAACAAGCCGATTGACGATTGATGAACTTCGTACGAATATACCCAATACATTTGTGAGTACTTCGCTTTGCCATCAAATCAGTAACGACCTTGTACTTATCTACATATACTTAAAAAATTGTTTGAAAAGTAAGTACTTGGCAGTAACAAGTGTACTTTTCAAATGTACAATTTTGAGAAAGTTTATCAAGAAGTATTCGTTCTAGAGTACATTAGTGGAAACGACATAACGATTTTTTTTAGA
Source organism: Eupeodes luniger (assembly GCA_951509635.1). NCBI lineage: Eukaryota > Metazoa > Arthropoda > Insecta > Diptera > Syrphidae > Eupeodes > Eupeodes luniger. The sequence continues at coordinate 89,695,589 of OX608074.1, forward strand.
AAAAAAAAAAACTCTTGGTCATAGACAATATTTCAAAAGATCCGAGTAACTTTTAAATTCTTCACTTTTAGTATCACGTACAGTCTAAGTTCATTAGCCGTATCTGACCTATATCCATATGAGCGTAAATTTATATGTCAGTAAAGAAGGAAACGCCCGACCTACACCAAAATGGGAATAATTTTTCATTCTTTCCTCGGTGTACATTAATACAAACTTATGCACAAATGGAACTCTATATCTATATACATACATATGTATGTAAATTCTATCTTTATATACGCTTAAGTGTCTACATAATGTGACTAACACTTAAGCACGTTGTTCTAAAACACCACAATCCCACCCAACCAACATAACACTGAACTGGGCAGCCAACACTCCCTCTCTAGGTTATGTACATAATGCATATGCATATGCAAACACCTACATACATATAGATATGTATGTATGTACATATGCAATATTCTATTGTTACCGGGTGACTTTGTTTTAATTTCCCTCTTTTCTTTCCTCAAACCATTGCTTAATGGAAATTCATTGTTAAACACTACTGAAGGAAATGAAGAACTAAATACCCACCGACCGCGCACAAATGCCAGAAGCCGGAGCCAGAGCCAGAGCCATAGCCGAAGCCAGAACCAGACCCAGAGAGAAGGGTTCATTTTTGGTGTTGGGGGTTGAGAAAAAGATGATAAAATGTCACAGCACAACACAACAAAAATACAAAAAAAAAAAACATAAACAAATTGAAAGCTTAGGAAATGAAGAACAAAAAGCAAATGTGAAAAGTGGGTGAAAAATTCTTCTTTTTTTTTTGTAAGCTCTTTGTGGGTATGTTCTTTAAGTGGGTATGGCATATGTCACAAATGCACTTTATAGGGGAATGAGACTAACGATTGTACGAACACACGACACCTCTGATGGTGATCAGCAGGAAGGGAGGTTTGAATCTCTGATTGGAAGCCATCCACAATGAAAATGTATTTTTATCGTTTTGTTTTTGAGGAACTAGTGCAACGCAACAAACAAATGCGATAAAAATATATCTTAAGGGTTAGACACTTTAATTGAACTGTAGTGTAGGTTGGTATATGTAAATATGTTTATATTATTTTTAAACAATAGACTTGTTGAGAGAAGCTCTTTGGAGGGGATCTTTGTAAAAAATAATGTCGGTTGCATTTGTAGTCAAAAAAGGATTTCAATAAATAGAGAGAATTCAAAAGTGATTTTGTAAGTCCATCAGGTTATTTATACTTAAAATCAAAATAGTTTATTTTCTTTGATGATGGGGAATGATAATAATTCAAATCGTTAACTAATTTTTATTTTTATAAACAGTGTTCTGTCGAATTAGCCAGTTGCATTCCCCCCCCCCTCAAACAATTCAGCCGTAATACTCGTACTTCTAGGAATGCACATCAGTTTATCCTTGAGCTCAATTTCGGACGTACTGTCAGGTATAGAGATTCTTTTTTTAACCGCACATCGAGAATGTGGAATGCTTTACAGCTCTGTTTTTCCCTATCATTTTTATATTCAAAACTTTAAGACCAATGTGCATCGGTATCTCCTCTTTAATCCTTCCCTATTTTCCTAAAACTCGCACTGAGTTTAAACATGTTAAGGTTATTAATAACCCCTTGTGTGCCCGTTCAATATAAAAAAAAAAAAATTCCTATGTGCACAGACTTAATGGATTTTTACCCATGTACGGAATTTTAAGCTTGTCGATACGGATTTTTTTCCATAAGACAAAGTGTAAATTAAATCTCAACATCAAACTTGGCTTGATTGGATGCCTTATTGTTTTAGATGACTAAATCATATTTTATACGGGCTACAATTATAATTTACCTACAATTTAATATGGCTACTATTTCAGTATTACTAAAAGCTCAAAAACCATTAATTATACTCTATTTGAACATTGCTGACGGTTGATTAACAAACATCCTTAACTTAAAAGGGTTATGGGTTTTAAGAGCTCATCGCGGAATCCGAAATTAGTTTCTTGACTGAAGTTCACAAATTAAATATTAGTCTATATTTTATATAGGGTTTTGGCAGTTTCTCGCAGGAAATTTTGACAGAAAGTCATACCTCCGTAGGAATGCCAGAGTCGCTTTACTCTTAAATAACGAAATGAGTGCTGTGCTGTGTATCAATGAGGATTTTGAAAAGAAATCTTGACGGAAGTAAATCTGTCGTGTAAAGTTTCTAATCAAACGTACCAACCTTGTCGTGGGAACATTAATTTGCAAGCTCAATATAAATTATTTAAAGTTGATGTTATTCGACACCTCGTTGGCTTTTTTCCCCAATTTGAGTAGTCAGCCTCTGAAATCTCATCCAACCAAACAGTCTTCACAAATTTAATAAATCTTCACAAATCACCTATGCTTGCAAGCAGAATTGCCGCATCAAGGCTCGAAACCCCCCCCGCCCCCGCTATTTTTGAGAAGCCAATGTACAGTAATCCCCGCTTAGTTGCACCTCACTTAATTGAACATTCCGCTTAATTGATCGAAAAAATTGGATTCGAAAATTTCCCGTATTAGTAGAAAAGCTTTTTAGACGGTTAATTGAACCCCGCTTAGTTGAATTACTCGCTTAATTGATCTTAAAAATATGCAGCAGAAAAACTAAATAAATGGAAATTTTTCGGATAATTGGACGGACAAAAAAATGTTTGTGATTGGAAAAACCAAAACGCCAAGGTGTTTTAAAAATAAGGTTGTACATTTGCAATATTTCTCCAACAAAAATGCATGGATGACCCAACATTTATGGGCCCAAATTTTATATAAATTTGACGAAGAAATGATAATGCAGGACAGACAAATAATTATTTTTGTCGACAATGCTGCCTGTCATAAGAAGTTGGACGATTTAAAAAATATAAACGTGCAGTTTATATCCACAAATACAACATCCATCATTCAGCCCCTTGACCAAGGCTTACTATCAGCAAAATATAATAAGGAAACAAACTACAGCCATCGAACGTGGCAAGACTATCGAAGAATTTTCGAAGTCGATCACATCTTTGCAAGCAATGCACATAAGCAAACATTGTTTGTGGCTTATAACATCTTCTACTACGAGTATAAGAAATTGTTTTAGAAAGGTAATATTGGAAATATTTTACTACAAAACCTACATTTGCAAGTTCTTTTTTTAAACGCAGGCTTCATCCAAGAAGAAGAGCAGCTGGAAAATGATCTCGTGGTCATAGATAACGTTCTTGAGGACAATGCAGATTTCAATGCTTATTTGGCATGTGATGACATAACATACTCGTATCATGTTATGGCGAACTATCAGACGCCAAATTTAAGTTTATACGGGTTTCACTTATTTGAACATATATGTCAATTAAGCAGGGTTTCTGTAATTGAACCACCCGGATAATTGACCGAAAAATCTGACAAAATGGTCAGTGCAATTAAGAGGGGAATACTGTATTCACAAAGTGTGACAGTTTGGTGCTTATGTTGGAGGTGGAGTGCTAAGATTATTGTCTGCGAAAATGAGGTTGGGGCAACTTTTTTTTTCAACGGTGACCATTTCGGAGCTATATTAATCGACTCAGGTTGATGTAGAATGGCGCGCTATGTAAACATTTTTTGTTCAACAAATTCCCGAGTTGTGTTATCAGCCGTCTTGGTGATTCAAGAAATGTTTGAGCTAAAGCCCGAAGAAGTCCAGGCGCTGAACCCAATTTTCAACGGTTTTCCAGCATACTGCTGCAATTTCACGTTCGATATTCGTACGAAGTTCATCAATCGTCGCTGGCTTGTTGGCATAGACCATAGACTTGACGTAGCTCCACAGGAAATAGTCTAACGGGGTCAAATCGCACGACAGAGGCGGCCAAGCGACTAGACCATTTCGTGTGATAACACATTCTCCAAACTTGGTTTCCAATAAATTGATTGTGACATTCGCTGTGTGGTTTGTGGCGCCGCCGTTCTGTTGGAACCACATGTCCTCCAAGTCCATATCATCCAATTGGGGCCAAAAATATTCGGTTATCTTCGAACGGTAGCGATCCCCATTCACAGTAACGTGCCGGTCTTGATCATCACGGAAGAAGTATGGCCCAATGAAGCCGCGCCCCGCCGCAGGCCCATAAACCACACCAAACCGTAATTTTTTCAGGATGCAATGATGACTCATGGAGTACGTGTGAATTGCTGCCTGACCAATACCGCATATTTTGTTTATTGACGAAGCCATTCAGCTAGAAATGAGTATCATCGCTGAAGATGATTTTTCGATGAAAATCCGAATCATTTTCAAGTTGTTGCTCAGCCCAATTCACGAACATACGACGCTTTTGGTGGTCAAGCGGCTTCAGTTCTTGCGTCAATTTAATCTTGTAAGGATGAAAGCCAAGATCTTTTCGCAAAAATTCGCCACAACTACGTCACAGAGATGCCCAAGGCTTGAGAACGACGTGTGAGAGACACATTTGGACTTTCTGCAACTGAAGGCTCAGCGGCAGCAATATTCTCGAAACTACGGGCACTTCTTTGTCTCACTGGCACGGGAACATTTTTTTTTGTCTGTGGTTTCAAATTTTTCCACAAGACGCTCAGTTGTTAATCTGCTAGGACGATTATGACGACCATAAATTGGAAGTAGCGCTCTTAACGTTGAGGCCACTCACTCCTAATTTCGGTAGTCAATTTTAATAATTTCGACTCGTTGTTGGCTCGTTTATGTTTCCATCTTTAAATGGCAAACCTTACTGAAGCGAAATGTCAAAAGCGCGGCAAGAAATATGGCGTCGTTTGATATCCCTGTCGCTCTACTTTTATAGAAAACCCTGTATATACATAATGCCTAGACAATTAACGTGTATTTGGAACATTCGGTAACATCTTCTCTAATACCCGATTTGATTGCCCTGATGGAATTCAAGCCATTTTCAAACTATTTCTTAGAAAAATGTATGTCAATTAATTTCTGTCTCCTAAAAGAAACATACTATTTTGTATACAAAAGTTGTCAGAAAGAATTAACAAAAATATTTTGCATTTGATAAAATAATTTTGATTTCAAAATCAGTTTTTGTAAACACGATTTTAAGTCGAAAACCACTTTTTACCACTTTTATTAACATTTTTTGAAAGTTTTTTAATTTGTATGTAAACAAAATACAGATTGGACTTTTCTAAGACGAAAATAAAATTTTGAAGTCAATACCTTCATTTATTCACGACATATCGAGAATCGAATTTCAATTTTTACCAACTTTGTGTATTATTTTTTGTAGACTTTAAATTTTATGAAAAAAAACTGACTGTTGGATTTTTATAAAAATTGAAAACAATATTTTTTAAAAGATGAAATTAGATTGAAGCGTATATTTTTAATTTTTGACAAGATTTTCGAGCCCAAAAACAATTTTGCCAACTTTCAGTACTTTTTTTTTTGTTTTTTATTTGTATGTAAAAAATCGTTATGTCAATATCTCTACTGGTTCTTGAGATATGGACCACGAAAACAGCTTCCCAAACTTACATTCACACGCCAACACATCTCTCTAAATATCTTTGATTAGGATTCTAGGGACCTTGAAACGTCGAGAAATGTCAAAATTTTCAATTCGACTAATCGGACTGATTACAATAACTTTCTATAAGAATTTAAAAAACTTAATCAAGATTAAACCAAAAACGTAACAGGATATTATTTACTTATATGTAAGTTCGTAAGCTTCTTTAATGCAGTAATACATTGAAGCTTATATGAAGTACACAGCATTGAAGTTCCCAATATTTCACCAAGGAACCTGCCCAGAAATTAAAATCACGCACTCAAACTCATAAAATGTACATCACTATGGTTAAATATTTCGAAATTTACATTCAATTAATGTATCAATAAAACAATATCCACACAGTTTAAATATTCATCTCAGGAAAGTAAAATTTTTATATCACTCTTCAATAATCTAGTTTAAATTGCTTATTATTACAATGTTTATAAGATAACAATGCTGCAATAATAATCTTATTCAATATCATACCATTTTGAAGAAATTTACATTTATTTCAATCTATCCAAGGTTAAATTTCTTCCAAAACGCTACATCACATAAAAATTTATGAATACTTCATAACAAATTATCCCAAAATAAAAACTAAAAAAAAAAACAAACCTAGTCATTATTATAATAATCGAATTCCATCAATCGCGTAAGCTTCAGCTTTGGAGATAGTTTTTGATGTGCTCGATGACGCTTAAGCCTCTATATGAAAAACGACGCAAGCGACGTGTTAGAGATCGCGCACCCAAATAACAAAAACTGAAAAAAGAAGAAAAATCATATGCACGGACACTCGGCCAAGCCAGTATTGTAAGGTGTTCAACGCATGTCGTCATGTTCCTCTCATGTCTTATTTTTCTCTCACAAAAATTTAAGAAAGCTTCAGGTGATATTTATTTATAAATTATCTATAGTCTCGTAAGTTAAGTTGTACTTTCAAGTAATGAAGGTTTTATTTTGAGTAGTGACTTGGGCAACTGTCAACTTTTGACATTACGAAAAATCAGTCACAGTTCGCAAATTTGAAAAGTAATTTCTTTAAAGGGTGACCACAATCGGCCAATTAAAACTTGTGATTAAACACCTTTAGAATTGTTTTTCTCTGGTGCACCGTGAAAGATATAAAATACTCGTTTTATTTTTAATACCAGAGTAATATTGTATTTATTTTATATGATTTTTAAAGGGTGGTTGAATTTAAAGGGCCGATGTTGAATGTAAACCACACCTAAACTTCAAGTTTTTTTCTGCATTTCATTTGACATTTCTCAATTTCAGACTAACTCAATTTGAACCATGGAAACATACACAATCGAGGAACGCGTTAAAGTTATTCAGGCTTATTATGAAAATGGGCGTTCAAATCAAAATGCATATCGTGCACTTCGTGTGAAAACACCATTGCATGCTCGTACAGCTGACAATATTGCTGCTGTTCGCGATGGTGTGGCTGAAGAGCCATCCACCTCAACTCGTCGCCCTGCCCAACAATTGCACCTTTCACGCTCGTCCTTGATGAACATTATAGGGTCCGCCATCTAACGTTTTTTTTTTTTTAACTAGTACTTATTTCGTGAATGGTAACACTTAGCTCAAGTCTGATTTGACAGATAATTAGTTTTATTCTTCCGCTGAACGAATATGGTTGTGTATACGCTTGAACAACGCTGGAAACAACGCTAAGAGAAGATGCCGATTTTGCCAAAAAAAATCATCAGATGAAGCTCATTTTGATTTTGACGGGTATGTTAACAAGCAAAATTGTCGCATTTGGGGCACAGAAAACCCGCACGCATACATTGAAAAGCCGATACACCCAAATCGAGTCACTGTTGGTGGGGATTTTGGTCCAAAGGCATAATTGGGCCATTTTTCTTCGAAAATGAGTAAGGAGTGGCCGTTACAGTCAATGGCGATCGTTACCGGGCCATGTTGAAGGAATTTTTGTTCACAAAAGGAGGAGGAGGATATTGGCAACATTTGGTTTCAACAGGACGGCGCGCGGCGCTACATGCCACACAGCCCAAGCTGCACTCGAACTTTTTATAGCATTTTCAAAAAAAAAAAAAAGGTATTTGACGGACCCTATATAAAGACTTCCATTAACACGCTTACAAGGTTCAATTAACTCAAGAATGGTGGCAAGAAATGGCAACTGTGGATGATCATTTTGAGTAATGAGGCTCATTTTCACTTCAATGGATTGGACAATAAACAAAATTGTCGCATTTGGGCGAATGATAATGCAATGCACCCACCATGAGTGACTGTTTGGTGCGGTTTATGGGCTGGCGGCATTTCGGGCCGTATTTTTTTTTTCCAAAATGAGGCCGTTCAGTCAGTTACTTTGAATCGTGTTTGCTACGTTAGATGAAAACGAACTTTTTACAGCCCGAATTGAAAGATATGGATGTGAACGATATGTGGTTTCAACGGACGGTGCTACTTCTTGCCACACAGCTAACGAAACAATGACTCTTTTCCGCCGTGTTATTTAACGTGGTGGCGATGTCAATTGGCCGCCAAGATCATGTGATCTGCCAACGTAGGACTCCTTTCTTTGGGGTTAATTGAACGAAAAGGTGAATGTCGATAAGCGAACAACAATTCAAGAGCTAAAGGATAAGATAATTCAGCACATTAACGGCATAGAACCTCAATTATGCCTCAGCTTCATCAACAATTGGGGCCATCGGATGGAGGTGTATTTGGAGGATATTTTCTAATAATACGAGGGGAAAATAATAAGTAATGCACAATCGTGAATTTATCGAAAATGAAGAGATAATTGAAATACCTTTATTTTTCAATATAATCACCATTTATTTTATATACACTTCTCCCAATGAGTCACAAGTTTCTTCATACCGTCACTTAAATATGTAGCTGGTCTCTCTTTTATCAAAGACTTCACTGCTTCCTTGACTCCTACGTCCGAAGTGAAATGGGTGCCGTTATGAGGCCTCTCTTAAGGTCTGGGAAGAAGTGGAAATCACAAGGTGCCGAATCTGGTGAATACGGTGGGTGTTGAAGAACCTCGAATTTCAACTGTTTGAAAGCGGTACTGGTTGCATTTGATGTGTGAGGTCGGGCGTTATCGAGATGCAACAAAATGGTGTCAGTTGATTCACGAACGAGACATACTACAGTTTTAATACCGTAAACAGCTTTTAAGCGACGATGAATGCCTGTCGGATTAACATTTTCGGCGGTTAAAAATTCAATCACAGCTCGTTGTTTTAATTTCGTTGACAATACGTCAATACTAGGCTCCATTCTGACACGCACTGATTAAAAACAAATCGAGTCATGTTCAAATGGGTCTTTCTCAGTTATAAATGATAACAATAGCTATAGTTGGATCTAATTTTGAAGTCTTTATCTTATTACGATTGTGAGTTATTGGCGATTGTGCATTACTTATCATTTGGTATAAATGACAATAATTTCCATAATTTGTGTTTTATTCAAAATCAACATCGGCCCTTAAAATTTAACCACCCTCTATATAGATTTCTTAATTTGTCAAAATGTATCATTAACTGTATGTGATTTTTTGTTTTTACTTAAATTATTACGTTTTTGAAGTCGATCTGCGTTAGCTTTTGTAATAATTAAAAAATGTCGAAAAATGGCTTAATAACTTCAAAAACGTTATTTTCCAAGCTTTTTGGATTCCCCAAAAAAAAAATGTAACTCGCCTTCTATAAACTATAAACCAGTAGCCCATCGATGTCATGCTACAGTACACTCTTTAAATGCCTATACCATAAAAAAAAAACCATAAAACCACCCTCATCATCCACATTTCTGGCTTCTCATCATCACTCAAAAACATATTAATCTTGTTTACCTAATGGTTATTTATTGCAATCTATCAATTTTATATGCCATAACCCTAACCATTGTAATCGTTGGCATGATCAGATCATGTGGTTTGCAGAGACCAATTTAATCTGCAAAAAAGCAAAAGAAAAAAAACAAAACAGGTAGCAGCACTAATTCACCACACACTGCCGAGGGTACCAAAGAAGTAAAAAAGCTGCTATAGACAAAAAGACTATCAAAAGCTCTGATTCAACTCCCTCTCTACCATGCTCGTGTTTGGTATATACATTTTCAAAGAAAGGTGTCTATCCGTATCTCTGAAGTCCAATACTGATCGCAGCTAAACTTCCGTCCGTCCCAAACGGTAGACCATAGACCGTAACGGTGCAATAGTATTTTTCCAAAGTTGGTACTTGGCTATAGTCACCATCATCATCAGTAGTTGATGGCTATTAACGTTCGGTTTACTGCCATGGTCTGTCCGTCGTCGTCGTAGTCGTCGTCGTAGTCTTCGTCTTCATCATCGTCATTGTTGCCGTCTTCATCGCCTGGTGTCTGATTATAGGTGGTTCGTAGATTGAGTATCGAATCGAAAGTTTAGTACTTCACATAATGTGGTGCGGTGTAAATCGGTTGAAAGTGAAAAAGATATAAATATTTCCAATACGCACTAACAGAAAAGATACAAATAAATTAAGAAATTGTGCAATAATTTAAAATAAATATTTGTGAAAATATATTTGAAAAAATAAAATACAAAATAATTATTTAAGAAGTGAATTTATGTAAAATTGTTGTATCTTATATAAATTAATCAACAACAAAAAAATAGATACACAAAAATGAATATCAAAAAGTTAACATCAGAACATAATTGGAAAATACCAAGGATTAACTTTTAAGCTCAAAGGATTTCTCCAAGCTGATATCTTCAAATTCTTGAAATCCAAGGTAAGTTGATACTGTCTTTGTTGTTGGTTTTCGTTGCTTGTTTTGTATTGAATTCATCACCGGATTCTTGCAAAATAGTTGCATCGTTTTCATTTTCTCTATGGACTATAGGAATTTTTATTATTATTTTTTTTTTGTTTTTATTTTTGTTCCCACTTAAAACCAGATTTATTGAATTAGAAATTTTATAGATAGGTAAATGCTTACAACCAGTTTTTGAATCTTTTTATTTTATGAAATTTGTCATTGAATCTGTAAGTGGAGTGACATTGATGGAAAAGCAGTTACATTTATATGGAAACAAAAATAATCGATCTTAGATGACAGATAAGAAAAAGATTTAAACAAAAGAGAATGTCTTTTCCGAATATGGAAATGAGGGTTGAACACATTGTATTTTGAGGAAGATATATATTTTTCGTAGATTTAATCGGTAAAAGCGATCCTTTTGGAAAGAAAGTTGTTTAAAATTTAATTATTTGACAGCTTTTATTGTATTTAGTCTTAAAGAAGGCAAATTGGGAAGTCAAGGTTATCAGACGTGGTCTCCATATAATTAACATGATCATTAATGGAATTGTTTTGTTTTTGTGATAAACTTTGCTATAGCTACGTTTTAAATAATTTCGTCTCTATTAAATTTAATATATCAATTAAAACAGGAAAACTTAAATATTTTAACTAATTCTATTGAGACAGGGTCAAGAAGTTCGTAGAAGATCATGCCTCAGGATGGTAGAACTTACGCATTATAACAATGAAAGAATCACAACAATGAAACTCAAACAAGTACAAGATAAATCATTTAGTATTGAACATTATACATATATAAAAAGAAAAATAAGCACAAAAGATACAAAATGTTTTGCATTTGACACATTTAACATTGCTTTTATTCTGATTTGTATTTGCTAAGAAGCTTTTTTTAACCTGGCCTTTAAATTTTACAATATCACTATTTTGTTTGATTTCGTTAGGATATCTATTGCAATACTGAATCGACTGATATGGTGTAGAAATTTGTCGTGTGGGTTGTGGCTTGATGGATGTTGTTTCGACTTCTCACTTGGTGGTTATGATAGCTACTTCTTGAAGATAATTCGGTGTTAGAGAATACTGTTGAATGTTCAGTTTTGTGAATGTGGAGCACCATGTTCATTTCTGCTTCATCCTTAACCATTAGAATTTGGAGCTGGTTATAAATCCAACGAGTGTTTGTATACCATCCAAATCCGAATAAATTTTGTAATGCTTTATTTTGTGCAACTTGTAAACTTACATACATTGATTCCGTACGTCAGATGACTATGAAAAAGGGCAAAGTACATTTGTATTTTTAGACCTCCAGGTACGTTACTACGAATTCGACCGAAAACGCCAGCTAGGGATGAAAGTTTTTTCGAAAGTTTTGGTATGTGGAATTTCCAATTCAGTGATGAGTCCACCCAAAGTCCAAGATATTTAAACTGAGTAACTTGTTCCACAGTTGGGCCTTGGTAGATAATGTTAAGAGGTGTATTCGATTTGGTGAAGACGATATATTTGTTTTTTTTTTTGGCGTTAACACATAATTTTTGGGCATTCATACAAGATTGAATCTTATCAAGATCATTATTCATCTGTTCTTCGAGTTCAGTAGTAGTTCGTGCAGAATACATAAGACTGATGTCATCTGCAAATAATACTGTGTCTCCATTTGGAATCAAGTTTGTAAGATCTTGGATATATAAACAAAAAAGTGTCGGTCCAAGTACACTACCTTGTGGTACCCCAATCTCAACTGGTTGCTCATGGCTTGTACATCCGTCCAAACTTATGTACTGATATCTATTTTCGAGGTAAGATTTTAACCTATTAAATGAAAAACCTCTTACTCCTAGAGCAAAAAACTTTCGTAGCAGGATTTTATGGTTGACGGTGTCAAATACTTTTGACAAGTCTATGAAAAGCGCGTTGGCAAAGTTGCGATTGTCTTTATTCTTTTGAAGGTGTGATATCATGTCTACCAGTGATGTTTTTGTGTCTGATTTTTTTCCGAAAACCATATTGTGTTGTGCTTGACAGTTTATTTCGCTCGATATATTTGAGTAATTGGTTGTTAATAACTTTTTCGATAATCTTCGATAAGATTGGTAAAATTGAGATGGGCGATAATTGTTGTAGTCTTCAACATTGCCATTCTTAAAGACAGGGATAACTTTGAAGGATTTGTAAATGAGTGTTGTAATCGGAACACACAACTCTTCCTTGCACATCTTAAGTAATTCGGTAGAGAGATTATCAATGTCTTTAGCTTTTGATGGCTTCAATCCTCCTGACATAACTAACACAGAATTGGTTAACAGTTGTAAGTCACAAGGCCCTGTTTCTCTTCGTTAGTCTTAGAGAAACGTGTCCTTTTGTAAACACCTTTAAGTTAATTTTTTTCGGTTTGTATAATGTCAGAAGCTATTCAACAATGCAGATCTATACAATTTTGTAAGTGTGATGAGATTTCTACTGTCGAAATGTTAAAAACATTGATGAAGAATTTCGGCGAGAACGCTTTATCGAAAACAAAAGTTTCTAAGCGGAACAAAATGTTCAAAGAAGGTCGAGAAAGCGCTGACGCCGAGACATGGCCAAAGTGTTTAACAATAAAAAAAAAAATAGTGCTTCAAAATCGTCACTCAGTCCGTGAATTAACTGACTGAAATATCAGAAAAATTAGTGAACGTCGGAAGTCTTAAATAACAATTGTTGCCAAAAACGCTTGATTTCGGCACTCGTAATTAGCAATAATTTCGCCAAAAGGTCTATCAATTTAATCCATAGATACGAAGTGATAGAAATCGTTTGAATTGATAATCTGAAGAGGTCTTCTTCAACGCTGGAAAAACCACTGCGTAAGCTTTTCCATCTGTCCTATTCTACAGGCCTCTTTCCGAGTGGATGGAAAACTGCATTTGTCCAGCCTGTCCCTAAAAAAGGCGAATCCTCCTCACCATTTAACTATCGTCCAATTGCACTTACTTCCTTTCTTTCCAAGGTCATGGAAACACTGATCAATTTTCAGCTTAAGAAATATCTTGAAGAACAGAAGCTTCTTAATGACTGGCAGTATGGCTTTCGTTGCAATAGGTCCACTGGTGATCTCATGGTTTATCTCACCGAAAAGTCAGTGGAACAAATCTTTACATCGTTTTGGAGAAAGTAAGATTATTGCACTTGATATTTCAAAAATATTTGATAAGAGTTTGGCATCAAGCTCTCTTATCGAAAATGCTTGGGTTAGAAACTACCCGTCCGACCGTTCAATTCAAGTAGTATTGGACGGGTTCAAATCTGATATTCACAAAATAAACGCTGGTGTGCCCCAGGGCTCCGTTTTGTCTCCGACGCTGTTCCTTATTTTTATAAATGATCTTTTGTCTGAAACTTCTAACACACTAAATTGTTTCGAGGATGACAGTACCCTCAGCTTTTCATATTCGTTTTTAAATTCTCATCCTTGTTCTTCGGATGTGGACTACCAACGGCAGCGTATGATAAGCTCATTAAAATCTGATCTTGACAGCATTGTACAATGGGAAATCAAAAACCCTGTAGAATTGAATGCTTCGAAAACTAAATGCTGTCTAAAGGCGCAAAAGCGTAACCCTCCCCCACTATCCATGAGTGGTACTTGCAGCGAGGAGACTGAACAGCTATTAGTCCTAGGTATGTGCATTACAAACCACTTGTTGTGGAGTGACATCGCCAAAATTGCTGCTAAGTGTTTAGATTTTCTCCGACGATGCAAGAAGTTTTTTACCCCTTCTGATCTGGCTATAATTTATATTCTATATTCGTCCAAAACTTGAGTACAATTCCCATATTTGGGCAGGTGCTCCTATAACCCACTTGAGTCTCTTGGACAGAATTCAAAAGAGAGCTCTAAAAATTATAGGTGATCGTCACAAAAATACTAAACGAATTTATAAAACCGAACTTTTTTTAATTGGAGGACACTTTTTTAGTCAGAAGTTTCCCATAGTTAAATTCCACAGCGAAACAATTGTGTGAGTTTATCCAAGCAATTTAATTGAATAGAAAGTAAACAATATGTCGTGTGACAAAATTGAATTAAATATTGAGGTCTTATATTGCGAACACATGCCATTATAACATTATCATTATAAGCCCATGCATGCACTACCATCAGGCTGTGTGGCTATTAAGGTAAATATATACAACAATAAGTATATCAATTCTATTATCTCCTTGTAGTTTTAAATAATTAATATTTGTTTCAAAATCGTTCTGGTTTTCTATATCGTTCTATGATTGATTTAACTTATTATATTTACCTTTTATAAGCACCTACAACGTATCTGTATATATGTATAGTAAATTGGTTAGACCCAGGTTAGAGAATTACATCACGTTTTATTTTATTTTATTTTGTAGACATTCCATAGCTTATTCGTGTTTTATGTTATGCATTCAATCATCGTCATTATAATATGAGGTGTCTTTAGGCAGAAGCCACACCGGGAAGTTGTATTTTTGTTTAAATAATAAATGGTAATGCTAAATTTCACACAATTTAAAAGCCGGTATAACAGTTGCTTGAATGAATAATCGCCAAATTACTGAAGCCGATGGAACTCTTTTGTTCACATGACAATTTTTGTGAAAACTAAACAAAAATAGAGCAAAAAATATAAATACTTTAAAAATTTTAATGTTTTAAATTGAATTCATACGTAAAAAAAGAAAATGATCAATACTTTTGTTTATTGAACCAAAAACGAAAAAAAGAAAACTGTTTTCACTTTAAATAATTCCATAAATATTTTTTGACATACAAATTCAAATATTATTTAAATAAAATGTGGGAATAATCCAAAATTGGATTTTGCGCAAGAAATCGACATCAGTAATACGAAATTATTAAATCTAACAAAAATAGCACTGCATCAGATGCAACGAAAAGTTGGACTTTGTAGGTCAAATTTAGATTACAAAATTAAAAACAGAAGATTATGAATTGATTACAAATAAATTAGGTGACGCAACAGTCCATTGAGAACTAGGGCCTAGTGACTTACAATTCGCAACTATTCCTGTTTGCGAGTAATGTTGTCAGTTTTATGCAGAATTCGAACTGCTAAATTGAAATACCACTTTTGAAGACAAGAATTACCTACTCTTGGAGGAATTGTCAATTCCTCGCAAGAGACAGTACCCGTGAAAAAAAAAACTTTTAGATGGCAAAGGCAGGGATTGAGCCCAAGACCTCTGGCATGACAGTTTTACTGTCAATCCATGTAAAAGGATTGTAATCTTTTGAGTTTTTTGGTTGAAGTCACTCAAAAGATAAGGGGGCCGTCGAGAGGAATTCCGGGCCCGGGACGGAAAAATCTCGGGCCCCCTCATATTTACCATTTTTTTCAAAGTTCATGCCTACTGATATGGTACGTTCTAATTTAATTTACGAATAGCATGAAATTGGTTGCAATTGACGGAAATAATAATTTTTTGTTTGCAAAGTGAACCGAAAAAAAGTGTTAATCATCAAATCAATCTCACGGGTATCGTCCAGTTTAGTTGAAATGGAGGATGGATAGAAAATTATTCTACATGCGAGTAGATCAGATTCCGAACAGAATAATACATTCAATTCGATATTGCCAACGACATGTTAGTAACTGATAATACGGTCAATTAACTATTAAAAAAAAATTAGCATGTAGATCTATTACCTACTATGAAAATAAAATAGAGCGAAGTAAAAGTATTTGAAATTTGTCTTTAAAAAAAAAACCATGTATTTTAAAAGGTTTACATTAATTACTAATTATTGTTTTTCTTTATATTAAAATATTATCACAATGTTTTCATTAAAGTTAGTTTGCATTCAATAAAATATTTTCTTTTTGCAAACGAGCTTTCCTAGCTTTCTGAGCAGCAAAACAACTTATAATTATTGCATCGAAATTCAATTTCCTTGCCAAAGGTGCTTCGGAGCATAGTGTAGCAAGTCCAGAAACACGATCTTGTGATGAGCACGAACGGTGAAAATTATTTGTTCTGGTCTGGCAAGGACACTAAATAAACGTTCGGCACTAGCTACAGGTATGGTGGAAACCACACAGAGAACAACACAAATGTTGGGGAAAATCGTCTCCAAGTTCTGGGAATAAAAAGAATTAAACAAACTCAATGGCGGAAGTTCTGCTTCAAAATTGGCTTCATAAATGTGTTTCAGATGAATTATTTCTTCTTTCAACTCTTGAGAAACATGCGAGTTATACTTTTAAATAACCCTTGTAGCGGAGTTTTTAATCTCAATTTTGTCCATTGTTGAAAACTGCAATGAAAATGAAAATGTAGCATTCAAATTTTTCATCGTATCGAACCGACAAGAAATTCGAGATATAATTGAATCAACTATGACGTAAAAGGTATTTTTCTTGAAATGTATTCTTGCGTCTGTTTTAATTTGCATTCCGGCTCCTCGATTTTCTACAAAATGTCTCTTTAATTGCCTTTTTCAGTTCGATGGAAACGATTCTGAAACATCCCCAATCCAGTAGCAACTGCTTTGCATTCAGATAAAATTTGATCCCATCCGTTTCGAATAATTTTCAAATCGGAGATCAAGATTTCGAATTTCAACGTCAATAGTCATGTTTCTGGCTTGAAGAATGATACTTCTTCCATTTATAGCGCTAAGAACCGTACACCAAATCGAAGACATCAGGACGCATTCAAATGTGTGCATATATTTTAAAACGCCATTTACATCTCTTCGAGCTTCAGCAGTTAAATTAATATCACTTAAGGCTTCTAATAATGTTCTAAGGTTTTTCAGATGATTTGCAAATGGTTTCACTGCCTCAATTCTAGCTGACCATCTTGTATCGGAAAGTGTGTGAAGGGATCCGGCCACATTTTTCTTAAGATTTTCCCAACGTTGTGCACTGCTGCTAAACAAGTTGAAACACTTTTGAACATCACCAAAGAATGTGATTGCAGCAGTACAACATTTCGTTATATACACACTTTGAAGTGATTTGATATCCTTCAAATCTTCAGTAAACAACTTACTCAAAATATTAATTAATTAATATTACGAAAACCACAATTGAAAAAAGTTTGAGATTATCCGGTCCCCCAAAACCGAATCAAAAATTTCGTTCCCAGCAGAAACAAAAATAGAAGAGAAAACAGAAAAGAAACTTTATAAAAACAGAAACCGAAATAAATATTTGTGTTTTGTTTTAAGTTGCCGGGCCCCTTATTTTGACTTTCAAAATTTTCAAAATAAAATAAATTTTAAATTTACGTTAATTAAATAAGAAAAGCGAAAACAATTTATTATAACTTTCTTTCAATAGTTCAGAGTTGCGTAATTCTTCATTAAATATTAACAAAAATGTACGCCAATAATAATCAGGGGCCCAGATCGGCAATCTTGTGACTGATAGATTGGTAGATAACATGCAAACAGGGGCCCGATTGCGGAAGCATAAATTATTTTAAATTTTCGGGCCCCCAAAAATAAGTGGGAATAGGTATGTATGTTGAATATGATGAATATAGAGTACCTATATTAAAAAAATACACTCTCTTCATTGCTTTCAATTTTACGGGCCCCTAGAAAATCATTCGTTAAATAATTTATTCTCAAAGAGTTTTGTTTTTTGATTTCTTACAATTATTTAAAGTTGCACTTGCCCCCCTTTTAATACAGGGGTGGAATCGGCTAAGGTGATGATAATTGACTATCATATTTTTGATAGTCAAATTTGACTATCATTTTCATTCCGTCTGTGTCTCAATTCAATTCGATTTAACAATTTCAGATTATAATTGTCACAATTCATTGCTATGGTGAAATTTTTAAAAGGGTTCCTATAAAATATCTAAATGAAAGTATTAAGTTGACTGTGTTTTAATAACATTTTTACTTTTCTTGTGTTTTTTCGAATGTCGTAAGCTTTGTCCGTCACAAGAATGTGTTTTTGTATCTAAAAAAGGTAACTGACAAAATTTTCCATTCATTTTTTGTAAGCGTCTGGTAGCTCTTTTTAGAAACGGCATAATTAGTAGTGAAATGACTATCAAATTATTGTTGTGACAGCTTTTTAGGTATCAATTTGACTATCACCTTACATAGATCAAATTCAATTATTTTGACTGTCATTTATCAACAATCACCTTACTAAATCAATTTTTCACTTGCTTATCGAAGCAATTTTGATGAAAAAAATAGTTTTTTTCAGTTGAATATTGAACATTTTAAAGTGACAAATTAGTTTCAACTCATTTTGTCATGCATTTCGAGTGTAACAACCCCTTTTTTGATAAAAATTGGTTCAGAAACAAGTTGGTTCTATATTTTAATAAACATTTGTAATTTATGAAGTTAACTATAATAGCTGCTAAGTTCAACAGGCGATATAACTATGCATAAGTTTCAATTAAACCCTAATAAAGGAATAAGTATTTAGTTTTTAAAAACTGTCGTAATTTCTTTAAGAAAAGGTTACACAAGTTATAAAAGGAAAATGCAAAAGTTCCCAACATTTCTATGAAAAATAGACCTATAAATATCAACCCAAAAAGCTGAAATTTTTACAGGAGTAATATTTCGCTAAAAGCTAGTTAAATCGGAGATATCTTAGTTTTTTTGAATCAGTCTAATCAACGTCCATATTCCCGAATTAAATTGGCCGTAAATTTCGGTTTACATTTTCTAATTTTCCTGCAATTCTTTCTCCACCTTTGCACCATTCAGACAAGAAGAAAAAATATAAACACAAGTTCAATGCCCGTTCACGGTTCACTACAATCTGATCTCATAGTCTTTAAATAGAAATACAATTGTATACTATTTATATCTTTATGCCATATAGATACTTTGTTCATACACAATTGTTTACTTTTTGCCAACAAAGGTTTTTTCCCTTTCAGTTGGCCTGAACATTTCTTACATGAGCTCTCCTACTCTTAATAGATGTGTTTTTCCACTTCAGAAATGAAAAAAAGAAAAACCTTCCTCTGTAATCCGATCTGCAATAGTTCAACGCCAACATGGAGCGAATTTTATCATTGCATGCATGATGCGGTGTCTTATAGTTGCAGTTGATAGTATATAGATATAAACTTAACTTTATACATTTATATGTTTTATTCAGGGTGCAGATTTTATAAAAGCTTGACTTTAACTAGAGTCTATAGTGCAGTTGTTAGGCACCACAAGCATATTCCCCTATTGCATACACACTTTTGTATCTGAGCCAGTGAAAGTAGTATAACAATCCAAGAAGTTACCTAATCCAAATTGACATGGTAGATAATGTTGGTAAAATGCAACAAGAAACAAAAACTGTAAAAAAGAAGAAACATATTGCAGTGCAATGGACACCATCAGTGAACTATAACTACCTATAGCCGAAGAGTACACAGATATACATACCTATGCCTATGAGCATAGATAGAAGTGAAACGAATTTGAAAGTCAAAGTGATCATTATTTCACCATAATATTGGTAGTCATCAAGACCTTGAAAGTTTTTTTTTTTTTTTTTAATTGTTAATTTATTGTAAGTTAATGATAGTATTGCAAATTAAAAGCAGCCATTAAAACTACAATAGAAAATTTGTTAATTAGAATTTAAATGTATGTTATTTACACTTTAATTATTAACATAAAATGTTGACATCTTAATTAACAAGATTATCGTTAACTTTGTATTTGTATATGTCATATAGATCTGACTTTTCTAAGGTATTCTAAGAATATTCTGGTTAAAAGACACAAATTGGAAATTTCACATTCAGTTTTAAATAGGCTGAATGAATTTTTTTCACCTTACTTTTGAAAAGATTATTGCTTTCTATCAAATTTGCAAATGGTTCATATCTGATCAAATTGGTTCCCTAAAGATCATTCAATTAATTTTATGAATAATTTCCTTAAGAAATTAAATTTTTCCTAAAATTTAATATCTAATAAGAAACACTAAGTAAGAAGCAAAAACAATCAAAAGGTAGAAGAGTTGAATTAGGATTTTTAAATTTGTTATCAGAAAATTTCAGTAATGGAATAAAGAGTACAACTACATTTCCGCCTATAATAATAATCAAAGAAAAATATGTAAATATCGATCGGAACATTAAAGAAATTGATTTTTGTTTTCAAATTTGGAGTTTTCAGATTGAAATAGAGGATAAAAAGTTAATTTTCTATCAATTATTAGTTAATTTTCTGATAAAAAACTAATTAGTAGTTCACTGTTTATCTTTACGTAAATAATAAATTAGGTAGCGCAACAGCCCGTTGAGAACTAGGGCCTAGTAACTTACAACTCTCAACCATTTCTGAGTGCGAGTTATGTTGTCAGAGATCCAGGGGTCCTACAGTTTAAAGCCAAATCCAAACGGCTAATTTGATAAAGCACTTTTCATGACAAGAATTATTCTTGGAGTGAAGCGGATAAGGGTAAGGGTTGAGTCTTGGGAAATTGTATTATTTTACAAAATAATTGGAACCAGTCTTTAAATGTGACACGTGAGAAATAAGAATGAAATATTTGTTTTTCTACAATGAAGAAATTTTCACCGTTAAAGAAGTTTACACATAATTATATCAAACTAAAACTGTTGTTCTAAAAGTCAAACGTAACCATCAACACGCTGCTATAATGGTTTGATTGAAAATCTCACTCATTAGCCATTATTAGGAACGAATGTGAAAACAGTTGGCAATTTGTAATATAGAGATGTATTAGAGGGTTTAACAAAAACTTTTCTCAATGGAGGTATGTAGATGAATTCTTCTAAGAGATTTTGGTGAGACAAACAAAGTCAAGACAACACAAAACTGCCTTAGACTCGTTTCACACTACACGGTTTTAACCGTACGGTGAAAAACCGGATGGGATAAACCGGATCAATGGCTAATTACACATTTAACACACGATATATGCCGGGTTCCTGTGCTTAGTATACTTTTTCGAGCCTAAGGCTCGTTTCACACTACACGGTTTTGATCGTACGGCAAAAAACCGGACGGCGACATTTTGTTAGAGGCGCGAATAAGAGCACATACGCTTTCATATTATACGGTTACGGCAAAATGCCGACGCCGCGCCGTGTAGCAACCGTCTACTGCCACTACAGTATACGGCAACCGGAGACGGCGGCGCGGCGCTATAAGTTTAGTGGCGTACGTGACGAAATGCATGTTTTCACATCATACGATTTTATTCGTGCGGCAGAGTTCGATCAGCCACTTCAAAACCTGTGAAAAAATATACTAAGCACAGGAACCCTGCATATATCTTGTTTTACCGTACGGTCAAAACCGTATAATGTGTAATTAGCCATTGATCCGGTTTATGCCGTCCGGTTTTTTGTCGTACGGTCAAAACCGTGTAGTGTGAAACGAGCCTTAGGGTCAATATCGTAGGTTTCAGAGAAGCTTAAGATTGGCGCTCGGGATGATGTTCATATTTTAATCCTTAAGATTGTTTTTTATGGTGTGAATTGGAGAGAGTACCTGAAAACTTCAATTCTTAAGATAAAGTTAACTGAAGCATTGTCAAAAATATCAATAAAAAAGAGTGTGCCACTATAGGTCGATAGGCACAACGTTTAAGGGCTGGAATTAATACTGAGATCGGTCAGTTTTAGTAAATTTACTTTTTTAAATAAATTAATACTATGTTCAAATCAAAGAAGCAACAATGAATAAAATATATTTAAAAGATCATGTCTTATGGTGTTTTATGCTTATAGCATAACTTATGGCACGACAAGGTAAAAAAACACTTCCTTGAAAAACAATAACTTTTAAAAAAATGGATGTAGTGGTAAATTTTCTTCGATCAAAACCAAATTTTATCTTAGGATAATGCACGAAGTAAACGTCAAAGAAAATGTTACCTAATACAAATTAAGCACACAAAACAATTTAATTTCAAATTAAAAAATGTAACGAATTAACAAATAATTAAAATCAAACTATAAATCCAATTGATTAAACAAAAAGGTTAAGGTTATTTCAATGTTATTTCAGTTTTTATGTTATACTAAAATAATGTGAACAAAAAATAACCAATTTGACCATTATCTTAGTAGTACTTAATTCCATTATTTAAACATCACATCACATTCATTCATTGTGCAATAGTTTTTTTATGCAGTTAAACACTTATTTTAATATTGTTGACCGCATTCCGCTTTATCTTAAATTCAACAACTAAACTGGATATGCATGTAAATATTCGACACACGTAATTCCGATTGAATTAAATCAATCCGTACTTAATTCTTTTTTTTTTTTTTTTGATAAATCGTCCGATATAATTTTTTTTTTTTTTGAAAAAGAAGAAGATACACTCATTTTAATTGAATTATGTACTTTGGATGTTTATTTGTAATTTACAAAGCTGATACACGATGTATAACACATAATTTATAACCCTTCTTCAACATAAAAAAAAAAACGTATTATAACTTTATGTTCAGTGTGGTGATGACGAATTCGTGGGTAGGTACAAATTAAATCATAAACCACGAAAGTGTAATAATGCCAAATATCACGTTTCATTTGACCTGAGTTGAGTTGAATAGATGTCAAATTAAATTAGAGGTTCACCAACCATAACAAGTGCGATTTGTTATACAAAAAAAAAATAAGTTTTGTTTTTATTGTTTAATGAATAAAAGCAACTGAAAAATAAACAAACTAGTCATCTTCTACGTGTATATGTATATGTAGATACGACAAAATTTAACAACAACAAAAAATAAACACAATTTTTAAATCCTATTCACGTGCAGCAATGTTAACTTTTTGATTTAAATAAATAAACAATTTAGTCAAAGAATAATCGCTTTAATTCAAAATTGATGAGTATTGTTTTATTTAGTTTTTTTTTTTGTTGAAATATCCAACATTTTTACATTATGTAATTCAGATTAAGCAAAGCTATATGGTTTATTAAAACCTCTTTGGGCTTGCCACCCTTTTTTTAAGATTTTTACCAAAAGTTAAGTTGATTTCAGTTTTACGATTGTCAGTTTTCAGAGCTATTGGTGACTGCGTTGAATAAGATTAAAATGTTATGAATAATTTGAATGGCTTAATATTATGTCTTTTGATTTTCTGTAGAGATAAATTGTGGTTGTTAAAAAACTTAGCAATTAGAGCCAAACTTCTAAAGTAGTCCGGGTCTTTAGACCAATTTTGCTTATGTGCATTTTATTTTTTTAGTTAAGTTTTCAAGAAAATACGAAACTCCATACCAAATTACAGTCAATTTTTAAACTCTGAAACTGTGGCACTGGTTGATTTATCCTGCTTTCGAATTCTTAAGCTTTCGATTTATACCTCGTTTTTCCGATATCTAGATCACCTTTATCTTAGATTTAAATCGCAGGTAATACAATACAAAAATAAAACGCACGACTGGGTCGCATGAACTTGCTCCTGTATGCAAAGAGTCTGTTTAAAAAAATACCTACATATATAAGATTTAAAAATATACCTGTAAAATATGTTTGTCTTCAAAGATATAAATGCCATTTGATTTGTCAAAATACCTCCATTTTCCAATGTTTTGTTTGAAAATCGTTAGACCGGTTTTATTTAAATTAATTTTTGTATGGATACAAATCTTCCATTTTTTTCTTACAAATATTTTTGTTATGCAGTTGTTTAATGATTGTAAATATACGTTTTAGATTTGAATTTCGCAAAGAAAGCGGGGACCCTTTTTCGAGATATCGGATTTTGAAAAAAAAAAAAAAAAACATTTTTTCAAAAATCCAAAACAATTTAAAAACTTTTGATCATCAAATATTGAAATCGGTTCATTAGTTCCTGAGAATTATAAAAACAAAATTACGGTTCTATGAGCGGTACCCTTCCGGAGCAATACAAAAATACATTGTTTAACTAAAAGAAGCCAAGTTAAGAAAAAAAAATTAAAGAAAATTTAATACTAGATAATCAAAAAACTAAGACAGAATTGATATGGGGTACATTTTTTTTAGGGTGCAAAAGCAAATAGTGCGCTTATGGCGGAGGGAAATTTTTTTGTCGAGAATAGAAATTTAGTCTGGACGAATCATCATCAAATATGTACAATTATTTCGTTAGCATGTCTCCTTTTTTCGGCTCTCATAC
Source organism: Eupeodes luniger (assembly GCA_951509635.1). Lineage (NCBI taxonomy): Eukaryota > Metazoa > Arthropoda > Insecta > Diptera > Syrphidae > Eupeodes > Eupeodes luniger. The sequence goes on from OX608074.1 coordinate 89,720,098, forward strand.
GGAACTAATTTTAACAAATAAGGTGTCAAAACAAAGAGAATTTTCCGTAGACTTTGCGAATTGTATTTTATTGAATATTAATTTATAATTTGTTGAAAAAACTTAACTTTTTAATTATAATAAAAATACGAAATACTGGGAAAATATTATGTTAAGGGAAATGGTTTGTGTATTTGAATGAACTTTTTTGTCGGTAAGCTAGTTTCCGGGTATTTCCTTTGTATATACAAAGGCGCAACTCATCCCAAGACACAACTCATCCTAGGACAACTCATCCCGGAAATGAAAAATAATTGTAAACATACTTAACGAAAACAACTGTTTGTGTATTCAACTAGAACGTTTAAAGCTTTTTCCTTTGGATAGCTTTATTTTAATTTCATATTAGAAGAACCAGGATGGAAAATAAATTATCTGAAGATAAGAAAGAGAGGAAGAAAATGTTTTTTTTTTTTTAATTGTAAAGCAATCGCCTATTGGTTGTGTAGTTAGGTAGGTGTCTAAAACGAATAAAGAATAGTTCATTGGCGTGCTCGACTTTATGCAGATAGATAGATAAATAGATATGATGATAATGAAGAAATGTTATTGGTAGGTAGAAGGTACTTACTACAATCCAATCACATTCCTTCTTTCCTACAAGTTTTCAGCGCAAACATGAAGTTATTAAGTTCAGTTTATTTTTTTCGGTAAAGTTTAAAAAAAAAAATCGAGCATACGAACAGGTACAAGAAATTGCTATTCATGTGTTGTTTACAGTCAGGCTCTTGTGAGTTTTGGATTTTAGTTATGAAGTGACACGTAAGCAGTAGTTGTAGAGGTTATACGTAATACCTATGTATTCGTATACGTTGAAAAAGTGATTCTAATAGAAAATCTATATACTCTTTCTGGCCCGTTTCTCTAACTTGTACTAAGTATTTATTCATTTATATAGGCGAAGGCTAGTAAAATATGTGTGAAACAACCTTATTATTAAGGAATAATATTTTAAAATCATAGGCACCAAGATAATACTTCTTGATACACTTTAAAAAATAGATTGTTGATTAAATATATCATATTCGTTAATAGGATTAGAGCCAAAATCCTTTGCTGCTATTTGCTCTTTCCACATATTAATAACAATTTTAATTGTAAATTGATATTTTAAAAATAAATAAATTAATTAATTTTTTATATATACAATTTTTTAATTTTGTTCTAAAAATATTTTTGGTATGCAGTTGCTTAGTAATTGGAAATATACGCTCTACATTTGAATTTCGTAAAAAAATTTGAACCGTTTTTGAGATATAGAATTTAGAAAAAAAATCAATATTTTTTTTTAAAATCCAAACAAAAAAAAATTGCACTTTTGATAATCAAATATTGTTAAGGCAGTATAAGAGCTCGTTGAAAAAAAATAATTGAAATCATTAGTTGCTGAGAAAAATAAAAAACAAAATAACGGTTCTATGAGCGGTACCTTTCCGGAGCAATACAAAAATATGTTTTTCTTACTAAAAGAAGCCAAGCTTAAAAATAAAATTTTTTGGAGAAAATTTTAAAAAATCTATCGGTTTGTTTTTGAGAAAATTTGAATTTTCGTTTTTTGACCAAAAAAATTGTATGGGCCACTGTTAGTTTTGATCTTTAAAAAAAAATTAAAAAAACGCCTAACGCGAATCATCTGAAAACCTTAACTTCCAAATTCGAACTCAATCGACCCAATGGTTTAGGCTGTAGGAGGGTGGACAGACAGATGGAATCGCGGGACCCACTTTTTTCGACTTCTCTACCATCGTTATATTATAATGTTTGATTAAAATCTCGAGTTCGAACTTTTTTACGAATGCAAAACTTGCCATATAGTTCCTATATGTCGCAAGTAATAATGAACTTGAAATTCTTTTAAAGCGGGTCCTAAAAAATGAAAGCCATCTTCGTTTCATTCCGGTTACATAAAGTACATAAAATAGGTAACTCAGGACACTGTGGTATAAAATTGAGGTTTAATAGTTCTTCTCCTAATCGGAAGATTATCCATATTAATTCTGTCGAATGTTCTTCTAAAAAATAAGTTCTTTCATTTGCAGTGACTGCAAATTCTGAGCTTCATCCATGAAGTTTTGGGATATTCTGTTTCCCCTTTTCTTCAGAAATGCTTCCAGTTTTGGTTTTAGGGATTCCACGTGCATTTCAGCTGTAACAAGTTTACTCCACTTTCCGACTCCAGTTTCTTCCATTCTTGAACACATCCCCCTTCATTCGACATTAAGTGCATAAGTAGTATTTTTGGTATTCTCTGTTCATGCATTGCTAACACTCGCTGTATGTATTTGAAATGAATCTTAAGAGTATTCAAAAATATAGGGGGAACACTAGACTCTAAATGTAACATATATTTGGCCGAGCTAGGGGGTATTCTAAAAAACTTCTCTACTGTGTCGTAGGGTCAGAATCTTCAAGCTTGTACAGAAGAATAGAAGTTGCAGTTGAACGAAATATTGTTTGTTTTGTAGTACGTGAAATACTCTACTTATACATATATACAACTGCCCCAAACCGAACATATACATAGCTCGCTTTGCATTATTCGACATCTTATTCTCATTGAAACTAATTTATAATACAAATACATACGAATATTTTTTGTTGTCTTCCAAAATAATACCAAATGATGTAATCCTTGGTTTTCTAAATTTTATAAACAATCTCTATAAATGCGAAATATATAGTAATTCATCGTTTTTTTTTTTAAAGAGAAAAACACGCCTTAAATCATGTTTGTTTTTTTCCATTTCTGTTGTCCACATGTAATTTATGTGGGGGGGCTAAGTAGAGGAATAAAGGTTTTCTTAAATCAAAAGAAACACTTGTTTTAATAGTTCAATAATAGTATAGTTTTAATTCACTTTAGTTTTTAAATAATAATAGTTTTAAGTTTAGTAATAGGGATATTTAGTTTAATAAAAAATAGATTTAGTTTAATAAAAGTAGATTAGGATAACAATTTAAATTCGTGGCGTTTTCGTTTCGTCTTTCGTAGCTTCTCGTCGTCACCGTTCAATTGAATTGTGTTCTTGTTGGTTATTGCTGTTGGTCGTTCAAGTTCGAATTATTTGGTTAGTGTTGCCGTTGTTGCTGTCATTCTTTGAAAGGACGGACTTAAGGGTCCATTGCTAGGCACATTTTGCCTACATCCGGCCATCCTGAGTTAATCTGAGCTGATGTCTGATTCATAATCATCTTCCTGTACCCACGGCTTCATCAGGTCAGCCGCAGTCGATGTTTTGTTAGGACCGTCGTGACTGCCGATTTTAGAAACATCGTAACGATCATTTCGTCGAATTTTCGTGACCTCGTACGGACCCAGAAACTTTGGTTGAACTTTCAGTCCTGTTCCGAACTGCGTTCGTTGAATTGCGACTAAATCATGAACTGCATACTTCCTGGCTGGCTTACGCTTTTTGTTGTATTGTGTACTGTTTTCTTTTTGAATTTGCTCGATTTGTATCTTGGCTTCTTTTCTTAGCTCGGCTCTGTCCCTTTCGAATTCTTCTAACATTTCTTCTTCCAACATCTCTATAAGCTTGACATCTTCGTTATTTCGCATTGGTACACCGAATAAAAGTTCGAACGGTGTTCTTTTCGTAGCTCTGGAGGTCGTCGAGTTGATAGCTTTTTGCAATTTCGTGATGTGCTGGTACCATTTAAGAGGGTTCTCCAAGGACATCTTCGTAAGAGTTGCTATTATGATCCGATTCATCCTCTCGACTTGTCCGTTTCCCCGAGGAACACCCGTTGTTATTTTACTGTGTAAGATTTTACGTTGGTCACAATATTCCTCGAAGTTATTTGAACTGAAAGCGGCTCCTCTATCAGTTATTACTCGTGCAGGGTTTCCAAAAATATTTTCTAAAGTCACAAGTTTTGATAAAACCTCCTCTGTTGTCGTTGACTTTACTGGAAAAATCCAGACAAATTTCGTAAAGGCATCCATTATTACGAGCAGATGCTTATAATTCTTATTAGTAGACGGCATGGGTCCCAGGTGATCCATATGAATAGTATGTAACGGTACATCAACTTTTGTAATTGGATTGAGGAACCCTTCCTGCTTGCCACCTTTCTTAACTGCTAAAATACATGAGACACAGTTCGATAAAATATCATTAATTCTCTTCCGCATATTCGCAAAGTAGTAATGTTGTTTTAAATGCGTTTCCACCTTCTGGGAGTTGATATGTCCGATTTCATGAACGCTTCTTACAATTTCTCTCTGTATACTTTTTGGGACTACAAGAAGATATGCTCCCTCGATGAATCGGTAAAGGACACCATTGCGATTGATGTAATCTTCGTATTGCTCCTGGTGTAGAATTTTGAGAATAAGTTGACAAGTTTCATCTTTCTCTTGAGCCTTTTTTATTCTATGAAGAACTCCTGTATCAACTGTTGCTAAAGTCAAAACACGACTCAGTGCATCCACGTGCTGCATATATTTCCCTGGCTTATGATGAACCGTACAGTCAAACTCCTCTAAATATAACGCCCAGTGTGCCACGCGAGTACATAGTTCTTTCTTCTGCATGGTTAACTGAAACGCTTTACAATCAGTGAAAATTTTGAATTTCAAACCTAGCAAGTAAACCCTTAACTTTTGAAGTGACCGTATGATTGCGAGTACCTCTAACTCATAGCTACTGTACTTTTCTTCAGTAGGTTTAGTCTTAAAACTTAGGTAGAACACCGGGTGCAACTCCCTTTCGTGGCGCTGAAGCAGAACTGCAGCAAGACCAACTTTACTTGCGTCCGTATGCAACTCGGTTTCCAATGCCGGGTTAAAAAGTTTGAGAACTGGTTCCTGACACAGAAGTTCTTTCAGCTGCAAATATGAGTTTCTTTGCTCGTGGCCAAAACTAAAACCGACGGAAGTTTTTCTTGTCAAATCGGACAAAGGTTTCGCGATTCTAGAGTAGTTAGGTATAAATTTTCTAAAAAAACCTGTCAAACCAAGAAAACTTTTAAGGTCTTTTAAGCGCTTCGGCTCTGGGAAATTTCGGACAGCTTTTGTTTTTTCGATTGAAGGTTTTACCGTTCCATTTTCAACAATATGCCCAAGAAATTCAATTGATCGCGTCACAAAATTACACTTTTCCCATTTAATTATGAGCCCATTCTTTTCCGCAACGTTTAAAACAAGCTCTAAAGTCTTTAAATTGTCTTCTTCATTTTCCGATGGGATTATTAAATCGTCCATATAAATAAATAAAAATCTTTCACGTACTAAATCTTTAAAAACCGTATTAATAAATCTTTGAAAAACGGAAGGTGAATTACAAAGACCGAAAGGAACTTTGCAAAACTCATATTGAGCATCTGGAGTAACAAACGATGTAAACTTTCGACTTTCGGGATGGATATCTACATGGAAGAATCCATTTTTAAGGTCTAAACTAGTAAAAACACGCGCACTATAGAGGTTTTCCAAAATGTCTTCGATTATTGGTAATGGGTACCTATCCTTAACAATTCTTGTATTTAATTTGCGGTAGTCGACACAAAGTCTGTAGCTACCGTCTTTTTTCTTCGCGAGAACAACTGGACTTGCAAAATTGGAATTGCTTGGAACCACGATGCCTTCTACAAGCCACTCCGATATTTGATTTGTCACAAAGTTTTTTTCCTTAGGCGCTAGCCTTCTAGGACGATGGAAGACTGGCTTTTCGTCTTCCAATAAGATCTTCATTTCTACGCACGATTTTATCGGTTTTTTTGGGTTATAAGCTTTTACCATATTTTCTATTGTTTGCTTTATTCGCGTATTCTGAATTATGTCTATATTGTATACTTTTTTATTTTCCGTTACTAAAGCTTCCGTATCGATTTCGCTAATATGATTGTCATTTCCTACTTTATCGCTACACTTAACATCTTTGCGTTTAAAACTAACGTTGCCATTTTTAATCACCATATTCGCGTATTCTAGGATTTCTGTACCGATCAAAACATTTTCAGACATCCATTCATCATTGACGACATCGAAAGTTAGAATGTAGGGCATATCATCGACAATGACCGTCATTTTAACCGCACCGACCGATTTATATACCGTTTGACCGATACCTGTTAGTAAAGTACCTGCACTATCAAATTGTTTATTCAGCTTCAAAAATACAGAGTTTTTTATCAGGCATAATTGACTACCTGTATCAAATAATGCATCTAAAGGAATCGAATCTATCTTTATCTGCATTCTAACAATAGGAGAAAAGACACGGTTAACTTTAGTTGAATTTTGATTTTGGTTCTTTTTTGGACAAAGTTTAGACAGATGCCCAAAATCATTGCAATTGAAGCAACGAGGTCCTTTATCTTTATGGGGGCAGCTTTGCGAAGGATGCCCTTTCGCTCCACAGGTAACACAGCGTTTTTGGGACTCCGAACCTTGCGATGAATAACCCGGAGTTTGAACACGATTTTGACTTTTAAAACTCTGAGTTTGGGTGTTTGTTTTTTGTGTACGGACCTCGTCTCTTTGTTTTTGTATTTGGAGCTTCATTTCATCGTAAATTTTAAATTTTGACTTTAAATCGCTAAATGTTCTTGCTTCGTATAAGATTGTTTTATTTATTGTGCTATCATTTATACCCGATACAATATATGAAAGTAAGGATTCTTCGTCGACGTTCCCTTTGTTCGCGATCAACTTCATTTGGAACATGTATTCCAAATACGACTCGTTTACATTTTTACGCCGTGATTCTAGTTGACGATGAATCAATAAACCCGAAACAGTTTTACCGAATTCTTTTTCTAAGATAGATTTTAACCCTTTCCACGTATTTATGTTTTTCTCTGATTCTATAGCTAATTTTGCAGCACCTTTCAACAAACGTCTCGCGTATAAATAACGTTGGATATCGTTCCACAGACATACAGAGGCAATGTCCTCAAAATCCTTTATCCAATCGCTAATTTCTTTGCCGCTTTCACCATCAAATGATTCTAAGGAATCTTCAACATCTTTAAATACGAAATTATTTTGCGCCATTTCTACCGTATTGTCGACACTGTCCTCCCCGTTGCTATCGTATTCGTCTCCGCCCTCACTTACACCCTTTTCTTGATAACCGTCAACACTTTCCTCAAGTTCAACCCCTTCTAAAGACTTTTCGAGACTCTCTTCACCAAGCACAGATTTAAGTCGCTCGATTAAATCTTGTTTGAGCCTATAGCTTACGGAATAACCACGATCTTTTAATAAAGCCTGTAATTGCTTTGTCGATAATGCTTCAAAATTCATTTATGTGCATATAAAAAATTATAGTGAACAAAATAATGATACTTATCGTTTTATTTCTAGTTGTATTTTAGATTCCAATTTTTCATTTTTTGTTTCTTCTGGAATATTGCTGTATACTAATGCCGTTTGTTACGGTGTATAGACAACCGCTTATTTTGATTGCACTGTCACAAATCACACCACGTTTTAACAGCTATATGATTAATATGTACGCACAATCATGCATTTAGCATATCATATAGTATTTTTTTTAAATTTTTTGTTTAAATTTTGTAATTAATATACGAGTAGAATATTTTTCTTTTTTTTTCACTTTATATTACACTGCTATCTATTATTTGTCATGCACTATATTTTCACGGAAAGAAAAAAAAAATCACTGAGGGGGGATAAAAACACTTCTGACACCATGTGGGGGGGCTAAGTAGAGGAATAAAGGTTTTCTTAAATCAAAAGAAACACTTGTTTTAATAGTTCAATAATAGTATAGTTTTAATTCACTTTAGTTTTTAAATAATAATAGTTTTAAGTTTAGTAATAGGGATATTTAGTTTAATAAAAAATAGATTTAGTTTAATAAAAGTAGATTAGGATAACAATTTAAATTCGTGGCGTTTTCGTTTCGTCTTTCGTAGCTTCTCGTCGTCACCGTTCAATTGAATTGTGTTCTTGTTGGTTATTGCTGTTGGTCGTTCAAGTTCGAATTATTTGGTTAGTGTTGCCGTTGTTGCTGTCATTCTTTGAAAGGACGGACTTAAGGGTCCATTGCTAGGCACATTTTGCCTACATTTATAGTAACAAAAGTTTTTCAGAATAAAGCCTAAACCCACAAAGAAAGCAACACAAACAATAATATGTATATTTATCACACTTTTCCTCATAACATGAATTTGATTTAAATAACAATAATACCATATACAAAATATACTTGATTAATAAACCTAAAAAACCGCAAGTTATTACATAATGCAACATTTGGTCAGACAAACTTTTGTTAGCACAAACTCTTCCGCATGGACAGATAACTTTACATAAAATCATATAGGAAGATACTCGTTCAAACTGTTTGCATTGTTTTCTTGAAAAGAAAAAAAAAACTGTAAATTGTAATTAAAATTCATTTTGCGCGCCTTACTGTATATTTTACTTTTTTTTGTATTTTTATGTGATTTTCTTGAATTAATTTGTCACATTTGGTTGATTTTTATGTTAAGCATGTTTAATTTTACAATAAACATTTCTCACATTGGTTTTGGTTATCAAAGTGATGGTTTGTGTTATATGTATAGTGAAACACCAACTGCTAATTAAATTGCATGAATTGAATAATTTATTTATCATAGCATTTGTTTGCCAAAAACACACACACACACACTCAACTCATCTATTACTCATCAATGTGTTGCATTAACAAAACAATTACTAAATGACTATGTTCATATTAAGACTCAGAAAAAGTCTTTTAGTGAGAAAAGTTCAATGATAATGAACTTTTTCAATAGTAATATCTTGTATTTCACACATTTGAGATAAGGTAACAGAAAAACAGCAATCTCCGAGCAAGCATTTCATATAGTTCTACTTAATGCAGTAACAAACCCCATTTCTTCAAGTTTGTTGCTCAGCTCTTTCGTTTCCATAGGTTGTGGTTTTGCTCTAGGGCAAGAACTATTGGTTACATTGAAGAAAATCACAATTTTAAATTTCCTCATACGGTGTTAACAATCCATTTTATATAAGACTGGATTATCTAAGCACAAGTAGGTTATATCACTAAAATTAAGAAGATAATTATGTGGGAATAAATTCAAACTCTCATGCAAAACATCATTAAATCAACATGGAAATATTTTTTGCCTTGGCACGATAGCCAATGTTGACAACTTCACTTCATATAACAGCTATTTTCTTAAAAATTTTATAAGCAAGACCAGAAAAAAATATTTTTCAACAATGGAAATAAACCTGGAGAAAAACCACTAAGAGTTTAGAATTATTCAAGCTTCATAGGATGAAAAGGCATTTTACACTTTCTATGTACAAAACAGAAAACTTTTTTTTAATCCGAATTCAAATAGATGCGATTACATATATTTTATTTATATATACCAAACTAACCTAAAGTTACCTCACCTTAACAATATATCTGAAAAAAAAGTTTTGAAGATTTCATAAATATTCCAATTAATTTATAAAAAAAAAAAACACACAACGTCAATGGCCGAGTTGTAGCGAATAATAATAATAATATTAATCCATATACGGGAATAAACTATTAAGTATTATTGTTTAAATTAATCGATTTCATGTTGAGATTGTAACATCTCAACTTGTAAAATTGTCCAACGAAAGAGCTCTCGGTAATTAATCAAGATAAGATATAACTAGACACGTACATATTTGTACAGATATGGACATTAAAATAGAAACACCAAACAGAGTTTTAAAAATTCAATTCTTTATTGACTTAAAAAGATTATTTTTTTCAAGTTTGGCTTTCATTTTCTTATTTTATTTCTTTAAAAATAAAATTATCCATTATTTATAGTAAAATTATAACTTAAAATATTTTCAATTCATAAATTTGAAAAAAGAAACGAATTCCGTGGACATTAAAATAGATGCACAGATTTAAAAAAAAAATTAAATTAAATGCAAAGCTATTCTGAATTTCAAAATTATTTCAATATCTGGTAGCCTGGTCCTTAGCTTTAATTACAGTGTGACATCTGTTGGACAGTGAGTCAAATAATCGGCGGCATCTGTCAATTGAAATATTGTACTATTCCTGTTGAACCATCCTCCACAGTTCGGATTTATTTTTTGTTAAATGTTTCCCAACCGCGGCTCATTTTAAATCTCCCGCAAAACGTTCTATGGGATGTAAGTCAGGCGATTGGGATGTCCACTCCAATACGCTGATTTTTTGTTCTTTAAAATACTTTTGAGCAGATTTAGATGTGTGCTTAGGATCGTTGTCCTGCTGTAGACATGAAGCATTGTATCCTTCATGATATTCACCTTTATATTTTAATCCATTTAACCCTTACCAAAATGCCTTAGACAGACTAATACTTTGGGCTGATCAGTGTGGACTGGGTGTTAACCCAAACAAAACCGATTTAGTCTTATTTTCGAGGAGATACAAAATTCCAATTGTCAACCCTCCCTATATTAAAGGAATCCAATTAAAATTCTCAGACGAGGCTAAATACCTTGGTCTTGTTTTAGATAAAAAACTAAATTGGAAACGCAACGTACAGGAAAGAGTCAAAAAAGCTACTGTAGTTCTCTTTTCTTGCAAAAAAGCTACTGGTAATAAATGGGGCTTACAAGTTACAACCCAGCATCACGCATTGGCTATACACATCGGTAATCAGACCGATTTTAATTTACGGTGTGGCAGTATGGTGGACTGCTTTAAAGAAAGCTATAAACCGAGATAAATTAAATAAAGTCCAACGTTCAGCTTGCCTATGTATAAGCAGATCGCTTCGAACGACCCCATCTGCGGCACTGGACACCTTACTCTACCTAACACCTCTCGACATATTTAGCAAAGAAATAGCTGCAAGCTCTGCTATTCGCCTCAAAGCTTCGTCGCATTGGACTAACAACAACATTGGCCACTCCGTAATTCTTAGGTGTTTAAAATCAATTCCAAAGCACACAGACTACACCATCCCCCAACTGCAATTCGACAGAAATTTCCAGATTTCCATACCTCCCAGATCTTTCTGGCAGGATAGGAAATTCCTGGAAGATGGGTCAATCCATTTTTATACAGATGGTTCAAAAACAAAAGAAGGGGTTGGAGGAGGTGGGTACACTGAACGACTGAAATTAAGTCTCTCATTCCGCCTTCCCAATCATTGTAGCGTGTTCTAGGCGGAACTTTTGGCGATAAAAGAAGTCTTGTCCTGGCTTAAAGAAAACGAAATATCAACATATGATATCCGTATTTTCTCAGATAGTCAGGCCGGTATCAAATCTTTGGACTCTGTATCTACAAACTCTATAACAGTCCATAACTGTCGATTATCTCTAAAGGAGATGGCACAACAGTTTAATATTCACCTTTGTTGGGTGCCGGGCCATAGAGACATTCCAGGTAACTGTAAGGTAGATGAACTCGCCAGGAACGGTACAGTACAGCCCATTCTACCACGTTTGGCAAATGCTGGCAAATGACTTTTGCAGAAGCTGTTTGGACGAGGAAGAGGAGGAAACAATTCTTCATCTTCTCTGTACATGCCCTGCTCTGGCTCAAAAACGCAAGAATTACTTATTACCTTCTTCTTTTACGATCTAAACGATCTAAATCATATCAGCTTAATCAGCCTCTCATGTTTCGTAAGGGACTTTAACTGGTTCCATTGATCTTAGGCGAAAGCTTCAAGATTCATCTGGTATCACAATGGGCCTAAGTATGTCCGTTTCCATCTTTGAAAGCCACTTTAACCTAACCTAACCTACATTCAACGAAATGTATTGGTCCAACGCCATATCAAGAAAATTAACCCCAAAGTATGATACTGCCACCACCATTCTTGACCGTTTTCTAGATGTATTTGGAATTTAGTTCTTTCAAAGGAAGCCTTCTAACGGTTTGTCTGCCATCACTTCCGAACAAATTAATCTTTGTTTCGTCCATCCACAAAACATTCCTCCAATTTTTGCCTCTTTTTGGCCCTCTCCAATCAAAATGATTGTGGGCGACTTTAAACCGCGTTGTTATATTCTATTGTTTTCCTTAGAAAGGGCACCATTCTTGCGATCCTTCTGAACAAGTTAGCTTCAACAAGTCTTCTACGAACAGTTCTGGAAGTTATTGGAAGCTGTAGTTTGTTTTTTATTTTAATTGAAGACTTGTAAGGATCTTGTTTTTGAGACGCAAATGGTCTTTCAGTCTTCTCTTGAGGTTGTTTTGCTTGGTTTTCTCAGCTGTTTTTTGGCTCAGTTGGTCAAATTGCTTGTGCAATCAACTTGAGAGATTGGCTCATTATTCTTATTCCCTCAAAGATTTTCCCTCACTTCGTAGAACAAAAATGACAGCTTTCTCTTTACGGAACAATGTTTACAGCGACCCATGGAATTAATTTTAATATTATTAAAATAATTTAAATTTACTTCCTAAAGTGAACTTATTGTCTTATAAAAGTAAAAAAAAAATATTAAAAACTAATATTTTTGATCCTAGTTAAATATTAAGGTCTGTGTTCCGATGTGTTTCTATTTGAATGTCCACCAAAAATACAGTCTTACCTAAGGAACGGCTCATCTCCAAACAATCAACAAGCAAAAAAAAAATAAAACCCATGTTATTTTGCATAAGAGAGCCTAACTTTTTTTTTGATAACGGTTAAGACTACTTCTAATGCATGTTGTTGTTTTAATTTGGTTTTACTCCTAGCAACTGTCTCTGTGTCTATTTTAATGTCCATATCTGTATGTGCATACAATTTTTAAACATTAACGATTGTATTAATTGAGTATTCACTCAGTTTTTACATCGCACCATTATTGTGATTACATTTTAAGACAAAATACATGAAGGTGGTACTTATTTTTAAATTGTGTTTATTTCTTCAGATTTTTCGTAATGTTAATTTTAAAGTTTTCGCTAGGTACAAAATAATCAGTCAAAAGCATTTTGTTTAACTTTTCGTTATTATTTTGTTAATTTTAATTATTTTTAAAAATTTGACAATTCAAATTCTTAACAAAATATTTGCAACCCTTGCAATATTTTCCTATTAAATTTATTGAAGTTCGTTACTCAACTCTTTTATTTAATTTTGGCAGAGAAATGGATTTGTTTAAATTTTTGGAATAATGTCAAGTCACATATTTAACAATACACAAGCTATTTTAAAAAGCAACTACGTTTAACAGTGTCGTATTAAACTTAATTCCTAATTAGGACTTAAATGAATGATAAGTTTAGAAATAAATCAATGCTTTATTTTTTCGAAAAACCTAGCTTAAGAGATGTTTGTATAAATAAGATTATGTTTACTTTAAAATGTCATTACCACACAATTTGTCATATGTTATGGAACATACCACTTATTTATGTTAAAGAGTACGATCGAAAACATGTTTAAATTGTTTAAACAATTTATTAAATTTTTAACATAGGTACCTATGTAAGTTTGTCTCCATTGTTTTCTTTCAAAAATTACTATCACCCCTTAAAAAGTTCAGCTGATTAAGGCAATTTCAATAAAAAAGGCGTGGCTCTTAATCATCCTTCTGTTTCAAAACAACATTGATTGCATGTTTTTGAGTATTTTAAATTACATTTTCGTTCAAATGTTTAGAGTTTATATTTTAATTAAAATAATTAACAAATTTTATGTTTTCTTTATTTCAGATTTCTATACCAACATTTTTGCTCAAAAAAATATGGGACAAGAGATATCGCAACCAAATCAACGACAAAATTGCACAAAATTACCACTCAACAATAAAAACAACATCAGCAATACAAAAATCGATTGTAAGCAAAATTTTCAAAAGCCAAAGCTTCGCAAAACCCTCAGCACTCATAGTTCGACAACGTCTACATCGGATAGTTCATCAGGCTATCAAACAACATCGACAACATCGGCTAAAATCAAACCACTTCTTGTCTACGACCAAGTTTCACCCGAATCATCCTCCTCTACCATCACCAACCCAACTGGCATCTACTATCCATCTTACTATTGTTCTTCGTCAGGACGATCTTCTGTGTCGGTTTCGATAGCATCATCGGTACCCTCGAGTAGACAGTCTCACAAATCGGTTCACAAACAAAAAGACTATCTAGACCATCAGCTGTACATAAAATCCTATTTAGACATTGTCGAAGAAGACGAAAAGGCTAGAGAACACTTTCAAGGAGCCAGACCCGGCATTCGCAATTACACACCGAAAATTCTAGCCGAAAAGAAGAGCCGCTCGCAGCAAAACAAGGAGGAAGCTTGGATTTGACAATTACTGAAAAATGGCATTTGGTACAATGACCTCGCTGCTGGGGATGATACCGATTCTGGCTCTCGGTATCAATTACTATCGCTACCAAAATCTCGATCCAGAAACCAAAATCTCGGAGACCGAAAATGTAAGTTATTTGTTTTTCAAATTTTTCGAGGAATTTTTGACTTAAGAGAACTTCCTTTTTTGCACAGATAAGGCGCCAATACGATTTTATTGTTATTGGAGGGGGATCAGCTGGTGCCGTGGTCGCAAATCGTCTATCCGAAATAAAAAATTGGACTGTCCTGTTGATCGAAGCGGGCGGTGATGAGACTGAGATCTCTGATGTTCCCGCTCTGGCGGGCTATCTTCAGTTGTCCGATCTCGATTGGAGATATCAAACAACCCCCTCTGATAATGGACAATACTGCCAGGCTATGAAGGGTGATCGATGTTTCTGGCCTAGGGGTAAAGTTCTGGGAGGATCAAGTGTTCTCAATGCAATGGTTTATGTGCGAGGCAGCAAGAATGACTACAACCACTGGGAGTCACTCGGCAATCCCGGCTGGGGATACGAGGATGTCTTGACGTACTTCATGAAGTCAGAAGATGTCCGAAATCCTTATCTCGCTAAAACGCCCTACCACCAAACTGGAGGCTATCTCACAGTGCAAGAAGCTCCCTGGCGGACACCGCTTTCGATTGCATTTCTCCAAGCCGGCATGGAAATGGGTTACGATGTGAGGGACATTAATGGAGAGAAACAAACGGGTTTCATGTTGACGCAGTCAACAATTCGCCGAGGGTCACGATGCAGCACGGCGAAGGCCTTTCTACGGCCTGTGCGAACGCGGAAGAATCTAGACATTTTGCTGCACACTCAAGCTACGAAGATACTCATCAACAAGGATAAACGAGCTGTCGGTGTTGAGTACATCAGAAAAGGCCGGACTAATGTCGTCTTCGTCCGAAGAGAGATCATATCGTCGGCAGGAGCCCTAAACTCTCCGCAATTGTTGATGCTGTCGGGGATAGGTCCGGCAGAGCACCTGGAGAAGTTCAAGATCCCCGTGATTTCTGACCTCCCAGTAGGTGATAACCTTCAGGATCATGTCGGCCTCGGGGGGCTTACATTCGTAGTGGACGCCCCCGTTACGGTGACCCGTAATCGTTTCCAGAATATGCCCGTGTCTCTGGAATATATTTTGCGAGAAAGGGGTCCAATGACTTTCTCTGGTGTCGAGGGCGTGGCATTTGTCAACACAAAATTCCAAGACCCTGCAGTGGATTGGCCTGATGTGCAGTTCCACTTTGCTCCAAGTTCAATCAATTCCGACGGTGGAGATCAGATTCGGAAAATTCTAAACCTACGCGATGGATTTTTCAACACTGTCTATAAGCCACTTGTTAAGGCCGAGACGTGGACTATCCTACCACTCTTACTTCGCCCCAAAAGCACCGGCTGGGTACGACTCAATAGTAAAAACCCACTCCAACAACCCAAACTAGTGCCCAACTACTTCGCCCATCAAGAAGACATCGATGTTCTGGTCGAAGGCATCAAGATCGCTGTCAATGTCTCGGGCACTAAAGCCTTCCAGCGATTCGGCTCACGACCTCATCACATTCCCCTTCCGGGATGTAAGCATTTCGAGTTCATGTCTGATGAGTATTGGGCATGTTGCATCAAACAATTCACATTTACCATCTATCATCCGGCGGGTACGTGTAAAATGGGACCAAGTTGGGATAGATCAGCAGTTGTTGATCCCAGGCTGAGAGTGTACGGCGTTCAAGGGCTTCGAGTAGTCGATGCGAGTATTATGCCGACAATAATCAATGGAAATCCCAATGCACCGGTTATAATGATCGGTGAAAAGGCATCCGATATGATTAAAGAGGATTGGGGTATTCGATTGAATGAAACATAGCTGCATAAGCTTTAGTTTGATGATGAAAAGAAAAGTAAATAAATGATAATACTCTCGGCTAGTCAATGAAATTATTTGTAAATATTATTTTTTAGTTTAAAAATAAGTTTTGTTTACTTAAGACTTTTTTTTTCTTAATTTTGTATATTTATTTAAAGAATAAAAACAAACAAAAATTAAAGACAAGAAGATTTCTTGCAATAAGTGTTCTTTTATGTGAATTTGTAAATAATTAATATTGAAAAGACTAAAATGTATTTATTATTTTTTTTTTTAATTAAATAATTAAAAACTGTTCTTGTGTTTTATGTTATTTATAAAGGATGATTCAGTCACTCTGCAGGAATATTTTTCTTTTGAGGATAAAAACAATATAAATGAGCCTAGTAACGACAAAGTCAGCTTCTATGGCAAATTGTGTTCAAGAGGTTTAAATATCATTTCTTATAATAAGTTAGGGTCGTTTCAAATTGAATTCTTATCTTAACTCAGTGTATACACTTAACATACATTCATTAAGAAATTACGTAGATATACACAATTCACACACACAAAAAAAAAAAGAAGTGGATATGCTAATTAGACAAAAAATAGATAAACATACGATTAAGTGTGCTAATGAAAACTTTCGTTTTCATTTTTAATTTCTATTCACTATGGAGCTTAATTAGAAAGAAAAAGTTTTAAGCTCCTTTAGTATGACGATATACTCAGAGATTTTAATATTTATTCAATTATTTTGTAATGGTGCTGATATATAGTCAAAATGATAGAGTTGCATTTCGGTGAACAAAATTATTAAGTTATATATTTGGAAATGATTCTTTGAAACTATTCGCACGATTTCATTAAAACAAAGCTTTCCAATACAAAAGCCTCTTTTTTGAGTAATTTTAAAAAAGGGTGAAATTTAAGGAATAATATCTTATAAATAATTTGCGTAAAATTCATATTCAGACTTTTTAGGGCTTGCGATACGCCCAGTCAAACAAGGCCGCCATGAATTCGAAGATGTTCCCAGACGAAGCTTATCATTTTTAGCCACTTCAATTGAAAGCTTTCAAATTGTATTTGACTATCTAAAGCTCATGTGGTTTGTTACTTCATGGACACTTCTATAGCCGATGCCGACCGTTTTAAATCTGAAGTAAAGGGTGGGTAAAATATAAGTTTATTTTCAAATATACAATAATATGAACAAATTAATTTTGTTGTATGTAAAGGTTGTTTTTTTTGTAGAAATGTGGTTTTCAAGCAGATATAAAACACAAAAAGAGGCTGTGATGCGACCCACACTGATAACTTCCCATCCCGTCTGTCGATTTATCTTATTTAAAAGTTTGTAGGTTTTAAGTTGAGTAGTTGAATTATTTTAAAAAATTTAAAAGTTTCAAAATCTATTTTTGTTAACGAGATTTTTAGTCGAAAACCAATTTTTACCAATTTTAGTAGCATTATTTAAAAGTTTTTATTGCTTATATAAACAAATACAAATTAAATGAATGAAATGAATTTGAAGTCAATATCTTCTATTGTTCAGGAGATATCGAAACCCGAACACCAATTTTTACCAAATTTGCGTACTTTTTTTGTAGATTTTATTTTTGTATGAAAAAAACAGAAAAACAAATTTACTGAATATCGAAAACAATATTTTCTGTGAGGTTTGAAGCCAATATTTTTAATTTTTGAAAAGATATTTGAGTCGAAAATCAATTTTTACCAACTTTTAGCAATGTTTTTATTTATTATAAAAAAACTGTCAATTCGATTTTTCTCAAAATTTTACCAGATGTCAAAAACTAATTCTTCGTTGCACAACATTATTTTGAAGATAAAATAATTTTTTGTTGGTTAAATATTCGAGGTGACAAATATTTGTTTTTCATTTTTTTTATAAAAAAAAAACGTTAATTGGATTTTTTTTTCCAAAAATATACTATGTAGTTTGGTATCACGTAGCAATGTATAATTAACTTCCCATAGGAAGTTATTGTAATGGGTCCGGTTTGTCAAATTGAAAATTTGGACATTTCTCGACGTTTCAATGTCCCTAGAGTCGAAATAAAAGATTTTTAGAAAGATGTCTGTGCGTGCGTGTGTACGTACGTTCGTACGTCCGTACGTCCGTACGGATTTAACTTTTAATTTAACGTTATTAAAATAGGAAAGGATTAAATAGAAATTACTAGTGCATATTTGTCTCAAAGTTTTGAATATCAAAATTGGAGAAAAAAAGTTTAAAAAATAGTAAAACACTTCAACATTCTTCATGTGCGTATAAAAGTAGAATATCTTAACACAGTACATCGAAATCAGTTCAATGGAAATCTGCTAATCGGTTCAGTATAGTTCGATAGAACGAAAAAACCTGTAATTGGCTTACAACTTTCATGTGGGTGCGGTGGCGTAGTGCGTAGTGCACTAGCTCCTCACACGCTAGGTCGCTTGTTCAAGCCCAGCTCGGGCAAAAGTTCTTCAAAAATTAAATTGAACATAAAAGCGATTAAGCACCACTAAAGGAGTCTGATGATCGGGTTGGTCCCCGTGAAATAGCTATAACTCTAGCCTATGAACTTGGTGGTATAGCACACGCAAGTTGTTGTTGTTTCATTCTAAATTTTCAATTGGAAATCTAATTAATTTAGTTGCAAAACTTTTTGACCTTGTTGCTCAAAACATCCATTTGATATAAAATGGTTATTTTATTTTTCTAAATGTTAACATTAGTAAACAATGAATATTATGTCAGTTTGGTTTAAGCTTTGCTTCTTTTACTATGACGCGCTAAAGAAAATAGAATCGCAATAATTGTCTAACATAAGGTAAGGCATGAGTCTTTAGTGAAGTTTTTTTGTTTTAAAAACCACTGGGAACTGCTATAATGTTTGGGAATCGGATACTAATGTATCCATTTTGTTATATCTTTAAGAATAGATGATAACCCAAAACGTAGTTAGCCGCGCGCTTCCCACAATTGTGCGCTTATAAAAGCAGTACAGGAATGATTACCACTAAAACCCCTTCGGAAGAGAAAAATAATGCCCAGAGAATTGAATATATTCATCAATAGGGAACAGTGCGTGCCACTATAGTTCGATGGACACTACATTTAAACGCGCGCTGGCATAATAGCTGAGGTCGATAATTTTGAGTGAAACTCCTTCTTTAAATAAACTAATATTATGGTCAAATAAATGAAACAAAAATGTAGTACCCCTGGCATGATGGTTAGTGCGTTGGACTGTTGGGGATCAGAGAACCGCGTTTTCATGAGGTTCAATGACGATTCCTTCGCAAATGCCATAATCGCCGAGCAAACGGGACCAAGTCCCTTGTAAGTGTCGAAGGTTGAGTTTCAGCTCATCTTCAACTCAATAAAAAACAAAAAGTCAGCAGGTGTCGATACTACATCCAACGTTGTACTAAGACATTTACTGATGGAGGCAATTGAATAATAATGCATTTTATCCAGTGCATTGGAAGACCGCTGTGGTTCATTCTCTCCCGAAAAAGGGAAAAGGACAACCCCGTCAAATCTTCGGTCGATAAGTCTACTTCCGAGCATCAGCAAAGTTTTCGAAAAAATCATCAATAGGGCTCTGACTAAGTGGGCTGCGGACAACAAATAATTCCGGATAAACAGTTCGGGTTCAAGGCGGGTCTTGACACAATTCATGCTGCGTCTAAACTCGTTTCTGATATCCAATGGAATAAAGCAAAACAACAATGTACATTGTACAGGTGCTGTTCTGGTTGATTTGGAAAAGGCCTTTGACACCGTATGGTTAGAGGGTCTTTACCTAAAACTAAGCAGGCTTGGCATAAGCAAGCCATTGTTGTATATACTTTATGATATGCTTAACGGTAGAAAGTTTGTTGTCAAAAGAGGCAATGTAACTTCTACCACAACATTCTTAATTAAAAATGGTCTTCAACAGGGAGCGGTGAATTCGCCGATTCTCTTCAGCATTTACACCAGCGATCTGATAGGTAGTCTTACAAAGGCAATTGCGTACGCCGACGATCTTATTGCGTACAGAACGGCCCGAAAGGTTAAGGTTATTAGAATTCTCTTGCAGCGTGATTTCGACAAGATTCAGCGATATTGCGACGACTGGAAACTGAAAATAAATGTCCAGAAGTCAGAGACAATTCTTTTCCGGACTCCGTTGGCTAGGGCCACGAGGGATACGTGCAAGAATTGGCGCAAGATGGTTATCGTTGATCTTCACGGGCAGCCATTAGCGAGCAAAAGTGTAGTGAAGTACCTCGGTATCTGGTTAGATCAGTATTTATATTTCGACAAACATATAAATGCTGCTCTGACCAGGGCCAGAGGAGCTTTCGCTCTGACGAAACGGCTGTTTTACAGCAGTCGGCTTGAGCCCAGAGTGAAGGTAATTTGCTACATGACCCTCATACGGCCAATGATCGTTTATGGTTGTCCTGTGTGGTTCAACGTTGCCCCTTCCCAGATGGAGAAGTTTCGGGTGTTCGAGCGGCAGTATTTACGACGCTGTACCGGCTTATATCGAACAGCCGAATCTTCTTACGTGCATTACTATTCCAACGAGGTCCTATACAACGGGGCTCGAATCAACAGAATTGACAATTTCGTGATAAAACTCGTTCGAGGTCACATTTCAAGAGCTATGTCTTCGACCAACAATTTAATTTTCGGGGCGTTCTATCCGAACGACGAGTATTTTGAAAGTGCACGCTTGAGCGGCTTCATTCCACCAGAGGCATTCCTCTTTTTAGATAGATGCGGTCTGATACAGGATAGATTGGCAGTTCCGCTAATCTACCACGTCAGACGACGAACCGTGGATAGGCGACTACTGTACAATCGGGACGTCATGGCAAAGGCGGAGCAGAGCTCCTTCGGTTCAGTAGGGCTGTGTCCGAACGGGACCGAACTGATAGGGTGAAGCAGGAGAACTAGTTTTGGTGGCTTCAATCGGCACTTGATAGTGGGTAGTCGGGATGGGGTTTTAAGCCTTGGCCGGCTTACATACTTGTTTTATAGTTTTAGGGTTTAGTTTTTTAGTAGAATAGGCATGGTGGCACAAAAAAAAATAAAAAAATATAAAATAATAAAAAAAAAAACAAAAAAAAATTAAAGAAAATATTTAAAAAAAAAATAATTAAAAAAAACATGAATTAAGAAAAAAAAAAAGGACAAACGAAATTTGAAAAACAAAAAACTTTAGATAGTTAGATTTGCTGCTGTGGTTGTTCTAGTTTTATGTAAGTAGTTAATAGGTAGAATAGGTGGTTTAAACTTTATTTTAAGGACCTTATTTTAAGTAGTTTTTAAGTAAAATGAAAGAAGATATTGATATTACTTTTTTTGAAATTTTCTAATGAATAAAAAAATAAATAAAATGGAATTGAAGTTAAATAGATCTTAGGGCCGAAAGGCATTAGCATTAAGTATTATTGTTTAACTTAGAGTGTCCGTATGGGACCAGTAAGTTAGTTGTAAGTTATGGTTAATTATGCTAGTTTTATGAATTTTTGTCTAGCTTTAAGATAGTTTTAAGAATTAATGAATAAAAATGAATTAAAAAAAAAAAAAGTGCGTTGAACTGTCATGCCAGGGGTCTTGGGTTCGATCCCGCCTATGCCATCTATAGTTATTTTTCACTGGTACTGCCTATTGCGAGGAATAATTGACAAATTCTTCAAGAGTAATTCTTGTCATGAAAAGTGCTTTTTCAAATTAGCCGTTCGGATTCGGCTCAAAACTGTAGGTCCCCACCATCCCTAACAACAGTACTCGCGAACAGGAATGGTTGAAAGTTGTAAGTCACTAGGCACTAGTTCTCAACGGACTGTTGCGCCACCCAATTTATTTATTTATGTTAAATGAAAAATAATAAATACAAAATATTACACAATTCCTGTCTTATTCTGTTTTATGCTCGTAACAGAACTTATTCCAAAATTTCGAAAACTCGTAACAAAATCATATCGTTAAGGACCAACTTTCCAATAGTCAGTTCAAAATCATATAATATTTATTTTTCAGCTAACCCAAAAATTTCTTCGATTTCTCCATAAACAATGTACAAGTCATTGAATATTTCCATAAAATTAAATTCAATAACTTGCCTCAACTTAACTGTTGCATACCACACCGGAATCAATTTACCATCAGCCTATGAGTATGCACAAAATAAAATCCAAAACCCAAATTGATTTATCATTTTCAAGTCATATACTCACATAAAAGTCATTGTATATTTACAACCAACAAGTCCATCGACATTAACAAGAAAAGAAAAAAAGAAAAATGAAACAATAAGTCATAAATAATTTGCCTGAAAAACTACCACATAACGTCGACGTTTATTGCCATCATTCGAAACAATATAAAAGAAAAATAATGACTTTCAGAGGGAATATACATACATACATATGTCTATATAGATATATAGATACAAATACTCGTAGATAGATGGAACTGGCCGCAAAACTGACTTTTGCATTTCCAAAGAGCGACATTTTTGTTTTTTTAAACGCGCGGCAATCTTTTGCAAAAGTATAATATCTTTAAATCTTTGGACTTTATGACGCAATTCAATTTAAGAGCAGTCCGGCGAGTGGACTATTTTATGTTTGTTGTTAACAACAATTGCTTTGGAATTTCTTGTCAATCTTCGAGCATTGTTTAAATTATTTTAGCTGGTTTTTGAACTTTCTGTCGCATTACAAGTTGTTACCATAAATCATTGCTTTTGTGGAGGACTGTATAGGCTCAAAATCGTACTTCATTCAAACGTGACAAGTATATTTTCGTCAACAAGTGACAAATCATCAATGATGATATAAGAAGTGTCAAATTGAGCTAGAAGAACTCGCTGACATAAATTTTAGTCGATAAGCACTCCAAATACACATTAGTCACCTCCATTAGCAGCAACACCCAATATTGTATTCAATGTGGCGGCAGCGTGCGATGCATTTGAATTCGAATATTTGTTTGTATTTTTATGATGAAAATTTTGAATTTGTTATGATTTGTTCATCGGGGTTTACGTAGTAATTATTCACGAGACTTCTGTGGCAAGCATTCCAATGGACGTGAATGCGACCCCAACAGCAGAGGTTTATGTACCTATGTATTTTTGTGTGTTAGTGAAAGTGTTAGATAATATTTCTATTATTAATTTTTGTTGGATTTGTATTTTTCTTTTTTTGCGACTTATCGTAACGGAGGTTGAACGACTAACATTTGGTGAACGTGCGTCTGTCGGCATATCGTTGTCTGTTTTGTTGTTTGATTTGAATTATTTCACCAAAGGGGTAAGTGAACAATTATTATTATTATTGTTTGTGTGGATGGAAAACACTCCAAATGTGGTGTTGACTTTATGGCCACCTTGACTTATAGATAGTAGTAATTATTTGGAAATATTCACAGACACACATGACGCGGGGGTTTGGCGGCAATGATACTGGTGTGAACCGTTCATCGTCACACTTTTGTGAAGCAACTTAATTTGTTAACTACTCGACTTTGTGTCATTGTGACAGGCAATGACTATTTTTTGTTGTCCATAGTTTATTGCTTGGTGTTAAGTTCGAAGTATGACAGGTTGAAATGGGAGTAGGTTTTTTAAATGTCAATAGGTAAAAGGTTGTCAAACCTTGCAGAATTTAAATATTTTTTTATTTACGTCCACGAGTTAAGTTTGACAGTTGATAAACATAATTGATTTCTTAGTATGACGCTTTTTATGAGTTCAATTTAAATTTTAATTGTTTATAATATCATGACAAAATGTGTTTATATCAAAGCTCCAATTTATTTCTCAAAAACTTTTGAAATCAGCTCAATCAATTTCATTAATTTGAAATTTGAAATTTTTTAAAGAAAATTATAAATATGCAATGAATCCGTAATTAATTAATTTAAATCGATTGATAATCTTAATGAATCTATATCAGAGAATGTTGTTTTATTTATTTAAAATTCAATTGCAAAATTTCAGTTTTAGCTGAAATAAATTCCCTTACTTCATAAATTTATAATCAAGCTTAATCTATGGGAATATCTTATAAATACCTTTTACAAAATATTTTAACTTCCAATTTAATAATTTTTAGAGGCCAAAGCTATGACGTACCTGAAAAAGAAAAAAAAAATAGAAATATTGTTAATATGTTGGAACAATCGAATTGATATAAAATAATACACAAAAATGAAGAATAATTCTTTCAAAATTTTATCAAATAAAAAAAAAAAACAAGTATACGCCATGGTGTACAATTGTTAACTTTTCATTGATAAGTCTTAAGCATCTTGCACATGAGCAACGAACTGCGAACTGCGAACTGTGGATGTTCGCATATTTTGACTTTTCTTTCACATGAGCTTTTATTTCTATTCGCAGGTAGCGACGAATTGTCAACCCTTTTCTCCATATTTTCCTCAGCCATCATCTTTCACACAAAAACAAAACAAGAGTGGTATAATTTTGAGGTTAAGTTAAGCGCGAACAATTTATTCGTTGCAGTGTGGATGGTATGTGGAACGCGAATAGAGTTTGACAGTTCGCAGCAACCACACTGCGATTCGTTACTACCAAATTGTTTTTACAAAATTCTCTTGTTTTAGAGAACAAAATGCAAATTTTATTATCCTAATATTAGTGTCAATTGGTTTCTTATAATTTAAATGTGTTTTTGTGTGGAATTGACTTTTCGAAATGTGTAAAATCACGTTTGTTCGTCCATTCGCTGTTCGCAGTTCGTTGCTCATGTGCAAGGCACTTTAAACTTAATATATGGTAATTGAAGATATTTGTATATAAAGCGCATAATCAAGGATTTTTTTAACATTATTATGCCAAAGAAACTGTGTGAGCATAGAGAGGAAATGTCGGTGCAATCTTGAGTATTACAATTAGACAGAATTTAGTAAAGTTTTCCACATTTGCGTAGTATTGCTCCTGGAGGTGAGAGTATTATGGATGAATTGCTTAAGGGAAAGAAGAGCATAATCTGTTGAAATGAAAGTACAAATGGGTGTAACAAAACTCATTACGACGGTATTCAAGCGACGTAAATGAATTTAACGCTTTTTTTAATACATTACAATAAATTTAAATGAGTTTTTGGAGCACCAGTCCAGAAATGGAGGTTATACTCCACATTTTGGCATACGTTTTATAGGTAATAAATGGGTTGAACAACTTTTTACATTGCCTCAGGAAACCCAAACAAAAAAGAGGCTGGGATGCGACCCACACTGATAACTTCCCATCCCGTCTGTCGATTTGTCTAGCTTAAAATGTTGTCTATATTGTATCAATTTTTACCATTTTTTTTTAGATATTATTTTTTAATGAAAAAACGGACTGTTGCAATTTTATAAAAAAAATTACTGAAAATCGAAAACAATATTTTCTGTGAAATAAAATAAGTTTGAAACCCATATTTAATTTTTGAAAAGATATTGAGTCGGAAGTAAATATTTACCAAGTTTTAGTATTGTTTTTTTTTTTTGTTTTTATTTTTTGTAAAAAAAACTCAATTCGATTTTTTTCAAAATTTTATCGAATGTTGACAACAATATTTTTTGAACGATAAAAGTAGCTTAAAGCCAATATCTCACAGTTTTGAAAAGATATTTGAGTCGGAAATCAATTTTTACCAACTTTATAAATTTTTTTTTAGGTTTTAATTTTTGTAAAAAAAAACTGTCAATTCGATTTTTTTCAAAATTTTACGGAATGTTGACAACAATATTTTTTGAAAGATAAAAGTAATTTGAAGCCATTATCTCAAATTTTTGAAAAGATATTTGAGTCGAAAATCAATTTTTACCAACTTTTGTTTAATTTTTTTTTTAGGTTCTTAATTTTTTGTAAACAAAACTGTCAATTCGATTTTTTTCAAAATTTTACAGAATATTGAAAACAATATTTTTTGAAAGATAAAAGTAATTTAAAGCCCATATCTCAAGTTTTGAAAAGATATTTGAGTCGAAATTCAATTTTTACCAACTTTGAGTTATGTTTTTTTAGGTTTTTATTTTTTATAAAAAAACCGTCAATTCGATTTTTCTAAAAATTTTACCAGATGTCAAAAGCATTATTTTTCGTTGCAAACAATTGTTTTGTGGATGAAATCATATTTCAGTCGTAAAATTTTCGAGGTGACAAATTTTTTTTTCAGTTTTTTTGATTTATAAAAAAAAACGTTAATTGGATTTTTTTCCAAAAATATAATTGTTTTGTATCACCTTACAATATATAATATAAAATTTAATTCAAGTCTCTAGTTTTATTGGTTCATGAGATATTTAGGTTTAACCAAAATTTTCACCTTTTTTTTAAACTGCTATGGTAAAAAAAACACCCACGTATTTTTCTTGAGAGCCCTTTCTGCATCTATCTGCCTTATTATCTGTATAGCAAAATTTATTTGAAAACGTCGCGAACGTACGGACGTACGGACATACGGATATACGGACGTACGAACGTACGTACACACGCACGCACAGACATCTTTCTAAAAATAATTTATTTCGACTCTAGGGACCTTGAAACTTCGAGAAATGTCAAAATTTTCAATTTGACAAATCGGACCCATTACAATAACTTCCTATGGGAAGTAAATAAAGTCCACGACTGGGTCCTACGAGCTTACTTCTGTATCCAAATACTCTGTTTTCAATAGTACTTATTATATCTTGAAATTTTAAAATTCACCTGCAAAATGAGTTTGTCTTTCTTAAAAAACTATAATTTTTCAATTTTTTTTCGAAAACCGTTAGAGCGTTTTTAAAATTAATTTTTTGTTATTACAAATTTTCAATTTTGGTTTACAATTATTTTTAGTATGCAGTTATTTAGAGCATATTAATAAAAGTTTTACATTTAATTTTTGTAAAGAAAAAATGATAACTCATTTTCGAGATATCGAATTTCGAAAAAAAAAATCTCCAATCCAATACTTGCAAGTAAGCAAAATGAGAATATAATTCTTTTAGAATTTTAATTGAATCTTAAAATTATTAACTAAAATTACTTAGCCAAAAATATCAGAATTTCAAAATAGATTTTTGGAGAATATATGTATGTTATATAGAAAACCCATCCTTCTCGTTAAATAGAAGGAAAAGTTATTAATAATAATTTAAGCCATTTTTGTGAGTTACTAAGTAATGATGGCTGCTAATTTTAAAGGATCTTTACATCTTACAGCCTTACTTGTTTATAACAAGATCAAAACACAAGATGGCTACTTTGACGTTTAGGAGTGTGCTAAATTAATGACATCTCAATTTCAGAAATTTGAACTAAATAGATGGTTTAAGATTTGTTCAGGAATTGTTGCTGTTTATATGTAGTCATATATCGTTTTTTGATAAAAAGGTAATTTTTTAAACAATTTTAATGATGGTATTATTTTATAGGGGACTTTGCTTAATTCAAGCTATAAGTATAACTTAAAAACTAACTTAAAAGTAAACTTATAACTATGAGTAGGGTAGGGTCAAAAGGAGTTTGAGGTTATACACTTAGTCCAAAATCCTTTACAACTATAAATTTAAAGTAGTATATAAAAATAATAATTTGTGTAATGAATTTTAATATTAATTATTCAAGGGAAAGCAAACCGATGAAATCTTCGTTGGATGTTTTCTATTCTTGATATGTGTATATCTTGGCATTGTGACCAAGCTTAAGATACATATTCAAGTAAAGGTCGGACAAACGTCATGTAAAGTGATCGGGTCACGTAAGGGTTAGAAAATTTGTTGGACTATCTTTTAACAAAACCCAATACAGAGTTGGCCCTATAAATAATTTCATTCAAGGTCACATAAATAACATTTTAAATGACCATTTTAATGTCGTTTTTGTTAAATTGAACATAATTTCTCAAGGTAAGAACTAATTTATATAGGAATGGGGGTTCAAAACCTAAGAAGGTGAGTTTGAAGACTATAAGATTATGAGAAATTTTGTCAAACGATTTGCTAAATTCAGTGGAGACCATATCAAGTTTATTCCCGTTTTCTAAGGCACTTAAGCCTAGTACATACTTCCTCGTGAAGTGAACGTTCGCCAGTGGAGAAAGTGAGCTTTTGAAATTGCTCACTGGTACACACTTGTGAATACACGTTGTGAACATTTGTATTCTATTTCATATAAATGCATTTTAACTTTTTTTTTTAAAACCACACGCAAAGCAGCCACAAACTTTAAATGAGGAATCAGTATCAGTATTCAGTACAAATTGAAAACTGTCCTTTTTTTTGTAACCAAATGTCAAAGCTTCACCAACAGTTCCCGTACATTTTGCACGTGAATTGCCCGTGAACGAAAACTCTCCACTTTGTTCTCCACTCAGCTTCACGAGCACGTTCACGGGTGAACCAAAAACCGAAATTTGTATGGGTTCACGAGATGGTTCACAAGTATGTACTAGGCTTTAGAGTGAATGAAACGAACTCTACCGACAAGGTTTGTGGTGGTAGATCTATTTTTTTAAGAAACTATGCTGTGCTGGGATAATAAGAGGACTGCAACGGAAACTAAAGAGTTTATATAAAATGCTTTCAAACAAATAAAAATTAAATGAAAAAGTCTAGTAATTAGTCGATAGTTTATCACCTCCCCTTTCGGTCCGTTCAATTCAATTTGAGGCATAAAAGGTGTTTTCAGTATTTTAGGAAATGTTCCTTGAGATAAGGATAAATGAACAATTTTAGATATAGGAAAAAAAGAAGAGGAAAATTTTTTTTAGAAAAATGGAAGGAAGACCATAAGGGTCCCAATTCATAAGATTAAGAAAATTTGTTTTCAATGGCAGATGGAAAAATACAATCGGGTAAGAAATGATAGATTCGATCTAGTGTAAAACAATCCTGGGGTAAATAATTTTAAAACTAAAATGCAAAGAAATCAGCTATCGTTATATATGACTGGAAGTTTCATTATTGAAAGACAAGGAGGATGGACACCCAACTGACTTTCTTTTCTGATAACGAACTGAAAGGCGGATTTGGGACAGTTGATAAGATAAGCTTGAAATATTTTATGTAAATATTCTTGGAAGAGAGAATTGTATACAGCGTTGAAATAAAAAAAAAAAAACACTTAGCATTGAGAGTGAAGGAAAATTTCCCACAACTTGTTCCTTTGTTATAGATATAAAATTATGCCAACAAGTAGAATGATAAGTTTATATTAATAGGTTGTAAAAAAATGTTGATAGCATTTTTTTTTTAAATCAAGAAAATTTTGTAAGTATTTTTTTTTTTGGGAAAAAAATTCTTATGATTAATTTTACATGAGTTCAGGAACCCATGGTTTCTTTCAGGATTTTTAAATTCTGATTTCTTATATTGAAAATATCTCCCTTCCGCATTTTTGCTCTTTATTCAATGCTTTATAAAAAGTGTTAGTGATCGGATTTAGTTCAAATATGCGCCGTTTTGTTCGATAATATGTTTCCATCTTTGTAAACGGCAACTTCATAATACCCCCCTCGTAGAAGCCCCTTATTTGCGAAGAACTCAGACAGCCACTTTTCACAAGCCTCTTTTGAGTTCAACTTTACACCACCAAGGGCGTTCGCCATGGACAGGAACAGGTGGTAATCACTTGGCACTATGTTCGGGCTATATGGTGGATGCGATAAAACCTCCCATCCGAGCTCTCGTAGCTTCTGACGAGTCATCAACGAAGTGTGTGGTCTGGCGTTGTCCTGGTGGAACACTACACCCATAAGCGTCTGGCCATATGGGAGCAGCTCATAGTGGATGATTCCCTTCCAATCCCACCAAAAACACAGCAAAACCTTCCTGGCCGTCAATCCCGGCTTGGCAACTGTTTGGGACGATTCACCGGTCTTCGACCACAACCGTTTTTGCTTAATATTGTCGTATGTGATCCATTCTTCCATGGGTCGAGTTTGTTCCGTTTCAGCAGCATATCGCAGGCGTTGATTCGGTCCAAAAGGTTTTTTTTTGCGTCAAATCATGCGGCACCCAAACATCAAGCTTTTTTTTGTATCCAACCTTCTGCAGATGGATTGAAATGGTTCAGGTGACTAACTCCCATCGCCTGGGCAATGTCACGAGATGCAACATGCCGGTCTAACTCGATGTTTTCCATGATTTGATCGGTATTCGTCACCATCCTCCAAAACACAAATAATCTCACGGAACGTTTCTCTAGCGGATTTGCCTTAAACGAAGGAAAACTTTAAAATAGCGCGAATTTCGGCATTAGTAAACTCCATGTTTGCACGTCTAAAACTGTTGAAGGTTATATCCAAATTAATCATGCATAGTCATTTTGTAGGTTATGTCAAGACCTTTCAAATGATGTATAGTATTGCCAAACACAAAAAGGTGGAGGGGAGATATTTTCCAACCTTTTATTTTATAACTTAACGTTTTTTGTTGATGAAGTTGAAATGTAGTATTTTTATTCACTTTCAAAAGATTTCTTATCGAGCAAATAGTAAA
Organism: Eupeodes luniger; assembly: GCA_951509635.1. Lineage (NCBI taxonomy): Eukaryota > Metazoa > Arthropoda > Insecta > Diptera > Syrphidae > Eupeodes > Eupeodes luniger. The sequence goes on from OX608074.1 coordinate 89,750,783, forward strand.
ACAAAAGTTTCAAAAAATAAAATAAAATATAAGAGTGCTAAAAATGTCCTAAAGTGGTAGATTCTACCTTACAGCCTGATTTGTATCCTATATATATTTAGCGGAAACATAACCAACCGTCAAACTAAAGATAGCTCGTAGCTATGAAAGGATTTCTCGCAACTGTTGTTTTCATTTGTTTACTTCATATTCAATTGTGTAATATTAAAATCAATATAAATGGTGTTATGTTCATCTTGAACGAACAAAGAACAATGAAGTTGTAGGTACCTTCTCACTACTCACGCGATAGCTTCGAACTAAACATTAAATATGCATCATACAAAATCTAATTATTCCACCTTCAGCTTTCGAGTGTGTGCAGTACAACACATTTAGATTTACATATTTATTTCGTTCAATTTATAACAACAACAACTTTATTGTATCTGAACAACTAACATGTCAATCTGTCACCATTATTGAAATAAATGTCTCCATTCAGTCTATGCTTACTTTGCTCCTAACACCATAATTTTTTTCACCATGTGGCGTGATGGCTCTACGTCTACTCTATGAATTGTACGACACATTGTACCTACAACTTTTTTTACAGCACTTTGAAACTTCCTTACAGCACAATGCATTGTCAAGGCTTATTAGCTCTTAGTAAAATACAAAACAAAAAATAAACAGCGCCGTGACAAGTCTTTAAGTACTAGAGTTGGCACTTAATGTCCCAAGACGATAACAACAAAAATATAAAAAAAAAAACACAATATTAACTTGTAGCGTGCTGATTTATTGAACTGCTACCATTCATTGTGACAAAGATGCAAATATGTTTGTGCCTTGTGGTGTCGGTCGTTGGCTGGCAGGTCGTCGTCGAAGTCGCATTCGTCGTCGTTGAGACTTCTTTTTGCTTTATTCAACGTTTGAGGAAGTTAAATTTAGTTTCGTAACTTTTGATGTTTTCTCAAATTTCCTTCGAGAGATTAATCTGCATTTGAACGGATCATTTTCAAATGATCCTATTCCTACTTAGAAATCTCAAAATGGTCTGAGTCTGAGAATGTATAAAAGATTGAAAGCGCAAAGCTGTTGAATGAGATTAATTTGAGTACAATATAAAAGCGTCTGTTGCGGTTGAACCAATGTAACAAAAGTTACCCAGTGTTGTTATAGGTTTACTTTTTTTTATGGATTTAAGAAACGGGAAAGTAGAAAAAGCCACAATGACAACGACAAAGATATACCTTGTTGGAGATCTTCTTATAAGGCATTTATAAAATAGGCATTTCATATCATGAACTGTGAATTTTTTTGGGATAAAACTCCTTGTTTGGATTTTTTTACTTTTTGTTTTAAAAGCTTTTACATTGTTTATTCATATAACAACGCTGCATTTTCCGATGAGATATTACATATCGGCACCACTATTGTAGGTGGATGTTGATGGTTTAGTTGCTGCAATCTTGTGTATGGAATGAATACTAAGCGGGGCAGAGAGCACTCAGTGGAGGAAGTCATTTTTAATCTATGCTGAGAAGTAAGGGTATTATAGGGTAATTGTCGATTCCCTCATGTGTTGAATGAGTAATTGATTAATGCAGAAAATGAAAGTTTTTGATGCAAGATTACATGAATTTTTATCCTTTGTGGATAAATGATGAATGTTGCTTGAAATTGAAGGATTTGAAAATTCAAAATCAAGAAGTTAAGATTTTCGTTATGACAATACATTAACTTCCAAACTTAAATCCCAAGGCTTTAACGATAAATTTTTTAGTTGGGTTTCGTCATACTTATGTACATATATAATAGATCATACAGTGTAGTTTTTAGGAATGAGCGGTCATCATATTTTTATACTAACTCTGGCGTACCACAAGGTAGCCACTTAGGACCTCTACTGTTTATTTTGTACGTTAACGACCTACCTTCTATTATAAAACACTCATCTGTTTTAATTTACGCTGATGACATTAAAATTTTCAAACGTATTGACTCACTTGACGACTGTTTGTTTACTCGTAAAAGATGATCTAGATAGTTTTCACGAATGGTGTTGTATAAATAAGCTTTTACTAAACATAGACAATTGTAAATCAATGTGTTTTACACGCAAACAAAATGTTTTGACTTTCAATTATCAATTAGACTCTTCTTATTTGACTAAACTCTCTACTTTCTTTGACCTAGGTATTATTTTTCACTAAAAATTAAATTTTACAAATCATTATGACTATATATTATTAAAAAAAGCAAACAAGACACTCGGATTTAAAAAACGGTCCATGGTCCAATAGGCTAGAACTTCCATCGTACAATCATAGGCTCACGTTCATAAATCTTCCATCGCTTTCTAAACACAGAGAGTACATTCAGCTGTGCTTTATTATAAAATTTTGGAACAATTAAATTTTATTTATAGCCGCACAAGCATTAGAAGACAAGTTCCTTTACGTCCTATATCAAACAGATCGAGCTATGGTAAAAACAGTCCCTTCAACCAATTGATTTCAGTTTACAACAAGTATTACTTTTTGGTATACTCCGTAAGCGTGGGTTTTAAAAGTAAAACATTTTAAGTAAATTTTTTCAATACTTCAGTTTAGCTTTATTTTTTTTGTCAAATTGCTTAAAGCATTGTAAATCTGCTCGTATAAATCTAAGAATAAATGTAATATTAGTCTTAAGTTCTAACGTTAGTTTGTTTAACGAATTCAATAAATAATATATTAAAAACAAGTTTTTGAAAACCACAATCACAATTTTTTTAAATTTAGTAAAAAGGTGAAGGTGGAACCTAACTTTTTTTTTCAATGTTACCACTTTGGTTTTTACATTTATCCTAGTACTTAAAAAAAAAAAACACTTAAATTAGGCTGATGTACGGAGACTTTTTGGACTAAGTGCAGGATTGTATGAAGATGGTAAGTAATCCATAAAGTTTTGACCTGTTGGGAGTGAATGAGTAAGTGTGCTAGTCTACTCATTCACTAATCAGTCATTCACACAATCAGTCAGTAATTCAGTCAGCCATTGACTATGAATCAGTCAGTCAATGTTTCTGTTTAAGAGTTAATCAGTCAGTCAATTAGTCAGTTAATCAGCCAGTCAGTTACTTAGTGACTCAGTCACTTATTTAGTCAGTCAGTTAATTAGTTATACAGTCTGCCAGTCAGTAAGTCAATCAGTCACTCAGTCGCTCATTTAGAGAGTTAGTTGATAAGTATTCAGTTAATCACTCAGTCTGTAAGTCAATTAGTTAGTCAGTTAGTCAGTTAGTCAGTTAGTCAGTTAGTCAGTTAATCAGTTAGTCAGTTAGTCAGTTAATCAGTTAGTCAGTTAGTCCAGTTAGTTGGTTAGTCAAGTAGTTAGTTAATCAGTTAGTCAGACAGTCCGTCAGTCAGTCAGTCAGTCAGTCAGTCAGTCAGTCAGTCAGTCAATCAGTCAGTAAATCAGACAGTAAATCAGTCAGTCAATCAGTCAGTAAATCAGCCAGTAAATCAGTCAGTAAATATGTCAGTAAATCAGTCAGTAAAGCAGTCAGTAAAGCAGCCAATAAATCAGTCAGTCAATCAGTCAGTAAATCAGTCAGTAAATCTGTCAATCACGTCAGTTAATTAATTGTTCAATAAATCAGTCAGTCAGTATTGGTCAGTCAATCTGTACTCATAAGCACTAATTTGTCATCCAGTACGGGTCTGTCAGTCAATCACTATTAAAACGAGTATCTCAAGTAGACATGACAATTTTTTAAGAAAAATTATGTTTTCATAAAGCCTAGAAATAGATGGAGAGCAAAAATAGGGTGGGAATCCATCGCAAATAATTACAAATTGGTATAACGAAGCCAAAAACAGAGACACATGGATAGCCTTGGGAAAGGCTAATGCCAATAACCAACTTTATTAACTTTTCAAATTTTTCCTAACTATTTTATTTTTAAATTTTAAATTTATAATGGCATAGTTTTAATATTGTAAGTTTTTTCTTATTAATTTTAAAATTTTAACAAACAATACTTTTTCTTGTAACGGTTTAATATATTTAGTTAATAAGTAAATAAATAGATGTAATCATTAAAATAAGGCAATAAAAGCTTATAATAATAATAATGATAAAGCCCAGAAAACGTTCTAACTAAGCTTAATAAGGTTGTCGTATTAATTTAAACTACCGAGAAAAGATTTCAACAAAATATTGAAGAAAATAGAAAATTTTAACCTGTCTGCATATGTCATACAAGTGTATCCAAATAATACACCCTTTAAATACATATGCTTAAAATACTCACAACTTTCATATAATTACATATAGAAGCCAAACAAAAATCACCTGCTTCATTAAATAATAATACGCTTCTCTGATTTCATGGTGGCCTTCAAGAGAAATACTTCTTCCTTAAAAGGAGTTGCGACTGAAAATCACCTAAATGGCCATGAAATTTCAAAATTTGTTAAGACACCAGATTTATCACGTCCGCATATGGCCGCCATCGAATTGCAGGCGCAGATACCTAAAATGACGTCCCAAAGAGAGAAACAAAAAATATCTTCGAGCAAGGTAAACCACTAAAACTATACCCAACAGAAGACTGCGCTTTACCGAAGTCAATGAAAGTGTAGATAAGTTGGTATACTCGAAAGTCCACAAGCATTCGACCATCAAAACAATGACGTGTTGCAAGAATTTTTAAACATATCGATAACCTAAACAAATGAGCCTAAACAGTAGGCTTCGACGACTTGAAGGTATTTATTGAATTTCACTGACACACACACTGTGCTGTGCGTCACTTGGGATAATTTGGAAATTCTTATACAAAGTTCATAACTCATTGTTTCGGATGGATGGACGGGACTCAATGCACAGTGCTTCTGAGATACATCATCTTGCAAGCCATGAATTCCCAAAAAGATTCATACACAAAAAATGTCATGTCACACTCACTCAACCAACAACGCAACGCTGGAATCGAAAGTAAGTCCCATAAATGCGGAAGGGAGCACTGAACTACTAAAAGATGCAGAGCATATATTTACGCTCGCTATAAGGTGACCTACTTATCCCGGGCCAAATTACCGGTCTTTCTGGTCGAAAACAATAATCATAATACGAGTATAGTAGGTATACTGTTGCATAAGAGTCAGCCAACAAAACGCGAGACGAATGCTGTTTGGCACCTCAATTATAACTTCTTTTTTTTTTTGTTCACGGAATTATTGCGTCATAACAATGAAGTTTGGTTCAATCGGTCCAATGGCCAAGAAGAAAAAAGAAACAAGTTGAAGACCTAGGGGTCTTTGGCGTTTATAAGATTTGCATAAAGCTTCGATGATGCGGGCTAATGATACGGTTACAATGTAAGGTGTAAAGCTACTTATCGATCATGTTGCTAATTCAATGTGAAAATGATATGCGAATCAATTGAAGTGATTTGGGCGCAAATGTTTTGAATATTAATTTGAGTTTTTGAGGAATTGTTAACAATTTCGATATTTTTATTTTGGTTATGTTTTTTTTTCATTTATTTTGTTTGTAATTTAATGGTGTAATTGATTTTATTACGCGAATTTAATTTTATGACAAAAATTAAACGTATTATTTGGAAATTTATATAGCTGCCGTTATATTGATCAATTTGTATGAATAAATAATTACGAGCATTTAATAAAAAGCTCCCAAGTTATTGCTGAAATCAATAGATATGATTTCCATAAGTAAGCAGATCAAATCAAACGCCCAAGGTCTTATGCAAATATATCTTAAAAAATTCAAATTTTTCGTCTATGATTACGACTGAAAATGTAAATTTCTTTTCTTTTTTTAGTATTTTTATATTCAACTTAGTGAGATTTTCATTTTAGGACTCTAAAACTTCAAACTTAATAGCCATACAGCTCAACGAAGAAATCGGAACATATTTTCTAGTACATTTTTAATTAATTTTCTTTTATTAATTCCTTCTTAAAACTATCTTAAAGCTAGACAAACTTTCATAAAAATAGCCTGATTAACCATAACTTAAAACTAGCTTACTGGCTCTATACGAACACTCGTAAGTTAAACTATAATGCTGAATACTAATGCCTTTCTGCCCTAAGATCTATTTAACTTTACTTCTCTGCTCCATCTTGTTCCATGACATCCAGATTGTAAAGGAGTCGCCTATCCACAGTACTTCGTCTGACGATGTTGGCTAGCGGAACTGCTTATCTGTCATGTATCATACCTCATATATCTTAAAAGAGGAATGGTGGAATGAAGCCTCTTAAGCGTATACCTTCAAATTACTCGTTGACTTAGCAATGTGACCTCGAACGAGTTTTAATCACGAAATTGTCAAAATTGTTGATTCGAGCCCCGTTGTATAGGACCTCGTTTGAATAGTAATAAACATAAGATTCCACTGTTTTATGTAAGCCGGTACAGCGTGCGTCGTAAACACTGCCGCTCGAACACCCAAAATTTCTCCATCTGGGAAGGGGCAACGTTGAACAACACAGGACAGCCATAAACGATCATCGGTCATCATGTAGCAAATTACCTTCACTCTGGGCTCAAGCCGACTGCTGTAAAACAGCCGTTTTGTCAAACTGAGGGCTCCTCTGGTCCTGGTCAGAGCAACATTGATATGTCTGTCGAAGTATAAATACTGATCGAACCAGATACTGACGTACTTTATTACGCTTTTGTTCTTAATTGGTTGCCCGTGAAGATCAACGATGGTCATCTTGCGCCAATTCTTGCACGTATTCCTCGTGGCCTTAACCAAAGGAGTGCGGAACAGAATTGTCTCCGATTTCTGTACGTTTATTTTCAGTTTCCAGTCATCGCCAATATCGCTGAATCTTGTCGCAATCACGCTCGAAGAAAATTCTTATAACCTCAAACTTTCGGGCCGTTCTGTGTGCAATTAGATCTTTGGTGTACGCAATTGCCTTGGTTAGACTACCTATCAGATCTCTAATGTAAATGCTGACGAGAATCAGCGAATTCACCGCTCTCCGTTGAAGACCATTTTTAATTTGGAATGTTGTGGTAGAAGTTACATTGCCAATTTTGACAACAAATTGTCTAACAAATCATAAATCATATACAGCAATGGTTTGCTTTACCAAGCCTGTTCAGTTTTAGATAAACAAATCCTTTTCCAAATCAACTAGAACAGTAACTGTGCATTGTTTATTTAGATTAATTCCATTGAATATCAGAAACAAGTTTAGACGCAGCATGAATTCTGTCATGACTCACCTTAAACCCGAACTGTTTATCAGGAGTTATTTTTTTGTCCGCAGCCCCTCAAAATATTTCAGTATTTATTTCATAAGCACTGTACACTCAAAGTTAAACATTAATCTCACTGAAACATAGTGTGAGCATTAGAAAAATAGAAGGGGTTAAAAACGATGTGACATTGATCTTGAATTCCTGAACATTGCAAAGAAATGGGGTGTTGCGGCATTTCACATTCGTAATGTACGGCGAAAGCACAAAAATCTGTACTTCACAGTACGATAGAAGTTTCGCTCAAGGGTAAACTGATATTAATACCCATAAGCGCGAATAACTGTTGAAGTGTAAATGTTATAGTGAAAAATAGGGTGATTAAAAAAAATCGTAAATCAATCAATTAAAAAACTCAGAGTGGACATAAAATTGGAAGTTAGTGATTACGAAAACGTCCTCTTTAGTTAGGGCCCTATTTCTTAAAAGTTTCCAACTGTGAAACTATCGGGTTTTTCAATAAGAGCGCTATAAAAGTTTTTTTTAAATAAAACAAAAACGGTTTTGGATATCAATGAAATTATTTATTCCTGTGAAAGTACGTTCGATGCCATTATGTATGGAACTCAGCGTCCAGACGCTGAACCCAATTTTCGACGGTTTTCAAGCAATTTCACGTTCGATATTCGTAGGAAGTTCATCAATCCTCGCTGGCTTGTTGGCATAGACCAATAGACTTGACGTAGCCCCACAGGAAATAGTCTAACGGCGTCAAATCGCACGACCGAGGCGGCCAAGCGATTGGACCATTTCGTGAGATAACACGATCTCCAAATTTGGTTTACAATAAATTAATTGTGATATTCGCTGTGGGGCTTGTGGCGCCGTTGCGTCCTGTTGGAACCCCATGTCCTCCAAGTACATATCATCCAATTGAGGCCAAAAATATTCGGTTATCATTGAACGGTAGCGATCCCCATTCACAGTAACGTGCCGGTCTTGATCATCACGGAAGAAGTACGGCCCAATGACGCCGCCGGCCCATAAACCACAACAAACGGTTTTTTTTTCGGGATGCAATGATAACTCATGGAGTACGTGTGGATTGCTGCCTGACCAATACCGCATATATTGTTTGTTGACGAAGCCATTCAGCCAGAAATTAGTCTCATCGCTGAAGATGATTTTTCGATGAAAATCCAAATTGTTTTCAAGTTGTTGCTCAGCCCAATTAACGAACATACGACCGACGCTTCTGGTGGTCAAGCGCCTTCAGTTCTTGCGTCAATTTAATCTTGTAAGGATGAATTCCAAGATCTTTTCGCAAAATTCACCACAACGACGCGACGTCACAGAGACGCCCAACGCTTGAGAACGACGTGTGAGAGACACATTTGGGCTTTCTGCAACTGAAGCCTCAGCGGCAGCAATATTCTTCATACTACGGGAACTTATTTGTCTCACTGGCACGGGACATAACATGATATGTTATGTCATCACATGCCAAATAAGCATTGAAATCTGCATTGTCCACAAGAACGTTTTCTATGACCACGAGATCATTTTCCGGCTGCTCTTCTTCTTGGATGAAGCCTGCCTTTAAAAAAAGAACTTGCAAATGTAGGTTTAGTAGTAAAATATTTCCAATATTATCTTTCTAAAACAATTTCTTATAACAGAAGGTGTTATAAGCCACAAACAATGTTTACTTATGTGCATTGCTTGCAAAGATGTGATAGACTTCGAAAATTCTTCGATAGTCTTGTAACGTTCGATGGCTGTAATTTGTTTCCTTATTATATTTTGCTGATAGTAAGCTTTGAAACAATGAATAATGCCTTGGTCAAGGGGCTGAATGATGGACGTTGTATTTGTGGGTACAAACTGCACGTTTATGTTTTTTAAATCGTCCAACTTCTTATGATAGGCAGCATTGTCGACAAAAAGAATTATTTGTCTGTTCTGCAATATCATTTCTTCGTCAAATTTATATAAAATTTGGGCCCATAAGGTTTGGGTCATCCATGCCTTTTTGTTTGAGAAATATTGCAAAGGTACAACCTTATTTTTAAAACACCTTGGCGTTTTGGTTTTTCCAATCACAAACATTTTTTTGTCCGTCCAATTATCCGAAAAATGTCCATGTATTTAGTTTTTCTGGTATATATTTATTAGATTAATTAAGCGAGTAATTCAACTAAGCGGGGTTCAATTAACCGTCTAAAAAGCTTTGCTACTAATGAGGGAAATTTTCGAAGCCAATTTTCTCGATCAATTAAGCGGGATGTTCAATCAAGCGAGGTGCAACTAAGCGGGGATTACTGTAATTGCTTTTAATTTCAATACGTTTGCAATATTTTTGACAAACTTTTGAAAGTTTTCTTATTACATTTTCTAGACTCTAAATAAATTGTAAAAAGAGAGGTCTTTACCCAAGAAATCAATTTTATATTTCTCACATTCTCATAAGTTTATTGAACTAAAACAAACATATTTCTAAAAATTACTTTTCTTACAAAACATAAAAGCCTAACAAAAATTCCAACTGTCGAAAAGAAATTTAAAAGTTTCTTTAATCAATTGTTTCGTCACAATTTTATTCTTTTACACTTAGCTTTATTTCGTCGAAAATTACAAGACAAACTACAAAATCTCAATTTTACAATTATTAACACTATCCAACAACCAAAAACAATGAACTTCCTTATGACTTCCTAGTTGCTGCACCCTCATAATAACGACTCCGAGTAAAATTTGTGCGGTTTTATGTGCATCATACCTATACCTCATGTACTTGCACTAAGACAGGATGCACATCACCGAGAAACCATCATTAAATCCCACGTGCAACAACAAGGTCTAATCTCCTTCTTTATAATATAATACACGGAAAATAGCTTTTGTTATTCGAATTTCTAACCACCAAGCACAGCCACCTAACCTCAATTATTAGATTTATCCATTTCATTCAAAATTGAGTATATATGTATAGTTTAATTGCAATTTAATCTGAAGGAAGGAAATATTGTTAGTGGGTACCCTATCTTTTAAGTGAAAAAAAAGTTATTGTGAATTTGACGAAACAAATCAAATTTCAGTGTAAAATAAAATATAAAGACATGAAGTTAAAGAGAAGAGAAATAAGCTTTCTACATAAGTCATCATCAATAGTCTTTAATTTGCAAAGGTTAATGGTTTAGTAGAAATATTTATACAAGATTTCCTTGACGATTGGAATAGCAGCAGTTCCCGTTCAATTTATTAATATAGGTTTATTGAAGGGTTTCGAAAATTAAGCATTAAAACCAATCTGAATGCATATAAATATCTTCAAAAATTTTGGGTGCCATTCTGTTATTACTTACAGTGATAATTATAGCTTAACACGTTTTTGTGCCTGATATTACATTTGAAAAGGAAAGTACATTGTAATGTATTGGTTGTTTTTTTAGAGGTCTAGAAATTCCTATACTTATAATTGACAAACTAGTTATCATACTTATATGAAGTGTTTTTGACTTTTTGTTTTCAGTACGTCTTCTTTAGCAAATGACCGTGAAAAGACTTAACAACATTGTAGAAATTTATTTAAAAAAGAAGCTGAGATGCTACCCACACCAATAACTTCTTATTCGAACCAGTCGGTATTTCTAAAAGTTTTGCAAAATATTGATAACAACATTTTGTGTGAGATTAAAAAAGATTTGAGTAAATAAGTCGAAAATCATATTTGATGAGTGTTAAGCAGTTTTTCGGTTTTTGTAAAAAAAAAGTTGTCAATTTGATTTTTATAAAAATTCCACTAAAATTTAACAACAATATTCTGTAAATAATAAAATAAGCTTGATTTAAATTTTATAAAATACTGAAATATTGTATATATTTTAGTCGAAAATCAGTTTTTAACAAATTTGTGTATATTTTTGTATCGCATCGAATTTTTTTTAAAAACAAAGTTTTTTATAAGAGAAAGTTAATTTCAAGACACTATACTTGATTCTTTCCAATTCGGATAGAAAATCAATTTTTACCAACTTTTAGTAATTTTTTTTAAAGATTTGCAGGAGTCGGTAATTTAACACCTTTTAAAAAAGTTTACTAATATTGCTTAGAAGACTTATAGGCCTATAACTTGATGGGCTATCTTTAGGTTTTCCAGTCTTGACAATAGGTATAACTTTTGCTACTTTCCATTGTTATGGAAAATAACAATGTTTGATACAAACATTGAAGATACAAGTTAAAAAAGTTATACCTTTTTTAGGCAGTGCTTTTAATAATTGGTTGCTAATGCCATCATCTCCAGGAGATTTCTTTATTTTCAGGTCTTTAAGCAAGCCTTTTACTAAACTGTTGTTAGGAATAAGTTTTCTGGTTTGAATAATAATAGAATCTTCGAACTCTAAGAGTTTTTCGCGAACAACATTTTTGGTTACGTTATCACTTAAATGAGCGGACACTGAATGATTGCGGTTAAAAGTTTGAGCGAAGATATTTGCCTTTTCTTCCTGCGTAATATAAACATTATTTTGTTCCCTAAGAGGAGGAATAGCTGAACCTTTCTTCTTAGATATTTGTATTGCATTCCAAAAAGGTTTTGAACCCTTATCAAAACTCGATAGTAAGTTATTCCACTTTTGATTACGAAATACTAAAATTTCATTTAATATTAAACTTGATTGAAGTCCCTGATCATTTAGAAAGATAATATTCAAAGCCTTATTGACGAAATAAGGCAATGATAGAAAAAAGTTTGCAAAATTGGATACTTGAAAATCATATCAAAATAACTGCGAGTGTACCTACCTGAAATGATCCGAGACAGTTTCACTTTACTTTTTACTTTATCGAAAATTATTTGCCAAATAATTTTAATTATTATTTAAGAGCAGTTTTGATACAAAATAAAATGCACGACTGGATCACACAAATTTGCTCCTGTATCCACCAAAGAGTCTCTTTAAAAATAGTACATACCTATAATTTAAGATTTGCAAATATAACTGCAAAATAAGTTTGTCTTCAAAAATTTAAACTCTATTTGATTTCTCAAAAAATCATTTATTTTTCTTAACTTTTTTTTTTGAAAATCATTAGAGCGCTTTTTTAAATTAATTTTTTAAACATAACATTTTTCAATTCGTAAAAAAACTTTAACCCGTTTTCGAGACATTTTGGGAAAAAAAATCAAAAAACAAAAATGTTAATGATCATCAAATATTATTTAGACAAAATTAAAGATTATGCATAAAACAAATTATTGAAATCGAATCATATTTCCTGAGAAAATGTAAAAATAAAATAACGGTTCTATGGGGGTACCCTTATGGGGCAATATACATTTATTTTTTAAATAAGTCAAGTTAAGAAAATGAATGTTAGGGAAAATTTAATTTAATAATTTAATAAAAATGAATCGGTTCGTTTTTGATAAAATTTGATTTTTTTAATTTGTATGAGGTCTACTGTTGTTTTTGATTCTAAATCTGCTTAAAACCTTTACTTCCAGGTTTGAACTCAATCGACATAATGGTTTGGGCTATTGGGGCGAAGACAGACAGACAGACGGACGGAATGGGGGGACCTTTTTTTCGACTCTTCTTCTATCGTAATTTCAAGTTTGATAAATATCTCGAGTTTGTTCTTTTCTGTTCTTTTATGTCACAAGTAAAATGTTGAAAATAGAAATAAAAAATTCGACATTAAAAAAACCTATTTCGAGAAATTTAAACACAATAAAACTCTTGCGGGTATCAATATTTTCAACAGTTTAGTTTTAAGATTTTTTCTTCTAAAGGGTTTTCCAATAAGGACTTGACATCTTGCCCAATCGGAGAACGTACGTTGCTTTAAATCGTCCATGGGCTTCAATATTTGAGTCAGTTTGATCTTGTATGGTTGTAAATTTACCATAATGTGGTCAGAGCGATACCCAATTCTTGAGAATCATTTGCTACACATGCCTGAAAGGTAGCAATATTTTCGACACTTCGACCAAACCTTTGTCTTACTGACACAGCAAAACCACACAGCGAACATGAAGACTTAAATTGTTTTTACTAAACTTGTTATTACATGTCTACTTGAGCGAGAATTACGACCGATTTTAGTTAATGTTGTTAAAGTTTCGATCAAAAATTCAGAATTTCGGTAAAACATTTTTATAATTTACAGACGTTTCTGTAATTTATGTATAATAATGAAAATGTTAAGTTCATTGACTAAACTGACAGGTACTGTTCAATGATTTGTGAAAGGGTGCGTTAACAAATTAAATTCAAAGTTGTCAAGGGCCTATTAGAAGACCGTATAGTTGACAGTTTATGTCAAGTTTGCTTCTTCATTTACCTAATTTATCAGTTGATTTCAATAATTCGTGCATTATTTATCGAATTCTTTACTTGGGTAGTTAGATTCACCAGTTTACTGACACGCTTCTTTTAACCAATAATAATTGATTGAGTTGTTTGAATCACAAGCGGAGTCAATAACTTGTCTATTTAAAATTTGAATTATATAGTTTTTAATTTACCGATTTTTAAGTTTATTTACATTGCTCACTATTTGACTAACTCACTCATTATCAGCTGATTAACTGATTCGCCAGCTGATTTTTTCTGATTTGTTTATTAATTTATTCTGATTCGTCATTTTTTTCAATTAATTTATATAATTCTAATATGGTCTTGTTCTTAACACTCAAATCTGAACTATTCGATTCAGTTGTAAGCTTAAGTGCAACTTGTTGAAGCCTCGAATTTTAAAAATTCGAAAACCTTTTTCTTAACCATGGATAAGAGGGTCACTGATAATCCCAATCCTAAGCTGTATACTTACAGAGCTATCAACAGTCGGGGAAAAAATCATCATTATTCAATCATAACAATTAACAACAAACTGTGAACTTTTAAAACAAATACCACTCGATTAAGCAACAATAATAATTATCAACCAATACCTACACACTTATCGGTCTGATGGTATTTGCTCAATTGTATCCATTTTTACGTGAAACACAACACGACTTCTTCGTATTTCCCCAAAAATAAAAACATACAACCAACAATCAAACAAACCAAATCCACTGAACTCGACCTAACCCAACCCAAAACCTAATCATCCATATTCAAATTCAAACCGAATGCGAATAATTGCATAAAAACCATGACGACATGTTGAAATAAAAATGAATAAAAATATGTATCTACACAAACATATTCCTCGGCATTTCTTCGATATTTTTGTATGTTTGTTAAACGAATTTGCGCAAACCACTGAATACTATACTATACCTACACCCATTGCTATGCTATGCTAGCCGAGTGCGCTGCGCATATGAGTATCTGAAGACAGTTTTGTCGCACCTAAAGCCCATTCAGCCGTCTTACGTTCGAAAAAAAAAATATCTTAACTAACCGGGAACACAAATAACACAAACCAAAAAACCTCTGTTTACTTTTTCGTATAACTATGACGACACAAAAGTTTAGCATACCATTTTTTGTGTTTCTTTTTTCTTTTTTCTTGTAAGACGCTAAAGCAAAGATACTCGGCACGAGCAGCCCTCAGCGAGGTCTTGGCTCAATACGTAACTATGGATAGTGATGAAAACAAAATTTATTTTGAATGTATCTGTGGTAAGTGTTGGTAAGGTTTTACAACTTTTGCTGCATGCAACTTTATCATCTCTTGGCGTTTAGTTTAGTTTGAATCGAACACGACGCGACGGCGGTGGCGGTGGACTTAAATCCATTTTATGAGATCAGTTTCAGTGGATTGAAGTGCAAAAATTGTATCTAAATAAAAGTGTGTGTATCTTTGATATTATTTTAACCAAGTTTTGTGCATCAATTTTTGTCTTGGATAAATTTGCATTGAAAATACTTAAAGGTATATCTTTTTTTATTGTGAGATAAAACATCAAGTGAATGGCAAATTAAGTGATAAAAAAAAACAAGTGATAACCGAGTTGTATTTTATGTCTTGACAGAAGAATCTTGCACCGAGATAAAACAGGATTCCGTTAGAGGAGTACTTCGAAAGGATTTCAATTAATTTAATTGTTTTTTGTCATATGAATATGTAAGTCAAGAAAAAGCTTGTGTAAAAGATTTCCATCCCACATCATTCATACATTTTTCTTAATACTTTCATCAAGTTGTAAAACTAGTTAGGTATGTCGTTGGATGTTATAGATAGGTTTGTGGGTCAGAAGGAAATATGTAGGCATAGAAAATAATTGTGAAAATAACGATTTATTAAAATAAACAAAAATGTTTATGCATAAATTGAATGCAATTGGCAAGCAACTTGACGGGATGGGTTGCATTTACAGCTGCAGTGTGAGGTTATTACCCAATTAGGGATGGTATTTGATTAATGCAGCTCATGAACGCGACCGGCACGTTTTGAATTGATTTTGGTCATATCTGGTCAAATATTGCAATACAAATTATACTTTTAATAATATGGTATTTGGCAATGAGTTTGACAAACAGAAAAATTGCACATTAAATGGAAAATATTTATATTTATGATTGCGAATAAATTTATTGGGTTTTTTTGTAATTTGTAAAACGGGGTCATAAAGTTGATAATAAACTTTTGTAAGGGGTAAAACTTTTAAAGTCTTCAGTTCCTTATTTCCACTACAATCTAGATCAACTAGAGGAAGAGAAAGAGCAAAAAACGTTATTAAGTAAAATGGACTCGAATTACTTTCTTCAGAGATATTCATTTACCTATTTTGAGTGCTCTCTTTTTAAGTAAACAAAATGATCTACAGCAACTTAGAACGTTTTATGGCTCCCATACAAATAATATTATGAAAAATATGCAATTTCAGTTTAAAAACCATTTCGGTTAAAGTTGTTTGAGGTTGTTTAATTTCGCATTGATTATTATGATATTTTTCCAAAATCCTTGAAAATTTCAAAAAGCACATGTGCCTCTTTTGTTATTTTATGAAAAATAAAGCACAAACTTATGAAGTATTTTGATTCAAAACATCTCAATTTTGTCAATCTGCAGAGGAATTATGGCTGAAACACAAACACGCTTCAGCTTCGGCTTCGTCTGCGTTACGATGGGCCTGCTTCGAGGTTGCCTTGAATAACATTTCTAATATGACATTTCTAAAATTACACTTCTTTCATTAGCAGCTGTTATTTTTTCTCAAAAGTTTGTTTTGATTTTTCGTGCAGTAAAAAACACGAATTTTGAAATCGAAAAAAAAAAAAATTATAGCGGAAGTAGCTTACACAGCCTATCATGGGTATGTTCAGCTCATGGAGCAAGAAGAAGCGCAGACTGAGAGATGTGCGTCGGTGGGTCCGGGAGCTCAATCTACGGAGCTCTTCAATCTATGAGGAGTTCTTCGAAACTCATTTTCTGTTCTAAAAAAATAAAACGTTTTCAAGAAAAAATTGTATAGTTATTCTATGTATATTTCAATAACTTACCTTTTTACTTTTTCTAGTAACCAATGGGAATGCCTTCAAAAAAAAATATATTTTGTTTGTTGACTTTTTTTACAGCTGTTGAGCTGTCAGAAAAGCAAATGTTCAGCAAATTTGAACTAGAGCTTCCATTTGGAGTCACATTACGTACCATTACGTTCTTTTCCTTACGATTGTCAAACGAAACGTGAGGTCAAAGCTTCATTGTGATAGCATGCATTGAATTCCTATGGCTGAACTCGTAAACGTCAGGCGAAACCGAAGCTGAAGCGTGTTTGTGTTTTAGCTATTAGTTCTTTAAGATTGTCTTGTATTTCTAGGTTAAATTACACTATGAAGAATTTTCAGGCTCAAAACAAGATGAGCCAAATAAGACTTTCAAATTTCTTGAAAAAGGCTCATAGTTTGTTAAGCAGTGCGTGCAGTCGTTCCATCTTGTTGGAACCACATATTTGGATATTGCTTCTTCTGTCGTCCGCTAAAAGCTTTCGATCAACGTTTTGTATGAAATCGTTTTCAGGGTTTCATTCTCATTCTCAAAAAAAAATGTGTACGTCAAGTTAACACTATTGCCCATGTTCTGAATTTCACTTATTGTGAATACACTTTGCGAAAGTGAATTTGGGTGTTCCACAATTCGTTATCGTGAATTGGATTTTCGAACATGCAAATGGATGGTCTGTATTTCGGCTTGTTCCATTTTTTGAACGCATTCAAATCACATTTTTTATTTCTGTGAATTGATTTTTGATAGCTTCCGTCTGCTAGGAATCAGAGGGTTCTAGCAAGTTTTTGAATTGAAGGAATCGATAAAGGTATTATAAAAGCTTCTATTTCCCTTAGAACCTATAAAAAAGCGTCTTTGCTTAATCTAAAATTACTTTATTTATCAGAACAATTCTACATAATTTTCACACACTTATGTACATTGTGTCAATATATTTGATTTGTTTCACAAAATTCGTCTTCTTATTTTTTCTCTTGAATTCTGCTTCCTTTATTCACTTAAAATTGCCAATAATATTGCATCCATCTTCAAAACAGCAACAATTTTACTTCAGAAACAAAATAAAAATGGATGATCCTTCAGTTTTGACAGTTCGAAGCAATTTCGAAGTTTTCGAAATCGATGAAATTGAAGAACATGCAATTTCATTTCACGTGAAATTGAAAAGTGATTTCAATTCACTTTCGATCGAAATTCGGAACATGGTCGTATGACTTAAAAATTAACCCCATGGTAATACCAACTTTTAAAGGTTAAAATAAACCCAAGCATAAAAACTGAGTATGCAATTAACTGTCGTACAATTTTCCTAAATAAAATTTTCTTTTAAATTAAAATTGTGTTGTCAATGAAATCTAGTACTTTCTTAACTAAATTACATATGCGTTCTATGAGGATTTTCGCCAATGAAATTGTTTTAAAAAAAAATGTCGTAACATGTCTACTGATAAGTTGTCCAATGCAACAATTTGTCCCGGCATTTCTTCTTAAAAATGTTTACTTTTTAAAATGAAACACTATTTGAAAGTAGAATTTTCTAGGACTCAAGAATGCTTAAATTATTTTTTCGTATGTTATATGATTTTCCAAAAACATAATTAAAACCTTCAAAAAGACTAAAAAAAACAATCAAAATGGAAAATAATAAAGACTTATTTTCCCAAACTTGTAGTATATTTTCTTTTCTAAAGTCTTTTCCGAAAGTATTTTTCTGGGTACGGCCAATGTAAAAAAGTGCGCACTTTTTTGACATTGTCAAAACGATTTTATTTTTTTTAGCCTTATTTACAGCATTTTGATATACAGAATTTTCAAAAACAGAATTTAGAGGTGCAGTATTTTGATCATACAGTATTTTGAAATACATTATATTGAGATACAGTATTTTAAAAACAGTATTACAATCCATACAGTATTTCGACCCCAACGCTTTTTTCATTCAATTTTATTTTGGCTTTAGAAACAAGATTACAGTAGATGTAACTTATGTACATTTTTGTATCAAAATTAGTTCATGGTTTTAATTTAGAGCTATTTTTAATTTTGAAAATTCCTATCTGTCACACGGCTAGTCTGTTAAAAAATGTAACATAGCTTAGGGATAAAACAACATTCAGTTCAGAATATTAGAATAGAATATTAGATTCATAACATTGCTCTTCGGATGTGGATCTTCAACATCAATTTATGTCGAAAACTTGAGTTTAACTCCCATCTCTGGACTGATATTTCTGTAACTTTTTTAAGTCTCTTGGACAGTGTTAAACGCAGCGCATTTAAATCGATAGGTGATGATAACATCGTTGTTTTATTTAAGTTATTTAAACACCGTCATAAAGTGTATTGTCTAACCCTTTTTACCGTTATTTTAATCAATTATGATCAAGTAATTTAACCGTAATACTATCGCCTCCAGAAATACTCATCAGTATACCATACAGTCTAGCTGCGGTCCTACTGTCAAGTATAGAGATTCGTTCCTTAACCGTACTGCACGAATATAAAATGTTTTACCACATTCTATTTTTTCCAGTCGTTGCAATATTCAGGAATTCAAAACAAATGTCTACCAACACCTATTTTTAAACCCTATCTCCCTATCTAGGGTATCAAATATCCCCTTCATGAAGTGGGTGCTTACTATACAAATTTTTTTTCAAGAATTCAAAAAGAATGTTCCGACACTTCCTTTCTAACTCCTGCCTTTTTGCCTAGTGCTCACACTCTGTCTCTGGCATATTAAGGGGGTACAAAACCCTTCGAGTTTGGAATTTAAGTGACAGTTTGACACTAGATACGATTAAAAGAAATAACCGTTAGAATACTTCCCTACAATCAAAAGAAAAACTTGACAGACGCATTTAGCTTAAAAAGAATTTATTCTAATATCAAACTTCCTTAAAGAAATATAAACCTACATATAGCTATAGCCGGTTTGTTTGTATTATATACACTAAATTTTGATTTCCTCCATTTAACTTGATAATCATAATTCATAACTCTCCATCATCGATGTTAAATAATCAACAGAAACATAAAACAAAATAACATAATGAAACTTAAATACCTAAATATAATTTTGCAACATTTTTCATTCGATAATAATCAATGTGAAGAAATAAGTAGGTTATACCGTCGTCGTAAGTATGCGCATAGTTAATTTCAAATGCCCAGTTAATACATATATTTTGGCGCCATTTTAATATTTACGTATCTTTTGCACGTCGGTCGTCGCGTCACTTGTTTTGTCGGTATCAGTCGGTAAAAGTACAAACATATATTATATATATTAAAGGAAAAGATGCCGGTTCCCAGATACAAATTCGCATTCAACTGAATGAAGACAATGACAGATTGCATCCTATTGTAAATGCGTACCAACAATTTGTTATACTATTACACAATCCACCCAAATGAAACCGAGCATACTTCGAGATATACATACCTACGTATGACTAACTATACTCTATATAAGCTTGCGTGTGCCTCAAAACTAACTCTCATATAGCTGAAATTTTACCCACAGAGCTGTTCTTTGGTCTTTTAAATTATATTGCATGAGATTTGTAATCAAATCATGTTACGTATTAATCATAAGAAAAGTAAGAAAAAAAAAATAAGAAAAAGTGAGTTAAAATAATTAAAACAATGTTTGAAAGTGCATTCAATAAAAGATACACAGATAAATTTGTACCTAACAACCATGACGACACCTTGTTGCAGCAAGTAGAAGTACTCGTAGATGGTACTTAATTTTGAGACATTAAAATGGTACCACCATATTTTATACATTATCGTTCATCGTCCTATAAAACGTACTTACATATTTAAAATTAAAAAGTTGTTTGTTTGAGTTTAAAGGGCTTAAGTGTATTACCAAATACCGAAACAGCCGGCTTGTTGACCCACTTTTATAAATCAAAACCATAATCTGGTACCATTGAACTCTCAGTTAACAACTTTCATCATTAAGTTGTTAATGGAGCGACCTTTATGTTAATTTTCAAAACAAAAAAAAAAGATACGAACGCACAAAGTCGTGCAGTGCGGCAAGCAATATAGTGTCAAGTTTTGAGATCTTGTCAGTCTATTACAACATAATGGCTACTCTACTCATGACTATGCCATCATCTTTGTAAGTATACAAGGTCAGTAATTAGGTTTTGTTGCATATGAAAGTGAAAATAAAAGATTGATTTGGACTGCAATGTTTTTTTTTAAATAAATAAATATTCACATTCAGAATCAAAATTATGCATCTAGTTCAAGTTCGATAGAGTGTACGATAATGATTTTTCAATAAACCTGTCGATAGAGAAACAAGTGGTATGTTTTTATACATTTTTACTTTCTATCATAAGAAGCATCTATGTATGTTTATCAATTTTCTCAATTACTAGCTTTGGTTTATCTCCTTGTTAGTAATTATTTTGCTTTAATATTGTTTTGATAAAATAACATCACAGTTTGTGTGATCAAATTTTTGGTTTGCTCTTTTAGCTTCTAAATCTCACTGCTTACGAACAAATAGGATTTGGAAAGTTGTCGCTCTATGAAGCATTGAATTTGAATTTGCATCGTTCGCAGTTGTTTCCTCAGTTCGAAATCATAAGTGAAACAATTGTTAATAATTGAAAATACGTATTGGAAGGGATATTCCCGATATTTGTGAAGTGAGCAGTACCAATTAAAATTTTAGGAAGCTAATTCTTTTATTGATAGTCGAGAATTTGTTTTTAATTTTTAATTAACAGTGACAATCCGAAAATATTAAGGTTTCAAATAAAACCTACCCAAAAGATAAATTCACTCTTAAATGAAACATTACCTAATGTTTCATCTCTACTACAAAAATGTTGAAGTTCCTTTCAATATTTTTGCGTTAACATAAATGACGAAAAATTGTATTAAAATGCAATGCATTCGCAAATCTTATAAGATTAGAAAATGAATGCAAAATTTATTTTAATTTTATAAATATAATATTCAATATAATTAAAACAAACATATTTGAATTTTATACAAAATTATTATGAAGTCCCTAAAATCTAAGATCAAAGGTGTATGTGTGAACCGAACATGTTTACGTACGTTTAAGAATCGACAGAAATATTGACTTTACAGATAATAACATCAAAAGATGCAAAAAGGACATCATCAAGGAAAAAAATGTTATTGTTTTTTTACTTAGACAATTAAAAAGAAATGTGAAAAACTTTGTTCATGCAAATATTTCAAGAACCAATAAAGCTAGCGATTTAAATAAATAATAACATTTTGTATAAATTGTTATATGATACCAAATTGATACAACTCGAAAAAAATTATGTTATTTATATTATTTTTTATAAATAAAAAAAAACTGAAGAAAAATTTATTTTACCACGAATATTTTTCGAATAAAAAAAAATTATATTATCTCCAAAACAATTGTATGCTACGAAGAAAAACGTTTTTGAAAGCTTTGGTAATTTTTTTTTTTTAGAAAAATCGAAGTGACAGCTTTTTTTTGCATACAAATTAAATTAATATCTAAATAATATTACCAAAAATTGAATTTCTACTCGAATATTTTGTCAAAAATTTTAGGTATTGGCTTCTAAATAATTTCGTCTTATAAAAAGCTTTGTTGCTTACATTCGATACATTTTTTACATACATAAATGAAATAGATATTTTTTTTTTCAAAAATAAAAGTCTCCATAAATTGATTTTTTGACTCGAATGTCTCTAAAATAAATTAAGGTATTGATTTTAAAATTATTATTATACAAATTATTGTTGTTAACATAAGCTAATTCTCTCAGGAAAATAAAGTTGGCATTTTTTATACTAAATAAAAACCTAAAAACAATTATACTAAAATTGGCAGAAAGTGGTTTTCGACTAAAATATCTCGGGAACAAAAAATAAGATATAGATAGTTTATGATCACTTAATATTGTTGATATCATTCAGAGTGAATGTTTTAGAAAAATCTGTTTTCAATAGGATTACAAAAAAAAAAGATGCTGGGATGCGACCCACACTGATAACTTCCCATCCCTTCTGTCGATTTGTCTTGCTTAAAAGTTTGTCTATATGTATCAATTTTTACCAAATTTGCGTACTATTTTTTGTAGATTTTATTTTTTTATGAAAAAACGGACTGTTGGATTTTTACAAACAAAATTACTGAATATCGAAAACAATATTTTCTGTGAAATAAATTAAGTTTGAAGCCAATATTTGTAATTTTTGAAAAGCTTTTTAAGTTGAAAGTAAATTTTTACCAAGTTTTAGTATTGTTTTTGTTTTTTAGGTTTTTATTTTTTGTAAAAAAAAACTGTCAATTCGATTTTTCTCAAAATTTTATCGAATGTTGAAAACAATATTTCTTATAAGTAAAAATTAGTTAGAAGCCATTAACTCAAATTTTTGAAAAGATATTTTAGTCAAAAATCAATTTTTACCAACTTTTGTTAAATTTTGTTAAGGTTTTTAATTTTTTGTACAAAACTGTCAATTCGATTTTTTTCAAAATTTTACTGAATGTTGACAACAATATTTTTTTAAAGGTTAAAGTAGTTTAAAGCCAATATCTCAAAGTTTTGAAAAGATATTTGAGTCGAAAATCAATTTTTACAAACTATGTTAATTTTTTTTTTCGGTTTTTAATTTTTTGTAAAAAAAAACTGTCAATTCGATTTTTTTCAAAATTTTACTGAATGTTGGAAATATTTCTTATAAGATAAAATAAGTTTTAAGCCTTAATCTCAAGTTTTTAAAAAGATATTTGAGTCGAAATTCAATTTTTCCCAACTTTGAGTAATGTTTTTTTTTAGGTTTTTATTTTTTATAAAAAAAACTTGTCAATTAGATTTTTCTCAAAACTTAATCAGATGTCAAAAACATTATTCTTCATTGCACAAAATTGTTTTGGAGATGAAATCATATTTTGGTCGTAAAATTTTCGAGGTGACAATTTTTTTTTGCATTTTTTTTTATTTATAAAAAAACCGTTAATTGGATTTTTTTCCAAAAATATACTTGTTTTGTATCACGTTACAATATATAATATAAAATTTAATTCAAGTCTCTAGCGTCATTGGTTTAACCAAAATTTTCACCTTTTTTTTAAACTGCTATGGTAAAAAAAAAAACACCCACGCAATTTTCTTGAGAGCCCTTTCTGCATCTTTCTGCCTTATTATCTCTATAACAAAATTTATTTGAAGTCGATATCTCTTCTGGTTCTTGAGCTATGGACGACGAAAATAACGTCGCGAACATACAGATGTACGGGCGTACGAACGTACGTACATACGCACGCACAGACATCTTTCTAAAAATCTTTTATTTCGACTCTAGGGACCTTGAAACGTCGAGAAATGTCAAAATTTTCAATTTGACAAATCGGACCCATTACAATAACTTCCTATGGGAAGTTAACAACAACCAAAAACTGATTTTCAACATGAGAACAAAGAAGGACACAACAATGCGTATTGTGCATCGTCTCTTGGTCAAGGTTCGATTATCAGTGACGGTAAACAAGTTTTTTAGTTAATATGAACGTACCAAAGACTAAGTTCTACAAATAAAGGAATCTGATTATCGGTTGGCACCCTTAAAACATATGTTATTCCAGCCATTCGGCACAGTCAAGGGATACCGACATTATAGACCTCCAGTCAGCAGCAAATTTTGGAAGTGGAGTGATAACCCAAATTCCTTGATGTGAATGTGTAGATATACGTACTATTATATCAAATTCAACCGTCTAGGAGGTTTTTTTTTTCAGCCGTGGTCGGGGGTAAGCGTTCGAAAATTTTTCCGATTTTGAGGTCGAAATGATAACCGCGTGAAAGAAACATAAAAAAAATTAGAAAAAATCTCCTTATTACAAAAATATGTGTTCAAGACGGTTTATATTTAGCCTTCTGCTTGCCAGGCGCATTGTAGGCTTTTTCAAATGCATTTTTCAACCTAAGACCCCGATAAGTTCCTAGGGCACTTAACCCCAATCAAGTTGCTGTTGTAGTATTGAAACCCTACTAATTTTTTAGACATTTGCTTACATATAAGTTACTTCAACGAAATGTTGCTATTAATTTTTTGTAAGACTTTTAGAAATATTCAGTTGACAGTGTAGTCCATATCCAAGCCTCTTTTCTAATATTTTCAAGTATTGCATACAGTTGTAAAAAAAATCTGTGTTTACAATTTTTTCTGAAGGAATTTCGGGGTGGAAGTTATACAATATTGAGAGTTTTCCTTTATCACAACAAGCATAAAAAGTACAATATACACCTACGTAAATGGTTCAACACAATTTGGTTTCCGAGTTTAGACGATTTCGCCAAATTCAGCATCTGCTTGTGACCTAGTCTTTGGAGAGTTTTGACTAGCAGAGTTTACGCTTAAAAATAAAATAAATTAGGTGGCGCAATAGTCCGTCCGTTGAGAACTAAAGCCTAGTGACTTACAACTCTCAACCATTCCGAATCAATTTGAGAAAGCACTTTTCATGACAAGAATTTCTCTTGGAGGATTTGTCAATTCCTCGCAAAGACAGTAATCCTGAAAAAAAACTTTAGTTGGCACAGGCAGGGATTGAACCCAAGTCAGTTCTACGCACTAAGCATCACGACACGGGTAGCTCATATTTCGGTATAAAAGGATAAGGATTACAATTCCTTTTAACTTAATTTTGTTGTTTCATTTGATCAACAAAGTTCATAATGTCTGGCGGGCGTTTCAGTCAATTGGAACAGTCTTTAGGTCGGATCGTATTGAATTTGATGTGTTGATCTTACTTTAAAATAGAAACGTATCTAGATTCAAATATCTATATTTTGATTCATAGAAATGCAACGCCGGCAGCCGCATGCGTTTATTTCCTGCGATGTATTTTGAAAAGTTTATACGACATATGCTAACTTTTAAGCTCCTTCACTTAGACCCAGTTTTTCTGTGCGAGATCATCCTAGTTGTAGAGTTAAACTCGAGTTAACCACTGAAACATGTTTTGCAGTCTATTTTAATCTTGTCATTAATTTTGAGTTAACAATTAAAATTTGGTGAGCTTACCCTGGTTTAAATATACAGATGTTTTTGACAGATACTGAAATAGCAATGGAAAAGTTATTTTTATTTCTTTTTGTGGAAAAATGAATAATTTTTTGTATATTCAGACTCCAACTCAGGGACTTATACGAAATTTTAAGCTTTTAAGCAGCATTCACATGAGCGCGACCAACGAACGACGAATGAATTACAAAATGTGGGTTTATATACGTTTAAAGACATATTTCCACACAAAATCTTAACAAAACGATAGCAAAATAGTTTCTATTTCATTTATGATGAATACTTTTACTTTTCAATATCATATATTAATAAATTAAAGAAAACAAATTTATTCGTCGCGAACAAAATTTTAGTCGATACGAACTGTCAAACTTTATTCGCGTTCCACATCATCCACACTCGCAACGAATAAAATAATTGCGCGTACTTAACCTACAAAAATCATTCTTGTTTTGGTATCGGTGGTGAATGTCAAACTTCATTCGCGACGAATTAAAAACTCTCATGTGAAAGAAATGTCACAATCGACGAATATTCGTTCATTCGTTGGTCGTTGGTCGTGCTCATGTGAATAATGCTTTACTGTTTTGAGAAGAAAAAGACTTATCAGACAGACCAAATAAATTTAATTGTTTTGTAGAAAAGGTTTGAATTTCGTTTATTCATTTTGAAAATTGTAATTTAAAAAAAAAACAATGAATTAGATTAAAAACAATTGTTGGTGGCTGTCAAGCAAAATGACAAAATCTATCGATTGAGATAGTTTTTTGACAGCTGAATCGATAACTTTCCAGTGATACCAAACTATAATACCACTCATTAAGTTAAAATTAAACCCCCACTGAAAAATTTGTTCTTGAGTTAATCTGAATTCAGGATTAACAAGTTCCGGGTTCAGTTCGGAGTTAAATAACTCAGTACTGAAAAACTTGGCCTTAAAGATATAATTTGAGATCGCAATAAAGAATCCTTTGATTCAAGAAATGAAGCATGTTCAGTCGTAAAATCGAAAGAAACGTAGTTACGTTCTTGTCTCACAAGGTCGACAAATTGTCGTGAAGAAATTCAGCATCTTTTTCGGCAATATAATGTCCCAATGAAACCATACATTTTATTTAAAGATTACCCTCCCGGTTAAAAACCTTTAGAGAATTCTGACTTCGCATTTATAATATTTAACAGACAAAAATCTTACTAAAAAGTATGTAGGTTAACAATATGGGTTTATGACCTCTACCAGTTTTTGTAAATTGGGATCATACTTATGCAGTACAACAAAAAGAACTTCTTTGGTTTCTAAACAACAGCAGATAAAATGAGGGTTCTTTCTTAACTCAATTTACTTATTAAACAACAAAAATATAGTGTTTTTCAATTGGCGCGGGTAGATTTTGGCACCCTATGGCGGCCATTTTGTTTTGGTGACATCTGTCAAATCTTTTGTTTGTTATTCAGTTGTATATACCAAATCATCATGGCAAGTTACACGATTGAAAAGCACGTTCAAACGATAGAACTTTATTATTATCAAAATGAGTGTTCGTTGCGCGCATTGCGCCCATTTTACGGTAGACGTGCACGTAGTGGCCCTTCACAGTCTACTATTCAACGTTTGGTGAAAAAAGAGGACAACTCTAAATTTGTTGACATTTTTCTTAGATGTTCTTATTTTTGTAACTACCTTAGTATTGTAATGGCTGTGACCAAAAAGAAAAAAATCATCCAATATTCTTGGGACAGATTTAAGTTTTTACGAAATGTATTTAATTTTTTTACCAGATGGCAAATTTGTTTAAGAAAAATTATCCTAATTTAGAATTTTTAAAACTATACAAAATTGCATAATCACATTTCATGGTCAAATTGCATATAAACTTGTATTATTAATGATACACCCAGGCGTATACGTCCTTTTTTAAATAATTTTGAACAAATATAATTAGAAAGAATCATGATTAGATCAAATTCATAAAAATTAGTGCAGAATATTGCACGATACTTTTGAAACTCATAGGTTAGGTTAGGTTGAGGGGCTGACAGTTGATGTCTTAACCGTCACACTTAGATCAATACAGATCCATTGTGATACCCGTGATTATTGATACTCAATCTAATAAGAAAAACCTATGTGATCAGTTAGTCAAGCCATTTAGAGGCTTTGACAAAGTTCAGAATTTTAGTACCTGGCGTACTAGAGAGTTCTTTTAAATCCCCAAAGAAAAAGTTGCCAAGCAGTTTCTTCCTTTGATGGGAGAGTGCGGGACAGTGACACAGAAAGTGCGAAGTGTCTTCATGCACCT
Source organism: Eupeodes luniger (assembly GCA_951509635.1). Classification (NCBI taxonomy): domain Eukaryota; kingdom Metazoa; phylum Arthropoda; class Insecta; order Diptera; family Syrphidae; genus Eupeodes; species Eupeodes luniger. The sequence continues at coordinate 89,778,835 of OX608074.1, forward strand.
CCTCGTCACCGCATCCTCTGCATAGATCATCTGAACTGATTCTCATCTTTTTCATATGAAAACCTAACAGATTATGTCCGGTGATTATGCTTACGAGAGATCGGAGTGATCCCTTTTGTAGCTGCATAATTCTTTCCGTTCTTTGTTTGTTAAAACAGGGCCAGATCTTTCTTGCAGTACCGCAGGTGTCAAGAAGGTTCCACCTTTCGTCGGCCTTAATAGTTATTCTTTTTGAGATTCCCTGTTTTAAATAACAGGTAGGGGTGCTAACTAGCTGAGCTTGGCTTTCGTCAAGCATTGACCCTAGTCTTGCTAATTCATCGGCTTTCTCGTTGCCTAGTATATCGCTGTGGCCTGGGACCCAGCAGAGTCTAATATTGTGCTGTGCGCCAAGAACCTTAAGCTCTTCGCGGCAGCATGAAACAAGCTTTGATTTTACCTCAGTTGCAGTAATCGCTTTTATTGCCGCTTGGCTGTCAATGTAAAAGGTGATATCAGCTCGTGGTATCGCCATCATTGATACCTTTTTAGCAGCTGTTGTCACTGCCAGGACCTCCGCTTGGAAGACGCTGCTGTGGTTTGGAAGCCTAAGCGAGGCGGTCAACTTGAGAGATTCAGAATAGAAGCCTGCCCCTACGCCAGTGTCCATTTTAGAGCCATCAGTATAGATAGCTATTGACGACTCACTGGAGTATGGTATATTATCTATCCATTCCTCTCTGCTTGGGATGGCAGCCTGGAATGGTTTGTGAAAATCAAGTTCGGGTATTTTATAGTCTGCTGTAGTACTATGACCCATAACTTTATGAAGGATCTGGGCATGTCCTATGGAACTGTTTATCCAGACTTTAGTTTGACTAAGTCTCAGGGCACTTTTGGCCGCAGATTCTTGAACAAAGAGGTCTAAGGGAATCAGATTGAGTATAACTTCCAGTCCCGCAGTTGGAGTGGATCTCATTGCTCCCGTAATGCCAGTGCACGCAAGTCTTTGAATTTTTGTCAAAGTTTTTAGGTTCGTGCTCTTTTCTAAAGCTTTCCACCATACTAAATTACCATAGGTTAGTATTGGTCTAATTATTGCCGAATACATCCATCTGATAATTCTAGGGTTTGGTCCCCAGGTTTTCCCGAAAATTCTATTGCATGAGTAAAAGGCAATCGATGCCTTTTTGAATCTATCTTTTATGTTCAGGCCCCAATTTAGTTTTTTATCTAAGATCACACCGAGATACTTTGCGTGATCAGAGATTTTAAGAGGACAGCCTTCAATTGAAGGAATTTTAAAGTCAGGTATTTTGCGCTTGTTAGTAAATAGCACTAGTTCTGTTTTAGCTGGATTGACTGTCAGCCCACAGCTCCTAGTCCATTTGCTTACCAACGAGAGGGCGTATTCGGTTTGTTCACTGATAATGGGTAGGAACTTGCCAGTCGCTAGTAATGCAAGATCATCAGCGTAGGCTATTATCCTTACTCCACTTGATTTCAATTTAGAGAGTATGCCGTTCATGACAAGAACCCAAAGTAGCGGTGAGAGAACCCCACCCTGAGGGGTGCCTCTGGATGTGGAACTCATACTATGATACAACTTAGTCTGATTTATGTAGTTGAAAGAACAAAGCGTACCTAGAAATACAAGATATGTTGCTTGAAAACTTATTGAAACTTTAGCTAGATTTTTACTTATAGGTATATTATTTCACTAGTGATCTGTAGAAAATTCTTTTAATCGTGTTTATTTACGACTTATGTATTTAGTATTTTTTATGTTTTTAGGAGTTGCAATAAACCAATATAACGATACGATCCAATAGAGAAAAAATCAATTTGTAATTTTAGCAAAACCAAAATCATTTATTTTGATACTTAACTACTGTTTTATAAACCATCCATTTTCTGTTTCAAATGATTGCACTTTAAGATATGTTCTTTCTTTTTTTTTGTATTCTTTCTTTTTAAATTGCTAATAAGCTAAGAAACTATGTTTGACGAATACTTTAAATAAGCTAATAGAGGAGGATTACGTTGGTCGGGCTAGCTTTCTATTACAGCTTTGTGTGCTTGACAGCTTTTTTGTCTATGAAGGCTTCTAAGTTACTAAATCATTTTTTTTTTGTTAAACGATTTACAACTATACCGGATTGACCGTTGACAATAAAAATATAAAACTTGTGATATACAGTCTAATAGACTTTTGTGGTTCCGAAAAGTCAGTAACAATTTGAACTCAAAATATATTGCCGTCTCGGCCGACAGGGCCCCAAAACACAATCCAACACAAAACCAAGCAGAAAATTACATCAAATTAAAAATTACCTTGTCCGTGACTGTGACTCTTCAAAGTACAAACAAATCTTTGGTAGTCTTTATTTACCTTCAATTCAAGTTGTACATACTCGAAAATTTTAATAAAATCACTCTTATTTTTCTGCAATTATTTTAATATTTTCACCTCAATTAAATACCTACTTAACTGAGAGATTTATTTTTGGTAAATGTATAAGTAAAATAATTGCTTAGTCATCAAGGTGAGATCAAAAGTAAAGACATTTGTTGGTCAGTGACTTTTTTAGTTTACAATTTTTGTTTTGTTGTTAATTTAAAGTTCAAATCAATTAGATAGATTAAGTAGGCGTGAATGTTTGAAGGCTCTAAAAAATCAATCACTGTCTCTAAGACTATGAATAAAAGTTTCTGTTAGTAGTAAGTCAGTAAGAAATTGCAAGAGCCAAAAGTACCCTTCCAATGTTATGTATTAACCCATTGGAGGAGATTCAGTAAGAGATCTAACTATGTATAAAAGTTCAAAGTTCAAAAGGACACAACAATCCATACCAAAAAAAAAAGAACTTAAATATAATGCCTACGTATAATGTCACTTGCATTTCTTTTTTGTTTCTAAAAAAGGTCAAGAAACTTCTCTTTTATTTACGAGAGTGCGTATTTTATATTCCGTAGTAATTATGCCTGTTTTAAAATGTAGTAAGCCTCCAGACATATTCTTTTCTTACACATCATTGCTTGCTTGCTAACTTAACGTCATCGCCATCGTCATTGTAATTGTTGGTTTTGTTTTTACAGACTCTTTGTTGCTGCAGTTAAAAGTCCATATTATTGTCGTCGTCATCTTGGAATTTTTTTTATTTTTTCTATCTCTAAGAATATAAATTCCCTCAAGCACTTTATGACTTGAAATTTTTATTTCCTCGAAGAAGAAGAACTCTCTCGGAAATAAAAATTAATACAATAAAAAGTAGGTTAATCTGTGGTGTACAATTTAATTTTATTTCATCGGATGAAAGTAAATTGCATTCTCATATAGCAAGTCTTGGCAAACCAGTTAGCTATTAATTTTCCAAAAATAGATGATTTGCCGGTTGATATGTCCACTTAGTAAAGTACATATATAAAACTTGAATTTTGTTGCAGACAAAGTTATTATTGATGTGGAATGTAACATAAATAAGTGGGGAAGTTCCTGGAAAAATCTGTGCTAACGTTCAATGTCTATACGTCGTCGTCGTCGTCGTAGTTGTAGTCGTCGTCACCATAACAGCATCATCAATACAAAATCGAACGATGTATTTTTAGTTTTTCCGGCTGAAAAGGTTTTTCGTTCATAATGCAGTATTAGGCCAGTGCTATGGTCGCCCTTCACATAATTTCTTAAGAGTTTTCATCTCTATTAAAGATCGATATCATAAATCACTTGGAACGATTTTTTTCTTCCGAAGTTTGTTTTTAAATTGGAAAAAGAAAAATCTCATTTGGATCAATTCCAGAAAAAGAAATTCTTGTTCTTTTCAAGTTTTCACATTAATTTATAATTTACTGCTAACACTTCACTAAATTGAATTTAATGAACAAATTTCTTTAAAGTTCAAGGTTGAATTTTGACAAATCTAAATTTAATAAAGATATGAATTAAATATGTAGAAAATGATAACATCTATAACAGAAAAGATTTTTTTTAAAAGGATTAAAACGTCCTGAATTCAAATCTTTTTTGTATATATTATGCGCGCACTCAAGGGGATATGAATACCCTTATAATGATTAAACTCAGTGCGAGCAATTAGGAAGGGAGGATAGGATTAGAAAGGAGATACCGATGCAAATTGGTTTTGAATGTCTGCACATTGCAATGAGTGGGAATATTGAGTCTGGTTAAGCATTTCACATTCGTGTAGTACGACTAAAAAAAGAATCTCTGTACTTTACAGTACCACCGAAATTGGGTTCAAGGGTAAACTGATAAGCATTCCTAAAAGAACGAGTATTACGGTTGAATTGTTTGAGGGGAGGTATGCAACTGGCTATTTCATTAGAGCATTGCTTATGAAAGTGGCGATAAAAAAATGAGACATGAAACCTTACGACGATGCTCGAGAGATGCAAAAGTTTCAGCTAGACAAAGGTCACCAATCATTCTTAGAGCTCTCTTTTGAATTCTATCCAGAAGACTCAAGTGGGTTACAGGAGCACCTGTCCAAATATGAGAATTGTACTCAAATTTTGGACGAATATAGGCTTTATAAATTATAGCAGATCAGTAGGGGTAAAAACTTCTTGCATTGTCGGAGAAAACCTAAACACTTAGCAGCATTTTTGGCGATGTCAAATATGTGATCACTCCTCAACAAGTGGTGTGTAATGCACATATCTAGGACTGATAGCTGTTCAGTCTCCTCGATGCAAGTACCACTCAAGGATAGTGGCATTGGGGGAGGGTTACGCTTTTGCGTTTTTGATTTCCCATTGGACAATGCTGTCAAGACCAGAATTTAATGAGCTTATCATACGCTGCCGTTGGTAATCCACATCCGAAGAACAAGGATGAGAATACAAAAAACGAATATGAGAAGCTGAGGGTACTGTCATCAGCGAAACAATTTAGTGGGTTAGAAGTTTCAGGCAAAAGACCATTTATAAAAATAAGGAAGAGCGACGGAGACAAAACGGAGCCTTGGGGCACACCAGTGTTTATTTTGTGGATATCAGATTTAAATTCGTCCAATACTACTTGAATTGAACGGTCCGAAAGGTAATTTCTTAACCAACGAAGAAGGGATTCATCAGTACCAAATGCACGCATTTTCGATAAGAGAGCTTGGTGCCAAACTCTATCAAATGCCTTTGAAATATCGAGTGCAATAATCTTACTTTCTCCAAAACGATGTAAAAATTTGTTCCACTGTTCGGTGAGATAAACCATGAGATCACCACTGGACCTATCGCAACGAAAGCCATACACCCGGTCACTAAGAAGCTTCCGTTCTTTAAGATGTTTCTTAAGCTGAAAATTAATCAGCGTTTCCATGACCTTGGAAAGAAGGGAAGTAAGTGCAATTGGAAGATAGTAAGAGGGGGGGGGGGATTCGCCTTTTTTGGGGACAGGCTGGACAAATGCAGTTTTCCATCCACTCGGAAAGAGACCTGTAGAATAGGACCGATGAAATAGCTTACGCGGTGGTTAAAGAACACCTCTTCAGAACAATAGCGAAAGAAGATTCGTCCCATAAAATCGTTTACGCTCTCAAGAACAGGAGGACTCATGACACTCACCGGTAGCGTCGAATTAACAGCAAACTGTGCTGCAAGCAAATTGGCTTTATCAATCGAGCTTACATAGGGAGTGTCATTGTGGACGATCGTTTGAACCGTGGATGACGTGGTGTTTCGTACGGTTTTTACAAATGACCAGAAATGTTTACTACCTTTGGGATGTTGTAGTATTTTTTGCCTTAATTTCTGTTCATGCAAAAATTTGGTTCGTCGAATATGACCGTTGCAGGTCTTTTTAGCTTATTTGAACTTATTCCGGTTTTCCTCAGTGTGGTTGGCTTTATAAATCCGGAAACTTACATCTTTGATCTTAATAACCTGTTTACAGCTCGAATCAAACCATGAGTTTCTTTGGGTTTGATAGATTTTAACCTATATAGGATAAAATTCCTCATTCCTCAAAGAATTAAGTTTGTAATCATATCTGCACTGGAATCTACGTCACTATCGAGGAAGCATAGTGACCAGTTATAGTTCCTGAAAAATTCATTGAGACCATCCCAATTGGCTTTCTCATATTGCCAAATGGTTCTCGTAGGGGTTTTAACTTTAACTGGGGTTTTTTTGGCATGAGAAATTTGCAGATATGACACAATGGTCTGATGTGCCTAGAGGCGATAATACACTGACCGTATATTTATTAGGATCAGAGGTAAGAAACAAGTATAGGGTGTTGGAATAAATAAACCTAGTTTTGTACCTCCAAAATCTTGAATATTCGATCTAGAGTTGTTTTTTTTTTTTTTTAAATATGGGGTTTGGTATGTTGCAAATTTCTTATAATAGGAAAATGATTAAAAATTAGTATGCTCTCCATTTTTTTCCCTGTAGACTAACAGAAAAATTGAAAACTTGAGAAATTTCAATCACTTATCTAAAACAAAAATTGTTCTGTATTGTTATATTGTAGAATTTAAGAATGGTAAGTTGAAAAGCATTCAAGGAATGCTTTATTTTCCATCTACAAGGACACCAAAATTCTAAGAAGGTATGAAGTTCTTCCAAGTGGTGCAGTTTTATTGCAAAGTGCAGTAAGAACTGAAACAACCGTTTAAAAACTAAAAAACATTCTATGAAAACCAAAAAATTCTAAATGATGATTTAAGCCGACTGCTATTGATTTTTATTGTCATCGTTCAAGCGATAAATTGCAATGAATACCATCCCAAAAATATGCAACTGTTTTCCAAACATTTAATCGCCTTTCGGAATTTGACTCCGAAAGTTTTGTTTTAACACTCCGAAAACATTGTATACTTTTTGGCGGTGTGAAGAGATTTCTACTGCTTTGAAAACAAAACTGTTTATTAATGTTTTGAAAACTGCTTTGAAAACAAAACTGTTTATTATTGTTAATTATAATAATGAGCTTATGAATACCTACTCAATGAAATTAATCTATTATCAATTTTGTTAGTTATGGTTGACAACAAAAGAAAATATTGATAGTTTTATTGAGTGTCTACCATAATTTTGATAAAATCTAATGACATGCATGTATAGATTTTATCATTAATTAGATGTTCTCAAAACTAAAATAGGCACTCAAGGAAATTAAGAAATACTCTTACAATTATAATATTTTCCAGTTCTATTACATTGCGAGTTTAGATTAGGATAATTTGGAAAACCTATAAAAACAACATCAATCGACAATTTTCGTCTGGCATTAATTAAGATCTACCACGAAATTTCATTTGAAAATTGTTGAGGAAACACTTAAAGGGCAGGGCTTACTTAAGACACAAATATATTGTGTTTTTTAATTTTTAAATACAAAATAGTTCTTAAATTAAAACTCAAATTAATATAGGGTTTTTCAATAAGGGCGGGTAGATGTTGAAATGGAATTAAACAAGTTGTGTGTGAGGTATTAACAAAATTATTTTTTTATTTGAAAGGCGCATGTAGTTTGAAATATGACATCATTGAAATTCCCGCCTCGGCTTCTTAGGGTAGCACGGATCCGAGTGGTCCAATTTTCAATGACTCTTCCGCATAGATCCGGCTGAATTTGAGCGATGGCCTGTGTTATGTTCACCTTTAGGGCATCGGTCGATTGTGGTTTATTTGTGTAGACCTGCGACTTCAAGAAACCCCACAGGAAAATCGCATGACCTTGGTGGCCAATTCACATCACCCATACGAGAGATAAATTTACCCTCAAATCGTTCATGCAATATGTCAATCGTGGCGTTTGCTGTGTGGCACGTAGCGCCACCGCCCGCGCCGCCGTCCTGATGGAACCACATGTCGTCTAGGTCCATATGGTTCAATTTGGGACATAAGAAATTAGTTATCATCGTTATCTAGCGCTTGCTGTTGACAGTGACCGTCTCACTAACGTCGTTTTTAAAAATATACGGACCAATTACGACGCCGCGCCGCCGGCCCAAAATCCACACCAAACGGTAACTTTTTGACAATGCATTATCACCTGTTGAACCTCGCGTGCGTTGGTGTCGTCCCATATACGGTAATTTTGCTTGTTAACATAGCCCAGTCAGCAAACAAACGGCGGCGTTGTCTATGGTCATGAACTTTGAGCTCCTGGGTCAGTTGGATCTTGTGCGGGTGTAGCCCCAAGTCCCGACGAAAAAATTCACCAAGTTAAAGTCTGCGAAAGGCTGAGTTTTTGGCACAGCGCGGCGAGGAATAGACTGCCTCGGGTTCTGCTGCACACTTTCACGGACCGCGAAGATGTTCTTGGCCGATCTTATATTCCTTGAACGTACGGGTGTTGAATGATTGTTTACTGAACCGGTCGTCTCAAATTTGGCCACCAAACGTTGAAGAGTCGACTGTGAAGGACCACCACGTCTACCGTAAATAGGCGCAATGCGCGCAACGTTTGCGTTAACGAACACTCATTTTGATAATAAAGTTTTATCATTTGAACGTGCTGTTCAATCGTGTAACTTGCCATGATGATTTGGCATAAACAACTAAAAAATAAACAAAAGATTTGACAGATGTCACCAAAACAAAATGGCCGCCACGGGGCGCCAAAATCTACCCGCGCCAATTTAAAAACCCTATATTGGCCAGATACAAGTTTAATTCTCTCTGAGAATACAATAAACTAAGAAAGATGATTTTCTCGCCCAAAACCGTTCTCTTATTGAAGCTGCTCTAAGGAGCATACTGCTAATCAATAACGAAGCTAATGGTGCTATGCCTTTGCTTGAAGAGTCAATTGGATCTTGTAAGCGAACAACTCGGGATCATTGATCAGAAAATTTTCTGGGCTAGTGCTGAAATGTTGAGCTGTTGAAATCGTTGGCGATTTGTTGCTCTTTAATTGAATCTCTCACTTGGTGGTGGTGGCTACTTTATACTGGCAAAAAAAGCTCTGTTTAGCATACACAGCACTCATTCCAGGAGTAAATTTCAGTCTTTCCCAATTTTTTACAAGCTTAAGGCGACTCATTTCATTCCGAGATGGTATGAAAATGGCTTCTGTCAAGATTTCGAGTGGGAATGATGGGAAAAACTGCTCCAAGGACCCTCAATCAGCCCTCAGGATTGTGTATTGTCCAGAGCATTTAAATAGTACGCTGAGAGTACTTCAATAACTGTCACCTTTTTTGCATAGATTTATCCACATATTTAACTGTCAAAACCACACCATATATGCCTCACATATAAGCTAAGACAAGAAAGATCCGAATGACATTTTCTTATTATTGAGATTATGGTCAAAATATTTGTCAATGATGTGTTTTTGATGTATTATAAGAGATTTCTTACATGGAGAATATTTACACTTAGTCTTTACCATTGTATGTTTATAGTAACGGGTGTTTTTTTAGACGTGTGGTTTTCAATATGCCAAAAACAATTTCGGAGTTAGTCCTTTTGACAGCTGTCACTTGGTACATGATTTGTTTGGTTCACCATTTTGTAATGAATAGACTTACTCCTGCAAATCGTGAGCATTATCTCGCATCCTCGTGGGCCTATGGCGATGGCGTGGCCTCCAAGATAGTACGATTTAACACCACTGGACTACTTTTTGCGAGGTTATGTGAAGTCGCTGCTCTATTCAGATAAACTAGAGACGATTGATGCCTTGGCAGAGAATATTGCTGCGGAAAGTGGTCTCCCGACGACGGCTACTTGCCCGAAATCATTTTTGAAACATAATGGCAAACACTTATCTTTATAATATTCTTGAAAATCACACATCTAAAAAAACACCCTTTACTTTTGTTTATCACATCTTCACCAGTAATTTATATTTAAAAGAAAAATAAGGTTGAAAAAGTATAATTTTTTTGGAAAGGTGTCCAATGTAAATTAGATTTCGTTTGCACAATATAAATCGATGACAGAAAAGTCGATAAAATGGAATTGAGTACAGTTTTTCAAAAAACAAAATACATTTTATTTATCAACAAACACATTACTATAATTATTTAACAAAATCACAATATTGTGATATTTTTTAATTGATTAATTTTTGATCTGTGCATCATTATAAGTTGATCCCATATTCTATCCAATTTTATACACGTAATCAAAAAATTACTTCCAATTATTTTCTTCTTCAACTTTTACTTTGATCCCATTAAAATAATAACAAGATTAATATGTTTTTAAAGTTTGTTAACCTTTTTTTTGCCATTGAAAATAGTAAACAAAAAATTAAATTCAACTCACATTTTACGAGAAATACATATCTAAATTTACATGTGTATTGAATGTTAAAAAAGTGAACATTAAACTAAATAATGACTTTCCCTTGAACCTTAGAAGCTCGGCACAGTTAGGCACTAATAATATGTATTTCAGAATGTAACTTTAATTTGTATTGCAAAATAAAAAAAAAATATAATTACTATTTCACGTTTCTGAGTTGTTAAGAGTATGAGCATTTATTCAAAAAGAAAAACAAACACCGCGCACAATTAGATTGCTTCTAAGTCGAAATACGAAATGCCCAAGATTAATGTTTAAAAGCAGTTAATTGTTGCAAATATTAAGTTGTATCCTAAAAAGTTTCCAAAATAACAAATGCACTTATTTTTGACCTCATTAAGTTAATACAGAAAATTATAGATCCATAAAATACAACAGTAACGCCAATCGTGGAATCAAAGCCAAAAATAAAAAATTGACATTAGTCTATTTTGAAGTCCGACACTATATATTTTTATCACCATTCATAAGAAAGTGAACTTGTTTTGAAATTATGTACCGTTATTTTAAGACAATACAAAATGGAAGATTTTATTCTGTGAAGGTCACATTTTTGAAAAAGTATATTTTGACGAATCCAGCCTTTAACTTTGACGAAAATGGGAATACATCGTACCAAATGTTGATGTTTTATATAATTTGAACATCACATTATGGCATATACAAAAAATCAATGATTTATTCAATTATATTTTTTTGAATAAATTTAACCAGTTTAAGAATAGCTTGACACCTGAATGTCTTAACTCTGGCCGTTCGTTGGTCAAAGTCAATGTCATTGCAATGCAGTAGGTATAGCGCGCGAGGGGCTTTGGTGAATAATTTAATGTTTTTTTTTTCTTATTTCGGTAGCAATCAACGCCAGTTCCGATGATGTCTGATTTGTTTCAATTTAACCTTGCAAAAGGAAGGCAACAAAAATCGAATCAAACGGAAGAGGAAGTTAGTTTTATTTTGTTAACAGTTAAGATAGATATTTCGTGTTTTGATCATGAGTTTGCGTATTTTTTTTTTTTTTTTTTTCAGTCTTTTAAGTAGGTAAGGTTTCTTGTTATGCGTGCGACCGAAGGCGGCGATGGTTAAGCGTTATTCTTAAATATTCTAATATTTAACTTGAAAACATTTAAAAGTCTTGCTCTACTTGGAAATTAGTTTATGTTTATATTATAGGCACATCTTTTCGAAGTATATCCAAAGATGGTGAAGATTCAGATTTATTTTTAATTAAGTTTATTAATTCTTTTTGTTTTGAATTTTTATTTGTCAAGCATTTAGGAGAAGAACCTACCTTAACCGATATTCTTAATGAGATGTATTTTTATACTTTTTTTTTGCAAAGCAATTAACTTTTACGCAAAATATGGTCAAGGCATATATCGAGTTGATGGGCTTTGAAAGGTCAATTTTTAGGATTAATCAATTTTCTGATCTATATTATGGATTAGTAAAGTCTTGGAGATAAAAATGAACACGACTGGGTCACACGAACTTTTTCTTATAATTCTTTTAAAATTGAAGTAATAGTTAAGAAAAAGAAAAAAAAAAGACAGATTACAAAACTAGTAGTAGAATTTCTTCGTTTCTAAGGAATTAATAGTAAATATGCCAAAAGAAAAGTTCTGGCAGGTTCTATTTTAAAAAGCATCGATGTAAGTAAGAATGAAATAATATCCTATTGGTTTCCGGAAAAACGCACAGTTGAAATTGAAAGAACATTATAAATAAAATGCTCAACCAGATCGCACGAACTAGCTCCTGAAACGAAGTACCTAGATTTTGCAAAATAAGATTCTAGAAATAAATATTTAAAAAATTCCACATTTTAAATTTACTAAACAAACAAAAATAAAGCCAAGCGAAACAAGGCAAGTAAAAGTGTAATAAATTCAATTTCCAACGACTGAGCCTCGCTTCACGAAACACTTTTCGCTTTTTACTTTCCAACTTTGCACTTTTACTTTGCAAATTAAGTTTCACCAAAACCACATTTGCAAGGGGGAAATTATTGAATTGAAAATTTTTTTTCTTTGCAAAATACGTTTCAGCAAACTCAAATTTGCAAAGTGCAAAGTCTTTTCTGAAAAGCGAAAAGTTTTGCTATTTTGCAAAGTATTTGTTCTTCCTGTTTTACCAAACAATAAACTTTGCAAATTATATATAAAATTTTGAAAAGGTTTTCCGTAATATACAAAGACAAATTTTCATTTGTAAACAAAAGTTTGTTTTGGAAACTTGTTGACAGCTAATAAAATAAAATGCACGACTGGGGCGCACGAACTTGCTCCTATATGCCTTTTAGAAAAGTACCTATATATTTTTCACCAAAAAATAAAGACAGTATTGACATGGGGTACATTTTTTTCGGGTGCAAAAGCAAATAGTGCGCTTATGGCGCAGGGAAATTTTTTTTTCGAGAATAGAAATTTAGTCTGGACGAATCATCATCATATATGTATATTATTTCGTTAGCATGTCTCCCTTTTTCGGCTCTTATACGGAACTAATTTTAACAAATAAGGTGTCAAAACAAAGAGAATTTTCCGTAGACTATGCGAATTGTATTTTATTAAATATTAATTTATAATTTGTTGAAAAAACTTAACTTTTTATTATAATAAAAATATGAAATACTCGGAAAATATTATGTTAAGGGAAATGGTTTGTGTATTTGAATGAACTTATCGAATACACACCATTTTTTGTCGGTAAGCTAGTTTCCAGGTATTTCCTTTGTATATACAAAGGCGCGATTCATCCCAAGACACAACTCATCCTAGGACAACTCATCCCAGAAATGAAAAATACTTGAAAGCATACTTAACCAAAAGAATTGTTTGTGTATTCAACTAGTTCGTTCAAAGCTTTTTCCTTTGGATAGCTTTATTTAAATTTCATATTAGAAGAACCAGGATGGAAAATAAATTATCTGAAGATAAGAAAGAGGAACAACATGTAGGTTTAAATTGTAAAGCGATCGCCTATTGGTTCTGTAGTTAGGTAGGTGTCTAAAACAAATAAAGAATAATTCATTGGCGTGGTCAGCTTTATTCAGATAGATAGAAAAAGACATGTTTATGATGATAATGAAGAAATGTTATTGGTAGGTAGAAGGTACTTACTACAATCTAATCACATTCCTTCTTTCCTACAAGTTTTCAGGGCAAACATGGAGTAATTACGTTCAGTTTATTTTTTTTTGTTAAAGTTAAAAAAAAAAAAAACAAGCATACGAACAGGTACTCTTTCTGAACCGTTTCTTTAACTTGTACTAAGTATTTTTATTCTTTTAACCCTCAAGCGGTCGCGCGGTCATTTGTAACGGGAGAGGGCGCGCGTAACCGAAAAGACCAATCGGATGAACAAGAGAAATAAAGTACTAATTATTCCATAAATATTTATTTATTTGTACTCAGATACATTTTCATTGTCTTTAAAGTCTAATTTGTCAAAAAAGTACTTACAATTATGAAAAAGGCTACTAGAAATGAGAATTACAATGATGGGTAAAAATAATAATATGAACGAAAATGTACGAAGCGCGGTCGATTCGACTACGCGCGACCGCTTGAAGGTTAAATAGGCGAAGTAAAATATGTGTTAAGCAACCTTATTCTTAAAGAATAATATTTTAAAATCATATATACAAAGGTACCAAGATAATACTTCTTGATAAATAAAAAACAGTCCGTTGAGAACTAGGGCCTAGTGACTTACAACTCTCAACCATTCCTGTGTGCGAGTACTGTTGTCAAGGATGGAGAATTGGAGAGGGCCTACAGTTTAACGCCGAATCCGAACGGCTTATTTGAGAAGCACTTTTCGTGGCAAGAATTACTCTTGGAGAACTTGTCAGTTCCTCGCAAGAGACAGTACTCGTAAAAAAACTTTAGATGACATAGACAAGGATCGAACCCAAGACCTCTGGCATGATAATCCTACGCACTAACCATCACGCCACGAGTACCATAATACTTCTTGATAGACACTTTAAAATAGATTGTTGATTAAATATATCATATTCGTTAATCCGATGCAGTGGCGCTACACGGCCATCGTTGGTATTTACAATAGTTATACATAGTTATAAAAATACATAAATATGTACCAAATGCATTAATTTGGATAAAAGATAGGAATGTAATTAAAATTTTGTCAAAATAATTCGCTCTTTCAGGGTCATGAACAGTTAAAATAATTAAACAAAAAACTGTTTTAAGATTCAAAATCTTACCTGAAAAATAAGTTTGTCTTCAAAAATTTAAATGCCATTTTACAAATCAAAAACCCTTGATTTTTCAATTTTTTTTTTTCGAAAATCGTTAGAGCTGTTTTTTTTTTAATTAATTTTTTATATATGTATACAATTTTTCAATTTTTTTCTAAAACTATTTTTCGTATGCAGTTGCTTAGTTCATTTGAATTTCGTAAAAAAAATTGAACCGTTTTTGAGATATAGGATTAAAAAAAAAATTCAATATTTTTTTAAAAATCCAAACAAAAAAATTGCACTTTTGATAATCAAATATTGTTAAGGCATTTGTTCAAAAAAAATGATTGAAATCGGTTCATAAGTTGTTGATAAAATTAAAAAACAAAATAACGGTTCTATGAGCGGTACCTTTCCCAGCAATAGGTTAGGTTAGGTTAGGTTGAGGGGCTGACAGTTGATGTCTTATCCGTCACACTTAGATCAATACAGATCCATTGTGATACCCGTGAGTAATTGCTACTCAAGCTAATAAGAAAAACCTATGTGTTCATTTAGTCAAGCCATTTAGAGGCTTTGACGAAGTTCAGAATGCTAGTACCTGGCGTACTAGAGAGTTCTTTTAAACCCCCGAAGAAAAAGTTGCCAAGCAGTTTCTTCCTTTGATGGGAGAGCGCGGGACAGTGACACAGAAAGTGCGAAGTGTCTTCATGCACCTCCTCGTCACCGCATCCTCTGCATAGATCATCTGGACTGATTCTCATCTTTTTCATATGATAACCTAACAGATTATGACCGGTGATTATGCTTACAAGAGATCGAAGTGATCCCTTTTGTAGCTGCATAATTCTTTCCGTTCTTTGTTTGTTAAAACAGGGCCAGATCTTTCTTGTAGTGCCGCAGGTGTCAAGAAGGTTCCACCTTTCATCGGCCTTAATTGTTATTCTTTTTGAGATTTCCTGTTTTAAATAACAGGTAGGGATGCTAACTAGCTGAGCTTGGCTTACGTCAAGCATTGACCCTAATCTTGCTAATTCATCGGCTTTCTCGTTGCCTACTATATCGCTGTGGCCTGGGACCCAGCAGAGTCTAATGCTGTGCTGTGCGCCAAGAACCTTAAGCTCTTCGCGGCAGCATGAAACAAGCTTAGATTTTACCTCAGTTGCAGTAATCGCTTTTATTGCCGCTTGGCTATCAATGTAAAAGGTGATATCAGCTCGTAGTATCGCCATCATTGATACCTTTTTAGCAGCTGTTGTCACTGCCAGGACCTCCGCTTGGAAGACGCTGCTGTGGTTTGGAAGCCTAAGCGAGGCGGTCAACTTGAGAGATTCAGAATAGAAGCCTGCCCCTACACCAGTGTCCATTTTAGAGCCATCAGTATAGATAGCTATTGACGACTCACTGAAGTATGGTATATTATCTATCCATTCCTCTCTGCTTGGGATGGCAGCTTGGAATGGTTTATGAAAATCAAGTTCGGGTATTTTATAGTCTGCTGTATTACTATGACCCATAATTTTATGAAGGATCTGGGCGTGTCCTATGGAACTGTTTATCCAGACTTTAGTTTGACTAAGTCTCAGGGCACTTTTGGCCGCAGATTCTTGAACAAAGAGGTCTAGGGGAATCAGATTGAGTATAACTTCCAGTCCCGCAGTTGGAGTGGATCTCATTGCTCCCGTAATGCCAGTGAACGCAAGTCTTTGAACTTTTGTCAAAGTTTTCAGGTTCGTGTTCTTTTCTAAAGCTTTCCACCATACCAAATTACCATAGGTTAGTATTGGTCTAATTATTGCCGAATACATCCATCTGATAATTTTAGGGTATGAGTTTGCATGAGGTACAGGTAAAAGGCAATCGATGCCTTTTTGAATCTATCTTTAGTGTTCAGGCCCCAATTTAGTTTTTTATCTAAGATCACACCGAGGTACTTTGCGTGATCAGAGATTTTAAGAGGGCAGCCTTCGATTGAAGGAATTTTAAAATCAGGTATTTTACGCTTGTTAGTAAATAGCACTAGTTCTGTTTTAGCTGGATTAACTGTCAGCCCACAGTTCCTAGTACATTTGCTTACCAACGAGAGGGCATATTCGATTTGTTCACTGATAGTGGGTAGGAACTTGCCAGTCGCTAGCAATGCAAGATCATCAGCGTAGGCTATTATCTTTACTCCACTTGATTTCAGTTTAGAGAGTATACCGTTCATGACAAGAACCCAAAGTAGCGGTGAGAGAACTCCACCCTGAGGGGTGCCTCTGGATGTGGTTACTCTCACCCTTTCTTCCGCTAGCTCAGAGTTAATTTGTCTCTTTCGGAGCATACTCATTATCCACTGTGTTATTACTTTTTCGACTTTGTGGTCGTCCAAGGCTTGCTTCACTGTTTCGTTCTTCACGTTATTGAAGGCTCCCTCAATATCCAAGAACGTTGCAAGGGTGTATTCCTTGTCATTCAGTGATTTTTCTATGACGCTGACAACATTGTGCAATGCTGTTTCAACGCTTTTTCCTTTAATGTAGGCATGTTGAAATTCCGATATACAGTCCGGTTTCAGGGTGCTTCGGATGTGTATATCAATTAGCCTTTCAAAAGTTTTCGAAATAAACGATGTTAGACTAATGGGTCTATAGTCTTTGGCCTCCGTATGGCTAGGTTTACCAGCCTTAGGGATGAAAACTACCTTTACCTCACGCCACGATAAGGGAACATACCCCCATTTAAGGCTATTATTGAAAATGCTAGTTAGGTGTGGGATGATAAGGTTTATGCATTTCTGAAGCATCATAGGGAAGATTCCGTCTAGACCAGGGGATTTGTACGGGGAAAAGGAGTGAATGGCCCATTTTATCCTTTCTTCCGTTATAATATCCGTTGGTACTAGGGTTTCTGTATGAGACTCTGTTTCTGGACTGCGGATATCAGCTACGCAGCCAGGAAAGTGAGTATTCACAAGGAGCTCAAGCGTTTCGCCACCGGATTCAGTCCAGCTGCCTGTAGGTTTTTTTCCCAGCAATACAAAAATATGTTTTTCTTACTAAAAGAAGCCAAGTTAAAAAATAAAATTTTAGAGAAAATTAAAAAAAAATATCTATCGATTTGTTTTTGAGAAAATTCGAATTTTCGTTTTTTGACCAAAAAAATTGTATGGGGGCCACTGTTAGTTTTGATTTAAAAAAAAAAATGAAAAAAACGCCCAACGCGAATCTGTTCAAAACCTTAACTTCCAAGTTTGAACTCAATCGACCAATGGTTTAGGCTCTAAGAGCGTGGACAGACAGGCCGGTCGGAATCGCGGGACCCATTTTTTTCGACTTCTCTACCATCGTTATATCATGTTTGATTAAAATCTCGAGTTCGAAATTTTTTACGAATGCAAAACTTGCCATATAGTTCCTATATGTCGCAATTAAAAATATATAAACTGTTTTGAAAATGAAGAATTACCTAAATAAAAGTTAACAAGACAATGGACACAGGATTTTTTTTAATTTTGACGAATTTATAAAAGAATATGAATTATTTTAGGGTTAGAGCGTTGATTTGTCTCAATTTCAAAAATGTCTGATATTGTAGAGGTTTTTAATTCCTTTGACATCGTAGCCAATGAAATTTGACAGTTTAAAGCAAAAAAAGTTTCTTTTTGAAAAACTGTTGTTAATAAAACGAAGAAGTTAAAAATATTGACCAAAGAGTAGTGAAACTAAGAATTAACTTCCATATCGGAAACGATTTTTCGATAAATGAGAGTTTTGGATTAAATTTTTTAAAATTATAAATAAACTACAACTCAATAGCCAAAGCAATATTTGGGGACTTCGCCTTGCATCAAATTTTATATACCCTACATTGAGCTGGGAATGGAGCCTGATGAATTTCTCACTTTTTAAATAAAGTCTGAACAATTAAATTGAAAATCACAATTGAAAATCTTTTCACTTTTTCGAATTTTGTGATACACTTTGCACTTTACTTTGCAGGAAATTATTTTTTTGAAAAATTTCAAAGTGAAAAGTGTTTGGTGAAATAGACCCCTGGTCTTACTAAAAGAAATGTGTAAAATAGATTGTGATTTTGGAATAACTTGTTTTCAAAATATTTTCAAAAATTTGACTTAAATTTAAAACAGTATAACATAAACTTTAGATAGGACACATTTTTTTTACAGTATTGCAGTTATTTCCAAATTTTATTTTCTACTTTAATTATTTGTTTTTTTTTTAGTAAAATTTCCCTTTTTATTAAATTGATAGAAAGATTGACCCACTTTTGTGTCTCAAAAATTATTAATTTTAAGTTTCTGCTATATATTTTATTAAATACAGGTTGTTTAAATTTCTCTCAGAAAAAGAAGAGACTCTACAGATTACTGAGACTTTTGACCGCAAGCGTGCGACTTAAAACGCCCCTTAAAAGAACTGTAATCAAGGTGTTTAAAAAAAAAAAAAACATTACTTAACTTATATAATATTAAGACTAAATTAATATTCTTTTTTCTTCGTGCGCCATAATTTACATTTACATGCGCGCAATGCCCCTATGACATAGCTTTCCGCTCATCAATTAATTATTATTGTAGTTACCTGCCCAGCCTTATTGTACAAGTTGTACAATTTTTCATTCAAAGTACCTCATTAAACGTTTGCATATCCATCATGTTTGTTTATTTATTACAGTTGTTTAATTTAAATTACATACCTGAAAAGAAATAAGAAAATAAAATAAACATTAATTTCTGGTTACCGAACAAATAATTTAGTTTTAATTTTGTTTTTATTTAATTTCAGGTTTCTAGACGTTTAAAATAACCTAAAAACGAATGCGCACAGAATTTGTTCGAAACAACTTATAATGTGTCATCGGAAAAATACCCAAAGATTAAACAGTTCAACAATATTAAATCATTGACGCACCTAACTACGCATCTAGAACACAAATAATACATCAGCATCAGAGAATTAAGACAGAAGCTTTTGAAATGGTTCTGAACCTTCTTTTAATTACAACTGTGATAAAATCTACATTTGGCGTTGTTACGACAGGGTTATGGCTCATACCCCTGATGCTAGCAGCCATTACCTTTTATCGCTATGACAGTATAGACCCTGAGTCACGACCGATCGACCAGAGCCGGCTTTATATGGAATATGACTTTATCATCATTGGAGGAGGGTCAGCGGGAGCTGTGCTTGCTAATAGGTTATCAGAGATCTCATCGTGGAACATTCTCCTTCTGGAAGCCGGTCCAGATGAAAATGAAATCTCTGATGTTCCATCACTCTCAGCCTACCTACAACTAAGCAGGCTTGACTGGCAGTATAAAACGGAACCGACCAAGAAAGCATGCCTGGGCATGGTGAACAATCGTTGCAACTGGCCTCGAGGGAAAGTGCTCGGTGGGTCAAGTGTTTTGAATTACATGCTCTATGTCCGAGGCAACCGATATGACTACGACCACTGGGAGTCTTTGGGTAACCCTGGTTGGGGCTATGACGATATCTTAAAGTACTTCAAGAAGTCCGAAGACAACCGAAATCCCTACCTCGCGAACAACCCCTACCATGGCAAGGGAGGTCTATTGACTGTGCAGGAATCACCGTGGCATTCACCATTGGTTGCTGCATTTGTCGAAGCTGGCAACGAGCTTGGCTATGAAAATCGAGACATAAACGGCGAACAGCAGACCGGCTTCATGATCGCTCAGGGAACCATCCGCAGGGGGAGTAGGTGCAGTACAGCCAAGGCTTTCCTTCGACCTATCAGACTAAGGAAGAACCTTCACGTTTCACTCAATTCACAAGTCAACAAAATTCACATTGATCCAGAGACTATGCGAGCTTCAAAAGTGGAATTTGTGAAGAATGGACGAGTCTATCGCATTCGGGCGAAGAAAGACATAATCCTCTCAGCCGGAGCTATCAATAGCCCTCAAATTCTCATGCTTTCCGGTATCGGCCCGAAAGACCATCTCGAAGACATTGGAATTCCAGTTCTCAAGGACTTGCCAGTTGGCGATAACCTTCAAGATCATGTTGGTATGGGGGGAATGTCGTTCTTGGTTGACAAACCTGTTGCCATCATTCAGGACCGCTTTAACCCAACTTCAATAACCCTTCAGTATGTTCTACGAGAGCGAGGGCCTATGACCACCCTTGGAGGAGTAGAAGGTCTGGCTTTTGTGCACACAATTTACTCCAATCGATCTATCGACTGGCCAGATATTCAGTTCCACATGGCACCAGCATCGATCAATTCCGACAACGGAGCTCGTGTGAGGAAAGTGCTTGGTCTCAAGGACTCTCTGTACGACGAAGTGTATCGCCCAATAGCCAACAAAGACACCTGGACAATTATGCCTCTTCTCTTGCGACCCCGATCACGAGGTTGGGTTCGTTTGCGCACAAGCAATCCCGACCACTATCCTCTCATCAACGCCAACTATTTCTCCGACCAATTCGACGTGAAGACTCTCGTAGAAGGAGCGAAAATTGCAATCAGAGTTTCGGAGGCAAAGGTCTTTAAGCAATTCGGTTCGCGACTCCATCAAACACCACTACCCAATTGCAAACACTTCGAATTCCTCTCAGACGAGTATCTCGAGTGTCAGATTAGAACGATTTCCATGACAATCTATCATCCCTGTGGAACAGCCAAGATGGGTCCGGCGTGGGATCAAGACGCTGTTGTTGATCCACGACTGCGAGTCTATGGTGTAAGGGGTCTTCGAGTTATCGACGCTAGCATAATGCCAACCATCAGTAGTGGCAATACAAATGCTCCAACCATCATGATAGCCGAAAAAGGTGCCGATCTCATTAAAGAAGATTGGCTAACCAATCCGGAATACAAAAATGCTGACGCCTATCAGAGCTAGCTTAGTTAGTTAGACGGGCACACTAAAGAGCAAATTAAGTGCCATTGAAAATAATAAATTAATGGCGGCGTAGAAATATGTTCCTCCATTATAGGTACTGCTGAATGAATGATTTCAATTACAAATTGTTTTGTTTAAAAGATTGAATGAAAAAAAAGTCATATTTTTATATTTTTGTTGAATAGTTTTAGAAAAAAAACACCTTTATTTATTTTTTTCTTCCTTTCTTTCATTAATTCTTATCTATGTTTAAGAGTACAATATAAGTTAATAAAATATTAATAATGAAAACAAAAATTATTGAAGAAATGTTATTACTGCTTTATAGTAACTAATAATAAACAAGAAAATGTGTTTGTTTTATCGTTTTTCTTGGAGGGATTCGTTAATGCAATTGGAATAAAACTCAACTTCTTTAAAATCAAGAAATTCATCCATTAAGTAAGTAGTACCTATACCTAATTTAACTAAAGGGTGTCCCAAAATGTCCCGGAATGTTTTACTCTTTAAGAGTTCAAAATATAGACTTGACGACTTTAAAGTTACTCCTAAATCAAATAATATAGGAGACCAATTCTGATCAACAACGAAACGAGAGAATAAAACACTTATAAATGTATCATGTGATAATTGAAATGTTTCAGAAGCAGTGAAACAGTCTTTTTGATACCACATAGAATCGATTTTAATATCAACCAATTTAGGTCGAAAGAACTGTTTTGTAATGTTGTGGTATTGATCATTAGTGATACTCATTGATTAGCCAGCATTACTGGATACAATTTTTGAACTAGGCCGCAAGAATTTCATTCGTTTTTGAAATATGATTGAAAAATGAGAAACGTGTACGTTAACTAAGGAGTCATGAATTGTAAGAAAAGTTTTAATAAATAAAAAAAAATTAAAAAAGAAACTTTATACCATTTCATTTCATTTCATTTTTTCAAAATTGTAAAATGAAGTACTAAATTGGCTTTTTGTGGTAAGGGGACAGTTATACTTATAGCTATCATTAAAATCAATTAGGAAACAAATTTTAATAAATATTTGACTCTTTCTTTTTGATTATAAGGGGCAAGTTATAGCTATCATTGAAATCAATCCGGTCAGTTTTTTGAATACAAATTTGACTGTGTTTCCCTTTGATTACAAATGAAAATTATATACTGATCGATCGGAAATCACACGAAGATTTTTTTTTGAGAAAAAAAAGTGGAATTGCGGATTTATTTTTCGCTAAAAATGTATTTGTATTATAGTTTTATTTTTAAAAGTGAAACGAATCGTTCCACCGAATTGTGTCCCAATTTCACACAATTCGAATGACAGATTTCTGTCAGTAAACATTTTTCATTTCATTCAGTAAATTTTGTTCAATGACAGAAATGTTTAAGGGTCGCTATAAAAGACCTGCTAACAAAACTCCAATGATTGGTTTCTATGATGAAAACCAATGATAGCTATAACTGGCCCCTAAATGCAAAATATGTATGTACTTATCGATCAGATTTCATTCAAAAATTTGTTTGAGAAAATAAAGTTTAATATCACAATTAATTTTAGCAAAATTTGCATTTATCTATTTTCCTGACGGAAATTCATTTTCATGAACAACTGATTATTGTACTCGTATGTCCAAAATTGCAAAGAATCATTCCACGGATATGTGTTTCAATTTCACACTATTCTAATGACAATTTTCTGTCAGAAAAAAACGAGCTATCAAAAAAATTCCAATGATTGTTTTCAATGATGAAAATCAATAATAGCTATAAGTGGCCCCTAAATGTAAGTATCCATACAGACAAAAACCCAAATTTATGCTTTTTAGTTTTTGGGAAATTTGAAAATTACTATATCTAAGTTTGTATATCAAAGTTTTAAGTTTGCATTCGAACTTTTCAGAAGGTATTGACGTAAATAATTTACTTTAAATTTATGATTATAGAACAGAATCCTTTCTGGCTTCCAAACCCTGTGTTGTACTTTATTATAAGCGTTGCAGATGTTTTTGAATTATTTTTTTTTTTTTTATAAAATTGCATCCACTTCCATTACCCAAAGTAATAATGCTTATTTTTTACCCTTCTACAAAAAAAAACGTAAATTTGTAGCGCCATAGTTATCGAATTCTTTCCGAAAATTAAAAAAAAAACTTGTTATTTTATTGTAAAACTCTATACTTCTAGACAAATCCCGGGAAAACCCTAATTTTTGGAACTTTCAAAACGGAAAATATTCGTATCAAGATTTAAAAACAAATTAAGCTTTTAGTTGCAAATTATGCTGCATGAGATATGCTGAAGTTGCGATTGAAATTATGATAAGAAAAAATTAAAAATTAGAAAAAGAATTACATTTGTTATGGATTTTTTTTCAACGATTTTTTAACTTCACATAGGAACGATTTTCGAAGTGAATATGTTGACATTTCTCAGCGTTTCAAGGTCTCTAGAACCTTAATCCAGCGTTTCTAGAAAGATGTTCGAAATTGTTAAAATTGACTACAACTTTAGACTTTTTTCTTTGAAGCCACATGAAAGATAACGTTACTATCAATACAAGACCTTAGAAGTGAAATTAATGAAGTACATATGTACATTTTTTCTATTAGGTGGCGCAACAGTCTGTTGAGAGCTAGGGCCTAGTGACTTACAACTCTTAATCATTGCTGTGTGCGGGTACTGTTTTCTGAAATGAAGTTGACCTACAGTTTTAAGCTGAATCCGAACTGCTTATTTGACAAAGCACTTTTTATGACAAGAATTACTCTTAGAGGACTTGTCAATTCATAGGCAGAGATTTAAACCAAGATTAAACCAAGACCTCTGGCATGACAGTCCAACGCACTAACCATCATGCAAAGGGTACTACAAAATGCTGGTATCGAAGTTAAAAAAAAGACATTTTCAAGCTTTTAGTATAGAACGATATGCTGCACGAAATTTCTAGACATCAGGGTTGAAATTATTATAAGAAAAGATAAAATTATAAAAAAGAATTACATTTTTCAAAGATTTTAAACTTCCCATAGAAAGTTATTATAACCAATCCGATTTGTCAAATTGAATATGTTGACATTTCTCCATGTTTCAAGGTATCTAGAACCTAAATCCAACGTTTTTAGAGGGACACGCAATTCGCAAAAATTCGTTATGTTGTAAGAATAGTTCCCTGACCATTTTGTTTCTCCAAGAGTTGATCACAATTGGCCACTTTTTACTTTTTAAGAACTTTAGACTTTTTTTTAGGAAACGTGAAAGTCAATCAATTCAAGGCCTTAAAAGATAAAATTAATGAAATACATACTCATTGCAAATTGATCTACGAAAGCTTTGATCAAGGCGAGCTCCTAGTTTAATGTTTATACGTAAGTTGAACAATTTTTGTCTTTTTAGCATACAAAATGACAATAATTAAAGAATAACCAATTTTTTCAGCGCTTTAAACGTTTTTGTAAACCAAAGTTTTCAAAGAATTCAAATTTGTAAAATGTGTTTGAACAAAGTTTTTCAATTTTTAGTTTTCTATTTTCTTTCAATTTTGACTTTTTAGTATTTAAAAAAAAAAAAGAATTTCCTTTGTCTTAATTATCCGTTTACTAGCATCACACCAAATTTTACAGATAATTTGTTTTAATTAAACGGTATAATTATACTCTTTAAGACGTCCCTTAAAGGAACTGTAGTGCTATAAAAGTAGCCGTGGCGGCCACTGGGTGGATATAGTTTTTCATTGATAATGACATACCTTCCTCTTTGCAATGCATTAAACGTCAATTGATTTCTCTTAAAAAATATCAGTTTTTTAAATATCAATATGTTATCTCTTATTGGAACCCTCTATCTTTAAAAATTATATGTTATCTGTGTAATACTCTACGTATTTAAAAAAAAATGCGAAATTATTGTTGTGTGTTTGGAACTTTTTCAGACTTAAATTATGTATGTTGATCATACATAGGTGATAGGTGATTTAAATGGAAGGATTGGTAATTTGGAAGGTGAATCGAACATGAGACAGGGAATTAAAAGAAACTCGAAAGATTCAACCATTAACACATGTGGTCGTAAGCTGTTGGATTTCTTGGACTCTTTGGACTTGAGAATTGTGAATGGAACTTCAAAGTCAGACCAAAAAGGAGAATTTACCTACGTCAAAGGCAAACATCGAACTTTAATTGACTATTGCTGTATAGGAGGAGACTGGTGCTCTCTTATTGCAGATTTTAAAGTCGATTCTTTCCCATACTCCGACCATCTCCCTGTTATTGCAAAAATAGGGCTAGAAGGTGTCGAAGTGGATAACATGCGTGTACTTAAGCTACTGCCAAAATATGTGTGGGCCAATTCGATGGCTGAAACCTATAGGCTTAATATTAACAACCTGTTATCAGAGCGATCTACAGGTAATATGTCAAACTTAGAAGAAGTAATTAAACTCTCTATTCCAAACCAAACTCCTTCAGGAAATAAAAGTAAAAAAACAAACTTCAAAAGTCAATGGTTTGATAATGAGTGTTTAAAAGCGAGACAGAAGACATTTGCTTACCTTAGGTCGTTTAGAAAATTCAACACCGCAACTTTCCAGGAACTCTACAATACAGCCAACAGTCACTACAAGAAGTTATGTCGAGCAAAAAAAAAAGAACATTTTGAATCGGAAGCCAAGAAACTTGCAAACTGCAACAATCCTTCGGATTTTTGGAAAACAGCAAATAAAATAAAAGGAATTAAACCAAAGGTAAACATTGAGTTAACAGTCGAAACTCTTAAATGTCACTTCCAAAACCTTTTAAGTCCATCTATGAAGGATTCGTACTTTCTCTACAGTAGACCAAACCATTTTAATGAAACCTTAGATAAGCCAATCTCGACCTCAGAAGTTGAGGAAGCATTAGTTAGGGCGAAGGATCTAAAAGCTCCAAGATTAGACCGAATACCCATGGAATTTTATAAATACAGTTCAACAGAATTCAAGAACACACTAACTGAAACATTTAATAATATATTCGAAACTGGAATCGTTCCGATTGGTTTCAAGCAAGCAATAATTTACCCAATTTTTAAAAAAGGAGACTCCAAAGATCCAGACAACTATAGGGGAATTTCACTGTTGAACTCATCAGCTAAAATTTTTACAAGTATTCTCCAAAACCGGCTAGAACTTTGGATCAACGAAAACAAGCTTCTGAAAGATTTTCAAGCTGGATTTTGTCCTGGTTATGCCACGGCCGATCACATATTTTTGTTACGCAGCATAGCCGCAAGTTTTATTGCTAAAAAACAAAAGTTATATGCTTTCTTCATAGACTTTAAAGCTGCTTTTGACACCATTGATCGCAAAAAAATGTTTTACAAGCTATATAACTATGGTTTGAGCCACAAATTTGGTAAAACCTTAGAAAGCTTGTACGATGAAACTAAATCAGCTGTATGGTGAGGAAGCGAATTGTCACAGTGGTTTACAACAGAAGGTGGAGTCAGACAAGGATGCAACACAAGTCCATCAATTTTCGCCCTTTACATCGAAGACATCATTGATCACCTCTCAGGTGGAATCACTTTCGCAGGAATGCATATCAAGGCTCTTTTGTACGTTGACGACATTGTCATTTTGGCTAAATCACCCGAATCTATGCAAATGATGATTAATCGAGTTGAGGAATACTGTAATCTTTGGGACCTTGAGCTTAACCTTAGCAAATCAAAAATTATGATATTCAAAAGTGGTGGAGGTAGAATGTCCAGAGCAGAGAAATGGGTATTTTCGAGAGAATCAATCGAAGTAGTTAAGCAATACAAGTACCTAGGAATGATTTTCACCTCAAATCTGAATATGGAAACTCATTTAACTAAAAAACTATCCCAAGCTAAGTGTGCAATTAATTCAACATGGAGAAATTGTTTCCAAAGTATTATCGCGCACAGTGCAAAATACCAAGTTTTTGAAGCAGTAGCGAAATCCATTTTGTTTTATGGTGCCCAGGCATGGGGCCACTTATACTTTGATACGGTTGAAAAACTGTTAAGATATTACCTTCGTAGAACATTTCAACTACCCGGATTTTCACCGAATTATATGCTGATGATTGAAACAGGAATGTCGGCTTTATTTATTCAAACCCTAAAACTCAATATCAACTATATACTTAAAGCAATTAATATGGATGCAGATAAACTACCACGGAAACTTATAAACTTTGCAGTCACCAATAACACCTTATGGTATAAGGATATTCTGGACCTAGCAGAGAGCTACAACTATCCTCTTCAACTGAACTGGGACTCAAGAACCCAATGAATGGAAGGAAACCCTTTACATATTTATTGAGCACATAGATGACAAAATGCGAATAAAATGGAGAGAAGACGAGAAATTTACAGGACCTTGGAACTTAACTTGGGCTCCCATAACTATTTCAAGGACTGTCATAGCACCCAAAAATTTCATATATCTTTAGAGCCAGAGGAGAGGTGCTTCTGTTAAATTTCATACCCCATAGAAGTGATCTACCACTCTTTTGTTCAATATGCAACATGGAACAGCGTGAGAATTCCGTTCATTTCATAGGAGTATGCCCAGCATTTAAGGACATCAGAAGGAGCTGCTTTGGGAAACCAAGCTTGACATCCGAAGAAGTGAAAAATGCTTTAAACGGTCCCGACTGGGAAGCTATCGACAAATTTTGTAAGACTTCACTAAGTTACCGAAAAATGATAATTGATGAAGACTTTTGAACTCAGGTGAATCGACTTAAACATTATAAAAAAAAAAAAAAAACTTAATCTATATTAACAAATTGAAACTTATGCTAACACTCTTAAATAGTATTAATATTAAATTTAAAAGAAAAAAGAAGTAATTAGAATAAAACTCATGATGTATGTAAATGTACTCAAAAATTGATAGTTCTTGGCAGACGGCTTTTAGCCATGTCCTTATGATAGATAGGATTAAAATGTTAAAATGTACAATTATTTTATGTTAATAAATCTATTTTTGAATTGAAATCGAAATTGAATTGATGTTGATCATTTCAAACTAAATTTGGTTATCAAGATATCAACTGCAAATACATTTTTCCCACATTTTTATATTTACGACTAGTACTCTGCTGATGCGAAACGAAATTTCCCATACAAAAATGACATGACGAAATCATAAACGAAAAATTTCGCTGTGCTTTTCGTTTTTCAGTACGCTGCTGAACGACGAAATGTGACATTTTAGTGGATAGCTGTACTAGATTTCTTAGTACAATTCTCCACTCTTTTCGTTCTCAATTTAATTGCCCAGCACATTAATTGCTTGCGAAATTTTGACGTTTAATTTTTTTATTGAAAAAAAAAATTGTTTACTCGTGACTTTCGGTGTTTTGGCTTTGAATTATATTTGACTTAAAATTTAAAATAAAATGGATTTGTCTAATGTGTTCCAACATTGCATTTCTGAATCGGAAACTCAGGATGTTATTGGTGATGTGCAACAAGTGATGAAGACAAGCAGTGAAATTCAACTTCGAGACAGAACTCTCCACAAATATTTTTCCGCTGTGGTTTTCGTTTTCATTTCGCTCTGCACTTAGAGACCACCGAAAAATTTCGCTTCGTATCAGCAGCGTACTAGGCTTTAGAAAGAATACAAAACTACAAGAAATTCTATTAAAAAATGAGTTTTGACTCGAATATTTTGAGAACTAAGAAAGATGTTGACTTAAGTTTTCATTTCTGTTTCTAGTGATTTAATTTTTTAAATTCAATTGACAGTTCTTCTTAGAAAGATTAAAATTCCATCCAAAATATCACACAATTTTTTAATTTCTCTGCAGTTTTTTAAATGAAAATTTGAAGTGTTGCGTGGAGCATGTCGTTCTAAAAAATGCTTCTTAAAAGATATCAGAACTTAAAAAATTGCTTATTTAAATAAAAACAATAATTAAAATCTTAAAATTAGTTTTTTCCCCTAATTTTTCCAAAATCTGATCGTTGATGATTACGATAAAAAGAAATAAAAATTAAACTATATGAATACAAAAGCTCATCTATTTTCAAAGCCATAACCGCTAAATTTTTACTAACCCAACTATCAGCTGTTGTTAGTTGTTGTCAATTATTATTTTTGTATTTTTGAGTTTATATTAAATCAAAATAAACTTTATACCCAGATCTTCCATAAAATATATACATATGTAGTTTTATAGGAAAAAAAAAGGAACACGATGAATCAAAACTCTATGAAATCAATTTATCAGAATATTGCATATTAATATAATAAATCGCTGATACATTACGATTTTCATTGCTTCCATTTTATTTCAAAGTTATTCTTTTTATTTATTTTTTATGATATATGCAAAAAGAAATGTATTTTACATGACAATTACGATGTTCGATAGATAATAATTATTCCATTAAATTATAGCAAATTAAAGAAATGAGCTTATAAGTGTTTGCATTCTTATTAAGCCACTTGAAAATTTCAGTGCAATTTAGTTTTTTAATTACATATATAGATATTACCAGTTGTCGGTAATAAAAGTGTTTAAATCCCTCCTCTTGATTAGAAATAATTTATTTTTTATTACAATTCAATAAAAAAAAATAAATCATAGATAAACACTTGATAGGGGTTATAAAGATGATGAGTACAATGTGTAATTTATTGGCTTATTTTATTGTGACTGCGTGATGATGTGGTAAAAATACAAATTATTAAAATTATCAGGTAGAGAGGAATATCATACATATATGTATGTATCTAAATTGAAACTTTAGTTAATCATGAAGATAAATAACCGTCAATTAGATGCAACGAAGGTGCATTTTGATATTTGTTTAAAATACAACAATTACATGAGAATATGCGCAGGTTTATATGTAATAAATTACAAGATGTGATTTGTGTATAGAATTGTAATAAGAACAACCTCTTACAAAAAATTGGTTACAATATTTGTATTTAACTTTATTATAAACAAATTTTGTATTACAAAGATTACTTCATAGGTTTATTATTTTATCTTGATGCATTATTTGTTGGTTAAATCTGAGGCTGAGAATTTCAATAAGGTAAAATGTTTTTTTTTTCGAAGGTTTTTCTTGAAGCATTTAAAAATTGCTTCATAATAATTTATGAAGGATATTTTTCTTGGGTTTTTGGTTAGATTAGATCTACATTTTAACATTTTTTTTAGCAAATTTTAAACCCAATTCAATTTCAGAATAATTTAAAAACAGCTTAAAATAAAATAGGGCTTTAAAATATTTCGCCAAATTTCACTCTACGAAATAATGCTGAGGACTAATTTTACTTTTAGTATCATAACAACTAAATCTATACTTTATAATTTTGATATGGGTTATTTTTTTTTTTCAGAACAAAATAATGTTAAGGCCAATTTTTAAAAGCAATTCTTAGAAATACTTAAAAATTTTAAAAAGACGTTCAATATTTGATGCTTGATCCTTGAACATCTCGAAGACGTCGTGGTATTGAAATTTTTTATGATTTTATTTGACACATATTCATTTTGGCTCACTCTTCTTGAACACCTCTTGTCAATAAATTTATAGTGTAAAATGAACGTCTATTTTTAAAAACGTTTTGTATTAAAATTGCCTAAACGATTTCAATCGGGTTAGGGTTTTAAAACATAAATAGCAGCGATATCCTTGTAAAAGATACTCGTACATTCCTCAGCAAATATTTCACCCGTATATTTTTGGGAATTTATTTTGGTATAGAAACAGCACCTATGGCACTCCAAACCATCAACGTACCACCTTCAAAATTTGCAGCATTTCTATGCCGGCCGAAATTGTTGGCAACCGTCAGTGCCTCCTCAATTTTGTCTTATTCGTAAAAATTGATACTTTTCAGCTAAATTCAATTTGTATGCTTTTTGACGAGATTTAAGTTTTGGTTTCGGGACGCGTTTCACATATTCAATATCAGTACACCTTTCAAAACTTTTTGCAGCCGCCTTGGTGACACTTTGAGGTTTAAAATGTTAAACATTTTCGCTCGGCTTATCGATTCATTAACGGTCAGGCGTTTTATTTCTCCCTAGGTTAATTCAGGTTTTACCTGAAATTCGTTTAACTCCATAATTTTAACGCAGCTTTAAGAAAATGTCTATTACAGATTTACTTCTTGAAAGTATGCCACCGATTTGACTAGGTGTCTTCCTTTGTTCTCGGTAATCAGCAACAAGACCCCGCTCTTCTTCGGATAATGGCTTTCAGGAGACATTATAATTATTATAAAATTATAACGACGTGTTTTATTCTAATAAATTCAATCTATTTACGTGATTTATTTATTTATAACTAAAAAACTTTTGCTATCTGAAGATTTTCTTATTGTTGGTCCTTTTTAATTGCGATTCTTAAATACAATCACTTGGATATTTATTTAAACCGTTATAAAAATATAAAACCAAACAAAAGGCTTGCCTTGAAACTAATTTTCAAGTTCATTTTGGGCACTATGACATGTTGAGTTTTAAATTTGATCGCCCAAATGCAAACATTAAACGAAAAAAATGTCAAATCGCCCAAAAACTCGGAACGCCATAAGAGCGTAACAAATATGTTTGGCATAACTTCACTTTCAGAAAGCGAAATAAGGCCAATTTTCAAAGCGAAATAAAACGCTTGGTCTTACTATAGGATTTGGAGTAGGTGCGAGGTTGTGTGTAGGCAAAGTTTTTTTAAATCCAGATTCTTTAAATGCTTTTGCCGTTAGCCAGAAAAAAAAGTTTAAATTTATATACTAAGACATAAATAATGTATTCTAATTATAGTTTTAATGTCAAAAAGAAAATTGAATGAGGTATTCGATTTTTTTTATTAAAAAAACTTGGTTGATATTTTGTTTTTTACTTGCGACATATAGGAACTATATGGCAAGTTTTGCATTCGTGCAAAATTTTGTCTGTCTGTCCACGCTCCTACAGCCTAAACCATTGGGCCGATTGAGTTCAAACTTTGAAGTTAAGGTTTTGAGCAGATTCGCGTTAGGCGTTTTTTTCATTTTTTTTTTAAGATCAAAACTAACAGTGGCCCCCATACAATTTTTTTGGTCAAAAAACGATAATTCGAATTTTCTCAAAAACAAACCGATAGATTTTTTTTTAATTTTCTCTAAAATTTTATTTTTTAACTTGGCTTCTTTTAATAAGAAAAACATATTTTTGTATGGCTCAGGAAAGGTACCGCTCATAGAACCGTTATTTTGTTTTTTAATTTTCTCAGCAACTTATGTACTGATTTCAATAATTTTTTTTGTGAATAAGCTCTTATATTGCTTTAACAATATTTGATTATCAAAAGTGCAATTTGTTTTTGTTTGAATTTTTAAAAAAATATTGAATTTTTTTTTTTTCTAAATTCTATATCTCAAAAACGGGTTAATATTTTTTTACGAAATTCAAATGTAGAGCGTATATTTACAATCACTAAACAACTGCATACCAAAAATATTTTTAGAACAAAATTGAAAAATTTTATATATAAAAAATTAATTTAAAAAAAACCGCTCTAACGATTTTCGAAAAAAAATTTTGAAAAATCAAGGGCTTTTTTATTTATAAAATGGCATTTAAATTTTTGAAGACAAACTTATTTTTCAGGTAAAATTTTGAATCTTAAATTAGATTTTTTTTTTAAATTATTTTAACTGTATTGAATGTAACCCCCTCCCAAAAAAATTGAAAAATGGAGTTTTTTTCGACAAATCAAATGGCATTTATATCTTTGAAGACAAACTTATTTTACAGGTATATTTTTAAATCTTATATATGTACATAGATACTTTTTTAAACAGACTGTTTGAATACAGGAGCAAGTTCGTGCGACCCAGTCGTGCATTTTATTTTGTTTGTTTCCGCCGTGCGGACGAAATTGTACAATGCTGTCCATTTCACCATTGAGAATTAAAATGATATCATCATTGTTGAGGACGTTTTTTCCCCAGAAAGCGTGTCGGATTGTCTGAAGGATAGAGCATCTTCCTAGGAAATGCGTTACATTTTCGGTTTCTTGGAGATTACATAATGTGCACCAAGTATTGTCGTTGGAGCCGTGTGGTTGGTAATTTAAACGCAACAATTCCCCTCTGGTTTTGAAAATTAAGGCTATTGTACTGATAGGATATCGATCATCTAAATAATTGTTCACACCCATGTCGTAATTTAATTGTCCATAGAGGATTCGGGACTCACTTTGTTGAGCCGACTCTCCAAATTTTGCAAAAAAGGATGCTTCAATTTTTCCAAGCAATAGTGGGCATAAAGTTTTCCAATCCTCTATACCTGATTCTAGCAACTGGATGTCATGTTTAAGGCCAAGTCGAGTCCACTCTTCAAAGAATTGGGAATTCCTAGAAAGCAGATGTCTAACGATTATGTTAGGTAGCCGATGGTTTGGTAGCTCTGTAACTTTTAATATATATTGCAGATGAATCTTCAATGTGAAGATATAGAGTGGTGCCATTTCTGTTTCTAGATGCAACATATAGGTAGGTGTATTTTCTGGGAGCCAGAACATTTTTTTAATAAACTTTTTTCTACCTCCTCATACTGCTGAAATCCCCATATACCGATCGCCTTAAATAGTTTAAACTTTGTGCTTGGGGCAATATGCTTCTTGCTTAAGACTGCTTTCCAGTTTAGTTGATACCTTTTTTTCTTCGATTAGCCTTGCCTTCAAATGTTTTTGTAGGGATAGTGATGGCGTTATGGTTACCCCAAAATATTTATACTCCCCCACCACCTCAAGATCTACATTTTCCCATTTCCATTTTTCTTCTCCTGCATATCGTCCTGTTCCGTAGCGAAAAATCATTACCTTCGATTTATTGGTATTAACAGTCAGATTCTATAGGTTACAATATGATTGGAGTTTGTTAATCATTATTTGCAACATATTTAGAGTCTCTGCAAATATGACAACATCATCTGCATATAACAGTGCTTTAATTGTGGCGCCGGAGAAACTAATACCACCAGGTAAAAATGTAGTGAGATCATCTAGGAAAAGAGGAAATAGAACTGGGCTCAGAAAACAGCCTTCTTTAACACCTGATGTCGTGTGGAACCATTCTGATCTTCCCCAATTGAACGGTAGAAATTCTAATGGTCACCATGCCCAAAATAAATGTCACAAAGCCCAACCCCTATGTCATAAAACCCAAATTTAAAGTTGGAAATTCTTTTATTCAAAATTTATTTGCTTTTGGTTTTTGGTGATTTTTTTTATTTTTTGGGCTTTGTGACCAATTTTGGGCTTTATGACATTATAGGATTTGGGATTTATGATTTTGGGCGAAAAGACATAATGCCTTTATATCAGCATCAAGTACAATCAAAACATTTATGAATGGAATCGAGGTGTGCTGTGTGGCTTGTGGCACCATCCTGTTGAAATTAAATGTCGTTCAAGTCCATATCTTTTAATTCGGGCCAAACATAATATATTATTATGGCTTTATAACGCTGGCCATTCACAGTAGCTTCACGTTATCACGTTATAGTTATTGTCATCGAGAAAATATGGCCGAATACCGCCGCCAAAATGCAAACCCCACAAAACAGATATTTTTGAAGTTGTGATTCATAAAGCAAATGTGGATTTTTACGCTACCAATAACGCATATTTAGCTTATTTTAATTTGAGCCAAAATTAAGCTTTGTAACTGATATTTTGCGATGAAAATTATCGTCTTGCCGCATCTTCTCTAGATAACGTACGTCGTTTCAAATGGTCCATCGGCTTTAGTTCTTGAGTCCGCTTGATCAAAAATATGCAAAATACGCCATAATATGGTCTGAGCGATGCCCAATTCTTTAA
This sequence comes from Eupeodes luniger, assembly GCA_951509635.1. Taxonomy (NCBI): domain Eukaryota; kingdom Metazoa; phylum Arthropoda; class Insecta; order Diptera; family Syrphidae; genus Eupeodes; species Eupeodes luniger. Next base: position 89,814,032 of record OX608074.1, read on the forward strand.
AACGCCGTTCAATTGACTGATTTGGATAGTTTGCTACGGAACTTGTTATTGCTTGTCTACTTAGGCAATAATTATTACCTAAAGTTGGAGTAATAGCTCTTAAAGTTTCCGTTACCAAATATAATTTGCAGACGTTGCAGGTCCCTGTACTTTACCACGATGAAAATGTTGAATTTACTAAATTAATTAACAATGACAGTTAAATGATTAGTGAAAGGATACGGTAGCATATTAAATTCGAAGTTATGAAGTCCTTTTTGGAAAACCGCAAAACTGTTAGATACAGATTTTATTGAATTAAAGTAAAATTTACATTACACACTAAAAATGTTTACAAAAATCATTATAGCATGGCGATTGCCTTCTGCCAGATTGACAACAAAATACAATGAATGTAAAAAGCCCTCAATATAATTAATTTTCAATATTAAAAAAGGTATTTATAATTTTTTAACAATGTACAGTTCATGATAGATTAAAAATAATTTAAAAAATATTGAATAGAAACACAATCAGAAATGTTCGTTCATTATAGCAGTTTTATATCTAAGCACAGTTTTGCAAATTCGTAGAGTTTGACAACATTCATTTCATTCAATAAACTTATCACTTGATCTACCGATAAAAAGTCTTTCTGTATACATTCCTTCTGATTTCTCTGAGAATGGGGCATTTGCCCAAGAAGTGGACAGTATTCTCTCTTTCTGATAGGTTGCACATATTACACTCTAGGGGTAAATCAGGTCTGTGTGGAATGAAATTTAAATCTATCAGTTCACAACCTAGTCTGGCCATCATAAAAATCACACGGATATTAAATAGTTGTTCTCTGCAATGTTATGATTTAATCTACTGTAAGTTGTTCTGTACAAGGAATTAGACGCTTCAGCAATATATTCAGCTCTACATTTCTCATCAACCTTTGAAATGACTTCATACAAGATGCTTTTAGCGGTTGTTAAATCCTCGATGGGTAAATTAAAATTAATTTGACATTCCTGAGCAAGATCTTGCCACTCTCGATACCAACTATTTTGATCTTGTATCGCTTTTATGGCCACTCTTTTCACGACCTGTGAATCATTTAAAAATGTTAAGCAAGAAGTCTGCTTGTAACTTCAGTGTTTTTATAAACAAAGGAGAGAGACCCGTTTCCAGCATTATAACGTAGTTTTTCGTATTTTTCGGCAAATGAAATATTCTTTTTATAAAGTGCGTTAGGAGTATTTCAACCGAATTGTACTTTTTACATCCCCATACTTGCGATCCATATAAAAGTATGCCCTCAACTACTGCTTCAAATACTTTAAACTTGCTACTATGTGCTAAACACTTATTCATGAAGTATTGTTTCCATGTCATATTAATAGCAGTTTTCGCCTTAACCAATTTCTCCTTCAAGAGTTTTTCCATATTTAAATTATTTGTAACAGTTATGCCAAGGTAGGTATTTATAGTCTCGCACTCGCACACATTCAATATTTTCGCGATTAAAGCTCCATTTTTCATTTGATGCATTACGTCCACCACCACTTTTAATAACCATAACCTTCGATGTGCCTTTATTTGCTATTAAATTCCATAGCTGACAATATTGGTAAACCCTGTTATCATGAGCTGCAGAGTTTCCGGTAAATGCGCAAACATGGCTAAATCATCTGCGAACAGAAGTGCCTTAATCCGAATCCCTGCGAAATCCACTCCACCCGGCAGAAAGTCTAAAAGGTCATCTATGAATAGTGCAAACAAAGTGGGGCTTAATGTACAACCTTGTCTCACTACCGATGAGGTTTCAAACCAGTCTGAGAGTTCTTCACCTGTCCATACAGCAGCCCTTGTTCCTCTATATAGGTGCTCAAGAACGCGACCAAACTTCAACGATATCCCAAGACTATACAGCTTATAGAATAGTGCACCTCGTTCGATTGTATCGAAAGCTGCTTTAAAATCGATAAAAAATACATACAGCTTTTTCCTTTGTTTCAAGAAATTCTCTATCAAGCTCCTGAGTATAAAAATGTTATCTATTGCTGAATATCCTGGTCTAAATCCAGCCTGGAACTCCCTCAGCAAGTTTCCGGTCTCAATCCAACTAACAAGACGCTTATGCATCATCGTTGTAAATATCTTGTAAGATGCATTTAAAAAGGAAATCCCTCTGTAGTTAGCTGCATCAAATAAGGTTCCTTTTTTGTGGATTGGAAATATAATAGTGCATATCTCAAAATTGATCTGGCGACAATTCTCTCTCCAAAACTGTATTAAAAAGTTTTAAAAGGTGTTCTTTGAGCCTGACAGTCCCATACTTAAAAAATTCCACTGGAATACCATTCGAAACGGCTGCTTTTCCATCTTTAAGCGTCTCCAGCGTTTCTTCCAACTCGCTAAATGTAAATGCACAATCCAGAGAGTCGACTACGAATCCAGGTGCTGCGAATTGCCACTTTGTCGGCGTTATAACAGGATTTAAAAGATCCTTGAAATGGGAAAGCATTACATTTGAAGACAATTTTGTGGGGATAGTAAAACGTTTTCCATTCAGCTCCCTAGCCAGTTTCCAAAAATCGGACTGCTTGCTTTTCAGCGTATAACTTTTTTTACTCTTACAAAGCTCTTTAAACTTCTTATTGGCCTCTATATAAAAACCCTTAAATAATCCTTAGGTGGAGTTACGGAAGATCCTCAACCACGCACATGATATTTTACGAGCTTTTAGACATTCTTCGTCAAACCAGGGTTCTTTTTTTGTATTTTCTTTCTTTTGGTTGAGTCCTTCCTGTGGGTATGAGGTTTTCACAATCCGTTCTAAGAGAGAAAAGTCCTCGATTTAAAGTGAATGGAGTTGCAAGTCTAGAGATCGTCGATACTCCTGAGCCGTAGCTTTAAAGATATGAACTCTGTAGACGTAATGATTTCCCTTTGTCATTTTGATTTATGTTCTAAGATTATTTTGTTAACACTAAAAGGATTATTACTTCTCCTAACATGTTTTTTGTTTACATTTGACACTGTTCAATTGTCAGGAAATTAGGAAAAAAGTTAAAATCTGTGGGAAAACACATTCTTGATGTGCGGCACAAATAAATATCTCTTTTCTTGACAATAGATACGTCGCAAATTGAGCTCTATCGTAAATTGATGAGCATTTCAAGAAGGCATACAGCTGGCTTTTTTAATAGAATAATATACCGTATACAAATGTCAATAAAACAACAGAAGATTACGAAAAGTTTCAGTTATAGGTTTATCGCCTATCATTTTCAAAGGTTTTTTTTTTTGGTTCTGTTCAGAAGACTTTAGATTGTTATAGGGACACTTTTCAAATATACAAGTGTTGGACGATTAAAGTCTTTGTAGAATTCAGGCAGATCAGAAGGAGTGACACAATTTGGCTATGTGATCGTTTCATAAGAGATAACTATTTCTTAACGAAATAAAAGACAGTTAATATATTATCTGATTCACCCACCTACTATATTGTGTTCAATATATCAGCAATTTCAAGTTCGCTTCATTGAAATCATAAATTAAATTTGTCACCTCAGGATATTTTTTTTTAATAATTAATAAAATATTTAATTTAACACATCAATAGAAAATATATATAAACAAATGATTCAAGGGCTTCAACTATAGCTGTACCAGTTCATTGACCACCCAAAGACAATTTTAATAATTAGATATGTATAAATCTTGATTAGTATAAATTCGAATTTGAATTCCAATACACGAAATTATATGACAATTGTTTACAGTCTAAGACATATAATTGTATAACCATAAGTCAATGTCAAAAAGAAGTCAAATAGCACGAAGTCAACCGTAGATACCTACTCATACCTTTTATTTTTATTAATTTGTTTACTGATTTCTGTGATTATAAAATGATCGTGAGTTATTAAAATCCAATTCATGTTATATGAGATGAAAATTATCAGTTTAATATTATATAAGGTTATAGCGAGGAAGTATATTGAAAATGATTTAAATATTTGTCTACAAAATTAACATTTTTATAATTTATGCAAGAAAACTGCCTGGACTAAAACCTCATTTTACATCAAACCGGCGCGTTTTGGGTCTTTTGTTTTCTTAGATAAAAATAGATTGTAAATAATAATTATACTTTATCAAATTGTAACGCTTCGGTTCACACTATTTCATTCATATAATCAGTATACCTATTTAGTTTATGTTTTAAAACGCTGTTCAAAATTTTCGCCTTAGAAACCAACCATGCATACAGAATCATTGTCAATTTGTAAATATATTTAGCCTCAACTTTCGACACCTTGGCCTAGTGTGTGGATGGATGGAATAGAAAGAATAAATTCGACAATTCCACTGCTGATGAATATAAAAATAAATAATTTGTTTTGTTTGTGTTCTTCAAAAATCTAATTAATTATTGAAAAGATTTATTTATTTTCAAAAAGATAAATTATTTGAATTAATTTTTTAATAAATTCCGGTGTACGCTTTAGAATTTAATTTATTATGCAATATTTATTAGATGAGTCAAGATGACTTGATGAAAACCAAAAACAACCAAAACAAACCCCTCGAAACAAGATTAAAGACCTCTTCAATTAAACCTTGGAACACTGGTTTGAAGTTAAATAGCATTATGATTTTTTTTTGTTTGGTTTTATTTCCGGGGTTAGACGAAGCGTTATATTTGAGTTCCGATTGATTTTAGATTTTAGTTGATTTGGGTGTTTAAAAATAAATGATTAAGGTTAAATAATTAAGTTTTGTTCATAATGAAGGTTCTTATACCTGTAGCTAAATTATGCAAGTTATTCATGAATTGAACGAACGATGAAATATCTTTGTATTTGCTAATCTTATTTTCTGCGTATTAAATTGAATACGAGCTAACTCTTGGAATAAATCGGAGACGGTTAGTTTAAGAAGATTTTTTTCAGTAGAAAAATTATGTGAATTCTGGGGATATAATTATTTTTTTGTTAAATGACATGTTGCATTTAATTTAATAAGTTATCCGTCATCTCAAAACTCAAATGTTGCTTGTTTTTAGATTTAAAATATAAAGACTAAAGCTAAAGTTCACGTTTGACGTGCTTCAAGCCAAACATGAACTGTAGTACTACCTCTTGCGAGGAATTGACAAATGTTTCAAGAATAATTCTTGTCATGAAAAGTGCTTCCTCAAATTAGCCGTTCGGATTCGGCTTAAAACTATAGGGCCCCTCCATCCCTGACAATATTACTCGCACACAGGAATGGTTAAGAGTTGTAAATCACTAGGACAACGAACTGTTGAGCCACCAAATTTATTTAAAGACTCAACCGCATACGCGGTGATCCAGCATTCTCTCAGAAACTTGCGAGCTCTATGCTGCAGCTTCAACAAAGGTATGTGTTTAACGTTAAATTTATTTGTGAATAGGGATCATCAGCTTGAAAAGTTAAGATGTTTATTAAAAATAGCTGCTACGATGCAACACCCTTATTTTTTCCTTGAAAATTTCCATGATCAAATCACTTAAACTTTACGAATTTTTAAAGGTGTTGAATCGATTGTGAAGCAGAAGCATAAACCTCATCATTTCAGTGACATGAACAAAAAAAAGACCAAAGGCCTCAGGAAACCTCGGTGGCCAATAGTGTTATAAGTTCTTTAAAAAACAACACAGTCAAAAAACTTTTCTTGCAAAATTGCGAACTGCTTACTGTGACTACAAAACCTTTGTACTATTAAACCTTTGTAGTCCAAGATCTTAAAGAATAATTTACTTTTGGAAAATCGGCAGGTCTAGAAAAATACTCCGTTTCTAAAACGTGTCACTATGAAACATTTTGAAAAATTGCAGCGCATACTTATAAAAATCGCTCAATGGACGATTCAATTTTGGCGTAGTGCCAAAGAAGAAACATACTGTTGTATGTATGTTTGTATATGTTTTTTGGCTGGAATGTCACTTTTATCTTTTTTCTCCAGTTCAGGTCAAAATACACAGTCTCACCTACCTTAAGTCGAAAATCAGCTACAGAAATATGTAAATACATATGTTTTTTCCGAAAAGCTTTTTTGGCATTTCTGAATCTTCTGTATAACATCGAAGAATTTGAAATAGCGAGGTCTGCCTTTTTTCCAGAAAATGAGAAATTTAGCATAAATACTTACAAAACAATGTTGCAATCGTAAAAAATACGTTAACATATTCACTCATTAACTAATAATTTTCAAGTTAAATATACATACCAATAGAATCTTTGAATTTTTATTAAATTACAAAATTGCACTTTTTGAAACTTCTTGCTTGTTTGCTAACTGCAACATTCAAACTGTAAGAAATGAATACCAAGTTAAACAACATTATTTTATATTTTGGACCAATTTATTATACTGTTCGACAATGTTTTCTTAAAAAAAAAATTGAACGGCAAATTTCAGAAAGCACTTTTCATGACAGGAATTACTCTTGGAGAATTTGTTAATTCCTCGCATGAGGCAGTACCCGTGAAAAAACTTTAGATGGCATAGGCAGGGATCGAACCCAAGACCTCTGACAGTCCAACGCACTAACCATCATGCCACGGGTATTATTTACTGGCATTAAAATTGCACTTTCAGGTTTTTGAGATATCACTTGTTGAGGCTATCTAATTTTATGAAGTAGCTTTTTTTCAATCAAATCCGTGACGGTTTTACAAATCGATAATCCTTTTCTTCAATTTTCAATTGACGCTATTCTAAGGATACTTTGCGTTTCATGAAGTGTTAAGGCAAGGAAAGTGTTTCCTTAATAATTTTTCGAGTAAGCTTTTTAAATAATTGCTGATACAATGATCACTTCATTTTTTTTTTCAGGCTATAGCAAGGCATGAAAGACCTTAGAGCAATAAACATCTATTCTTGCCCTTTCTTCCACTGTCAAACATTTTTTTCTTGCCCATTTTTATTAACACTCAATCAAGAACAATTAATTTATAAATTGTACCGTTTTTCCGAAAATAAAATGCATGCACTTCACAAAACAACGTTGATTTATTCACTGCTTCTAATCTTATGACCGATTTATTTTCGCATATATTCGCATGTATTCATATTGTTTCATATGATATTCAAAAATACTTCAAAAGTTGTTAGATTTCACATGTCTTACAAAAACATAAAAGAAACGCTAACCATGATTTGTTTTTTTTTTTATTATTTGAGCAAATAGCTAAAATTATAGTTTGGATTCGAAATCAGCATACAAAATCAAAATTAAGTCCAAAACGTATTGTCCAAAACTATTAAAATATCAAATTAGAGTTTTTCTCGAAACTTCATATAAAGACTCATAAGTCATAACTAATGAGAATTTCCAGAAGCTAATGAGATACCAAAATGGTTTAAATTGTATCGAAAAGAGAAAGATTTATACTTTTCAAAATCATCATACAATTTATCGTTAAGAGATATTTTGAGTTTTAACAGCTTAAAAACTCTGTTTTCGGTTGTTTGTAGCATTTTTAAAGGGGCATATTTTAAAAACCTTTTGTAATACAAAAATTTGAATTCGAGATTCGAATTTAGGACACCTTAATCCTTTAAATAAATACTGTTTTGTTAGTGGGACAGAAAAAAAAACGTAATTTTGTCGACCAGTGTTATGTTTTTTAAAAAAAATTCACATGAGGCTATAAAGCGTTTAAAATTTTTATAGTAAATTTAAATATTTTAAGTGCTTTATTAAAATGTGCATTATTATATTTTTAATAATAGCACAGTTTTTACTATTTGAATGTCAACAGATGACTCTTTTAAAGGCGACAACTTCTGATATAGCGAAGCTATTCAAAATGAAACCTATTGTTGGAAAACGCTTTACATATCATTTTCGCAAATCAAATTTTGCCAATCTCTCAAGATTTTTCTTGGTTTCTAATAAATACTTAGTATCTCTCATTCCTTAAAGATATTTTTCAGAGAGTGTTAAAATCTTGAACTTCACATCAAATTGTTTGTTGAATGTGGATACTTGTGTTACAGCTGATTTCACATTAATCTGATGAATACGAGTATTTTTATCAATAACAAATATTCATAATAATTTTAAGCCATTCAATTCAATTAGAAAACGCACAACTAATACCTGAAAAATTGATTGATTTATACGAAGGATGTGTAAAAATAGGATGAATCGAAATAAACTAACAAGCTGACTTCATCAGAGGTGTGGCGGTCAATTTCCTGAAACCATATTAGAATATTAATATAGTAAAAGCCTCTATAATTTAATCCACTCCTAAAAACAAATATATAAGATTTTACTACTTTCAGGGTGTTTCTTACGTATTTCCTATCTTCGTATTTCCATTTTCAGAGTAGTTTATAAACTTGTCATTTTTCTGCAAATGGTTTGCAACAATCATTCTTGGTCATCGTTAATTTGATTCACCTTTTAGAAAAGGAATGAAATTTTCATCCAATGTCCAATCTTTTCATCAATAAAAAACAAAAGCTTCTCAAAACAAGTAAATATAAAATTAACGATAGTCTCTATCCTGGAATGTTAAAATATTTATCGAAAAACACATCTTCGTTTTACATAACGTTGCGGGGTTTTATTGTGTAACGCTCAGCGGGATGAAATTTAAACATTTTTGTGTAGTCTTATTAAAATAAACTTTTATTAGAAAAATGAGAATAAAATGTATAAATGCAAATTATAACGAGGTGATAACCAACACAAACCGGTCTTAAATTAATAACACACGAAGTTATTAAAATTTATTAAACAAAAAAACTTAGAAAAATTATTGAAAACTTATCCAAGTTTGAAATTAATGTAATTATATTTACAAAATGCCACTTTTTTATAGTTTGTTATTTGCAAAAACAAACTAACTAAATATAATGAGCTGGGATTTAAAACCCGATGTTAATTTTATAACAAAATTAACATTTTTATTTGTTTTACATGATCTTAGCATCCAAATCTGGAAATGTTAAAAATAGAATAATTTTAATTTATGAGTACACAAAATTACTTATTACTGAGATATGGCCTGAAATTGGGAAAAGTGATTAATAATACTGGACAACAAAGTTTTTTTGCTGGAAATCAAATTGCACTTTTCCGGTGGGTTTAGATGGACTTCATTGAAATCTGACTCCAAAATGTCTTTATTACGTCAGGTTTTTAAGGTATAAGTTTTTAAAATTCGGCTCAAGGGTAAACTGATGGGCATTCCTAGAAGCGCGGGTATTACGGTTAAATTGTTTAAGGGGAGGAATGCAACTGGTTATTTCACTAGAGCAAAGTCCGTTAAAATAATGGTAAAAAAGGGTAACACAAGAAACTTTACGACGATGTTCGAGTGATGTAATCGTGTTGATGATGTTAATGTTACCAATCATTTTAAAAGCTCTTCTTTGAATACTATCTAAGAGGCTTAAGTAAGTTACTGGGGTACCAGCCCAGAGATGAACGTTATATTCAAGTTTCGGACGTATATAGGTTTTGTAGATTGTAGCCAGATCAGACGGAGAGAAAAATGTCTTGCATCTTTACAACATCATCTTGCGGTATTTTTGGAGACATCGCGTATGTGATCGCTCCACAAAAGGTGGTTGCTGATGCACATTCCAAGGATGTCAAGATTTTCAGTTTCGTTGATGCAAGTACCACTCATAGATAGTGGCAAAGAGGATATATCTCGCTTTAACGATGCAAGACAGCATTATGTTTTCGAAGCATTAAATTCTACACGGTTTTTTATTCCCCATTGTATCGGGTGATTTTTTAAGAGCTTGAGAACTTTAAAAAAAAAAAAACGCATACAATTTGCAAAATCTCATCGATTCTTTATTTGAAACGTTAGATTGGTCCATGACATTTACTTTTTGAAGATAATTTCATTTAAATGTTGACCGCGGCTGCGTCTTAGGTGGTCCATTCGGAAAGTCCAATTATGGGTAACTTTTTCGAGCATTTCGGCCGGAATAGCCCGAATTTCTTCGGAAATGTTGTCTTCCAAAGCTGGAATAGTTGCTGGCTTATTTGTGTAGACTTTAGACTTGACGTAGCCCCACAAAAAATAGTCTAAAGGCGTCAAATCGCATGATCTTGGTGGCCAACTTACCGGTCCATTCCTTGAGATGAATTGTTCTCCGAAGTTTTCCCTCAAAATGGCCATAGAATCGCGAGCTGTGTGGCATGTAGCGCCATCTTGTTGAAACCACATGTCAACCAAGTTCAGTTCTTCCATTTTTGGCAACAAAAAGTTTGTTAGCATTGAACGATAGCGATCGCCATTCACCGTAACGTTGCGTCCAACAGCATCTTTGAAAAAATACGGTCCAATGATTCCACCAGCGTACAAACCACACCAAACAGTGCATTTTTCGGGATGCATGGGCAGTTCTTGAACGGCTTCTGGTTGCTCTTCACTCCAAATGCGGCAATTTTGCTTATTTACGTAGCCATTCAACCAGAAATGAGCATCATCGCTGAACAAAATTTGTCGATAAACACATTTCGAACCGAACACTGATTTTGGTAATAAAATTCAATGATTTGCAAGCGTTGCTCGTTAGTAAGTCTATTCATGATGAAATGTCAAAGCATACTGAGCATCTTTCTCTTTGACACCATGTCTGAAATCCCGCGTGATCTGTCAAATACTAATGCATGAAAATCCTAACCTCAAAAAAATCACCCATTACATGTACAATGCTGTGTAGGTAGGAATTGAATGAGCTAATTATATTTTGCCGTTGCAGTTCCACATCCGAAGAGGAGGGTTGTGAGTCTGGAAACGAATATGAAAAGCTAAGAGTGCTATCGTCAGCGAAATAATGTATTGGGTTAGAAGTAGCAGACAGGAGATCATTTATAAAAATGAGGAAAAAGGTCGGAGACAAAACGGAGCCCTGGGGCACACCAGCATTTATTTTATGGGTTTCAGACTTGAATCCTTCCAAAACAACTTGTATTGAACGGTTTAAAGAAATTTTCTAATCCAAAGAAGAAGAGATTTGTCAATACCAAAAGCACGCATTTTCGATAAGAGAGCAAGATGTAAATTTTTATCAAATGCCTTTGAAATATCAAGTGCAATAATCTTACTTTCTCCAAAACGATGTAAAGATTTGTTCCACTATTCGGTGAGATGAACCATGAGATCACCAGTGGACCTATTGCTACGAAAGCCGTATTGCCGGTCATTAAGAAGCTTCCGTTCCTCAAGATATTTCTTAAGCTGATAATTAATCAGTGTTTCCATGACCTAAGAAGGAAGGGACGTTAGTGCTATCGGTCTATAATTTGCGGGGGAAGAAGATTAACCTTTTTTGGGATTAGCTGAACAAATGCAGTTTCCAACTACTCGGAATGAGCCCAGAAGAATAGGATAGATGGAAAAGCTTACGCAGTGGTTTTGCTAGCGTGGAAGAAGACCTCTTCAGAATAACAGGTGAGATACCATCCAGACCAGCGGATTTATGAATGTTGAGATCTTTAAGAACTCTCGCCACATGGAAAGATACACAATCGAGCAAGACGTTAAAGTTATTCAGGCTTATTATGAAAATGGGTGTTTAAATCAAAATACATATCGTACACTTCGTGATTTCTTCGGTTAATCGTCCAAATGTGAGTACAATCGGGAAAATCATGCAAAAATGTTAGCAAACCGGGTTTGTATAGGAGGTGTACCAAAACACAAGACATGCTTGTATAGCTCGTACTGCAAAAAACATGGCTACTGTTTAAGATAGTATGGCTGAAGAGCCATCCACCTCAACTCGTCGTCGTCGTGCCCAACAATTGCACCTCCAACCCTCGTCATTGATGAACATTATGGTGCAATTGCCTTAAGAACTAAATCATGTTGACCATTTCAAGCGTCGTCGTCGTCAATGGTCAGAATGATGGCAAGGAATGGAAACAGTGGATGATCAATTTTTCGAGAGAAGTATCTTCAGTGATGAGGCACATTTTCACCTGTAGTTTGGTCAATAAAACCAATGTACCCACAAAGAGTGGCTGTTTATGGGATGGCGGCATCATCGGGCCGTATTTTTTCGAAAATCAGGATGGTTCTTTGATGAAATTAAAGGTGTACGTGGATAAGCCAGCAACAACTCAAGAGCTTAAGGATGGGACAATTCTGCACATTAACGAGTTAGAGTCGTCGAAAATTTGGACCATCGGATAATAGTGTGCCACCGAGATCGCTACGGCCATTTGGCTGATAGTTTTTTCCATACATAATTGAACCATATCCTTAATAATTTGTGTTTCAAAATCAACATCGGTCTTTAAAATTTAAATACCCTTTACAAGGTATTGTTATGGTAAGTGTTGTGTCTTACCTCAGCCTTTAAAATACTGTTTTTGGGTGTCTTCAGCATTTTTAAAGGGGCATATTTTAAAAACCTGATGTGATACAAAAATCGGTAAAACTCGATTTCAAGACAATTTAATCCTTCAAAAAATTAATATATTGTTTATTTGACCTTGTCGATCAGTGTAATTACTTCAAAGGAACAACATACTTAGAAGTGAAACAGGAGGTCATTTTAATAATAATATTGTTTTTCACACTTAATGAAAAGTCGAAACTTTAAAATGAAAAAGATTATTCATTAAAAATATATTGCTCAGATAAACTAACGAATTGTTATAGAAAACAAAATTACTTCCAAGGCTTACTTAAGTTTAAAACCTAAATCGATTGATGCAGAGTGTCTAAGTTAATTTTGGGAATATTTTAAGAATGGAAATGTTTATTAGATTCATAGATTCAGAATTTCACCACAAAACGAAACAGCATCTACAATATTTGTTTGTTTTTTTTTTTTTTTTTTTGGTTAAAAAGTTTCACAAAATTCTCTAATTAACTTTGATAGATGAATGAATAAATAATTTTAGAATACCAGTTTGTTTTGATCGAAACGCAAATCTGACCTTTGAATGGATATATTATTACACTACCCTTTTTAAAGGCTCTTTTAGAAATATTTTATGTTAGGTAACCTAAACATGGGATGGATAAAGAAAAAATCAATTGAGAACAAAAATTTTTAAAATTTGTTCAAATGTTTTCAATGGTATTGTTTGATTGATTTTTTGTTTGACATAGAAACAAAAATGGAGGAAATTAAAAATCAGCCTAAATCAGATTGTTTATCTTATGATATGTGATCAAACATGTAATTGTTTGCACAGTTCAATTATTTAAAGCCTACACATGTTCACGTGTACTTATTTAGTTGGAATGAAATGCAAACAGATATCTATCCTTCAAACATAAATTTTATAATTCGCCCTTAAGCAGATAATACTGCTGAAAAGAAGCTTATTATAAGTGATCATGGTTATGGTTTTGATATAATATTACTATTTTATTTTGTATATATAAGTTTATTCCCTTCGTCGGTTAAATATAGGAAACAATAAATTTAAAATTTTGCAATCATAAACTCTTTGGCGCAAATATCAGTGTTCCAATTTGTTTTATATTGGTCCAGAGAGAGAACTTTCTTTCTTTCTTCTTATTTTGTATTTATATACTTTAAACATAAAATAAAGAAACCTCGAAAGTCAAAATATAAATAAACTAAAAATGTCAATCTAAAAAAACTTCAAAGCACAAAAAACATCACCTTAACGACACAAAACTCGTGGCCGTCTCGTGGCAAACACAAAAACCAATACCTAATAAAATAACCAGTGCTGTCTTCCAAAGTTAAACTTTACAAATCTTATTAAAAACAAAAAAAAATGTCTATTACTCTAGATATATTAAAATCACTCCTAAAAGAACAGAAAAAAGACATATTTAAAAATATAAATGACGCTTCAGAAAAAGTAATGAAAAATACTGACGAAAAAGTATAGGTAGAAACAAAATTGAAAAACTTAAAAAAGAATTTTTGAAACACAAAAAACTTTTATAGAAAAACAAGAATCCACCTGTGCCAAACACGAAATACAAATCACAGAACTAGAATTGACAGTAAGAAAAAACAATGTCATTATTTTTAAAGTAGATGAAAAAGAACGGACTACAGAGGAGCTATTGCTAATGGTAATGATTATCGACATGATTAACATGATTAAGTTTATTATATAAAAAAATTACACAGAAAGCTGTTTCCGTGTAGACAAGAAAATAGATGGAAAAATTAGACCAATTAGACCTACCTTCAAAAGCTATGACAAGAAACAAAGTATATTACTTGGGAAAAAATTGGGGGCAACATTCATCATGGCCGAAGACTTACCAAAATCCGTGGTTGAAGCAAGTAAACCTCTTATCCCTAAACTACTTGAGTTCAAAAAAGAAGGGAAAAAAGCGTACTTTAAATTAGAAGAACTCGTGGTTGAAGGCAAAGTTTGGAAAGAAAATGAGCCAGAAAACTCAAGAAAGAGATCCTGTTCTAACGAAAATTCATCATTAGGGCAGTAAAAAAATATAGAATACTATAGTTGGATCAACTGACATTTACCCCAGAAGACAACCCATGAATCCGATAAAGACATTTTTGACTCAACAAAATACGAACGAATTGATAGAAAAAGGAAATAGCCCAAGATGTTCAAAAGAACGCAGTTCCTGCTACATACAAAGAAATAAACAACAACAAAAAGCTATTTAAATATACCAACCATCAACTTTACAATCATCTGCCAATAAAAACAGTGAACGTTCAACAAGACTCAAACATCAATACACATATATCAAGACAAAAATGCTTCCCAAGCCGACCGATCACCGTGGGAAGAGTAGATCAAACCCCCCATACAAAAATAAGCAAACAGAGAACATAACAATTAAAAAACAACAAAATATTCTTAAAATTTAGACTTTTAATGTCAGGACACTTTCTTCAGACGAAAAACAGGAAGAATTAAGACCAAGCATTGAAAAAAACTAAAATTGGGATATAATAGGACTAACCGAAATAAGACTACTTGGACTTAATAACAACAACGATATCTTCTGCTACATAGGCGAAACTAAAGGACTCTATGGAGTAGGATTTCTGATCAAAAAAAAAATTAAGACAGAATAATTAACATCCGATTTCATAATTAGAGAATTTGCAGTATACAGCTTAACATTCAAAACACAAAAACATATGCACCGACAGAAAAAGCTGATGACGAAGAAATTATCAAATTTTACGACATTCTAGAAGAAACATTCAATAACAACAAAACAGAGTTAATGTACGTAATAGGTGATTTTATTGCAAGTGACTTGGAAAAAGATTCACTGAAGAAAAAAACTCAGCTATAGGACCTCATGGATATGGATCAAGAAATGAAAGAGGGAAGAGACTTATCAAGTGGCTAGGAGAAATGAATTTGAAATTCGGGAATTCATTCTTCAAAAAGAAAGATAGCAGGAAATGGACCTGGATCTCGCCGAACGGAAAGACTAAAAACGAAATAGACCTCATCCTCACAAACAAAATTGAAACCATCCAAAACATATAACTGTCCTTAATGATATACATTTTGACAGCGATCACAGACTAGATAGTGAGAATGAAGATAAAAATTTGACCATAAGACATTGCGAAGAAATCGACAAATCTACTTTATCCCTAAAATAGTTCCGGATCAAAAAATAACTACCTAAAACGAAAATATAAAGACAAAGATCAATCAGCTTTTAGAACAGTCAAACACGAATAATGATCTTCAAAATAAATATGACAGTCTAGAAAATATGAAAATATTATAAAGACTACACCAAAAATGTTAATCATGAACACAAAGACTACCAAAGAAAAAATATCCGACGAAACCAAAACTCTTATTTTTAGAAGAGAAACCTTACGAACAAAACCACAACTACTTAACCTAGAAAAAAATAGAGCTTAGCGAACTCAGAAAAACTATAAGATATAAAATAATGAAAGATATTCGCGAATTTAATGAAAACATTATAAAGGATACAATTAATAAATAAATAAGGTGGCGCAACAGTCCGTTGAAAACTAGGGCCTAGTGACTTACAACTCTCAACCATTCCTGTGTGCGAGTACTGTTGTCAGGGATGGAGGGGACCTACAGTTTAAACCGAATCCGAACGGCTTATTTGGGAAAGCACTTTTCATGACAAGAATTACTCTTGAAGGAATTGTCAATTCCTCGCAAGAGGTAGTACGCGTGGCACAGGCAGGGATCCAACCCAAGACCTCTGGCATGACAGTCCAAAGCACTAACAAAATCAATTAAAAACGAATCGATAGGAGTAACAAGTACTAAAGATTTTTGTGAGTTTGGAATAATATGTTTACAAAATCTTTTCAAACATCTGACTTTATTTTAAAACAGTATAACATAAACTTTAGATGGGACACATTTTGGTACAGTGTTACAGTAATTTCCAAATTTTATTTTCTACTTTAATTATTTGTTTTTAGTAAAATTTCACTCTTCATTAAATTGACAGAGAGATTTAACCACTTTTATGTCTCAAAAATCTTATAATTTTAAGTTTCTGCTATATATTTTACTAGCGGCCCGTCCGTCCCGGCTTCGCAAGGGTAGACATAAATAAGTATAGATAATGTAGCTTTCTTATGAAAAAAGAATTATTAAAATCAATCTAGTACTTTTTGAGTTTATTCGTAACATACAAAAATACAAATCTTTCCTCTTTATGATATTAGTGTAGATTAAATACAGTTTGTAATATTTCTCTCAGAAAAAGAAGAGACGCTACAGATTATTGAGAATTTTGACCGCAAGCGTGCGACTTAAAACGCCCCTTAAAAGAACTGTAATCAAGGTATTTAAAAAAATAAATTACGTAACTTATATAATATTAAAACAATGCGCAATGCCCCTATGACATAGCTTTCCGCTCATCAATTAATTATTGTAGGTACCTTCTCTGCCCGGTCTTATTGTACAAGTTATACAATTTTTCATTCAAAGTACCTCATTAAACGTTTGCATATCCATCATGTTTGTTTATTTATTACAGTTGTTTAATTTAAATTACATACCTGAAAAGAAATAAGAAAATAAAATAAACATTAATTTCTGGTTACCGAACAAATAATTTAGTTTTAATTTTGTTTTTATTTAATTTCAGGTTTCTAGACGTTTAAAATAACCTAAAAACGAATGCGCACAGAATTTGCTCGAAACAACTTATGACTTTATCATCATTGGAGGAGGGTCAGCGGGAGTTTTGCTTGCTAATAGGTTATCAGAGATCTCATCGTTGAACATTCTTCTTCTGGAAGCCGGTCCAGCTGAAAACGAAATCTCTGATGTTCCATCACTCTCCGCCTACCTACAACTCAGCGGGCTTGACTGGCAGTATAAAACGGAACCGACTAAGAAAGCGTGTCTGGGCATGGTGAACAATCGCTGCAACTGGCCTCGAGGGAAAGTGCTCGGTGGATCGAGTGTTTTGAATTACATGCTCTATGTCCGAGGCAACCGATATGACTACGACCACTGGGAGTCTTTGGGTAACCCTGGATGAGCCTACGATGATATTTTAAAGTACTTCAAGAAGTCCGAAGACAACCGAAATCCCTACCTAGCCAACAATCCCTACCATGGCAAGGGAGGTCGATTGACTGTGCAGGAATCACCGTAGCATTCACCATTGGTTGCCGCATTTGTCGAAGCTGGCGACGAGCTTGGCTATGAAAATCGAGACATAAACGGCGAACAGCAGACCGGCTTCATGATCGCTCAGGGAACCATCCGCACGGCAAGTAGGTGCAGTACAGCCAAGGCTTTCCTTCGACCCATCAGACTTCGGAAGAACCTTCACGTGTCGCTAAATTCCCAAGTCAACAAGATTCACATTGATCCAGAGACCATGCGAGCTTCAAAGTTGGAATTTGTAAAGAATGGACGAGTCTATCGCATTCGAGCGAAGAAGGACATAATCCTCTCAGCCGGAGCTATCAACAGCCCTCAAATTCTCATGCTTTCCGGTATCGGCCCGAAAGACCATCTCGAAGACATTGGAATTCCAGTTCTCAAGGACTTGCCAGTTGGCGATAACCTTCAAGATCATGTTGGTATGATGAAGTGTATCGCCCAATAGCCAACAAAGACACCTGGACAATTATGCCTCTTCTCTTGCGACCCCGATCAAGAGGTTGGGTTCGATTGCGGACAAGCAATCCCGACCACTATCCTCTCATCTACGCCAACTATTTCTCCGACCAATTCGACGTGAAGACTCTTGTCGAAGGAGCGAAGATTGCAATCAAATTTTCGGAGCCAAAGGTCTTCAAGCAATTCGGTTCGCGACTCCATCAAACACCTCTTCCCAATTGCTTCTTCGAATTCCTCTCAGACGAGTACCTCGAGTGTCAGATTCGAAAGATTTCCATGACTATCTATCATCCCTGCGGAACAACCAAGATGGGTCCGGCGTGGGATCAGGACGCTGTTGTCGATCCCCGACGCTAGTATAATGCCAACCATCAGTAGTGGCAATACAAATGCTCCAACCATAATTTTTTGAAAAACTCTTCACCTCAACTAAAAATGTCATAGAAGAAGATACAATAGACAACTTAGATTCAATACCTACACATACCCCTATGTTCAGCAAAGAAACTATCGAAATGACCATAGACGATCTGAAGAAATCCAAATGCACCGGAAATAACGGAATATCATTACAAATGTTAATTTATGGGAACAAATTCCTTTCCAACATTTTAACAAACATATGTAACGAAATAGTACAAACAAAACAAATCCCTGAACAATGGAAAGAAACAACGATAACATTAAGACACAAAAAAGGAAAGAAGGACGATATCAATAACTACAGACCCATAAGCAACATTTCGACAATTTACAATCTTTTCTCCAAAACGCTTTACAGGACCATCCAAGGAGACTAATCATAATCAACCAAGAGAACAAGCTGGATTTAAAAAAGGATTCTCAAAAACAGACCACTTACAGAAAATGAATCAGCTAATAGAAAAATGCAATGAATTTAGACTACCGGTTTATTTTCTATTTATTGATTTTAGTAAAGCTTTTGACTCCGTTGAAAACGAAATGATATGGTCCTCCCTGAAAAATCAAAACATAAACCCAAATTTAGTAGAGACGATTCAAAATACATATATATACAAAAATAACACAGCACGATTAAAAATAGAGAATATAGGACACAAGTTTAATATAACAAGAGGAGTTAGACAAGGAGATCTGCTTTTACCACCTCTATTTAGTTCAGTTCTGGAAGACATTTTCCAAAAAAAAAACTAACTGGAGAACAAAATATATAAGGAATAAGGATATGTGGACAAGTTCTTAACAATTAAAGATTTGCAGACGATATAGTTCTTATTTCAACAAAAGCTACACACATTCAAGACATGTTGACGGAACTAACTACCATGTGTAAAAATTACGGACTTCAAATAAACAAATCGAAAACTTAAGTCATGACAAATCACACAAAAGACGATATAACGTTGGACGAAGCAAAAATTGAGTACGTAGAAGATTACATAATATATTTAGGACAGCTAAAATCATTTAAGGACCAAGGAAATAAAGAAATTAACAGACGCATAGCTGGAAACACTTTTTGAGCCTTAAACTTATTTTACAATTGGACCAAAGTGCAGACACAATAAAATATATCTTCGACTCTGCGATTCTACCGATCCTTACTTACGGACTACAAACAATGAGCTTGACTGCAAAAACACTTGACCAGCTAAGCATATGTCAGACCAAAATGGAAAGAAAAATTCTGAACATACGACCAAGTCAAAGTGTACGAAATGAAGATATTCGAAATAGAACTAGAATTATTGACGTCATAAATAGAACAAGAAGGCTAAAATGGAGCTGGCAGGACATGTATCTAGACTTCAGGACCAAAGATGGACAAAAATTACAACAAAATAGAGACCAGCAGGACGACCGAATAAAAGATGGAGTGACGATCTATCACAAATAACCACAAATTGATACAATGAAGCTAAAAAAAGAAACACATGGATAGCCTTGGGGGAGGTTTATGCTAGTAACCAACATTTATAACTTTTAATTAATAATTTCATTTTCTTTTAAACAAATTTTAATTTTAAATTTATGTTCAATTTAATTAACTAATAATTTGTAATAATTTCGAACTTCTAAAAATATTCGTATTAAGTGTTTAACTGTTATAATTGTTATTAAATTAACTTAAATGTAATTAAATACTTAAGGCAATAAAAGCTTGTAATAATATTAATTATAATATTGTTAAATCTTACGTCATTTTATATATTTCCTATAATTCTAGAATCTAGATCATGTACCATTCTTTCTTTTTTTTATTATTCATCAAAACAAAAACAAAAACAAGTTTGATAGTATCTTGGAAAAATACCCAGACATCCTGTTTGAATACAAAAATATTATATCCTGTTACAATGATTTGATACAGATAAACTTAATATAAGGATTGTGTATCATCTTGATGGCAATGAAACCAGCTCAGGTATTAACAAACAAAACAAATGAAACGTGGAAAGAATAATAATAAAACTGTTATATTACATTCAAGTGTACTATAACATAATATACTCGTAAACTTTATTTTTTGTACAAAATAAAAACAACATCAATTCAGATCAGGTTTTAAAAAGCAAAGATCTTCTTGAATTAAGAAACAAAAATACCATACCATGCATCATCTCTATAGAACAAAACTTAGTTCTTTTTTTTTTAATCTAAAAGCTGTTTTCAAGCAAATGGAATACATTCCAAGAAGGAGAGACAGTGGAACAAATTGAATTAATAATTGGAACTTAACTAAATTCAATGCAAATACATAAAAAGGTGTGGTGGAATAGCTTTGAAATTATAACTTAATCAGTTAATTGGGATATAAATACGATGTTTTTTTTTAAGTACCGAAGGTTTTAATACATCTTTGGAAAATGTTCGTAGATCAGTGTGCATTTCATTCTAAAGGGTTTGCCAATAAGATGCTTAATTTTGAATAGTCTGCTATTTAGCTGGTTGTCACTTTTAATATTGTCATCTTTTGACATTTCAGAAGTACAGTGGATCAAAAAACTATTGGCAATTGCATTTTTTCCAAATTGTATGGAATTGTTGAAGATTTTTTATTATAAAAATCTTATATATATATATTTTAAGACGAACAAAACTGCACCTGCGATTTTGTTAATCTTGATTACGCGACAAACAAAAGTACACGAACAAAACTTAAATGTAGGTTAAAAAAAAACTATTGGCAATACCTATTGATCTTTTAACTTTTATGGTTCTTAAAGTACCGTAAGATTTCAGAAGATCGAATTTATTGTTTTAAAGTACTTTGACTTTATAATCAACGATTTTATTATTCTGTTATTTTGCGGCAAAATGGCTTAACGTTTAATAAAATTGGTAAACAGCTCAAAATAAGTTTATTCACGGTTTGAAGTGAATTCGAAAAGACCGGTTCACCGGAAACAAAGAAAAGACCATGCCGACCTTGTATTTTTTATAAAAAGGAAACACGCGAAAAAACACCAAAATAAGTGTTCCAAACTTGGCCGAAGGGGTGAAAAATCGGTAAACATTTTAGTAAGCAAACTCTTCGTAATGTTTTGCACGCCAAGAGATTTTTGGGAATAGGTTGTTTTTTCTGGGAGCGATGGAAGGCGAAAAACCAAATACGAAGATGAGTTTTGGTTTGGGGGTGTATGGCGGCAAATGGCGTGGACAATTTCAACTTTTATTGAAGGACATTATGGCGGACAGCGTGTGTATTGTAATTTTACGTAGTAATTTAAAGGGCAGTGTTTAAATGCTTGGTCTAAAAAATTCGTTTGTCTTTCAACAAGACAATGATTCTAAGCACACTTCCTTCAAAACTCGTAAATCGTTGCTCTATAATGGTCCAAGGCAACTAAAATCTCCCCCGCAATCTTCTGACGATAATTCCATAGAAAATGTATGGAATCAATTGGGACAAACATTAAAAAAAACACAAGATCTCTTCAAAATCAGACTTTACAATTATTACAATGGAAAGATTGGGACCAAATATCGCGTGAAGTCACATAAATTCAAATATATTCGATTGCAAGAAATCATTGATAACAATGGAATGTACTCAAAGTAAGTAAAAATAAAAAAAGTTTTTCCCAATAATATTGTTTTAATTGCAATTAAAATAAATTAAAATACCCTCATGAAGTTAACTTTCAATAACTGGTATCTAGGAAATATATGTTTTTGTTTAATTTGTATAAGTTCTAATAAAAATGTAAAAACCATAATTGCCAATACTTTTTTTTATCCACCGCATGTAAAAACTACGCCATTGTTGAAAAATTTAACGTTCACAATCCAACACATTCAAATTGTTAAAATTCACCACAAAAATTATGGACATTTTTTATTCACAGTTCGCAAAACTTAAGCACTTTTGTGTCGTAAATCACCTTTTCGACCGGTAATAATGAAAATGCTTGAAGTATTTAAGCTTTTGGAAAATGTGAAGAATCAAAACCTTCGTCATTCATCTTTGCAATTATTCATTCCACAAACGACATTACACAGTATTTTGTATAGGGACTTAGGTCTTAAGTTTAATAAAATTCAGTGAACGCAGGAATTCAAGCCAGCCAAATACCAACGTCTTATCTTGAGTGACCATTAAATGCATCAAACTGATCCGGATTTTCATCCATAATTCAACTTCAGTGATTGAGGCAACGCTGATAATAATCACAATTATAGCATTTGAAACCGATCACCGATTTAAAACCTTTAGACTTTTTTCTGTGGAACGAAGTGATCAATCTTACAATCCTAACAAGACCTTAGACATTGAATTCGTATAGTTATCGATATCATTAGCCGAAAATGTGCGAATTAGTCAAGGTAAAGAAAGCAGTGACAACAATTTGGGTAAAATCAGTTTCCATTAATAACAACGGTACCGTAAAATAAATCCAAGAGAAATAAGACCAACTTTTAAAAATTGGCCTTATTTCACTTTATAAAGGTGGTATAAGGCCAAATTATTTTAAGAAATAAGACCAACTTCTGCAAACCATATTTTTAAAAGCGAAATAAAACTAATTTGACTTTATTTCACCTTGTTTATGTTTAGTAAGATCGATTTGCCCTATTGAACTTTACAAAAGTGAAATAAGGCCAACTCTTGAAAGTTAATAACATACCCTTTTTTTCAAAAAAAAAAAGAAGACAAAAACATTAATTTTGTTTAAATATCATATCAAATGATCAGATGGTATACCCGCAGAATTCTACAGATATGGTACAGATACTCTTGTTGTATCTCTAACAGCAGTATTCAACCAGATCTTAGAGGGAGGATCCATCCCAAACCAGTTCAGCGTTGCCTTGATTTTCCCAATCCACAAAAAGGGAAGCACTGAAGTTCCGGAAAACTACAGAGGAATCTCGTTTTTGAACTCGTCATATAAGATATTTACATCGATTCTGCTCAGCCGTTTAAATAAATGGATAAACTCTAATAATCTGCTCAGTGAGTTCCAAGCTGGCTTCAGATCGGGATACTCCATAGTCGATCACATTTTTGTACTCCGCTCATTTGCTGACTCGTTTCTATCGAGAAATAAGAAACTATTTGCATTCCTCGTTGATTTCAAAGCTGCTTTCGACACCGTAGATCGCAATGCCCTATTTTACAATCTTTTCCAGTTAGGAATGTCGCTTAAGTTCGGTACAGTATTGCAAAATTTATACAAGACTACCAAAGCAGCAGTGTGGAATGGCCAATGCTTATCAGAGTGGTTTCAAACGAGATCAGGAGTTAGACAGGGCTGTGCACTCAGTCCAAGCTTGTTTGCACTCTTCATTGATGATATCGTCGAAGCATTACCAGCAGGAATCGAGTACGCAGTCCTCTCAGCTAATGATAAATAAGCTTGCTGAATATTGTAAAAGGTGGAACCTAGTGGTAAATGTAAGTAAATCCAAAGTGATGGTTTTTTTAAGAATGGCGGAGGAAGATCGGGTGCAAGTGAGCAATGGCAATATAATGGTGAAAGAGTAGAGTTGGTGAAAGAATACAAATATCTAGGAGTCTGCTTTACTAAGAACTTGAGCATGAAAAAACACCTTACTGACAAACTTGTTAAGGCGAAAACAGCTATAAACATAGCATGCAAGCAATGTTTTAATAATAAGGAAATTATGCATACCAGTAAATTCAGGATATTCGAAGCTGTACCGGAATCAGTTATATTTTATGCGGCGCAAGTCGGAAATATGAACAAGTGGAAAAACTGCTTAGATTTTACATATAACGGATTTTCCACCTTCCTTCGAGCACGCCAAATTACATGATCATGTTGGAATCGGGTCTATCGCCTTTATTTATAAAAACACTCAAGCTACAGGTCGATTACATCCTCAAAGCCCTGGATATGCCAAGTTATCGTCTCCCAAAAAAAGTATTTCTTCAAACAATCCAATCCCGAATTGGAAGATTTAAAGACTGGATAGAACTTGCCGAGCAGGTGGATGTTGACCTAAACTACAGTAACCTCTCCTCTTGGAAACCAACTTTATATATTGGCTAATAGCTCGTCTGGATGAAACCGCAAGAGAACATTACACGGAGCAAGCCAAAAGCTCACTGCACCGCATGATTTACAGTAGACTAAACTACGATCTCCGTGAAAGAAACTACTTCCACGACAAATATACCATCGAACAAATTTCGTGCATGTTCCGGCTAAGAGGAAAACCTTAATCTGAACTACATTCCTCACCGCGATGACTTATCGATTTTATGCAACCTGTGCAACTTTAAAGAGCGCGAGGATGTTTTCCATTTTGTTGGGCGATGTGCGATACTGAGAGAAATAAGAAGACTTATCTCAGGCAGTGACTTTCTTTCATATACTGAAATCATAAGCCTTCTACAGGAAATGGAAGTCACAAAGTTATATGCATATTGCAAAACAGCACTTAAATATAGACATCAAATTTTAAATGAAGCGTTTTAATCTTAAACTGCACTTTCTTTTTTAATCTATATAAAGCTATACTTTTAGTTGTTAATCAGGAAGATCAGGCAGACGGCAATGCCATGCATTATATTGATTGTATTAACCAAATTATTGTTAAAAATGTATGTTTGAATAAATCTAAATCTAAAAAAAAAATCATATCAAATGAAACCACTTCTTGAAAAACCCTGCACAAATTTTTAAATAGTTTGAATGAAATAGAATAAATGTTTAAATATTGTTTGTTTTCAAAAACTATCCATTCAAAAGCTAATGTAACCCAACAAGGCTTAAATCTCTCCCAGGTTGACGATATTATAACAAAATGTATCTGTGTTCAACAAGTATAAATTTACTAGAATAAGAAATAAACAAAAATCTCTTCTGATGCATGGTTTACAAAAACAAAAGCCTTGGAACAAGTTTTTAAATTGCTCACCTATAGCTCCGATGATTATATTTGTCCGACTATTATAGGAGTATCCCACTGTGTTTAAGTTTTATAAATATTAAATTTCAAGGATAAGCCAAAGACCTACAAATGAATACAGAAATCATCCGTGCAAAAGACCAACCTAAAGTTGGTTCCATTCAACGTACCCAATTATAAAAAGTTAATTCATTTGGCATTAAATCACCACTACACCATATAATCTGTCTATAGATGCATTCTTTTTTATACGTACATTATGTATGTATGTAGATAGATACATTCTGTCTTTTGTCATGGTCTAACAGTAAGGCTAATAACCCTTGCTTGCCTGTTAAAGCTCACTTCAGATCAGAGACTACGAGTATAAGAAAGGAAAATCATATTTTTCTTCTGTGTGTTAATATCTTCTTGGTTGAAATACTACAGTAACAGTTATATTTTTGCTCGGGGTGTTTTGATTTGTGAGCTTTTTGCATTTTATAGGAGAATAAAATAACATTCAAGCCATACAAATTTGTATCTGCGACAACAACGACGACGTTCTAGCGTGCGTGTAGATACTTTTTAAAGTTAGAAGCAGTCGTCATTGACCGACATTTTGTGTGATGGCTTTTTTTTTATACAGTCATCTTTTACGGTTGTATAAGTGTTCTAATAGCATTTTTTGTTTCTAAAAAATTTGGGGGCAACCAAGTTGAAATTGGAAGAATTCATCATTTGGTCTTACCTTCAATTCTGTTTTTTGTTTTTGTTTTATTTTTGATATGCCTAATAATTTAATACAGAAATAGTTTTTTTCATATAAAAATTAATAACTGAAATATATCAAATATGACGTACTGTTCGTTATCTACGAGTAAACAAACATAGCTAGACAGAAAGAAATCATATTTTGACCTCAACAACTCAATCAACTTTAACTGTTTCCGATCTCTTAACACAAGCTTGTTGTAGCATAAGAAACAAAATTATCAGTGAAGAGGTCAATATTTGTTTTAATTTTACTTTTCGTGCTTAAAAACCATGACCCAAAACTACATGTAAAGTTGAAGTAAAAATTTAATCATAAATATGCAGCACTAAGTCTTATTTTCTGCAAAGTGACACTCGGGCGTATACGTACTATTGTTTTATTCATTTTTAAAAATAAATGTTGGTTTAAGCTAAAATGACAGTGTAAAGAGAAGAACCTGCACAGGATAATCGTGAATAATAGTGAAGACTTTTGTCAAGTTAAACACCATGAAGGGGGGATGGACACATTTCATCTACAAAAAGCAAATTTAAATTATTTTTCAATCTTGAAAACAACAAGGACCGATCTTATTTTATATATGTAAATCAAAAACATATTGGCTTTTCAAAGTATTCAATATGTGAATCAGATAAGCAAAGAATGCTTTTTAAGCGGTTAAACATATAAAGTATTGATCAACATGTGCAAATTATTGAATTGGCTCATAAAAGTGGACCTTTTGTTTGACCAATATTTTACGTGTTCTTTACTTATTTAAGGTCGCCATATAATGCCTTTCAATGACGAATAATAAAATGAAAGTATGGAGCCGATCGGTTCAGAGACAAATCTGCCAATACTGCACGGTCAACAAAATACAAGATCAGCTAAAAAATTCACTATAGTATCCCTTACGCCCAATTTCTTCACAAAGTTCTAAATTCCCTTTAGAACTCGATCTAGTGAATCTCAGTTTAACGATAGAACTTAGTTTTTAAAATATTTGGAACTCGGGCCTTTCTTCACTTCTCTAGAACTCGATCTAAAATCATCAACGAGTTCTAAGCGCTTAGAACTTGTAATTTTTAGAACCTAGTTTTAAAATGTTTTTGAAACTTTTGAATCAACCGCCCGGCAGAATATTTTGACAGACGTTTCCGTTTTTATATTCTTCAATTCAAAATACAAAATTAATATTTCTGTTGCGTCTATTTTCTTTTCTGGTATGTATGCCTATTTTTATGCATATTATAGTGAATTTGTTGTGCATTTATCAATAATATTCTTAGATAATATGAACAAGGACAATACGAAAGGAGAAAGCGGTAATGATGGTGATTTGCCCGCCAGCAAAAAACACAGAGGCGACAACTGGACTCAAGAGGACACGAACTTGCTGTGTAATTTGTTGGTAAAATTTGGTCAAAAAGGAATTCTGAACAAAGAGACTAATGGCGCAACTAACGACATCAAAAAAAAAGAGTGGAGCATAATTAGCTCACATTTCAATACAGACCCAAAGGTGCGTTATAATTTAATTTCCTGATCAGTTTTAACGTAGCATTTTCGTTCAGATAAAGACCCAAAGAGAAGTTCCTGCACTAATTGGAAGGCAAGGCATAAGAAAATTGTAACGGCGGCATTGCGTCAGTTTACCACTTGTGCAAAACAAAGTGCACTGCAAACTGGTGGGGGACCGGCCAATACATCACCCGTGCTGAAAATTGAAATGACCGGCGAAGTTCTTCAATTGAAAAATTATTACGGTCATTTGCTCACAGGGTTGGAATCTTTTGATTCTGATGCAATGCTAACAGATTTCGGCCAAATGCCTCCAATTGTTGCTGACAGCAGTAAAATTTTACTTCTGCAACCAGGAAAAGGTAGTGACACTACCTTTTCCCGTAGTGAAGAAACAAGTACAGACGATTGCCAAAATCTGCGTGAAAAAACGCCGCCATCTCAAACCGTCAACTCTTCACCGATAGCTGATATGTGTGCAGCTTTGTCCACCGAAGCCGTGGGTACGACAACGGTACCGCAGCCGTGTGACAACACCAATGTAGGACAAGACAAGGACAAAGGACAAGAAAAATATCAATTTTTCCCAACCAACGGTCAACGTCGTCGTCCCATACGAAATCAACGTGCGACTACATTCAAAACCTTTAAATTGGCAGATGAAATGGTTTGCACATTAAGCGAGAACCAACCTTTCCGATTTCGAAAAGCCTCAGTCTAAAACAAATATTGATTAAAAGAATGCACATTAGCACATACACTTTAAAAACTCACCAATTCTCCACCCGGCGATTGTATTTTCACGTGAGTACAATCAATTGCTCCAATTGTTCGTGGAAATCGCGCAATATCATAAAAAGCTACAGCAGCTGCCCTTAGTTCTTCTGCATTTGCCGGCATTTTGACGAAAGATTGTAGGTGACGTAGCAATGCGTTACAAACTTTTGGGAGTATACGACAAACGCTCGTAGGAGACACATGCACGACATCGGCAACAGTTAGTTGCATATTTCCACAAGCCAAGAAACGCAGAAAAATTAACAATTGTTGCTCTTCCAATATATAACGAGTCCTATAGCCAATCAAGTATGTACATAATATACTATGAAGTTTACATATGCATAATAAATTTATTACAAATTTTACCGTGGTTGCGGATGTTGAAGGTCTTCTGCCACTAGTTGAAAACGTTTGTTTTGTTAAACGGAAGCGCCGAAAAAAATCGGTGTCGTCCCATGTGTTAATTGTTGCACGTATTGGCATTCGATAAATACGCCGTTCTTCCAGGATATCGTCCATAAAAAGGAAATCATTAAAAATAAGATCCATTTTCGTAGGATATTCGCTATTTATTGTCTTTTAATATATTTTCCGAAAATGATTAGAAATTCAATTCATTTTCATTTCGCTCGTTGAAAAAACGAAATTATAAATAAACCTAGTTTTAAGGCACTAGACCCCCGAATTTGAGGGTCTAATTTTATCGAAGTTCTAACTATAACAAAGTTCTAAATCGAAGTTCTAACGCGTTAGAACTTGGTGAAAAAAATGACGTAGAACTCAAATGAGTTCTAAAATTTCACTAAACCGAGTTTTAAGGGCTAGAACTTTGTCAAGAAATCGGGCGTTAGAGTGTGCAGGAAAATCAAAAGCAGTCAATTTTGTATCGTGCATATAAGAAATTCCATTTTTCAAACCATAACCTAGTGAATTTTGAATCATTTATAATCTACATATTACAGGTAATTTTTGAAAAAGCGCGCTATGTAGGCGGTTGTCATTTTTTGACTTCTGACATTTAACAAGTAAAAACTACGCCAATACTAAAATGGAAAAAAAATTCTCTTCCACATTGGTGGAAATTTTTCTGGTACACTTTGCAAGACTAAGGCAATTATGGGTCGTTCATGGTGCACCATCTCGGCCGACAATAGTAAAACTGGTAGAAAAATACATTGAACAAAAACCGCTTATGTCGCTTTAGTACAACTGATAATATTTCTCCTGTAGCATAAATAGTGTAGACAAAAACAAAGGTTTGTTGATTTCTCTCCGATCTTTCGATTTAGGCTTTCCAAAAACTATATTAAACTTTATTTTGTATAAAGACTCTGATGTTAACTTCAGTTAACACAAGAACTCAAGCCTTTTGATGAAATGCATCAAAATGATTCCGATTTCCATTTAAAAATCATGGTTAGGCAACATTCTCACTCATTGGTGGAATTAGAAGATATCGTTATAAGCATACCTTGAAAGAAACATCCGTTGATTTCTCTGAAATACTGTTTTTTTTAAAGATCAAACTGAAATCTCTTATTAGAAAAGCCAGTTTTTATTTCTTTCAAAAGCGACCCGAATAGGTCTCATTTTAATTTACTTGAATAAAATTTTCTTCTTTTACATAAGTCCAACGGTTTCTTTCGAAAGGATAAATCGACGGTTTTTCCCGTAAAATGTCAATGTTTGTATCGATTTCATTTTGTAGATCAGATGTACAGTACTGTGCAAAACATTAGCAACTAGAACCTCAAACATTTGTCATTGAAAAAAAAAAATTGTTTAGAAAATCAAACAGCAAAATTCTTTCTTTAGTTTTGTAAACTTTTTTGATATTACGTTATAATTGTTAGAAAAAAAAATTAACACAAAATAAATAACTAATTACTTTAATAGTTGGTAAAATTGCTGTGCAAAACATTTTTATAGCGGCTGTATATCTTCTGGGCATCGAAGCTATGTATATAAAGTTATTAATACCCGATTTTGGAATGTCATTCCACTGCCTCTGAATTCCAGCGAATAGGTCACTTTTGTGCTTAAAAATGTTGCTCCCAATTCTTCTCTTCACAGTTTCCCACAGGTTCTCTATTGGGTTTAGGTTTGGGGATTGGGCTGGCCATGGTAAAACCTCAATCTTTTTTTCTGTAATCCGCTTTGTGTCCAACTTCGACTTGTGTTTGGGATCATTGGTGTGTTGTAACGTCCATTTCTCTAATGGGCATAAGGCAGAATGGTGTTACAAAGGTTGTCTAGATAGTCTTCAGATTTCATTATGTCCTATACTTGTTGAATTGGCCAGATTCCTTGGCCAGAGAAGCGCTCAAAACCAAAATTGAACCACCTCCATGTTTGTCCCTTTAGTGTATTTTGAATTTAGCCTCTCACCTCTTGGCCTCCTGACATGTTGTTTTCCAGCCGATCCCTGCATATTGAACTTTAATTCGTCAGAAAACAAGACCATTTCCCATTTTTGGGGACTCCAATTGAGATGAGTTTTTGCAAAAGCCAAACGAGCTTTCAATTTTTTGTTTAAATAAATGGCGTCTGATAGTTGATGGGTCAATGGGTAACCTAAGTTCAATTTTTGCTTCCCTGGATGATGCCATGGGGTTTCTTCGGAAGAAATTTGTTATTTTTCAATCATCTTTTGCTGTGGTGGTAAGAGGCCTTCCTCCTCTATGATGGCATAACAACTTTTCACTTTTGATATTTTACAAATAGTTGATTCGTGAATGGAATATCCT
The DNA here is from genome assembly GCA_951509635.1 of Eupeodes luniger. NCBI lineage: Eukaryota > Metazoa > Arthropoda > Insecta > Diptera > Syrphidae > Eupeodes > Eupeodes luniger. The sequence goes on from OX608074.1 coordinate 89,845,249, forward strand.
TTTTTGAAATCACTCAAAATTCTGGATTTTATATCCGATGAATATTTGTTTCCCGCCATTTTTTAAACAAAACCTTCTTTTTTTCAATTCTTTTTTATCTTAAAAAACCGTTTTATCGATTAAAGAGTCCCGGCTTAAACTAACTAAATCAAGCTACACGTATAAACTTACCAACCTCAAAATAAATCAGTTTAACCGTTATCAAAATGAGACGAAAAGAGAAATGGCCACTAGTTGCAAATGTTTTGCACAGCTGAAATCATTACTGTTTTTTTTTTTAAAGCAGTGCATTTGTAGAATTTGCCTGTGGATTAGTGCTTTAAGATTTTAAGCAGTAAGTTTAAACATAAAAAAGTCTAAAAACCAATAAAAATAATTTGATTGGAACAACTTTTATATAAACGAATGTTTGTTTTCTTGATAGGCGGTGATAGTTGCAAAAGTTTTGCACAGTACTGTATGTCCCAATAAGTCAAAATTTGCCAGTATCATACATTACCCAATTTCAACCTGAAGTAAAAACGATAGAATATTTGTTGGTATTTACATAGGGTTGGGGTCAAAATCCCGAAAATCAAAATCCCGAAAACCCAAAATCCCGAAAACCCAAAATCCCGAAAACCCCCAATCCCGAAAACCCCGAAAACCCAAAATCCCGAAAACCCAAAATCCCGAAATCGAAATCCCAAAAAATTATATAAAATGAAAAATGTCCGCAAATTTTTCATTTTATATAATTTTTCGGGATTTCGATTTCGAAATACTTTGCAAAAGCATAATAGCATCAAATCAAACTGTTTTTTATATAAGATCGGGAATTGCAAAAATAAATATCAGAAATTTAAGAAAATTTCTGGATTTTGGCCATTCGGGATTTTGGGTTTTCTGGATTTTGGGTTTTCGGGATTGTGGGTTTTCGGGATTTTGAGTTTTCGGGATTTTGGGTTTTCGGGATTGTGGGTTTTCGGGATTTTGGGTTTTCGGGATTGTGGGTTTTCGGGATTTTGATTTTCGGGATTATGTCCGTCTCCCATTTTTATAATCTCGAATCAAAAAGCTTTTTGGTTCCTAAAAAATCGAAATAAATCAATTAAGGGATCACTCAGTAACATCTAACATTTCTAACCATTGGGTTTCATCTGAAAGTCGAGTATAGTTCTCATATTTGGGCTTATGCCCCAATAACTTGCTTAACATCTTTTGGATAGCATTTAAAAAAAGAGCTTTAAAAATGATAAGTGATCGTTCTATTACTGAGCCATTTGCTACTTTTGAACATTCAACATCATTGTTTTATCGATATTTTCAGAAACAATGCTCTACTGAAATAACCAGATGCATTCCTCCCCTCAAACAATGCAACTGTAATACCCTTTATTTTTAGGAATGATCATTAGTTTGCCCTTGATCCCAATTTTTTGACGGACTATTAAGTAGAGGTTTCTTTCTTTAGCCGCACTTCACGAATGTGGAATGCTTTACCAAACTTAATACTTCCCATTTCAATGTACATCGGTATCTTCTTTCTAATCACATCCCTTTTTCCTAATTACTTGCACTGTGTTTAATTATTACAAGGGTATTCATTACCCCTTGAGAGCTCGCATAATATAAACAAAACAAATGATAAAACTTGACAAACAACAAATTTTCTGTAATTCACGTATCAATAGTTTTGCAAAAATCAGTCGTAGCTGTTAAGTGTCAAAAACTTGTGGATATCAGAGATTTAATCTAAAATATAGCTTCAAAATATGACTTCTTTAAAAACAATTCTAGATTTTTATAACTTAATCTCAAACGTCACACACTTTTTGAGTAATATTCGTTTACCTAATATCATTTATGACGTCATTTGTCGAACGTGATTTGTGTTTTATTTTAGTATTTGCCATTTTGATTGTACTTTTAGTATCCTATTAAAATCAACCATGTTTGTTCAAAGATACCTACGTCAGTTTTGTTTGTTTGTTAAAAACACATGCTATATTTCTATCTAAACCAATAAAACAATTTCAACTTTCCTGACTTCAAGCTCACTGCAATCTAGTGACATTCGTTTAAAGTTTAATAGCCTCAAGTAAGTTAATGCAAAAACTCCATATCCAAACCCAAGTTGTAAAACCCACAAACAAACAAAACTAACAATTTGCTTCGAAAAATACCAAAACCATTAGCACATAGGTACATTTCAACTTTTAATGCACCAAAAAAAAAAAAACATAAAACAAAAAGATATACGAAAGATATTCTAAGCAAGTAGTAAGTATCTATGACGGTTTTTTATAGAGAAGCAAGTCAAGGTTGTTCAATCAACTACACCAAACGGAGGCAACAACGACGACGACGAAGAGCGACGGCTTCATAGATTAAAGCTTTGATAGAATATTAGTTTTTGAATTTCTTATTTTTTAGTAGAGAATTCGACAAAATAGAAAAACCCGTTGAACATACATATAATAATTTTATGTTATTAAATATAATGACATTCCGCACGTATCTAAACTTAAACCAAAGAAGTTAACCCAAAAGTGAGATATCCAAGAGCAAGAAGCACATTTTGCTTCCTATAAAACAAAACGGAATAGGAAAACATCAAAAACCTACCAACAACAACAGCAGCAGCTTCGGCAGCGCCAAGCACCAACAGCATCAACTTCAGCAAAAAAGATGAATCTTAAGCAGTAATGACATTGACATTGAAATTCACTTTCGATATAGATACTTTTGTATCTCAGATGTGTATGGCTGACTATGCGAGGGAAAAAGCACATCATAGGTACCAAAACGAACAACGAAGCTGAGCGACGCACGGTCGATTGTCAATCTACTCAAGATACAGGTTTAAAAATGTATCTTTTTTTTACCGGCAAACAAGTATGTATAACGTTTCTTAAGGACACACGAACGACGAAGCATATACTAAAGATACAAATCAAGAACAAGACGATGAAACAACTGCTTCGATTCGTTGGTGGTGAACTGTTGGAACGAAGTGAGAGAGAAGGAATCAAAAAAACCAAAAGCTTTTGCAGCCCCCTTAGCTTCGGCGTAGTTTTTTGTTTTTTTCTTCCAACTTGATGGAGAAGAAGAAGAAAAATTCAATATTAAGTTCGCCACAAATCTCATGCTATATTCATTCGCGGCATTGTAACTGTTTAGTTAAGATCGATCGCGCAAACCGTTCCAAGTGTTAGAAATTAAAAAAAGTAAATTATCTAAATTTTTTAAATATCTATCCATAGAATGATCTTCAACTTCTGATCTTGCAATTTGTAAAACAAAACAAAAAAAATAAGTTAGATAGAGAATTAAGAAAAAATGTTTAAAAACGCGTATAATAGACTTTTTGTCGTGGTTACGATTGTGGTGTTGAGTGCCGTTGTGATCAGATCCCAAAATGTCCTCCTTGAAACTTTGGATTTTCTGCGTCGCGGAGGCGAAGATAATCGCCTTGAAAATATGGACAATAAGCCCATGGACGGGGAGTACGATTTTATTGTAGTCGGTGCGGGAACTGCTGGTTGCACTATGGCCGCTCGTCTTTCTGAGAATCCCGCCTGGAAGGTGCTTTTGCTGGAGGCCGGTGGACCGGAGAGTCTGATCATGGACGTACCGATTGTGGCGCATTTTCTGCAACTTGGTGAAATGAACTGGAAATATCGCACCCAGCCCAGTGACCGTGCCTGTTTGGCGATGAATAACAACCGTTGCAATTGGCCCAGAGGAAAAGTTATGGGTGGATCTAGTGTCCTTAACTACATGATGTACACTCGAGGCAATCGCCGTGACTACGATCGATGGGCTGCACTTGGAAACGAGGGATGGAGCTACAAGGATGTTTTGCCATATTTCAAGAAATATGAAGGCAGTAGTGTCCCTAACGCTGAAGAAGAATATGTGGGCCGTGATGGACCAGTCAAAGTATCGTATGTCGATTGGAAATCAAAAATTGCTACAGCCTTTGTCGAAGCTGCTCAAGAGGATGGTCTTAGGTATGTCGATTACAATGGACGAGTTCAAACTGGAGTGTCATATTTGCATACGACTACCAGAAATGCAACTCGCTGGAGTTCCAACCGATCCTATCTCTATCCGATCAAAGGAAAGCGTCCAAATTTGCACGTTAAGAAACGCGCTTTAGTCACCAAGATCCTCATCAATCCCCAAACCAAGGCGGCTTATGGTGTTGTTGTGAAGACCGACGGACATTACCACAAAGTGTTGGCACGCAAGGAAGTGATCGTGACTGCTGGAGCCATCAACTCACCACAGCTTCTCATGTTGTCAGGAGTCGGACCTGCTAAGCATTTGAGGGAATTGGGCATCAAACCTCTCGCCGATCTAGCCGTGGGTTATAATTTACAAGATCACACCGCCCCAGCTGTGACATTCACTACCAATGTGTCGTCGTTGCACTTCGAGGACTTTGCCAATCCCCTGCTTTTGAATGAATTTAATCGACAGGGAGGACCATATGGATCTCCTGGAGGTTGTGAGACTATTGCTTTCTGGGATCTTGATCACCAGGAACTAGAAGACGGTTGGCCAGATATAGAGTTGTTCATGGTGGGCGGTTCGATGTCAGCAAATCCAGCTATTTCCAGAGCTTTCGGTCTGAAGGACATTGTCTACGATGCAGTGTTCCGGGAGATCGAGCAGAAAAACCTCGATGCCTTCATGATATTCCCTATGATTCTGCGTCCAAAATCTCGTGGTCGAATTATGCTGAAGAACACCGATCCCACCAAATATCCTCTCATCTATGCCAACTACATGCATCATCCCTACGATGTGGACATTTCAGTGCGAGGTTTGCTCAAGGCTATCAGTTTGATGGATCGTTCGGCATTCAAGGCTATCAATGCCAAATTGTGGGAGAGGAAAATTCCAACTTGCTCACAGTATCGCTACAAAACCTACGAATACTGGGAGTGTTATGTGAAACATTTCACTTTCACCATCTATCATTATTCTGGAACGACAAAGATGGGACCAAAGACCGATCGTTCCGCTGTTGTGGATCCTCGTCTGCGAGTCTATGGCATTAAGAATCTTCGAGTTGCTGATGCTGGTATTATGCCAGAAATTATGTCAGGACATCCAAATGGGCCTGTATTCATGATTGCTGAGAAGGCAGCTGATATGATTAAGCAAGATCATGGTTTTATTCCATGAACTTCCCACAAAATAAAAACATCAATTAGATAATAAGTTTGAATGAACGTGTGATTGTGATAGAAAAATACGGATGTAAATGTAAATAATGAATTAAGGGTTAAAATTATCATCGAATATATTTACATATATATGTTTTTATATTTATCATCATTTTGTGAAAATGAAAATGTACTGAAAATAGATATTTAAGAATTTAGACTATAAGATACTTTTAGATTTGTAATAAAAAGGTTAAAAAATTCAATTATATGGTGGTTTTGATTTTTATTTTATTTCTTCATATTAGAGTGGAAAATAAGTTTTAAGGATTTTCGACAGCAATAAGAAAGCAGCAATTTTGCAAGATTTATTTTTGGACAATAGGTAAGGTAAGGTTTTATTTCTTGGAGAATAAAGTTGTTTTAAATTCAATTTCATATTCAATTAATTACCAAACACGGGCGAGGACTTCATATTTAATCTTGATTTCTAGTTTACATGTCTTAACATTAACATCACTTTAAGCATACAAAGAGATGCACCTTTTATTAAGAAAAATCAACTAGATGTAAGTCGTTTCCGCGAACCTTGAAGTTGTAGTTATGGGCTAGAAAGTTGAGCTTCGCCGAGCCGTCGATACACAGTCAAAAAAGGAAGTTTTTAAACAAGATTTTGAAAAGACTATTCAAATATTCTAAGCTCAATTTTCTGATCTTCGTACGTTTATCGATAGGATTTACAGATTTGAGTGTGAACTAAGTTATAGTTATAAAATTAAATAAAAATCATTAATTTAGAAATGAATGTTTAGATCAATGTATTAAAGCTCTTAAAAAATTTGGAAAAGTTTAAGAAATTTGTTTTTATAAGAGAATAGGAAGACAAAGGTAACCAGATTCGTTAATGGTTTCAAGGCTTTAAATATTTTTCGCATGAATTTGGTGTGATTTTGCATTTGAAAAAGATTGTAAAGTTAGTTTAATAAACAAATAGAGATCGAAAGTTTTTTAATTTTATTTTTTTTATAATAACGTTGATTCGTTTGGTGTTAACGTATTTTAATTATTTAACACTGGAGTACACGCGCCCTATTTTTTTACACCAATGCACGCGTGGCTACTATGGTAGACCATTTAATAATGTTAATATTTTTTTTTTTTTTTTTTGAAATATATAAATGAAACAAATATTTGTACGTAATATTCATTTAGCCTTAAACATTTAATAACCATAATTTATGAATTTTAAGTTGGAGTGTAAAGAAAAAAGAAATTTTCAGTAGTAGTAGAGTAAGTGCGGCAAATATGGCCCACCCTTAACATTTTTTTAAATAAAACCATAAATTTAAGTCTAATTCATTTATTTTTTTTTTAAACAGTCTAACAAAACATTTTTAATTCAGCTTTTAAAAACTTTAACTAAAAAAATAAACATAACAAGAAGTTAAAAACAAAAACGTAAAGGAACTTCATAAATCATATTAAAAAAAATTGCGGCAAATATGGCCTACCTGGTGTTAAATATGGCCCAGGGTGGGCCATATATATAAACTTTATCAACTTTTTTTTTAATCATGATACCAAACATGTTAACAAAATATTAAACACAATTTAATTGAAAAAAGAAGTTACCAATTTAAATCAAAATTGAATGTTAAAACACTTAAGAAAACTTACCAAAAAATTACAACCAAAGTAATAAAAAACAAAGTGCCCGTATATCTTTCAAAACCGTCGCGCCACATTAAGCACGAAAGACTGAGGCTAAACCGGTTTGAACGTGATCGTAATGCAACATTTTTTTTTCGCTCCGGCTTCCGGTTTGGGAAATACCGCTGTAGGCCATATTAACCACGTAGGCCACATTTGCCGCACTTACTCTAGTAGTAGTAGTAGGCCACGCTTGCACTCCAGTGTTAAAGGGACCTTAAGGAAATGGTGTTTTTGGCAAACGTTTTTACTAATATTTTTTTTTATATGAAAATTGTATTTTAATTGAACAAAATGTTGGAGCAGTTTTTTGAACGTTTGAAAAAAAGGCACATTTGTTCGTTTATATTTTATCGTGTACTTTTTCGACTTAAATTTTTTGGGCAACACAAAAAAGTAATAACAAATGAGTTTTAAAAAGATTTGGACACAATTATTGGAGGTAAAACAAGTTTAAAGAATGTTCAAAACAAAAAGAACCATCGTGTAGAAATTAAAACACTTTCAGAGGGTCAATTTAAGAGTAAGAATATTTGTTTATTTTGTTTTAAATACTATATTTTAATATTTTTTCAATAACTTAAAAAGAAGAAAAAACGGCATTTTTCAAAAAGATAAATGAAGAAGGTAAGTGAATTGAGAATAAGGTTTGTGCACGAAATTTTAGAAAACTTTCATGTTAAGAAGTTAGATATATTTCAACACTTTTCGTTTTCCAAAAATAAAGCCTATTACTCTGTTAAACGCCACGTTAAGCTTACTTTTGCTGACAGAATCACAATGCGAACAAATTTTGCAACCGTAGACTGAGTTTTTGCAAACGTTAGCACTCTTTAAGGGGTAAAGGATTTTGTTGCCCATAAGCTTCGAAGGATGTCAAGCTTTTCCAACCACTTTGTTTTTGTAATTAGGCCAAGTTAAGTTCTCCCAGATTCTTATCAGTTTCATCATATTTTGTCAGATATCTATGCAGCAACACAGGGAGAAAAAAGAAAGGCCAACAATTTCCATTGATATCACAAGACTTACATACTTCTAAGTGTTTAGTAATAGATAATTTGCTGTAATTTTTCAAGTTCTTTACTAAGGCAGCTAACTTCACTTTCGATAAGCACCAACGGGCAATTCAAACACATTTGTACGTCATAGGCATTCATGTGTATTGAACTGTTTCTTACCACTGATGGTAATTCATTTACATAGAGTAAAAATAACAAAGGAAACACAATTGAACCTTGTGGAATTCCGCGTGAGGTTGACAGGGAGTCAGACAATTTACAGTCTGCATTCAACAAGGCAAGAATTTGAACCAGTTTTCCGCATAAAGAAAAGTGGTAAACCATATCGAATGCCTTCGAAAAATCTAGAAATATTAGAAAATGTATAATACCGTTATTTAAGGCTTTCCGTCTATCTTAGCTTTATCATTTTACATAAATTAGCTTGAAATGTTTTGTTTTATATTATGGTATTAAAACTATTTCAAAAAATGATTTTTAAGCATAAAAAAATAAATTAAATTTAGGTTTTGACGTGTTTTGAAGTGCTTTTTTAACACACAGGCAAATATAGGTATTCTAAAATATTACATAGATCTTATTAGGAATAATTAATAATAAGTTTTAGAAAAAAAACAGACATTTAATAAATTAATCGATTTTGAATTTTTATGTTATTTTCACCAACATTTCGACTTTTAGCCACCTACTTCAATTTTTGTATACGTAAGATTATAAATCTTCTTTTTAATATTTATTTATATTAAAATTGTAAAAATCGGCATGAATTCAGGACTATACGAAAACATTGAAATCTAAACAATGTGACTACACTTGAGGAAATTATAGAGTACAATCAAGGGAATTTCAAACTTTAATTAATTAATTATTAGTAATTAATTAATTATAAGTAGTACTTAAGGGGATAGTCCTCTCAAAAGCCCGACGAAAAAGCCGTATTTCCTGATTTTGTTTTCTAACAGAAAGAAACATCAGAGACATAAGAACTTTAAGATATTTGTTAGTCATATTTTAAACTTTATTAACAAAAAAAATTACATCCGAACAATTTTAAATGGCAGAGTAATAAACGTTTTGTAGCAACGTCTCGGCACGGTGGGACGTCGGAGTCTGATTGTGGTAAATATAGCAGCCGTTATTTTCAACTAAAAGCAAACTTTTTTTTTGTTTAATTCGTTCGTTTTATGTGAACTATGAAAATTTCAAAATTCGAAAATTTGTTGATAAAAAGGGCCGCATAAATCGCAATTTTTGGAAATTCTTAGTTCACATAGCGTAGCGTTTCATACTGATTTAGTTTAGAAAATAGGTTAAGACATTTTGTAGAAATCTTTCCCCAAAGTGTAAAAACATGGCTCACTAGTAAGCTCTGAAAATTGAAACACTACTGGTTTCCAAAATAAAGAACAACGATTCTGAAATTCAAAAACTTAAAAAAAAAAAACGCTGATAAGTCCTAACAGACCCATCAAAATCGTTGTCTTCATGGGCCGCCAGGTGAAGTTGCGTGACCGACTGAATATTGTCTCTCCCGAAATACTACGAATCACGAGCTAAAATTTACATACATACTAGCGGCCCGTCCCGGCTTCGCATGGGTAGACATTTTTTAATTTGATCGCAGCGCTAACTGTCGGGACAGACTTGATAAAATTTGGTCACGCAGTTGTTGAGATGCTTGTTACACATAACTGCTAGATGGCGCTTTTATAGAAAGCTTACATCGCGCCATAGACCCTTAAGGTGCAACGGTGCGCGTTCCCAATAGCACTTTGCCGCTAGATGGAGCTAGGGGCGTAAAATCGTTTTTTTATTTTTTAAAACCTTTTAAAATTGAATATTATTTAATATTTGACACTGCGATGGTAGCGCCGTCTGTTGGATCCAATGTAAAACATTCCAAAATCAACAACTACTAATAAATTAAAAATTAATTAAAAAAACATTGTCCAGCGGACAAAATTGTGAATCTCAACCATTCTCAGATCCCCTTGAACACACACAAAAAATTTCATCAAAATCGGTCCAGTCGTTTAAGAGAAGTTCAGTGATATACACACTCACAGAAGAATTATATATATTAAGATTTTATCTTGAATAATTGCCTAATCTAATAAGCGACAAAAATATGTTATTGTTAAGACCTTTTGAGAGAACTGTCCTCTTAGGGGCCGGTTATAGCTATCAGTGAAATCCATCAGTAAAATTTTTGTTCTTAGTTTTTGAACATGTTACAGATTTATTTCTAGCAAAAGATTGATGCAATAAGATGAATCCTATATTTTTTCAAAAAGAAACAATGCATTTAAAGTTTTATTTAATTTATAAATCCATTTTAATTTGTTTAATGATGAAATTTCATTTTACTGAACAGCTGACTGCCAAAAGCCAAACAAAATTCCATTTCGTTTTACTGTTGGTGTTCCAATTTTGTACTGTTCCGATCACATCATTAAAAATTTTACTGATGAAAGCAACAGTAAACAAATTATCTGAGGCACGAAGACTCAAAGTGACATTTAATTTAATGACGCAAATTTACTGATTGCTATAAACGCTCATCAGTAAAATATTTCAGATTCCTCCTGTTTCAAATTTTACTGATGGATTTTACTGATAGCTATAACCGGCCCCTTAAGTTGCTGAGTTGTTTAATTTTTGGTTTCTTTTTTATAGAAAAAAATAGTTTTGTGGCGTAACCTTAAAAATAACAATGAAATGTTTAAAATCAAAACCTTACTTGATGAATAACTCCTTAATCTTAATTTCACGAAACCAGACCAGAAAAATGACCCGAAATTAGAACATATAGGTACTATGTACATGCTTTGGACAAAAGTTTTCCGAATTTATGTGATCTTGAGGATTTCTATATAGTTTAAAAAAAAATTAACGATATTAATTTTCAATGAAAACTCCCAATGTTTATTTTTCGTAAAGCTGAAATAACGTAGGCTTTAACCTCTTGGCACATTATATACATAAGTTCTGAGAAATCTCCCAAACTCTGTGTTCTAACTTTTAATGCAAATAATATTAAGCTTTGAAAATGGACTTCAAAAATTTCGAAAAAACGACAATGGAAACGATTTGTTGTCGAAACAGAAGACATAGTCAATTATACTAAAAATTACCTTAAGTACATTATATATTTGAGTCAACACAAATAAAGGTAACTTCTTTGCTATTAAGTAAAATTTAAAGTTTAAAAATACGAAGCGAAATTAACTATATTATAATTTAATACATTTAAATAGAAGCATCAATAATTTAAAGTCACATCAGGTATGTATGTATGTATGTGCAAACATAGGAAGTAGACCATATTCACTAAAAAAAAGAACCTAAGAGTATATGATATGCCAAATCTATTTTTAAGGACACTTATTATATCGATTAATAAAGAAATAAGCTGACAATCTTGAATTATCTGTTAACTATTCATAAACAAATCAAGTGCGTAATTTTTACTTGTTGAAACTATACCATAATTATTTCGTCAAATTTTAAACTTTTTGTTAACCAAGAAAACAACAAAAAAATCCCCACACCCAATTCAAGTTCACTCTCGAATTTCCATAAGCTATAGGTATGTACTACTTGACCTCTTATTTTCGCGTACTTTCTAACAATGATATATCATGCATGGTTAGGGTACACATTATATTTGTACATATTTCGAAAACATGCAAATGTTTCGGTAATTTGTTCAACGGAAATCTTAAGAGATTTTGTAATGATTCATTACATATGAATCAGTTGGTAGTTGATTTCAATTTAAAAGCTGTCAATGAACTTTCACCAAAAAAAATTAAAAAAAAAAAAACAAGACAAATAAACAAACAAATTGTATGCATTTATTGTTATAATATTGATATTTTTATTTGTTGAATATAAACTTCTTTTCTTCCGATCTTTGACGGATGGGTGTCTTTTCAATCTTTTTGCATTTAATTTCAAACAAGTCTTGTTTTTTTACTTGAATATTTTCATACATAACACAAAAATCAATCTCAAAAATTCAAATTTATGACGATGTCATCTAAAAGTATGCTTTAAAATATATTGACAGTTAAATTTAATGCCTAAACATATGCTACACATATATAAGTAACTGGTTTTACATACGTCAGAAAACAACAGAGGCTTTCAAACTTTTCTCTTACAAATTTGAAAATGCTATAATATACTTTAAAAAAAAAAATGTAGTTAGAACCAAGATTTATGTAGATTGTTTTAAATCGAAAAATTTATTTCCCGTCTGAAGCTGCTATTGTTTTTACAATTGCTCTGTGCAGTACAGTCACGCCTATCAGGACTACCACAATATACCCCCATATTACATTCACGTCGTCGTATACATACATACATCCAGCTTGAGGAAAACACCCCACAATGAAGTCATTTCGCGAAATTTTCAAAACAATCAACAATAATTGAATGCATGAATGACTTTTACCAAACATTAAATTAAGAAATAGAAATAAAACGCGTCGTTTTTTCAAATGATATAAGTGCTTATACCGTAACTTCATTAGTACCAACATACATACATACGTAGGTAAGTCAAATCCCAAAGGAGACGAGTTCTCAAGCTGTTTGTTCATAAATGTCCTTTATTTTTATTTTTAAAATTTCCTTTTCACACCACCCACCCGATCGGTGGACAATTAAACGACTTCAGAGACACAGAAAGTACACAGGAGGGGAAATGAGAAAAAACAACAATTCAACCTCATATAAAATTTCATAAATTTTTGATCAAATGCATTCATCTTGTTTATTGTTCCATTAAACCCTGATGTAAAATTGAAAAAAAAAAAAAAAACGAAACAAACCCCAAGGGTAGCTTTCAGCATTGCGAGCTCTATAAATATAATTCCTACTGCATGGTGTGTTGCGTTGCATTCTTTAATCGAATGTCAAATGCATTTTTATTTCTTATTTCAAAAATCTAAAAAAGGGGTTTCTCCAGGTCCATTTCCATACAGTATCCAAAACAAATAAATAACAATAAAAGAAAAAAGGAAAACATTGACATTTTTAGCGGTGCCACTTGCCTTCGCCTTGATATTTCAGAACCAAGTTTTTTTTTTTTTTTTTTTTTTTTTTTCAATTCAAATTTTGACTTGGAAAATTTAACCCTCTTTATTCGCATAGAGCGGCATGCATGGCGAGAATGGGCGGTGGTTGTTGTCCTACGCTATGTATACTAGGTTTGTATAGAATTTATATATGAAAACCTCATACATAATTAGCAAGATTGACCTAACACGCTGTGGCATATAGCACGTGAGTTTAATATTCCATTCAGAGAGCGAGCCGAAAAGGCTTCAAAGGCAGTAAAAGTAACCAGAGCAGAGGATAGAACAACAAGAACAAACTTGGAAAAATAAGGGATGAAAGAACATCGTTCGTCGCCGTCGTTCCTAGGTCTGTTATCGATTTTTACTATGGGGATAGATAAGTATTAAGTATTTACACACTTAAAGGTAAAGTTCAACATTCGAAAAAAAAAAATCAACATTTTTCATCGGTCATAGGAAATCGTAGAATTTAACTGAATGTGCTTACTTTTTGAAAACATACATGTTTAGAACACTGCTTTAAGCTTATTTATTTGGTGATCAAAATGATTGAAAAATCAAAATATGAATCAGTCATGGAAAAATCAGCCCTAAAAGTTTTAAGGTTGGAGTATGTTTTGTTTATAAGTAAGTCACAGGTTTCTATTTGTTCAATGACATTGAATTTCTTTGTTAAGTGAGTTGATCTTAAAGTACAGATGATTGTCGGATCTTACAATATTCTCAGATCAGCCAGTGCTCTAACAATACAAAAAAAGAGGCTGGGATGCGACCCACACTGATAACTTCCTATCCCGTCTATCGATTTGTCGTACTTAAAAGTTTGTAGGTTTTCGTGTTTTGTTAAAAAAGTTGACAGTTAAATAAAATTTAAAAATTACCAACAATATTTTGCATATAACGAAATATTTTGATTTCAAAATCTATTTTTGTTTACGAGATTTTTAGTCGAAAACCAATTTTTACCAATTTCTTAAAAGTTTTTATTTCTTTTATAAACTAATACAATTCATGAATTAAATTAATTTGAAGTCAATATCTTGTATTGTTCAGGAGATATCGACAACCGAACATCAATTTTTACCAAATTTGTGTACTATTTTTTGTAGATTTTATTTTTTATGATTTTTTGATTTTAATAAAAAAAAATGTACCGAATGTGGAAAATAATATTTTCTATGAGATAAAATAAGTTTGAAGAAAATACTTTTAATTTTTGAAAAGATACTTGAGTCAAAAGCAAATTTTTACCAAGTTTTAGTATTGTTTTTTTTTTAGGTTTTTATTTTTTATAAACTGTCAATTCGATTTTTCTCAAAATTTTACCGAATATTGAAAACAATATTTCTTATAAGACAAAATTAGTTTGAAGGCATAATCTTAAATTTTTTGAAAAGTTATTTGAGTTGAAAGTAAATTTTTACCAACTTTTAGTTTTGTTTTTTTTTTAAGTTTTCATGTCTTATAAAAAAAAACTGTCAATTCGATTTTTCTCAAAATTTTACCAGATGCCAAAAACGTTATTTTTCCTTGCACAAAATTATTTTGGAGATCAATTTTTTGTTCGTAAAATATTCGAGGTGACAAATATTTTTCAGTTTTTTTTTGATTTATAAAAAAAACGTTAATTGGATTTTTTTCCAAAAATATACTTGTTTGGTATCACGTTAAAATATAATTTAAAATTTAATTCAAGTCTCTAGCGTTATTGGTTCGTGAGATATTTTGGGTTAACCAAAATTTGCACCTTTTTTTAAATTGCTATAGTATAAAAAACCACCCACTCAATTTTTTTGAGAGTCCTTTCTGTATAATTATCTGTTTAACAAAATTTATTTGAATTCGATATCTCTACTCTAACTCACCGAACGCACGAACAGACATCTCTCTAAAAATCTTTTATTTCGACTCTAGGGACCTTGAAACGTCGAGAAATGTCAAAATTTTCAATTCGACAGATTGGACCGATTACATTAACTTCCTATGGGAAGTTAATAACCGAATATCATCTAAGGGGTCAATTATAGCTATCAGCAAAATCCATCAGTAAAAATTGAATTAGGAGGAATCTGAAATGTTTTACTGATAAGCGTTTACAGCAATTAGTAAATTTACGTCATTAAATTAGAGGTATTAAATAACCAAAATTTTTGCACCTTCTTTTTACTGTTTATCAGTAATTTTTTACTGATGCCATCGGAACAGTACAAAATTGGAACGCCGCGCTGTCAATAAAAAAAAATGGAGTTATGTTTAATGTTGGAATTTTTCAGTCAGCAATTTATTGACGAAATAAATTTAGCTTCAAATGTATCGTTTCTTTATCAAAAAATACCTGATACAAAAATTCATTTATCTTTTGCTGAAAATAAAGATCTAACATGTTCAAAAATATAAAACAAACATTTTACTGATAGCTATTGCTGGCCATAATTACAAATTGTCACATAGTTAGCATATTTTGCCCGAAAAACGCAAAATTTCATTACATTCGGCAGAAAATTAACTACGCATGACAAATAGAAATTCTAAACAATTCTCAAATGTCTTAAACAAAACCTTTTAAACGCAGTTTGACAATGACTGACAATGATAACTCTAGCAATATTGCATCAAAAAATTGTAAGACTTTTGGAATAAGTTATCTGAAATTAGTGCAAGAAAAGGAGACCATCATAAAGGGCGTCCCATCTTGAGTGCAGCTAGTTAACTAATTTATCAAAAAACCATCGAAATTTCAAGTGAACAAACGGCGAACTGACTTTTGCGGACGTGTTCCATACAGTCGCTGGGAAAGGCGCATTATTTCGGCCGAAGATTGTCTGAAACTTTCGAACTCGTTTTAGCGATTTTATTTACGTGCAGGAGTTTACAAGTGCGATCTTTTAAAAACTTTTGTTTAGAATAGCTAAAAGTGTGTTGTAAACGTCTGTTTTAATTTATTTTGAAACACACATGGAAGTAGTACCCGTAGCATGATGGTTAGTGCGATGGACTGTCATGCCTGAGGTCTTGGGTTCGATCCCTGCCTATATCATCTAAAGTTTTATTTCACGGATACTGCCTCTTGCGAGGAATTGACAAATTCTCCAAGAGTAATTCTTGTCATGAAAAGTGCTTTTTCAAATTAGCCGTTTGGATTCGGCATAAAAACTGTAGGTCCCCTCCATCCCTGACAACATTATTCGCACACAGGAATGGTTGTAAGTCGCTAGGCCCTAGTTCTCAACGGACTGTTGCGCCACCCAATTTATTTATTTATTACATGCACATGGACGACTTTGAAAGCTCCAGAAACAGCAAAAATAGATCCTTTGAAGGATCTAGGACTATCAAGACGGGAAATAGCAAGGAGACTTGACAGAAGCAAGAAAGTTGTAAGCAATCATATTGATGATTCACAAAAATATGGGAAAAATCAAAAAGGGTACCAAACAGACACAAGAACATCAAGAGAAAAGCGGTAAATTCTACGGCTTGTCTCGAATTCTACTCTAAAATAAGGGCCAATAGCTGAGTATCAGCCAGAATAACAACCGTTCAAAGGGTAATACAAAAAAAATGATACTATCCAGAGAAGAAAACTAAAAAATAAACCTGTTACTTGGAACAGTGAATGGAAACGCGTTGTCTTTTCTAGTAAACAAAAAAAGCTAAAGATTGACGGACCGTTGGTTACAACTTGTATTTCCATGACCTGAAAAAGGATGAGCTTATTGTGGAAAGACATCATAGCCGTACATCAGGTGTAATGGTATGGGGAGCTATAACCTACTTTGGCACAATCGACTTTTAGTTTTTGTCCACAATAATGAACGGAAACAACTATAAATGTTTGTTTGTTTCCAAAAATAAAAAGCATTTTTGGAATTCTGCATTCGATTTTCCAAAAAGTAGAAGTTGAATTCAATCAGAAGAAACGTAACTTTAACCATGGTCGCTATATTAACCAGATAATTTGAAGACAAGAACACCTTAATAGAAGCTTTTCGTGATTTCTGGGTCCAATTTTCCTGTGATTATTAAAAAAAATGTAATGTTTCTTTTATAACCGAAAATGGCGGACATACTTACTTACTTACTTAGGTCCTCAGACCTGTTAAGTCCGTTTGGAACCCCTTAAGGGGCATAGGGCCTCTACTACGCCTACTCGCCATCGTGTGCGGTTTCCGGAGATATGTTTCATTTCCCTGCAACTCTTGCCTAGTGACGCTGATTGATCCTCGACTGTCCTGCGCCATGTGGTTCTCGGTCGTCCAGCTCTTCTTCCTTCTTGTGTGAGCGGATTCCACTGCATTGCTTGGCCTGCAATGCAGTCGTTACCTTTTCGAAGCGTATGTCCAATCCATTGCCACTTACGCCTTCGTATAAAAGAGTCTATAGGTTTGGCCAGGAATAGGATGTTGCGAAGACATCTATTCACGAAGGTTTGCAGCTTTTTTGTAATTGCTGAAGTAACCTCCCAGGTGATGCACCCATAAAGAAGCACAGATTCCACATTTGTGCGAAACAGTCGGAGCTTTGTTCTTAAGCTGATAGAGTTATTCCTCCAAATTTTCGACAGTATACCGATCGCCGCCGCCGCTTTTGCTTTGCCGATGCGGCAGATGACGTCTTGTTCATTTACGCCTTCGATGAAGACGATACTTCCAAGGTATTGAAAGCTCTCCACTTTTCCCACCAATTGTGAGGAAATATTTATTTGAGAGGATGGTCGGGTTCCGAGGCTGATCATTTTTCTTTTGCCGGAATTAATTTTCAGCCCCACGACTTCTGCTTCTCTCTCCATACTTGTTGTCATTTGATGGAGATCCATGATCCTATGAGAGAGTAAGCAAACATCGTCCGCGTAATCCACCTGACAAAGCTGCTCGCAGTACATCGCTTATCACCAGCAAAAACAACTTTTGTATACCCTTTTTAAGTTGTTTATTTTTTGATCTTGGGGAATTTCAGGGCTCGTTTCCAATTTACCCATTAATTTTTTTTTAATTTGTAATGGTGAAAGTGTACCTATTCACAAGTAGTAGAAGTTTTCGGGTAAAACACATCAGCTACAAAAGCGAAAATGTATTCCAAAATTTGTGGCCTCATCCTATTGTTTGGCAGAAGTCTAAACTTCGAAGTCATTCAAAGCAACAAGAGCAAAAACTTACGACATAATCGGTGCCTTTAATTTATATTTTTCTTTTTTGAATAAGGGAAAGTTTTTCATTTCCCATGACTAAACTCGATGCGGATGTGATAATCCCATATCTTTTTCTGTACAGATGCATTTGGTATATACACAGTAAAAATGTAGTGCAAATTATTCTAAAAAAGGAAGGGAAATTTATGGTTCGGTATTGATAAATGGGATGGAGGAATAATTATTGTTATACGGACACATTTTTCTTTTGTATATCGCAAAAGATATAATGTGGAATAATATAATTTTGGCAAAGAGCAATATATTTTTTGGAGCAATATACAAATTGAAAATTTTAAGGTCTTTTTGTCCTAAATTTGAAAAGTCTTTTTTTTTTTAACAGTGAAACGTTGTTATTTTATTCGTAACTTGTTTCAAATAGCCTGGTTTTCAATTAGGAGTTTTTTAAAAATAAATTATTAGGTTTTTAAGTTACCCACATTTTTAAATTGAAAATCAGAAGATTAGTTCTTGGATCGTCTTAATTCGATTTAATTATTCCAGCTTATTTCCATTTTTGTTTCCCAAATATTTGTAAACATTTGGGGAATGGCTTAAAAGTTTTTGAGAATGACTTAAAAATAATTTGAAATGGACATGAGTTAATATCCATGAAATAGTTATTTGAATTCTTCATTTCGTTGGGTATAATACACGGTTTTGAAAAACAACATATCAGAGCATGTTATGTAACAAAATGTCACTATCTCTGCCATAATATTTAGCTATATATTACCAAATACACAATTATAAAAATAATATACAACATTAAATAAATAATCAAATTTAGAAATTTTAAAACTGATTGCATAATTGTGTAAAAATGTCTTAATTCAAGGAGTGATTATTAAGTGAAATATCAATTCAGAATTAAGAACAATAGATGTACATAAAATATTTATTTATAGATACTTTATAGTTATTTACCCAACCCTTCTCTAGAAAAAAAAAAAAAATATCAACAGATGTTTTAGGGTTAATCCAAGACAAGACATGACAAAAGGGTTGATTTAAAAAAAAAATGTATTCAAGGAAAATCGATTTGGAATAAAAACAAAAAAATACTGAAGCATTTTTCTATACAATGTGACATTGTTGTTGATGAAAGAAAAGTTCAAAACTCTCGAATCAACTCTATAGAGGCAAAGGTCCCTGCAATATCATAATCAGTAGAAATCATCAGATATAGTCGGTAAGCCTTTATATTTTATAGGTTGAGGATAGGTCAAAAGGGTTTTAGATACAATAAATATTACTTGAGAGCTTTATCTTACATTTATTTATTTATATCAGATCTTCTAGAAACGATATGAAACATTTTTCTTAATAAAACACAAACAATTTAAGATATTTCACAAATGTATGAGATATTGATTTGAAGTACAGGGCGGACCAACTAGTATTTTTTTTTAATCATAGTAAATTTTGACATTGACAGCTGTCTTCTGTTCGAAATCCTATTTCCATAGTGGAAATGAAAGTAAGTACGTAAGTTTGGGTACAAAATTGCTACGTTTGAGGAAAACGCTCTAGGTCGCCCCGTCGTCGGTCGCCGTACAGTCGAGAACACAGATTCGGTATTCGAGAGTGCGAGGCTCAATTCACGCACATTAATTCGCCATCGTTCTCAACAGCTCAAAACTAGTCGAAGGTAGAATTCGGCACAAAGATTTCAGAATATTCGCTTATGACTATTTATTTTCCTTTGATTTTCGAAAAGCCTATTTTAAGCAGCTTTCTGAATTTCTATCTGCTTGTGGTATTAAGAACATATTTATTTTTTAATGACGTTGACGTTGCAGTTTTTACAATGTATTAGAAACTTTTAAAAAGGACATCGTTCGTCATCCCAGCGTTTGCATCCATGGTATACGAAAGTGCTTAAAATTCTTAGAAACGACGCTTGGAAAAATCTCATAAAAATTATGTCCTCTGAAGATAGTGAAGTGTATGTTACACTCTTTAAAGAGCTTGAATTTCTCTCCAATTATTTATATACCGAATATCTTATAAATATGGAAAGTTCTCTGAAGGTTGACCCGAAAAGCATTTGGAAATTCTTTAATGCAAAAAGGAAATCTATCCAGCAAATTTTGCTTACAATAAAGGTCTCTAGAAATTTGTAACGCGTTTGTTAACATATTTCAGCAATATTTCATTGACACTCCCGTAAAAATATATAAGAATTTCTTTCTATACTTGCAAGGCTGTCTCCAGACTACTTTTAATAATGTTCAAATGACTTAGACAAAACCTTACATTACTTGGTCCATTTGGACCAGATGGAATTAGTCGAATTCTCTTGAAAAAATGTAAATCAATATTATACCAGTCTTAAAGTAATAAGCCTAACATTAGTAATAACAGAACAATCTCTTTAATGTACTCCCAAGCTTTTTGAACAAGTTGTTTCTAATAGTCTATATTTCAACTGCAAGAATATTGTAATCAACAAAACGGTTTTATGCGAAAACGATCGACAAATTTCTAATTCACTTGGAGTCTTGCATAAGTGCTTAAATATCCTAGAACTAGATTATGAGCTCGGCTGTATTTGCACTAATTATTCTAAAACTTTCTCATATCTCATGTTATTATCACATTTGGGCTATTAGGTTTCCTCCTCAATTCATTACATGGATTTCTTCTTATCTTCAAAATAGGCATTATCAAGTTAAATTCAAAAGTACTTTCTCTTAACCATTCAATGGAAAATCAGGAGTACCCCAAGGTAGTCATTTAGGACCACTACCAATTATCTGAACTATAACTTATCTCCCTTTTGTGTACGATATAGTAACATATTTATCTAATCTAATACTATTTTGTGAAAAACGAATAGGCTAAACCTTCACCTATGAACCTGCTATGGGATGCCAGACGTCCCGCTACGCGCGGGTCTGTCCCGGAAAACCGTCTTTGTCCCGCAACTGTCCCGCGGCAAAGTTTTGTCCCGCCGCCGAGAAGATAAATGTCCCGGAAATCCTGCGAAAAACCCTTATTTTTTTCTTGTTCAATACTTTTCTTTTTCATTTTAAGTGCGTGCAACATGACCTTTAATTTTTCAGAAAGTCGAACCTTTTCTCATTCGGTTCACTGAACGCAACTATTGTTTGATATTCGAATTCGAGAGTCGAAATTCTTAGTGAGAGAGACAGCGAATATTTTTCGTTGTTTACTTTTCCATTGTTTTTGTTTACAGTTTCAATTTTTTCTTTCGTCAGCTTGTTGCGTTGGTTGTCGTGTTTATAATTTGTTGGCTGTGAAAAAAAGGTTCTTGCAATTTACATTATGAATCATTAAATGCGTATTTCTATTTGCTTAATGTATGCTTTTATATAAATAAAATGAGTTCTTCAGAATGCGAAAGCATAGTCGATGTGGATAGTATTTCTAATGAAGACAAGATTTGTCCAGATATCGGCCAATTGTACCTTCAAACTTATGCCGTGTTTATTCAGCGATTCCAAAGTAGCATTGCAAATATCGTGCGGGAGGACAAAATGAATACTAAAATTGCACAAAATATCTTGGCTCCTGCTTCCAAGAAGATGATTATTATGGATTTGACGAAAGACTCAAATAAACCATTTTCGATTGGCACTGATGTGTCCAATAAAGGAAACATTAAAACATTTCCGTTAATTGTAAGATATTTTAAAAGTAGGCATGGTGATTTCACCAAGTTATTAAACTTTTATAATTTAAATTCTGAAAAATCAAAAGATATCGAAAATCTCTCAAAAGAGCAATTATATCATCCATTTACGTAGGTGTTCAAAATATAACAGCATTTTCAGCTGATAACGCAAATGTAAATTTTTGTAAAAATCAATCCGTTTTCGCGGAATTCAAAAAAGAAAATAGTTTTAATATTTCAATGGGATGTCATATTTGGAATAACAGTTTAAAGAAGGCTCAGACCATGTTACGATTCGATACCGAATCCATTATTATAATGGTTTATAATGAATTTGTAGTACCCGTGGCATGATGGTTAGTGCGTTGGACTGTCATGCGAGAGGTCTTGGGTTCGATCCCTGCCTGTGCCACCTTAATTTAAAAAAAAAAAAAAAAAAAAAACGGGTACTGCCTCTTGCGAGGAATTGACAAATTCTCCAAGAGTAATGCTTGTCATGAAAAAGTGCTTTCTCAAATTAGCCGTTCGGATTCGGCATAAAACTGTAGGTCCCCTCCATCCCTGACAACAGTACTCGCACACAGGAATGGTTGAGAGTTGTAAGTCACTAGGCCCTGGTTCTCTACGGACTGTTGCGCCACCTAATTTATTTTTTTTTTTTTATAATGAATTTAGTTCAAGCACTAAAAACGTTTCCGAACTTACAAGAGTTTATGGAATGGTGCAATGAGGAATGGTCCGTGCTTTTGAGACATATTCCTACTCGTTGGTTGTCGTTAATTCCTGCCGTGGACAGGCTTCTTAAACGTTACAGTTCAGTTAAATTTTATTTTCTTTGACAAAAAAAAAAGTTCGACCATATTTAAAGAAGTTTTTTGAATTCGAAATAGCCGAAGCTTTTTTAGCTTTTATATCCCATGTCGGTGGAATTTTTAATAATGCAATTGTTAATTTATATGAAATAATGAATGATGTAAGAAATTTACTAAAAAAAGAAAGAGACCATAAGATTTTTGGAGCCTAAGCTCGCTCTGTGTTACTGAAATGCAACAATGATCAAATTGTAAGACAATTTGTCAAAGAAATTGATGCATTTTATGAGAACGCTATCGAATATTTAGAGAATAAATTTGATTTTAGTTATAATATAAAATGTTCTTCAGTGTTAAGTTTTAAAAACAAACCCGATTTTGATAATTACTTAAAAATGTTTGACTGCTTTAAACTGAAAAATATATACATACATATATATACGTTGATTTCCTTTTTCAAGAATTCTTAAGTCTCGAAAATTTTTATGAAAAAAAATTTGATAATGATGTTAATATTATTGAAAAATCCGTCCATACTTGGGTAAACTTTTTTTAGAAAAACAAGGCCCCAAATTTTGAAAAAATTTGTGATTTTGTTTTTTCGTTGCCTATTTCTAACGCAAGTTTAGCGGGAAGAAAGAAAAAAATATCAATGTCTATGTTAGAAGCAGAGCTTATGATAAAGCAAAATTTCGATGTGTCTTGTAAAGAATTTAAAGAATTTTGTTTGACGAAATACTTGTACGGTTAAACGAAATAATTTCTAAAATTACATCAGCCCAAAAATATGTTTAAATTGTTTATTTATTTTTATTTATTTTATTTATTTTTAAAATATCAATTTACAATTAAAATTGTTATTAATATGTGGAAAGAGCAAATAGCAGCCAAGGCTTTCGGCTCTAAGGATAAAAGAAAAATATGTTATTATATATGAAGGTTTAGAATATTTAGTATTTCATTAATTTTAATAATATTATTATGTTGCGGATTTTTGAGTAGGTCTATTGTGTTGCAGTTGGTGATGTAGGTGTGAAGTTGAGCATAGCCAGATAGAAAGCATGACGACAGAAGATGGGTTGCAGTTACTATGTTATTGCAGTTGGGGCAGGTGGGTGGATGCTCTTTTTTAAGTAGATGTTCGTGAGTATAGGCGGTATGACCAAGGCGAAGGAGGATGAATTTTTTCAGATAGGATTTTGGTATGTCAATTGGATATTTTGGTTGAATCTTTTTCGGGTTGATAGAGCTGTAATGGTGTTTGTAATGTTCCCAGTCAAGCAAAGATAGTTTATGATACATTTTAACAATGTAGTTTTTTAGGTCAAGGCGGGAATAGGTATTGTAAGTGTACGTCGGAGCTTTGAGTGCTGCGTTAGCATTAGCATCAGCGTTTTCATTTCCGTTAATTCCTGTGTGACCTGGGGTCCAAATAAGTTTAATTTTTGTTTTTGCTTTGGATATGATGTCCCGAATTTTGGCTATTGTGTCTGTATTGTTTCTTGGGTTCCCAATGGCTTTTAGCACTGACAAGCTGTGCTGTCGGAGCAGATTGCCCATTTTCCTTTTTTTTGTATACATAATATACAAGATATTATCTTGGAAGCCTCTAAGATAGCTAGCGCTTCGGTTGTGTAAATTGATGCCATGTTTGGTAAAATGCCTTGAGTGACAGTTGAACCATCTTGGGCTACGACTGCAAAGGCAGTATTCGACTCTGTTTTTGATCCGTCTGTGTATATAAAATTATAGCCTTTATTAGACATATCATTAAATATCTCTAGGAAGCGGGCTTTATAGATGTTATTGCAAGTTTTGGTTTTAGGTAGTTCTTGCAGATCGAGGTTTATTGTTTCCTGGGGAAGTGACCATGGTGGTTGAGTTGCTGTAAATTTGGTGTTTCTGGTAAGAGATAGTTGTAGTTTCTTTTGTGATTCCAGGATATGATGTATTGTAGATGGGAGCCTTCTATGACGTTTGTGAGAAATTGCTTTGGCAATATCACCATCTATCACTGACCCTGTTTGAAAAACTAATTTCACATTAAGCTTAGCAATATTTTCAAAATATCTCTCTTCTATAGTTGGTAGTCCAGCCTCAGCAAGTATGTTTTTAATAGGTGTGGTGGGGAAAGCACCAAGGCTTTTCCGAGCTGCTTGGTGGTAAGTTGTTGCCACGATGTTCTTAGTAGTTCTTGGGCATGAACCGTAGATTGGCAAGGCATAATCAATTTTACTTAGAATTAACATTTTAGAAATATGGCAAAGCGAGTTAACATGAACATTACTTTTATTAGACGATAGATATTTAATTACATTTACCCTTGCTGCTAGTGCTTTCTTTAAATAAGTACAATGTGGTTTCCAGTTATATTTGTTGTTAATAATAAGCCCTAGAACATTTAGGTTAGTTACTTCTTCTATTTTTGTGTTATTAATGACTAATTCTAAGTTAGTGCAGTTACGTTTTCTGTAAACATAAATTAATTTGCATTTTTCCAAAGAAAGATTAGAACCAGAGGTAGAAGACCATTGGTTAATTTCATTAAGTAATATGGAAAATAATGATTTTGTTTTATCTAGGTCATTGTATTTACATAAAATATATACGTCGTCCGCAAAGATACAGTGATCTAGATCTTTGTGTTTTAATATAATAGTACTTATCTGATTGAAAGCAATTGCAAAACAAATGACTGATAAAGGTGATCCTTGTGGAATACCGTTATCGAGTGGTTTAGTTTGAGAAAACATATTTCGAATTTTGATGCAAAATTTCCTATTGGTTAAGAAAGATTTAATATATCCAAAGATTTTTGGCCCAAGACCCCAATCTTTCAATTTGTTAAGAATTAGGTGAATGCCTATTCGATCGAAGGCCTTTTCGAAGTCTAGAGCAAGGATTGTAATGTGATTGCGCGCTGTGAGTGCGTTTGTTACTGCAATGTCAATATGAAGGAGTGCATCTATGCACCCTCTCCTTGGACGGAAGGCGACCTGGTTAGGACTTAAAACTTTTTTGAACTCAGTGTACCAAAGAATTCTATTTGCGATTATTTTTTCAAGAACTTTTGAAAGACAGGGAAGTAGGGAGATTGGGCGGTAATTATTTATATCCCTAGGATCTTTCTTGGGCTTAAGAATGGGTATAACTGTGGCTGTCTTCCAATTTTGAGGTATGATACCACTGCTAAGGATATTGTTGAATAGTGCAATGAGCCTATGTTTGTTTATATCAGGGAGATTCTTTAACATCGGGTATGATATCTTATCTCGTCCTGGTGTTTTTCCTTGTAGTCTAGATAGACAGCTTTCAAGTTCTAGTGAATTGATATCAGATTCAATTCGTTGAGCCGCTGCGTTGAGGGCCGGCTGGGGAGTAATGTCTGGCTCTTGTAGCGTTAACTTCTAGTTGTTACCTGCTGTGTTTTTGCTTGATATTCCCTAATATTTTTTCCTTTATAACCTAGTGCGTTCATATGGGCCCATCGCGGCCTAGACTTAAGCCCGGGAATCAGTTTGACATTCTTTCTGATCTGTCATCTGAGCCACCCAGGGCAAAAAAAAAAATAAACGTGGAAGCTCACCGGTTGAATACCCCGAGTTGCCTATTGTGCGTAATGTGAAAAATCCAAAATTCGTAGTGATAACAGCTAACAATGATGAAAAGAAACTTTCGTCTGTAAGTATATTTGTATTAAGAAAGTCTTTTGATGCAATTAGTACGGAATATGATAACATATCATTATTAAAAGACGGAAGCATTCTCCTGTTAGCTAGAAACCAACAAATTGCCGATAAATTCCTCAAAACCAAAGTCCTAGCTAACCAAATTCCCGTGACAGTTAGTCTTCACAAACAACTTAATTGCTCTAAAGGCATCGTATTTGCGCCGTGGTTGAAAAATGTCGAAGAATCAGAAATAATTTCTGAAATGAAACCCCAGGGCGTAACTGAAATATACAAATTCACAAAAAAAGTGAACGATAAAATCGAACCCACTGGTCTAGTAGTTTTTACTTTTGATCTCTATCAAATACCCCAAACAGTAGAAATAGGTTGGTATAAGGCTAAAGTAAAGGAATATGTTCCTTCACCAATGAGGTGCAGAAACTGTCAATTTCTTGGTCATACGACTAAAAGATGCACTAGAGCTAAGGTATGCGTCAACTGCAGCCTCCCTCCACACGATCCTGAAACCTGTTCAAGAATAATGTGTGCTAATTGTCTCGAAAAACATTCCTCATCTTCAAAAGAATGCCCAAAATTCATTCAAAATAAAGAAATATTAATAATAAAAACCAAAAACAAGTGCAGCATGGCAGAAGCTAGACGCACATACAACTCAGAAAATCAAGTATATAATTCCAAATCAATATCTCTTGCCCAGAGAATTAGAGAATCAATAGCCGAAAATCCCCCGCAATCTAGTATTGCTTCGCTTCCGACAACCTCCGCTCAAATTAAAATCACCGAAAACAAACCAACTCCAACCGAACATACTATCACCCAACCTCCACCTTCCATTATTATCCCCCCTTCACCGCCTACTCTTCCATCTACATCATCACAACTCCATGATCGAGAAATGCTCTCTCCAACGATAAACCAAAAAAAACAACCATCAACATTCCAACATAATTCACCCTCTCTTGAACTAGAAAATAAGATCACTCCTTCAACAATAAATCATCACTCC
This sequence comes from Eupeodes luniger, assembly GCA_951509635.1. Classification (NCBI taxonomy): domain Eukaryota; kingdom Metazoa; phylum Arthropoda; class Insecta; order Diptera; family Syrphidae; genus Eupeodes; species Eupeodes luniger. The sequence continues at coordinate 89,872,562 of OX608074.1, forward strand.
TCATTCTCTAACGCTAGTAATCTACACAACTCTTTACCTAATTCTCTCATAAACTCTTCACATACAAATTCTCACTTACTAAATTCTCTTAAAAATAAAGAAGATGGCACATAAAAACTCAACTTTGTCAACTGCAACGTCGATGGCCGGTCTTGCGGTGGGGAGTGCAGTGCTATCCAGTACATGTGGTAGTAACTGCGCTCACCTCCGCAGGTGTGACCATCGACGCTTAACAATTGACCACCGAAACATCTGTCAACATAAATTATTTAACTCCTTCGAAATATTACAATGGAACCTCAAGGGTTTCATGAACAATTATGATGAACTTAACTTAATACTAAAGGAACACAAATATGATATTATTTCACTCCAAGAAACCCATTTAGCCTATAATGTAGATCCAATAAAACCAAAATCATATCTTGGTTACTTTGTCAAGCACTCATACAATTTATCTTCGGTTCAGGGCATTGGTCTGCTTATAAAAAACAATATTCCTCACGTACATAAACAAATACATTCTAATATATTATCAACAGCTGTACAAGTTGATATCGGTATTAAAGTAACTATTATCTGCGTTTATATTTTGCCTGGTCAAATCTTTACCCAATCAGACTTAGAGAATATCATTCGTCAAATTCAGCCTCCATTCATTTTCACTGGAGATATAAATTCTTGGAGTCAGTAATGGGGATCTCCAAAAACAAATAAAAGGGGCTCAATCATAGAAGACTTCTTAATGAAATCTGACTTAGCAGTTCTAAACGATGGTTCTCCAACTCACCTTTCAACCCATCGCACTTTTACCCACGTTGACCTATCATGTTGTTCATCTATACTCTTTCCAAGAATAACTTGGCATATATCAGATGATTTGCACAACAGTGATCACTTCCCAATAACCATCTCCCTCCGTCTTTAAATTGTTTATTTGTTATATTTTATAGTTTAACGTAACTGTTTTTTTTTTTCTGAAGAATGTTAAGTTTCTATTTATTTATTTAATTACACTAAGGAAGTAAATCAATATAATGTTGAAATAAAAGAATGTTTTCAAACTAAAATAATATAAAATCGCTGCTCAAAAAATATAAACGTGCTGTCGAGAAGCCAATGCAGATACATAATAATGATAGTTTGGTGCTTCTGGGTGTTGTTAATTGGTCGCCTAGAAGCTACGATTTAAACCTTTTATAAGTTATCTAGAACCATTTTATAGAAATTCTAATTTCCTACAAAAAGATCTTTGTCTTAAATATTCCGGATGGTACAATCAGTTCTATCATGAATTCCATTGTAATGGGAAATTTTTCCGAATCCCGAAAAACTGCATCATGAAATCCGTTCGTAATGCAAAATTGTATGAGATTTTCCACTACGAACGGATTTCATGATACAGTTTTTCGGTTGTCGTAAAAATTTCCAATTACGATGGAATTCATGATAGGGCTGAATATTGACAAAATCACCATACTACCCACTCTCTTCAAGATAAGTTAGTGAATTTAATAAAACTTCGACTTTTAAGCTTCCTGTTATTGGGTCTCACACGAATATACTTAATCTTATTATTTAAAAAAAATTACTAAAAATTCAAATTTAAAAGAAATTCAAATTAAAAAAGGACTCAAGACCTTGCCTTTCTTTCATACAACATCCCATGGTGATTCAATTCTGTATACGCGTGGCAAACCGACACAAATGGTTCATCGATCTTCATTTCTCACACGCAATATATCTACATACATATACATTACAATACAAAATAGTAAGGGAAAGATTATTTATTTTCAAACTTACGTCCATGTCCTACTTTTAAAACCAAACCTACATAATATCTAGAAGTAACTTCGGTAGGCACATAAAACTGGTGTGAATTCTGCATATATCCCCTAATGTATATTCAGGTTCTCCCTTGAAAACAAAAATTAAACAGCAGAAACGACCTAGATTTTTCATCTAAACATCCAGTAGTTCCTCTAATCTACATACAAACATACATATATATTTATGATATCTCATTATATTTTCTTTATCCTTTTTCCTCTTTTTATATTGAAATAAATATACGATGCGAATAAAAAAGAAAACTACACTTACCCCTTTATTATGGACTCGATTTGACGTCATTATTTCTATTCACCAAGTCTTATTCAATTTGGTCCTTCCACTGCGATAAATATAGACATGTCGCCGCATCCACAAACGGATTTATCTCTTTTTATGGTACTTGCTATGGGTACAGAGAAAAGGGTACGCGAAGAAATAAGCAAGGGCCCTAAATTTAACAAGAAGGGAAAACCAAACCGTAGCTCGATGATACGTAACTTGAGACACAATGAACTTTGACATTTTTTATGAAGGTGAGTAGAACTTACTTCACTTTTGTGCAGTTTGACATTCTGGTGCCTGGGGCCCTACTCTGTATTTCGTTCCGAAAGTCAATCCTATTCGAAAGTGCTTTTCGTTCCGCTTTTGATTTTGTACTCTGTAAAACATTCGAAACGGAAAAAATAGTACTTAATACTTTTCCATCTTACGGATTAGTTTTTTTCGAGTCTCGAATTATTTTTCATGAGATCTGTCAAATCAAGAAATGAAAACAAATAAAAAACAAAGTGGATAAGCAAATTATTGTATTTTAAGAAAGAATTGTTGCTATAATCAAAAAGAAATGGATTCAGTTGCGCTTTGGATGTACGCAGAAAACAACGAAGAACGGATTGAACGAAAAGTTATATTGTGACGAAAGTCTCTGCCACAAATTGTTGGATGTTTGATTGGCGTCCGGAGTTTTCAAATGTCCCTTGGCCAAATCAGGATGAGCACACATAAACTCCACCAACATCTCAAACTGTTTTTGCTTTGTATGCACATTTCTTTCCCTGTAATTCAACTTATTTCCTTAAATTGTTATGATAATTTAGATTTTCCAAAAAAAACTTACATTTTAAGACTTTCCTTCTCAATTCCGTTATCACATTAGCTGTAGAAACAAATTTTCCGTATTCGAATGCTTTTGACGTTTAAAAACGTATTGCCAGGTACGAAAATTCCACTTTCGGAATTGTCATTCCGAAAGTAGTAGATTTCATTCCGCTTTAGAAATAGAGAGTACAAAATATTCGTTTTCGGAAATTTTCACTTTCGGAACGAAATACAGAGTAGGGCCCCTGGTTTATGGTTTGTAGAATTTCAGAAAATTCGAAGGATACTGTAGGTTCAAAAACATCAGTTCAGTTCAATACGTTTTTTTTTTAATGGATTTTTGAAATCTTAGACAATACTCAGCTAGAGTAACAATTTTAAATAACACCTTAAGTTTAAGGGCCTTAAATTATTGAATTTGTCCCTGGACGCTTCCATTCACTACTATACACTGATGTTCTACAAATATAGCGTTGCGAATGAAGGACACAACACATAAACAACAAAATGCTTTTACTGCAATAGTTCTTATTTTACTGGTTTTCTCTATTTTGTTGTATTATTGTACTTTGTGCCTTAACATATACACTTCGTGTCACATGAATAGGGATAAGCTTTTTTCGTTTTTTATTTGACGATATTTTTTAAACCCTTAGGTTTTTTTGTCAAAACCCAAATGTGTAATGAATGAGGTATATAATAAGTTTATATTGCAAACTAAAATTTTGGATTAAGTTGATAAATACAAGTTTTATGGCGGTTTTTCCGAAGGTCATAAAAAGTACCTGTTTTTTTTGTCACATGAATAGGGACAAGATCTAAATTTGCTTATTAGCTTGTTTCAAATCAAATAAAAGGATATTCTGATTGTTTAGGAGCTCACTACGAGTATTAATTTGATAGAATCAAGAAATATGGGTAGATGTAAGGGTCTAACTGAGGAGGAAATAGGCCAAATTCGAGCTAACCGGGATCTCAGCAAAACCATCAGTTCTATAGAATTAGAGGAAGTTTAAATGTTGTATAGAACTACAACAAGGATCCAGAGAGATATGGAAAAAAGCACAAAGGAAGAGTCAAGAAAGCCATATCATTTCAGGAAAGGCGGGCGATAGTGAGAGCTGCTTCAAATTCAAGGCTTTCCATTAGTAAAATCAAGGCAGAAGCTGGGGTAAATGCTAGTAGATCGGGTGATACAGAAGGTATACCATATACGATACCAAAAAATGAATGCTACACACAAGACCAGCGCCTTAATTTTGCAACAAATCACATTAGGTGGAATCGAGCTTGGCATACTGTCGTCTTTTCCAATGAAAAAAAAATTGAATTTGGACGGACCTGATGGATTTAGCTGCTATTTCCATGATTTAAGACAGGAGGAAATCTGTCTTGAAAAACGACAAATCGATGCTGGAACGAGCTTTTCCTCAGTTTTCTAAATTATTTGGTGGACAAAGATGGATTTTCCAACAAGATAATGCACCAATATATACCGCACTTACAACAAAAGCCTGGATTCAGGGGCAAAATGTGAACCTATTACCATGTCCCCCATATTCTCCTGACCTGAACATCATGAAAAACGTGTGAGTATGGTTTTCAAGAAAAGTCTACGAAGGAGAACGGCAATATCAATAAACCGAAGAGATTATTGAAGCCATAGAACGGTCCTGGTCCCAAATTTTCCTCAATTATCTGACAGCACTCTATGAATCCATTCACCACTGGTTATTTGAAGTAATTCAGAAATCAGGAGTCAGTACACATTACTAAAAAATTTTTTTTGCAATATAAACTTTATACACACCTCATTTATTTCCACCTAAGGGTTTGAAAAATATCGTCAAATAAAAAAAACAAAAAAAGCTTGTCCCTATTCATGTGTCACGAAGTGTAAGTACATATAAATATAAACATAAATGAGGCTGACATCGATCAATGTTTTGTCAAAAAAATTAAAAAAGGTAATTCTCATGCGAATGGCGATTTGAAGAGCACCAATGTTCTGCATGTCAAATTTGTTTCTCATCACTTGAAAGAGAAAATTATGAAAACCAAGAGAGAGAAAAGAGAACAACTAACGACAAAAATATTTGGAGCACAAGGTAAACCGGAGAATGTATACATAAACGATTGCTTAACTCATCAGAGGCGTCAACTTCTAAATACTGCGCTAGCACTAAAAACTACGAAAGGAGTCAAATACGTTTGGACTAGGAATGGAAATATTTTTATGAGGAGAAGTGAGGGTGACAATTCTGTAAGAATTAATTATATTTCTGATTTTGATAAAATATGAGTATTGTTAATCCTATTCCTTATTCAGTTCAAAGTATTTGTGAAGTGCCAGTTTTTAGTAGTTTTATAGATGATTGCTTTTGTATACACCAAAACATCCGTAGTCTCAGAAAAAATTTTTCTAATTTCCTAGCTCACATTGATTCATTTAAAAAATTGCCAGCTATAATAGTTTTAACAGAGATTTGGGTTTATGAGAGTGAAATGAGCCTTTATAATATTCCGGGTTATGCGCTTTTTAGTTGTTGCAATGAATCTTATTCGTCAGGTGGTGTTGCAGTTTACATTGATGAAAATTTCGTTCACCAATTCTCAAAAATCGACATTTGCAGCGCGGATGTTGTAAAGTTGTCGTTTTGTTATCAAAACGAAAACTATACAATGTTATGTTTATATAGATTGCACGCATTTAGTAAAAGTTTGTTTATAGAGGAACTCAGTCAAATTCTTTGTATAAATAAAACTTGTAATTTAATTTTAATTGGAGATATTAATATTGATATCTTAAACGTATCCGACAAAGACGTTGATAATTATTTGTTTCTTATGGCTTCTAATGGTCTAAAGGGAATTATTAATGACCCAACTCGCGTAACTGAATCTTCAAGTACTTGCATTGACCACATTTTTACTCGTTTAAAAGTCAGTAATAAATCAAAATTTTTTGGAAGTGTTCTTGACCTAAATATTACTGATCATAAATCGATCATCTTATTTAATGAGTTACAAAATAATCTGAATTCTACTTCAGTAACACAAAGAAAAGAGCATTATACCACCGATTACATATTATTGCAGAATATTTTGAAGCATGAATTTTGGGATCAGGTTTATTCGGAAACGGACCCATCAACTTCGTTTTCTGTTTTTATCTCAATCTTGCAAAAACATATAGAGTCCTGTACTTCTGTATCGATAAAAAATTCTAATAAAAAAAAATTTCTAAAGCCTTGGATGAATAAGAGTCTCCTCAAGCATATTAAAAAAAAGAACACAATTAGTATTAAGCTAAAAAAACATCCAAATAATGTAAAGCTAAAAAAGTATTACCTCACACTTTGTAAAGCTGTTAGTACAAATATTGAATTGACTCGCGAAAAGTATTATTGTAACTTATTTGAAAAATCAAAAGGCAATATAAAAGAAGAATGGAAGGCTGTTGACAGCATTTTAGGTAAAACAAAAAAGCCAAACGTAATAGAAACTATTGTAGTTAATAATGTTGCTCTAACTGATGTTAACTGTATATCGAATAAATTTAATGAATATTTTACTGAAATATCTGAAATATTGAAGCCATCTAGTAATGCCGGTGATGATTGTGATTGTTATAATCAACATTGTTTAGATGCTGAATTCATACTATCAAATAGCTTTGCTTTTAATTCTATAACCTCTTTCGAAACCTACAAAACAATTTTATCTTTAAAAAATAAAAATTCTTGCACTTCAGATGGAATATCTAGTAACGTACTTAAAAAAATTGCATTCTATGTTTCAGATGTTTTGAGTTACATATTTAACTTAAGTGTTGAACAGGGCTGTTTTGGTTAAAATCATACTTAAAGGGAAGAGTTCAAAAAGTTATTATCAACGGTACACAAAGTGAATCTCGTTTTTTAAAAAATGGAGTACCACAGGGATCTGTACTCGGCCCTTTATTTTTCCTTATATATATTAACTCAATTTTTAAGCTTCGATTAAATGGCCTTTCGACGGCATTTGCTGATGATATATCATTTACCTACCAGTCTAATTCGGATTTTAATTGTGTTTTACTAATTGAAGAAGATCTCGAAGTTCTAAGAACTTGGTTTTCTAACCATAAGTTGATAATTAGTGAAAAAACTAAATTCATGACTTTTAAAACATCTGGCCATCGAGTCTGTAATTACAATATATTTTTTCATGCTTCGAGTTGTAGGCAATTTAGCTTTCCAATTCACAATTGTGGTAAACCTAATTTCCATCATAAATATTCTTGTTCCGATTCTTGTTTCAAAATTGATTCTGTGAATAATTTCAAATATTTAGGTGTAACAATTGATTCTAACCTTAATTGGAAAGATCATAGTTACAACATCAAGAATCATTTGATGCTCATAACGCGAAAAATGTATCTTTTAAAACCATTCTGCTCTAAAAAGGTTCTAACTTCAATATATTATGGTCTTGCGCACTCTAAACTACAATATGGGTTATCTAGCTGGGGTGGTTCCTATGCAAATACTTTTAGACCGTTATTGATTGCCCAAAAACATCTTATTAGAATTATTTGCAACAAAAATCGTTATGCTGAAAGTTGGCCTTTATACAAGGAATTACGAATTCTACCTATGAGACATCTGTATATTTTTAAAGTACTTAAAGAATTTTTCAAGCAAAGCGGTAATATTCCTAGTAGAAACTCGCAGTTATATAATCTAAGAATAAACAACCTGCACCTTGTCAATGTACCCACTGCCCACAAGACTCATTTCTCTAACTTTTATACTGCCGCAGCACCAAAGTCATTTAATAAATTACCTTTGTCTATCAGAACAATTCAAAACTTAAACTCTTTCTTAAAAAAAGTAAAAGACTGGCTTTTTACAATTGATTTAAATTCTATTGATAACTATTATTGAATTTTGTATCATAGTTTTATAATCTTAAAAAATGTACCATTTTGTTGTTATTTTTTTTTTCTGAATTTTATGATGAATTATTTAGTACCTATGAATGTATTATGTATATACCTACTCTTTTTATATATCAGTTATACTATCTTTGAAATATTTATTGATTCACTTAACTCAATGAACCATTGTTTTATTATTTGTATTACTGATTGTCACCCCACAACAGTTTCTAATTATTGTAAAATTAAATCACAATGTATCATTCAATACTAACTTTCAAGTTAAAGAATGATAGCTATTATTTATTCCTTTTTTACACTTGCTATTGTACTAGTTTTAAGTTGGAAATGAAAAAATGAATGAATAAAAAATTTTCTAATTCATTCTAATTCTAATACATTCACCATCAAAGAAGTGTCCTAAGAATATCTGGACAATAGTGTTTTTCAAAAGAAGTTTTTTATTTTATGGTTTCATTTTTGCTATTTCTTCAAGCATTTCTAAAAAAGAAATGTCCTTCGGGGTGAAGGCATCTTGCATCTTCTACCTATAGAGAAACACAAATTAGGATATACTACTCAAAAGACAGAAAAATAGTTAATATTCAGTGATATTTTGTATGTTCGTGTTGTGAATTGCTTTTAGGCGTAAAGTTGAACGGACAAGTGTTTTTATTTTTTAGACGCTGGCAGTAGACAACCAGAAAGACATTTCATTGTTCAATTGTCCTGAAAAATTATTTTGCGTTCTCTCTCAAGACTCAAGTTTTATCTGCATTGAAGTGTTCTTATTTTTTTGAGACATAATGACACCCCAATAGTGAAACGATATTTTTAAAGGGTACACTTCAATTTGTTATTGTATTGTGAGTTTAGAACAAGTGTGTCTCAAAATGTACGCAAGATTTAAAATTTTAGCCTTTATGGAAAGACCATTTCCTTTAAAAAAAAAAAGCAGTTGATGCCAGACAATTTCCGCATGGGATGTCTTTTGAATTAGTGCCAACATTATAAGCTTGTCGTCACGTATCTAAGGCAACTCTAAGTCTAGAACAAAATATATGTAAAAGAGTATACTATTTTTTTTTGTATAAAAAACATAAGATATATTTATTTTGATGCTACAACGATAAATATCTAACGAAAACATCCTGAGGAGGAAAATGGATAGATACATTACTCTACAAAAACATGCTTAAATAAAAATTCAAACACGGGTCATTAAAGGCATTTAAATTCATCACCAAAAGTCTCGAATAAGACAAGATGTGGTAAAATAAAGGGTTTTTCAACAGGGACGCTACAAAAGTAGAGCGACAGGGACAGCAAAGGACGCCATATTTTTTGCCGCTCTTTTGACATTTCTCTTCAGTAAGGTTTGCCATTTCATGATGGAGCTACGTCCAATTTATGGCCGTTAAAATCGTTCTAGCAGATCAACAATTGAGCGTCTAGTGGAAAAATTTGAATCCACAGGCACAGTACAAAAAGTTCCTGTGCCAGTGAGAGAAAGAAGTGCCCGTAGTGTCGAGAATATTGCTGCCGCTGAGCTTCAGTTGCGGAAAGCCCAAATGTCTCTCACACGTCGTTTTCAAGCGTTGGGCATCTCTGTGACGTCGTTGTGGCGAATTTTGCTACAAGATCTTGGCCTTCATCCTTACAAGATTAAATTAACGCAAGAACTGAAGCCGCTTGACCACCAGAACCGTCGTATGTTCGTGAATTGGGCTGAGCAACAACTTGAAAATGATTCGGATTTTCATGAGGAAATCATCATCACCGATGAGGCTCATTTCTGGCTGAATGGATTCGTCAATAAACAAAATATGCGGTATTGGTCAGGCAGCAATCCACACGTACTCCATGAGTCATCATTGCATCCCGAAAAAATTACAGTTTGGTGTGGTTTATAGGTCGGCGGCGGCGTCATTGGGCCGTACTTATTCCATGATGATGGCCATGCAAAATAAATCAAGTTCCATACATAATGGCATCGAACGTACTTTCACAGGAATAAAGAATTTCATTGATATCCAAAACCGTTTTTGTTTTATTTAAAAGAAACTTACGTAGCGCTCTTATTGAAAAATCCGATATATGTACATATATATCACGTTCCTACATTAATAACGAAATAAGTTAAATTTAAAGTGATCAAAATGTAAGAAATGCTAGTTATATAGATCTTAGTTTATTCTCAAAAACAGAGGATTTTGTATCCTTTTTCGTTCCAGCAATGTTTTGGTGCTTTAATTTTCTAACTAATTTCAAAATTTTTCACAGTTTTAAAAGAAAAATTAATGTTTCTCTAAAACTGTAGATTTGTTTGGAAAAAAATTTAAAATTGAATGTTAACTTTTGTATTGCATATATTTTCACTTTTGTTGGCGTGTTTATAATTTGTTATAACTTATAACTATCTTAGCGTAGATTTTTTTAGGATATTTCTGAAAATGTTGCATAGCAAAACTTTAACTTTAAGTTTTTACTTATAGTCCAGTGAAGAAGGGTTTTACCTCGGAATGAGAGATAGTAAACTGGAAATGTGTTCAAACCTTCGTTTTCGTCTTTTAAACATTGTGTAAAAAGGCGCACAAAATCTCTTGACCGCGTTATAAGTTATGGACCGTTAAAATTCGAAAACCTTGATTATCTCTGTTTCTATAGCTCGAAAGGTGTTCACACAAGCAGAATTGTAAAGCATACAATTTGCAGAAAATGCGCACCGTGTCTTATATGAAATACAATAATAGTAAAGGACATGATTTAGAATCTTAGTAATGGGTGTGTGCGATCCAAAACGGATTTCTTGAGCAAAATGGCTCCACTACTAGCTTCAGATAAATTACTTAAATTGATGTTTTGTTGTAATTGGAAGAATAGCTTCCATCCACATTGTGGTTGCAGGTTTCATTAGGTTTTCAGGAATTCATTTTGGAGCACACCGCGCCGTTCTTGGGGTTCTAAATCATGACCAAACCATTCTTGTTTTTAAAAATAGAAACCGTTTATATGTTCATGAGATGCTGTATTTTCCGGTGGAAGATTAGACCACTATTTAAAAGCTTAGAAGTTTCAAAAACATTTTTTTTTACCAACTCAAATGGTACCCAAAAATGTATTGAGAAAAAATATCAAGCGTTCCAATGTTTTTTCCTTTATCACTGAAACGGTCAAGCAAATAAAAAAGTTAATGATAGAAAAACCAAAAGGAAGGAACAAAACATTTCACAAAACTTCATTCAAAGTTTTTAAAAATTTCCAATTTTCGTATTCAATCCAAAAAACTGTGCATAATTTTGAAGGTTTATTAGAAAATTTAAAATAAAAAACAACATTTTGGGAATAACTTGATATAATACCCGTGTTTTGTTGGAAAATCTATAGATAGTATAGTAGGATTTTACACGAATAACAAAAACAATATCCGCAGTATGAATACTACCGATAAAAGTTAAAGTAGAATCTTACTACGGATGGGTTTTTGACATTTATACGAGTCTCGAATGTGATTTCGTTCTCAAATGTTGGTACGATTGATATTGCATTTGTATCTCCATAGCTGTGTTCATTGAGTAGTTGTGCATTTGAAATCATGTGATTTCCATTTGGGGAAAAAATCAATCTATTACTGTTGATATTATTTAGTTTTGTTAATGAAAATGGACTAACTGGGCTTTTTTGCAAGAGAAAACAATAGAAAAGATAATTAAGTTTTGCTATGTTTCCACCAAAGGTTTATCTCAGTTTTGATTAAATAAATTTGTTTGGTGTTTCCACCACACAAGATTTTAAAATGATTAAGTTTGACAGCACTTTCTAAAATGCAAATGGTGTTTCGATTTTTTTTATGAAGTGCAAGTGAGATAGTTTGATTCGTGTTAAACAATGAAGAACTGAATAGTTCAGCACCATATAAGAATATGCTACCTACTCCATGTGCAATTTTTTTTTTTATTTGATTAAAAAATAAACAGACCGTAATGTATTATCTGTAAAACCAACTTCTCCACACAGGTTTTTCTTCGCAAATTTTGACTCGACTCCGATCCCCGACCGGAATCGAGTAGAATCAAGCTCATTTCAACTCGATTCAGGTATATAAAGAATTGAGGCGAGCTTCAAGCTCGCTTCAACACCACATGTTAATGTAGTAGTCTACAAATAAACCCCCTTCTTCTTCTGGACTCGATCAATTCACGCAAAAGCTGCAATTGTTAAATGAACTTTGTTTTATAGAATCTCAATTTGCAGATGTTTTCTGACCATTTCTTCTTGAAAATTGTCCATTTTATTAGTTTTAGTTAGTTTTATTTTGCTGAAGTTAATTTTAACTTTTGATTTTCACAGAACTTTCTTCTATTTGTGTTTTTTTTTATTATTATTCTGACAGGTCTTCTTTCAGTTGTACCAATTTTTAAATACAAAAATCTGGCTACTGCCGATGGGTTTTCTTGGGAATTTTCTACTATACTACTTATAGAATGCCAAAAAAACACGGGTATTATGTAGGTCTAAGAAAGTTTCAAGTGTCATAAAATAATATACACTTATAGCTACAACCTCGTAATAGGTTGCTCTAAAATTAATTGTTTACCTAATAGATGCCCCGTAAATTCAGTTTTAATATGTACTGTCGTTTAAGGAAATTATTAGAACAAGTAACTAAATAAAAAAAAGGAATTAACAAATGAAGAAAAGTCCTAAAAAGAACCCGTTGAACCAAAGAAATCATTCAAGGTTTTATATAGAAAATTCATGTCTTTGGACTTAATGGTATTTTAAAAAATATTTTAAACCGACACTTCAAAAATTGCCCAATTTTGCAAATAAAATGATAGTTTTCAAGCCAAAAAGTAATTGTAAACTGAAAAATCAGCTGTTCATTGAAAACAATTTCATCATTGAAAATTTAAATATTAAGTAAGAGAATGTCTGATAAATTACGATTCATACACTTCATTTTAATATCAAAAAATAAAAAAGTTAATCCCTTTTAAATCTCGAATCAAAATTTTCAATGATGAAAACCAATGATAGCTATAGCTGGCACCTTAAATGGAGTGGAATGATACAAAATTATTCATTGATCTTAGGAAATCTTAATTTGAAATGAACCGAATGTTTATTATTGTTATTATATTAATATAAAGTAAAATTTGTTAATAGAAAAATCAAATGATGTAGTACAATATCAGCAAATATCAGCTAATAGATTTTCCCACAAAACTTCTTTAAAACATTACATACATATAAAGGATGATTTTTTAGCTATTATCTTTTTGTGCAACACTTGTTTAAACAGCTGACGCACGTTTCGTGTTTTGTTTCACTGTCAAACATCTTCAGTTTGGTCTATAATTTAACCATAAATCGTCTTACAAACGAACAACGCTTGCAAATTATTGAATTTGATTATCAAAATGCGTGCTCTATTAAGGAAGTTCATCGTGCGCTTCTTCCAGCGAGCGACGAAGCTCATTTTTGTCTCAATGGGTACGTAAATAAGCAGAATTGTCGATTTAGGAGTGAATATCAGCCAGAGCTACCAATGCATCCAGAAAAAGTCATAGTTTGGTGCAGCTTATGGGCTGATGGTATCATAAGACCGTACTTCTTCAAAGATGATGCGAATCGTAACGTAACTGTGAATGGTGAGCGCTACCGTAGAATGATATCCAACTTTTTTTGCCCAAAATGCAAGAGCTTGACTTGCATGACATGTGGTTTCAACAATGCCACACAGCACGCGCAACAATGGACTTATTGAGAGGCGAGTTCGGTGAACATTTTATTTTACGTTCGGGACCGGTCAATTGGCCGCCTAGATCGTGCGATTTAACGCCTTTAGACTATTTTTTGTGGGGCTATGTTAAAGCTTATGTCTATACAGAAAAGCCCGCTTCAATTGACGCATTGGAAGACAACATTGAAGCATTTATTCGTGAGATACCGGCCGAAATGTTGGAGAGAATGCCTTAATTGGACTAAGCGGATGGACCCTTTGAGGCGCAGTCAAGGTCAACATTTGCATGAAATAATCTGCAAACATTGAATTATAGGGACCGTACTATCGATTTAAATAAAGATTTCATGCATTTGTCTGAATTGTATGTGTTTTTTTTTAACTTTCCTATAGCTTTTAAAAAATCACCCTTTATAGGTATGTATGTAACTCTGAATGAAATTTCAATACAATCGATTTTCTAAGAAAATAGTTTTTCCTCAAATGTTTTAACAATTTAACTTCTTTAAACTAAATTTGTCAATCAAAAACTCTTAAATGAAAAAGTTTCCGAAAAAGTTTTATATCTTACCTCCAGTATTTTGGAATAAGAATTACATGAACTCAAACTAAGAGCATTTGCCGTCTTCATCATTCGAATCCAGAACTTTTTGATTTTACGGCAAAGTTGCCTTGAACGTGAAAGAAAGTACACATACATAAATATGTTTTGTTTACAAATACGGGTGTATATGCATATGTATGTACAAGTTTTAAGCTTATATTTGTTTTACAAAGACGGCATTCTTAGAATTTTCATAACTAGGTTAATTTGTCTTTCTCTACCATGTTATACTAAAAGTTTTACTGAAAATCTGTAATGCCGTCATGTGTAACACTGTCATGTGTATAGACTCTTTTCTTGCAGTTTTTCCCCTATGACATCATCAGAAGCCATCTTAAAGCCATAAAGTACAAGAAATAAGTGTGATATCATCATTTTTAATCTTCCATCATAATTGTGTATTCAATTAAGGGACATCATCATATACACATGGGACATGGCATCATTTTTTAAACCAACATTATTTTTTGTATTAATGTCTAAGGGGGTAGAGCAAAGTGATTCGCTTTGAGACTTTGACATTTATGTACGCTTTTTGATGAAATATAGGCTCTTCGTTTATCTAGGTGATGTTGAATGTTGATATTCAACTGCACTGTTGATAATATAGAAGCATAAAGTAATAACAATTCTCCAAGAAAGTTCCTAGTACATAAGAGGAAAAGCAATAAAATTGCTGAGTTGTTACATGTTACAAGTATCAGTATCAACAAGCATTCGTTTCTTTTTCAGAGCTTAGTGAAGATTTTCAAAACGCGTATAAATCATCACTATACTCTGTCCAACAAAAATAGTCAGTACACGTCTTATGGGAGAGCTTTTTTCTTGCAAATGGTGCCAGTCAGTGAATCGAAAATTTTCATTTTTTCATAATTGAATTTATGTTACTCTTAGTTTTCACAAAGGGGTTTTTGAATTCGGGATTATGTACATAATTTATAAATTTTCTTAAACGGAATTTATTTTTAACTTTCAATTTAAAATCAAAAGTTGGTATCCCTACTAATATTTATCAGAGCTTTTTCGAAATTTATAATGGGCACTACGGAAACCCTGTAATATTTGCTCTCTCTCACAGCTTAACGAGATTTCACTTCAGTCAGAGTGAGAGGTAAACGTCCTATCTTCTCTGTACTGACTATTTTTGTTGGACAGAGTATAGAAACGGTTTGGATATGAGGTATGACCCATCACAATCGAACTCATCATATTATATGAACTTATCGGAAGAAAAAAACAAATCCAAGATGAATTTCATGGGGTTAGAGTACGTACCTTCTAGGTAAACAAGGACAAATGTGATTAAAAGTATATTTTGCAGCTATAAAAAGGAAAAGTTGATAAACAAACATTTTACGTTGACGGAAAGGGAAGCTGGTGAAAAAATGAACTTACTTGGTCTCATACCTTTCATTTGAAGGCAAAGTCTGTCCAATTACTAGCAGCACATGCTGATGACATTGATATAATCAAAAGAACTCAGAGTGAGGTCAATAAGGCTGTCATGAAGAAAGGACCTACAACATCGAAGTCTTGGTCAAAACGTCACCATCGACAGACATAACTTTGAGGTAGTTAAGCACTTTGTCTACCTAAGCTCCGCTATGAACACAGAAACAACAGGCGCTAAGATCAAACGAAGAATTACTCTTGCTAACCGCTGTTTGTTAAGGCTAAGAAAGCAATTGAGTAGTAAAGCCCTCTCTCGAGCAACCAAAGTGTTGCTGTATAAGATCCCTGTCCTGCCGTGTGCACTATGCATAGAGCGTGAGTGGAGGAGAAGATGGAACGTCAAACTGTACGGGCTGTACAACGGCGTAGACTTAGCCAGAAGGATGAAACGGTTGGGTCACGTAGAGCGCATGTAAAATAATGCTCCGGCCGGGAAAGTCTTCGAATTCACGCTCACAGCTGTGTCCTAGGACAGCGCCGCCGTAGGGGTAACCCGCGGATCAGGTAGAGTGCACAAGTGGAAAGTGACTTTACCAAACTCGGAGTGCGCAACAGGAGACATCTAGCTAGTGATCGAGATAGATAGAGAAGTTTGTTGTGTGAGGGTGAGGCCCTAGTTCACACAGGACTGTTAAGCCACCTCAAGTAAGTAAGTATTATGTGAGGTTTTTGATTAGAAAAAGTATTAAAAGTATTAAAATATTAAATAATATTGTAACTTAAGATTGATAAAATAAAACGGATTATAAAAAAGGGGCAAATGGGCAATGCAAACCGTATTTTATAATTGGCGGGGGTATTCAATGTTCTCAGGCGAACCCGGACCGAACATTTTGAAGGAACGGTATTGTCTTCCTGTAGTTTATTTTTATATTTAATTATGTACATATGTATTTTTACCATTTTTATATTTAAACGTCATATCATACCTGAAAGAAAAAAGAAAGAAAAAAAACAAAATTAGTAAATGTTGAAATAATTTGCAACAGTTAAAATATTTTTAATTTTTAGAAAAATCGTTATTAGTAATTCACAAGACCAGATGCAGATTTAACCTGAACTATAAACATTTTAATTTAAAAAAATAGAAAGGTTTGAACACATTTAACATCCATACTAAATTAAAAACTTCAGTTAGTTTTACACTTGATGTTCTTAATTCAATTAAGTGTTTATTCTTGCTAACTTATATTAATTTAATTGTACTTATTTCTTGTATCTCAATCGTCAAACGAAACAATTTTGTTTCCTCAATAAACTTACCATAAAAAACTATAATTTACTGTGTAGGTACTTAATTTTCGCAAGTTTCCAACTGCAGTGTCAGTGTTAGCTTGAGTAATAGTTTTTCTTATATTGAGTAAGATTTGATCCTATAATATTTTGAAATAGCATTACAATCAGATTCTCTATTTTATGTAAGGATTAAGAGGGAGCGATACCATCGATAGATACAAATTTGATTCAAAAAATTAACTTAACTTGTTTCATTTTTTATGCAAGAATAAAATAATCAATAAAATCCAAGTTCATCACAAGCACCTGAAGAGGTATTTCTTTTTTGTACCGTGTAAGAATGAAGTTAGCAAAAGAAAGATTCATTTACATAATTCAAATAAGCTATCAAATTATAGTACTATAATATGCAGAAGTCATCTTTAACAGGCGCATACAGCATCTCATTATATAAATTTATGTTGAAAGGGAATGGAGAGTATTATTTTCTCCAAATTAGCCATCATCATTAAATCTCATTCAGCTAGCCGCACGCTTTTTATGGAACTTTTGAGTGACGCACCATAAAAAAAAACGAGAAGTTCTGTTCTTGTGTTTTTAGGGTTACCAACTATCGCTTATCCACACTTTTTCTTAACAAACATGTTTTGCTGAGAAACCCCAAATTCATTTTTTTAACCTGTTATGTCCCATTCGTTTGGCCTGGACAATCAAAAATTATCATATTGGGCGGGTAGACAAACAATTTAAACAACCCCTGATGTTGTAAGTTGATTTTGGACAACTTAGAATTTAAAAAAAAAAGTTGCTATAAAAAATAAATGTCGACTTTTGACCCTGTTTAACAATTTTTCGGGACACCCATAATGTCTCCAGTAGACAAACGATTGGAATAGGTTGGATTCGTGAAAACAAAACTTGGATTTTTTTCGGCACGTGCTATAAAAATGAAAAATTGAATAATTTTTGAAAGAAGGACAAACGACATTTTTTGGTGACAATCATAAGGAGGCGGTGGACAAACAATTCAAATCGCTTCTAAGTTGATATTTGTGGGTGTAAGTAGACTTAATTGATATTTCTGGTTGTCAAAAGTTGCTATAAAAAAGGAATATTGAATAAATTTTAAACTAAGAGTGGACAAGTACATTTTGTTGGTGAATTTCAAAGTCAAGCTGGTGGACAAACGAATGCAACCTACTCGATGCTGTAAGTTAATTTCTAGCGAAGGTAGACAATTTAAAAATTTGAAGGAATGTTCCTATAAAAAACGAATACCATATATTTTTTGACCCAAGGGTGGCAGGATAAGAATTTTTGGTGGACAATCATAATAAGCCGGCTGAATAAACGAATCCCCTTGGTCTGATCATCCTAAGTCATTAATTATGGACGGTAGGGTAGGCGTTTTTCATAGTTTTGGAGGATGTCCTTTTACAAAAAAAAAAGCTTAGTAACTTTTTTCCTGGGGTGGGCAAACGATTTCTTGGATGGACAAACGTGGACAGACGGTGGACAAACGAATGGGACATACCTTTAAAAAAAAAAAATACAAACTGACCCACATAATGTTGTGGCAGAAAGCTACCTATCTTGAAAATATAAAAGCAACTATATTGTTTAATTTTAGGTGAAAGTTAATTTTGTTTTTGAAATACATTTGTTTACCTTGAAAAAAAAATGTTTGATAAAAAATAATAAATAGATTATATTTTATTCTTATATTTTTATTTATCTCTTCTTTTTTTTAAGAATTATTCTGGCAACTCTGCAAGTAAGTTACTACGTTATCGCCATTTATTACATATTTATTTGTATAGTCTTGACTTGACATTAACCATGAAAGAAGCAATCACAGAACAGAAAGCAAGTTGAACAGACTTGCATAGCATATTGTCTTGTATCTCGTGCGTCCGCGTTCATCGTCTCGTTTATAAAAATTTCTGTTCTCGCGGTCGTCGTCGTCCGTCACTCGGTCTTTTCTGCTACTAAACTGTTTTTGTTCTAAAACAATATCTCATGATAAGTTTTTAATTTAGTTAGCATCAGTAAGTTAAGAAGAAAAGTTCTTAAATTTTAATTGTGATCTTAATGTTTATAAGAAATTAAAAATGAAATTAGTGCTGACGAGATATTTTTTGTTGAGAATATTTTTGGTGCAAATTTTAATAAATACAAGTTTGGGAATATTTTTACCAAGATCTGGAGATCCATATGAAAATATATTGCAATTGGGAATACATAACTATGTTGAACAAGCACAACCGGTCGAAGGTAAGTTGAAGGAAGATACCGGGAAGAATAATTAAAATCAATCAAGTAATGATAGCAATTAAAATCTGGAGAGCGACAGGCAAGTTATCTTTAGTTTGCCTTAAAAAAAATGGTATCAAATAAAGATATGCAACAAGTGTCATTGAGGGTTAAATATATTATGATACTTGTAGTTTTGTAGTTTTGGTGTCCTTACAACTGTGGAAACTTTGGTATGTGGAAAGTCTGGTACTACAACTAAAACCTAGAACCTAGAATTTAAGATTCCATAGAACCAATTTAAAATTTCTCTGACTATTAACCATTTCGATACTGAAATTCAATTTAAAATAAATAATATCTTGTGCGCAAGAATAAAATATTTTTTGGAAGTTTTAGGCAAAAATGTTTAGTGTTTCATATTTATTTGCGATTTTTTAGAACAATGAGTTCTTAGTCATTTTTCAAATGAAATATGTATATCTATTTTTTTTTTTAAATTGTATATCAATTTTAAAAGAATTTAAAAGAAGCATTTTCAAGCTGTTCGTGAGTATTGCTTATAGAATCCTGGAATTGTTTTTTTTTAAGTAAATATAAAGTTTTTGGAGTTTTGAATTGCAAAAAAAAAGTCAGGCAAAAGAATTAAAAAAGTTGTTTTTTTTTTGTTTTAAATTCTCTTTGGAAGTTATTGTAATCGGTCCTATTTGTCGAATTGAAGGTTTTGAAATGTTCCGAAAGTTTAAAAGTCAATAGATTCTAAATTCATCTTTTTTTTAGAGAGATGTCTGTTTGTGTTTTCCGATGTACGTTCTGTAATTATGGAATTTGTTAGTCATTTATATCTCAAGAACCAGCAGAGATATCGATAGTAATATGGACTTTACAAAAAAATCATAAAGTTGATTTTCACTATAGCAATTTTATTCTCAAATATTTCGTGAACGAATAAAGGAATCAACTTAAATTTACTGTTATTAAACAAATTATACCGTTATACAGATTTGATATAAATAAAGAAAAAAACTAGTCAATTTTAAATCAACAAAATTTTCAACTTCAAAAATCTTACAAACAAAAATGATATTAGCATCATAGTAATTTTATACTAAGAAGATTACCGTTTTTGACATCGAAAATTAGTTGTTTAGAATTTTAGTATTATTAACGATGTTTTAAATGCCCATTTTTTTTGGTTATTCGCATACAATTTTGTACCATATTACTTGGAAAAAACTTAAAAAAGAAGTCAAATAAAACATTATTTTTACTATAAGTCCAGCTTGGTTCTTACCTTCATGCAATAGAATTATAGCCTTTAGAAATAAATTACTTTATTAATACAAAACAAAAGAACGGCAACATTTTAAAAAAGTTGAAAGTTACAATTTTTTGAGTTCCAAAACTAAGATTTTTTAAAACTATTTCTTTTTAATTTAAAATTTGTGAAAAAGTATTTAAAGCTCGAGATTTTTTCGAGACTGTGCAAATCAAAAGAAGGCATATACAATACGTTTGCTTCCTTATTTGCAGTCCCTATAACTAAACCAAACGAAAACTGAAAACCAAAAAAAAAGTTTAAGTACATTAAAAGAGACCATAAGATTAACTTCAAAATTATGCTAAAGCTGCTATAAAAGACGACAAATACAAAAATGAGTGAAACTTTAATGGCACATAATTGGACACTCAGATTGGACTTTAACTGTCTCTGTCAATGTTCAAGAAACTAGAGTTTTACTTATTCCAAAAAATGTGTGCTGTCAAATTGATCCGTAATTATTTACATTTCAATATTTTAAAATTTTGACTACTTTTTTCTATAACGTCCTTGAAATTTATTTCCCTATGAATTTGTCTGAATAAGATGGATTTTTCTTTCAAATGTGAAATCATCGGTTACAAAATTATATATGTAAATGCATCTTCTTAGTCTGCCAGTCTATTGGAACTGGTTCTTTCCATGTCAGTCTGCCAATCTATATTATAACTTCTACTCATGGAATATAGTGGTGCGAAGATGCAAGAAGACCTATGATTGTGCTCTTTATTTATATGATGTATGTATTTTTCATTTTGACTCTAGAATTATGATTGAAACACATTGACCAATAATGTCCTTGAAAATTTGCTTGCTTTTCATCTAGTTCCGGTTTTTTTATAAATGTAACTTTTACTTTTTTTACAATACATATTTGTAAATATTTTGCTGCTTGCTTATTCAAGCTCTGGTATCTTAGCACCTGATGTTTTATTGTATGTGGGATTTTCGCAAACAATGAGTTTGTTTTTTTAAATAATTGTTGGGATATTCGAGGAAAAAAAAATATTGTACCAACTGAAATTCCAGGAAATTGTCATAAAATACCCTAAAAGTTATTTGGATGTAACTTTATTTTAACACTGTTGACAGAATTTGTAAGAAATACGTAATATTTGATAAAAATTCATACATACAAATGGGAAATCCGACAGAAAAAGAGATATTTAAAAATAATAACTCAGAAAAAAAAATGAGATCGAACAAAAATTATATTTTATTAAGTCCCCCAAAGTCCACACATTTTTCTAACCTCTTGTTTTATGTATTATCTTTCCAGTACCAGTGAACAATGCAGCATTCGATTTTATTATTGTCGGAGCTGGACCAGCGGGCTGTGTCCTAGCCAATCGACTTTCGGAAAATCCAAATTGGACTGTTTATCTGATCGAAGCAGGTGGAACTGAAAATATCGCACATTCCATGCCTGTGATGGCAGCATTTCTGCAAGGAACGCATTCCAATTGGAATTACAAGTCAACTCCTCAGAAGCGATCTTGTTTTGGTATGAGGAACAATGAGTGCTTCTTGCCACATGGAAAAGTTATAGGCGGATCAAGTTCGATCAATTATATGATTTACAATCGTGGAAATCGACGAGACTACGATCGATGGGCAGAAGCGGGAAATGTAGGCTGGTCCTACAACGAAGTGCTGCCGTATTTCTTGCGCTCGGAAATGTCAAGCCTAAGGGGTTTGGAAAATTCACCATACCACAATCAATCTGGACTGCTTAGTGTAGAAGATGTTAAATATCGTTCGGCTATGGTTCACGCGTTTGTGTTGGGCAGTCAGCAAGCCGGCCACAAATACACCGACTACAATGGCGAGACTCAACTGGGAGTCTCTTATGTCCAGGCTACAACTCTACGAGGTCGCAGGCACAGTGCTGCCAAATCATTCATTGACCCCATTCGATATCAGAGAAAAAACTTACATGTTATCACTCTGGCTACGGTTACCAAAGTACTCATCGATCCTAAGACCAAATCTGCATACGGAGTAGACTTCATCCATAGACGTAAGAAATACACGATACGAGCTAGAAAAGAGGTGATTTTGTCCGCTGGGTCGTTTAACTCACCACAATTGCTTATGCTCTCGGGTATTGGTCCCAAAGATAATCTCCAGGCAATTGGAATTCCACAGATTCAAAATTTGCCTGTAGGCCAAAGGCTCTATGACCACATGTGCCACTTTGGGCCAACATTCACAACCAACGCAACCGGAGCAACACTCTTCGCCAATCGCATAACACTGAAAGACGTCACTCAGTGGATATCTGGTAGTCCAAAGACTAGAATCTCTACAATCGGAGGTGTAGAGTCGTTGGCATTTATTAAGACCCCCAATTCCAAGGAACCAGCTGATTTTCCCGACGCTGAAATAATAATGGTATCGGGTAGCTTAGCATCCGACGGCGGTACTGGACTCAAAGAAGGTGCCAACTTCCGCGACGATCTATACAATAAGGTCTACAGACCCTTAGAGAATCGAGAGCACTTTTCGTTCCTTGTCATGCATTTCCATCCAAAATCGATTGGTCGACTCTGGTTGGAAGATCGGAATCCATTGAATTGGCCAAAGATTGATCCGAAATATTTCAAAGAAGAAGAAGACGTTGAATTCCTTTTGGAAGGCATCAAAGAGTCTATAAGAATAACACAAACTCCTGCAATGCAAAAGATTGGCACTGAACTGTATACAGAAAGTGTGCCAGGCTGTGAACATTTAGAATTCGGAACTGATGACTATTGGAGATGTTCAATAAGAACCTTATCCTATACACTGCATCATCAGGTCGCTACTTGTAAGATGGGTCCTTCTTCAGATCCAACAACGGTTGTGAATCCACAATTGAAAGTGCACGGTATTAGGAGACTACGAGTGGCAGATACTGGTATAATACCTTTTCCACCCACGGCGCATACGAATGCGGCTTCGTTTATGATTGGAGAGAAGGCAGCCGATATGATACGAAATGAATGGATGGAAATGGTACAGTAAATGTGAAGAATTATTGTGAAAAATAAAATGCAAGATTGTGATTATTAAGGGATTCGTGTTTTTCTTTCTTTTTTTTTTAGCATAGCTTAGGTTCAATTTTTTTATGGTGAGTTGAAACAATGTTTGAAGAAGAACTTGAAGAAACCTTCCGTTCAGTTTATAGAAGCGGTTTATGACAATTGTATAAGTGTTGAGTCTTAAGTTCTAATTTTATCCGAAATTAAAAAAAAAAAAAAAAAACAGATCTCATTTTTGCAATTTGTCAATTAAGCTGTTGGCAATGCTACAATTTTAACAGCTGTAAGGGGTTCGGTTTAGTTTTAAGTTTTGTCAAAAATGTTGTTTACAACATTAGCAAAACTGTCTAACAGAGCACAATTTTAGGAAAAGCAAATAGACGTATACTTTTATACGTAAGGACTTTTTTTTTAGAAGAACGTTGTTTAATAATTTCCAACCACGATAACTTGAGGTTAGGACTAAAAACAAAAGAATGTAATTTGTATTAATTTTAAGACAAACGAATAGTCTTTTTTCAATTGTTTTTAAAAAAATGTTCAAATACTTTTTTATATCAAAAGGATTCTTGGTTCTGAAGTTTAAACAGTTTCTAATAAGTCAACATATATAAACATATCGCTTTTAACAGCTTGATAGCAAATACTTCAAGTAAACCATTTTGTTGGAGCTAAATTTACTTTCAAAGGTCAAGAAAAAGCAATACCAAATAATCTAAGCTTCAAATTGTTTGAACAGCTATATACACATTTTATTTATTAGTTTTGTTTACTGAATTGATTCTAATGTTTATTATAAAATCCAATTGTTGAATTTAATTCTTTTTTAATAGCTAACCTAACCTACATTATAATTGCCAAGAGCATTCTAAAACTGCCAAACTTAATTTTGAGCAGTACCCCGTTCATTTCTTAACAAGTTCATTGATATTGAATAATAAGTCTAAATTGTAATAAATCACATTGTTTAAGTATTTCATTGGTAATTTTATGTAAAAAAAAATCAATTTTATGCAGCAAAAATTCAAAGAACATTGAACTTTGCAGATTAGTGTAAATGTTTTCAAATCTTGATTATAAACAGACTTATCCAGTTTTTTAACTCTAACACTCATTTAATTTGTTCTTGACTATATGACAATTTAATTAGGATTATAAAAACCTACATTAATACATTTTAACTGGATTATTTTATTTAAATTTTAAAAGTATACACAATATCATGATTACACGTAATATTTGAAATATACTGTTTCAAGTTTGTGATAAAATGTGTAAAATTTCTTTAAAATATCCAACCAAAAGTAACTGATCCATAAAAACTTTTAAACGTTTAGGATTAAACCATAAAAATGATAGACATTTGTATGATACACTTTTTAATTCTTGGAATAAGAATTTCAATCCCAAAACGGTATTTAAAATCCGATGAATCACTGATGCGACATGTCTGATTAAATGTAAATCCAGATGGAGAACTGATTTAGGAACTTTATTTGACTTACTTAATCAAGAAGAAGATTCTAAAGCAAATATAAAAACAATAAGTACAGTAAGTGAAAAAACAATTTCTAGTCGATATCATAAAGCTCACATCAAACAATAACCATAACTTTAGATTTGTTTTAAGTTTGCAGTATGAGTTTCTGAACTATACATATTCATTATTCATAGTTAAAAATTTGATACTGAATTTTTTTTGGAATCACCCTGTTTAATTTATGAAGCTATTACTTTTTTTCAACACAAGAAACAAAAACAAACAATATCTCAAAATACGTGAGTACTTTACCCCCAATTTGTTTATTACCTACTACACAAAAAAAAATAGCTTTTATCAAACTTGTTTTCAAATAAGTATCTACCGAAATTTTATTTTTGTCCATGAATTACTCGGTTTACATTACAAAATAAGTCACCATACAAATCCTGTTCTACTTATTCTAAGAAAACAAAAGGTTTTTTAGTACTGACATGATACGACTCATAAGTTAAATTATGTTTTTAAAACAACAAATAAACAAAAAGAACTTACAATTAATTAAAAATCAAAAACTCGTTCATCATTAAAAACATGCTGACAAGATAATTTTGTCGTCAAACATTAATTTCAATTACCAACCAGTCTTTGCCTTCCTAAATGACGTTCTATTTATCCTCCTTAACGGTTTTTTATATTTTTTTTTGTATCTATAGACCAAGACGTGTTAAATTTTTAAATGTTTACTCAACTTGTCATCGACATTAAAATGAGTGCGCCTTGAGCGTTGAACGTTGATGCGTAAACAAGCAAGCTTCTTTAAACAAAATGTCTTCGCTATTGTTAACACCTATATTAATTTGACAGATATCGACGACATAGCTAAGTAGTTATAATTCGGTTTTAACCTGAAAACCCGACCTATGACAACTATTTCATTTTTGAAAACAATTAATACAAAAAAGTTCAAAAAAACAACAGAAATTCTGACACAGTTTCAATATGGGAAAAAAAAGAAAAGGTAAGTTGATGAATAATTTATAAGAAGATATTTTATTTTCTCATCTGATGTTGAATTTGTGTATCAACAGTTAAAATAGTTTTAATATGGAATGAGAACTTAATGCTAAATATCAATCAGTGTAGCTACCAGGTATTTTTGCTCATTTATTTTGGGTTATCATTTTTTTGCTAGTTTTGGTGTTTTCTTCTTTCATAAATTAAATATTCTCTCCCAGGGTTCACTGTTATTCATTATGAAAGTATTAAATTGTTTTATGTATACTTAACAAAATAATATATAGTTTTAGCGGTTTTTTGGCAACTTCTCTTTGTTCTTTAACTTTTTGTCTACTTTCTATTCTTTGTTACTTTATTTTGCTTGCATAAATTTCATCATATTACTAAATTATCGAATCAGTAACATTTTGTATATTTGTTTTGTTTTTTAAATTGGTGTTCTCAAAAAGCCTATCATTTGAAAGGGAAAGGGCTCGCCAATTTTATTTCATTAACGATCATTTTACAACGAATTTACAATAACATTGTTTTTTTTTTTTATTTTGATAGTAATTAACAAAAAAACCTAAATCTTTTCACTTTTAAAACAAATTCACAACAATTTAGCCAAATTTAACATTCAAATTGTTTTAAAATGAAAGTGCCTAGCTTGGCAATCTTTTTGTCTGAAAACGGGGCGGCCGCGGCGTTGGAAGAGTCTCGAAGATTTAGTGAAAAATTATTTGATAAAAATGCTTGCAAGTCTGCCTCAGGATATATTCAACTTATAAAATCCTCTCGAAAGTTCCTAACGGATGTACAATAGGAGCCAAAGGGACCATTAACCTGCTCTGCTTAAAAAAGGCAGCAAGTTGTTAACACGAAATGACGAAAAAAGAACAGGACTAAGCTATAACGCCTCGTTAGAGAAAATATGTTGTTACTAGGAATGGCAAACAAAATGTGTCACAGTACCAATGAATGGCAAACAAAATGTGTCACAGTACCAATTTTAACTTTTATATTGTCAAAGAGTTCGAAATCTGCAGAAGTACTACTTTTTACATACTTCAAATTCTGTGACAAATATTTTTATTAAGAAATTTGTTATTCCACTTCTTTTTTCCATTTGTTGTACGAATCGTCTTAAACGAGGCCTGTGGTAGGTCTACTGGTCTACAAACAACTCTTGCCTGGTTCTCAATCTGACAGCTCCGTATATCCAGAAGCATGCATAACTCTCTCGA
The DNA here is from genome assembly GCA_951509635.1 of Eupeodes luniger. Classification (NCBI taxonomy): domain Eukaryota; kingdom Metazoa; phylum Arthropoda; class Insecta; order Diptera; family Syrphidae; genus Eupeodes; species Eupeodes luniger. Next base: position 89,899,778 of record OX608074.1, read on the forward strand.
TATATAGGCACCTAGCACTTTCAACAAAGAAGATAGTTCGGCACATTATCAATCAATTACTGATCACTCTGATGGAAACCGTTAAGGGTGATGAAGCTAGGGAGTCTATTTCTTGCTTACCCCGATCTCCAACATAAAATGATGCAAGTTTCGAAGTGATAGATTAAGAGACAAGTGAATTTAATGCAGCTAAGCTGCCTGAAATGATGGCAACACATATTTTGGTTTCTGTAGTTCCTTTCGTCTGAATATTATTAGTGAAAAAGTCCATCGATACTGAAAGTGTTGTCCTAGAACCGAATAGTTTCCTGAGTTCTTCTCCTACCAGCAGTGTCCATTTGATGGCTCTGGCTTCAATGGTGCATACAAACAGTGGCTCCCACGACTAATCGGACACATGAAATATACAGTTTCGAAATGCATTTTCTCCAAGAAAATGTATGTATAGTGTAAAACATTATAACCATTTCATTTGAGATTTAAACACATTTTTATTTTAAATAAGCCAAAATTACAATTTAGGCCATTTATATTAATTATATTTATATTTATATTAAAAACAAAATCAACTCTATAATTTAACACCCGTAGCGTGATGGTTAGTGCGTTGGACTGATGTCATGCAAGGGGTCTTGGGTTCAATCCCTGCCTGTGCCACCTAACTTTTTTTCACGGGTACTGCCTCTTGCGAGGAATTGACAAATCCTCCAAGAGTAATTCTTGTCATGAAAAGTGCTTTCTAAAATTAGTCGTTCGGACTCGGCATATAAACTGTAGGTCCCCTCCATCCCTGACAACAGTACTCTCACACAGGAATGGTTGATAGTTGTAAGTCACTAGGCCCTGGTTCTTCATGAACTGTTGCGCCACCTAATTTATTTTTTTTTTCAACACCTCACACCTAATCGGAAACTTAATATTTAGTACTTTGTTGCGTATCATTTCGATTTAATCGCTTTCTCAAGGCGTCGAGGTATTGAAGAGACAAATTTTTAACATACTTCAGGACTTATTTTTCGCCATTCCTCTTGAAAGCCCGTCTTAAGGTCCTACATGTTTCAAAAGTTCTTGTGAGCAACTCGACTTCCCAGCTCATCCATTATTTGCCCGATTGCATTTCTGTGTTTAAAGCACCTTAGGGCAATTATACAATAACCACGACCTTACTGTACAACATGTGTGCATTGGATAATAGTCATGTTATGATGATGAAATGGTCTTGCATTCCGAGTTTACTGACACTGGACAACAAATGTTTTTTCAAAATATTGATGTTAGCCATTTGATACATTTTACCATACACAAAATGTTAGTTCTGATCACCAGTACCTGCAACAAATCCTCATACCTTGAACAACCAACGTATATACTTATGTGAAAATTCTTCATTTACTTTCGCCAATCATACATTCTTCCATCTGTACCTATAAGGCTTAATTTGCTTCCGTCTGTGAAAAAACTAATTTATAATATTGTCTTATGTCTTATGGTTAACTAACAATACAAAAATATGTAGTTCCACCTTATTCCAAGAAGACATATAAATTGTTATATGTTCATTAACAGACATAAGTCTTTTAGTTCTATTTTTTCCCCTGATGTATAACTTTCTATACACGGCTGCACGGCAATTTCGGTTATTACTTCGATGGCGAGGTTTCTTGTTCTGATGAATTCGTTGCTAACTTCATTATTCGTGTTCTATTTTTAAAAAATCTTTAGAGATTTCGAAGATAAGAAGGAATTTTAGTTGATTAGTCTTTCCTTTTAATTTTGTATCTTTTTTCGTTTTAAAATCGTGAAATTATGTAATAGACTGTGGAAGGGCTCAGTTGCACAAGTTTTGCTTTTTCTCGTTCTGATTTACCGGCCTGGCTATGCAAAAGAACCAATTTTAAAATTTTCAAAGACGTTTACTTTCATTTTGTTGTCATTTCGACGTGGATCAGGAAATTACATTAAATTTGACTAATATTCTTCCGTAATACTAGGTTAATAATAAAATTGTCATTTGACGTGAAAACTACCTTTACAGAGCTACTACAGTTTAAAAACAGCTAGTGTCCGATTATGTGTGATGAGGTTAAATTAAGGAGTTGTTTTTGTTTATTCAATTTATTTGCTTATTAATATGTAGTTTAAAATGCAGTTTTTTGTATTTAAACTTAATTCGAACCTAAATCACTACATAGTATAAAACAAAGTCGCTTTTTCTGTCATGTGTCATGTTGTATGTCCCTATGAAAGCTTAAATCTTTAAAACTACGCAACGGATTTTGATGCGGTTTTTTTTAATAGATAGGGTTACTCATGAGGAAGGTTTTTATGTATAATATCATCCATTAAATAGTGGACAAATACTGTTATTTTTGAGGTTTCTAATGTGATGTCGCAAATAATTACATTTTTTCCGCTTACATTGCAAACGCAGGCTGAATCCTACAAGATTTATCAAAATAACTAGAAAGCTGTGAACGTTGTATATAAAGATATTCTGTAATATATTAATTATTGTTGTAAAATAAATAGGTAAAAATGTAAAAAAAAGTAAAAATGTAAAAAAAAGTAAAAATGTTAAAAAATTGTAAAAATGTAAAAAAAAAGTAAAAATGTAAAAAAAAAGTGAAAATATTGTGTATAAAAGATATTCCAAAGATAAGGAAAGGGGAATTGTTTTAAGTACTCCAAAAACGCGTGCGGGCTACGGCCAGTAAATGAATAAATCAAATCTACTGGATTGATTTTATCATTTTTTCAGTGAGTTACATATTTTAAACCCGTGCAAAGCCGGAGCGGGCCGCTATGTTTTTTTATAAACAACGTTCACAGTTTTTCTGTAGCGTATTTAGTATATCAGCATTGCACCCGTGCGAAGCCGGGGCGGGTCGCTAGTATGTTATAAAATAATGATTAAATTCTTCTACTTCTACGCATTCTTTTGGAGAAATTGAATTGCGAAAATTTACATTCTCTTTGTCCGATTAGTCGTGTGAGCCACTGTAGATAGTTCAAGTTTTCAAAAATGTTTAGTTAGATATACTATAATATCAAAACTAAAAATTCAAACAGATATACCTTTCCATCCATCTTGATGTAAAGCTTAGCTTACTTTACTTATTAATTTACTACATTATGAGTGTCTCAAGATACATTCAATGGGACACTGTGCTGTTTTTCAGATGACTCACTCACCATTCTCAAGACCTTTCGCTGCGTCCTATACCTTGCCTACCTCGTCTTATAAGTGTTTTCAAAGAAAATAAACAAAAAAAAAACAATAAGAAAACACTAAAAAAAAAAACACTGAAAAGCTACATAATCAACGCTTCCCCCATGTTAAGCGGCCATTGCACCGCCTAAGACTAGTTAAACGAGTAATCGTCAAAATTGTCACTGCTGCTCTAGCTAGGTAACATAGACAAAGAGTAATTGCTTACGTCAAGTTGAGGAATCTACTTAACTTGATGATGAAATTAAAAGTTGAAAATATAAAAAAGCAACCCCAACGCAACCAAGAACCAAAACGAAAAGAAACCCAACCGCCCGCCATTGCAATAGCCAAGCAAACTAACATCCTTTCTAGTAGGAGGCAGTGTTATAGTGTTCTATATAACGTTCAATAGCATCAAAGCAAAGTATGACACATTAAACCCGTCAGACTTTCCCGAGAGTGACTATAAGGATATGTACTTATGCTTATGCATGTATGTATATACATCAGCTTGTGTTTGTATGTTTGTATATGTAATATATCCTTAAGCCTATAAGAGCACTAAAAGCACCCCTTAAAAAATGCGACTTGTGCAAAATATAGTGTAAATCACGATGAATCTAGTATAACTGTATATTTTCGCTTTTTTAATCTACGAAACAGCATATGCGAAGGAGTGCAACAGGATTTTTTTTTTTTTAAATAATAATTGCTATGCATGCACAGCACATTATTTATAGGTGCAGAGGCAAAGTATAGTAATATAGTGAAAGCAATGACGCTGATGGTGCTCCTCGGTCCTAGGAGATGAAAAATAAAAACTAAATAGGAGTTTCCATTTTTACACAATCGAAAAATTCCAACAAAAAAAAAAGAAAAGTAATTAATGCTGTTGTGCGGAAATAAAATCTTTAAAAATATTACTTTATACATCAAAAATACAATTTTAGGAAACATAGAAATAAACGCAGGAAGACGCGAAACAAACCTCCTAGAATGTTACTTTCATAGACATCATAGAGGTTCTGTTACAGAAGTCAAAAGTAAACTCAAGCTTAGTGTTTTATGAGGTTACATTGTTTCCACACTGTTTTTTGTAGACAAGTTCTATTATAAGATTTTTGTTTTAGAAAAAAAAAAACTACAAGAAATCAGTTAATCCTAAAAATAAATACAAACTACAAAAAAAAGTGTTATAAACAATAAATACAAAATATTAATTAAATTTAAAAACAAAATATTGCTCATATTGAAATACCACGAACAGATGATGAAACATATGGGAATTAATATGCAGTCTTCGTTAATTAAGAATAATGGAAACAGTTTCTTCTTCAAGTATCATGAGTTAAAAACTTGGAATATTAGTTCACAATTCTAATCCTTTAGTTATTCCTACTAATAACAAAAACTCACTACAAAAGCTTCAATTTCATTATAATTTTTGTTTGGTGTAGTCATACCTATAGTAGTACTTATTAACTTTACTATTTGACAATATTCCTTTTATAGGAGAATTGTTCTTTATATTTCCAGCCTAACAATAATAACTTAACTTCGTTTTAAATGGTTTTATTGTTTTTCAACATATTCTCCAAAGCCATCAACAGATTTTTCATGCGGTTCCATTATTTCTGAAAACATTTTTACCACTCCGCGTGAGAAACCACTTAAACATGATTTTCTAATTTCTCGAAATTCATTTTTGATGTTTTTAATAAAGAATACGGTGGATGACCCATCAATTCAATATTGTTTTAACTGGTTTTTGTTTTCCTAATGGATGGATTCGACATCCATTGTTGGTTTTCCACATTTTACCGAAGAATTCAACAAATAAATCTTTATATGTATACATATAGAATTCCGAGTTCACCGTTTTAGGTTCCTTAAAAGTTATGGTGGCCAAATGTCTAATTATGGCAAGTTAACAGGAAACACTTTGTTAAGAAGTGTTTCGAGCACCAACAACTTTTGTTGAAATTCGTTCATCTTGAAACACCCATTCACAGAACACTGTAGGTATTTAGTTTCAGTGTCATTGACATAAATCCTGATTTTTGAGCAAACACCATTGAATTTCTTGAACACTTCCTTACACCAATGAATATTAGTCTGTTTTTGAACGAGTGTTAAAATATGTAAACAAACCTTTTTCACAAATATGTGTTTTTATAACTTTTTAATGCTGGGCATACTTATTTGTTTAATGTAATGTCACGTGACGATCCTTGCATTACCAAAATCACAGCATCATTTGCTTCCAGAAACATAATTGATTTTTGACGACTTTCTCGAAATTCGTCGCTAATCGAAAGTTATATCAAAATATAACAGTGCTACAAGATAGAGCTACACAACAAACGTGGATAATCCTCCACTTCGAAAGTATAAGAAATCACTTCACGAAAATGAACACTTTATTTAATTCGTTTTTTTTTTTTTTTGTGAAGAAAAAAGCTTTCACCTTGCTTATATACCAAAACAATCTGCAGATAGTAATTTGCAATAATTACAAACTTTTCTGTTGCAAGGTCAAAAACAGTATTTTTCTGGACTAACTATCTTTCCCGTAGTACCCGTAGCTTGATGGTTAGTGCGTAGGACTCCCTTGTTAGTGGCGAAGGATGAGCTTTTTTTGCTTTTTTTTACACTTCAGAGTTTTCAGAAAGTAGTTAGCTTACAGCAAGCGTCACACTACGATCAGAGGCTCATCATAAGTGCATGTGTTAGTTGTTAGTAAGAAAATAATACAATTATAGCCTAACACACGCACAAAATACAAAACAAATAATTATTAACAGTTATTTATTTAAAATGCTCATTCGACTTAAAGCTTCATTCTTTCCATAGTTAGTTCTATGGAAGTCAATATGTCAAAAGTACGCAGGTGATGAGTTCCGCCTCGGTAATTTAAATGTATACAAGATAGCAAATAAGGTGCATCAATTTCACCATTAATGAGTTGATGAAAAAAAAATTAAATCATAATTGACACGCCTTTGATGGAGAGTTTGCAATTGAAGAAGTTGAATACGATGTTCATAGGGAGGAAGATCATAAGGATCTTCCCACGGAAGACCTTTTAGGGCGAAGCGAATGAAATTATGTTGAATTGATTCAATACGTTTCTTATGAATTTCGTAATAGGGATTCCATACCTGCGAAGCTTCAACTCATCTTCAATTCAATAAAAAATAAAAAAGTCGATGGTATATCCAACGTTGTACTAAGACATTTGCCGATGGAGGCAATTGACATTTTCACCACACTCTTCAATAATGCACTAATTAATGCATATTATCCAGTGCATTGGAAGACCGTTGTGGTTCATCCTCTCCCGAAAAAGGGAAAGGACAACTCCAACCCGTCAAATCTTCGGTCGATAAGTCTTCTTCCGAGCATCAGCAAAGTTTTCGAGAAGATCATCAATCTCTCAGCTCTGACTAAGTGGAATAAATCAAAACAACAATGCACAAGTGCTGTTCTGGTTGATTTGGAAAAGGCCTTTATAAGGTGCAAGATTTTTAAAACAAAAACGTAGCTCAAAGTAAAGACATGTTTATACGATCGCTTTATTTGAACTGTACCAACTAACAATTTCAATAATCTAATATACTTAAACACTAATATACATAATGAAAAAGACAACGGTCAAATCATACGACAGTAGGATAATATGGTTTACAGCATTATAGCGTAACGTTATTATTTACTATTTACATACTTATTGTACATAATGAATATAGTTTAGTGCAAATACAGGGTGTTCATTTGATAATGCATATAAGAAAACTAAAGCACATTTCAAAAATAAAATAAAATAAAATAAGTGATTATCTTACAACTCGATCATCCTGACTAAAAATCGTCCTCGATTTGCTACTGCTGTGAGCAATATAGCTTACATGTTTGGACTATCTCTTGATACAAAAAAAACAAATGAATTTACATTAATAGTAACGATATTACTAAATCTTATAAATTGTCATTTTGTTTAAATTGAAATTAAATTATATTAACATAAAACATAAAAAATCTTTTAATTACAGAAATTAAACTGTATTACAAAAATTAAACTGTATTTTCAAACATTAAAAACGAGAGATGAAAAATTGATTATCAATACGAGTTATGAGCTCTTACGCGGTAACATAAGGTTTCATGTTTTCTGGAGAAGCTACGCCTTCATATGGAACACGAGAAATTTGTAAATTTTCTATATCTTTAATAAAATATCTGTCATTTGGAAGAGTTTTAATGATTTCAAAAGGACCTTTGTACTTTGCCAAAAGTTTTTTATTTATACCAGGAGTATTGATAGTATTTTTTATCATTATATAATCCCCAACTTTATAAGTATGAGGTTTTTTATGGTGTTTATCGAAGTAAAGTTTATTTGCTTCCTGACTTTTAACAGTTTTTTCATTTGCCTTAGCCCTTACATATTCTAAGTTTCTTTGCTCCTCAGTTATTATATTTTGCTCTAAATATTCTCGGATTTTGTCATTAATTACGCCTTTTTGTGCCACCCCAAACAGTAACATACTTGGACTGAAACCTGTACTTTTATTATCTATGTTGTTAAGAGCGAATTCAATTTTATTTAAGTATTTTGTCCAGTCTCCAGGTTCCATTTCACTTTCCTTAGATAGCATTGGTGTTAAACTTCTATTGATGCGCTCGACCTGACCGTTGGACTGAGGTGAACTGGTGGCAATTTTTATATGCTGAATGCTATATTCAGTACAGAAAACTGAGAAATCTTCGGAGGTGAAACAACTACCTCTATCTGAAATTATACGCGTTGGTTTACTATAGACTGAAAAGTAATTTTCCAGACATTGAATCACTTCCTTCGTGCTGGTACTTTTAACAGCGTATAGTTTGGTAAATTTAGAAAAACCGTCGACAACTAAAAATATATGTTTCCTAGTGTTCCTTACACAGGAAGGCAACGGGCCGTAATGGTCAACATGAATAGTCTCAAAAGGTTTGTCTCCTTTTGGAATGCTATGCAAAACACCCTCCTTTTTGCCAGTCGGTGGGGAGAAGTGAATGCACTTTAAACAATTTTTTATAAAGTTTTTAATTTTCACCTTCATACAAGGAAACCAGTAGGTCTTTCTCAAAAAATTGTAACACTTCTCCACACCAACATGACATAGGGCATCGTGGTGCGTTTGGATAACATCTCTTTCCATCTGCGAAGGAACATAAAAGTACACTTTATTCTTAATCTTTCGATACACTAGCCCGTTAACTAACTCGTAAGAAGAGCTTTCTCTTTTTTCCAACATTTCTACCAAACGTTGAATTGTTGAATCTCTTTGTTGGGCTGCAGCAAGTGCATGCTCAAAAGAATCAGGCTCGATGATAAGAATGTTATGCGATCGACTTAGAGCATCAACATGCTTCATCCTATTGCCATCCCTATGCTCTATTATGTAGTCATAATCTTGGAGTTCGAGAGCCCAACGAGAGATTCTAGGATTCAATATTTTCTTATTAAGAGTAAGTGTCAGTGACTTGCAGTCAGTTACTATTTTGAATCGTATACCAGTGAGATAAATTCTGAATCTTCTGAGAGCGTATATAATCGCAAGCGTTTCCAACTCATACGAGTGGTATTTGGATTCTGGACTTGTGGCACGTTTCGAGTAAAAAAATATTGGGTGGAGTAGTTTATCATCTTGGCGTTGCAGTAAAACTGCCCCGAACCCCAAGCTGCTAGCATCACAGTGCAACTCTGTTTCTGCTATTGGATTATAAATGCTCAGAATCGGAGCTTTGAGAAGTTTCTGTTTAAGTGACTGAAAAACCAAAAGTTCTTTTTCACCAAAAACGAAAGGTACACCGTTCTTTAAAAGGTCATACAAGGGTTTTGAAAAAATCGAAAAATCCTGTATGAACTTTCGAAAATAGGAGCACAAACCTAAGAATGAATGCAAGCTTTTAACGTTGATGGGTATGGGGAAATCAGAAACCGCTTTCAAGCCATCGGTATTTGGGCCTATCCCATCAGCAGAAACTTCATATCCCAGGTATTTTATTTTTTCAAAAACAAACAAACACTTATCGACCCGTAGTTGCAAGCAATTAATCACTACTAAATCCATTACTTCTTTCAAAATTACGAAATGTTCTTCTTTCGTTTCTGTTGCAATTAATAGGTCGTCAATGTATACCAACAATTTACCTGAATTTATAAGACTCTTGAAGATTGAATTAATGTAACGCTGAAAGACGGAAGGGGCGTTTTTAAGCCCAAATGGCATTCGGGTGTACTCAAATTGGCCTAAAGGTGTTATGAAGGATGTGTACTTCACCGAATCCTTCGACATTTTCACATGGTGAAAGGCACTTTTCAAATCTAAGAGCGAAAAGTACCTTTTCCCACGGAGTCTGTCTAAGTGATCTTCTATCAAAGGAATCGGGAAATTGTCCTTCAGCGTAATTTTGTTCAATTGACGAAAGTCAATACAAAGCCTCAATTCGCCCGTTTTCTTTTTGGCCAAAACAATTGGCGATGCGAATGGTGAATTGCTCTCACGGATAATTTGTCTTTTAACCAAATCGTCTAAAATTTTTTGTAATTGTAACTTATGAGCGTAGGGCAAACGCCTTGGCGTGCAATTGAAAACACTGTTTGCATCAGATAACATTATTTTCATTTCAAAATCTGATCTATCATCAAAAAAATCATCGTTTTTTTCAATACTCCCGGTAATTAAATTTTTAACTTTAGTTTTTTCTTCGTAGCTTAAATTTTCATTAATGTTTAAACAAACGGTTTCATCGCGATCATCACTCACATCAATATTCAAAATTTCAGAAACTTTTTCATCAAATTCTTTTTCTTTAAAATCATTTTTAACATTAAAGTTATCGTTTTGCTTAAGTGTTATATTATTTTGTTGTAAAAATTCTCTTCCTAATACTATAATATTATTCATACTTCGATCTTTAACTACATGTAAACAAATATTAACATAATTACTATTTAATTTAATCTTGCAAAATACCTTACCGAAAATGATCAATTTACTATTATTGATACCAACTAAGTTATTAATGGAATGTTCTAAAGGTGTCATCAGGAAAGGTGGAATGTAACGTTGCTGCACAAAGTTGATGGGACTTCCAGTATCGATCATCGTCATCGCCTCCATTTTGAAGTTCACAGCTCCATTCTCGTTGTTTAGGAAAGCATATTCGAATACTCCATGAAAACTATTCAAAAATGAAGACGGTTCGCTTTCCTTTACTGGTTCTGTACTCTGGAGCGCCAGAACTGAATTGGATTGTGGACAGTTTTTGGCGATATGTTCTTTTTGTCCACATATAAAGCAAGACCCCTTTTCTCGGCGCGGCTTTGGGCAATTGGTGGAAATGTGCCCTCTTTCGTTGCAGTTGTAACACTTAATGATGACGTTCGGTTTTGGTGGGGGCTTCGACTGTGACGGTGGCAGGGCTCTTACGTAGTTTGATGTTGACGGCTGGATGTCGAACTTAATTTTTCATACTTCCTCAGAGTTTGCTTCAGCTCCGCAATGCTGTTGGCGGTTAACAAAATTTGTTTGTTGTATATGGTGTCGGGAATACCTTTGATTATGTAGTGTATGACGTCCTGCTCCTCGATGTCTGCTGCCGAAGCTATTTCTTGCATCGTGAGAACGTACTGCTGAAAGTTCTCTTCTTTGCGTTTCTTGCGACTTCGTAAGGCGTTATGAACGTCCGTTGAGGTTGTGTACTGGCAAAACTCAATCAATAAAGCTGCCTTCAACTCGGACCACGACCGGCATGATGTTGTCCTCAAAAACAACTTAGCTGTTCCTCTCAGTAGTCTTTTGGCATAGATGAAGCATTCCGATTCATTCAAATTATATATGTGTTTTGAATCATCAAAGCTTCTTATCCATCTAGCAACTGGATAGTTGTCGTCCCCCGAAAACGTTGGCAAGGACTCGTCAATGTCACGAAAAGAGTATGAAGATCTGGTTTCATCGACAGGTTTACTTAATTCCGCTAACTTCTTCTGCAGCGAAATTATTTCTTCCTTTCGTCGTATCGATTCACGCAAGTTTTCCAGCTGCTCTACTTCTAAGATCTCCTCCTCGTTGGCGTTAGCATCATTGTCGTCTTCTTCAATGCCACCCAGAATATTGGGAGGAAACAACTCTTCCACTCGATCAGCATCCATTTGCGCAATAGCTTCCTGCAGCCTAATTTTCAATGCTGCCTTCACTCCATTTGTGGACAGACCCACTTCAGACAATTTGTCCTTAAGACTTTGTACTGTTGCGAGTTGCAAGAACTCATGGACACGTGCTTCAGCCATTTCAAAAATGAATCCACTCCACGTAAGAAAAAATTTATTTAATCAAAAAATGCCGTATGCTTTAAAATTAAATTAATCGAGTTTTACTTTAATAAAAATGCGTGAGAATATAATCCCGCTTCTGATTAGTTATAAGGTGCAAGATTTTTAAAACAAAAACGTAGCTCAAAGTAAAGACATGTTTATACGATCGCTTTATTTGAACTGTACCAACTAACAATTTCAATAATCTAATATACTTAAACACTAATATACATAATGAAAAAGACAACGGTCAAATCATACGACAGTAGGATAATATGGTTTACAGCATTATAGCGTAACGTTATTATTTACTATTTACATACTTATTGTACATAATGAATATAGTTTAGTGCAAATACAGGGTGTTCATTTGATAATGCATATAAGAAAACTAAAGCACATTTCAAAAATAAAATAAAATAAAATAAGTGATTATCTTACACCTTTGACACCGTATGTTTAGAGGGTCTTTACCTAAAACAGGCCTGGCCTAAGCAAGCCATTGTTGTATATACTTTATGATATGCTTAACGGTAGAAAGTTTGTTGTCAAAAGTGGCAATGTAACTTCTACCACAACATTCTTAATTAAAAATGGTCTTCAACAGGGAGCGGTAAATTTGCCGATTCTCTTCAGCATTTACACCAGCGATCTGATAGGTAGTCTTACAAAGGCAATTGCGTATGCCGACGATCTAATTGCGTACAGAACGGCCCGAAAGGTTGAGGTTATTATAATTCTCTTGCAGCGTGATTTCGACAAGATTCAGCGATATTGCGACGACTGGAAACTGAAAATAAATGTCCAGAAGTCAGATACAATTCTGTTCCGGACTCCGTTGGCTAGGGCCACGAGGGATACGTGCAAAAGTGTAGTGGAGTACCTCTGTATCTGGTTAGATCAATATTTATATTTCGACAGACATATAAATGCTGCTCTGACCAGGCCAGAGGAGCCTTCGCTCTGACGAAACGGCTGTTTTACAGCAGTCGGCTTGACCCCAGAGTGAAGGTAATTTGCTACATGGCCCTCATACGGCCGATGATCGTTTATGGTTGTCCTGTGTGGTTCAACGTTGCCCTTTCCCAGATGGAGAAGTTTCGGGTGTTTGAACGGCAGTGTTTACGACGCTGTACCGGCTTATATCGAACAGCCGAATCTTCTTACGTGCATTACTATTCCAACGAGGTATTAAAACTCGTTCGAGGTCACATTGCAAGAGCTATGTCTTCGACCAACAATTTAATTTTCGGGGCGTTTATCCGAACGACGAAGCATTCCTCTTCTTAGATAGATGGGGTCTGATACAGGATAGATTGGCAGTTCCGCTAATCTATCACGTCAGACGACGAACCGTGGATAAGCGACTTCTGTACAATCGGGACGTCATGGCACAAGACAGAGCAGAGCTCCTTCGGTTCAGTAGGGCTGTGTCCGAACGGGACCGAACTAATAGGGTGAAGCAGGAGAACCAGTTTTGGTGGCTTCAATCGGAAGTGGGTAGTCGGAATGGGTTTTAAGCCTTGGCCGGCTTACATACTTGTTTTTAGTTTTAAGTAGAAAAGGCATGGTGGCACAAAAAAAAATACAAAAAAAAAAACAAGAAAAGTATAAACAAAATCAAAAAAAAAACCATGGAATAAGAAAAAAAAAAAGGACAAAAAACGTTAGATAGTTAGATTTGCTGCTGGGGTTGTTCTTAGCTATAATAATATAGTAATATAGTAGTTTGTAGGTAGAATAGGTAGTTTAAGTTAGTTTAAGTTTTATTTTAAGGACCTTATTTTAAGTAGTTTTTAAGTAAAAATGAAAAAAGATATTGAATTAATTTTTTTTTTAATTTTCTAATATTTTGAATTTTGATTAGGCTAGTTTTATGAATTTTTGTCTAGCTTTAAGATAGTTTTTAAGAATGTATTAATAAAAATAAATTAATAAAAAAAAATTAAAAAAAAGTGGACTGTCATGCCAGAGGTCTTGGGTTCAATCCCTGCCTGTGCCATCTAAAGTTTTTTTTCACGGCTACTGTCTCTTGCGAGGACGAAAATCCTTCGAGCCGTTTAGATTCGCCTTACAACTGTACGTCCCCTCCATCCCTGGCAACATTACATGGGAATGGTTGAGAGTTGTAGTCACTAAGCCCTAGTTCTCAACGGACTTTTGCGTCACGTAATTTATTTATTTAACTATCCTCCCAACTCTCGCTGGCCAATCAGAACCTAGAAACTAGCCTTAGATTCAAGTCCCATTTTAAATTAGCTGGTCAGCTGACGTTTCGATATACATAACTAGACTTGACTTGATAGTAAAGGAAATTTTTCTTGACTAATGAAATTTAAAGTTCCCTTGATTAGAAATAAAAAGTTGCATTGATTAGAAGGCAATTCTTCGGCAGCTGGCCGCTTATATCGTCTGAACCTGCCCAATGTCTTTAAAAGTAGACTTAAGTTATTTATAATTCTTGAATTCAAGTGACGTTATAATGTCACTTCTATTGAATTTAAGGCAAGATTTCAATTTAAATAAACTTAAGGCAGCAAATATGTATGTATATGTAGGTAATTATTGTTTGCAGAATTTAATTTCGAGTTTATTTTCCCTTAAAAAGTTAGAATGACAGAAAATTATATTGAAAAACAAATTAAACAAAAAAAAAATCAATGATGAGACTACGTAAATTTGTAACAACACATTTAACCACTTCAATGCACACTTGGTAAATCAGTTACAAACTTTGCAAGCAAAGCATGAGGGTGACAAAATATAATAATTTATAACTACAGGTATACAAATACCTAAACCAAAACTTTTTTTTGATTATACAGGGTTGGCTTTTTCATGAAAATTCATTTTTTTTGTCAACTTGTAATCTTAGAATCAAATTTGTCCTCCAGAAATGTATAACTTTTTTCTTGCTCAATACTTTTACACCCTCTTAGTTAATTTGTTGGTGGACTCTAAAGGAGCCTTAAAAATTCGCCTAAGTCTTAAGAATTAACCACATTATTATCAATCTTTTTAACTGATTGAAATGCTTCTTTTCATTAAATAGCTGTCAAGCAGCGTTACCGCCAAGACTCTCTTACTTTAAGGGGGTATCTAGTGTAGAATTTTGAAAAAATCAAAAAAATTTTTTTTCATATTTCCAAAGTTTAGACATTCAAGAATATGCGTTTAAAAGGATTTTTTAATATTCCTATTATTTCACAAGTTAATTGAAGGTCATAGAAACTGGTTTTGAAGGTCATAGAAATTTGGAAGGTAGAGCGCTCGGAATTCCGGACTTCAGAGGCGTCAAAGGAGGGTAGAACTGCTCGTCTTCATCAGAGAACATCGAATCAGTATTTTGAAGTAGAGGAAGGATTTTTATATGGATTAAAAATATGTACGTTTTCTGTATCATTCTATAAGTAAAATTGACGAAAACTTGTCTCAAAACTCTGAACGCGTTTTTCTCGAAACTACTTTTTTCGAGCTGGCGGTAAGGATATATCGAGTTCTAATAGACCGATTTACTTCAAATTTGGAGAACATGTTCTTTATACATCTCTTTATCGTGTGGTCCTTGCCCAAAAATATAACTTCTCATTTAGTATTTTTAAAAAATTCGGAATTGTTGAAAAATATGCAACAAGAACATTTTTTTTTTCAAACTGCTGCCATTTTGTTAAAAAGTTTTTTTTTTAACTTATCCAAGGGTCAAACGATAGCGACATCTATAATAATTAAGAATCCGTCTGGTTTTTGTTTTTCAGATCACCAGGAGGGTTGGTAGAATGCACGCCAGGACACCCTCTTTTATTTAGACCCCCCACTTTGACTGCTTGTAACTTTGTTAATATTAATTTTTTTTTTCATTAATTTTTTTATGTATGAACATAAAAATCGATAAACAAATGATAAAAAAAATTTATAGTAAAAATATTTGTTGTTTCCTTTATACAACGCTTCAAAAACCGGGCGAAATTCATGTCTCAACACTAGAATACCCCCTTAACGCATCATCTATTTCGATATCCTCTGGATTCGCTCTTTTTGGATTAAAATGGACTATTCGCGCAAGCGCAACTTTCGCCACTTTTTTCAATTTTTAAACTTTCACTACAACGAATTGTGTAAATGCACCTTTATTCGCCTTCAAATACGGACCACCTTAAATCCTTACAATTACCAACCAACACAATTCTATTACATTAGCAACCCTTATATAGTTAAGTTGGTGGTAACTACCTACGATGGGTGGACAGGAAACAGACACGTAGGTATACAGCAAATTTATTCGTTATTTTATTCTACATATAGCGTAGCCATCACGTCAACCCCTTCACGGGAATCAGACAAGGACGATTAATGAAAAAAAAAACCCACAAACAGCCTAACAAACTTATTGAAATTGTGTTTTGCATCCCTTGTGAATTATAATGACTGTCCATGACCATCTCCTATTTCTGTCCTATTCAAATTTTGGTAAAATCCAAAACAGGGGTTTCGTCGTCCGTCGTTATATTGTGACGTACAGAAATCAAGTTGATGACGACAATGTGGGCGAGGGGGGTTATTTTTTAAATAAATTCTATTTTGCCAACTTTCAACTTGAAGATACGTTCTTTTTTTTTCTTCTTCTGCTTTGATTTTCATTGGCAGCATAAGAGAGTTGAGTCAAGTCTCATGGTGTGTATTTAAAACATGATGAATTTCTCGAGGGGATGAAAAAAAAATATGACTCATCTTGGGTTCTAGGACTGGTGTTGTTGTCGATGTTGGTGTTGTTCAGTTCGGTTCAGTTCGAAATCAATTCAGAAAATGATATGAAGCAGACGGGTCCGGCCAGCCTATTGCAACTTAGCCAAAATAAGAGGGGTTGATGAACTCATTCAAATTTGTAAATCATGTTATGTTTGTGTTTCTGTTTTCCTGTATGAGTGTGTGTGTGTGTGTTGGAATATAAAATGGGATAATGTATCGTTTCGTAAGAAGAAAGAAAGAATCTCTTTCAGGGTACTCCTATATATGTATCTATATACACCCCACAAGTTTAGTTATATGGATGTTCTGTTCATACATATTATAGTGACGCCAGGAATTATTCCAGACAAAATAATAGCAATGAGCAAAAACTTATAGCGTACTTATATTCCACCCTCTGTATATTTGTAAATCGTCTTGGGCAAACTTCGAATTTAGTGTTTGGTAGAGGTCGATGTTTTGAAGAACTAGTGAGGGAATCAGAAACATCTCTAACTAAACTGTATTTTGAAACTCTCAATGTCGTAATTCATTCCTAAATGAATAGCATTGTTGTTTTGCGAATTCTTAGACTAGAAGTGGGAAATTGGGAGGACAATGTCAGTGATTTAAAGAAAAATTATATAAATGGAAGATTACAAAAATCATAGATTAAAAAGAAAGAATTTCCTTGTAAAAAATATTCTCAGTTTACTGGAGTCTTGCTCCAAACAGAAAGTTACAAGTCTTTTTCCAGGTGACGGTATCTTAATCTCACTCTACTAGTCATCAGAATTTTACTACTTGTTGTCTTTAATATCATTTAAAGGAGATGTTATAGGTAATTATACTTGGTTTGACGGAGAAGACAACTATTCAGATTCTTTATTTCATCCAGGAGATCTTGTCTCTTGTTAAAGATATATTCATACATTCTTAACTTTATGCGATATAACTTTTTTCTAGAATTGATTTTTATTATATTGTTAATGGAAAGTCATGGTATCCCTACTGGTAATGTAGGTATATAGTTCAATTTATCATTTAGAAGGTAGAAATTACATGGTATCAGCTTCTGTAAGGGCAATTAGACATGACAAGGCAATACACATGGATTACTGTAGCTCAAACAAAAACTATAATAAATAATCAAAAAATCTAAGATGTTAATTATGGTGAATGAATTCATAAGCTTCCCTTGCTTCCACTGATTTGATTTTGAATGTTAACTAGCTTATTGATGGTTAAGCAGTAGCACTTGTTGATGTACGAGGTGTGTTCAAAAAGTACCCGGAATTTTTAAATTCCGCGGGTCTGGAGAGTCCGAAGGTCAAAATTATTTTTTTATTGTGTTGGTATATATGCCCCTAAAGTATGATGCAATTTTCAGCTATATTCACTGTTTACTTTGTCTGTGGTAGTTGCTAAGGTTCGACGTGTTTTTATGAGCTCGGCGATTTTTGTTGAAACTGCTGAATTTTGACCAAAAAAACAATCGCATGAACATCGCTCAAGAGCTGTTAAATGACGTCAACGACGATCCAAGTTTGCTTGAAAGGGTTATGACTGGTTATGAAACATGGGTGTACGGTTATGATGTCGAAACCAAAGCACAATCGTCCACCTGGAAGCATCCAACGTCAAGAACGAAAAAAGCACGTCAAGTTCGATCAAATGTGAAGGTTTTGCTTACTGTTTTCTTCGATTATAATGGTATAGTGCATCAAGAGTTCTTACCACAAGGTCGTACGGTTAATAAGGAGTATTACCTTGAAGTTATGCGACGTTTTCGTGAAGCAATCCGAAAAAAACGCTCAGATTTATGGAAAAACAGTTCATGGCTTTTGCACCACGATAACGCACTTGCTCACTCGTCGTTGCTTGTTCGTAATTTTTTGGCCAAAAACAATACCGTAGTCATGCCCAACCTCCATATTCACCAGATATGGCTCCGTGTGACTTTTTCCTGTTTCCAAAGTTGAAGAGACCCATGAAAGGACGGCGTTTTTCCTCGATTGAAGAAATAAAGGCAAAATCGCTGAGAATGCTCAAGGACATATCAAAAAGTGAATTTCAAGAGTCCTTCCAAGGTTGGAAAAAATGCTGACATAAGTGTATTATATCTGGGGGGACTAATTTGAAGGGGACCACATTGATGTAAACGAATAAATAAATATTTTTTTGAAAAAACGAAAATTCCGGGTACTTTTTGAACACACCTCGTATGTCTTTTTTCGAGAATTCATTTCAAAACTGAGAAGAGAAGCCTTTCTATTACTTAACAACGAACAAAATTAAGCGCCAATCTATGTTAATGACGTTTTTGATTAAAATTGTTTATCATACTTTCTGGGAATAAAATTTTCATTCATACTGCTGCGTACATTGCCAATTGCCATGAATTCGTTTTATTTAAATTCTTTGAATTGTTCTAATTGCTTGTTAGAAGAATGAATCATTTCTAGTCTAGCAGCTGTATCTTCTACCGGCTAAGATGTAGTATAGTGAGTACGAATTCCCTTACATCACCAATATGCATTACAACGTTCTGTTTGTTTTATTTTTACAAGTTCATAAATAGATAAACAATCTATATTTAAAACACTCGCCTACTTATCGCTTCATGTGCTATGAGGGCATCTACAATTTGTTTTATGATGTAAACAAATGTTTTATTTTTGCAATAACAATAAATCAGTGACAAGTAATAAACTGAAAGTGAAGAGACTATTGAAGCCAAGGGGGATTAATCAAGAGTGTTTTGAAGTAGCAAATTATTGGTTGTTATAATACCTTACGACCGTTTAGACTACCTGCCGGGTGGAGTGGATTTCGCTGGATCTGGATCTTCTGTTCGCAGACGATAAAGTCATGTTTGCGCATTCACCGGAAACTCTGCAGCTCATGATTAACAGGGTTTACCAGTATTGTCAGCTATGGAATTTAATAGTAAATATAGACAAATCGAAGGTTATGGTTATTAAAAGTGGTGGTGGACGTAATGCATCAAATGAAAAATGGAGCTTTAATTGCGAAAATATTGAATGTGTGCGAGACTAAAAATACCTTGACATTACTGTTACAAATAATTTAAATATGGAAAAACACTTGAAGGAGAAATTGGTTAAGGCGAAAACTGCTATTAATATGACATGGAAACAATGCTTCATGAATAAGTGTATACCACATAGTACCAAGTTTAAAGTATTTGAAGCAGTAGTTGAGGGCATACTTTTATATGGATCGCAGGTATGGGAATGTAAAAAGTTTATAAAAAGAATATTTCATTTGTCGGAAAATACGAAAAACTACGTTATAATGCTGGAAACGGGCCTCTCTCCTTTGTTTATAAAAACACTGAAGTGGCAAGATCTTGCTCAGGATTGTCAAATTAATTTTAATTTACCCTTCGAGGATTTAAAAACCGCTAAAAGCATCTGGTATGAAGTCATTTCAAAGGTTGATGAGAAATGTAGAGCTGAATATTGAAATTGAAAATTGAATGTGTCAACTGCAAATTGGCTAATAATAGATTGAATCTAAATTTGGATATCAGTCATAAAACCTTAGACTATAATTGCCCGGTTTATTTAAAAAAAACTCGATGCCAAGAGGAGTCGTACCTTTTATTAGCAATTAAATAATAAGTGTTTTGAAGATTCAGTTTCATTTTTAAATGGGATACTTTTAAATGTACAGGGGATAACTGGAAATTTTACATTAATTGAAGATATTGTTACCCAAAATAATCTTGACTTTATCTTACTAACTGAAACACATCTCACAGATGGTATAGCTAGTTGTGAAGTGTGCTTACCTGGTTATAGGAGATATGATTGCCTGTCGGGTTCTCGACACACTGGTGGTGTATCAATTTATGTAAAAGAAGGACTCAAATCATCTTATAAGAACACTTTAGTGATTGAAAAAAATATGGATTTTATCGGTGACAATAACATACAAAAGTGAAGTATGGAATTTTATAACAGTTTATAGATCTGGAACTCTTAGTGTAATTGAATTTTTTGATATACTGAATGATTGGATCCCTAGAAATATTACTGAAAATGAATATGTTTTAATTGCAGGTGATTTCAATATAGATTATATTAGCGTCAACAATTATGAACTAAATCATGTTAAACAATTTGAATACCTTAACGGGCTTCAACAAATAGTTAAAGAACCAACAAGAATAACACCACTATCAAAAACCCTCATTGATTATGTGATGACTGACTTTACATTAAACGCCGATGTAAAAATATGCAATGATTGGAAAATTTCTGATCATGAATCTTTGTTCATTAAAATTTATACAAAGCAGTTAGTTTCGTGTAAAGCAAAAACAATTAAATGTGTAAAATATGATCAACAAAAATTTATTAATGAGTTTAATAGCTGTTTCATTGAAAATACTGATGACTGGTGCAATAAAAAACTCTTTGCTTAAATTAACAAAAAATATAACAATTAATAAGAAGTGCGCGGAGTGGTACAACAATGATTTGATTCATTATAAATCAGAAAAAAATCGTTTGCATGATAGGGCTATTTATACAAATCTTTCGGAAGATTGGAAAAGATATAGAACCGCGAGAAACGTTTACAAAAATCAGTGCGTTCAGGCGAAAAGAAACTATATTGAATCCAAAATAATTGAAAAAGCGGGCGATCAAAAGGGTATGTGGAGAACATTGAAGAATCAGATATTTAAAGAACAAAAAAGTGCTTTCAATAACTTCGAAATTAACGGGAAAACTTTAAAAAATGATCTTGAAATAGCAAATAGTTTGAATACCTTCTTTATTGAAAGTGTTTTAGAAATAAACAGTAATATCCCAATTGAAACTTGAAACGACAGTAAAATCGATGAACACAAAAAATGACAGCTTCGGTTTAAATTGTAAGATAATCCTTGATTGTAAAGACATAAGTTTCCCTTCACTACTTAAAATAATTAATTTATCGCTACATGAAGGATCATTTCCCGAGAGTTGGAAGGTTGCAGATATTGTGCCAGTAGAAAAGGTAAAAAACGCTAAAAATCCAGAGGATTGGAGACCAATAAATATGTTACCTACATATGAGAAGATACTGGAAGTCATAGTCTGTAAACAGCTAACCACTTTTATTGAAGAAAAGGGAATACTATGTTCGGAACAGTCTGGTTTTCGAAGGGCGCATTCATGTGAAACCTCTATTAGTTTCGTTATAGATGAATGGAAAAAGGAAATGGAAAAGGGAAATACTATCTTGGCAGTTTTCTTAGACCTCAAAAGAGCGTTTGAAACCATAGATAGAGAAATATTAATAAAAAAACTTTACAAATATGGAATCCGTGAAAAGGAGCTTTGTTGGTTTAAGAGTTACCTATTAGACAGGATGCAAAGAGTAAGAGTGAATGATGTCTATTCTAGCACCAAACAAATTCCTATTGGTGTTCCTCAAGGATCAGTGCTGGGTGTTTTGTTATTTCTCCTTTATATCAATGATATTGGGAATGCCTTAACAAGTTCTAAAGTATGTTTATTTGCTGATGATACTTTAATTTATATTAGTGGTAGTTGTATTAGTGCTTGTGAAATTATACTTCAGCAAGAACTTGATGCAATGTATAACTGGCTATGTATGAACAAACTTATGGTTAACACTCGAAAGACTAAATATATGTGCATAAACGGGGACAGTTTGAGTTTGAACATCCAAATAAACAATGAAGTACTAGAATGTGTAAACGAAATAAAGTATCTGGGTGTATACATCGATAACAAACTAAAATTTGATTTCCATGTATCAAAATTATGTTCAAAAATCTCACAAAAGATAGGCTTCCTTTCGAGGATAAGACAATATATTACAAAAAACTGTGCTTTAACAATATATAACACTACAATATTTCCGCATTTCAATTATTGTTCATCTATAATGTATATGTGCACAATTCAAAATCAAAATAAACTTCAAATCCTTCAAAATCGAGCGATGAGGGTTATTTTAAAGTGTGGCAGATTAACTGCAATTGGAGATATGCTACAGTCTTTGAGATGGTTGAATGTTACTCAACGTCTTAAATTTAATGTTTTAATAATGATTTTTAAAATAAAATTAAACCTTTATCCTGCTTATTTACAGAATAATGCTCAATATATTACCAGTGACAGATACGCACTTCGGAATCTTGGTGACTTTCGACTACCACTTTATAGGAGGAGTAATACTCAAAACAACGTATTTTTTAAAGGCCTGCAACTATTTAATCTACTTCCAAGTGAAATCAAAAATTTGACAAATTTAAATATTGTAAAATCACGTCTAAAATTAATACTGTATAATAGTTTATTATAATTAAATTTGTAAATTGTATTAAGAGTTTCTTTGAAACTAATAAATTCAAATAAAAAAAAAAAAATATATTGCTGAAGCGTCTAATTCCTTGTACAGAACAACTTACAGCAGATAAAATCATAACCTTGCAGAGAACAACTATTTTAAGGATTCCAATAATGTCCGTGTGATTTCTATGATGGTCAGACTACGTAGTGAACTAAAAAATTTAAATTACATTCCACAGACCTGATTTACCCCTAGAGTGTAATATGTGCAACCAAATGCCCCATTCTCATAGAAATTAGAAGGAATATATTCAGAAAAGACTTTTTATCGGTAGATCAAGTGATAAGTTTATTGAATGAAATTAATGTTGTCAAACTTAACGAATTTTGAAAAACTGCGCTTAGATATAGAACTGATATAATGCACGAAGATTTCTCATTGTGTTTAATTATTATTATTATAATTATTATTTTTAATCTATCATGAAAAACATAAATACCTTTTTTAATATTAAAAAGAAATTATATTGAGGGCCATGCTATAATGATTTTTTTAAACATTTTTGGTGTGTAATGTAAATTTTACTTTAATTCAATAAAATCTGTATCTTGTAACGGTATAGACAACAACAATAGTTGTCAACCCTTCCATCTTACAGATACAGGTTCTGTAAGTTGTTCTTGGATGGAAGGGCGTCCAGAAGGCGAGGACCGGGCAGGCATGCTTGCAAATTTGCTTAAGCTCGTCGGATGTGGGGTGGGTTCTTTTGGCCTGCCTATCTGGACCATCGTACATAATATTCATGCCTGACTTCAAAAACAATATTAACAACACAAAAATAAAAAAATAAGATTAAAATAAACTAGCACAGCAATTAAAAATTTGACAAACAGACAAACAAAATGGACAATTGAAAATAAGCTACTTTGAATTTATGTAATCTAAGGATGTTTGGAAACTAGCAAAGAATTCTTCTGAACTAATTTACTTACTTGTCCTTCCAATGCACGGGTACCTTTGGTGTTATTGGTACCCTTGAGCATCCCACCCCTTTGCCTATCTCATTGCTGAGAAGACACCTTGGCTGCCGCACGCTCACAAACTACGACAGCCCCTAAATATAGGCCTAAGCCTCACCTGCGGAAACACTCAACTATTTTCGGACTCTCATATCCTATCTGCCATCAATCACTCCTGTACAGAATTTAAAATGCCATTTTAAAATAAATTTCCAAAATGAAAATCATAAAACTGTTCATTCCATTTTTTTAACATGCAATTTTATTTAGATAATAAGTGGTTTAAATATTTTAAATAAGTTAGGTAATAATAAATTAGATATGTATAGACAAAATGAAAATAATTTTTATAATAAATAAAGAACGTAATGACTAAATATGTATATGACTAGCTATATATGAATATGTAAGATAAATGAAATTTGCTCGAGAAGTTGTAATTAATAAGTATAAACAAAAATTAAAACAAAAATATACACTCACAACATACCTGAAGATATCCTCCTACATGTGCGCACAAGCAGCTCAGGATTCTCAGTTTTGTATCTAAGGAAAATTAAAAAAAAATCGACACACGCACATACACACAATCTCGAGTTAATTTCTGTACACATAAAGAAACAAGATTACAGCAACATAAATAAAAACGAGGAAAGGGAAGAAAATTAAATCATTTAAACAAATATTAATCACTAAGAAAACTATGACAAAACAAGAATTACATACAAATTAAAGACAAATTATTTAAACCAATTAAAAATGTAAAACAAAAACAGGATGGTCTCAGGATTAGCAGGAACTTTCACGAGGTCAGGGGGTCGAATACGTATTTTTTCTCAGTTTTTCAGTTTTTCAGTTTTTCTTTTTTTTTTTCTTTTTTTTTTTATGTATTATTTCCTTCACATAGGTAAGGTATATATATATATTCCACCAGGAAGTGTATTATTTTACTTATTTGAGGGTTCTAGAATGCTCTGAAGGTTTACATTCGCATTAACTTTACTTGTACAAATTTAAGGATCAATATTTCTTATCCTTTCTTTCAAGAAAATTCATTTTTTTTCTTTATTTGTTTTGTTACTGGTGTTATTGGGCTTTATTTCACTAGCCAATACACACATATATGTATACCGTTTCTTGCTTTTTCGCAACCAAAACACTATTTCAATCGGAAAATATTTCTGGAAAATTCCAAACAAACTCTTTTATTTTTACAAGCAGATCACTTTCAAATCTTCTTCAAACAAATTCAAAACAAAAACTAACTCTCTCATTTTCTTATTCTCTACGAGAAAAACAATAAAAACAGCGTAGGTTGCTTTAATTAATAATTTTTCTTGTAGGAAATGCAAAGTATTTTTTTTGAAAATAAAAACTGAGTGAATGTTTTGAAACAAATTTTAGCGACTCTACAAAACATTTCATTTCAAAGAACGCCAGCGTACAAGGAATGAAATGGAAAAGGAGCTATCATTATACTGAAGGATCTTGGTAAGTCTTATAAAGCCAGAGAACAAAAATCAAGTTCGAATATCTTTAGCATGAAAAACACCCAAGACATTCCCACTCATGTCTTCTAATTCATAAAGAGTATTGCCAAGTATGGACTTAATCTTTGCCTTCAAAAACTTTGGGCAGAGTTTTGCATTTAAACGCTTAAATGCATCACTCTGTACAAAATTTCTCTTGAACACTATATCACCCACTTTGAACTTCACATCCTTGCTGCGAGTATTATAAGTGTTTTCGTACACTTGGTGTGCATGTTCAAGAGAGGTTTTTAGGTGACGGTGAATTATATTCATTTTTGAAGACTTTGGCAATACTTCAAATTCTGGGTTGTTAACTGCTCTTAACGATCTCAAGAGTTTATAGTCGGAGCCATGTTCTATTTTGCACTGTCCAAATAGTGCTTCGTAAGGAGACATGTCAATGGCTGAATGAATTGTCGTTCTAAGGGCGCAAGCTATTGAAGTCAGATGCTTGTCCCAGTGCCTCTGATCTTTCTCTAGGTAAGACCGAATTGCACTTAAAACCGAACGATTAACCCTTTCACTCGCGTTTGCCTGCGGTGAATAGACTGCCGTCCTGACGTGCGTGACTCCGTACGATTGCAAAAATTTGGAGAACTCTTTACTCACAAACTGCGTCCCATTATCCGAGAGCAGGGATTCTGGTACTCCAAACACCGAGAATATTTGCTCCTCCAAAAATTTGATAGCCTTTGCAGTGGTAGCCTGTCGCAAAGGATGAATATGAACAAACTTTGTTAGTTGATCTAAACAGACGATAATGTGCGTATTACCATTAATTGACCTTGGATACGGTCCCAGAAAGTCGATGAATACGTGTTGGTACGGCCTTTCCACTACAAATGCCTTTCCCATTTTCGGTCTTAGAATCGTGTTAGGGGCCTTCGAGACTTTGCATACGTCGCAATTCGC
The DNA here is from genome assembly GCA_951509635.1 of Eupeodes luniger. Taxonomy (NCBI): domain Eukaryota; kingdom Metazoa; phylum Arthropoda; class Insecta; order Diptera; family Syrphidae; genus Eupeodes; species Eupeodes luniger. The sequence goes on from OX608074.1 coordinate 89,925,878, forward strand.
AATTAATGCTTTTACCTCTGCCGCCATATTAGGCCAGTAAAATCTATCACGAAGACGATACAACGTTTTGGTAACTCCACCATGCGAAGCTTTAGGAGGCTGATGAGCCAAAAGAATTATTGATTTTGTCAACGCCGATGGAACCCATAGCTTCCACACCATGTCATCTTCGACTGGGTTGCCTGTACAGTGTTTGACTTTTTTGTACACAAACCCATCAGAGACTTGAAGGTCAGGAAGCCGGTCTTCATTATCTCTGATTGTCTCCATCAACTTCAAATATTCCTCGGATTTGAAACTCAAATCACTAAGGTCAATGTGCAGAACATCATGGGGATTCTCTAACAAAGGAACACCACTAAGTGCATCAACAGCGTATACTCGCGATAACGCGTCTGGAACAACGTGCTCAGAACCTTTGCGGTGTTCAATATCAAAATTGAACCCTTGAAGTTTTAAACTCCATCGTGCCAACATACCATGTAAATCCTTTTGATTCATCAACCACTTCAAACTTGCATGGTCAGTCACTATTTTGAAGGTATGCCCTTCCACGTAAGGCCGAAATTTCTTAACACCCAACACTGCCGCATAGCATTCTTGCTCGGTCACAGAATAGTTACGCTGGGATTTGCTAAGCTTATGGGAGTAATAGTATATAGGCCGCTCCACACCCCCATCGTCTTCCTGACACAATACACAGCCAATACCAGTATTAGATGCATCGCAAAGAATTTTAAAAGGCTTTTCATAATTAGGGTTTACGAGAATTGGAGCGGTAGTAAGGGCTTCTTTTAGTTGATTAAAAGCTAATAAGGCTTCAGGACCAAATTCGAATTTTGTACCTTTTTTCAAAGTGTTGGTGATTGGTGCAGCGATTGCTGAATAGTCCTTCACAAATCTTCGGTACCAACCTGACAATCCGAGAAACCTCCTAACCTGACGCGTATTCCTGGGAATTGGAAACTCTATAATCGACGAAACCCTTTCTGAATTTATCTTCAAACATCCCTCCCCCACAACATACCCAAGATAATTGAGTTCTTTAAAGCAGAATTTGGATTTCTCTACATTAATAGTTAGTCCAGCCTCTGTTAATCGGTTCGCAACTAACTTAAGCATCTGCAAGTGCTCTTCAAAAGTCGCTGTCGCAATCAGCAAATCATCAACGTAAGGAAAAACACTTTCTCTATACTGATGCGGTACAACCTTGTCAATTAATTTACACATACGCTGCGCAGCGTTGCATAAACCAAACGGCATGACTTTAAATTGAAGTAGAGGCAATCCCGGAATTGTAAACGCCGTCTTTTCTTTTGAACTTTCCTCCAACGGTATCTGCCAGAAAGCGTCTTTTAAATCCACACTCGTAAAGAAATGTGAATCTGTTAAACGACTTAACAAACCTTCAATATTCGGAACCGGACCAGCATATTTCTTTGTGACGGAATTGACCTTCCTGAAGTCTAGGCAGAGTCTGTGTTTGCCGTTTGACTTCTTCACTAGAACAACAGGAGAGCTCCATGCACTGTTGCTTTCTTCAATTACGTCAAGCTGAAACATACGATCCACTTCTTCATAAAGAAGCTTCTGAACCGCTGGAGAAACCGGATAGTGCCGTTGTTTAATTGGAATAGCATCACCGGTGTCAATGTGGTGTTCTTCAATTTTTGTTCGTCCTAGGCCAAGTACAGCATAAGATGGGAATAACTCCTTTGCCTTACCTAATGCTACAGATTGTTCTGGCGTTAGCTGATGAACATTTGTGTCTATTTGTTGAGTTTGGAAAGTCTGACCAAATTCAGAAATGATCTGTGGAGCGAGATTAAACAACTTCCAAAAATCCACGCCAAGATAGAGTCTCTGTGCAAGGGTTGGAACAATAAACAGACGCATTTCTTTTTCTAATCCTTTATACTTGACATTCACATTCGCTATGCCAATAATTGCCTGACTCTGACCACTCGCAGTGTTAATTTTTGACGAAAATCCTTTATATGGAATTTTATTTTCCCGAAGAAATTCTATAGCATTCTGACCTAAACAACTTATCGATGCTCCAGAGTCAAGAAGACCAGAAATTATGGCATCACCTACTTGGATGTTTGTATAAGGTCTAGGGTCGTCAATATCTAGTAGAGTGGTTGAGTCAATAGCTTTATAGACAGCTTTCTTATCTGCAAACTTTTGTCGAAGCTTTAAAATTTTGTCAGAGGTATATTGCGTCTTGGGTGAATTAGTCTTGGTTTGATTATTAAAAATTCGAGCACGTACTTGCTCATAATTAACGAGGCGCTTATGAAGTGATTGTTTTGAAATTGTCTGAATTGGAACTGGCAAGTCAGTTTTAAAAGGTGTCTGACTGGGTCTGGGTAGTATTTTTGTTATAGTAAGATCTTGTGATTCTGTCAATATGTTTTTATCTAAGACTTCCTGAACGGATTGTCCGGTCTCTTTGCCTGGGAGCAGCTTTCCCCGGACAGAAAATTGCTCCTCAGTCTGTTTCCCGAACAATTTGAACAACGAGGTGTTGTTGTGTCCGCATGTCCACACTTGTAACAGAACAACGAACGTTGGCTACTAGGACACTGTTGGAAAGAATGACCTTCGGTTTGGCAATTCCAGCATTTAAAATTATTATTTGTTTCACGCAGAGACTTTGAAACCCCAACGGCTTCTATGGAAGAACCGTATGAATCATCACGAGTTTTATATTCTAACTCATTTACCCGTTTTTGAAATTGGCTTGGTCGATGAAATTGGTTCGAACTTGACCTTTCAGAAACATACTTCTCAATTTTTCTGCACATATAGACCATTTCTGGCAAACTGTCTGTCTTAAAAGTCAAAAGCTTACCACCAATTTCCGAACACACATTTTTCTCAATAAGGAAAATTATCCTCTTGTGTCCTCGTGGATTTCTCAATTTGGAATTTAGTTTTAAAATGTCAGAATAGAATTTGTCGAAGGATTCACGTGAACCTTGTTTACGATCATTCATTTTTCTTTCCAGTTCTTCATCAGTTTCTAATGATCTGAAATGCTCCACCAGAGCCATTTTCAGATCCCACCAAGATTGTTTTGGATGGGTTTGGACATGAATCCAAAACCAAGTGCTAACTTCACCCGCAACAAAATGGTGGAAGTTCCCTACAATATCTTCCCACTCAACTCCATATGACTCACGTATGTGGTCTAAACGATAAAGGAAGTCATCTACAGTCATGTTGTGGTTATCATATTTTAGACCCCACTTGTGATAATCATAATGTTTCACATTCCTACTCGTATGGTTTGCCCTTTGAAAGTTATTTTCTATAGCTGGATTTTGCATTCTGAAATTGTAGTTATCCTCATTAAGATTCATGTTGTGAAAATCTCTTGAACTACTTTCACGAACTGGCTCAAATTGATCTGACCGATAAAATTGTCCATCTCGTATTTCACTGTCTTTAGATACATTTTCAGAAACCTTAGGAGTTGTCAAACAAACTAAACTTTCATGAACAACTTCGGCAAGTTCGGTCCTAAGTTTCTTTCTCTCCTCCTCTAACATTTTGTCCAAACTCAACATAACATTTGCATTTTCGGACGCAACAACTTCACGAACATAGTTGCCAAGAGAGAGAAACTGAGATATGTTATTATTTTCCTGATTAACATTCTCGAAGAAGTTTGACGTCTCATTTGGTCTTAATAATGTATTCACTTCAAGATTGGGAAAAGGGGATGGTAAAAATGGATTTGTCACTGAAAAATTGGGTAATCCTTTCCTAGGATTGGCAGAGTACGAATCTTGTATAGGCGTCGAATTCAAACGTTGTTCCATACCTGAAGTTTCTAAAACTTGTGACCGTTTACTGGACCCACTAGGTTGATTTGATATTTTAAAATAAACCTGAAGACCACAAATAGACAAAACAAAAAAAAAAATCAAGAAAACCGTTAGTTAATCCTTAAAAAAAAAATAAACTATACTGTAATATATAGTTAGTTTTGAACAGCAAAATAATTTAAGATTTACCGAAAGTCTTAGCAAAGGCAGAAAAATCAAACATAATTACTTCGGAGTGACTAATGACAAGATAGACAAGGTCTTCCAACAATATGAGTTCCGCTTGTGCAATGGAAGAAGTTTCAGCTTATCAGCATATTCCATTCTTGACCCAACACATCTCATGGTGTTTGCAAAATTAAGTACAGCTACAGACAGATAGGTACTGTTTTTTTTTTTCTCAATCCCGGACAGCAAATATCAAGCTTTCACCACAAGGATATCATGTCAAGAACCGAATTGGTCTATAAAGTTGCAAAATTGAATAAAAGCAACAGACGAAGAGGTACCACGAATTTCCCTTTTCCGGACAGTGACACAAAAGCTTGCAACATCCTAAAAAAGTATCGATAAAATCAAGTGCAATTTGTGTAAAAATAATTCAACACAAAGTCACTTAAAATTCTCTTTCTTCAAACAACGCTCAGAAAATCTGCAACAACCAATAGATTATTAAACACCTACTGATGGACAGAAAATCTGAACACAAAAGAGAGAAAAATTAAAAAAAAAAAAATCCCTGGCCTATAACCAAACATGAAGTAATAAGAATATTAGTTAAATTTACTAACAAAAAAAAAAATACATTTATCGCGAAACAAAAAAAAAACAAATTGAATATTTCAGAAACGAAATTCCACCAGAAAAAAAATTTGAAGAAAAATTAAAACAAAAAAAAAAAAAATTGTTGGAGCAACTTATTTAAAAAGCTTTACACTGTTCAGAGCTCCACTCTTTAAGAAAAATCGCCCCACGTTGGGCGCCACCTGTAACGGTATAGACAACAACAATAGTTGTCAACCCTTCCATCTTACAGATACAGGTTCTGTAAGTTGTTCTTGGATGGAAGGGCGTCCAGAAGGCGAGGACCGGGCAGGCATGCTTGCAAATTTGCTTAAGCTCGTCGGATGTGGGGTGGGTTCTTTTGGCCTGCCTATCTGGACCACCGTACATAATATTCATGCCTGACTTCAAAAACAATATTAACAACACAAAAATAAAAAAATAAGATTAAAATAAACTAGCACAGCAATTAAAAATTTGACAAACAGACAAACAAAATGGACAATTGAAAATAAGCTACTTTGAATTTATGTAATCTAAGGATGTTTGGAAACTAGCAAAGAATTCTTCTGAACTAATTTACTTACTTGTCCTTCCAATGCACGGGTACCTTTGGTGTTATTGGTACCCTTGAGCATCCCACCCCTTTGCCTATCTCATTGCTGAGAAGACACCTTGGCTGCCGCACGCTCACAAACTACGACAGCCCCTAAATATAGGCCTAAGCCTCACCTGCGGAAACACTCAACTATTTTCGGACTCTCATATCCTATCTGCCATCAATCACTCCTGTACAGAATTTAAAATGCCATTTTAAAATAAATTTCCAAAATGAAAATCATAAAACTGTTCATTCCATTTTTTTAACATGCAATTTTATTTAGATAATAAGTGGTTTAAATATTTTAAATAAGTTAGGTAATAATAAATTAGATATGTATAGACAAAATGAAAATAATTTTTATAATAAATAAAGAACGTAATGACTAAATATGTATATGACTAGCTATATATGAATATGTAAGATAAATGAAATTTGCTCGAGAAGTTGTAATTAATAAGTATAAACAAAAATTAAAACAAAAATATACACTCACAACATACCTGAAGATATCCTCCTACATGTGCGCACAAGCAGCTCAGGATTCTCAGTTTTGTATCTAAGGAAAATTAAAAAAAAATCGACACACGCACATACACACAATCTCGAGTTAATTTCTGTACACATAAAGAAACAAGATTACAGCAACATAAATAAAAACGAGGAAAGGGAAGAAAATTAAATCATTTAAACAAATATTAATCACTAAGAAAACTATGACAAAACAAGAATTACATACAAATTAAAGACAAATTATTTAAACCAATTAAAAATGTAAAACAAAAACAGGATGGTCTCAGGATTAGCAGGAACTTTCACGAGGTCAGGGGGTCGAATACGTATTTTTTCTCAGTTTTTCAGTTTTTCAGTTTTTCTTTTTTTTTTTCTTTTTTTTTTTATGTATTATTTCCTTCACATAGGTAAGGTATATATATATATTCCACCAGGAAGTGTATTATTTTACTTATTTGAGGGTTCTAGAATGCTCTGAAGGTTTACATTCGCATTAACTTTACTTGTACAAATTTAAGGATCAATATTTCTTATCCTTTCTTTCAAGAAAATTCATTTTTTTTCTTTATTTGTTTTGTTACTGGTGTTATTGGGCTTTATTTCACTAGCCAATACACACATATATGTATACCGTTTCTTGCTTTTTCGCAACCAAAACACTATTTCAATCGGAAAATATTTCTGGAAAATTCCAAACAAACTCTTTTATTTTTACAAGCAGATCACTTTCAAATCTTCTTCAAACAAATTCAAAACAAAAACTAACTCTCTCATTTTCTTATTCTCTACGAGAAAAACAATAAAAACAGCGTAGGTTGCTTTAATTAATAATTTTTCTTGTAGGAAATGCAAAGTATTTTTTTTGAAAATAAAAACTGAGTGAATGTTTTGAAACAAATTTTAGCGACTCTACAATCTATCTATCTATCTAATACCTTACTCGTATAGGTACGCATGCATATCACTCAAGATGATTTGTAAGACTAAGTTCAAAGTTATTAATTTTCTGAATAATTGGGACACAATTAAAAATCACAAAAAACTATTCTATTCTTTCCCTTTATGTTGTGCACATAACACTAATTTTATTTCGGTAGAAGGCTTTATTTATAAAGAAATCATTTGCATCAATTATTTTTACAAAGAGCATTAATTAATTTGTCCATGAAACATCATTCAAAGAAAAAAAAACATCCTTCACATCATCCATAAACACAACACTTGAAAAGAATTAAGACATCCTGACCGGAAAGATTGGCAGATCTGCAAATGTGTTTGGCTCCTAAAAGTCCAATTTTTGGCATAACGAAACACCCAGCAACAGTAACAAACAGCTATGTACATATATACTATGCTCATTTCTATAAAAAAAAAAAAATGAATCGTATTCCACCCTTATTCTTGTGTCGGCTTTTTGGTAAGTTTCCTATTTTGTTTTTATTTGTTTCTTTTATTTTTTCCTGTTAAAATCTTAATGCAAATTCGGATTTGGCAAAATTATACAACACTCAGGTGCAAAATAAACCTTCTTTAGATTCTAAGAAAGACTTACATACGGTATTAAAATTTATTTTAAATTAATCAGGGGTGGAATCGGCTAAGGTGATTGTTGATTATTGACAGTCAAAATAATCGAATTTGATCTGTGTAAGGTGATAGTCAAATTAATACCTAAAAAGCTGTCACTAGAAAAATTTGATAGTCATTTTCCTACAAATATGTCGTTTCTGAATAGAGCTACCAGACGCTTACAAAGCACGAATGGAAAATTTGTTCAGTTACCCTTTTTAGGTACAAAAACACATTCTTGTGATCGACAAAGCTTACGTAATTCGAAAAAACGCAAGAGAAATAAGAATGTTATTTAAACACAGCCAATTTGATACTTTTATTTAGATATTTTATAGGAATCATTTTAAAATTTCGCCATAGCAACGATGAATTGTGACAATTATAATCAGAAACTGTTCAATCGAATTGAATTGAGTTGAATCATCCTACACAGACGGAATGAAAATGATAGTCAAATTTGACTATCAAAAATATGATAGTCAATTATTAGCTTAGCCGATTCCACCCCAGTTTTATTGCTAGTGCCAATATTGAAAAATCATTTAACCTTTCATTGATTGTTATGAATTTGTGTATTACCCACAACAATTTGGCACTTTGTTAGTTACCTTTTAGGACCCCTAGTCACCTGTTTTCTCATAAGTAAGTACGAGCTTTACAGACTATAAATTTAGCCTGGTAAACAAACTAAAAATACAGTAGCTATAATGGCCTGGGCACGTGGAGCGTATTTAAATCAACGCTTAAGCCCGAATAGCCTTCTCTTATGTTGTTTTGTTCTTTTCTCTTGTGACCACAGACATAAATAACAAATAAGAACACACATTCCATAAGATGTTATCCTTCAATTTATGGGAGGTAGGTTCGTTTGATTAGTTGTAGCGACACTTAAAACTAAAAGACCCAAGAATTTAAAATAAGGACGCAACTCGAATTAGTTTACATTAATTTTAAAATGGGGGACTTGTTTTAAAATCATCACTTTAACAGCCCAACATTAACCCGTTAAAGAATTTTTGTTATATCAAGAAATGAGCCAGTTGATTAGCCGACTCATTTGTGCGATTTGACGCCTTCTATTTTCTTTGGGGCTAAGTTAATTCATTGATTCATGCCAAAAAGCGGACCACATTGCAAGAGCTCAGAGCCAACATTAAACTATTGAAATAGCCGACGTTTCGTATGCGACCGAGTCATCGAAAATCGGATCCAACGAGTCGATCGCTGCAAACGTGCCCGCGGTGGCCATATGAACGAAGTCCAATTTCATTGATACATTTTTGATTGTACCATAAGTCGATAATAAAGTTTTTGAAATCTCTCAACCCACAATAAACCTTAAAACCAAAAATCGTATTGTAATGTTTCATTTTGTTATAAGTTGCACACACAAAATGGGTTATTTTAACCCTTAACATGTTTTAGAAAAATATGGAAGGATTTCAGGGGAGAACCAAGTGAAAGGCGAAAAAGAGATTTAATTAAAGTACTCAACATTCTCGATGTGCGGTTAAAAAAAGGAATATAACGAAAACCTGAGCCAAATGAAACGGTAGATGTACATACATATTTAAGAAAGGGTAGACTGATTTAAATCGTTTACTTACTATACAATGTGAGTAGCTCAAAGCCAAAAAATGATTAGGAAGACAAAATTTGTAAATTTAACCGTAAGCCAAGATACCTATTAGTCACAGTAATGCGAGAGCTAAAAAACTATATTATATTAAAATAAATAAGTTTTAAAATTTTAAGTTTTTGATTGGTTTCTTATTTTTGATGTTACCTAACTAATTTATATTTTTTTTAAACACACCTAATTCCACCCTTTAAGGAACATTAATTTGCACTTATACCACCTACCTATCTGTTTGCGGTTTTAATTTTTAAAAATGCCCACTTTTCTTACTTCCTTAGCATAGCTCCCTATTATGAAATATAACACATTTAAACCCAATGTTTTACATACCTACTTGCTAAGCTCCAACAAGTTAACAACCCATAATGACAACAAATTCCGTAATTTGATACCTTGGTCTGCATTCCTTACCTACCTACCTATCTGCCTATCGAATTTGTTTAAAATAGAAACACAACGGAAAGTGGTCTGCTTAATTTGCACCTTACGTTTTTAAATACCAAAATCCCCGCGAAACAAGGAAACAACAAAACAGGTAGGTTAGGTACTTTGTACATAAGTTATTCCTTTTTTTTTAGTAAACGCACATAATATACATTATTTTATATACAATGTTCTCACCTACACACACACAAGAAAAAAAGCACATGGTAAAAAAGGGAATAATCATTTTGTTTTTGCAATTTATTGATTTTCCTTTCTTTAACGCGTGTTGAAGTCGAGTTGAATAAAAAAAAAAATAAAAAAGGACAAATTGTTGAGACTTTTCCGGCCCAAAAAAAATGAGCAAAAGGTGTAGATAGATAGGTACCTATAGATTCTTTAATAAAAGGTACCTACTTAGAAATTTATAGTATCCACGTTTTTAAATAAAAATAAATATTAAAACAATTAGGAAAAAAAAATAAAAAGCTCACCTGAAACAATAAGTGCCTCATTTGGCCCGGTTGTATGAATGTTTCCCATTTTTGTTTTGTTTTGCAGCTCCTGATGATTATCCTTTTTGGTTTTATGGGTTAGGTATATTTGAGGATTATCCTTTGTATTTTAAAATGCAATCGACAAGAATACACGAATTATTGCACAAATTAGAAAACTTCAAACAAAATACAACTTTTTTTGGATGACGCTTCTCCTAAAAATAAAAATATACACAAGGCCACGCACAAAAAAAAAAACAAAGATTAAAAATTTGTTTCAATTAAAAAAAGAAATTTAAGTTGAAATCGATTTGAAAACAAAAACGAAACTAAAAATTAAATAAATTAAAGTTTTTGAATATTCTTTCTTAAACAAATTCAATACTGTAGCCTAGAAGTAGGCTTTGTTTAGCACATTTGATTGAACAATTTCCAAGTCGAGTCGAGTATCGAGTTAGAAATGGATGCTCGGTGGTGTGAAATGAAAAATATCTCGCAACTCGCACTACACACTTATGAACTATCATCTATCAGAGTAGAGCACTGTTGACCAAGAAGTTTGGTATTTGGTTAAAGGGAGACAAATGGAATTAATAGACACTAAAATGGGAAAATAAAAGAAAAACTCTCTGGGGAATCCCTGTGGAAAATTATAAGAACACTTCTGTTGAATTAAAAAATAAAGGAACAAAAATTACACAAATAACCGGTGGTCGGTCGAGTTTCGAGTATGACGGATAGGTAAGTCGGATCGGAGTCGCACTCGCGCCAATCGAATCAACCACTGACACTGAGACTGACGTGACGTGAGACGACAGAAGTCGAAAGTGACAAAAAGTCCAATGAAATCGAAAGGTCACCGTCGGACTCGGGCTCGTTCCTAGCTATTTAGCTTTTGCTTTTTATTAAGAATAAATATGATGCAAGTAGGTATATAAGGCGGTGGCGGCGGGTTTTGTTTTTTCGTTCCTCGTCCAATTTGGGGTGTGGGAACTTTTTACACGAATTCGTATGTTTGGGGTTTTGAAAACGATTACAAGGGCGCACCTTTATTTTTATTTATTTTATTTTTATTGTCGATATTATTTTATTTATTTTATAGGTAGTTTAGTTTATTTTCCAATCAAAACAACGGTAGTACGTATACGTACCTTCTTGTCAGACTACACTCACAGAACACACCACAGACTTTTTTCTGATTAATCGGGTTTCGGTTTCGGTGCTTGTCGTCGTCGTTTGGGAGAGATGCGAGATGGTTAAGCTGGGCGCTGCTGGGCTATTTTGCCTTTTCATTCGTGCTGCTATCAAATCAAATAGGTATAGGAGGGTTGTTTCTGGTTTGATATAGTCAGTATGACGTCATTCTTTTTCTAATTGTTTTTCTTGTTGTACTCTTTTGGAACTCGGCTATAAATTATCATTTTTATTGTAGAAAAAAAAAAAACAACATATACAGTTATTTCATTCACACTTATTGAAACGGCGTATAATGAATTTGGCACGAGTTCATATTCTTGCATTCTATTTGTTTTTGTTGTTGTTGTTTTTGTTTGTTGGGAAATGAACATGCGCATTTTTAATTTTAAGGTGGTTTTCGGATGAGATATTGGGTTATGTATTTGATAGAATTTGAAATTGCTTGAAAAATTAGAGATGTGCAAGTTGGCGGGAAGTAATGTCGATTTTCTTTTTACGAACAAACCCATGTTAGAAAAAAAATCGATTTTCAGCAAAAGAAAATCTTTTAACAGGATTTATACGCATCCGACACAGACAACATTACTCATTAGTACTATTAATTAATTTTGTCTGCTATTTCACGATAGAAGAGTTGGATGCATGCATGTGACACTTCGAACAACATAAGTGTAAGGAAAAAAAAATCAAAAATGTGAGACGGTAGAAAATCGACCTATGTCACATAGAGAAATATATATACCAAATGCACTTGTAGCTCTTGTTTGTTAAGGTTTTTGATCTGAAAAGAGATTGACTCTGTTAAATATTTAGACAAAACAAAATAATTTACAAAAACGTACTTGTAGAATCTCAAATTTAATGTTTTGTTTTTGAATCGAAATTATGGAACTGTCATTTTTGAAAAGATTTGTTCATGTAGTCCCATCTGACATTTTGCCTTTTTTCCACCACTCACATGTATTCACCGATACGGAATTTGAAAGCGTTCACCTCAAATAAAATTTTGATAAGTATATTTCTCTATGCTATGTCATAAATAAATAAAATAAATAAATTGGGTGGCGCAACAGTCCCTTGAGAACTAGGGCCTAGTGACTTACAACTCTCAACCATTCCTGTGTGCGAGTACTGTTGTCAGGGATGGAGGACCTACAGTTTTAAGCCGAATCCGAACGGCTAATTTGAGAAAGTACTTTTCATGACAAGAATTACTCTTGGAGAATTTGTCAATTCCTCGCAAGAGGCAGTACCCGTGAAAAAAACTTTAGATGGAATAGGCAGGGATTGAACCCAAGACCTCTGGTATGACAGTCCAACGCACTAACCATCATGCCACGGGTACCACTATGCTATGTCGTGTGAGTTAAATTTATCAAACATCTAATTGACATATGTATCTCTAATATTTCGTTTTCTTGCTATTCATAACCATTGACATACTAGATATGGACTGCTAGTCGATACTTATATTCTCATACAAAACAACCCTTAATAGTGATTCCACGGCTTTAGCTATGCTTGCCTTCTGGTAGGGGAGGGAGCAGAGGGAGTCAAATGTAATTTTTGACGTTTTCATCATATTATCTGATTCTGTATTTTTGGTTTTTTTTTATTATGAAGTTTTAAAAAGTTTACAAAACACAAAAATCAAGTTAGAAAAGTTTATCCATATTTCTACTGAACGTACAGAAGAGGTCTGTTCTTTTTTTAACTATTGTCAACTGTTGTTAACAATCGTTTACTATTGTCGTTTCTAAACGTTAAGATTGTTACAACTTGTAACACAACTTGGAAGCTGAATTGAAAGTGTTGAGCTGTCAAATTCAATGATTTGTTCACAAAAAAGTAATTGTTTTTTGTGGCTTGGGAGAAAATAATGAACTTAAAATTTGTATGATACAACAAGCTAATTTTTCGTTGATTGCTCTCTTGCTATGCATCCTTTTTTGGAAAAAAATAATATTTGATTCAGGATACATTTTAAAAACATACATTAGCCGAGTTTTATTATCACCATGATCTGACCCGGATCTTGAATTTACATGCATTACAACAACAACACAAGATCCTGCTTTGTGTATGGATCTCAATTTGAGATCCAAAATTTAATTCTTTTTTTCACAACAAGGAGCGCTTTATCATTGTAATTGTTGTAATGTAAATGTTGGTATCACTGCAAACAAATTAAACAAAACCTGTATTGCCATATAAACATTTCCATTTGACTGAAATAAAATATTTTTTAAATAGAAAGCGAGAAGCTTTATATTTATTTATTTGGTATATAATCCATGAAATAATTAGATATTTTAACAAAACTAGATATTATTTGGTGAAATTAAAATAATTAAGTCCAAAAAAATGTATATTTGACATAATTTATGGGTATTATTTTCCCCAAAAAAAGGAACAAAAAAAAATAATTGAGCAAAATGTTCTTTAGGCAACCCTGATTTAAATGTCAAAAAACATAAATAAAATCGAGAAATGGGAGAAAAGATGTTCAAATAAATTGTAAGTAATCTCTAAATTAAATTATTATTTAAGTGTCACATTTATTAAAAGGTCAAAAAGAATCTGGACTACATGTGAGACCAAAGCGTTCCTGGATGCTTTGAGTTTGAGAGTGCAATGGTGATTTGCAGAAACATTTTCAAAAGTTGTGGAGCTTCCATTTTTGGTATGTGTTTGTTGTTTTTTTGCTTCGAAATGTCACTTTTGAAAGAACGAATTTGACACTGCTACCAAACCAAAAAAATATGATGATCCAATGTTGTTTTATTATCATGATCTGATCCGGATCAGATCATGGTGATAATAAAACGCTGCTATTGTTTATCTTATCACTTTTCATTAAATTTATCAGGCAGTTTGAAGGTTGCTTCAATTTTTCTTTAGTTATTTAATTTGATTTAAGCTTGTAAAAACAATTTTTTGATATTGGTAGTTTATTGACAGATGAACAATTTTTAACAAATGTCGTTATTGCTTCTATGATTTTTATGATGACAATGACACGTGAACGATTTTGTTGACATAACAACAATAGCTAACAATTGTTCAAAAATGAATATAGCTAAGGTCTAGTAGCGTTAAGAAATAATTGACATCAACGCGAAGTTGGCCAGTAGCAGTCCGTAACTGGTAGGTGAATGGAATTTTGTATGAATCGCTGTCGTTCACGATTAGGTCAGATAAACATAAAATACACTTCAAAAGAAAAATGGAGACATGCAAAGCAAAAAAAAAGCCGACAACGCAAAAGAATTAAAGATATTTGTCAAACTAGAGTCATGCATCTAGTTTCAACGTGATATAGCATTTGAGAAATATTATAAAATCAAAAAGCAGAATTCCAAGATGGTGTATGTCAAAAACATGAGGAGAAGAGTCATATAAGGAGAAGAGGTATATGTTTGGCATGTTCCTATGCAGACATAACTCCTCAGTTTAACACGTACTCATAGAAGCAGCTGTTAAATTAGCTTGAAGGCAAAACCAGATGGCTCCCGAGGAATAGAATCTTCACATAGAGTGTTTTTTGGGTACATATGCATCTAGTGTCATTATTGTGTAATAGCAAAGTTTGAACTTTTTATTATGATCGGTTGTCATTTTTACATTTGCTCTTAGTTTAAACCAGTCACACACCATCGAGATATTATTTTGATCGGGTCAAGTCGAGCCAATTTGTTTTGGTTAATTTTCAATTTTATAAAAATACAAATGACTCGACCGAGCCAATCTATATTTAAGGTTGTATGAATCAAGTGGATTTATAAGACCATAAAGCTAGCAATTGGATAGGAGCCATTTTCACACAGTCCAAATCTAGCTGGCATATACGACAGACGAGCCACTTTGACAAATTATTTGTTTGTATATATTTTTAAAAAAATAATTAAAAAACAAACATTGTCAGCTATTTGTTTTAAAAAATACTAAAATTACAAAATTTTTGTTATAAAAACGATGTTCTGTATATAACAGGGGAAGTAAAAAATCTGCACGAGCTAAGCACTACGAGCCTTTCCCGCCATTTTATCGTAAGCGACATTTTCAATAAAAAAGACAACTTAATTATTAAAATTTTCTAGTAACACATAGAGCCTTGAAAACTTTTGCCATGTGTTAACTTAAGCATAATTAATAATTTTTAATACTGACTATGGGTAAAAGTTGTTTCAAGGACCAGCAGTTAGCTTTTGATTTGTCGTTTACGATAAAATTTATTTTGGCGCTTACGATAAATTGGCGGGAAGGGCTCGACTAGATGCCGACACCGTATAATCTTGTGATGACAGTACTATAGCTGACAATAGAGAAAATTATAAGAGGAAAAGAGACATTAAGAAATCGTTTCCTTCAATTATTATATGCGATAGACTGAGGTAGTTAGATAGTTGTTAGAGGGTAAGCTGAAATTGCGTAATCAGACAAAACCACTTGGCTCGGAATCGTTAATTTTGACATGAAATTTCAAATTAATCAACCGAGCCAAATCGAGCTACCTCAGTTTCTCCACACGGTCCTTTTTTTATAAACTCGTGTCCATTTGATTCTTTGACCATTTTTCGTTTATGGCCAGCTTAACAAACATATTTATTAGCTCTTAAAGTATCCCAGAAGCCCTATTCAACATACGAGAAGCGTTTCTAAGAAAATGGAGAACATTTCAAGAAAGTTTAAAAACTGACTGTTACGTACGAAGTGTCAAAATAAGTCCGGTATTACACAGCACATGTTTTTCCTTGCATCAATAAAGTGCGAAAGAGAAAGGAATAAACAAAAAATGAAATAGAAATAAATCTGTCTCGGCATTCACGTACAAGCTATTCCTTGCATGTTTTTGACGTTTGTCTTTCCTTTTCTTCGTATTTTTTCGCATTTGCTTCACTTCGTGTTTGTGTATAGTAGAGCTAATACCTCAATATGGGAGAAGAAAGTGAATTCAAGTGGACGATAGATATACCCACGGTTGTGTCCAAAATTTGAAAATAAATATGACCACTTGTAGGTAAAAATGACCAACATAATTCAAGTCCGAAAAATTTGTAAACACAGATTAATGAATTCATCACATTTTGTTTAACATATTTTCCATATTATGCAGATGACATTTATTTTTTAAATACGTACAAATAAACTCACAAAATTCCTAACAAACTTAATTAAATTAGTTTAACCCAAATAAAGATGACGAAATATAAAAATAAAGTATATAAGATCACAGTATATAGGTTTTTACAATAATTTTCAGTCAGTTTCAGTCGTGCAAGTTTAAGGCAACAGCAACCTATTATTCAAATATTTAGCAGATCAAACTATGGTGTATGTAGCCCTCTCAATCAGTTAATAACAATTTATAACGAATTTCATTTTTGTTTAGAATCTGTAAATGATAATATAAAATGTAAACAATTTAAACTTATGTTTTTCAACAATATTGTATAATAAATATAAATTATGATATTAGATATTATTAGATTATAAGAATTTTTTTTAAATATTGTTAACGTTAGATTTTAACGAATTAAATAAATAAATAAATTGTGTAATGCGTAGATAATTCTCTCTGTTCCCTAAGTCCAATTCAGATCAAGAGTTTATATTTTTAATAAAGTTATTTTTTACACAAAGTTGCTTAAATGAGTTTAACCGCTGGCGCTGTTTCTGTTACGGCAAGTGAGTATGTTAGAAGAACTTTTTCGTTACTCAAATTGTCAAACATCTTTTTTCGTTTCCGAAAAATATGACCAAATGGAATAAAAAATGCCCATTTGACCAAGCAATAAAATAATGACCAAATTTGGTCACAGATGATGTGTAATACCGAACTCTCAACAATTCAATAAGGTGGCATTTACATTATACATCTATTTTTGTATAGTGGTCTCCAAAGCGATTTAATGAAATCATTAAATAAAGAGTTTAGCCATATTTTAAAATTTCCATTACTTAAATACAAATTGCTGTCAAAGAGTAAATTGACGTTTATAGAAAATCACTTAGAAAAATTCACTATATTAAATAATGCCTGGTTAGTAAGTTTTAAATGTTGACCAAATTTTCACAAGCTTGCAATCTTTTCTGATAGATTTGGACGACCCATTTTCAAAATCTGTAAAGAAAAAAATTCAACACACGTTAACACATAATTAACAACAATAATTATGTTAAAGTTTCTTAAATTTTCAATTGTTTATGTTGTGTTTTGTTTATTTTCAAAATAGAAAATTCAATCAAAAAGAAGAACTTATTGAAGTTCTTATTTGTAAATCAATCTCTATCATTTCCATTGAGACTCAGCTTGAACAATACAAAACCTATAGTTCTTTCTGAAATCTTCATTGGATCAAATCGGGTTTCATGTATTTTTCTATTTCTTTTATTTGAAGACTTGTTGTCTTATAATTTCAAAAGGTTTTAAAACTTCATAAAACCCCTACGATTTCACTCATATTTTTGTTATTTCATAGTAAATTTGACACATCTACTGCTTATAAGTAAACCATCATCAGTGGTTTAGCTAAGTTAAGTTTGTTTATTAATAACACTTTGCACTTAATCTATATACCAAAGGCCTCGCTACTTCACATTATTAATTCGAAAAAAAGAAATAGACTTTAAGCTGTACTTACACTCTATATGCATACATGCAAGCACACCATAAATTCCATTACCCATCTTTAATCAACCATGCGACCAATTGCCGCAACTCATCTCTAAATTTATCGATAACATTCCCGCTTGAAAAAAAAGTGAAATAAAATAAAAAACAAAGCACGCCGCCATATAAATTCGGAACAATTCGACGCATTAATTATTTTTTTTCCAAAATGGCCGCAACTCAAAGCAAACTTCATTTTCATTCGACATTTTAATTTTTCATTTCTAAACACAGTCGCAAACAAAATTACGTACGAATTCGGGTGCTCTGTTGCACCGTTTAACAAAGTTTTCACATTAAACTTCTTTTTTTTGTTTAAATTTGCAACTTATTCGGCTTAGACAGAAAACAACACAAAGATTTGTTTATTTATTATCAAGGTAAGTTGTGTGTGATGTAATTAGATTGAAAAAAAAAGAAAAACCTTACGCATAATACAAAAGTTAAATATATAAAAAGTTATTGAATGGGGAAAACCTTTCGATGGAAAATGTCAAATGAAAAATTTTCACTCATGATTCAGTGGTGCAGTGATGTAAAGAAGCAACAAAAAAAAGAACAAATACAAAATTAGGCTAATAGTTTGATTGAGCATTGAACATTGATGCATTGATCTCTCGTCTTGGAGAATAGTATTGCTCACAAGAATAACGAAATGAAGTATTGAATTAAAAAAAAAAAAAAACACAAAATCGGAGGAACCCCTTTTTGTCTTGGGGATTCTTTTTTCTTTTGATTTTCGTCGTTTTGGTTGTTTGCTGGTGCTGCTTTTGCTACTTGCTGCTGCTGTGTTGTCAATAATTGTCTTGTCGCGGGGGCTACTCTACCTTCTAGCAGTTCCATTGAACAGACACAGGGGGCGGCAGAGGTGTCGTTGTCGGTGTTCACGTAAGGCTTTATTTTTGTTTTATTTATACTTTTCATCTATTTCTTATATTTGTTGCTTATTTTTTTGTCTCTTTTTTTTATATTCTACCGAACTTGTATGGTGTAAAAAGTACGCGCGACGCGGCGTAAAAAACTTTTCTAAATTATTCACACAAATCTTCTTGGAGCTTGTGACGATGGTGGCAGCTATAGCGGTATCGGCTGCGGACGCGTCGCCGTCATAATGATCTAAGAAGAGCTGTTTTTTCTTTTTCTCAATTGTACCTAAGAAGTTGGATGTGTACATATCTCGTTTTGTTGTGCATTGGAGTGTGAGGAGACTGATGAAATTCTTTAGGTTTCCTGAGTTTTAAAAGAAAGCAAAATGTTTAAATTTCTGGAGTTTCAGTTGATTGAACATGTCGGACATAGCCTAACTTTCTGTTAAACCAAGGATGAGTTGGTTAAATGTCATTCAACTGTACGGTATGCATCCTGTCATTTAGTTGCAAGTAGGTCAGGTTTGAGGAATACTAAATACCTTCCTGCCTAGTATTTTCTTCTTTTGTTTGTTGTTGTTGAACATGCATCAGATTCTGTGCAGCGTTTGTGCAAGAGAGAAATGGTGAAATCATGTCTTCATCTTTAGTAGAAGATGTCTACATGTACATACGTACTTGCATGCCTACGTAGTTAGGTTTTCGTTTCGTACCTACTCCTTGCGATTTAATATTTTCACGTCAAATTAACTGCATATTATACCTGAATAGTATGATTAATTTAAAAAAAAAACTACTTGTGTAAAATTTTGGAGTTTGGAAGTATAGACACGGAAATCTTTTCGAACTTGTAGATACCTTTTTGTATATACCTATATAGATACATTTTAAGTTCTGGCACCTATAATAGGTATATAGTAAAACGATAAAGTAATTTTAGTTATTGTTAATTTGACCAAAAGATGTTTGTTAATATAAAATTGAAATTTTAAGTTTGAAAACCATCCTGAATGCCAAAGGATTTGTTGGTAATGTGAAGACGTATTTATGTATTTCAGTATAGGTACCTATGTATGTACCTACATTGTTGGCCGAAGGCTACCAAAATCTATATAAATCGTTCAGCAAAAGGATATGTGTATTGAAAGTTAGAACAAAGGAATAAAATAGAGTGTTTTGACACAAAATTTTAAAAAGCCAAGACCTAAATTAAGTTCAATGAATCAAAATCGATTCATATTTAAGATTATATCGTGCTAAATTTGAATTACTAATTAACGTCACAATTATATTTATACCAATTCATAAGTGTTCCTTAATAGGATACCTTTGCCGTAGATTTTGATTAACAAAATCATTCATAACCCCCGACTGTTTGGAATTAAAAAAAAAATGTTATCTCAAAAAAATAGGTATAGGCATGCTTATAAATAATTCCATGACTCAGAAACTCATTACTGTATTTCAACATGTTTATTCATGCAGAAGTTGTATGGATGAGGAAGAAATTGTTCTCCATCATATTTACAAGAAGTGTTAAGTTTTATCTTAAAGATGGAGACTAAATCTAAAAAACTTAACTACTGTGATTGAAGTGCACATTATCATCAATAACATTTATGCTCTGAATGTACATATCTCATATATGTATGTAAATTCATGTTCCTAGTTTATAAGTTGCAAGCTTACAACAAACGTTAAATAAATTAAAGAGTATTTTTGGTGCGTTTTATGACAAGTCTGATTTGAAGAAGTATTTCATACAAAGAATGGTTTTGTCAATAACTTGTAAGAGGAAGTCCTAGTGATTACAATTTCAGATGATACAGTTTTTGATTGTCAATCCTAAGGCCAAGATATTAAAGCATGGCATGGCTCTCAGCCTTGAGTTTCGTCAATTTTGTTAGTTCTTAATTTTAACTTAAGTTATAAGATTTATAAATAATAAGTAATTATAATTTAAATTCAAAGACTGTGCTAAAAATATCAGCATTAAAGTATTTTGTATTTCTCTTTTCATACAGATTAAATAGAGAGTTGACCGTATCACCTTCGTGTTGATCAGTGAGAGATATAGTAATATACCGTTCTATTTCTTTATTGACGGAAATCCTTTTGCACAGATATCGCTCATAGTTATCAGATCATTGGTATTAAATTATTATTTACAGAAACATTTTAAATTTGCTTTATATTAAGAGCGAAGGCGAATTTATTCCTTTACCTGTCTTTTTGTTTTGTTATTTATGTTTCCTCTTGTAATTCAATACTAGGTGCCGAATTATATTAAAAAGCAATTGAACTCATTCTCAATGGTGTCCTTTTTGATGGATTTATAAAGTCAAAGAGAATTTATTAATTTATTCATTTTTACTTTCGTTAAATACCTACTAACGATACATAGTATCTGTTAAAATTATATGATAACAAAAGAGAATACAATAACTTGCACCTAATCTAGATTATACTTTTCTTAAGTTAAATGATTTTACATTGTCATTGCTGTAATTAATTATACTTGAATTCTTATTGTAAAATATTAGTTAGTTAGTTAGTTTGATCTACTGAAAATGTTGCACATTGGCAACTGCCTTCGCAAACTATACTGACTAGCAATGAAATTCAATTGACAGAGGATGAAATTCACCTCTTGATTATCCCGACAAAAAAAACTAAATTGTAGATACGCTCTGTAACTCGTTAGAGGTGGAAGATTTAATAGTTGAATACGTTGAGCATAAGGTGGCAAGGTAATTCGATTGTATCATGGTAGAAATCTTAAGCAAAATCTCATAAATCTTCTTTAAACTGACTCCAATCTATTTGTATAAACCATATAATATGGCGCCTATAAAACACAACCATACTTGGGGGCCAGTTATAGCTATCATTGTAATCCGGACATTTTTTTCGAATGGATATTTGAGTGTTTCCGTTAGAAATGAAAATTATATACTGATCGATCGGAAATCACACATCTTTTATGTTCAAAAGTGAAACGAATCGTTCCACTTATTTGTCTTCCAATTTCACACAATTCCAATGACAGATTTCTGTCAGTAAAAATTTGTCGGTGCATTTCAATCAGGACATTTATTTCAATGACAAATGCCAAAAAAAATTCCAATGATTGGTTTCAATAATGAATACCAATGATAGCTATAATTGGCTCCTAAGGTAGATCTTACGAATGAAACATAAAGAGTTTTTTAAAACATAACGAATCACAAAGTTCAGGAGAAAATCTTTTAAGACCAAGCTTTTTTAATAATATGATCAAAATGGTCAATAAAAGTTAGTATTGAGTCCAACACTATCCCAAGGTCAGTAAAACTTGACAAATTACAAAGAGGTGATAAATTAATCGCATAGTTATAGACAGACAATCACATTTTTCTTGCACATATTAGGGTACAATCTTGTATCACGGGATTTCTTTTTTTTTAATTTGTAAATTTTTCACAAGATGAAGCTTCGGTAAAAAATAACTAAAGATAGAAGTTTAAATGCTCAGTGAAGCTAATGACCAAAACCAAATAAAATAGCATTCTGAGTATTGAAAAAAAAAATGAATTAGCTTTCTTTCTGTGTTGTTCCAATTTTACCAAATGTCATTCCAACTTAAGTTGCATGTCCTTACGACAAAAAAATCAAAAGTAAATGGAAATACAAGTAAAAAAGACTTTTCTTTAGCTTAAACATTTCAGTAATATAGTAGCACATCAGTAACTTTTTGTGTATGACAGTCAAATGTTGTTATTTGAATTTATTATGTCATATGAACTGCTTGAATTCATTTCTGTTCGTACTCATTCTTTGTGCTTAGATTTCCTTTAACTTATAGCGATATCCATAACGGTTATAAGAATGCCTTTACCTAAATTTGATCCTGACTGTGAGAGCGTTGACCGATTGATACTTTTTGACGTTGATCTTTGAAAAAAAAAATAGAAATCATTCCTGCAAAATGTCAATTCTGTTCGTTGTGCAGAAAAAATACAGACTAAGACTCAAACCAAACAGTGACTTTTAACAGAAAGCATTGCCACCAAGTAAGCATCTCTTTGCTAAATATGAATTTTAGACAGTTTTGAGGTGTCATTTTTTATGGTAACTAAGAGTTCTTGATTCAGTGTTATCTTGTACAGGTAATGCGAGAATGTTCTCTTTTGATTTGGTTTCTCCAAGGAATGTGCGATATGTGGCGTTTTTCTTTTTTAGTTCAGAGGAGTGCTCGAACTGTCAAACAAATAATTGTGTTTCTTTTTTGAGCTCTGATCGTTCAGATCTTCAAATTCGTGTTTCTTTTTTTAGTTCTGAACATGTTGAGAGCGCGCTCTGTGAGCTCAGAATAAAATAACAGAGTAAACGGAGTAAAATGCTGATAATACTCTGCTCAGAACTCTACTCTACTCTACTCTGTTCGCTCAGACTCTGCTCAATGCTCAGCTCTGAACTGAAAAAGTATAACGCCAATGGATTGCAAACCGAAGCAATCTTCTCAAATTTGATCACTTAAAAAGTTGAATTGCCATCTCTGACAGCCAACTTTTCCACTAATTAACACACAAAGTCAAAACTGAAAAAAAAACAGTGCTGAAGGGAGCTACGTTCACTCAGCAAAGCCAACAAGGTTTCCGTTCATTAAGTCCACGGTTACTGTGACATTGACGAAAATGAAAGAGCAGACAAATATGTCAAAAACGTTTTAATGCTTCATCGGAACTATATTGTTGCTATGATCTATAAGCCAATAGATCAAGTTAATAGACAAATCCACCAAAGTTTTCTTGAAATCGCAAATAATAGGTGGTAGGCTCTAGAAACTTTCAGGGTTGCGAGGAATCTATTGCCAAATATTTCCAAAGGAAAAACAAAATACCTTTTGCTACTAACAGGCCTTAATTATCCTAACCAATCATAGCTCATCTCATTGGGTACCCATTTGAGTAGAATGGATATGGGCTCATCTGATCTATGTATGTAGGTGCGAAGACGAGTAGACTAAAAGAGGATTCCTTCCACTTTCTCTGCGAATGCCCAAGCTTAACCAAAATTAGAATGACAAAACTAGGAAAATACTTCTTCGACGACCTTTGCGACGTCTTATCTTTGTCACCAAAGGACAATCTGATATTCACACAAAAATCTGGATGGTTTAGGGACCTTCTAACTTACCATTTCCTGGGGAGCACAATGGATCCACAGTGATCCGGGCGAGATGCTTTTCGTTCTAATGCTGCAACACCCTGTTAAACCTAACCTAATCTATGATAAAGTTTTATCGCTTAGGGCTCCTGTTAAAAAAATGTGTGAAAAATTGATGGCTGCAACAATGTTAAGATATAATGATTCCACAATTTTCTATTTGTTAATAAATTTGTTTGTATGATTGATTCAAAAATTTGTTTATCCATAAATTTTTGTATGTATAGTTTTGACGACTTCCCGTTGTTTCAAAAAGTTTACCTTACCGTGAATGAATTAAATAATTGAAATAAAAACTTTCTCTTTAATGATATTTGTGACTTTCCACTATTAAATATTAATTTAAAATTTAAAGCTATAATTTTTATAAAAATACATTTTTTTTTAGTGACATCTCTAAGGAGAAACTTATTCTCGAAGTCTTAATCCAACTAAACTAACTAAAAATATGTTCTTGTTTTGTGGTCATTGTAATGAAAAGCAAGTTTGGCTACAAAATGGCCGATAGGATATGTTGAGTTGTGGAAAAGAAGTTGAGTAAATTAAGAAGAAGTAAATTTAATTAGGTTTTATTTGTATTTACAAAAAAAGTTAAAATTTTTATTTCTATACTCATAACACTCGCAAAGTATAAATCCACATATAAATCAAGTTGCATATTTTTTCCACAGCACAATACATTTTAAATTTATCTTTATAAAATTAAATTGTTTACGCGTTAAATATTCATTTCCGTCTGCTATGCAAAGCTTCAAAATTAGTATGACCACTAGAGACACTTATCAATGATGGACCTAATTTAATTTAACTTAGCTATTATTTGAGTCGAAAACAGATCAAAGCTTATCGAAGGCTGTAGAAATAATACTATGACAGATGATCCTTCTAGACGATGCACACATTTTAGACTAATTAAATTTGTATTCATTCATATACTTTAAATCTCCTTTACGAGTACGTTGCGCCCCATGGCATTTCAGTTTAAATTTGAGCAATCCACAGCTGCTATGTTACTAAATAAATTTGGCGGAAGTATAAAGCTAAATACAATTTTTAAATGAAGATCGACACACGACTGTTTGGTCACGTTTACTTATTTTCGCTCGAAGTTTAAATCTTAAAATCCTGAACAAACTCCAATCAAAACCGGTTCTTTAACATAAAATAAACGCATTGATGCCTTTTCAAGCAGTCGATACCACCTCACAGTGGAGTATTTTTGTGATCATTGACTTCTAAACTAATGAAATACAGCCTTCGGATAAAATATTATGTCGTATGTGTATTCATTAAACAATAAAGATAAAGATTTTGCATCACAACAATTTCAATTTAAAACGATTCGCAGACCAGATTTATATTATTTGTACATATTCATTCTCCAATCAAGTAGCGCCTTATTTTCTCTGCCGGCCGGTGTGCATTTATACAACTAAAATAAAATACGAACAAAAAAATAATAAACAATTAGCAATGAGCATTGTAACCAATTAACTTGACGTAATCCAACAACTAACACTTTAAATGATTCAACTTGTGATATCGACTCTTATCAAAAAATGATGATAAATACAAAAAGAACACTAAAGCTACTGCATAAAGTTGAGTGCGCGAAAGCTTTTCTGCTCCAAGTGATCTCATAATAACAAGAAGCGACTTTATTAAACAATTGCCACACAACCAACAAGGTCTAGGTCATTTAAAGCAATATAATACATTTGTTTCCGTTAAATGTGTTTAGAAAAAGGAGTGAGTTACTTTAAACTAATAAAGCAATAATAATTTATGAAAAGAAAAAAACAAAAAACAGTAGAGCTTTATTCGATTCAATGAAAAGATGTGTCTTCGAAGTGGTAAAGGTAATAATAATTCTTGTCATGTAATTTGTGTTCTTTTTTGTATCTTAAATTATAATCTAATACATCTCTGAAATAAATAAATGGAAAAGTGCCTTATTGTGTGTATCCATCCCAAAAGTGTGTGAATTACAAAAAAAGCTTATTTTCTTGCATACCTGCAGTTCGTCTCATCGGCTTCTAAAATTGATGGGATTTTCCTCTGTTTATATAATTTAATAAAACATTTTACGACGGCGGCAGAATTATTAGGCAATAGGTTAGTTATCTTTTATTTATTGTGTGTTATTTAATTGTCTTGTCAATTATTTGATGTCTATCGTGAAATTCTGTGACGTTCGAATATCCAAGGTGTCTTTGAGGTCAAAGTTGTAAAGAAAAAAAAAGAAAGTAAATGAAATGGTTATGTTGCTGCCTTAAAGATCAATGATCTCTGTTATCAGATTTTGTTTTCATGATGAACAGGAATCAATAAGTTGCAATTTTATTTTGTGCGAGTGTAAAAAAGAACTAATTTTTCGATAAATTGATTAGATCTTTTAATATCAGTGCAGATTTCTATGAATTGGTTTCAGTTAAGACTTACGAAATTATGATGGTGTCTTGTGTTTTCCGTTTTTTTATAGTCCGGGATTTATATTTGGAAATTATTAATGATTCATGTTTGTTTATTGAATATCAACAAACAACATATAATATTGTCAATGACACAAGCAATGTTACATTTTTAAAATTCATAAAAACAGAATTTACTAATTTAAAAAATATCTGCAATTTATAAAAATACAAAAAAAAATAGAACCAACAAATTTAGGTCAATAATTTAAATTCTATACTTGTATAGACTTTATTGTCTTATTAATTTGATTTCTTCCCACATTTGCGATTTGATTAGGTATGTCGTAGGTTGTAGTTATGAATGGAAATAATGATTAAGTTGCTATTTTTAGTAAAATTGACAAATTGACAATCGAACTGAAGTGCAAATAAAATAAATTACGTTCACGTGCCTCTTAAAAAAAAAAAAAAAACAATAATATTGCAGGTACTTGTTTTGTTTGCAATTAAATATTGACATCTTTCGAATGAAAATAAGTTCTCAAAATTAATTGACAATTCAACTTAAATGAAATGCACCTGTTTTGTTAAATTTGTTAAATTTAAGACTCAGATAATTGTATATTGTTACGTAAAACATTGTCAAATTCTTATTTTATATTATATTTAAAACGCAAAAGAATTTAAGTAACAATTTTAAGCCTTTTAAGATCACTTCCAAATAAGACAATTCAACCATAAATGAGATGCAGTTGTTGGCGCTAAAATTGCATTAAATATCAAAACAAACTGACGTTTATATGTATGTCCATCACTAATACGATGTGTTAAATCTAGGTTTTGATGTTGATGGAAATGACTTGGAAATCCCAATTTGAAATGGTAATCTAGGCAGCCACAGGCTAGGAATATATTTCGATAGGTATCACACTCTTATCACTTTTTATTGTTTTAGTGAATTTATTTAGAATTTATTTTTAAACCAAATTTCAATGTCCTGCTTGTTGCTAGTATAAGGTGCAAGATTTTAAAACAAAAACGTAGCTCAAAGTAAAGACATGTTTCTTATACGATCGCTTTATTTGAACTGTACCAACTAACAATTTCAATAATCTAATATACTTAAACACTAATATACATAATGAAAAAGACAACGGTCAAATCATACGACAGTAGGATAATATGGTTTACAGCATTATAGCGTAACGTTATTATTTACTATTTACATACTTATTGTACATAATGAATATAGTTTAGTGCAAATACAGGGTGTTCATTTGATAATGCATATAAGAAAACTAAAGCACATTTCAAAAATAAAATAAAATAAAATAAGTGATTATCTTACAACTCGATCATCCTGACTAAAAATCGTCCTCGATTTGCTACTGCTGTGAGCAATATAGCTTACATGTTTGGACTATCTCTTGATACAAAAAAAACAAATGAATTTACATTAATAGTAACGATATTACTAAATCTTATAAATTGTCATTTTGTTTAAATTGAAATTAAATTATATTAACATAAAACATAAAAAATCTTTTAATTACAGAAATTAAACTGTATTACAAAAATTAAACTGTATTTTCAAACATTAAAAACGAGAGATGAAAAATTGATTATCAATACGAGTTATGAGCTCTTACGCGGTAACATAAGGTTTCATGTTTTCTGGAGAAGCTACGCCTTCATATGGAACACGAGAAATTTGTAAATTTTCTATATCTTTAATAAAATATCTGTCATTTGGAAGAGTTTTAATGATTTCAAAAGGACCTTTGTACTTTGCCAAAAGTTTTTTATTTATACCAGGAGTATTGATAGTATTTTTTATCATTATATAATCCCCAACTTTATAAGTATGAGGTTTTTTATGGTGTTTATCGAAGTAAAGTTTATTTGCTTCCTGACTTTTAACAGTTTTTTCATTTGCCTTAGCCCTTACATATTCTAAGTTTCTTTGCTCCTCAGTTATTATATTTTGCTCTAAATATTCTCGGATTTTGTCATTAATTACGCCTTTTTGCGCCACCCCAAACAGTAACATACTTGGACTGAAACCTGTACTTTTATTATCTATGTTGTTAAGAGCGAATTCAATTTTATTTAAGTATTTTGTCCAGTCTCCAGGTTCCATTTCACTTTCCTTAGATAGCATTGGTGTTAAACTTCTATTGATGCGCTCGACCTGACCGTTGGACTGAGGTGAACTGGTGGCAATTTTTATATGCTGAATGCTATATTCAGTACAGAAAACTGAGAAATCTTCGGAGGTGAAACAACTACCTCTATCTGAAATTATACGCGTTGGTTTACTATAGACTGAAAAGTAATTTTCCAGACATTGAATCACTTCCTTCGTGCTGGTACTTTTAACAGCGTATAGTTTGGTAAATTTAGAAAAACCGTCGACAACTAAAAATATGTGTTTCCTAGTGTTCCTTACACAGGAAGGCAACGGGCCGTAATGGTCAACATGAATAGTCTCAAAAGGTTTGTCTCCTTTTGGAATGCTATGCAAAACACCCTCCTTTTTGCCAGTTGGTGGGGAGAAGTGAATGCACTTTAAACAATTTTTTATAAAGTTTTTAATTTTCACCTTCATACAAGGAAACCAGTAGGTCTTTCTCAAAAAATTGTAACACTTCTCCACACCAACATGACATAGGGCATCGTGGTGCGTTTGGATAACATCTCTTTCCATCTGCGAAGGAACATAAAAGTACACTTTATTCTTAATCTTTCGATAAACTAGCCCGTTAACTAACTCGTAAGAAGAGCTTTCTCTTTTTTCCAACATTTCTACCAAACGTTGAATTGTTGAATCTCTTTGTTGGGCTGCAGCAAGTGCATGCTCAAAAGAATCAGGCTCGATGATAAGAATGTTATGCGATCGACTTAGAGCATCAACATGCTTCATCCTATTGCCATCCCTATGCTCTATTATGTAGTCATAATCTTGGAGCTCGAGAGCCCAACGAGAGATTCTAGGATTCAATATTTTCTTATTAAGAGTAAGTGTCAGTGACTTGCAGTCAGTTACTATTTTGAATCGTATACCAGTGAGATAAATTCTGAATCTTCTGAGAGCGTATATAATCGCAAGCGTTTCCAACTCATACGAGTGGTATTTGGATTCTGGACTTGTGGCACGTTTCGAGTAAAAGAATATTGGGTGGAGTAGTTTATCATCTTGGCGTTGCAGTAAAACTGCCCCGAACCCCAAGCTGCTAGCATCACAGTGCAACTCTGTTTCTGCTATTGGATTATAAATGCTCAGAATCGGAGCTTTGAGAAGTTTCTGTTTAAGTGACTGAAAAACCAAAAGTTCTTTTTCACCAAAAACGAAAGGTACACCATTCTTTAAAAGGTCATACAAGGGTTTTGAAAAAATCGAAAAATCCTGTATGAACTTTCGAAAATAGGAGCACAAACCTAAGAATGAATGCAAGCTTTTAACGTTGATGGGTATGGGGAAATCAGAAACCGCTTTCAAGCCATCGGTATTTGGGCCTATCCCATCAGCAGAAACTTCATATCCCAGGTATTTTATTTTTTCAAAAACAAACAAACACTTATCGACCCGTAGTTGCAAGCTATTAATCACTACTAAATCCATTACTTCTTTCAAAATTACGAAATGTTCTTCTTTCGTTTCTGTTGCAATTAATAGGTCGTCAATGTATACCAACAATTTACCTGAATTTATAAGACTCTTGAAAATTGAATTAATGTAACGCTGAAAGACGGAAGGGGCGTTTTTAAGCCCAAATGGCATTCGGGTGTACTCAAATTGGCCTAAAGGTGTTATGAAGGATGTGTACTTCACCGAATCCTTCGACATTTTCACATGGTGAAAGGCACTTTTCAAATCTAAGAGCGAAAAGTACCTTTTCCCACGGAGTCTGTCTAAGTGATCTTCTATCAAAGGAATCGGGAAATTGTCCTTCAGCGTAATTTTGTTCAATTGACGAAAGTCAATACAAAGCCTCAATTCGCCCGTTTTCTTTTTGGCCAAAACAATTGGCGATGCGAATGGTGAATTGCTCTCACGGATAATTTGTCTTTTAACCAAATCGTCTAAAATTTTTTGTAATTGTAACTTATGAGCGTAGGGCAAACGCCTTGGCGTGCAATTGAAAACACTGTTTGCATCAGATAACATTATTTTCATTTCAAAATCTGATCTATCATCAAAAAAATCATCGTTTTTTTCAATACTCCCGGTAATTAAATTTTTAACTTTAGTTTTTTCTTCGTAGCTTAAATTTTCATTAATGTTTAAACAAACGGTTTCATCGCGATCATCACTCACATCAATATTCAAAATTTCAGAAACTTTTTCATCAAATTCTTTTTCTTTAAAATCATTTTTAACATTAAAGTTATCGTTTTGCTTAAGTGTTATATTATTTTGTTGTAAAAATTCTCTTCCTAATACTATAATATTATTCATACTTCGATCTTTAACTACATGTAAACAAATATTAACATAATTACTATTTAATTTAATCTTGCAAAATACCTTACCGAAAATGATCAATTTACTATTATTGATACCAACTAAGTTATTAATGGAATGTTCTAAAGGTGTCATCAGGAAAGGTGGAATGTAACGTTGCTGCACAAAGTTGATGGGACTTCCAGTATCGATCATCGTCATCGCCTCCATTTTGAAGTTCACAGCTCCATTCTCGTTGTTTAGAAAGGCATATTCGAATACTCCATGAAAACTATTCAAAAATGAAGACGGTTCGCTTTCCTTTACTGGTTCTGTACTCTGGAGCGCCAGAACTGAATTGGATTGTGGACAGTTTTTGGCGATATGTTCTTTTTGTCCACATATAAAGCAAGACCCCTTTTCTCGGCGCGGCTTTGGGCAATTGGTGGAAATGTGCCCTCTTTCGTTGCAGTTGTAACACTTAATGATGACGTTCGGTTTTGGTGGGGGCTTCGACTGTGACGGTGGCAGGGCTCTTACGTAGTTTGATGTTGACGGCTGGATGTCGAACTTAATTTTTCATACTTCCTCAGAGTTTGCTTCAGCTCCGCAATGCTGTTGGCGGTTAACAAAATTTGTTTGTTGTATATGGTGTCGGGAATACCTTTGATTATGTAGTGTATGACGTCCTGCTCCTCGATGTCTGCTGCCGAAGCTATTTCTTGCATCGTGAGAACGTACTGCTGAAAGTTCTCTTCTTTGCGTTTCTTGCGACTTCGTAAGGCGTTATGAACGTCCGTTGAGGTTGTGTACTGGCAAAACTCAATCAATAAAGCTGCCTTCAACTCGGACCACGACCGGCATGATGTTGTCCTCAAAAACAACTTAGCTGTTCCTCTCAGTAGTCTTTTGGCATAGATGAAGCATTCCGATTCATTCAAATTATATATGTGTTTTGAATCATCAAAGCTTCTTATCCATCTAGCAACTGGATAGTTGTCGTCCCCCGAAAACGTTGGCAAGGACTCGTCAATGTCACGAAAAGAGTATGAAGATCTGGTTTCATCGACAGGTTTACTTAATTCCGCTAACTTCTTCTGCAGCGAAATTATTTCTTCCTTTCGTCGTATCGATTCACGCAAGTTTTCCAGCTGCTCTACTTCTAAGATCTCCTCCTCGTTGGCGTTAGCATCATTGTCGTCTTCTTCAATGCCACCCAGAATATTGGGAGGAAACAACTCTTCCACTCGATCAGCATCCATTTGCGCAATAGCTTCCTGCAGCCTAATTTTTAATGCTGCCTTCACTCCATTTGTGGACAGACCCACTTCAGACAATTTGTCCTTAAGACTTTGTACTGTTGCGAGTTGCAAGAACTCATGGGCACGTGCTTCAGCCATTTCAAAAATGAATCCACTCCACGTAAGAAATTAATTTATTTAATCAAAAAATGCCGTATGCTTTAACATTAAATTAATCGAGTTTTACTTTAATAAAAATGCGTGAGAATATAATCCCGCTTCTGATTAGTTATAAGGTGCAAGATTTTAAAACAAAAACGTAGCTCAAAGTAAAGACATGTTTCTTATACGATCGCTTTATTTGAACTGTACCAACTAACAATTTCAATAATCTAATATACTTAAACACTAATATACATAATGAAAAAGACAACGGTCAAATCATACGACAGTAGGATAATATGGTTTACAGCATTATAGCGTAACGTTATTATTTACTATTTACATACTTATTGTACATAATGAATATAGTTTAGTGCAAATACAGGGTGTTCATTTGATAATGCATATAAGAAAACTAAAGCACATTTCAAAAATAAAATAAAATAAAATAAGTGATTCTCTTACACTAGTTGTTTCAATAAAATCAATATCAGTTACAAAAATAATGCTTCTTCCATTATTATTATTAAAGGTATTCACGAAATGATGTAAAATATTGGATAAGCTTACCATTTGGTAAATGAACTGTCAAATTTTGTATGAGAAATGATTTACACAATTTGGTTAAAATTCTCCAAGAATTTTTGGTGGACAAAACTAACCAAATTTTTCAAGTAAATTTAACCAAATATCATTGTGACTTTTAATTACAAACATTCCACTTTTGTTAAAGAAAATATACAAACCGTGGATAGCGATTTGTTCGTTTAATTAAATAAATTTCGTTTTGTTGCTTATTTTTGGCATCTTCGAATATTAACTTTTTTAAATTTTGTACGAGTTTATAAAAACGAAATATTTGTTTCGATTTCGTTCCACAAACAGCTGATTCAATTACACATTATTTAACCAAATGAATTAAAAGGACGTTCACGCAATTTTTTTTGTGAACTTATCATTTTACACAATATTTAAACTTACCGTTTTGCTTGCACACCATTATTATAAATATTATAACATCTTATACAAATTTTATCTGTGTGGGATAATAATTTAACTCAAATAAAATTAACAAATTTGGAATTAAACGTTGTATACATTAAGTTCAAGAGTAAGCTTTCATAAAACAGTAGACAATGTTCTCATAGACATAGAAAAGATAGGTACGTTCTTTTTTGGATAAATAAAGTTGGGTTTTATTATATAATGAAGGTTAAGGAAATCTAAATTGACTTAATGTTTGTGAAACCGCTTGAAACTCATCGGCTGAGAAGATAAAAAACCAGAAGCAAACATTCCCATTTTAAATTAAAAAAAAAAAAAGAAGATTATGCAGATTTCTAAAACTTTTTTTTGCATAACTACTCTAAAACCCGTCCCGAAATTAGAAGTATCAACAAAATTCCATGAAACATGTATAAATGCATTTGTTTATTTTGCATCAAAACTTTTCACGAAAATATTCTCTTTAGATTGTGTCTCTTATTCAATCATTTGTAACAAAAATTCTTATAATAAGAATTCTATATTAATTTCTCAAAGGGAATTGAAATATGTTTTTGTTCTGTGTTTTTTAATTTTATTTTTTCGATTACATTTGAGTTACTTAAAATTAAAATAAATTAGGTGGCGCAACAGTTCGTTGAGAACTAGGGCCTAGTGACCTATAACTCTCAACTCTCAATTTGAGTTACTTATTTTCATTAAAAACAAAATTAAAGCGAGCAAATACAAACTTTTCTATGTTAGTGTTATTTAAAAATATTTCTAAAATTTTTCAATATTGTGAACAAAAATTCTATAATAAAAAGCTAATGATCTTGGTTGATACCATCAGTTTTAAGATTATAATTTTGCATTTATTACCTTTCAAAGTGTTTTATTTAATAATAAGAAAGGATAAGAAACAAAAAAGGATGATAATGATTGTTTTAGAAAACAAAAAAATTGTTGCTTATAATAAATCATCTAATTTTTTATATTACTCAAATAATTTCTGTTTTTAGAAAACCATAATTTCTTTGTTTAATTCGTTTTGCTTATCAACAAGTTATTGTCCTCACTTACAAAAACAATATCCACATCTTCTGTCCTAAGACATTTGTTATCCATTTATGTCGAATTAACAACTACATTAAACTAAAGAAAAGAAATGATTAACTAATTAACACTTTCGTTATGTTGTTGCATCCACATTAGTATTTATATTAGTTCCAACAAGCATTTAATTTATTATTCAGTACAATAATAACAGTTACAACGTTAAAGTGTTATTATGGCTTAATTTAAAAAAAATAACTCGAATGTTAATTATTTAAATACAAACTGCATTAGATTTCAAATGAATAAATCAGCATTGTAATTCGTGTCCGCTAAGTACTGGGGTCATTGGTACAAATTTTTTGTAATTATAACAATTTTTTCCTCTAGATAGTAATTATTGGTTTCGCGAGGGGAATTTCAAAAATGTTGCTTTCGTAATATATTGACTTTTTTCTTGTCGTGGGTGTGTTGTTTATCAATTTAAATGCTAAATACTAGGAACAATTCAATTAAAATTTGTATGCGATTTAAAAGCGTGCAGTTGCAGTGTCGGTGCCAAAAACTAAATTCTATACAAAAATGTTTGAGTTCTAAAAATGTGTGAGGTAAATTAAAATAAATGTATATTTGTTTTGAATTATTCAAAGTATTTCTATTGATTCATCGAAATTTTATAAACTATACAATGTGCTCTCGCATTTGCATATACTGATTGAGAATCAGTATTAAACTTTTGGTGTTTTCACAAACGGAATTAGTTAAAACTCTTAAATTTTAAAGAGACATCGTTTTTTTACCTACCCTAATTTAAATTCTCATTTATATACTTTCATATGAGCTTTGGCATTTAGTTTATTTTTTCAAATTGTCTGGTGATCTTGCGATTGTAATTCCAGTACAGAGAATGTTTCGTCTTTGTATCATTTGTTTATATCAGTCTGAAATATTTCCTTGTTTTATCTTGATTTAACTTGTATTTGACCGGTAAAAGAATGTAAAGCATACACACAATGCGTTCGTGACTCATTTCACATTTTCAGTTTTCTTTATGTTGGAATCCAGATGGATTGGTTGTTAATGTCCTGATTCAATAAGTTCTTTTACCAAATGATTCAGACTCAAACTATTTAACCTCCTTAACAGTGATCTTTGTTGTAACCTTCTCTTGTATGATTATGTGCAGAGCATACATCTTCTTCCAGTAAACTCCAGTTCAGAAATCAGACAACGCTCCGTTCACTTCTAACAATTGACACATTTGTAAAACATGGAGAAGTTTGTAACTATTTTACTATTAGTAGGTATTATTGAAGTGAAATGGAGAAATGGATTCAACTCAAAAAAAAAAAAAAAAACTCTTGACATTGTGCCATTTCAATTCTTGCATTGATAATCTTTTTCAATGAAAGTAAAATAAAAAAATAATGCAAAAAAGAAAAGACATCGGCAGCCAACAAAAAAGAAAACAAAATAAAAATAAAAAATAAATTCAATAAAAAGCTACTTGAATGAAAACAAAATATATACATTTTTTTCGAATGCACATATTAGTCATGTCGTATTCTCTGTGTTCTCGAGACGTGGAGTATTTATTTTGCACATTGTGTATATGGTGGCGGTGATGTTACAACTAGTGAAAGTCACTAGGCTTCTTTGACT
Organism: Eupeodes luniger; assembly: GCA_951509635.1. Classification (NCBI taxonomy): domain Eukaryota; kingdom Metazoa; phylum Arthropoda; class Insecta; order Diptera; family Syrphidae; genus Eupeodes; species Eupeodes luniger. The sequence goes on from OX608074.1 coordinate 89,961,649, forward strand.
TAAACAAAAAATAAAAAAAACTAATGCCCAAAAGATGAAATCTATTATATTCAATTGACGCAGACGTACTAATGGTTTATTATTATTTTTTATTGTGTAGTTTATTCTTTTATTATTATTTTTTCTAATTAATTGTCAATGTGCAATTTTAGTTTTTTTTTTTTCACAACAAGTGATTGCATTTAAAAACAAATATGACGTTAGTTATGAATAAGTGGATAATATTTGTATAATTGTGGAGAAGAATGTGACATTGTGTGTGTTTTTGTTTTACTAGTTCATTCATTTATTTAACCTAATTTAACAGCCTTAAGAAAAAGATTTTAAACTTACCGAAAAAGTTATTAAACCAACCATATATATTTTATTGTTTTTACGAATGTTGCGGTGGTAAGTTTTGTTTGATTTCGAAGAAAGCATTATGAAACTTTCTTTGTGAGAAAAACCGTGATGAGAAATTTAATTTAATTTTTTTCAAATTTATGTTACATAAACACGTAGCACATAAATACTAGATATCATATTGCGCAGATTGTCAAATCTAAAAGTGGTATACGTTTAGGATAGCTGCCCTAGTTTTCTGGAGCTGGACATAGAACAACATATTGAAATATATACACATATATAATATATTTGAATGACACTTGACTATGTTTCTATTTTCATAAAAAACGCATTGTATTTTTATTTGTTGAATTTGTATTTTCAAATTTCCTTTATAAAACAATGAAATGGGAACAAGATTTTAATTTAATAAGAATTTATAGGGAAGAAGAGAAATATGCCTCCTTGTGTTTTTTAACTTTTTTTGGGCATTCTGTAAGTAATTACTTACCCTAAAAAAGTTTTTTAATCATCATGAAATTGACGCTATTATAAAAAAGGTATATTAAATGAGATTTTTATTAAAGACAATTACTATGGTAACGATTCAAAATCTTTAACAACATCAAAATCATAAACAAATTGCAAACATACAATTTTATGTTAACTTAAAGTTTCAAAAGCATTTGATAGGGTTTGACATCCACATCAGGTTCTTTTATCGAAAATACGTGGCTTTGGTTAAGATGAATCCCTCCTTCGTTGGATTAGAAATTATCTTTCGGACCGTTCAATACAAGTTTATTTTGGATGGGTTCAATTCTGAAAACCACAAAATAAATAATGGTGTTCCCCAGGGCTCTGTTTTGTCCCCGACACTCTTTCTTATTTTCATCAATGATCTCTTGTATGCAACTTCTAATACAATTAATTGTTTCGCTGACGATAGTACTCTTAGCTTTTCAGACTCACATACCTTTTCTTCGGATGTGAAACTGCAACGACAAAATATGATAAGCTCATTAAATTCCGCATAAAAAGCATTGTACAATGGGGATTAGAAACCGCGTAGAATTTAATACTTTGAAAACCCAATGCTGTCTTGTATCGTTAAAGCGAGATATACCCCCCTTGCCATTATCCATAGATGGCACTTGCATCAATGTGTCACCAACCACCTCTTGAAGAACGATCACATACGCGATGTCGCCAAAAATACCGCAAGATGTTTGGGTTTCGTCGTTTCTTGTCTCACCCTTTTTTACTGTTATTTGAAAGGTTTATGCTCTAATGCCAGCTGCATTCCTCCCCTAAACAGTGGAACCGTAAAACTCGCGCTTCTATCAGTATACCATCGAACCTAACTTCGGTGGTACTGTTAAATACAGAGATTCGTTCTTTAACCGTACTACGCGAATGAGGAATTCATCTACCACACTGTCTTTCCCAGTCATTGCAATGCTCAGGAATTCAAAACCAATGTGCGCCGACACCTCCTTTTAAACCCTCTCCATTTCCTAATGCACACACTGTGTTTCTGCATAATAAAAGTAGTAATATCCCCTTGAGTGTGCGCTTATAATGTAAAAAGAAAAAGTTAGTATAAAATTAATGCTCTTTACATTTTTGAATAGTAAAATTATGGCATGTTTTAGAAAAAACGTCTCTTTTTCAATAAATTGAAACAAATAGAAGAACACCAATTTAACCATGCCTACAACCCATAGGTATTAATAATCCTCTAATAAAATGTTACCTGTCAAAATATTTCGAGTTGTTGATAAGAAATGGTATAATTACTTTTAATACATTAAGAAGCTGTCATAAAGCTTGATTTGAAAGCCAAAGTATATGCGATTAAAAATTATTATAAATCATTTTATAATAATAAAAATGTAAATTCAAACAAAAAGCAACAGGCTGAAATAAAAAAATTCCTACAAATCCCTTAGAACAAAATAATACAAAAAAAAAAAACTTTCTTGTTGTTTTTAAACAATAAAATTTAATTTTATGTGGTACTTAAAACAATAACAATAACAAATCCTTTTTTATTTATGCGATGATAGTTTTTGTAAGATACATACATATGTACATTTAAATAAATAAATGTGTAGTATTACAAATTTTATACAAGAGAGAACAGAGTGTGACAATTATTATTTTCTATTAATTAGGTTAAGACCTTTGAAAAACTTAAATCACAAGAGACTTATTTCTGTCGAAGAATTTCGTCTTCCCTTTAAAATCATCGCAACAAAAACTAAACAAAATTATTGCTATTTTAATCTTCGAATGAATTTAATGATATATAAAATCTTTAAGTTTGTTCACATAAAAGTGAACTATGTCATGTTTTTTTTTTTTTTTCTTCTTCTTTTTAATTGTTTATTGTGCGTGTTGATTTAGGTGGGCCAGCATTTCATTCATAAATTCAAATCTTAGTGTACATATTTACAACTCCAGAAGTAATAAATATTTGTATTACGTCAGCTACATATATATTTTTGAACTATATGGAAAAAACAAAATTAACCCTGACACAATACTATCGTGCTTTTTTTCCGATGCTCGGACATATTTGAAAATCGTGAACTTTATTTTTAGTTTCGTGATAGGAATTGAAATAGCTTATTATTGAATTTTCGTGTGTGTTTTTGTCAAAGTGGATTTCAACTGTATGTTTAGTTGTAATACTTTGATGACAAGGGACAAAATGTGTTGTTTGATTAGGTGCAACAATATTTAGTTTTGAATAAAAACATAGATATCTTTTTAATATTGTTTTGTTTTCATAAGGTAATAGTAACATTTTGTGTTTTTTTTTTTGTTGTGTTTAAATTGATTCTATGAAAAGTCTTTTAGTGCAAACGATTTTGTTTGAAAGGGACTTCGTGATGAATACGTGCTTTTTGTGGCAGCTTTTGCATCTTGGTTTATTCCGCGTTCAAAGATTGATAGAGAATATCTCACAAACAGGAAATACATACCTTTTTTGAAACCCTACTGTAATTTTGTTTGTTGTTTAAAAAAAAGCAATTTAATTGACTTTTAGAAATGATTTTTCAAAGAAAAAGTCACAGTGTGAATATAAAAAATACAAATAATACAAATTCGGAATGTTCGCCCTCAAAAATGTATTAAAATTCCAAATTGTGTTGTGTGTAAATACTCCAGTTTGTAATAATTTGACCTAAAAAAATCAAGAATTCCAATTTTGATTTGATTAATTCTTAATCTATTATTTTTTTCGGAACAGTGAATTATTGAATTGTTCATTTTTTATGTTTCTTTATTTATAAGCTTTCGGAAAATGTCTACTTTAAGCAAATTGACTCTGTATATTTCAATAGCTTCTGATGTGAAGCACCTAGAAGAGTTATAAGTTTGAAATAATTTTAATGTTTATAATAAACATGTTTAATTTCGTTCACCCTATCAATAGCCTAATTTATAAAATATGAGTATACTTAGTAGCACAGTGATCTTCCAAGCCTATCATACACCATAATAAAATTTAAATATTTTTACTCTATTTTAGCCTAAAAAGGCTTAGAGAATACAAAATTTGTAAGGTTGGTTTTATTTGTTTTTTCCTTTTTTTTCTAAAAATGTCTATCCGAAATAATACTTAACTGTTTTTGAACATCAAATTTTAAAAACAAAACAGAATTTTTTAAAAACAGCTTTTTACTACGTTTACTCACTTAAAAAAATCTAATTTTATAAGATCGGACAACGTTTTATTTTGTCTTTTGCACTTGCCTACATTTTTTGATTCTACCCTAATTCACTTCACTTCAATGTTAAATTTTTGAACCGTATTTTTTTCAAACATTTTTGAAATCTAAAATAATTGAATCAGTTACGGTTTCACTCCAAGTCTATGTTAATATCCAACGATATTCAGAATCTATTTTCTCAGTATTTCTTATAAAACAAGAAACAATTTTGAATTTTCATTCGACTCTATTAATAGTCTAGGTATCGTATAAAATCAAAAAGATTAAGTTGTTTTATACCTATGTATATTTATTATTTTTATAGGAAAATGTAGAGAGAAAAATACTCTAAACGAGTACCAACAAATTGACAATCAGTTATCGCCTTAGCCGAATCGACTCCTAGTTTTCGGGTGAATTCATTTTCAAAGTTTTTCAAATAGTAACAAATATTTTTGTGAGGAATCGAATTGTCGCACAACGAAGTATTTATTTCAGTAATAAAATGGATACAAAAATCCAAGTTTTGAAAATCTAATAGACCAAAAGCTTGTAAAGTACAAAAAGTTACAGATTTATTTATTCTTACTTTTAATTCTTGTAGTTTCTATAAAATAAGCCAGGTAAAAGGAGATATAAGCCAAAAAAATAGTCAATGGATTAATTTATATTTCAGTCGAAAATTGCCATCCCCCATTGTCATATGATTAAAACTATTTGGGAACGCATCGAAATCCCGCTTTTTAAAATCCCGTTTTTAAAAAATCCCCAAAAAAAAAGTTTTAAAATCCCGTCTTCTATTTTTTTTTAATTTTTTTTGTTTTACTATTTTTTACCGATTTTTTGAAATCCCGTCTTTTAAAATCCCGCTTATTCAAAATCCCGATCAATTATAATCCCGCTTTTTAATATCCCGTAAAATTCCGACAATCCCGTTTTTTTACACAACACGTCATTAAACTAAATAACAATAGGAGTCAAAAGTTTAAATGCTAAATTACTTGACTAAAATATAATAATATCGTAATTTGTTTTGTTTACTGTACATAAACATTAATTTTTGTTTACAATATTAACTCTCACAAACAATATGCATCTTACAGCAAATCTACCTCTCAATAACGGTTTTACCGCTCTAGTTGACTTTGTTTCTTTGATTTGTTTTACTTCATATTCTTATTTTTTGATATGTTATAATTATTTGTTAAAGGTTGCAATAAAATGTTTTCTAATTTCGGTTTTGCAATAAAACTAGTTGTTGAATTTTAAAAAATCGCGCGATTCATAAAAATATCGGGATAATAAAAAAAAACGAGATAGTAAGAAACGGGATTACAAAAAGCTGGATTATAAAAAGCACGATTATAAAAAACGGGATTTTGAAATCGGGATTTTAAGAAACTGAAATATAAAAACCAGGATATCAAACCCAAACTATTTTTATACTTTTGTCTTCTGCTCATAGTTAAGTCGTTTACAGTACTTAAAACAAACAAATTGAATAAACTAACTTAAATTTCTTAAAATTGTGAAAATATTTCTCTTACTCTTAATTTTGAAATGTAAAAATGACATTAAGATAATTAAACGTCTTTATTCCGACTCATCAGCCTAAATAATAGGTTATAAGCCAAGTTTTGGTTGCTGCACATGTGCTCATTAACCGTTTTATTAAAATGTAGGCTTAAAAAAAAAAAAAAAAAAAAAATGGGGAGACGTATTTTGCATTTATGAAAAAAAAATTCGGTTGCAATATCTTTTAAAATATACATTTCACAACTCTTAGTTAAATAATAAATGGATTGTAATAAAAGAGTTATAATAAATAAGGCTGTTTAAAAAAATCAATATTTTTCGAGTTTTAGTTGCACTTAGTTCTTATTTTTCTTATTTAAATGTACTTGCTCCAACTTAATGTTTAGTTTTTAACTATTGAACAATATCTATTTATTTATTATTAATTATTTTAAGTAATAAAGTAAAGAACCTAAAGTTACTAACCATGAATGCATGTGATTATCGAACTTAGTGAGGGTTTGTTAACAGTGGTTCAGTGGGAATAATCAAGAATTAATCTCAGCATAACATGCTTAAATACGCTTGTAAACTGAATTTTGTGCACACAAAAATCAATAGTTAACCCACTTTACCTACTATAGATAAACTAGCCCTAAGAATCAGATACTAACCTAAAAGGTTAATAAGTTTCGATTCCCGTTGTACCATATTAATATCGTAAATACAAATCTTGTTTTCTTACAATCGATAAAAATACATCTTTAAGTTTTTTTGTATTCTGTTCTTGCCACCTGTTTCTTTATTGAACTATAGCAAATACCGCTAAAGAATGAAAGAGTATTCAATTTTCTTCATCCACACAAATTGATAAACTTGTTTTCTTATTTTATAAACAATATGTTTCCAATTCTCTTGCTTTTTTTATGGAAAAGACAAGACACACCCTATACACAAACTATCTGTCATTTGCCTCTTTGCTTTGGCCTGCCCGTACTTCTTCCAACTTCCAAGTATATTTATTTCCGAACGCTGCACAATGAACTTACCAAGTACACAAAACGTGAATCATGTGACAGGGGGAATAGCAATAGGAATTAAAGTGAACTGACAGCAAGCAGCTCTCAGTAATCGTGACACATCCATGGAGAGCAAAGTGGAAGCAAGTTGATTAAACGAAACGAGTATTTTTAGGAAAATGAAGTTCAAATTCATTTATATTTTTTGGTGATTAAGTAACACACAATATTTAATTTTTGATAAAAAAGAAACGTGTTGGTAAATAAAACAAAAAACAATAGAAAAGAATACCTATAATCAAAGACAAAATAAATAGGGTAGTTTGTTGTTGGTTGTGTTATGTTTTATTTGTAATGTAAGTAATGCAATGTGAACGAAATGAAAGGTTTGGATTTTCATATTCCATTTGGGTTGGGTGATTTTAAAGTTAGAATGGTGCAGTTTCTTCTTCTCAGTGTTCGACTTCGAACTTCAACTTCGAAGCACAGTATAAGTAAAGATATATACACATTATACACAGAGACAAGTCGAATCTCTAAAGGGATGGTCTTTGCTCTGCAATTACGCCAAGACCAAGTGGAAGTGAGTCTTCTCTGGGCTATAGCGAATATTTAATTTGTTGTTTATATGTGTGTGCGAGTTGATTTTGTTCTCGTGGAGCAAACATCGATTTTTTGCGAGCAGTGCAAACCATCTGACTGAAAAATTGAGCTTTTTCCTTCGTGTATATTTTTTTGTCTTCTTTTAAAATTCGAAACTGAGAACGTTAAGCTAGCTACCTATTCTATCTATGTGCGCTCTTTGAAAGAAAGTGACTCTGACTATAGTACTGGTCTTTTATTTTGTTGTTTATTTTTTAACTTGATCGGTGTCGGTATCATATGCGTTGTGCTTTCCGCAAAAAATATTTCAAAACGTTAATATAATTCTTGACTTTTAGTATTCTTGTTTATAACATAAAGGCAATTAAGTGGCACTCGGTGCGAATAATCCATTCGAAATGAACTTTTATTCCAAGTCACATTATTACCGGTCGGCATCGGTCTAGGCGCAGTCGAGTGTCTATCCTCTATCTATCTGTACGCCACCCAGAATACAGTTTAATTACAGCTTAGCCTGTTTAAATTGTCATTTAAAACAAATAGTTTGTTTTTTAATGTAAGTAGAGCCCTGCATTGCACAATGCACGTAAGCAAAACCGTTTCTTGTTCCCATATTTTTGTCCATGTACCTTACCAATACCTTATGAAATTTGCAATAAAAACTGTGCAGAACAGTCTCCTCGTCCTCATCCTAGTGCGCGTGTTGAAAATGTCTGTGAACTGTGATGAGAAAAAATTAAAACATATAAATTATTGAAATGTGTGTTTCTATGAGCTGAAACTATTCAAAAGTATCTAATATTTTGTATACTTTGCGTATTAGATTGCTCTCACTATTTTCTATTTGTAGTTTTGGGAATTTCAAAAATTCTGACATTTAATTAACATCGAAAAACTTCTTTGGTCGTAATCTAGGCGTTTGTCTATGTATGTTTTTACATTTTCATTTTATCAAAGCTTCCTAGTTAACTAAAGCTTTATGCTTTTTGCGGCTGACAGACGTCTACGTCATTGATAGAAACAAGAAAGAGAACTGAATATAAAAAAATTCTTCTTCAATAAACAGTGTCCACTTGCATTTTCTAATCGATCATCTATCTAATAATAAGTGTGTGAAGATTATTTTGTAACTTTTAATGCATAAATATTAAAAAACAATGCATTGGCCTTGGCCTTAAATCAACCAAAACACCCCCACCCAAAATCTACCTATACCTTTCTTCTGTTGTGGCCTTTGTTGGTTTATAATGTTTTGAACGGGGTTGGTAAGTAGATAAGAAGGTACCTTTGTGTATTCCTTGCAACTTAAAACCAGCACCATTTTCATCTGGATACTGTTTTGCATTTTGGTTATACAACATCCAATTTTATGTAGGTACCTACCTACACTACATTTTGTGATTTGATTTGGTCGTGTAGAACTTTGGAGAAAATTTAATAATAATTCAACGGTGTACCAACAGTTTTATAAATTCATATTATCACTGACTGGAATAAATGTTTATTTTTGTTTTATCAGAATTTTGCAACAGTTTATTTGTGTCGGCTTGTTTCGTCATCATTATCAAGAATAGTGTGTAAACTGAGTGTGTTTGAAATGATTTGAATTGCGTCGTTCTGGCTATATCCTTGCTATTTGATTACGACACTTTCCCGATGAGGAAGCATTTCAAAAGTTGCGAAATTCAAAATTAAATATTTTAAGGATATTAGTGGTATCCTGAATTTAAAGTCGATCGTATGAATCTTGTCGTTCAAGGGAATGAAAAGAGAATATTTCAACAGTAATTGTATGCTTTTACTTGAATAGTGTGTCAAAGCTCATCACATTCACTAAACTTAAAAATAAAGCAGAAACATTAGTGCCTAGAAAATAGTCCCTCATGGTTTAACGCAATTGAATTTTTGTTGTTTTTTTTTTTTGGCTTAAAGAGAAATGTCGGTGTGTAAGCCGGGCGGCGGTAAACGGCGTTCGTGCATTTAAGTGGTTCGGAAATGAGGTAAATAAGTAAATAATACTCCTTTGATTAAATACATGATGAATTTTAGTAGTTAGGTAGTGAGTATGCATTGAATTATTACTCACTTGTTCTACGTTAGCTTATAAAAAGCTTACTACAAGTTTGTTTTAAACTTGTAATTTTTACTCGGAAATTTAAGTCACAGTCAATATTAGAATACTAATTTTTTGCTTCTTCAAACGTAAACTTTGGACTTTACACTTGTGTTTTGAATTTTCTCGAGATTACAGTTACTTTCTCAATTAATTAATTGATGATGATTCACATAATTTCAACCATTTAACGAACGAACTGCTGTACTCCAGTATATGATCCCTAGACATAGACATAAACTATAGCACTTCAGGTTGGCTTGACAATTTTCAAATTGCACGTTGAATAATATGAGACTTTGGTTTCAAGGCCTCTACGTTTCTGTATTGTATTTTCCAATTAAATTTACTGTTTGTGGAAACAAATGTCTAGAACACATGTGTGAAACTTATTTATAAATAGTCTAAAAAGTCATATTTTGGGAATTACCTATTGCTAAAGCTGACAATAGATGATAAACTGGTTGTCACTTTTTTTTCTTAATTTTAATAACGAAATTCTTTAATGAAGACAAAATTTTATAAGAGATGATAGCGAGGCGTATTCAAAACAAAACCTCTTATTTTTCCATGAAAACTGCGAACGTTGCAACCATTCTTACGGTAGACTAGTTGTGAATATAGATGCTGTCACATGGCAGATTAAAGCATAAAGCTCATCTTGTCTAAAATTAAATTGGATTTTATTAAACGCTATAACTTTCCAAATCTTTCGTTTTTTTTTTTGTAACTTTTATTGGCGAAGGACAGTCTTTTCGAAATAAAGCACACCCACTGGTCCAAATAATCAATCTTAAGAAAGTTTGTTTTATTGGTAATTTTTATAGTAATCAAACAACAAAGGTTTTCAATGACTCCAGCACATCCCGATTGCAGTTATCCTGTTAACCGTCGTTTTAAATTGTATGTTTTTTCACAATTAATTTTAATTTTTACAAATTGTATCGTCCTTATCTAAATGAGAAGCATGAATATTTTTGAATACTATTCTAAATAACATCAAAATATTATGAACATATATCACTACTGAATAGAATACTAAAAACCATATTCATGCTTCTGAAATTAGAAGGTCGGTATGGCTTTTCTTGCGCTTAATCTTCAGCCAAATACGTTTTTATTAAAATCGAATGAAGATATGCTCTTTTTTATTTTAGCTTGATTTGCTTTTTTTTAAATCGTTCAGAATACAATTCAACATTTTGAACCACTGTTGCACATATTTTAACACATGTAGCAGTCAAACAAAACCAATGAGAATTCTCTGAATAAAGGATAATCTCAAAATCTGCTCTCTTCAATTTCAAATCCTAATCGTTCTGTTTTCTGTATTTGTTATTCTCTTGAGTTTGTTCTTTTCATCACTGGATAACTGAATCGTTGATGACTTCTCGGAACTTTTGTTCTTTTAAAAAAAAAAGCATCACTGGAGCATTGTATCTTCTTGTTGTTGATCAAATTGGTTGACGGCGGTGATTTGTTGTTAATTTAAGACTGCCAGGTTGCCTTATGGACATTGAGGTGTGGCTTTTAGTAATTTATGTATGTTTATTTCTTTGTGTCACTATTTTTTTCCTTAAACGAGTATCTTAATTGGTGCTTAAGAAAAACGCTCCATCAGTACAATATGTCAATATGTCAAGGCTTGATTGGATTAGAATCTTACCTTAACGGTTAAAAAAATCTTTCCTTTCATGTTCCGAGGAGTCTGATCTCCACAACTACACACACACACAGTAATGCACTTTCTTCCTTTTATTTAATTACCTAATATTAAATAAATAAATTCCTCATTTTACACTTAAATTAAAAAAAAAAATTAACTTAACATTTTCTCGAATACAAATAAAAAACATTGTTCCCACAATGAATTATTTGCACTCGAAAAATTAGCTTAAACTCTTTTATTAATAACAAAAAAACAAAAAAAAAAACAATTTTCGACCGAAATCTCGCTAAGTGGAATACTTTTCTTTCTTCTCTAATCGTTGTGCAGAGATGCTTCATGGCGCTTCAACAAGTAGTAGGGCAAGGCCCCCTTTAAGTCCCTTGGCACTGGCTACTCTTGATAAACATTTACCAAATTTGTCGTCCAACAAACGTCTCCAAAACAAATACAAAGAAATAAAATACATAACCGAAAAATCGGCGTCATCGTCTTTCATAGACGTGGGATGCATAACTGACATATGCAACAGTGACAATCTTCCTGAAGTCGAAATATTTTCCCTGTTGGAAGAAAAAATTCCTAAATATAAAGTACGAACCGATGTGCTAACTGATTTTGCAGGATATTCAAACGAAGACTGGTTTGTACCCGCACCCGCACTTAAAATCCCCGTCGAGGGGTTGGGCCTTACCAAGGATCAAACTCGCGAAACATTGAATTACTTTCTTCTATGTGGAAAACGAGTTAGCCAAATGACCCGATCGTACGATGATATCGAAGCCGTAACACGTCTGCTCGAAGAGAAAGAAAAGGATTTGGAGCTGACCGTTCAAATAGGCAAAGAGCTCCTAACACAAAATAATCTCTTAGAAAGTCGAGTTGCAGAGCTGGAAAACGAATTAAAACAAACCTCCGAACACCGAGCACAGTTATTACATGAGCTGCAGAAGAAAAACGAATTGATTGCAATTCTAACAGATGACGAAACTGGGAATGACCCTGGAGCAAATGGTTCGCAAGCGTATGTCTCGCTTGATATGCTTCAGGATAAGATTGCCACGCTGCAGGAACAAAATACTTCGCTAAAACTCGAAGTGAGTCAACTTGCCGACGAAACAGACCAAGTAGAGGCCCGCGAACGCAAATTAATGGAAGACATAACGATGGAACTAAATGCGACGCACAGCCAGTTCGAGAACCTCAGTCTGGAGGTGGAGAAATATCGAGAAGAAAATCGCCTGCAACGTGAACAAATTGCAAATATGACAGCGAGATTGGCAGAAGCTGAGGTTCACATGCACCGCCTAGCTCACGACAACAGCGAGCAAGGTTCGTTGCTTGAAATTACCAAAGAAAACCAAAATCTTTTGGCACTGGAGCTATTGGAATTCAAAAAACGCTACCAGGAAGTGATAACGCTGCTTGAAGAAGCGCAACAACAGCTGCGAAAACACCAGAAAAAGCTGCATTCTCATGGGCGAAGCTCATTTTTGGCTGGACTGCCCGGCATGAGCGGACCGCATCCGGACTCATTGCAGTCAGAACTGATGGACTCGTCTCTTTACTCAGAGAACAGTATCGATTCAGGCATTGTCCGTGATCATCGTAGTAGTAGCCTTATTCCTAAAAGTGGGGGCGGTATTGGTGCTATGTCACCTTACGAGAAAGTTTTTGAAACGGTGCGCTGCGCTTCAAAGAGCGGCAACTATACAGACCCTTCCAGCGGTATGTCACAACTGGGAGGTGGTGCCATGTCAGTCAGTTCCACATCAGGACCACGAATTTCTGCAATGCCATTTATAGGATCCTCAATGAACTACACAAATCCAGCTGGTGGATACTCCGGCTACCATTCAAACTTCGACAGTGCAGCATCTATGACGGGAAGTATTTCATCTGACCAGTCCGGCGACGACACATATCCAGCGTTGCCGCCTGGTGTGCCAGGAGCCCCAGGTGCCAAAGATCTTGAAGCGGCACTTAAGCGACTTACTCCAGCCGAGGTATTGGCGCGTCGCGCAATGCTATCCCATGCCCCACCTGGAACTTACAACTATGACGAAAATCCATCAGCCCGTATGCCATTGGGTATTCGAACACCAGACAGCATTATGTCGACTGGATCTTCATCGAATTTGTCATTCTCCAATCGACAATGGCGTCTTCCGGATAAGTTGCAAATCGTCAAACCTATCGAAGGTTCGCAAACGCTGCATCATTGGTCAAGACTAGCAACGCCAAACTTCAGTGGCTTGTTGGAAGAACGCCCTGGAGTGACAATAAGAGGTGGACGCAATCTGGAAGAGCTTGGTGTAATCTATTCACTATCAGACGTTGAGGAAGACATCGACGATTTGCCGGGCAAACAATTTGAAACCCCCGGTGGCAGCATTTACACATACACAAACAGCATGGTTATGCATCCAGACGATGGAGTACTTAACGATTTATCCTTCTTGTCCCAGTCTCAAATATCATCACGAATGGCTTCAGCGTCAACTTCCAGACAGCCAAGTTGCCCACCCACACCAGAACGGGGTCGGTCACGAAGGAATTCATGTTCAACATTCTCTCTAAATATGAGCCTCGCCTCAGTACTAAACGAACGTGGAATTCGAGCAGTTACCCCCAGTGCTCTAAGTACACCAGCTGGTCCAAACTTTTCGCCAACAGTGACACCCTGCAACAGTCCGGTAGGATCGCCCGAAAGATCAATTTCACCCGAAGAACGTCGTTTTGGACTCTTTTCCAGTGGTGCCGATATGATAAAACGGCAATTCAAAGGTGATTTGCTTCGTGCCAGCCAATCGCAACAACAGCAACAGAGAATCATGCTGTCAAGGTTAGAAAAACGAGCCTTGCGTTCACTAAAATTAATCGAAAAACTGGAGAGCATAGGTCTGGAGAATATAATAGCGACTCAACCTAGTGAAATTCATCATATCGGTAGAGGTATCGCGAGTCGAAGCTCAGGCAGTCCAATGGCCCAACTAACAAGCCTCAGGCATTTTCCATCCTCAAGTGCTAGTAGCAGTACTGCAGAAAGCTTATGCAGTGATTCAAGTTTCGATGATGTAAGTATGGCAGATATGCACAAAAGGGGAACCCTCAATCCTATTAGAAATAAGTCGAGCAAAATTGGTGCAACAGCAGTCGAAAGGGACAATACCAACTCTGAAAAAGATACAAGTCTGGCAATGAAGACATCTGCAGCAGCAGCAACAGCAGCATCAACTAAAGTTGCCCACACATCACCACCTTCAGATAGTCGAGTGAAGCAGATGCAACGTCAGAAGTCCCGACGAAACCTCAAAAACGGTACAGCCCAACAACGATCCGATTTGGGAACCATCGCTGGCAGTGGATCACGAGCTGTTCGTCCAGATCTCGGCTTGGTCGAACAACAACAACAGAAAGCCGAGCAGAAAAAGGCAAATTCTGAAAACCAGACAGCTGCACAATCGTTTGTTGGTTCCATAAGCTCATTGCTGTTTGGTCGCAAGGGCGGCTGGCTATAGTTAATTTGCACTTACCTATATTTAATTTTAAGTTCGATCATATCGTGTACATATAACACACTTTATATATTTTTTATGTTCTAAAATTTCCGTAAAAAAAAAAAACAAAAACTGACAACAATATAACAACAAACAAAATAAATTCATAGGCACCACGTTCATAGAGTTTGTGTCTCCGGCAGTATCTGTCCTGTGAGTGAGTGAGAAAATGACTCACAGAGATCTCTAATTTAAATAAAGATAATTCAGTCCGTGACCTAAAGTGCCTAAATTTAGTCCTATAAGTAATATTTCTGTTTACACACACCGTGGCCGACCGATTACAGCCAAGCAAAAGCAATAATGTCTCTCCTTTCTCTTTGAATGGTGCTTAGTTTTGTGTTCCTCATTTTATTTTTCTATTTCTATTCTAAACCAACGAACGAACCAACGATACTATGCCAAGTATTATTAGAAAGAAGAAATGCTTTAAATTCATTCATATTGCCACGATGACCTCAAAATGTATGGTGCATTGTCCGTCTGTACCTTAGGATGTACGACGACGACAAGTTTAAAAAAAAAGTAAAATTCAATTAATATATTTTATACATAATATGTATGTTCGATGGCGTTTTTAGGTCTATATCGTATATGTACTATGTAATATGTGTATAAATCGCGGACTAAATTATCATTAAACAAATTAAACTAGGCCATTAGAAGTTGCTCTTCTTAAAGCTCGCAGCATAATATTTTTAAATAGTATTTTTTTATTATAATTCTTAAGCCAATTATTACAGATATTGCCAGAATGCTTACAAAAGAAAAAGAAACAAACAAAATCACGGTGACACTATGTTTATTTCTTAAATACATGCCTACATATATTTTTATGATTAAACGAGAATTTCTGTTTATTTTTTTAAAAATGTGACCTTAAGAGAAAAATCAAAATTTGTTTTTGTTTTTGTTATAAATACTCGTATCTTTGCTTGTGAAACAAAAAAGTATACCTACTTACTTTAATTAACATTTTAACTGACAAATGAATTTTTGAATTGAAAATGTCTTTATTTTTTAAACACATCTTTTCCCATCCTTGTACTGTACTCGTAAAGCTACAGAGAATACTATGTTTTAATTTTTCATCAAGTCTAGTCTTATAATTAGTTTTAGAACAATTTGAATATGCATATATATTTGTTTGTATTTATTTTTCTTAACTATTAACTACTTAATAACGAAGTGTTAAAAATCTTTACTTTTTAACTTCCTAAATGTTAAAGAATGATCATCGAATGACACTTTCAATCATCATCAATCATTTTTGTTTATAAGGGTACATAATATAAAATATAATGTTATACGATCAACCTGACAGTGTTTTGTGGTGGTGTGGTGCTATAAAGCTATTAAGAAACTAAGCGAGGCATGTGATATTTGAACTTGAATTTAAATTGTAATTTCAAAAAGCGCACTCAAACAAAGTCAATAAAATATAAATATTGTTTGTTTGAATAATGTTAAGATTTAAAAATGTGCTTTTGCAATTAGCAAAGAAAAAAGTTATTTTTATATTTTTGTTGGCTTTGAAATAATCAGTATTTTTTTTGTTGTTCTTTTTTATTTGTAATAAATTCATCCATAAACTACATAATATAAAAATATTCTTTTTAAAAATTTGATTGGATTTTAATTTATTGCTTTTGAAACTCATAACCATGTGGCCTTTCATGTATATCAAATCTAGAACACACTTTGAAGACACATAGCATACCTTAACAAACTATAAGTTTTATTTTAGTTTAATTTTTTAATTGTCTTTTCTGGATTTGAAAGAAAATCTAAGGAATTTAGAGCTATGAATTTTAATATAGGCGATGGTTAGTTAGGAAGGGTGCGTTCATTTTTGAAATTGAAAATGGAAACGAAACTCGAATAATGTAGTAATCATACAGTTGTTTAAGGGACAACAAAAAGAAGTCGAGATTTTTTATATTGTGTACATAGTTATTTGATTTTTGGTTAAGCCTAGATGAAGATATTAAATGGATTAATAAATTGATTGGTGCTATTTCTCGTAAAATGGGTCTTGATTTTTGTTGGGCATTGAAATACCAGTACCATCCGAAAATGCTGTTTTTGGGTGTGTGTACATGTTTATTACTTAAAAGGAATCTTGTTAAAGCTTTACGTATTTTACACTAAGTAAGAGATATATTTTTTGAAATAAAAACTTACAGATTAATGAATTCGTCTTGAAAGATTAACAATTGGAATTTAATGTTCATTGATTTCAATTCTGTTCAGACCTGGATTGGATTAAAAAAGATTTATCGTCTCGTTAATAGACTTAAATGAATAAATAATAGGAAATCGAAATTAAAGCTGTTTTTAAGCTGCACACGCAAACTAAAATCCAAAAGAAAGAATTAATATTGTAAAAGTAATAATAATTAATACTTTTATGATGCCTTTGACGAGGTTCCTATTTTCATTAAACTTGTCTACTCAAAATGATAAAGATCAATTTGCTCGTAAAATTAGGTTAAAGCTTACAAAAGTAAACAATTTTCCTACGGTGCATGGAGCTTTTTTTCATTGCTATCTTATTGTTTTTGTTTTATGCATTTTGTAGCCTCTCTTTCCACCACGTGTGACTAAGTGTATACAAGTTAAACAAAAAAAGATAAGATACATTCGTTATAAAACAAAATCCCAGTTAGTAAATATTACCTAAGTAATTTAACACACTATCAGTATATCTTTCTAAGAGGGCTTAAAGAAAGACAGATAGCAAAAATAAATAAGATAATATAATGCAATCACGCAAACTAAGTATAGGAGGAGCCAAACAGTAGCTATATAACTGCTTTTAAATGATCATTTTAAAAAAATTGAGATAAAACAGAGACAATACTCAAAATTGTCATGATATGAGGGTTTAAATTGCAAACAAATAATTGACCATTTGAGGACTCAATCATATTTTAGAGATCATTAAATTGCACATAATATCAAGGCGGAGTATATTTGACAAACGTTGTTATTCAATACAAAGATACATTTTTTTTTGTGTTAATTTATGGGTCAAAGTACGTTTAGATAAAATGATATAAAGAAAAAATGCATCAATTGCTCACAGCAAAAACACTCTAGTAAAGATATAAATCCTCGGTAGCTATATTGGTTTGCCTACAAACTAAACCGGAAACGGACCTCATAAAGTAATTCATAGTGTGCGTGAAAACACGCACACTAAGACACAATTAATGAGGTCCGGTGCGTGGAAATTTAGTTTATCAGTTATTTGAATTTCACATTTATTCATGGACATAATGTCAAAATTACAAATACAACAATGTAAACAAATGGGTTTTGGAGGGTGATACGTACGAAGGATTTATATCTTCATTAGAGTGTCTTTGGCTCACAGTTGTTGTTTTCTAAATTGAAAAAGTAAGTAATTTAATTTTTGAAATCCATACAAATTCGACAAATTTACATCATTACAAAAACAACGCTCATAGTTCATCAACAATTTTTAGCTTATAACAAATTTTTGGCATTGTTTTTTTTGCATGACTAAAATGTTAATGATCATTAACGAGTTATTCCAATGCTCTTCAATTCTTTGTTCTGTTTTATTTGTGAGAATTTGCCTGCATTTAGATTGAAAAGTTTAGTCTCGGAAAATATTCAACTTTTTTTCATTTTGTTAACCTATACTTTTTTTTGTGTACCTATACTTTTTTCAACATGATTCCAAGCAGTATAAAAAATCATTCACTGCCTTGCATATTCAATGCTTCGCTAGCATTCCGTTTATTAAATTTTTTTTAAAACTGCCAATATTTTCTTTTTTGTTTTGAAACTTAACAAAATCAAGCTTTTTTGAATTTCAATAATTTGAACTTTATTATATTTTTTAATACAACCCCTTATAACGAATTTTTCGTAATAAGAAATTTGGAACAAATTATAAGAAGAAAAAAACCAAACATTTTTATTGCGTCCAAGAATTTTATGATTATAAAAACGGTGCATATGACAAAGAGGGACAAGTTTTATTATAAAACGTGAAACAGATTAAAAGAACAACACCTTTGCTGGTTTGAAGCGTAGTCCAAGACTGAACCATCTAACAGTTTTTTTTAAGTATCTCTTTGCCTTATGAACTTAACTTGGAATAAAGTAATGAATTTAACCAACAAAGTCTTTCAAAAAATTTACAGTTTACTCTCAACAATAAAAGCTTATGTTGCCGTTTTCAAATTCACAAGTTTTGAAACATTTTGTTTGCAATCTTATTCTTTTTTGTTTCCATTCATCAATTTGGAAGTTCGTCTCTTTTTTATTATAAGCTTGTCCCTTCGAGTACTAACATTTCTAACTTGCAAAAACTTGGTCAGTAATTATTTGTTTACACCAACTTTTGATTATGCCTTAACGACCGCGCTGTTTAATGCCTTTATCTTTTTTCAAGCACATAAAATAAGTTTACGATTTGTGTTTTTGTTTCGCAATTGGTTAAACAGCACCACCACACCATTCGCAATCTTAATGTATATATTTTCATGTTTTTTTTTTAAGTTATCATTTCTTTTTATTTTATAAAACCCTATCCGTACTCTTTAAGAAATATACAAATTTAATATTCTTACATATTTATGTATGTATAAATGAATAGACAATTTAAGAAAAGAAAAAAAAAACAACAACATAAACAAAAAGGCTCACTTTAAAAGTTAATACGATAGATCACAGATGTCAAACACGATTGTCAATAAAAAAGAAAATATAATTGTTATAATTTATTATATAAAGAAGAAAAAAAAAAAAAAACAAACAAACAAATAATTAAATAAATGCTTTGCTATAATTATTAGGTAAACAAAAACTGTTATATTAAATATGTAGTTTAGATGCTAAACAAAACCCAAGATAAAATTGAAAGATACCCTATTAGTGCTAAAGCAAAGATGGAAGGAATAATAAATAAACAAAAATACAAAAACAAAAATATTAAAAACAAGAAATATGAGAATACATTTATTTTTTCATAAATCATCCGTTTGCGAGGAGTTGTTAAATGTCCAAATCAGGCTAGAGTGATATTTGTTTGGAGAAAATCAAATCGCATTTTTTTTGTTAAAATTTTTAAATCGTTCATACACCATCACCAAAACAATGAAACGTTATATTATAAATAATCCTTGAAGTCATCCCATATTCTCTTATACAAACTACACTTATTATAAATTATTATTATTAACTTAAGCATTTGTTTCATCTACTATATAAAAATAAGACCTTCATATTTCAAACGAAAAAACGAAAAACTAGAAGATGAACAATTATTATTATATGTACTGTACTTTTGGCTTGATTTCTGCATTTTGGCCTTGTTTTGGTTACTTTTATCAATCCTCTCATTTCGGTTAGATAAAACATATTGATTAGTTTTTAGAAAATAAAAAAGTAAAACGTTGATTAATCACTGATTAAAAAAAAACAAAACAAAAAAGTAATGATTTGTATAAAATACAGTTCTAAGTTCATTTATGTTATTGAATATGCATGTAAATAATCCGAGAAGAATTGATTGTATGCAATAAAAACAACAAAATATTGAAGTTCTTGAAATTAAAAACAAAAAAAACCTACGAATGTTGTTTATTCTTATTTCTCGTCAAAATGTGTGTCCTTATCGTTGTGAATATAACTTCTTTCTGTGTTAAGAGAGAGGAATGATAAGTATGTAGTAAAGATTAATAAATAATATTTTATCTAGGTTTTTGATATCTTAGATTAGTTCTTTTGATTTTTTGTTTTGCTTGTATAGCTTTCTTCTGCTCTTTATTTTTAGCAGTTAGGATATCTAGAGTTTTTCAATTGCAAAAGTTTGTGTTAACATTGAGGAAATTCAAGATATAAGCTTTCTACCAAATAGGGGTCTGCCTAAAGAAAAGAAGTGATCAAAACACAGAAAGGAGATTTTTTTTTTAAATTTGTTTTTTATCTCGCCTATCATTTTCTGCTTTCATCAACAACACATTCTACATAGTTTACTTAGCCTCTCAATATAGCAGGTCTAGCAGGGAAGTCTACTTTTTTGTCGTACCAAAGGGTACTTGTAATTTCAGCTAGACGAATACAAGTTTACCTTTGCAATCCTATGGAGTAACCAGAGTCCTGAAGACAAAATTTAATCAACTAGCATTTACATATACAAACTTGGCCGGCCAATCGTCGCGTCGCTCGGCGGTGGTTTGGTGGATAGTCAGCGCTGTTTACATCATGAGCATTACAAATGAGGACAATCTTCAACTGACATTTTTCAATCAATTGTATATGCTGGTTTAGTTAGACCTGATTTCCTATACTTAAAATATTTATTTCTTTGCAGAAAACCAACGCAAGAGTAGAATTCTTCGTAGAAGCGCGCCTGTTGCACACGGGGAGCACGGGCCAGGCAGCATCGACGACGACACACGACGTAACTTTTTATTCGACTGTAGTAAATCTTCACTATCAACTACAATATCAAAATCGGTCGATACAAAGAATAATATTCTTTGAAGCACTCCACACCACATTAAAATAATCCACAAAACCAAGTACAAACAAAATGACAGACTACAGTGATCTCGACCGACAGATAGAACAACTGAAACGATGTGAAATCATAAAGGAAAATGAAGTCAAAGCGCTGTGTGCTAAAGCTCGTGAAATCCTTGTCGAAGAAGGCAATGTCCAGCGTGTGGATTCTCCTGTTACAGTTTGTGGTGACATACACGGTCAGTTCTATGATTTGAAAGAACTCTTCAAAGTCGGTGGTGATGTGCCTGAAACAAATTACTTATTTATGGGAGATTTTGTCGATCGTGGTTATTACAGTGTAGAAACATTTCTGCTTTTATTGGCATTAAAAGTACGCTATCCAGATCGAATCACATTAATTCGAGGCAATCATGAATCTAGACAAATTACCCAAGTATATGGATTCTATGATGAATGCCTGCGAAAATATGGATCAACAGCTGTTTGGCGATACTGTACCGAAATTTTTGACTATTTAAGTCTTTCGGCGATAATAGATGGAAAAATATTTTGTGTCCATGGTGGACTTAGTCCTTCAATTCAGTATTTAGATCAGATTCGTACGATAGATCGTAAACAAGAAGTGCCGCACGATGGTCCTATGTGTGATTTACTGTGGAGTGATCCCGAGGATCAGACGGGATGGGGTGTATCGCCACGTGGTGCGGGTTATCTGTTTGGATCGGATGTTGTGTCTCAATTTAATCGAACCAATGACATTGATATGATATGCCGAGCACATCAATTGGTTATGGAGGGATTTAAGTGGCATTTCAATGAGACTGTATTAACGGTTTGGTCAGCGCCAAATTACTGTTATAGGTAAGTTTTATTAAAATATTTTTATATTGATATTAATAATTACAAAATTTGTATTGTTTTGTAATGTGGTAATAAAGGACACTTTAAGACTATCGTATAATGGACTGAAAAACTCATAGTGAAAATAACATTCATTTAACTTAGCCCAAACAGACTTATATTTTTAATCCATGTTTCTTACAACAAGTATAATTTTTAGGAACTTCGCGTTTGTTTAAGTATGACATTATTTAATATTTCGTAGTGGTCGCGTATGTAAAATATTTATATTAAGCGAGCTCTTTATCAAAATCAACCAAAACGCTTCCGATTCAAATCGACTCGAGCGCGATCACCGGGAAACTTCACATTTTCTCCGTATCAACCGATACGCAGTCTACGTCTCCTTCAACAAGTTTCTTCTTCTACCTAAATCGGAAGCAAATTTTATTCAAGATTGCGATTGTTCTGGTCTGCAGATTCTTTTTTAATTTATATATATTTTTTTATTATAAATTTTAGCAAAATAAGTCCTAAAATGGATGATCCACTAATTCTTCATTTTAATTTTAAATAATTAAATAACTTTAGTTTCTCGTATAAATTTGCTTTTTCCATTTATTGTGCGTGACCTGCAATCATTCGCGTACATTTAAATTCCTTAGTGTATTATATTATGTTAAAGGGGCGAGTTAACATTCTTCCTTTCCCAAAATGCTAATAGAGTACTTATTTTACCACTTAACCAAATACACACATGCAATACATTTTTTAGTTCAACAGTTTTAAATTTATTTTGTTATTTATATAAACTTAGAGTCTCATGATTTTTCTTCTTTTTTTTTTGTTAGATGTGGAAACGTGGCAGCAATTCTAGAACTGAACGAATTTCTTCACAGAGACTTTATCATATTCGAAGCGGCCCCACAAGAAAGTCGAGGTATTCCATCGAAAAAACCGCAAGCGGATTATTTCTTGTAAGAGGCAGACTATCCGATTTTCTATCCATACAAGACGAGTTCTGTGGAACTTATGATGAAGAAAACCATCACGGGCAGTTTCTTTATTCATTTTTGCACTTCTAGCCGGATCTACAAAACCAAGAAACATATTTTTTTTGGAATCTATAGAACAAAGTCCTTGCTGATACTGCCAAGCATTTTTTAAATAAATCTCTCATTGTAAATAAGAATCTTGCTCTGCAATGATTCTTGAAAAAAAAAAAAAAAAAAATAGAGACGAACAAGATATTAAAACAAAAAATCAACATAAAACCAAAAACAGATACAAGAGTGTAAAATTGATAAAAAGAAAGAAAATATAACAAAAACCGATACAGATTAAAGTTTTATTTATAAATAACTAAGGGAGCCTAAAGTATCCTTTCAAATAGTTTTAACTGTCCACTTTATGTATTTTTTTTTTTTAAATAAAATAAGATTTCTTATATTTAAGTTCCTTTTTTATACATTTCTGTTTAGTTTTTGCCTCTTCGTGAGACCTAGCTATCCTCGTCAGATTAACTTTTAACAAAAACAAATTTTGATTTCTCATTTACTACAAGATTATAGTTTTATATTAGACAAAACAAAAATACAAAAATTAAATCGAAAATAAATACAAAAAGAATAATAAACGAAAGTTTTTTTTTTTTTTTTTTTTGTATATTTTAAGAGAAACAAAAAATATTACTATTATAATTGCTCTTCTATGAACTTATTTAAGATGATAATGATAATAAAATAAAAATATTATTAAGAAAATATATCGTGCAAAATTAACATTTTTAAATATTACTTGAAAGTTTAACTTGATTTGTTATACAAATTCCATTTTCTATAAGAGAATCGAAAAATATTTACCCATGCGTGGTGTAATTTTGTAACCGTCAAGTTTAGAACAAACATATAGGCGATGGAAAAATTAGCATTCAAACTTACCACCTTTAATTAAACTTGAAAGCCATCTACGATAGAATAGAATATATTAAAGAATTCCTCAGATAAGTTAAAATAGCTGATCTAAGCGAAAAATGGTATAATAAAAATACAATCTAGTGCATCTTCGCGGTTTTATGAAATCATTCTTTGTTTTGATGAAATCATTCTTTGTGATGATTTCAATCGCAATATTTTGACCGATACAAGCATTTTAAACTACCTTATAGAACTTTGAATATATACATATGTACGTAGTAAAAATCTCTTGTCCAACCCATTTTTCGCAAAATTTAAGTAAGCTTCTGTTTTTTGTTAGCCATTTTGATTATATTCTTCTTTCTGAACAACTTCCAGCTTCAAGATTTTCAAATTATGATCTTATACACCTTTCGTTTGATTTTAGTCTTCAAAGACCAAAAAGAACTTTTCAGTTTTGAGATTTCAAAAATGGTGGAGCCAAAGACTTGAATCCGACCTGAGACAAGTAGATTGGGCAAGAATTTACTTCTTGGAAAAATTATAGAAGCAAGTTGATTTTATTCAAGCTGAATTTTTTTGAAACTCATTACGTTGAATACCTTGAATACGCTGCACCAAGTGTAGTGAAATAAGCGAGTAGAACTTAGGAATTCCGTATATAAACGATGGGAACGTTTTAGATTTAGATACCTGACGACTTGATTGAATAACGGAGTCATCGATATTCGATCAACTAAGGTGGCCTGGTAGCATAACAACCTTGAAATCCATCTGAGCGGACGTAAACTGTGCAAAAATGAAAATGATCTCAATGATGTTTACTTAGACGAAATCAACAACTTTTTTCTTCCATTCCAAGAGTCTCTATACCCGTACATTTTTTCTGATGAAACCTCTAATGCAGAATCAAGTCGTCCTTCATTTGGGTTTGAAGGAGTTTCAGTTGACGAAGTACTTGTATGTTCTGACAAAAAGTATGTTTTCTTCCCAATGGACATTCTCAAAAGTAAAACCCATTCCTGAAAATAGCTCATGCAAAGCCAATCAAACACATTATAATATTTTAGAACCTATGCAATCAGGTATAAGGAAGGCCAGAGTGCAACAACGGCCCTTATTGATATCATTGAATATACTCGCAATGCCCTGGATGATAATCGTGTCACCTTTTTAACTCTCTTGGAATATTCGAAAGATTTTGACACAATTTAATCATGAATTAATGTGTCAAAAAGAAAGGAAACAAGCGGTTGCTGTTGGTGAGCATGTTTCAAAGTTATTCAAGCCAACCTAAAAGCTTCTTTTCTTTCTATGTTAATGAGCTTATTAAAGTTTATTCGATACTGTAAGTTTCACACATTTGCCGATGATGTTCAGTTAATTAGGAGCTGCCCGTTTTAACTAATCAAAGATTGTGGTGTTAAGGTTAATGAAGACCTTAAAAATATAAATCGATAGTCTTGTGTGTATGAGACTTAATTTTCAACACGTCTTGATATCTTTTACTTGCCTGCTATTCAACTTAATAACGTACCGCACCGCGCCGATGGCTCTAAAACTCCGGACACCACATCTTATGCGGTGACTGATGAAAACGGATCAACCATAAGCATTGGTATTCTCCCAGATTTTGCCTCGGTCTTTACAGCAGAAGCATTTGCCATACTTCAAGCTACTAAAGCAGCCAATCTTTCTGAAAAATGCATTATATGCTCCGACAGCATCTCAGTAATCAATGCAATTCACAACGCAATCAACAACAGCGAAATCATATCAGTAATTAGATATCAACTCATAAAATTGAAAAACATTAAACTAATGTGGACTCCAGGCCATGTTGGAATACTCGGAAACGAATATGCCGACAGTGCAGCGAACTCAGCCAAAAACGCACCTGTACTCACCTTCAACATTTTCACCAAATCCAATCTCCTCAAGCATACCGGAAAGATATCTTCTGCAAAAAATAGCCACGACTGGAGCCTTAAAAAAAATCTTAAAATCTACGCCGATGTACCCTACTAACTGTTCGAAACAAAAAATAACTAACTTCGCTAGACTTCGACTTGAACACACTACTGCTTCCCACCAACACCTCCTCAACAAAAACGACCCCCCAAACCTGCTCCACTTGCAACACCCGCCTTGATCTAAAACATATTTTGGAACATTGTCCGTTGTCGCAACCCATAATTCAAAAAATTTTCAAAAATATTTCCGTATATGAAATCCTCAAAAATCCCAGCCTAACAAATATAAATAAATATTTCTGAGTTTCTCAAAAAAGCAAAAATTGTAACTTGAATTTTCAAGCAAAAAAGCCAATAGTCTCTGCAGCTAGGCTTGTTAAATTTTATATTAGCTTATAATTTTAATTGCTTGTTAATAAATATTAATAATAATAATAATAAATCGATAGTCTTGTGTCTATGGGACTTAATTTTCAACACGTCTTGATATCTTTTAGGTACTTGCCTGCTATTCAACTTAATAACGTACAAGTGGAATTTGTTGAGCTGTGTTTTAAATAAATAATTCGTAATGTGGTACTGCGAAGCCAGCAGGAAGGAGCCACTAAGTAAATCAAAGAAAGTTACAAATAAAAATGTTCCTAATATTCCCGATCCAAAACAACCAAATATGTATGTATTCTGAAAAGATGACTAACTTGTCTGCCTTAAGATGTTGTTAGACTAGTGCAGTTATTACCATATTCTTCTAGTAATCTATCATATTGGAGGACAAGAAGGAGCAATTTTGAAAACTACGCAATCTTATTCGAACAGACATTAAACTCCGTTAAATCAAGTGGCTAGTGATCTAGATCGCATAAGCATATAAAGGTTACCCTAGAAAAATTACGTCATGTAGGAAGCTTACTCATTTACATATTGAGCTTATTAGACAGGGCTCACAACACGTCACGGGAACAACATTCGCTTTTTCATCTACATTATGACATAGCTACCGCCTTATTAAACAAAATACATCAACAACATTATTGAAGGATGATATTTTAATGTCCCCAATTTCATTACTTGAAAAAAAAATATAAACTTTTCGGAATCGATTCCTGTTGAAATATGTGAATGGTTTTTAGTCTTTATGAATAGTTGCTGTACATCTGTTTCTGTTAAAGAAAAAAAGGACATGCTACTAAATATCGATTAAAACCACAATATTAATTTTAAAACAGTGGTTTTTTCATTTTGTTAGATGTGATTTGGATATGGTACTACATTCTTTTTTAGTGATAACATTTTGAAAAAGCCTTGGAGATTTGACATACATATGTGTATCTTAAGTAATGGACTGAATTCGAAATCTATTTTTTGTATATGTAATTATTTAAAGATTAAACAGGAGGTAAGTGTACGCGAAGTAACAAATCAATTAATAAAGTTGATAATGTAAATAGTATATTTTTGAGTTCAAACGGATAAGCAAAAACTTCAAGTTTGTTTAGCAGTTTCATGTCTCTCAACACGAACTTACCCGGTCTTTCGGATCCGAATGTGCCGAAGCCCTCAAACAATATCTCTCTTGCCCAAATTAAACCGGCTTGATACCGACTATAAAAGTAATATCAATATTTATTCCACAGTGTCGGATCTTTGTTAAGTCTTTGAAGCTTTGCTTTCAAACTTTGTTACAAATAAATAAATATACAAATCGAAAAGAAAATTACAAATTCAACCTAATAAATTATAAATACTTTATTAACAAAATTTATTTAAATATAAGATATCGACATTTTAAGATTCCATTTGTTTTTCTAAATGGGCTTTCAGCTGCTGATTAAAATCATCTTCTATATTATCATCATCCCAATTGTCTTCCCATACATTAACCGCACTATCATCTTCCTCGGCAACATTAAAATCTGCAATTTATATTAATTTGTTGTTAAATGTTTTCCTTTGTTTAAGAAAAAGAACACCCCATGACAAGCATGTTTTAGTTTTACCTTCGGTTGGAAACTCTTCGAATTCATCATCTTCCTCTAAGAGCCCCAAATCTCCTTTTGGTTTACTTTTTTCAGCAGACATTTTTGGGATATTTCTATTTGAAAGCTAGTCTGTGGAATTTAGGAAATGTTTTGTAGTTTCCTCTAACTTTTATTAAGAATTGAACTTTAATTGATTTCTAAAGATATTTGTTTCAAAATTTTAAGCTGTCAACTAAATATGTTTGGGTTAACGAAACAGCAAATACGGCAAGAACAAAATATCTTTATCTCACTCTTTTGCTTGTTAAAATTTGTTTATAGGGCAATGCTAACGTTTTACATGGGCAATTTTCACATTCGAATATCATCACATCACATTTGTAAATCTTATGGCTTGAGTAGGTGTTGTTGATTGTAGTCCTGTTTTGTCATTTTAAATGAAATTTCCAGCAACTTTTAGTTTCAATATAAAAAGAAATTTTGTGGCCAAGAAATATATATCGTGTTTGCTAAACTTTGAGCTCCTGGGTCAGTTGGATCTTGCACGGATGTAGGCCCAAATCCCAAAGCAAAATTCGCCAAGTTGAAGTCTGCGAAAGGCAGAGTTCTTGTGCACGGCAAGGAATAGACTGCCTCTGGTTCTGCTATACACTTTCACGGACCGCGGCGATGTTTTCGGCCGATCTTGCGTTCCTTGAGAAACGTACGGGTGTTGGCTGATTGCTTACTGAACATTTTGATGATAAAGTTTTATCATTTGAAGGTATTGTTCAATCGTGTAACTTGCCATGATGATTTGTCATAAACACCTTAATAATAAACAAAAGATTTGACAGATGCTACCATAACAAAATGGCCACCACGGGGCACCAAAATCTACCCACGCCAATTTAAAAACCCTATATAAAGGAATTTCTGGCAAGTTTTTTGTTAATTTTATAACTTGAGTTCTTATTGGCAAATCCTTTAAAAGGATCAATTATACGGTTTTAATTTTTTTGATAAGTAGCATGAATAAGCCGTCTTATTAACAATACCAATAACTTACTCATATATCCTCAGATTAAATTAAGTCTTCAATAACTAAGAAATAGTTTTCTCTTTACTTCACACATGTAAAGCTTACGTTAGCTTTATTTTTTGCGCCACAGTTTGAGAAACATTGCAAAACTGCAACCGACACCAACTTCAGAACTGTTTTCTTTTCCATGTATTCAAAAGAAAACCAAAAGTGACACCTTGTTTGATTTGAAGCAGCAATTTCCACAAAAATAATAAATATTTTAAATTGATCTACATTCAGCATTTATAATGTCCTCTAAACGTAAGGCCGAGGAAGATATCGAAATTATTGCAAACAAAAAACACACCCTCGATTCAGATGAAGAAGATGACAAAGACGATGAGTATGTTTATCTTAAATTATTTTTATGAACAAAATCTTAATGTTGATATTTTTCCAAGGGATGTTATGAACGAAAGTGATATCGAAGGTGAAGAAGATGGAATAGCCGGAGTCGAAGATGAAGTCAAAATCACTCCCTTCAATATGAAAGAGGAACTGGAGGAAGGTTATTTCGATAAGTCAGGTCACTATCACTGGAAGAAGGAAAATCAAATCCAAGACAATTGGCTGGACAACATTGACTGGTTGAAAGTGAGCAACTTGACTCTTTAAGGCAGACCTGGCTCACTTTTTTCATAATTTTATTTTCAGATAAAGTCCAAAAAAGAGACTTCAACAGCCGTCGATGAAGATAAGTCCAAAATAGAAGTCTTCAATAGCAAAGAAGCCTATGCAAAGATCTTGGAGATGATGGAACCCCATGAAACAATAACCAAAACACTTCAGAGATTCGGCAAGAGCAAGTTAAAGCTATCGACTATTGAACGTTTGCGCAGAAAAAAAGCGGGAATCGTGGACGATGCGTCGGAGAGTATAACAAAACTCTCCGAGTTGGCTCATGAGATCTTGGTTAATACCGGCAATATGGGTATTTATGAGGAGCCATACGAGAAAATTAAAAGCCGTATTGGTTCTGGGGCGAGTACAAGTAAAGCGGCAAATGATACACTTGATATGTATGCAGATGACTTTGACGACAAAGAGAAGAAACGAGTTCAAGAAGAGCAAAACCCTGAACCAGAAATAGAAGAAACTACCTGGGAGTACAAATGGAAAGAAACGGACACAGAGGTTCATGGGCCTTTTTCGACCCTGCAAATGCAAGCTTGGGTGGACGAAAAGTACTTTAAGAAGCCGGTGCTTGTTCGAAAATATGGAACGGGAGAAGGATTTTATTCGAGTAGTAGGATTGATTTTGAGTTGTATTTGTAAATACTCGTAGTTAAGCAAAAACATAAAAATAAATGAAAAAGAAGGATATTTTTTGTATAATTACAACACTAAAGAGGCTTACGAGTAAATGCCTTTAATATGCCAGGGACATAGTGTGAGAATTAGAAAAAAGAAGGAAAGGCAAGAAAGGAGGTTCATTGGTTTTAAATTCTTATATATTGCAATGACAAAGGAAAAGATAGGCATTCCAAATTCGCGGAGTACGGCTAAAAAAACGAATCTCTGTACTTCACAGTACGGCCAAACTTTGGCTGAAGTAAATATTACGGTTGAACTATTTAAGGAGAAGAATGCAACTGGCTATCTCACTAGAGAATAATCCATCAAAACAACGTTAAAAAAAGGGGGAGACAGGAAAATGTTCGAGCGACGTAATTGAGTTAATGATTTTACTGTCGCCAATCATTGCAAACGCTCTTCGGCTTAAACAAGCTTCTAAAGCACTAGTAAATAAATGGGGGTTATATTCAAGTTTTGGACGTTCATAGGTTTTCTGAATTGTAGCCAGATCAGAAGGAGAAGAATTTCTTTCATCGTCCCAGAAAACCAAACGTCTTTCGGCACATGCCGGGAATAACTAGGTGTTCAGTTTCATTGATGCTATTGCCATTCATGGATAATGGCAAGTGGGTATATCTCGCTTTAAAGATGTAAGACAGCATTAGGTTTTCTAAGCATTAAATTCCACTCGGTTTCTTATTCCTCGTTGTGCAATACTGTGTAGGTTGGATTTTAACGAGATTAGCATATTTTGTCCTTGCAGTTCTACAACCGAAGAAGAGGAGTGTGAGTTTGAAAACTAGAATGAAAAAGTGTAGGAGACACAACAGAGCCCTGGGCATACCAATATTTATTTTGTATTTCTCAGACTTGAATCCATCCAATACTACTTGTATTGAACGGTCCGAAAGGTTATTTCTTATACAAAGAAGGAAAGATTCGTCAAAACCAAAGGTCTGATTCCACAACGATGTAAAGATTTGTTATACTGTTCGGTGAGATAAACCATCAGATCACCAGTGGACCTAATGCAACGAAAGCTGTACTGACAGTCATAAAGAAGCCTTCGATCGTAGAGATATCTCTTAAGCTGGAAAAAAGGACGTACATATGTATGTAAGTGCAATCGGTCAATTCTCAATGGGGGAAGAGGATTCTCCTTTTTTGGTGTTTTCCATTTACTCGGAACAAGATCTTAAGAGTCGGATAGATGAAAAAGCTTGTGCAGTGGTTTTGTCAGCGTTAAAGAACACAACTTCACAACAAATGCGAACTGCCTAGCAAAGGGATTAGCTTTCTCTAAAGAGCTAACAAATGGAGTGTCATTTGTAAATTTTATTAAATCGAAATCATAACCGATCCAGTGGGTTGTTTGATTTGTTTTTATGTATAGTTTTATGCTGTGATCGTTATTTTTTTTACAAATACTTGTCTTATCAAACTGTTTCGGTTTGAAGTGTTGTTTTAGTTGATAAGAGATTTGTCTTTAGTTTTTGCAAAGGTGGAATGAAAGGGAACCTTTCTTTTAAATTTATTATTAGAAATTATGTTCTGATCTCCAGCCAAAATAATTAGTTGAAACATCTTTTCCTTTCAGAGTTTCAGACTCCAGTTATAAAGTTTACTTATTCCACCCATTTTATAGAATTTGAACACAATAAATAGGAACACAAGTTTAAGATTTGAATTTTACTCAAGCGACAGAATTAAGCAAGCGTTTAAAAAGAGTATGTGAGACGGTGGTTCATTTTTGAGAGCACCACACATTGATATTTTTTTTTCTAAAAGAATAAACATAGTGGTACCATCTACAAAAAGGTCACTTGCTCCATTCCATCTCAAAAATAACAAAATTTTAGTTGAAATAAGAAAGACAGGCAAGTAGAATGCGTGTGGGCTGGGATCAAACCTTTGCTATCACTTTGGCTCACTGTTCCCTTCTTGAAGTTATTCCCTTTTTGTAGTATAAATGAATGCATTGTTTTGTTTTTTTTTTATCAATATTAATTCAAATGGATAAAAAAGAGTACCTTCCCAGTTTCTTAGAGCGTTTCTGTTTGGTTTTAATATAATTTACAAACATTCTGCGACTGTTGGAAATCTACTCTGAACACCTGATCAATTTTGTTCATACGACCCAAAGTAGAATGGCTTACCACTACGAGATATACCTTAATTTTGTCCTCCAAGATTAAGAAAAACTTCGTCAACTGAACTGAATTTATCAATGATTGAACATAACAAAACCTGAATATTCATATACTTTTTTTTTTAATTTCACAATGCAATTCAAATTTTATTTAACGAATTAATTAACATAAATTAATATATTTTTTTGTGATTATATGTAAAAATAATTCTCGCACACGGTGCGCCATTAATTAATAATACTTTTTAAATGTGCATTTAAATAATTTATAGAACTAAAAACATTAACAAAACAAACGCAATTAAAATTTTTTCTTGCTAGGATTGAAGTTAAATTCGTAAAAAGGCAAATAGTGGATTATAGTTAAGTTCCTAAAAAAAAATTGTTCATTAAAAGCACCATAAAAAGGCAAAAGCAAACGTCCCCTTTCTCCCTTCTACTCATCACCATCAACAATATAATATTGATTGTAATTTATTAAATGAATAAATTCACCAATTTCCTCCTGATATCCATGTCGAACAATTTTCTTACCCAAATATATTGTATATTTGATAAAGTTTTCAAATGCTGCTTCATCAGCAACAAGTTTTTCATATCGGGAATGTGTGTAATGTTCTTCACCGGGTCGTAACTTCCAGTCACGAGATTTAAGATTCCTTCAAATGCACAAAAACCATGTTGTTAGATTCTCAAATAAGTAACATATCAAGAAATTGTGAATCTTACCCATAAAATCGTAGAGAGATCTTAAAAATCTTCTCAATTGCATTATAGAATTCGACACTTCGTCGATTTAACATGCAAAGGAATAAGATTCGTTTAACATAGGTTGTGTGCTTTCGATAGATGTCTTCAATACTCGCGGCATTCATGAGATCATCTTTGAACGTTTTCCAAGATGCTTGCAAAGCATTTGATGTTATGTGATTCTTCAAGGCATGCACAAAATGATAGAATTTATGACGAATTTGTTGAACATGAATGTATTGCGGTGATTGGAGCATTTTCTTGCCACATTTTTTGACTATTTCTTTAAGAATTTGATATGACTCCTCCAGAACCCAACTGATTCTCCTTACTTTGATAAGATATTTAAATATATTCGCATACTGATCCAATGTTTCTGGATTTAAAATTAGATTTAGAGGCCAGTCAATGCGATAGCTTAGAGTAAGATTCGATAATACTTCGGGTGAATTGAGATCGAACTTCTCAGGTACATCGGAAACAATGAAAGAGAGATTTTCAGCATTTTTATCATTTCCTGCCAAAAGAAAACAAATTTAATGAATCAAACATCATTCTGTATTTTTAGTTATGCAATCTTTTTAAGTTTTAATCTAATTGGATTTCAAATACTTTACTTAAGCTTTTCGAACCACAAATAATAACAACAAATAAAATAGTTCTTCTCTACATGTACTTACCTATTATACTCGATCCCAATGCTGTGTCCAATATTGAATGCAATGTCTGATAGTTCAATAATTTCGTTGGACTTGCCCCACTCTCTAAACGACCAATCAATCCATCACAAATAATCGAACCAAATTCACCATCCATTAAGAAAAAATAGTTCCTCAAACTCTTAAAGTGTCCCAAAACATCGAGATCCTCCAAGAACACCCTCATCACCTCGCTGTTGATGATTTCCAAATGCGTACTCATTGGCAACACAATGGACTTTTGTAAAAATTCGGTCAATGTTATGACACTCAAACTATTGAGATTCCTCTGTTTCTGCATAAGATCTTTGACTTGATCGGTTGTGGGGGCATTTGTGTTGCCATAATTTAAACGAAAATGAGGACTAACTGGGGCACATTTAAAATTTGACTTAACCAACTCTTCACACCGTTGATAGGCGTCCCGAACAGTTGGAAGTTCTTTGCAGGTTGAAATTGTAAGTTCTCTATCGGATGAGGTGTCGTGCATGGAATCCTGTGTGCTACGGACAAAATTGAACCCATGACGGGCAAGGATTCCAGCTGTATTCAATCCACATTCAGGCGTTTGTGCAGTTTGGCCAGTAATACTTTGTGGTTCTTTTTCAACCGCTTCTACAGACTTTGGGGATTCCATTTCCACATTTGTTATGGTAACATTTGCATTTTCTGTATCTTCATCCATTGCGTTTGAGGCAGTTAGGGGAATGTTATCAGAAGTTGTTGACATAGGCGTGAGTTGATTGCAGCTTTCGAGGCCTGTGAGTATATTAAATTCGCTCTCTAAAACTTTCTTTCGATTTCTTGATCGCTCTGTGTTTAAGTCCAAGTTTAGATTTTTTCGACTTGCGAGCGGATCTTTGTTATATTCAGCAAATGTGTCATTTTGCATCATTTTTTTGCGGTTTTTCTGCAAATCAGTTAATTCCACAAGTGTGGATTCTATGGGATTAAAGTTTATATCGGATGTTTGTGGGACAGTTCTGCCTTCGCAACTCATTCCAAATTCTTCATGGAGTACCTTAAATCGATTTTTTTGTGCATCTGTAAGAGGTTTTGAGATAATCACTTCTGGAACAACTTTTTCACTCATACAATCACTCATTTCTGAACCTCCAAGTATTTTGGTGCGATTGCGTTCTACGTCTGATATTAAAATTTCTGGCAATTCATTGCAATTTAAATAATCTGATGTGCTCATTTTAAGTGTGGGTTGAACTTCTTTATTCAGTTCTATCTCATTCTTTGCAAATTTTTCAACAAACTCTGAAGTTATACATTCTTCGTATACGGATCCGGCGTCCTCATCGTCAAAACACGATTCGAAATCCGTTCCAGCCGTACTTATTGGTGTATCGGGTGCTTTTCTTGAGCATTGATCGTTGGCAGCTGCGAGATTGAGATGGGTTGGTTTCTTGCCAGTCAACTGGTCGCCCAACATGTCGCTTAACTCCTGATAGTACTCAATTCTTTTTTTGAGATTTATATTGTCGCACAGCAACCGATTTTCTTCCATATTCTGGGCCTCTTTCAAAAGTTTAAGTTCCACTTCTATGTTTGCTTGTCGTTCCGATATCTTTCGATTCTTAGCGTCTTGCAGTTGAAGAGTTAGCTCCTCGTGGCGCTTCTTTTTCTGCTCAGCACATGCTAGAGCAATAGTGTCCTGTTCTAAATTCCATTGTTCCATGTTCACTCGACTCCTTTCACTTGCCATTGTACGAAAGTTCTTTTTGTTTTCCCGTTGCTTCTCGAAAACATCTCGAATCGTTATGGGTTTCCCACAAATTTCCCTGGCACGTTGGGTGTACTTTTTACAAGATGCCTCAAATTTCTGCACTTCCTCAAAAGTAAGACACACCGACATAGATGGATAGTCTAGCTCGAAAAGTGGGTGGTTTGGCTTGAATGATTTCAAAAGCATTGTATATTTTCCGCACTGAAGAACTTGATCTTCATAACCTTGAAAAAATCCCGGCACCGAATCTTTACGTACAAAATATGCTTTGTCATAGAAGTATTTTGTATTCTGGCGATAGTGATCTACGAAACATATAAAGAGCTCATTAGATGGATCATCGAGTACACCATAGAAGAGCCATTTTTGAAGATATTTAAAATATACATGACAACAGCGGCGTAGAATGAATACCAATAACATGATAAAATCTCTTTCTGTGACTCGCATTATTTCTCTATATAAATAGCCAAGAAATTGAGATCCCATAGGTGGTTTAATATTCACATCAACTTAAATAATGAAGAAAAAATAGGATAATATTGAATCTGTAAGCATACGAAAAACAAACACTAACCATATGGATGAATTGCCAAAGTATAGGATAAGTTGGAAATTTGTTTCATCATTTTCTTCATGCGTTTGTAGAATTCTAACAGTGATTCATTTTGAACTGAGAACACAAACTGTCGAAACGTTACCAAATATTCATCAACTGCACTGCATAATGCCTGCAAATAGTTAAGTTAATAGTTTTACATTATGGCATACAAAATCAAAAATAACATTTCGTTGAGTTTTGAATTTGCAAACTCATAGAAAGAAATTCGATTTCTCTTTAAAGAAAAGGTTGTTTGAAACAACAATAATTTAGAATCAGGTTAATAATAAGCAATTGATGAACTACATATGTATATATTTTTTTAGAATTCCTAATACAAAATCATTTAAAATTTAATTATTTTGGTTTATGCAAACAATATTAGTGAAGACTCGGGAACCCCAAATCGACTCCAATTCTTCGTTTACTACAATACCGCGTCATCCCTGCAAAAGTAATAATTTTATGTGGGTTAAAGACTGAAAATTCACTCTATTTGAAAAATTTTCGGAAGAGGTTTTACGTATAGCTTTGGTGTCAAAAAATGTTTAGACAAAACGATGGACACGCGACTTCATAACATGTTTTCATAAAATTTTGTAAGTAAACACTTGAGGCTCAATCTGTAAAATTCAATTACTCGCACATGCTGATTTTTTGTAAATAAAGATGCGGTAATGAAAAATATTAAAGAGATATAAAGAACAAAAAAGTTTTTAATCAGAAACTGAGATGGCTTGTTCATTTACAGTGGTGGATTAGAAAAAAATTTGAAAGCAAAAATCCAGAAAAAATATATTTAATTCTAAGACAATGGTTACATACTCGAGCGGCATTGTCTCAAAATTTAATGTATGTCGTACCTATGTCTAAGTAAGTGAGATAAATTATTATAAATGCATAGGTCTTGTTTTTCCAATCCAACAAATTTCGTGACCATTTCTATTTATTGAGCAATCACAAATTACATAGGTTCCACAAAATCTAGGCCCATGCTATTTCCATGGCGTTGATTAAATTAAACTATATTTACTCAGAACACAAAACAAAATTGATTCGTGGCACAGAAGTCTAAACGTTTTAGTATAAAGACCTGTACTATAGCAAACAGCACATTATATTAAACTATATTCAAATATCGCCTCCGACTTAAGATCTAACAGATGGAAATTTTTCTTCACCGATCGCTCTAAAACTCCGAACATTACATCTGAAAAATGCATTATATGCTCTGTTAGGTTAGGTTAAAGTGGCTGTCCATGATGGAATCGGACACACTTAGGCCAGTTTAATGGCCCATTCTGATACCACATGAATCTTGAGGCTTTCTTCTAAGCTCAATGAAACCAGTTTGAGTTCTTTACGACTGATTATGTTAAAATGACATAGATCGTTATAGAAGAATTTTCCTAGGTAATCTGTTTTCTCCTCTTCCTCGTCCCTACAGCTTCTGCAAAAGTCATTTGAGAATACGCACCGTGCTTTCCTATTATACAGTGTCCGGTTATGACACCCATTATAGAGCTTATATGCGATCTGCTTAGAGATAGCAAGCACCTTGATCGTTTTAAATCTAGTGTTGGCCAGATGTTTATTGTGACCTGACACGTGGTGATGTTGTTCCACCTGGTGTTTACCTTCTTCATAGCGTCTTGCATTAGCAATAGTTTACAAGTTGCGATTGGTATGCCAGCACTTGTCAAACGTGGTAGGATGGGCTGTACTGTACCGTTCCTGACGAGTTCATCTGCCTTACAGTTACCTGGAAAGTCTCTATGGCCCGGCACCCAGCAAAGGTGAATATTAAACTGTTGTGCCATCTCCATTAGAAATGATCGACAGTTATGGACTGTTATAGAGTTTGCAGAGACACGAGTCCAGAGATTTGATAGCGGCCTGACTATCTTAGAAGATACGGATATCAGATGATGATATCACGTTTTCTTTTTTTCCTGGTCATGTTGGACAATATAGAAATTAATATGCCGACAGCGTTGCGAACCCAGCCAAAAACACATCTTTACCAAAACCGATCTCCTCAATCATACCAGAAAGACATCTTTAAAAAAAAAAGCCACGACTGGAGCCACCATTACTGCAAGAACATAAACCCCTTAAAATGAGCCGATTTACCCTACGAACTTTTTGAAACAAAATATAAATAACTTTACTGGACTTCGACTTCGACACACCTCTGCTTTTCACCAACACCTTCTCATCAAAAACGATCCCCAACCTGCTCCACTTGCAACACCCGCTTTAATTTAAAACACATTTCGGAACTTAGTCCGTTGTCGCAGCATAAAAAAAAAATTACAAAAATTATTTCATATATGAAATCCTCAAGTATAAATAATATTACTAAATTTCCTAGGGAAGTAAACATTCTAACTTAAATTCTCAAGCAAAAAAAGCCAATAATCCTTGCAACCAAGCTTATAAAATTGTATATTAGCTTGTAATTTTAATTTTTTGTAATAAATAATCATAATATTAAATGAATTTTTGAATAAAGAATCAGTGCTTGTCTTTCGAAAAAATGCAAAAGAGTAAGGAAACTAGGATCC
Organism: Eupeodes luniger; assembly: GCA_951509635.1. Classification (NCBI taxonomy): domain Eukaryota; kingdom Metazoa; phylum Arthropoda; class Insecta; order Diptera; family Syrphidae; genus Eupeodes; species Eupeodes luniger. The sequence goes on from OX608074.1 coordinate 90,000,245, forward strand.
AGTGAGTTTTATAAAACAAAGAAAAGCATATTTTACTGGATACGTTCAAAACCTTGCATACAACTCTAGCTTGTAGTTTAAAAACTATGTTACATTAAAGAATAACAGTGAAGAACGTTATCTGCAAAATGCATTATAGATATCATTTTTAATGGGGTGTTACGTGTTCTGCTTACGAGGGTGAAAATATTTAATATTTGTTTGTATGTTTCTTGCGTTTTAATAATTGAACATTTATTCTTGTTCAGCTTAGAATATAAATAGTTTGACTACCTACATAATAATGATGTGTTTTGCTTAAATTAGATGTTTAAAAACGCAAACATAAGATCTTGAATTTTCGAAATTTTGACTTTCGAGAGTTTTGTTCTTTCGGGATTTTTATGCGTTTAAGAATTTTGCTAGATTATTTTCTAAATTAAAAAAACTTCAAAACTAATGACATCCATTAATTTGATGGGTTAAACTGAAGAAGTACTTTGTGTCAAATTCAAAAGGTACAAGATGAGTTGAAAGACGAAGAACAACATGAAAATCAAAAGTATTATTAAAGTTGAATGGTAATGGAAGTTTTAAATAAGTTTGGAATTGACAAATCGAAAAATGTAAGTTTTGAAAGCTTTTTAAAATTTAAAATGCATGAACTTACCTTAAAAATAAAACCTTCAAACATAAGTTTGTAGTTTCGTTTCATAATCATTATTTGCAATCTTTTATAGCAAGTACCGCATTCAATAAAATCAGTAACATAATTTTCAATTGTCCCAGGTAATATACCAATCACAGTTATATTATCAATCATTTTAAAGAGGATATGTTCATCATGAACAAATGAATCTGATTGTATCCCAACTAAAAAGAAGAAAAGATATATTTTAGTTTATATTTTCTTAGGTTTAAAAATAAAATAGATACCGACCTGTTAGAGATTTAAGATCCCGAAAGAATCTATCTTTTGATACAATTTTGGCAATAGTTTCTTGGCCAATAGATTTGTCATAAATAGCTTGCAATTCTAAAGCTAAACTAGCTTCGGAAATATGTGGTTTATTTATTGGTATCCCAATGCAATCTAGATTTTCCCAATTCCATGAAAGAATTTTATTAATATCTTTGGCGATTATAACTGGTTGCTTTATGTTTTCTGAGGGTAAAGCTGCTTTAGACTGAAATTAAATAGCAAATGTTTTTATTAGTTATTACATATTAAACAAATGCATTTTATTTTATTAATAAACAAATATACTAATAATTAATTAAACTCGAATCTGAATTCTTGGTATTGAAGCCTCCCGTCCCGTTAATAAATGAACACACACTGTGCCAAATGCTTCACTTGGATTGAAACATCCGAGTCATTTTGATGTTAAACCTGCATACCGTATATAATCAAGTGAGTTACAAAAACACAACATACTCCTAAATAATTTTTGCATATTTATCTTACTTTTACTTACAATTTTTGGGTCTTTACTAGATGGAATTCTAAAAAGTCTAAATGCTCCTACACTCATTTGCAAAGAGTCCCCCCAAACTTTTGCCGCCAATCCAGTGAATGAATTCTCAGGAGCTGTTATTGCTTTAGTGGCAAATTTGTTATCGATGTCCAAGAGCTTTTGCTTTGGTTCTCCATCGAAGATAAGTCGTGGTAAGTATGGATTATCCGAATCTTTAATCGAATGCACTCCCTTGAAGAACCTAGGCGGCGAACAAAGATTGTTTTCTAAATGTTTTGGATAGTGGTGACTGTCCTTGTAGTTCGCATGTAGAGTAAATGGTCCCGGAACTAAAAGGTATGCCTTTTCATTGAAAAAAAGAAAATATGTAACTATTTTATGATTGTGTTGTGATATTTTGTAGCTTTACAACACCCACCTTTGTTTCCGTAGGAGCTTCCTCCTCCCTGTTTTCCAATAGCAACAGAAACTGAAGAACATTTTGTCCACTTTCTTCCTTGAAATACGAATTATCAACTACGAAATCCAAATGCTCTTCGAATTTGGCCAACTTTTGCATTTCACTGGAATTATTTCTAGCACACATTTTGGCCGAGAAATAACATATGTTAAGTTCCCTAAATGAATCAAAATTTTCAATTGGTGCATTGCAATATTGTTTTGATTTCTTTAATAAAACTTCAAATGATCGCGATTTGAGTTTACGCACAGATGTTGTGTTTATTCGATTAGATTTTGTATATTCTTTTATTAAATTTTCACATAAGTCATTTATAAGATGATATACACTAGTAGAGGTGTCCTCTTGCATTTTTTTTTAATTTTTATAAAATATTCATTCGAAAATTATATGAAAATCAAAATAATATTTCTGCATCTGCGTTTTTCGGTTTGTTTGGATTTTAGGATATTGGCAGTTTATTTTTTCTGTCGCCTTGCCCTGATTTTCTCGGAGCTCTCGGAGTATTACGAAATTTGAAGTTTTAAGTGCTGCCAAAAGTGTTTGTTTCAATAAGATACATTTTATTTTTAGACGATGCAATTTTTAGCGAAGATATTACATCAGCTTTAAGCTTCTGTTTGTGCAAGAAAAGTTAAGAAATGGTTCAGGTTTGTCTATTAATTGGCTGACAGAAATGAAATACAGATATTTGTCAGCCCAGGTTGAAATTTAAGATCAAGGGTCCAGTTTTAGCTATCACTGGTTTCGTCATTGAAACGAAAAGGTTGGTTGTAGCAATCATTGAAAAATTCAACCATTGTAAACAATTTTTCTCATTGAAATTCAGTCGAAAAATGTTTTCTAAAACAAAATTGGCATTCAAATTGTGTAAAATTGAAATACAAATCAATGGAATGATTTAAGTCATTTTTTAATATTTAACATTGCTGTTAGGGGCCAGTTATAACTATCACTGATTTTCATCATTGAAACCAAACATTTGAATTTGTTTGACGGGTTTTTTTATAGCTTTCATTGAATGTTTTTGTGATTGGACACAAATTTCCTGATTAGAATCAAGCATTTGGGGTTAGAGTTGATCATTTAAAGTAAATCTGAGAGATGAGATTGAAAAGAAAATGGAACACTTTCTAGTGGAACGATTATGTTCCGAAATGTGAAATAAATAATCAGCTGTTCATTGAAAATATCATCATTGAACAATCAAAAATGAACTAAAAGTTCTGGGTTAAATAATGTATATTTTTAGTGAAAAGAATTTTAAAACTCATAGCAGCTTCATTTCGACACCAAGGATAACAAATTTGATTTTCTTAACCACCTTTAAACTTTGAACCAAAATGTTTAATGATGAAAACCAATGATAGCTACAACTCTGGTACCTTAAACTTCGGTGAGGAATATAAAAAAAAATAAATTTTTATCAATAATAATCGTAGAAAACACAATAAATATCCATTCAAATATTTTTCCGGATTAATCTCAAAAACTCTAACACACACAGCAACTTCAATGTCGCTGTGTAAATGTTGCTAACAAAATGTTTCAGATCTATCACCAGCACCACTCAAATCAAAATGTGAGAATAATCGCTGTTGATGCTGTACCCTATTTTACTTGACTTTTTAAGTCGAAGTTTTCGTTGCTGTTGGAGTTTGCTGTGTCAATCTGTTTGAATCACGACAGTCAAAATCGATCAATTTGGTCTTTGTAATACTACGTTTCCACCGGGCACTAAACCGAGATTTAGCTAGATTTGTCACAAATCTCCTTGAAATCTCGAAGTTTTACCATACAAATTTTAATCTCCTCAAATGAAGATTTCAAATAAAACTCATTGAAATCTACTTGGAAACATTAGTTTGTCAAATCAAACAAACTTTTTTTTCGGAGAATAATTGTTGAACCGACCCATTTAAACGCTAATTTCGTTTATTGACAGAATGACAGATGGAAATGTCAACAAAAACTATCTGTCTCACTTCCATATGACTCAAATTCAAAACAATAAACAACTTTCAAGAAATCACAGACGAAATAAAACGTAAGTATACAAAAATAATAAATATGTACAAGAATATAATAAAACTAATTACTTACAGATGATGAGTGAACAAATACATATTTTTTTTCTTTTCGAAAGGAGAATAATTTTAAATTTGGGTGTTATGACATAAACCAAACGTCAAATTAATCTCCTTTTCTTTGGTGGAAACACCTCATGATTTATTTTAAATCACTTGCCTTAAATCTCGGATTATTTTTTGGTGGAAACGTACTATAAGGTTGGGCAGCTACAAGTGACGGCTGTCACAACACAAATGTGATGTCATTTTTCAACGAATTTGAAAATAAGAACACAGTTACGAAACCTGCGTAACAAAATGTTACAACATATATTGTACCGTTTCTTATTTTTACCACGATAACCTGTATTTTTCGAGAAATTGTTCATTCGAATTGAATTAAGTTACCTTCCACAAGCGGAACCATCACCTTAGATTCCCCATAGTTATTTTTCACGTTTTGTACTTTTTATTAAAAGTCTTATATGCGTAATTAATTTCACGCGGGTCTTTTAGAATTTGTATTTATTTTTTTTCGTTGGCTAATATTGCAATACAATTTATTTTCTTTTTGCTCTTTGAACGAACTTATTTTTATCTAGTAAAGGATATAAATAAGGAATTCCACAAACTTATAATACATTAATGAATAAAACAATTTGTTTGCAGATCCTTTTTGGAAAAAAAAAATAACGAATGAAACCCAATTTTAGTAAACATTAAATTGCCCCTTATAATTTTAAAATTTTCAGCAATCCGTCAAATAGATGAAATTTAATTAATTGCATTTAAGTTGATAATATTTCATTGCATTTTTAAAATTTTCAGCAATCCGTCAAATAGATGAAATTTAATTAATTGCATTTAAGTTGATAATATTTCATTGCATTTTGTTGCTCTGTAAGGGTCTGTTTCACAATGTAAAAGTAAAGTCACAGTTAAGATACTTGGACTGTAACTAGCAGGTAAAATTCACATTAGCGTTTCACAATTGCTGGGTAGGTCTAACGTTTGTCTAATGTGTCAAGTAACTTATTGGCTAGAATAAGTACCCAATAATTGACAGTTTATAGAATTAATAATAAGAGCAACGATATTCGTAATTTTCCTTTTCAATTATTCTTTTCGACACATTAGACGATGAATTTGATGAATTTTTTTTCCGCGTTATGGAGCCTTAACGCAATCGTGTATTCCGAACTAAAACAGATTTTATGGAATCTTTGGATGAATGTTGATAGAATTCTCTGACGCAGATGCACTACAGAGTCTTATGAAATTGCAAATTATTTTTTTTTATAAAAAAGTGCAAAAACTGAAACTTTTAGTGGCTGGCCACTACTAAAGTACTTGCTTGATTCCTTCCTTTCCTTAAGGTGGCGCTACAGTCCTGTGTGAAATAGGGCCTCACCCGACAAATTTCTCCATCTAGCTCGGTCCCTAGCTAGATGTCTCCAGTTTCGCGCTCCAAGTTGCGTGAGGTCACTTTCCACTTGTACGCGCCACCTGATTCGCGGTCTTCCTCTACCGCGCTGTCCTGTGGGTGTGGATCCGAAGACTTTCCAGGCCGGAGCATTAGTTTCCATGCGCTCTACGTGACCCAGCCATCTTAGTCGTTGGACTTTTACCCTTCTGGCTAAGTCTACGTCGCTTCTCCTCCACTCTTAGCCCAAAGAAACAGCCACGATGGAACGACTGTCACCGTCAATTCGGAGCGTTATGGTCATATGATATCCGACTTTTTTTTGCCCGCTATTGAAGAATACAACTTGGAGAATATGTGGTTTTAACAAAACGGTGCCACATGCCACACAACTCGAGCGAATATGGCTTTATTGCAAGAGACATTTTCTGGCCACGTAATTTCTCGTTGTGGAAATATCAACTGGCCACCAATATCGTGTGATTTGACACCGCTGGACTTTTTTTGTGGGGCTACGTTAAACCTTTTACTCTTGAGCACTTAATAACCAACATTCGTCAAATTATGGCTAAGATACCGCCCAATATTTGTAAAAAAGAAATGTCATGAAAAAAAAAATATTTTATACGTGTTTTATGTACGTTTACTTTTGAAACCGCAAAATGGATAACCTTGAATGTATATAAATGTTGGTTTTCGAATTAAGTGGTTTTTTGAACCACTAGAAAACTTTTGTGTTTTCGCATTTAAATCTGTAGAATATAAAATTTTAACATCATCAAAATTTTAAGACAAATCAATGATAATTATATTTACACTTAGGGTCTGTTTCACGATGTAAAAGTAAAGTTCTGAATAGTTACCCACCACTTAAATTACTTACCAGTTTAATCCTCCTGTTAGAAAATTGTTAGTTTCATATCCATTTTCCTCATTTCTTTTTTCGAAGGGCGTAACGAATCTTCTGATCAGCTGTGTCGATGAACAAGTTACATGGAATGAAAAAAAAGGGCTAGGGACAGCTTAAATCCGACTTTAACAGCAAAAGTGGCGGATCCTATAGAAGTGTTAAAATGCTAAAAACAAAATATAATGCACATTTGTGGCCCTCCAGGTTGGGGGTTGTGCCGTCGGGGTGACTTCCTGACAAGCCTCGGATATGAACGGATTTACTGTTGACAACCCAGGTAAAACGATGAATGGAACCTCAGTATTGTTTGCCCGATTCTGTAAAAAGGAGACAACTATAGAGGAATTAGTCTACTTAACATCGCTTACAAAATCTTCTCTGCCGTAATATGTGAACGTCTAAAGCCCATCGTCAACAACCTGATAGGTCCTTATCAGTGTGGTTTTAGACCAGAAAAGTCCACAGTCGATCAAATATTCACATTACGGCAGATCCTGGAAAAAACCCAAGAACACCAAATCGACACCCACCACCTTTTCATCGATTTAAAGGGCGCATATGACAGCATCTACAGGTACGAGCTGTATAGAGCCATGTCTGGTTTTGGCATGTCTGCCAAACTCGTCCGCTAGTGCTTAACTTAACTTAATAGAACCTTTCGATGTCAAAAAAGGTTTTAGACAAGGTGATGCGCTGTCATATGATTTTTTTAACATCGTACTTGAAAGAATAGTGCAGAGCTCACACATCAACACTAGAGGCGCTATCTTTCAAAAGTCTGTCCAATTATTAGAATATGCTGATGACATTGACATAATCGGAAGAACTCAGCGTGATGTCAATAGGGCTTTTGTGAGTATTGAGGCAGAGGCGGCAGAAATGGGTTTAACGGTTAATGAGGGCAAAACAAGGTACATGCTGTCATCAAGAAAGGACTTACAACACCAACGTCTCGGTCAAAACGTCACCATTGACAGACGTAACTCTAAGGTAGTCAAGGACTCCGTCTACCGAGGCTCCGCTGTAAACGCAGAAAACAACACCTGCGCTGAGATCAAATGAAGAATAACTCTTGCTAACCGCTGGTCGTTTTCAAAGAGCGCACCAAACACTGACTTTTTGTGGAATTAATGGTCTCTCTTCAATTATTTGAGGATTCTCAGAACCCCAAATACGACAATTTTGTTTATTAACATACCTAACGAGTGAGAAATGTGCTTGTTCGCTGAAGAAAATTTTGTTCGAAAAATCGCTCCATCCATTCGACGTATCTACGACGTTGTTAAAGGTCAGCTGGCCTCAGTTGTTATGTGAGCTGGACTTATAATGAATGTAGGTATATGTAGGTCCAAATGCAAAACATATGGCAGCGAAATCCATCTCTTAAAAAGCGTACAATTGTGTGTAATACTTTAAATTATTTGTCATTTCAGAAAGCTGTAAATTTAAATATCAATGAGTCAAATATGTATGTATGTAGTACATACAAAAACCCCATGAAGAGAAAACCAAAAGAAAATCTTTTGTACGTAAATGTAAATAAATATTACAATTTAATGTTATATATTGATTTATGTTTTTTAATTAGGTTAAGAACCGTAAATTTGAAATATTAAAAAGAAATCTACAATCCGTTCTTAAAACTATGCGAATATAATGAATACATATATGTATATCTGCATGTTTAGTTTAGACGTGATCACCAATTTTAATGCGAATTGCTTTATCAGATCAGTTAACGAGTAATTACATACGAGTACATAATTACAAAGCAGAATATCAAGTTTAAATTTTGTTAATATGTTATTTTTTTAGAACGTTTGTCTAAGAAAAAACACCCTGCATGTACAATCCCATAAGCAACCAAATATCTTAAGTCAAAAATGCATTCAATTTAAACACCCTAATCTTTCTGCAAATCTGAGTCAATCTAATTCATACCACGCTTCTCTATAGAAATCATGAACTTTCTCAAGGTTTTTCAAAAAGCTGAGCTTGCAAAAAGACCGTTATTATGTTTTATGTAAACAAAAATCTTCACCTTGCTCAACTGTGCTAGGTGTCAAGTTACAAATTACTTTAAAAGCCGGCAAAAATAATGAAAAAAGATCACTGCTTACCTAATAGCTCAATTAATAGTATCATGGCATACTTAATAAAAGTGTTGATCATACTCATAAGTATAGTTTATTTAAACAAAGCTCAGCAATTTGAGGTAAGAAGAATTATATTTAAGAAAAAGTATTAATTACAATTTTTAACGATTGAAATTTTATAGATTCCATCTGATCTCCTTCTACCATGCCATTCATATGATTACGGATACAGTAGCCTTCCAGTAGAGGAGGCACCTAATTATGATGCCCGTCCAAAACGTCAACAAAAAATGAGTCTTGGATATAAGATTGAGAGCTTGAAAAGAGTCTGTGCAAATCAAATGGGCATTCCTTTGAGTATGATAGAAATTAAGCCACATTTTAGATTTGAAAATTGTATTCATTAATGTGTGTCCACTGATCTTTAGGTGAAATTCCACAAGATTTATTGTACGAAGAAAATCCAACACCTAAAATTAAGTGTGTCATGGCATGTGTGTTGCAGCGTTTACAATTGGTAAGTTTTTTTTTAATACCTAATAAAATACAGGCAATCTATAACGCTCATGGGGTTTTTGGTGTTATTTTTAGATGACAAAAAACAATCTCATTTCTACTCGAGGCATTGAAAAATTGGCTGATGAAGTTGGCAATAGTAATCCACTGATTACAGCGATCGCAGTTGCTTTGGCAGAACGATTTAACGAACGTTTGAGTTCCATGAACATAAACAATCCGTGTGAGGCAGGATTTCGTATTAATCAGTACATTGCAGAAGAAATGAGAGCTAGAAAGATCGATGTTCCCTATTGATTATTATGTTATTTAGTTAATTGTGATACTCGTAGTGTTAATTTTAATAAATAAATTATTTATTTGATTGTATTAAAAATATTTATCTGTGTTCTTGGATTGATTTTTAGAGCCAAAGTGATGTACATAGCTTTTGGAGAAATTATTAAGTTTACCAAAATGAAAAAGGCTCTAAAGGTTGAGTGTCTTCAAAAACAATCTCTTGAATTTTGTTTAATTCAATTTTTAATTTAAAATAAGGCAACCTGCAAAGTGCTTATTAAAAACGGCTTAAGTATGTCGACTTTCATTCAAATATACATACTATATTTCAAGAATGATAGAGTTTAAATTGAGAAATAATAAGAGTGTTTGAATGTTTTATAAGCAACAAAATGTATATTATGATATCAAAAGCGAAAGAGCTACTTGTTTTGCGAGTGCCTTCTAGATAATAAGGCTTCTTTATTCGTATGACATACAGTCTTTGGTTGTTCAGTTTCTGAATTTGGAATCGAAGGAGAAAGAAATAGAAAATCAATATGTATCCTCTCAATTTAAAAAAAATATATAGGTATACATTCAAAACTTTTTTCTATTTTTTTAAAATATGAAATAAGTTTCAAAATTAGGCATTAAGCTAAAGCTTAGTATACACGATTTAGAGATCTTCCTACATTGGCCGAACTGTCAAAAGTCTTCCAAAAGCATCCAATTAGGAGACAATTGGCAATTTCTTATCAAGTGCAAATTGTTCGTTTATACGGTTGGTTGATTTTATCCGAACATTTTTTGGTAGAAAATCAACTGACAATTGCCGATAATTTACAATTAAAAATTGTCTGATTACACGGTTGGAAGACTTAAGAAAACAACAAGTTTTTGAAATGAAAACAACAGGTCGTGCAAAAACATTTTGAAACAAATATAAAATATAAAAAAAGTAAAAGAAAAATAATAAAACAGGCACTAACGACTATTTTTTTAAGTTTATTCATGCGACCATTCCTTTTCAACTTTATTTGTGTGACTTCTTTTTCGTTATTTTGCCAGGCGATTACTTCTGATTTCTTTTCATTTTCGTAGTTTTTTAATTTTAATTCAAAATCCTGTAAACTTTTGCAATCGTTGGCCGACGGCGGTTGACTGCCAAGAAATTTCAATGTTGGCAGATTTTTCACAAAAAAAAAATTTTCTGACAACCAAGTAAACACCCAATTTTATACATATGTATGTCAAAATTAAAAAAAAAAAATGTCAATCGTCAGGCAATTTGCTATAAAAAATTGGCCGACTTTTTTATGATATGTGACGCCGCGCTGCTAGTCAAGAAAGATAAGCCCGAAACAATTGATCACGAACAAAGGACAACATTCACTGCGTTATTGCCACTAAACGTCCAAAATGTTGGAAAAAGTAATCGAAAATTGGACCTCCTGATTAAACTTACTCCGAGTCAGCCGTGGTGGTCATATGCCTCAAACCATATTTAAATTATAATGCCATAAGATTATTTTTCGAATAAAATTAATTTCATGCCAATTTTTAAAAAATCATTATTATTTTATTCCATTTCAAAGTTATACAACTCTAAAGAATGCGCTATATTTATCTCTTTAATTTCAAAATATATCCGTGGTTTCCGGAAATTTTTGTAAATATTCAAATTTTAGAGATAAAGCTTTCTTTTTCCCGATGTGTGTGCAATTTTTTAGCTGTATTATTTATAAACGTAAAGGGATATTTTTGAGGAATATTTATTTTGTAAAATTGGAACGGAGTGATTGTGCTTTATTTCTAATTCAATATAATATTTTACATGAAAATGGCTTGAAAGAGGGTTTCCTTACGATTAAGTAGCATTCACATGAGCGCGACCAACGAACGACGAATGAATTACAAAATGTGATTTTATATACGTTTAAAGACATATTTGAACACAAAATCTTAACAAAACGATAGCAATATAGTTTCTATTTGATTTATGATGCATACTTTTCAATATCATTATATTAATAAATTTAAGAAAACAAATTTATTCGTCGCGAACAAAATTCTAGTTGATACGAACTGTCAAACTTTATTCGCGTCCCACATACCATCCACACTGCAACGAATAAATTGATCGCGTTCCACATACTATCCACACTGCAACGAATAAATTGTTCGCGCGCTACATAACCTAAAAGTCAAACTTCATTCGCGACGAATTAAAAACTCTCATGTGAAAGAAATGTCAAAATCTGCGAATATTCGTTCATTCGTTGGTCGTTGGTCGTGCTCATGTGAATAATGCTTTAACGATGAATTGTTAAGAAATAGTATGTTATAAAATAACTAATCAAAACAGTTGAAAATTATGTGTTATGTTGAACGTATTTAATTGTGTTCTTGGTGTTTTAGCCATTTGATTTTTGGTCTCTTGACATCAAAACTAGAATTAAATCCTTCAATTATTTAAGATCTTTCCGGTGCATTTAGTTTGAAAAAATTAAACGTCAAAAATCCCTTAATAATAATCCTCTATGATCACATCAAGAAGTTTGCCTCACTAGTGTGCAACCAGCCTAAAAAGAACAAGCACAACCACAGTTCGACCCTAATGTTTATAGGGCACACGAACGCGTCCACGAAAAAAAATTGACATTTCAACTCGTCTTCACGTCTTCACGATAAGATACAAATTATTTTCTTCAAGTCGAATGGTATCATAACGAAAACGAAACATTTATTTATATTGTATTTATTATTAAAGTGAATTAATAAAAATGTTTTTCGGATTGCAATTAACAAACCAAATAGTTAAGAGACTTCCATTATGTAGCCGACAAAATATTCTGGCCTACAAATCAATCTCTCGGAATTTCACAATATCACCCAAACAGAGCAGGCCCACTTTCTTGCAGTGCAGTAATTCATTGAAACTATCCCAAATCTACAAAAACAACAATCTTGCACATCATATAAGGAACTTCGCCCACAATAACACAGTAGAAAAGGGAAATAAATTGGTTGGATCATGGCTCCTAGGATGCAGCGCGATGGTTTTCGGAGCGGTGATACTCGGTGGTGTAACCCGCCTGACCGAATCTGGTTTGTCAATGGTAACGTGGAAACTGCTGGGAGAAGAAAGACCCCGATCGGCAAGTGAATGGGAGGAAGAGTTCAAAAGATACCAGCAATTTCCTGAGTTTAAAATGAAAAATCAGAATATGACACTGGAAGAATTCAAATTTATATACTTTATGGAGTATACTCATCGCATGTGGGGTCGAGCCATTGGTGGATTCTTCGCTTTGCCTGCCATCTACTTCTGGACCAAAGGATACTTTTCAAAAGCTATGAAAATGCGAGTTCTGCTGTTTGGTGCATTAATAGGAGCACAAGGCCTGATGGGTTGGTATATGGTAAAATCCGGATTGGAAGATCGCTTTCAAGATGTCAATGATGTACCAAGAGTGTCCCAGTACAGACTGGCTTCGCATTTATCGTTTGCTTTTATACTTTATACCCTATTTCTCCATTCGTCGCTGTCTCATTTAGTCCCAGCCGACCGTTTATCTGAAATCACTCGCGGAGCTGTTAAATTTCGAAAGTTAGCTCACGTTACAAAAGGTATGGTTTTCCTAACGGCAATATCTGGAGCTTTTGTAGCTGGTCTAGATGCCGGACTTGTTTATAATTCATTTCCAAAAATGGCCGATCGTTGGATACCGGACGATATTCTAGCGCTTTCCCCGAAACTAGTCAATTTCACTGAAAATCCAACAACGGTTCAATTCGACCATCGAATGTTGGGAATCACAACGTTATCACTAATTTCCGGACTTTGGTTATTATCACGAAGAAGGAGTCTACCAAAGCGAGCTTATTGGGCTGCCAATGCTATAGCAGCAATGGGTTGGACTCAAGTTGCTCTGGGTGTTACTACGTTGCTTACTTATGTACCTGTACCAATAGCTGCCGCACATCAGTCGGGCTCACTTATTTTGTTATCATTAGCTATTTGGTTATCCCACGAATTAAAATATGTTAAATATATTCCAAAGTAGGGAATAATAAATTGGTGAACCGATATTTTATTTGAGTTTTATTTTTACATACATATTATTAGTTTCTCATAAGTGTAACTTAAACGCAGCGATGTTCTCTTGCCTTATCTTGGTTATTTACAGCATATCCAGGTAAGTTAAATGGACTTAAATTAAAATGGTACTGGAAGTCACTCGGCACAGGCACAGTAAAAAGACCTTTGTGAACTGTTTTAAGATGCAGAGTTTTTTGTTTATATATTTTGAATTTCTCAAAAATTCTATTTTGCAGACAGAATAGATTATATGAAACTACTAGCTGGTTTACCCAGCTTCACCCGGGAGGTATTGAACTATTTTATATAAAAAAATGATGAAAAAACTACTATTTTCTTATATTGTACCTTTTTTATTTATTAATTTATATATTATCTCTGTACATAATTTCTATTACGGTTATAATACTTCTTTGTAAACAATATTTTTTGTTCTTTGGTGAGGCGCATCCACATATGGATTTTTTGCCGAGCTGACACGGTAAAACAGGGATTTGTGATGTCAAGACCTGCAACCTTCAGTGTCTGTCCCTGTGCCTTATTGATAGATATTCGTTAGTAATCATCGGTATCCTGGGAATGAAAACGACTTGGGCTGAGCCGGAAAGAATTTTAGCTTTAATCACGTTCCTCTGCGTAGTTACTATCCGTAATCTAGTACCATTGCATAATTTCGGTGCATTTAAATTCCTTATGAGTATTATTATTGAATAACTGTTTTCACCATGACTAAATATCAAAGGGTAGTGCAGTGCACTGAACCGGTGTATTTCACTTACACGTTTTAGAGTGTTATCTCGCGCTCGCAAAACGATATCCCTTATTCATATTTCCTATCTAAACGTGAGATCAGTCATCAGTGAGTCAGTGATATTTGGATTTTATATGTATAGATAACAAATTATTGACTAACATTATGGGACTACTGCATGACAATTGGATAAGAAGTTTCGAAGTCAAACCGTAACAAAGATTTCCTATTTTGCTTGATTTCAGTATATAAATGAGCTTGAAAAAATGTTGTTTTACTTTTCAAGCAATTTTAAGTTTTTTCATAAACCTAGATCTGCAATAGCCTTCAAAGTAAAAGAATCTGATAAAATTATTTAAGTAGTATTTTTGATATAATTTGACATAAAATAAAGTAACCCAAGAACATTAACCATTTTAATCAGAGGTAACCTTAACTTTTTAGTTATAGGTATATCAATTTATAATAAAAATTGGACTCCTAAAATTCACTTTTATCGATATCGATTTTTAAGTGATTTAATTCGACTTGATTTTTTCAGTGAGATTTGATGACGGAAGCAGATTCAAATAATGGAAATGAAACTTAACTAATTATATGTAACAGATTTGATTCGTGAGAAGTTGCAGTTTCTGCTTCGTAGCTGAAAAAAGGAAGCATTTTAAATGCACCAAATATCTTTTCTGTAACATTTCGACTTATTCCTACAAAAACTTTCAATTAACGTTTAAAAAAACTTTGACTGAACTTCAGGTACTTTAGAAACCCGTTTTTGAAAAGTTCCTTCCGCAAAGAAAAACAAAACTTGCAACTCATATCTATTTAATATTTATTTAGTCATGCAGCTTGTTCTTTAATTTTATTTTTAAATAAAGTTGTTTTTTCAAATTTTTTTATAAATCAATACGATTTTTGCTCGTAGAGAACCAGGGCATAGTGAAAATTTCCTGTATGCGAGTTATGTCAGAATTTGAGGGGACCTACAATTTTTATTCCGAATCCGTGCTGCTCATTTTAGAAAGCACTATTCATGACAAGATTTGTCAATTCCTCGACGTGAAAAAAAAACTTTAATTGGCACATGCTGTGATTGAACCCAAGACCTTTAGCATTTTATTATAGTTTTTGAGAAATACAAAAATTAGAGTACTTTTTCCAAAAAAAAACACTTCTTTTCACTATTGAATTAAAAAATGCATTCATACGACAATATTTAGGCTGGCACTCCATGCGTATACTTTTTAATTACTACAATATTTGTATCGATCAAACGACATTTAATATTACGATGTTAGCAATTTCTTTCAAACCATGGGAATGCTTTTAGAATAACCAATCATTTATGAGTATGTTAGCTCACCCAATGCATAGCGGTAGCATTTTCAAAAAATAAGACCGTTATCATATTCATTTTTCTCGGCTTAACTGTGGGACACTCCAAAGAAAACATTTAGACCTTTTCATAAAAGCATAAAACATGTGGCTTGGTTAATCTATCTTGACTGTATAAGCTAAACAATTTCAATTTTCAAAAAATTGTTATTCATGAAACAAAATTGAAATGGTCAGCTTATAGTCGTATTATTGAGCCACATTTTGTTTTTAAATAACTTTCTAGATACTTACTTACAACTGCATTTGAGGTGAAATCGGTTTCCAAATTCAAACCATTTTTGCTAAAACAATTTTCCAAATCCAAGTTGAAACCTATTCGCATTGCTAATTCAAGTAACACCAAGTTGATACAAACAAAACAAATTTGCTAGTCTTTTACAGCTCACCTTTTGACTTTCTCAGTCCTGTGTTAAAAAAATTTGTCCCTGATCACAAGTAAAAGATTGTATTTAATTTAATTTTTTGAATAGTAACTTGTTTATTGAATTTTAACAAAAAAAATTGTAATACAAATTTTCAGAACTTGTAAAAGCATCGGTATACAAAATAAAGAATTGAATTGATGCATAATCTAAGAAGAACTACAGTGTATGAAGATCAATTTTGAATTTTGTGAAGTAAATATTTTAAAATGCTCCTCCGCGAAGACGTAAAACCAAATGAAGAGTCGACTCTTTTTGGATGTTGTAGTCGGACAAGGTGCGTCCATCTTCCAACTGCTTTCCGGCGAAGATCAAACGTTGTTGGTCTGGGGGAATACCTTCCTTATCTTGGATCTTGGCTTTAACGTTCTCGATGGTGTCGGAAGGTTCAACCTCCAAGGTGATGGTTTTTCCAGTGAGGGTCTTGACGAAGATCTGCATACCACCACGAAGACGTAGGACCAAGTGAAGGGTGGACTCTTTCTGGATGTTGTAGTCCGACAAGGTGCGGCCATCCTCCAATTGCTTTCCAGCGAATATCAAACGCTGTTGGTCTGGGGGAATACCTTCCTTGTCTTGGATCTTGGCCTTGACGTTTTCGATGGTGTCGGATGGTTCAACCTCCAAGGTGATGGTTTTTCCAGTGAGGGTCTTGACGAAGATCTGCATACCACCACGAAGACGGAGCACCAAGTGAAGGGTGGACTCCTTTTGGATGTTGTAGTCCGACAAGGTGCGGCCATCCTCCAATTGCTTTCCAGCGAAGATCAAACGCTGTTGGTCTGGGGGAATACCTTCCTTGTCTTGGATCTTGGCCTTTACGTTTTCGATGGTGTCGGATGGTTCGACCTCCAAGGTGATGGTCTTGCCGGTCAAAGTCTTAACAAAGATCTGCATACCACCACGGAGACGGAGGACCAAGTGAAGAGTTGACTCCTTTTGGATGTTGTAATCCGACAAGGTGCGGCCATCCTCCAATTGCTTTCCAGCGAAGATCAAACGCTGTTGGTCTGGGGGAATACCTTCCTTGTCTTGAATTTTGGCTTTAACGTTCTCAATGGTGTCGGATGGTTCGACCTCCAAGGTGATGGTCTTGCCAGTCAAAGTTTTCACGAAGATCTGCATACCACCACGAAGACGGAGCACCAAGTGAAGGGTGGACTCCTTTTGGATGTTGTAGTCCGACAAGGTACGGCCATCCTCCAATTGCTTTCCAGCGAATATCAAACGCTGTTGGTCTGGGGGAATACCTTCCTTGTCTTGGATCTTAGCCTTGACGTTTTCAATGGTGTCGGATGGTTCGACCTCCAAGGTGATGGTCTTGCCGGTCAAAGTCTTAACGAAGATCTGCATACCACCACGGAGACGGAGGACCAAGTGAAGAGTTGACTCCTTCTGGATGTTGTAGTCCGACAAGGTGCGGCCATCCTCCAATTGCTTTCCAGCGAAGATCAAACGCTGTTGGTCTGGGGGAATACCTTCCTTGTCTTGGATCTTGGCCTTAACGTTCTCGATAGTATCAGAAGGTTCAACCTCCAAGGTGATGGTTTTTCCAGTGAGGGTCTTGACGAAAATCTGCATACCACCACGAAGACGGAGCACCAAGTGAAGGGTGGACTCCTTTTGGATGTTGTAGTCCGACAAGGTGCGGCCATCCTCCAATTGCTTTCCAGCGAAGATCAAACGCTGTTGGTCTGGGGGAATACCTTCCTTGTCTTGGATCTTGGCCTTAACGTTCTCGATAGTATCAGAAGGTTCAACCTCCAAGGTGATGGTTTTTCCAGTGAGGGTCTTGACGAAGATCTGCATACCACCACGGAGACGGAGGACCAAGTGAAGGGTCGACTCCTTCTGGATGTTGTAATCCGACAAGGTGCGGCCATCCTCCAATTGCTTTCCAGCGAAGATCAAACGCTGTTGGTCTGGGGGAATACCTTCCTTATCTTGAATTTTGGCTTTAACGTTCTCAATGGTGTCGGATGGTTCGACCTCCAAGGTGATGGTCTTGCCGGTCAAAGTTTTCACGAAGATCTGCATACCACCACGCAGACGGAGGACCAAATGAAGGGTCGACTCCTTTTGGATGTTGTAATCGGACAGAGTACGTCCGTCTTCCAATTGCTTTCCGGCGAAGATCAAACGTTGCTGATCTGGGGGAATACCTTCCTTGTCTTGGATCTTAGCCTTGACGTTCTCGATGGTGTCGGATGGTTCAACCTCCAAGGTGATGGTCTTTCCGGTCAATGTCTTTACGAAAATTTGCATACCACCACGCAGACGGAGGACCAAATGAAGGGTCGACTCCTTTTGGATGTTGTAATCGGACAGAGTACGTCCGTCTTCCAATTGCTTTCCGGCGAAGATCAAACGCTGTTGGTCTGGGGGAATACCTTCCTTATCTTGAATCTTAGCCTTGACGTTTTCAATAGTGTCGGAAGGTTCGACTTCCAATGTGATGGTCTTTCCAGTTAAGGTCTTCACGAAAATTTGCATACCTCCACGAAGACGGAGGACCAAGTGAAGGGTAGATTCTTTTTGGATGTTGTAATCGGACAAAGTACGTCCGTCTTCCAATTGTTTACCAGCGAAGATCAAACGCTGTTGGTCTGGGGGGATACCTTCCTTGTCTTGAATTTTAGCCTTAACATTCTCAATTGTATCGGAAGGCTCAACCTCCAGGGTAATAGTCTTGCCGGTAAGAGTTTTAACAAAAATTTGCATTCCACCACGCAGACGCAGAACTAAATGCAGGGTTGATTCTTTTTGAATGTTGTAATCAGAAAGTGTGCGTCCATCTTCCAACTGCTTGCCAGCGAAGATCAAACGTTGCTGATCTGGAGGGATACCTTCTTTGTCCTGAATTTTAGCCTTAACATTTTCAATTGTGTCAGAAGGCTCAACCTCCAATGTAATTGTCTTGCCAGTTAAAGTCTTTACAAAAATCTGCATACCACCACGCAGACGCAATACCAAATGCAGAGTAGATTCTTTTTGGATGTTATAATCGGACAGGGTACGTCCGTCTTCCAATTGTTTTCCGGCAAAGATCAAACGTTGTTGATCTGGAGGAATTCCCTCCTTATCTTGGATCTTGGCCTTGACATTTTCAATAGTGTCAGAAGGCTCAACTTCTAGGGTAATAGTCTTGCCAGTTAAGGTCTTCACGAAGATCTGCATTGTTGGATTTTCTGAAATAAACAAAAAATAAAGAAAAACGTTACAAGGGAACCACTAATTTATCATTTATACTAAAATCAATTGCTTATTATAAGCCATTAAAAATGCATTTCACATGAACTCTGCGAGATATGAGTAGGTACACACAATGTGTCACAACTGAGTTTTTATAGTCATGTCTCAAATTAAATTCTTGTAGCAAAAAAAAAAAAAAAAAAAAAAAAACAACTAATTCTGTTGAACTTTGAAAAACACCAATTACATACACAAACATAAATATTCCCTTTTGCTGCTTGCTTAATTATGAATACCTACCTATTTTATTTGAAGTTCAAATTTCAATACCCATTCTACCTACATACATATATACTGGCGTAATGTGTGCAACCAACTTGTGATGACTCAGACTTTCTGATTCTTAATATACATACATAGGTACTAAACCACAAAATAAACTTCCACTTGATTTTAAAATTTAACCACAGATAACCAACTATTATACCTATCTAGTTAATTACATAATTTTGTGCAAAATTACGAAATGCAATTCCAAAATACATATATACATATGTACATATGTATACCTAAGCTGAATCATTTATATAGATATAGATTATAGATATCTATTTCACAAAATAATGAAGTGTTAATTATCAGATATTCAAAATTAAGAGTTCTTTTTTTTTAACGTTCTGTATATAAAATATAATTAGCAAGTTGTTGCTATAAATCTTAACTTGAAAATTCCGAAATATTTGTAAAATTGCATTTAAAATGTAAAATCGGTAGCTATGAATGTCATTGATATAATAAAAGTTTCTAATTGAACGTTGATACCTAACCTAGTTTGAACCAGTATTTTCCAGTTTTTTTTTTTTTTTACAAAAAATGGTCTAAGTAAAATGATGTTCTATTTCAATCATTTGGATAAAATAATGATCTTAATTTTCTCTCTGCAATTTTTTGAACAGGATAAAAATGAATGGTAAGATTTTTGTTTAAAAAAAAGAGTAAAAAACAAAATTTTTGGGGGAAGCAAATATTACAATGAACATCTAAAAGTACAATTGATTTTAGATAGGTACGTAAAATAACTGTCCAAAAAATTAACAAGCAAGTTTACGAATGCTGGAAGTCCCACTGTAACACTAAAAAGCTTTGATGTAATTTACTGACTTTCTCTAAAGAAATTAAAAACAATTCCTCCCATAAGAAATGTTTATTTTATGTGTTTGTGTATAAAAAAGTCTTTTATCTTAGGAAAAAGAAAAAGAAAATATTCAATAGTAATCTCGCTCTGAAAATTTTGTTGTATACATTTCCTTGTTACTTTTAGCAATTTATTTACTTAATTTAATTAAATTTCTCGTTTTTACTTTCAAAATAATAAAATACAAATTTTAACACTCCTCAATTCCTATTTAGGTTTCCTTTTTAGAAATGTTCAGGTTTTAGATCTAAATAAATGGAAACTTAAACGAACCAGCAAAAACCTAAGAAAATTAATCATTTAAGGACATTAAATTGTCAGGGTGCAAAGTTTAACTATGCTCCATTTTGTAATCTACGTGAATATATTTATATATGTACCAGATATTCTTTCTTCGGTCTCTTTTCTACTTTCAAATATAAGCTAACCCCTTAACTGAACGAATATAACTGAAACAGATGAAAACATAGCAAAGCAACTTTTACAATAACAGTTGTACCTAGATAAGCAAAATTCAATTCAGCTGGAAAATTGAGGTCAAATATATGAACATTCTAACTGTGAGAATACTTATATACGTACTTATTTAGTATATATATATGTATGTACTTATTCTTTCCACTAGTTTTTGATTATTTTCAATATTTATAATTAATAAATGGGGAAAAAATAAAGAGGGGTGTATCTAATTTTAATGTAATATGCAAGATGAGAAAACTTTCCATTCAAATTAATTTTTGAAAATAGCTAACTCCATAAAAAAAAGAAAAATATATTTATATACACATATTATGTACATGTATTCAAACAAAAAGAAAATTTAATTAAATACAGAACCATCTAGAAACTTAAAAAAGTGATGCAACTTTACTTCCTTTGTTCTTGAGAAATGGAAGCCATTTTGTGAAATAGGAAAATTTTCGTTGGATTACAAAAAAAAAGAAGAAATTCCTATTTTCACCGAATTCACGACTTTTGTCATATTTTTTTAAAAAGAAAAATCTTCCTTAAAACCAATAACGAAAACATAACATAAAAACATAATATTTTTAAGTATTATCCATTTATATTATGTATACATATACATAAATGTATGTATCTGATTACTCACAAAGGCAGTTTCAATTTCACAATCACAAATTTTCACAAGATAAAAACATCCACAAAATAAAAATAAATAAAAACTAATAAACTTTTACTAACCTTGATCCTTTTATCAAAAAAACGATTAATTTACTATTCGATTTAATTTAAATAACTTTTTCTTCAACGTTTGCTCTATTCAGATTTATTTTTTTCACTGATTTTTATATATGTAGTTTTCTTTTTTAAATATTTTCCACTGAGTGCTTTGTTTTTTGCTCGTAGTTCAACTGCTTGCAACAACTTTCTGAACAATTTTGTGAGGAATAAGCCA
This sequence comes from Eupeodes luniger, assembly GCA_951509635.1. Lineage (NCBI taxonomy): Eukaryota > Metazoa > Arthropoda > Insecta > Diptera > Syrphidae > Eupeodes > Eupeodes luniger. The sequence goes on from OX608074.1 coordinate 90,021,911, forward strand.
ATGTCGGTTGTATTTATAGAGAACACAAACACTTCAAAGAAAACTTCCAAAATGAATTATTTCCCACTGGAAAATGTATATGCATTTGAAAAACACAAAGAGGTTGGTACACTTGGTATATAAGAAATAGAGCTATCTCTTTCATGCTGGTGAGTTAATTATCCATAACGTGTAGGTAAGATACCAGAAATTCATATAATTAATGAAAAATCTATACAAATATTACTTTCTTGATTTTTAAAATAGTTTATTAAGTGAAAATAATGTATTTTTCATGAAAAATTTGAATAGGTTTTGATGAATGAAGCTGTTGCGTATTAACTACAAAATTATGGCGTGTTAAGTGTTGTCTCTTTTTTCTCTTGAGGGTAATCGAGCAGTGCCATTAGAGTGGATTATTTAAGAGGGATATTTTATATTTCCCATGGGAATTTTATTATTTCATGTAATTGAAGGTATATTTTTATTTTTATTTAAATGGAAAAAATAATCTTAAAATTGGAACCATTTACGACACAAATAATAAATAAATGATCTGATAATTTTGCTATAATCCGATAACAAATGAAAAATTAAGATTTACGTAAATAAACCAAATGTATTCTTCTTTTTAATAACTTATCCAAAAATTTGTACAGTTGGATATACAATTAAAAATGAAGAGAAGTGTATTCATAACATTAACCCATACAGTCATTAAAGGAAATGAGAGCAACCAACGACCGACGATTGAATGAATAAATGCGATTTCAAACAATTTATGAACCTACATTCTGAGCAAATTGTAAACAAAAAGGTAAAAATATAGGTTAAGATAATCTTGAGGTACAAAGTTATCTTTTTCATTTCCAAAATATTATAAATTAAAAAAAAAAAAAACAATTCTTCGTAGGGAATTGCAATCTGATTGTATGTAACGAGCTGCCAAACTCAATTCGTGTTCCTCATACAATACACATGATGAACAAATATTCTTCCATTGGTTGGTATTCTAAGTGAATAGTCCTTAAAAGCTAATAAATTTAAAATGAGAACTAAATAAGATAAAAGAAAAACTACATAAAGCTACGTGCTTGTATAAACTGATAATGATAAAAACTGGATAAGAAATTTAAATCAATAAGTTCACTCATTTTTGTAGGCAATCATCACCAAATATAGCTATAAATTGCGCTCTTTAATTGCTATATTTACTTTAATTAATTGTAACTAAAAATAAATTAACTTGCATATTTGATCTATTGGCTGTTCAAATGTGCATTTAATTTAATTGTAATTTTTCCTCATACAATCAAATTAAATTTATTAAAAAGATATCTTTAGGATATTTATGGGAATTTCGAAGCACTTATCACTGTGCAGAATGAATTGCGTGTTGTTGTTTTGGAAAGGAAGACTAGTTCCAAGAAAACATTTTTTGGATGAACAATATCTGGAATTTTCTTGGACAATAAGATATTGAAAATAGGTGTACATACATGTGTACATACATATATACAATTATATATATATATGATTTATATTTATAACATTATCTTTATATTACTGTTTACTGCAGCTTTGTTTTTTGTTTTGATGAAATTTAAAAGTAAACAAAGAACAGTGAACCATGAAGTCCTCCGAAATTTAATTTATTGTTTCAAAAATTAAATAAAATTAGGAATTAGCTGTCTACCTATAAATGTTGTATAATTTATTGAACTATGTATGTTTATACATACATATAAGGTATTAGGTGATATCTGTCTAAACGTAATTTATGTAAATGTTTGCTTTAATAAGTATATACAGTATTTTAACGTACATATGTAATTACCTAGAAGCTACCCTATATATATTATTATTGTAAATATGTACCTTCAATACATATACCTATGTATGTATGTATGTATATGTACAAACAGTAGAAGATAGATATAGAAAAAGTCCAGTTTCAAAGAACATTGCACTTCATCCCTGGAACGCTGTTATTGTGTTGTGGCAAAAGGTCGAAAATTGAAGTTTGTTCAACTTATTTTACACAGCCATACATGCGTAGTACCTAAGTACATTACTTTCGTACATCTAGACTACAGCAAGCTTCTGCATAGACAGCTTGTATAGATAGACTGCTATTAGAGTATGTCCATATTCGTAATATACCTATAGGTACCTACCTTATGTTTACATAAATGATTTGGTATACGTACATATGTACATGTAATACATGTCTATAATCTATAGCCGTTTCACGTTTGTTATAATTTGCTTACAGTTGCTGACGGATATATGACATTTTTAAAAAAGGCTGTGAATTTTTATTAGTTTGTTTTCAGTTAAAAAAGCTTTTGAAATGGACATTTATTGTTTTTTGTTGTTAGCCTTATTTATTAGTTTTCATTAAAACCTACTCGTTTTAACCTCTGAATAGGTAGTTAAACGAATTCGAAGCTCTTAGTCCGGTATTACACAGCGCATGTATTTAATGCGCAATAATCGGCTATTTTGTTTTGAAGTGCCATTCGGTGATGCGCGCATTATTACATGAAGACTTTTTCGGATGTTTAAGTCTGTGCATTATTTTGACAGATATTTTTCATTTCTACTTTCGTTGCTCGCTCGGTGTACCCAAGCCAAGATCGCCACATTGGTCATCTGTGACCAAATTTGGTCATTATTTTATTGCTTAGTCAAATGGGCATTTTTTATTCCATTTGGTCATAGGTATTTTTCGGAAACGAAAAAAGATGTTTAACAATTTGAATAACGAAAACGTTCTTCTAACATACCTACTCACTTGCCTAAACAGAAACAACGGTTAAACTCATTTACCTAAGCAACTTTGTGTAAAAAATAACTTAATTCAAAATATAAACTCTTGATCTGAATTGGGCTTAGGGAGCAGAGAGAATTATCTATGCATTACACAAGCCGTAAAAATTCTCAAAATTGAACCTTACTAATTTTAATAAAATTATTGTAAAAACTTATATACTGTGATTTTATATACTTTATTTTTATATTTCGTCATCTTTATTTGGGTTAAACTAATTTAATTAAGTTTGTTAGGGACTTTGTAAGTTTATTTTTACGTAATTAAAAAATAAATCTCATCTGCATAATATGGAAAATATGTTAAACCAAATGTGATGAATTCATTAATCTGTGTTTACAAATTTTTCGGACTTGAATTATGTTGGTCATTTTTACCTACAAGTGGTCATGTTTATTTTCAAATTTGGACACAAACTTTTTTTTCCAGCAGTGGCAATCGTGGGTATACATATCGATATCGTCCACTTGAATTCACTTTCATGTCCCATATTGAGGTATTAGCTCTACTTCTACTAAAAAACGAACACGAAGTGAAGCAAATGCGAAAAAATACAAACAAAAGTAAAGACAAACGCCAAAAACATGCAAGGAATTGCTTGCAGGTGCAGAGACAGATTTATTTCTATTTCATTTTTTATTTATTCCTTTCTCTTTCGCACTTGATTGATGCAAGGAAAAACATGCGCTGTATAATACCGGACTTAGACCGTCTTTACACCACGTCATACAAATCCTTATTTATAAAATAAAAAGTGTGGTTAAATTTTAAGGGCCGATGTTGAATGTGAACCACACTTACGTCAAGATTTTTTCTGCATTTCATTTGACATTTCTTAATTTAAACCATGGAAAGTAACACAATCGAGAAACACGTTAAAGCTATTCAGGCTTATTGACTCAAGAACTAAAGCCACTTGACTATTTCAAGCGTCGTTAATGCTCAGAATTGTGGTAAGAAATGGTGACTGTGGATGATCAATTTTCGAAGAAAATCATCTTAAGTGATGAGGCACATTTTCACCTCAGTGGATTAGTGAATAAGCAGAATTGCCGCATTCGGACTAATGAAAATCCAAGAATGACTGTGGCAAACCAATGTACCCACAAAGGGCGACTGTTTGGTGCGGTTTATGGGCTGGCGATATCACCAGGCCGTATTTTTTTTTTCTAAAATGAGGCTGATCAGGCAGTTTCACCGTAACGACCGGTGTTCGCTTTCATGTGAAGAATACGAACTTGGCCCGAATCGAAAGAAAAGGACGGCCACTTTCCACACAGCTAACAAAAAATGGCTCTTTTGAGCAACATGTGATCATGTGATTTGTTACCTTTTGGACTTCTTAATTTGGGGTTATTTGAAAGAAAACGTGTACGTGGATAAGTTAGCAACAATTCAAGAGCTAAAGGATGAGATAATTCGTCACTTTATAATGGCATATAACATCAATTATGCCTTCATAGAAAATTTGGACAATCGGATGGAGGTTTGCCACTGAGGTCATAATAAAAAGAAATGACAATAATTTCTTAAATAATTTGTGTTCAAAATCAAAATTGGCCCTTAAAATTTAACCACCCTTTTCTAAGGCGTTTTAGTTATGACCTGTTTATGTTAAATATATTTTATTAAAAAACTATAAATCCAAAACTCTGGTTATTATAAATGTTAAGTAACCCAGCTCATTTGCAAAATTATTTATTATAATTGATTTGGACAAACAAATTAAGCTTTTTCCTTTTCATAGTTAAGTCGTTAAAAGTATTTAATCAATCAATGAAAACAAATTTCTGTAATACTCTTTTTTGAAATGTCAAAATGACATTTAGATACTAGAACTTACTAGAGCTTACTTCGCCTCTAATTCTCGTGTATTTTTCTTTATAAATAAGTCTTTAAGTATTAGAGGCGTTGTAAAGTCAGTATCACTTCATGCCGCCGTCGATAATACGATTTAATAAATAAGGTTTTAATTGATTAAGGTGACCCTTATCATAAAATGGTTTGGCCGAGCTATTTGGAATAACAGAAAATTTTAAATTCACCGAACCAAACCGGGCGGTTGTTAGTTCCAACGGAGTAGAGGTATTTTAATTAAGCTTTTACGAAAATTGTAAAGTTGAAAAAAATGATACGAGATAAATTTAATAGTTAAGGGGAATCACTTTCAATTTCAAGTAGTCATAACGATATAGCGGATGCTTCACGTGTGAAAGTGGCAGATAAGCGCGCTAACAATAACATCCGCGGACTGCGGAGCTAGAATGCTACGTGGGCAAGAGCAACTTAATCTTCTTAATATATATAATTCTTCTGTGAGTGTGTATGTCACTGAACTTCTCTTAAACGACTGGACCGATTTTGATGAAATTTTTTGTGTGTGTTCAAGGGGATCTGAGAATGGTTTAGATTCACAATTTTGTCCGCTGGACAATGTTTTTTTAATTAATTTTTGATTAATTAGTAGTTGTTGATTTTGGAATGTTTTACATTGGATCCGACAGTTTTTCTATAAATATGAACTGATGAACCCTGTTACCGCAATCATATTATATTTTTGTTTTGAGTTGTTTCACATTTATCCACATTCGATTTGCACCGAAATCGTTGTAGTTTTTTTTTTCCACTTATTGTTTTGCTTAAACAAAATTAAATTTTTGGCGCCTCTTTTAGGTTTTTTTTTCCTTTCTTCTGCAACGATAGATACAGAGAAAAAGAGTGAGTAAAATAAAAAGCAGAGCCGTCGATGGGTCTGAATTGTTAGTAATGTATGATGATTCGTAATGACAAAAAGTTAACGTTTGATGGTAATAATCAACATAGACGCATTGTTTAAGATGTTATATACACTAATATTATAAAGAGGAAAGATTTGTATTTTTGTATGTAACGAATTAGGTAACTCAAAAAGTAATGGACCGAATTTAATAATTCTTTTTTCATTAGAAAGCTACATTATTACTGAGTAGCATAGGCTATATTTGGTACTAGATTACTATAGAAATCTCTAGAAATTCTTATTAAAACCAACCGAAGGTGTACAAAAATTAGCCATAAAATGTCTTTCATCGCATACGCTGCGAAGAGTATCAATGATAGGACAAAAAAATGTTTTCTAATTAAGTGATTCATTGTCGTTTTAATTAGCATGCTTATAACTTAAATATCTGTACCTTTTTATGTCTACCCGTGCGAAGCCGGGACGGGCCGCTAGTATTGTATAAGGTTCTATTTTATGGAAAGAAATAAATGATTTGGTTTTTGGTGTAAGTAATTGAATAATTTGTATATTACTTTACATAAACTGAGTGTTAAACTTTAAATGGTTTTTTCTCAAAACCGGCTCAGTAGATTTAAATTATATTTATACAGCTTTTAGAAAACATATACAAATAAAGTGCCCGATTTATTTTTCTATTAAACATTTTTGAGATATTTCCTTTTAAAATTTATAAATTTATTTTAATATTTTATTTATTCGTCATCTAAACAATTCTGTTACATCAAGATTTTAAAATATATTCAAATATATAAAAAACGGATATTTTTTAAATTTGAGCATGCAGTTAAAATCAAAGTTTGGAATTCGGATTCACCTTCGGGACTAAAAATTAACTCTAAAACGTATTTTTAAAAACTATGAAAGCATTAAATTCAAGGTTGCTTCAAAACCTTATAAAGAATAATAACTAATAAGAATTTCCAGAAACTAAGTAAGATACTGGAATGATTTAAACTGTATCTGACGGCAACAATATATATACAATATACATACATATGTTTTAATGTATTGTATTAAAAATGCCCTTTTTGTTGTCTTTAGCATTTAGTTGCATAATTTATGATATGATAGCAACATTTTAAGTGAAAGTTTCAATTCAAGACTACTTATTCCTTTAAAAACTTAATTTTGTGGACCAATAGTAATTAGATTTTTTTCCGAAAACCTTGAGAAAAGTTTCCTTATGCCGCCCTTTATAAGGGTCAGTTATCGTTTTTATTGGTTTGTATCATCCAATCATTTAATTTTGTTTTTCAGTCCTACTATAATAGCGATCATTAACATTTTTGCCATTGAAACAAATTTTCTGATTGAAATCCACTGGACATTTTTTTCGGACTTTTTTGATAAATCTTGTTTAGGAGAATCAATTTTTATCCAGAAAAATTGAATAATGGATTTTTAGTAAAAAGCAATAGTGCAATTAAACTTTTTCTTCTCAAAAACATCACTATATAGATTTGTATTTCGAATAAAAAACATTAAAATGACTTGGAATTTTTAAATCTCACTCGAGGTTGAGGTCTCATATGTTAAACAATAAAAGAAAATTGTGACTCTAAAAAATCAGTCAGTAGTTCGAAATATGATATTTGTTACTAATAATTTCTCAAGTTCACACAAAGAAGAAAAGTGGTGCTCATACGCAGTCATTCAGTTGCAACCAAATTCTCAGACATCTATTATCCACTAAGCTCTTTTACCAGAATCCGCAGACAGCTACGTTGCAGAACTAACAACTAACAGAAATTTATAAAGGTATACATATCTGTTGCTCGAAAGTACCCTTCCCGTTCGTTGATTGTTACCGACAATCTTGGTATCCTCATGGGTCTTAAGAATGAGACCAATAAATGCCCTTCTATTCAGGTTATAAGAAGATGTTTATACTCTATAATAACAATATTATGCTTGCATGGATTTCATAAAGGAAATGAGGCTGCAGATCTTGCCGCAAGAACAATAACTACCCACTCATTGTAGAGTACCCCAAATTTTACCAACTCATACGAAAATCTTTTATTCAGGACTATACAAAAGAGCTTATCGAAAGTAGGCGAAACTCTGAAACATTTTTATGAAAACATCAACCTGTTTACTAGCGTATTCCATACAATCTGTCTCTTAACAGAGAAAATAGTATACACATTTTCCGAATTTAGAGTTGGAAAAGCTCTTTTCAACACACAACACTATTACAATCCTGAAGATTCTGAGCAATGTTCGAATTGTAGGACGGTACTCTCTATTTAGCATATCCTTGTCGAATGCCCTATATCTCGCCAAATTGATGTATCTTCAGATAACATAGCTGAAAAACTTGACGAAATTTTAAATGGATCAGAAGTTCGATCCATCCGATATATCAAAAAGCCACATCCACTCACCAAAACTTTGACGAAATATATTTTTTTTCTTTCTTTCTTTTCTTTTCAATTAATTCATTTTTTTTCTTTTTCAACCTATTTTGTTAATTTTCCAATTTTAGTAAAATAGGAAATTTTACTGTAAATATAGTTTTTAGACGGCATCATATGGTCTGGCTACCCCGATGCATTTTAAAGAAATTATTTATAAATTAACTTTGTAAATTATTTCAATAAAATAAATTTGTATACCTGATCTTGTCAATTGCAGAAAAATAGCTGAAAGAGGCAGGAGCACAAATCCCCAAATGAAATTCGATATCTGAATTAAATGCGTAAAATCTTATTTCATCACAGTCCATAACTGTCGATCATCACTAATGGAGATGACACAACAGTTTAATATTCATCTTTGCTGGGTGCCGGGCCATAGAGACATTCCAGGTAACTGTAAGGCAGATGAACTCGCCAGGAACGGTACAGTACAGCCCATCGTACGTTTGGCACGTACTGGCATACCAAACGCTACTTGTAAACTGTTTCTAATGCAAGACGCTGTGAGGAGGGCAGGCACCAGGTGGAACAACATCACCACGTGTCAAGTCACAAAAAACATCTGGCCAACACTGGATATAAAACATTCAAGCTGCTTGCTCTCTCTAAGCAGATCGCATATAAGCTCGATAATAGGTGTTATAACCGGACACTGTCTAATAGGAAAGCACGGCACGAGACTAGGCTAGGCGTATTCTCAAATGACTTTTGCAGAAGCTGCATGGACGAGGAAGAGGAAGAAACAGTTCCTCATCTTCTCTGCACATGCCCTGCTCTGGCTCGAAAACGCAAAGAATGACCTAGGAGAACTCTTCTTTAACGATCTAAACGATCTACATATATCATATCAGCATAATTAGCCTCTCACGTTTCGTAAGGGACTCAGACTGGTTTCATTGAGCTTAGGAGGAAGCCTCAAGATTCATGTGGTATCACAATGGGCCATTAAACTGGCCTTTTCTATCTTGGACAGCCACTATAACTTAACCTAACCTATTTCATCACTTTTGTTTGAGTTTTAAACAGTAGCTAAATTTAATTTATACTATTATAAGATTTAGGAAAAAAATATATAAAATGTCGAAAAATGTTTTCACAAACAAAAATTATAATTTTTGTTTTAATTTCTAGCGTGTGAAAATTCTAAAAAAAAAATTTCGAAACCACTTATGGAAGTTTATAGAGGCATATAAGTTTGTATAATGTTTTCTTTCTCATCTTAAACAGCCTTTTCAAGTGTCTATATAGTTCGAAAAACATTATTATTTTAACCACTGTACGACTAAAGTACAATGGAGAGGCTATTACACAAACGAATCTTTTTTAAAATTATTTTGAAATTCTGATTTTATAATGTAAATTATAGTTCATAAAGTTAGAATGAATTAAAATAGGACGGCAAATTTTTAAGATCAGGTTGCTACAAAAATGAAAATGTAGTTGAATATACATACATAATCGCGAAAACTGTCCCTTCTTTTAAACAAATAATTTAGTCCTTGGATTCGAGCTAGTAGTTCATACATCCTCACTGATGGTATTAAGAAATAGAATAAACTGAATTTGATGTTATATGAACTTTTTTAAATTATTATAGTGCAAATAATCAATAAAGGCTTTCATCTTAGATCAGGCTTTGAAGAAAGTTGAGTTTAATTCTCACCCAAATGAAAAACATAATAAGGGTATTCATGTAACGATATAATTTTCTACTTTGTAGAAAAATATAAATTTCCGCATTAGAAATATTTGCGGAAACGTTAGAAACAAACATCTGTTTATCCGTTTTTTTTTTACGATTTCTGCTTCAAATTTGAGAGATAAAAGTCTATTTTTTGCAGAATATTTTTCCCATACAAATTTTGACAGTTGATTTCTACCGTTTTTAAGGTTTCTATGGGTTTTCTGTGTTTGCATGAATACCCTTAATATAATAATATTATATAGTTTACAAAAAATATATAGTAAAACGTCGTTAACAAATAAATTAAATCTGTTTTTTTTTTTTAACATTTTTCAATTCTTTTTTCTAGTTTCTTTAAATTGATATTCTTAAGTTGGTCATACACGAAGGAGAAATAATTATGGGTTCTACTCCAAATTGTTTTAACTCGTTGAATTTAAAATTTCCAATAATTTTGAAATCCAAATTACTCGACTCGTCGCTAGTTCAGCGTCCAATCTCACATGTAGACCTCTTTCAGAGGTAGTGACGTACTAAAAATATTAATTTATGCTCCCTGATCGAAGAATATTGTACCTTATGGATAGTTCGAAAAAAACTCCACTTTTTTGAAGAAATATTGCCGAGATCGATTTGCACGAAAATATTCCGATTGAATTAATTTCAAGCTTACTTCTATTTTTACGTTTATTTTTATAGCATGAAATTCTATTTTAATTCTTTTAAAGCTTTTTGGTTTTGTTTTGCGAAAGTATTTTGTTGGCGTTTTGGAGAGTCAAATAATATATTATTAGTATCTAGAATCTTTTTATGGGAGGTATTTATTATTTTTATGATTCAAGTATTTTCGTAGTCATCATCGTGATTAAAATACTTTGGTTTAAATAAAAAAAACGTCAGTCTTTTAAAAAATCTTATTCAATTAATTAATTTCAAAATCATCTCTAACAATTTGAGCTTTATAGAAAAACTTTCTAATTACCCAAATTAAATCTCCACTTTTTATCCACTTAAAATCTACAAATAAAATGTTAACCTCAAACTACTGGCAGTGCTGCAATTGAAATCTCCACTACTATTCTCTACCAATTTGACAGCTCACATCCATATCAACTTTCATTTGCAGCACCTCATTGCTGTGCTGTGAAATTCTTCAAAAAAAAAAAATGGATTAACTCTTGTGTATCTTGTTCTTCCTTCGAATTAAATCTAGTTTCTTCTTCTATTTTCAACGACGGCAAAACCAAAAGCCAAAAAAGAAAACCTACCTTCTCACTTCAACCAATTACGTGCAAGGCACAATCTGACAGTTCGTCTCTGACTTTTGAACAGGAAGGTTGTTAAATTAGTGAAATAAAAGTGTTCTCGGTAAAAAACAGTGTCGTTATTTACAAAAAAAAATTGTGTGTGTGCTATCTCCTCAACAAATATCCAGCGCATTGACTGATTGGTTTTGTCAATTGAATTCTGGAGCCAAATTTTAAATCTTTACTGACAGTCACATGCAATATTTGGCTCTTCGGCTTGTTGGCACATTTAAATCGAAGTAGAACGTTAACTTTTGGGGTAAAAATTCATATACTAGCAATTGCATTGTTGTAGTGCCATCAGAAAGAATCTAAAAAAATTTTCCTTCTCGTACTAAATTTTGACAGGAGGCGAGAGAGAGTGGAGCAGATTACACTTTTCACACAGCAGCAGCATTCGGCGTTTAGCCGTGATTGGAATCAATTGGTGGGGATATTTGGTAAGTGTCACTTTTTTAGGATGTCGTGATGTTGCCATCTTGAATTGGATAGAGGCACTAGGTGGCAACTGTCAACAAACTGTTATGTTTAAATTTTATTTTAATGTTGTTATTATTTTTGTATAAGTTTATTAAATTTATTTTCTCTTACACTTGAGGAAATGGTGGAAAAACTGTTTGGAAAAGTCGCAAAAAGCAAGGGGATGGAAGTTAACTAGCTTAAAAGTAGAACAATTAACACTTATGAGTTTGATAATACGTTATGTAAATAGACAGTGCAATCCAAATACCAAGAAGATCGCTTGTGGAAAAATGGACTAGCAAATTCAATGCTTTAAGTACTAAGATGCGCAATAAAACAAATCCATCCTACCAAGATAAAACTAATATTCTGTCAGAACGGAACAATGACCGAAGCATCAATTTCCATTTTCACGACATTCTGCCATTATCTCTTGGATTGTTGGGTGTAACCTGAACAAAAATTAAGATTCAACCAAACGCCTTTTAACGGTACAGAATTAAGTTGGAAACGTTTTCTCCAACGGCTGGAGAGTGGAAGTGGTAGTTTATTCCCATTCATAACGGTTGTTTTTTTAAACGTGTGATGGAGATGGTCTTTTTGATAGCTGTCACTTGATTTATGCTCAGTTAATTTTGCCATTTCATAATGAATAAACTCATGAACCATTTTTGCAAATCTTGCAAATTAATGACCAAAATCCAGGTTCAGTTCGCGCCACGTATAAATTTATTGAAAGAAACGTTTGGTCAGCACATTACCTTTAATTTGGTCCACAGCTGGAATTTATTCAAGCCAGATTCAGCGGCCGGCTCAAGTTTCCATTACCGCAGCACAAATTTCGACATGCGGTTTTTTTTATTTGATAGATATGTGCAAATAAATAATTATTATGCATTTTTAGAGCAAGGAAACATTTATTTCTATTTTAAATTAATTTTCAAAGTTCACTTTTTCACATACAAAACACGCAATTTCAATTTCAATTATATTTATTGAGACTTTCCTTTTTTTTTTACATTTAATACATTTGTAAACTTAAAACTAAGAAGAAAATAAAAGTAAAAATTTAGCTGACTTAGACTTGGTCTTGCTTAACTTAAGATACTATTATAATGAAAAAGAGGAACTAAAACACGTTTCTTTTTGTACTGGTGTTAAAAAGCGAGTTACTTAAGGTAGTAGTGTTGCTCAGGCACTTATTCATTTTGTACATTGGACTTAAAACTAGATAAAAACTTAAAACTAGGAAACAAAAGGGGGTATCAGTCAAACCGACCAGAAGGACGATTCAACTGACACCACAAATCTTTATTTTTAGATTTTGTTAATATTTCAAGAATTAGATACAGACTTAGTTTTAATATTACATTTGTATATATGCATGTACATATCATTTGTGACTTTTGTTTATTTTTTTTTTTATATTTTTTTTAATTACATTTTTGTATGAACTTAACTTATAATGAATAATTCAATTATTATTATTATTTTTTTTTTTTAATTTATATTTAATATGTAGGATATGTATATTACTTTTGGTAAATATAATTAGAAATTATATTTCTTTTTATGTTTTTGTTTTTGTGCCGCCCGGAGTCAAAAAGGACCTACAAACCCCCGAGTCAAGAACTCTTGGGATTTCCAGGTCCAATTCGACCCCAGGCGGCAGTTTCGTTTTACATTTAGTTTTGTTAGCCTCTGTATATATTAGGGCTACCCCTCCCGTAGAAGGAAGAGAGGAACTCGTTGTTTGGAACTACAAAACTTTGAGATGTCAAAGCATTGGCTAAGCTGATTGGAGAAGCGTAGTACCTATCGTCGACAGCGAAGTTGATATTCGTAGTATAGATATTTTTAATGAGAGGGTTTTCGTGAAAATTGTAGGTATGAATTCTTTTGATGGCTAGCTCTGTTAAATATGCAAGGAGAGGCTTGATTTGGGAATCGTTGTAAATGGACAAGTTACTGAACCATTTACCTCCAGGTCTTCTATATTTGTTTAGACATGCTCTCAAGATGAATCTTTCGAATAACTGGAGCTCCTTGGCTACCGTTGGTGATATTTTAAACCATGTTAAGAATCCATATGAGATCACTGGTCTGATAAGAGATTTGTACATGAGGATTTTCGTTTTTTTCTCAACAAAAGCTGATCTAAATAAATATTTTAACTGGGCTGCAGCCGCTTTTGCTCTATTAAGCGAGAGTCGAGCATGAGGATTCATTCTTAATTTTTCGTTCAGGTTTATACCCAGATATTTCAATTGTTTTTTGAGAGGGATTGGGTGGTCGTTGATAACAAGTTTTAAAAGTTTACTCTCCCTGACCGCCAGATGGTGGCCTCTTGGCGATGCATTTCTAAAGCAAATAAACTCGGACTTTTGGAAGTTTATTGAGATACCCCAGTAGTCAAAATAGTTCAGTAACTGTTCGGCATGAGATTTTATTGCATTAAGTGCGGTGTGGGGTCTTTCATGAGCAGCAAAAATTAAAGTGTCATCTGCATATTGAATGGACTTGGATGCACCAGATGAAGAAGGTATATCGTGCGTGAAGATATTATATAGAAAGGGGCCCAAGAAGGATCCTTGAGGGATGCCCGTACAAATTTGTGTCAAATCGGAAAAAGATGAACCTATTTTGACTTTGAAATATCTATTGGCTAGAAAACTGTCAATTATTTTAATTGTATTAAACGGAAAGTTGAGTGAGATCATTTTAAAAATAAGGCCGTCGTGCCAAACCGAATCAAATGCCCTTTTAAGGTCTAAGGAGCACATTACTGTACATTCCTTTTTTCTTAGATTTTCAAGTATAGTGTTTTCAAGATACATGATGGCATGTTCGGAAGAATGATATTTTTTAAAGCCGAATTGAGTGTTAGGTATGATGTTATTATCTTCACAATGAACTTCAATTTGTTTAAAAATTGATCTTTCAAGTATTTTGCCGAGATTTGAAAGAAGTGAGATTGGTCTGAAATTTTCAACTTGATTGCAAGAACCTTTTTTCTTAATTGGCAGGAGAATAGCTTTTTTCCATGCCTTAGGAAAGTATGCATTATTTATGCAGTTATTTATTAAAATTGTTAAGGGAGTTAAAATTGGATTTAGACATTGTTTGATGAAAAAGTTAGACAACTTATCTGGTCCAGCAGATTTTTTATTATTTAAGTTCGAAATTGTGGATTTTATAAAATCGGTTGAAACAAATGAGTTTGAAGAGACTTGATCTGAACGATTAAAAGATGAGAACGAGGTAATTGATGAGTTAGTATGAGATGCAAAGTAAGAATTTTTTAATGAAGCAATTTCAGAAGCGGCTGATGGATTAATAATTGAATTTTGGTTACAGTAGATTTCACCAAAGAAGTTTTGAAAAGCGGCTGCTTTTTCAGAGTCTGTGGAAAGCTGGTTGTTCCTAAATAAAATTGTTAACTGCGAGGGATCTGAATTATTTTTTCTTCCTGTTATTTTATTGATTTCTCTAAACACCATAGGAGATGGTTTTAGATTACGAAGCCTACTTTGAAGGTTATTGTTCAGATCAATTCTGATTCTATCTTTAATTATCTTGCTAAGGCATGAAATTCGGGAGGAGAGTTCGGTATAATTTGGGTTTATTCTATTTCCATTTGCATGGAATATCCGTTTAAGTTGTCTTTTCCAGATCTTCCTCATTTTCATAAGGTCAAGCGAGCTTGAACTGATATTCTTATAAGAACTCTTAATTGTTTGTTCTTTGGAGTGCTTTAACATACAAGCATTTAACGAATTTGCAAGATAATCGATATGGCTGTCAATATCTGCATTTGAAAGATTTACATCATTTAGAGGTAGGTTATTATTTACTAACCTTTCAAGATCTCTGTTACAATGAGTCCAGTTTGTGAATTTGAATGATCTGGGATGTTCATGCATGCTAGGGATAGGATTGAAGTTAATAATATGAATTACCAGTAACACTGAAAAGTGATCGGAGATAGCATCTAAAGTCACACAAGAAGAATTTTGAATTTGGATTGGGCTGGTAGTCAGGCTTGGAGAAGTTAGGAAGAAATCAATGCAAGATGATGACCTAGGGAAAGTTGGTTCACCAGGAAAAGTTATATCAACATTAAATAGGTTATTCTGATACCAGCCGACTAAATTATTACCATTAAGGTTAGTGACTGTATCACCCCAAAGTGGGTGACGGGAGTTAAAATCACCGCCAATAATAAAATGGTTAAAATCTGAAATTGCACTAAACAAATCGTCCAAAGCCTGATGCAATGAATGACCGATATTACCTGGAATATATATCGAGACTAAAGCAATTTTGTCTACATGTCCGTTTCTGTCATTAGATTGAATACTAATAATTGTAGCTGAGATAATATTATTATTAAATGATATATTAGAGAAATTAATAGAATCCTTAATAAGGATACCCGTTCCTACACCCGAGTCATTTCTAATAAATTTGTAATTTTTGAAGTATTTTCTGTGTTTTGATTCTAAACGTGTTTCTTGAAGAAAAGCTACCGTTGGATTAATATCTTTCATAAGAAGGCTCAAATCCGAACATTTCTCATTGGAGACGAGCGAACTAAGGTTAATGGACAGCGCTTTTACATTCATGGTGAGAGATTCATGATAAAGTCGAGATATTTCCCGGCTTTATCTTTTTCGTCTAGGAGTTGATACTCCGACCAAAAAACTTTAACTTTTGCTATCAAAATGTTGATCGGCAAACCGAAAAGTTTTATAGATTCATTCATAAAATCACCGAATATAGATGAAGAACCTACTTTGGGAACAGATGTTTTGTTATTGGCAGGTTGGTTTGAAATGTTATTTTTAACCATATCTGCATAAGAGATCTTTTGAGAGTTGTTAAAAACAACAGAATTGACCTGAGCCTCTCTTGAAAATTTAATTTTATTGCTAAGTGCAATTCTTTTTTCTTTATTTTTCATATATTGAATCCTTTTAGGGCAATTACTGTAATTAGCCGGATGACCAAAAATTTCACAATTAACGCAGTATGGCTCTGAGAGGGAACCATCCTCATATGCCTTAACTGAGCACGCCTCTGGATTATTGACATCGTGCGAAATATTACATTTTACACATCTTGGCTTATAAGCACAATATCTTTTGCCATGACCAGGCCTTTGGCAGTTGTAACACTGTAAAGGGCCCTCTCTTTTAAAGGAGTCCCACCAAACTCTGTGGTGAAGCACAAATCTAATTTTTTTTAGTTTAGCAATATCAACATAGCTGCCGACAGTACACATGAAAATATCAAGGTCAAAGTTATTTTCTCTTGACCATTTAGTTGTAAAAGGTTTAATAATAATAATATTTAAGGAATTATCTAATTTTAAAAGTTCCTCTCTTACCTCATTAGGGGGATAGCAGCCCGTTAAGCCTTTCATAAGAATAGATGGATTTCGCAGAGATTTAGGTGTATATGAATAACCTTCTATTTTGTTATTCTCTTTGAAATTGTTAAACAGAATGTTATGGAGGTTTACATTTTTAACTCGAATTGCCGAGTTTCCGTGACCACGGTTGACGAGTTGCACTCTATTGAGATTCATTTCATCAGTGAAGTTTTCCATAAGATATTTATGAATTGCGATGGTATTTAGTCCCGAAACGTTGATGTATGGACACCATTTGTCTCCCTCAGGCTGATGGTTAATAACGTCACTAGGTATTTCTTCATCTTCATCCTTGTCTTGGTTTTGAAGTGAAATGAATCGGTTGTTGTTGTTGATGTTTTCTGTGTTTGATTTTTTGGAAGAGGATGGCAAGTTATTTTGCGCAGCTCTCTTTCTCCTTTCAACTACTTTTATAAAGCAGTCGTTGTCGTTTGCAAGTAAATGTTGCAACTTGTTCGATGCAACCAAACTGTGATCCGTTACTTTGTCTGTAACGGCTGAATTAATATCCACTTTGGATTTTGGTATTTCATCCATCATTATAGTTTGTGAGGGAACAATATTATTATAGCAACCCTCTAAATTTGAGTAGATTTTATTAATATCCGCTTTATTAAGCAAATCGGATGGTTTTTTGGCCGCACCGCTCGTGCCAGCCATACCCTTCTTAAACTTCGCGGGTGGCTTTTGCGGCCACCCTCCAGAGTCATTCATTTTTGGGGTGAAAAATGCCCGTCTTTTTTTACCACGAATCACCTTTATATAGGGAACACGATGATAAACAGCGGAGTTAGAGTTTGAAAAACTATTTTTGTTTTTGGAATACACTTTTGCAAATTTATTTTAACTTTTAATTTACTTGAATTAGAAATAGCAAGATTGTCACGAGAAACGAATGAATGCGACCGCACTGTTCGACGTTCGAAACAAGAAATCATACAAAACACGCAAAAATGGTTGATTTTGACATTTCTGCCCTGTTTTTTGTTCAGTGTTGCCATATTTGATTTTTTTTGTTGGGGATTTCTTTGATTTTAGTGCTCAAATGCAAAAAGTACTTTGCATATACCTAAACTTGCACCCACCCCAAATCCTATAGTGATCCAAGCAGGGGGGCTGCAGAGGGGCAGCATGCCCCCTTATATACCTAGCTGTTAGTACGCTGTACTATCAATTAAAAAAAACTTGTTTTAGGCTCAAAAAACGAAATACAAAAAAAGTAGGGTTAAGTCCGAAAAAGAAAATATTTTTTGTATGACTTAAAGGTGTTTCCTCGCCTTAATATTTAAAACATGTTCTATTGAGACCTCTACCTAACTGTAAAAAAAATCAGAAGGAAATTCGTGCTGCGGTAATGGAAAGTCGCCCCCATTTTTAATCCGATAAGTGCTAACATTAAATTATATAAATTTTATTTCTTTTACACGGCACACATGTCTTAAAAAAAAACCCTTTGCAAGAATTAAAAAATTGAGTGTAGATGATATCTAACTAATTTTTAAAGTTAAATTTCGTTCGCTGTTGCTGTCAATTTAATAATAAAAAACCCGTGGCATGATGGTTAGTGCGTTGGACTGTCATGCCAGAGGTCTTGTGTTCAATCCCTGCCTGTGCCATCTAAGGTTTTTTGCACGGGTACTGCCTCCTGCGAGGGATTGACAAATCCTCCAAGAGTAATTCGTGTTATGAAAAGCGCTTTATCGGATTCGGCTTAAAACCACCTAGTTTATTTTTTTTAATAAAATAAGCCTGTCCCGGCTGAAAGAAAACGTGGTATCAAAATGTCTCCATAAACTCTTATATTCCTAAACTGTCGAATATTTCTTATGGAGATAACATAGCGGTTAAATATTTATTGTTGCAGGTGCTAGGCCTCACGGCATTCCCAGGAAATTGTAAGGCTGATGAACACGTTAAAAAATGGTACAAAATTGTCAATATTGAATCGATGCATGTGTATTTCATGTGTATTTCTTAAAACAAGGTGTTTTAAAGAGAACCAATATTAGGTGGAATAACACTTAATATTTTTAAGCATATTGTATGTTAGCTCGTTAATTATTGGTGTCCTACCTAGACACTGCCCACTCAAATTGACGTATTCTCAAATGATTTTTGCAGAAACTTTATGGACGAGGAAGAAGAGAAAACAATTCCTCACCTTTTCTCTATCTGCACCACCCTAGCTCAAAAACGTGGGAAACCGTGAACCAAATGATCTCAAGCACTATTTACATATGTAAGTATCAATAGTCTTTAAAGCTTCGTAAAGAGCTCCATTTGATTTCATTGAGCTTAAATAAAAGTCTTTAGATTTGTGTTTAGTGTGTCTTATTCTATCCCTGACATACACTTCAATCTTCAATTTAATGATAAACTCAAAGTGGGTCAATTTTTGGTATGATTTCAAATCTGTTATCGAAGAAAAATAAAAATTTTAAGAGTTTCTTTACTCATTATCATTATTAATGCGTACACTCTTGTTCAACGATTTTGGAAGTTTTGTTATTCCAACATAAAACAAGATGCTATCATGTTTCAATTTTTTTTTTGTGAAACATTAAATGGATCCTATGAGTTAATTTAATATGAGTAGTTCATTACGTGTAAAAGGCAAGCCTTACATTCATACCACCAAGTTAAAATATTACACAACTTTATATGAATTAATTAACAGTACCTATATTTTTTTTAATTTGTTAATCGAGAACAAATACATATATCAAGATTTATAATAATTTATTATTTGCGTATAAAATGTGAGCAACAATTCTTAGTAAATATATCGAGCGACGTAGTCATACAAAATTATCAAGAAGTGATCACTTAAATAGCTATTTTTGTTATTAATTTAAGTATTTTTTTAATGAAGTTATGTTCAAATAACTAGCTAAAATTAAAAAAACTCTTTAACGTAAGTTGATTTAATTGGAGTTAGCCAATCAGACCCTAGAAACTTAACTTAACTTTAAGTCCCTAATAGGCAGGTTCAAACGCCCTAAAGAGACTTGAAGATAAGGCTTGTTTCTAGTAATTGCCTTCCAATTAAGGCAACTTTATTGGAAAGTTGAAAGGGAAATTAATAATAAATAAGTTGGCGCAACAGTCTGTTGAGAACTAGGGCCTAGTGACTTACAACTCTCAACCATTCCTGTGTGCGAGTAATGTTGTCAGGAATGGAAGTTAGTAGGGAAATTAGTCAAGACTAATTTCCTCTATTATTGAGCGTTCAAAGAATGCAGTTGTTTGTGTATAGTCGTGCTTTTAGATAGCCCCTAAAAAAGTAATCACATCTGACAAATTCGGTGATCGAGGGGGCCATTCCACATCTCCTCGCAATGAAATTAGACGTCCAGGAAATGTTGCTCTTAAAAAAATAAACATTGTTGCTCTTAATGTTTTATTTAAAATTTTGTATAAAAAGTTTCCTTATCAAATTGGAAAAGGAATGAGTGCTATGTCACTACCACAAAACACAATTAATAATGAAGATAAAGGTTAGTGAAGTAAAGCTCCATTTTTGAAACCAACGGTATTTGAAAATGTAACTAGTTGCCTTGGCCTAAATTTATGTTCAAAGAATGCAGTTGACTACAAATAAAGTAGCTCATATCATTAAAACGTGCCCATTGTTGTTTGTGCTGTTTTAAAGATAAAATTTACATATATAAAAACAACGGCTCTGGTTTGATAAGTAGATAATTATAACTCAAGTCCTAGACTTGAAAACTCTAAAACTTAAGTATGTACTAGCATTTTCTTTTTGTTGATTAATTGCCTTCGGTTTCTTTTAAATCCATTTTCGTACGTACAGATACAAAGCAAAGCTACATTTTAATATTTTCAAGGCTACATCAACTCGCACATGCTCAATAATAACACTCAAAAAAGGATCGCCCTCATCTACAAATCATTTGTATGTATACTGTTAGTGGCTTACAAAAAAAACGCAGACTTTTCCAAACTTTTTCCACATTTTGAGTGCAAAATTAAATTCTAATCAATTATTTTATTTTTTCTTTCCCGTCCTTTTGTCTATCGTTTCTAATAATAGCAAGAAAATAAACCACAATTTAGTGTTTGAGGTAATCGTCAAAGTTTACAATAACAAATGACCTGATCACAGGGTCAATTGAACCGAGAGCGAAGACTAAAAGCACTCAAAAGGAATCGAGAACATTACGAAATTATTTTGTTTTTAAAGAATGACAATAATATTATTTTTGGTCGACACGTCGTCGTCTATGTGTCAAAAAGCCTATGTTAATGGAGTGCAAAAAAGCTATTTAGATATCGCCAAAGGAGCAGTGGAGACGTTTCTTAAATTTCGCCAGCGAACTCAAGACTGCCTTGGTGATCGTTATATGCTGTTAACTTTTGAAGAACCACCAGCGAATGTTAAGGCCGGGTGGAAGGAAAATCATGCTACATTTATGAATGAGCTTAAAAATCTACAAAGCAATGGGCTGACATCGATGGGCGAGTCCCTAAAAAACGCATTTGATTTACTTAATTTAAACCGCATGCAATCGGGTATTGATACCTATGGACAAGGGCGGTGCCCGTTCTATCTTGAACCTTCAGTAATTATAGTCATCACCGATGGTGGAAAGTATTCTTTTCGCAATGGAGTTCATCAGGATATAATCCTGCCGCTGAATTCGCAAATTCCAGGAACAAAATTTACCAAGGAGCCATTTCGATGGGATCAAAGACTGTTTTCTCTTGTTCTAAGGATGGCGGGCAACAAAATCGATGAACGAGTGGATGGCAAAGTACCACATGACGATTCACCTATAGAGAGGATGTGTGAAGTAACTGGAGGGCGGTCGTATCGCGTGAAATCTCATTACGTGCTAAATCAGTGCATCGAGAGCCTGGTGCAAAAAGTACAACCTGGGGTTGTTCTGCACTTTGACCAAATGCTCTTAAAAGACCTTAAAGATGGAGAAGTTCAAGACATTGCATTTCAAACAACTAAAAAAATGATATACGTACAGAAACATATTTCGCAAAAAACATTTCCAGTTGGGTTTTGGCCGTTACCAGAACCCTATTGGCCTGACCCAAAGTCTGCTACACTTCCACCAAGGGATGCACATCCGAAGCTGAGGATAGTTACTCCGTGTGTCGATGAACCTCAAATGGTGAGAAATTTTCCAGTGGATAAGTATGAAGTCGAAGCCAGCCCGCTGACGTTACAAATTTTATCAAAACGTGAAATGAACAAATGCTGGCCAGTTATCATATCAAATGGAATGCATGGTTTTGAGGTTCCTTTTGGGTATCTCAAAGCAAGTCCGAACTTTGCTCAGGTTCATCTGTATGTTTTAGCATATAACTATCCAGCATTGCTTCCGCTCCTTCATGACCTAATTCATAAGTACAATATGAGTCCACCAAATGATCTAATGTATAAGTTCAATGCGTATGTTCGGCTGATACCACCATACTACTGTCCGTTCCTTAGACGAGCTCTTTTGAACATAAACGTTCCATATCCTCTATTGCAATTTTTGCTTCCCGAAAACGCTGATAATTATCTGAGTCCAAATATTGCTAACCAGCTGAAACACATCAAAAATACTGCGAAACAGGACCAAGAGAACCTGTGTCAAAAAGTTCTTAGGCAATTGCGACAACCTAGGCCGCCATATTGGCAAATTGAAAGAGCGCGTTTAATTGTCGGGCCACCCCTGCGAAGGGATCTGGTGCGAAACCCTCTTTTAAGGGACACGTTTAGCAAACTTCACACTGAAATCGAACCCATTGAAAATTACACAATAGTTGTGCCGTCGATGGTGAGACAAGCGCCAGCGAAAAACTATCGCAATCCTTTTGACATTCCTAGAAGGGATCTTATTGACGAAATATCAAAAATGAGGGACAACTTCTTAAGGTCATCTACGGCGAACGGTATTGGATTGGTGAACAAAGACTCTGGACATTGTCTGCCAATTTCTGAAATGGGTAACTATCAAGAGTATTTAAAGAACAAAGACAACCCGTTGCGTGAGATCGAACCGACAAATGTGCGACAACATATGTTCGGTAATCCTTATAAGAAGGATAAGCACATGGTTATGGTAGATGAAGCGGATCTTGGGGAAGTGGCCCCAATTAAGTCTCCAAATGCCCAAAATGCACAATCGAAAAAGCAACTTGAGCTTGGAAGTAGATCGAGAAAACGAAAAGCAGGACCAATTCGAAGGGATTTTATTTTTCGACGAACATCGACTGACTCCCGGCCAAGCACGCCATCGGTAGCCTCTTCCACATCGTCTTGTAAAGGAGGATTTGATTCGGAAACAGAGGATAGCATGTCGGACACTTCATCTGTTATTTCTTCTGATGATGATGATCCGGATAGATTGAGTTCGTTTGAGTTTAATGAACTAGACGTATTTCAACCTAACGGTCATGTCACAAATTTCATAAATGGAATGACAGATGACATAGAAGAAAGCGTATCACCAACTTCACCAGTTCATTTATCAACACCCCTACATCCCACAATGCAAGCCAATCACAACAGCAGTACCATCGTTAGCAATAATAGTAGTTTAACAAGTACGTTAGGTAGTGCGCTTGCGACTAGTAGTGGTTTATCGATCATTGGAAACGGAATCTCAAGCAACAATTTACACATTCCGGTTCCTTATAGTTCTCCAACTTTCGTAGAAGCTGCCACGTCGATAAGTGCCATGGCGTCTCATCCACATCATCATCATTCTTATACACCTTTGGCGTCTCAATCTTTAGGGCCTTTGGCGGCATCCACATCGGTCACAGCCACAGCCACAGTCTCTAGTATTGTAGGAGCAACACAATTACAGTCAACTCCAGTGGCAACAACGAACGGTCATAGTGACATCAACAGTGATGCACAAGAAATCTCCAGGATTCTTCAACAATGTCACAACGGTACCACCAGCAGCGGCGTCGTCGTGCCAGTTGTTTCCGAAAATACAAAACACGAACTTTTGATAGCTGATTCGCTTCCTCCCGACTTCGACAACATTAAAACAATGGAGGTCGATCAAGAGCAAAAGCCAGGAGTGAGTTCGAATGCCTGCACAACCAACTCGAACTTCGATAACCTCAAAAAAGAATTACCCGCCCCATCTGTCGATCCTCCGCTAACTAACGAGCAACGCGATGCTATCCGAAGGCACAATATCGAATTGCGAGCGACAATATTTCGGGAGATTCGTCGTCCGGGTCGAAATTACTCCCAACTTTTGGAGAACCTTAATCTAATCAAAGGTGATGTCGATACAAAAAATAAATTCATACAAATGTGTGTCACCGAATCGAAACGCTTTCGACGCCAACTCATGGCCAATAGTATACAAGATTGGTGGGATAAACGGGCCAACAACAATAGTTTTATAATGCAAAATCCGGCGATGAGTTCGAGCTAACACCAAGGCTTTTACTAAAATACCGCGCCAATTGTTTTTAATTAAATACTTTTTTTTTTCAGATAAATTACTTTAGAAGTATATAAATATAAAAATATTTGTAATTGTAGCAAGAAGTAGTTATCTTTTTAGTAATAAGAGTATTCAAATAATTATATTTTGTTTGCTCTAAAATGAAGCAGAAAAAAAACGAAGCAAACATTAATATCTTTTTATTTTTGTAAATACTTTTACCATGAAGAAAAATATAATAATTATAGAGTTCAGTATACACAAACAAATTTTAATTTTAAAAATTCTACTGTCTTTAATTTAAAAAAAAAAAATAAGTTATCTTTTTGATTGAAATAATTTTGGCTTCCTTAATTTTTATAACAAGGGATTTGTTTTTATATTTTTTTTGTTTTACTCTTTTTAAGTTGAATCCTTTTTGATATTGTTTACTTGCACCAATTAATATTGATATTTCTTAAGGTTTTCCTACCCATAAGTCATTGTTTAATTTACTTGAAGATGTGATACAAAGCTTTGATTGAGTTTGAAACATTGTTTAATGTTGTAATTTGTTAACAAAATTATGTACATATGTACATACATATATGAGTTTTGAAAATCCATTTATATATATGTTTCTTTTTAATCAACAATGTTATTAGATACCGTTGGAAGATGTCGTTTTATATTTAAAGAATATTCTTGTAATATTTTCTAATTTGACATTTTTTTTTTAAATTCAGTTACTAAGGGCCACTCGCACAAAGATTTGTGCGATTTGATTTGAAAGACTCATTGAAAACAAAACTTGGGGTGACGTTTTATAGACCTAGAGGCAGCCGCAAATTTTGGGAGTGGAGTGATAATCAAAATTACTTTAATAAATTCCACCGTCTGGCAGTTTTTTTCAAGCCGTGGTATGGGGTCTGCCTTCGAAAATGGTAATTTACCGATTCTGAGATCGAAATAATAACCACATGAGTGAGACATCAAAAATTCAAAAAAAATCCTCCTGATTACAAAAATGTGTATCCAAGACGTTTTCCTTTCAGCCTTTCTACTTGCCAGACGCATTTTAAGCTTTTTAAAATTCATTTTTCAAATTTAAACCCTGATAACTTTTTTCCTATAATAAGAAAACATCCCCTGATTACAAAAATGTGTGTCCAAGATATTGGGATTGCAGCCTTCTGCTTGCTAGACGCATTTTAATAATTTTTAAAACGCGTTTTTTCAACGCAAAACCCCAATAACTTTCTTCCTAAAAGGTATATGAATGAATTTTTTAATAGTTTGGATCCTAAGCTTTGTGCTGCACTCCCTGCGTTTCACAGCTTCACTGGTTGTGACTATAAACCACATTTAGGAAAATTATGATAATAAAAGTAATAAATACAGATATAAAACTCCCCTATTTTACTGTAGCTGGACTATGGAGAATAAAATTGTAAAACTGAAATGGTTTCACGCAATTGCGGCCCCAAAAAAATATTGAAAATTTCTTTGTAAACGAAAATTAAAGTGAAGACATAGTTTTGAATTTTTCATCCGATGAATATGATGATGAATGATTGTTTCTATAAAATCAATTTTAATTTCGACCTTAAAATCGGAAAAAATGATAATTTTCCAACGCTAATCCCGACCACGTCTGAAAAAAGACCTGCCAGACGCTTTGATATAATGGTGCGTATATCTACACATTTATAAAAAGGAATTTTTGTTATCACTCTACTCTAAAAATTTGCTGCCGGCTCTTAGACTATTACCTTTAGCTGTTTCGAAGAGATTTTATCTGAATTCTGAAATACCTTCTTCACATTCGGCCAAAGGTTTGCGCCTCAAAATGTTTCACGAACAGGTTCCTTTTTTTGTTCAAATAAATGTAACTGAATGTCAATGTACTGAAAGTACTTATGTACCAAACTAGTGCATCTTCTTTAAGATAGAACTAAAATCTTATCGAATCAGTGCATAAACAATGCTCATTTTTTCAACTTATTCAGTTTTTAATGTCACTAAAAAAATATCCGGTTTAAAATTTGATTCAGATATAAGAGAGCATTTTTGTGATACTAAGGAATTAATTACTAAAACGAACCCGACAAACATGAGGAATCAACTTAAGTTAAACGAAAAAATCCGTATTATAAGACAAGCATATTTTTTGAGAGAAAATTAAATTATTTTTTTTTTTCATAGAAATCGGTTTCAAAGTTAAAGGGTGTCTCAATATAATTATTAAACAAACAAAACTGAATTTCATCGTCAATACATCTACTTTAAATTCCTAATTCCTGAAAATCAAAATTTATAAAAATATTTTCCTAGTTTTAACTTTTCAAAACATGATCTTGCTTTATTGTGTATAGATCTCTATTAATTTATCCCGTTAACTTGAATTTAATATTTAATTAAAACAAAAATATACGAATAAAGTTTCCTTTTAATTTATTTTATCATTTTCTTTTATTTAAAATCGATTGTAAAACAATTTTTGTATACAAACAAAATCTTAAAATTACAATAACAAACAAAATACATAAAATAATCAAACGAATAGTTGTTTTTATATACAAACAAAAATATCAACAGACAAAAAGTTATACAAATTTGTGTAAGAGTATGATTTTATTTATTTTTTTACTGTCCAAATATTTTTAAATAACTTAAAAATCTTTGTACAGAACAAATAATACAAAATTAAAAATAAAATAAAACTGCAACAACTATACAAAATTCTAGATTTTAAGATAGATAAAAAAATATTTTCTATTATAAAATATGTAAATAGAATTTATTGTATAAGATTGTTTTAAATGTAAAAAACAAAATCAAAAATAAAAACATCTTAGTAATTTTTAGTAAAAAGCCGGGAGCAAAAAAAAAAAAAAAAAAAACATAAACAGAAAAAGAAAATAATTGCAGTTAAAAATGCATAACAATAAATATGTTTGTTTAGTATAAGTGTGGATGTGTAATTGCGAGCGAAAGATACATCGGTACATAAATATTAAAATTATACTTAATTAATTCTGAATGATCAATTTATAAATTATGTGAAGAAAAAAGAAAACAAAATACACTTAATTAACATGTTCTGTGTTGTGCCTCCCCTCTATAAATCGATCTTAGAAAAATCATAAATTAATAGAAATAAAAACAAATGTTTAAGGAATTTTACTATTTATAATGTTGTCTGCAATTTGTTATTTTCAAACCAAAAAAGGAGGCGGCATAGAATCTTAATTTTTTGTTTCAGAAATGAGGATTTGAAAATGCGAAAGTCTTACATGTATGGTGCAGTTAAACTGTATGTTTATATATGTTTTTCATGTTGCATTTAGACACATTTAAATTTTACAGGTGACAGACAAAGTGGAGAAAAGATGTTCCTGCATTTTGAGGTGTAAACAAAATCAATTATTTCATTTGTTTTCAATATTCGTAACGCAGTTTACAACCGGAATATTTTCTTTGCGAAGAAGAATTTTGAAATGTTCTGGAGGTCCAATATAATTTATAATTAAATCTTAATTAGAGAATATTTCTTGTTATATTGAAGATGATGATTAAAAAGCTCAACTGTTTCCAGTGATAGTTTTTTCTTATCTGCAAAAAGTTTATTTATTTAAAACAAAAAATGTTGATTTTGTTTACCTTCAAAAAATATGTATGTTTGTACATTAGCAGATGATTTCTAAAAGTTAAAAGCAAATGTGTTTGGAGAACGGGTAAGCTTGGGATCAGATACATATGTATGTTTATTATGGAGAAGCCAGTAAAATAAAAATTGTAGAGAAAAGAATTAAATTGTAAGTATTATTTTGCCGTATTTGTTGAAATGTGACACTACAAATGCAAATATTTTCTAATCAAATCAAAATTTGATATAATGGTTTCGAATCTTATGGACGCTTCATACTGCTGCATCTTTTCTGTTAAAAATAGATTTAAATAATAAAGAGAAAAGCATCTCTGAATAGGAGAATAGTTGCAGAGATACTGCGCTTTTGTATAAAAAACGATTTTACTCTTACACTACTGACTACACTGATTGCCCCATGACATTGGTCTACTGCGACTTCATTCTAAGAAATTGCAAAGTTTTATTCTAATACAAGAAAAATAAAGTTTATTAACTATAGCTTAAATCCGTTTGCAGTTGGTAAAACTGCAGTCAATAAATCGGAGTTTCAAAAGTCGTGCACATAGGCATTAGGTGCTCCTCAAACCGACTCTTTAAATTTTCATTGCTTCCAATCAAAAATATAGTTTGTTGGCGCTACAACTCGTAGAGAACTAGAAACTAGCAACTTACAACGCTAAAATATTCCTGTGTGCGAGTCATGTCAGGAATAGAGGCATAATTAAAAAAGCACTTCATGAACTTAATTTTAAAAAGCCTCATATAAAATGATAACTCAAAAACTTGACGAAATAGCGTGTTTTTGGAGTCGCATACGAACTCAGACCATTATAAGCTCTCGCAAAATTATAATTTAAATATGTAATTGGTCAGTTTAATCTTTATCATTGTAAAAGAATGTCATGCAACGTGGGCGTGAGATTTTGGCAATTAAAATTGATTCTTTGGATATTTATTCCATGAAGATTTTCCGATTTTCAAAACGCATCCCTTTAATACTAGATTTTATGCCAACTCGTTAATTTTTAAGATACACATATGTATGTAACGTTTCTTATACATACATACATTTAAAATGTGCATCCATACATATTATGTATGTCTAATTTGACGCATCAAGTTTATCGTGATCTTTTAACGTCCATCAAGCGAAAAATAATTTTGTTTTAAAAAGTTCTCGATCCACCGGTTATCTGATGGTTTTTCTCAACGAACAGTGGAACAAATCTTTATCTTTTTGGAGAAAGAAAGATTATTGAACTTGATATTTCAAAAGCATCTCTTATCGAAAATGCATGCCTTCGGTTTATATGAATTTCTCCTTCGTTGAATTAGAAATTACCTTTCTGACCGTTCAATACAAATAGTATTGAATGGAATTTAAGTCTGTGAAACACAAAACAAATGCTGGTGTGCCCCAGGGATCTGTTCTGTCTCCGACACTCCTTCTTATTTCTATTAGTGATCATCTTCCTGAAACTTCTCAAAAATCAAAAGTCGAGTAGAATTTAATGCGTCGAAAAACTCAATGCTGCTTACTTACGTTATAACATAATTTACCGCCTTTACAACTTTCCATGGGTGTCACTTGCATCAAAGAGACTGAAAACATCGAAATCATCGGTATGTGTATCTCCAACCACCTCTTGTTGGAAGGATAACATACGCGATGTTGCCAAAAATGCAGCAAAATGTTTGGGTTTCCTAAGTCTAAAGTTTGAGTAAAATTCAACTTAATTAAGTCGCGTAGGAAGTATTGAAAGTAGAGCATTCGAATTAATTGGTGATGATACGGTTAAATCATTTACGTCAACCGTACGGTCCAAATTTTCGATGATGCTCAGGCAGAATTGAGGTTATATGGCGTTAATGTGCCGAATTATCTCATCCTTTAGCTTTTGAATTGTTGGTGGCTTATCGACGTACGCCTTTTCTTTCAAATAACCCCAAAGAAAGAACTGCATTGGTGTCAAATCACATGATCTTGGCTGCCAAATAACATCGCCACCAGGTGAGATAATACGGCGATTAAATTTATCGCGCAAAAGAGCCATTGTTACGTTAGCTGTGTGGCAAGTGGCACTGTCCTGTTGAAACCACATATATCTATATCTCCCAATCCACACCAAACTCTTGAGATTATCATTCGCCCTCATGCGGAAATTTTGCTTATTGACAAATCCACTGAGGTAAAAATCACTGAAAATGATTTTCTTCGAAAAATTGACCATCCACTGTTGCCATTTCTTGCCACCATTCTGACCATTGACGACGCTTGAAATGGTCAAGAAGCTTTAGTTCTTATAGTCAACTGCATCTTGTAAGCGTGTAAATGCAAGTTTTTATGCATAAAGTCCATCAACGACGAACGTGAGAGGTGCGATTGTTGGGCACGACGACGAGTTGATTTGGACGTCTCTTCAGCCACACTATATCGGGATCAGCAACGTTTGGGTGTGGTACACATCCAACATCTACCCTTAAAAGTTAACCACCCTTTAACTTAAAAATAGTATCACTATCACTTAATTGCATAATATGAACAAAAATGATCGTCAGACGTCTGTATATTCGCCATAATCTCTAATCGAATCTCTAAACGAAATCGCAAGTTTCCAGGCCTACCACCATTACTTTTGTGGAATGGTATTCTTTTACAATGACAAAGATCACACTGGCCAATCAAATATTTAAATTATACTTTTGCAAGAGTTTATTATGGTCTGAGTTCGTACGTGACTCTCTAAAACTACTGAACAGGTTTTCGTGCTGATTAGATTTTCATGCGGTTATCAACTAACGGGCTAATTAGTTACCGCGTTTTTTGAAAATTCATTGTAGTTTTCTTATAAACGTTAAGTAATCCCTGCAGGTTTGGGAGAGATACCGCATATTAAATGAATTGGATTCAAATTTTCCTATGTAGCCATTTTGGAAATTTTATGCATTAGATACTTTTTGTTGTTTTTTTTAAATTTTAATTTGCTCAAAATTCTAAAAAAGTACTTCGATTCTCAGTTGGCTCAACTTAATTTTAAATAGCTTTTTTCATTGTTTTTTTTTTGTTTGTGGAGACAAATTTAACATGCGGCATCTTCTCAAAAATAAACTGCGGCAACTCTCCCCGAAATAAAGAAGAGATGCCACAACATATTTTAAAACTTAAT
Source organism: Eupeodes luniger (assembly GCA_951509635.1). Classification (NCBI taxonomy): domain Eukaryota; kingdom Metazoa; phylum Arthropoda; class Insecta; order Diptera; family Syrphidae; genus Eupeodes; species Eupeodes luniger. The sequence continues at coordinate 90,053,046 of OX608074.1, forward strand.
AAAAAAGAAAACAAATAAAAAATACATAAATGTGTTCTTTGAACATGTAGTTCCCGCATCGACTTTTTGCAGCCAACTTTAAAACTTCCATAGTCCTTTTTTCTTCTTTTCTATTAGTATAATACCAAAGCAGTTCTAAATAAATTTAATTAGCTGTTTTAAATTAAGGCCAATAAATGAATTGTAAATAATGCATAAGAAATATTTTAATACCTACAATCCTACTCAGTCCTATCAATACAAAAAGGCTTATTTCGCCATTATGATCAGTAGTTTTTAAAAATGCTACATAGAGACTGCGTTAAGTTCCAAATAGATGAATATAGTCTTAATAAACCCTTATAAGCTAAGTACTTAATCACCCGTTTAAAAGAAATTAAATAAATTCTAATAAATATTTGCTTCAAGCTTCAAAATTAAAAAAAAAATATATCAACAGTCTGACAGAATGATGTTGATGCAAAAACAGATGTGAATATCTCAAAAATTTGAAACTGAAAAATTAATAATATATTCATTAATGTCGCCCAATGGAACGCAAAAATACATATCATTTTGGCAGATTTAAATTAAAAATTAACTCAATTTATTTTGAACACTTTTAGTTTTTAGCATACCACATTCGCGTAGTACGGCTGAAGACCGAATCTCTGTACTTAACAGTACGGCCGAAGTTGAGCTCGAGAGTATACTGATGAACAATCCTGAAGGCGCGAGTATTACACTTGAGGGGAGAAACACAAGTGGCTAATTCTCTAGAGCAAAATCCGTTAAAATAACGGTTAAAAAGAGTAAGACTAGAAACTTTACGACCGAGTCGCGTCGGATGGAGGTGTGCCGCCGAGGTCGTGGTGGCCATTTGGCCGATATTTTGTTCCATACACAATTGAACCATACTAATATTATCATAATGAAAAGAAATGACAGTAATTTTCTAAATAATTTGTGTTTTATTCAAAATCAACATCGGCACTTAAAATTTTACCATACCTTACAACCATATAGATTCCCTCAACCAAGATATCTTGCCTGACCTATTTTGGTATCATCCAGAGTTAAGATGTAAATAACACATTGTATTTATGCATTTTATCCCATTGTGCTATTTTTCAACAAATTATAACACAAATATATTTTTTTTTAAATAATTCAATAACAAAATTGTATGAGCAATCAGTTTGTTTTTAACTTATTAATGATTCCTTCTTCTATTAAAAAATACAACAAAAAAATAATAATTGCTAAAATACGATATATTAATAGAAAGTATGAGTACCTAATATACATACATACATACTTTTATATACCTTAAATATGACTTATATCTAATGAGTTCAGCTAATATAATATATTTCTGCATAACTAATGATGACGAAATTAAGAAAATATGTCACATCTGTAAATGGCATGATCTTGGTTGTTTTTGTATTTGGATTTAAGTTGAAGATAGTGGGTGGATCTATTTTTACTTATAACTCACGTTAAAAGATTTTGGAAACAAATCGGAATAAAAAGACTCAAGAGATGTACATACATATGTATATACGTCCGTATTTTAATTCATTAACAATCTTTATTCCATAAGAAGAGCAGATAAATGTTTAAATATGTAGCTCAAATGACTAACAAACATTGTAATATCCATATTATTCATGTGCAATAGCTTTGTGACGCATTTATGTATACCCCGAAATATGACTCGAGATGATTGTGAAATACAAAAATAACAAACAGTCTATTCTTTTAAGTAGTGAAAAGATGCAGACATTGCATTAATTAGCCTGTAAGATAATATATTTGCTGCATTTTCAACAATTGTTTAAAAAGGTACACTCAGTCGTATGCGTACTTTTTTATTTATTATTAATTGAACTTTGAAACTATGTGCGCATCAAATTTTGACTTTATAGCTACAAAGAAAGAGGCAGCTAAAATGCACAAATATGTGTATGTTGGGTAGAAAATTGCAAGAAAAATCATTAAGACTCCCAAAATTGTTTCACGAACTCATAGATTCTAAACATCCAAGAAATTTAAATTACATACAAAAATTATGAAAGAACTATGTACAGTATGTATGTTTTGTTTAACATTCAGAAGCTTAAGATATAGAGTTTTTAAAGGTTATTGATCGTAATATTTTGGGCACGCAATGAATACCTACTTATGCTTTTTTTTTCAGGTACGTTACAGTTTATGCGTATATAAAGTTGTAACCGTATTAAATTACAACTTTAATGTAAATTAGAATAAAAACTATTATGAACTTTAACCCATTTGTGTTTCTTACACTCTTCTAAATCTATTAAAAACTTATACATTTTTTCACAGATAAGCTAAATTGTATTTATAACTGTTCCTAACTGTCGTTCTTCTCTGATGAAGATGGCACAGCAGTTCAACATTCACTTTTCCTGGGTGTTGGTCTCTTAAAACATTCTAGGAAAATGTAAAGCAGATGAGCTCGCCAAAAAGTGGTAAAACATTACCCATTCTAACACATTTGGCTAATGCTGGTATACAAGATGCTATACAGAAAACTAACATGAGGTGGGATAACATAACCATCTGTTTGGCTACACACAAAATTTGGCCTACCCTCTTTTCGAAACCTCTATGTAGATTGAATAATAAGTGTTATAGCTCGACATTGTCTAATAGGAAAGTTTGCCTAGTGGCTAGACGTGACTTATGCAGAAGTTTTATTTACGAGTAAGAGCAAAAAACAATTACTTACCTCCTCTGTATATGCACTGCTTAAGCTCAATAACGTGGGATCTGCTTAGGAGAACTCTTTTAAAATGATCTCAAATACACATACGTATGTATATCATCAGTCACATTACGTTTGGTAAGTAACTCTAATTGGTTTTATTGAGCTTAGGAGAAAGCTTCAAGATTCATGTGGTATCAGAATGGACTAATAACTGACATAATTGTGTACTACTCCATCCCAAAAAGCCACTTTCACCTAACCTAACCTCAATTCTAAGCTATGTGAGGTACGTGACGATTATGGATTAGAATTATCCACTTTAAAATTGCGATTGCCATTGCTTATCACTTTGGTTCCTTTAAAGGCTCATTACTTTCATTATATTGGTTCTCCATTTTTTTTCTATCGTGGCGAAAAGCCAAATGATATTGCGTTATGAATCATGAAATATTCCCACCATAATTTAATAATTTGTATTCATTAACTCGATCTTTTCTAAATTTATAAAACTTCTAAAATGACATCTTGTACTAAACAGACCTAAAATCTTACCATAATCAGTTCCGTTACATATTATACTTACTTTAAAGTAAGGGATACCTAGAAACATAAAGTTTTTATATTTGTGAATTTTATTTTTCGAATCGAAATAAAATCTGTTTAAATGCACGTGAAAATTTGTCGCTGTTTTCTTAAAATTTTCACGTTTCCATAACATTTAAAATAAAAATCGATAAAACAATACAAAGTGTAACGATGACGTTGCTTATTTAATTATGAAAAGTAAATGAAAACGTACCCTTAAGGCCTACAAGAAAACAAATGTCGAAAATGAACTCAACAGTACACTACTAACCAACACTTTGGTATCTATGTATAACCATTGCATTTTGCATATATTGTACACATATGTGAATGGTATTACCACGAAACAGAAGTTTTTATTTAAGCCATCTTACCACAAATGGCGCTGCTTGTACGAAAATTGAATGTGGAACCTAAAAGAGAGGGGAGAATTAAATATTAAAAGAAAACGTGGGAGTGAGAGGAGTATACTATTTTTACTCTAATAAGTATTAGCGCGTTTGAGGATGTAGCCGAATCACAGTTTTACTGCAATTAAAATTATTTATTAAAAGGCAATAAACAATAAGAAAAAAACACAAGGAATTGAACAAATAAAAACTTTTAATACTTGTAAAACAAGCTTGGTTATAACCAAAAATATTTCTTGTATAAAAAAGCTTAAATTTGAGCACTGATATATATTTTTCATATAAAAACAGAACTAAAAATTTAAATAATAATTATTTTTAAATTTTCTTCCTTTAAAACAAAGGCAAAAAAACATAAAAACGCTTAAATTTACCTGAAACACCCTGTTATAAATAAAATAAATTCGGTGGCTCATAAGTCCGCAGAGAACTATGGCCTAGTGACTTACAACTCCCAACCAAGACATCTGGCATGACAGTTATACTGTTGATATTAATTATTTTACCATTTTATTTGTTATACTTTGAATTTTGAATACTTGTTCTAAACAAAACAAATTAGTTACTTCTGAATATTTTTAGTCATATGAAAACTTTTCTTATTACATTATAAAATATTTTATCGAACTGGAAACTTGAATTTGAATTTTTGTATCATAACAACAAAAGGCGTTTTTTGTTAAATAAATTTGTCTTAAATAAATGTACTCTGACTAAATAAATTCATCATATACACATTAACCATCACGCCACGGGTACAAAAACACCCTGTTATTGAACTTAAAACAAAAAGTATTACCGTTTGTAGAGCCCGTACAGCCCGTACAGCTCGTCGTTCCATCTTCTTCTCCACTCACTTTTATCTCAAAGTTGGGTGTTATTTTATGACACCTTAAAAATGATTCCTTCGATCATACGCGTTTTCTACATCAATTTTTGTTTATATTGATCTTAACACAATTTATTGGTTTTCTAAGAAATTATTTATTAAATTAAAAGATAGTAAATATATACAAACACATAACAAAAATTCTTATCAAAATATAAGAACTACAACTTTTTTCGTTGTTGAGAATTTTCCAAAAGAAGTTAGGTCAGTAGATCCATGTTTAGCAAATTCCTTAGAAAAATGCTTTAAAATTAATAAATTCTAAAAATGAAATTAATTCTATGATCTTACTTCAAACTCCTCATCTTTCTTAGGGAGCAAATAAAAGTATTTCAAGTCTTATTTCTTCACACATTCTTTTATAACATCTCTTAAAATTTCAATTTCTTCTTTTATAAAATCTAATTTCTTATCAACATCATCTTCATTAAAAATAGGACTTAAACCTTGAAAATAGTTTAAGTTTTATTTAATTAAATGTTGGATTTATAAATGGAAGATTTTCATTTAAGGGGGTATTCTAGTGTAGAGACATGAATTTCGCCCGGTTTTTGAAGCGTTGTATAAAGGAAACAAAAAATATTTTTAGTATCAATTTTTTATCATTTGTTTATTGATTTGTTGTTCATACATACAAAAATTAATAAAAAAAAAAATTAAAATTAACAAAGTTACAAGCAGTCAAAGTGGAGGGGTCTAAATAAAATAGGGTGTCCTGGCGTGCATCCTACCAACCCTCCTGGTGATCTGAAAAACAAAAACCAGACGGATTTTTAATTATTATAGATGTCGATATATCCTTACCGCCAGCTCGAAAAAAGTAGTTTCGCGAAAAAACTCGTTCAGAGTTTTGAGACAAGTTTTCGACAATTTTTCTTATAGAATAATACAGAATACGTACATATAATTATCACTTCAAAAAATCAAAAATAAACACGTTGTCAGAGCTAGCACTTCCACTCAGTATAAAGGTTGCCACAAAAGTAACTTAAAATGAAACTAAAAGGACAAAACAGTTTCTATGACCTTCAAAACCAGTTTCTATGACCTTCAATTAACTTGTGAAATAATAGGAATATTAAAAAAATCTTTTTAAACGCATATTCTTGAATGTCTAAACTTTGGAAATATGAAAACAAATATTTTTTGATTTTTTCAAAATTCTACACTAGAATACCCCCTTAAGCGTGTTTAACATCACACAGAATTATGTACATACATATGTTTTATTAATAATAGAAATGGATAATTTAAACAGTCAACAATTTGCAATTCTGTGTTGTCTATGTTTATTTGCTGTCTTTTCCAGAACTTAAAGAAGTTAAAGTTAATCCATGCATTGCATTTTTCTTCTTCAACTTGCTTTTCAACACCTACCACAACTCCAGTTCAAAGAAAAATAAAATAGATAGGAACTTACCTCTGCGTCGACATACTAAGCGGTACATTATTGAAATCCCGTCAATAATTCTTCTCGTGGTGAATTCATGTTCATTTATACAATCCTTTGTGTTTCCAATTATGTTTTCTAATCTCATACATTCTGAATGTACCTGAGCATAGGTTCTCTCCAGCTCAGAAAGTTCATTATTAAGCCCAAGAACTGCCAGCTTAGCTTCATTTGTAAGTTTTATCATTTGAAGACGTAAATTTTCGATTTCTTGAAGCTTATTCTTTTGAAGTTCACAAACTTCAATTTGTGTCATCACTTAAATTAAGAATGTGTGTTTTGAAAATATTGCTTATGAAACAATAGTTTTTTAAACTCACTCAAGGCATCACATTTTTTCATGCAGTCTTCGATCGAAGAACAATCATTGGAAACGGCAGCAACTTCTTCAATTACAGCCCCATATGGTTCTAATTGTTTAATAACTTTCTTAAGATCCTCATAAAACTTAAACAAAACATCAGTATTTTGTTTTAAAGTGCTTATTGAAGTTTTAAGCTCCACGTGAAGTTGCTTCTCTTGGGAAATTGTTGCTTTAGCCAATCTCTCTTTGCATGGTAGAGATTTCATCAACTCGGTTGGAATTTTGAATGCTCTTTCGTTTGGCATTGTCAAGCATTGCTTGTTGAAGTTGAAGCATTTGAACGTGCTCATGTTCATTTTGAAGAGCTAGCAGTTCGATTCCACTGCCAGGTGAACACCAATTAGGAGGCTTACTATGAGTTTTGAGAAAGTTAACAATAGACACGGCACGATGGAAAATTTTTCTACTCACACAAATAATTTTTCTTGCTGCTGAGACTCAATGAAATAATGTGGTGATTTTTCAGGATTCAAGCCGAAATGACCAGATAAACCAAGTTTTAAGGTAGGCTTAAAGTGGGGCATAACTCTTAAAAAAAAAATTAGTATTGCTAGCTATTGAACGATTTTATAATAAATGTTTACTGTGATTTTGAGACAAAGATTTGATAAACGTTCAAGGTTGTGTTTTTATAAAAGTTACAGTAAATATTTCTGTAGTGAAAACTGATATTTTTGGTTGTTTTATTGTGTTGAAATAAATTAACTGACAAAGCTTCACGAAATAAGGGTTTTCCAAAAGGGACGGGTTGATTTTTACAGATCGTTTTGGCCGTACTGTTTCTTTCACTTTCTGTCAAAATAGCTTTTTTTAATTATTCATTAAAGATACTTCATCACGGCAAGTTACAGCGCCGAGGAACACGTTCAGTTGATAAAACCCCCACCACCGGCTTAGTGTACAATCAGCAATGCCCGTACGTCAGCGAAACGCAAGATATGTATGCCGAAAACATTACCGCTATTGTGAAAGTGTGCAGCAAAATCCGAGGTTGTCAGTTTTGCGTCGCTTACAAGAGCTTGGCTTGAATGCATATTTGAATAAATAAAATTTGACGGGTTTGGGACGACACCAATCCACTCGAAAATCACTAGGCAACAATGCATCAAAATAAAGTTACTGTTTGGTGTGGATTTAGGGCTGTTGGCGTCTATCGGACACCAAAGACATATGGTTTCAACAGAATAGCGCTACGTGATAAACAGCTAAAGATGCAAGCGCTATTCTACACGAGCGGTTTCATGGCATGTTATTGACCACCAAGATCGTGTGAGTTCTAGATTTTTTCTTTAAAGGTTTTGCCTTCCAATTAAGGCAAATTTATTGAAAAGTTGACTGGAAAGTTAGCCAAGAAAAATCTCCCTAACTATCAAGTCAAGTCAAGTCTACTTATGTCAAATTGACAATTGATTATGTTTTTTCATTCAACTAAAAGCTGAACTTTATTACTCTATAATTTATTTATTTTCTGCAAAATTCCATTCAATCTTTTGTATAAAAGGGTTCCTCGTCAAATTGGAAAAGAAATAACTAATATTTCTTTACTATACAAAATACAAATCTTGAAATACAAAAGCTTGCCTGAGGAGTGTTTTGTAGGCAATAATATTTTAGATAGTTTTTGCATTATCAACAGAAGCTATAGAGGTTAGAGAAGTAAAGTCCCGAGTTTTGAAATGTATGACACTTGAAAAACTATTTAGCTGCCTTGGTCATAATATCCTTACAAAGAATACAATTGACTGCAAATGAAGTCCCTTATGTTATCTGAACCTTCCCAATGCCTTCAAAAATTGGAGGAGAATGGGTTATTGCGACGGCACCCATTTCAACGAAGTTGTATTCTATAATTGATGAAAATATTTATTCGATCTACTCTTTACAAACCAAGCACTAGTTTGATTCAAATAAATTTAAGTTGAAAGTCGAAGTCGATTCGAATAGTGTGTCCTTTTCAAATTCAATCAAATTAAGATTTTAAGATAAATGTTCACGCATTAAAAATTGAAATGTCTACCTATACCATCATTTTGCTATTATATTAATTTAATTAAATTATTCCATAAGGTTTTGTTTAGGTTTATGTAATTGAAGCCTAGCAGTTCGCAATTTGTTCCCCCAAACAATGGATCGCGTCAGAATCTCAATATTTGTACGTGGTTAGGAAGTCACCCTGACGCACGACCTATAACCTGAAGGAACATGTCCTTGATTTAAGCTCCAAGGGCAAAAGCCCGGCTTAACCGCGCCTTACAGGCTTGAGTTCCGAATATGTCGTAGTCGCTCTATAAAATGTTCACTAAGTAGTTCAATGCCACGGTTGATTCCATCTCGAAAATTCCTCCCCTGCCGTTTTTTTAGAAAGGAGAGGAGCCTCGGTGGGAATACCCCTCCCCCTCTCTCGTTTGCTACCCCCAACAACTTTCCACTGGGGAGTACTAGGCACCCTATGTTCACCGCGGGGAGTTGAGAGTAGGAGTTGGTAGACAGAGGTGGGTTTTGGGAAAAACCTGTGGACGATTGTGTCCTCTTAAATGGACATATGTTTACCATTTGAACACCATACATATATGTACATATATGCAAAATTATAATTTAAGTTGTTGGCATAATATTTCGTTTATTCCAGTTTTTAATTGTTTTAAAAAATTGATTTTTACGTGAATTTCAATGTTCACGAAATTTTAATGTTCAGAATTTAAATTAAAGTTAAAATTTATTGTTTGCATGGCTTTTTGAAATGGTTTTGTAGTTTTTCACGGACTATACATAAATAAATAATAACGAAAATGTCATTGCATTGTCTCCCTTCAACGCTCACTATTTTTATATACATTCTTCCCTATTTTCTTTTCTTTTATTATTTTCTTCTATTTTCAATTGCTCATTAATTCTTACCCCACAGTGTTGCCAGAAAATATTTACTGAAATCGGGAGATTTCCACATAAGAAATCGGTGTAAATCGGGGCAATTTGTTAAACCCTACAACTCATGACAAAGATAAGCCTTCTGTCAATTTATTGTAATAAGTAATATTGCTTGGTTACATTAAAATTAAATATTTTTATTTCGGAGGTACTGAATACGTTATTTAATAAGTAACAATTGATATTTTTTTTGTTTTATTATGCTTTTTAATTAAAATTCATATTCTTTGAACACAAAACGTAAAACTTAATAATAAATAATAAAAATTTCCCTTGTTATATTAAATTTACAGTCTTTTATGGGGCATTGGCTTACAAGAAACTAATTTATTTAGTGCTTATAGCACCTAGCTAGCTTAGAAATGAAAAAAGTAATATGTACATATGTAAGCTAACAAATACTCCAAGGATTTAAGTTTCTTATAAACCAACGGCTTAGGTACATAAGTATCTTAATTTGTATTATTTTTAAATATATTTATTTTGCTTGAATTTTTTTAACAAATCATCAGACACTTTTAAGTTTAAACAATTGCAATCTTTGAACTTCAGGTAATCCTTAGAAAGTAATATTTCTTGTAAAGTATCAACATCTAGCCTATTTCTTATTTTCGTCTTATTCAAATTTTTTTGCGGAAAAGTTCTCTCCACGTTAGCGGATGAATTCGGTAACGATAATACTGATGAAATAAATCGAGCCATCAATGGAAAAGCTAAAGTTTGATTGCACTTTTTGATTGAGCACACAACCTTCCAAAATATTTCTATTTTAGTATTTTCAATTCCCTCAGATAATAAATTTTCAAAATCAAGATTTCGTACTTCCCTATATTCCAAATCAATTCTCTGGATATCTTTGGAATCAGTTTGTTTATTTACGGTCTTTTTAGGTTCCAATAAGGTCAAAGCTTTAAACAATTTATTTTTAAAATCAAATCTTTTGAATATTTCTTCGCATAGTTCGACGTAGACACTTACTATGTTAACCATCTTTATAGTTTTTGCCAATGACATGACAGAAACAAGGCGACTTTGGGAGTGTTCAACAAACAAGCAGAAATTGTAATGAATGAATACTGATGTTATGGATTATGACGATGGGAAAATTCAAATAGGATATTTTAAGTTAGACACATCCAGCTTAAAAAGTACTCAAATTTTTAGTACAATTATAAATTATGTAAATTACAGAGATGAAAATACAAATACTTTTTTATATAAAACATCGAAAATCGGGGAAAAGTGTCATAATTAGATCAAAAATCGGTGTATCGTAAATAGATCTAAAAATCGGGAGAATTACGAAAAATCGGTGTTTCTGGCAACACTGTTACCCCACCACAATGTATTCCACATGTTTCCATACTCTTTTAGCATCGGTCATGTGGTAATATTTCGATATGAGTATATACAATGTGTCGTCTAAATCTGCTCAATGAAAACTTACCCTTAAGTCTAACAAGAAAACAAATGTCAAAAGCGAACTCAAAAGTACACTACTAACCAACACTTTGGTATCTCTTTTAACTCAACCAAAACCACTCAAGAGAAAAATTCTTAAAATTTATTCTCTCACAAAAAACGTAATAGAAACGTATAGAGTGTTTTTGAACTTCATCTTCAACTCATTATAAAAGTGATTTCATCGTTCGTTTTTAATTTTAATTCAATAAATATCTTGCGTTCGACGAGTAAAGGAGTAATTTGTCCTAAAATTTAATCCGCTCTAAATTTAATATACATTTTTATTGTATCTTCATTTATATAAATAAATTGTTGAAATTTAAAAAAAACATTCGTGCGGTGTTGTCGTGATCTCAAGTGTCAACAACAATAATAAAATAATAATTTTCTAAATCTACATCGACGTCTATTAATAAATAAACAAATAAAAGCGCAATGGCCGAGTCAAGCAAGAGGAATATCCCCATCAAATTAGGAGATTTCAGTGTAATTGATACAGAATTCTCAAGCATTCGGGAGCGATTCGATTCCGAAATGCGCAAAATGGAAGAAGAAATGGCTAAGTTCCGCTCCGAATTGATGAATCGTGAGGCTAACTTCTTTGAATCTACAAGGTATGTTGTTTTTTATTTTTACTTTTCCATTGTTTACTTATATTCTACTGTAGAAAACATTACTTATAGTAGCAAAGTACATTGTTGGATAGATTAAAGAAAATTCTCAGAGCACAATATAATAATAATATAGGTACTCCACTATCTTATCGGTTCTGTCTTCTGCCCATGTCTATGTTTGAAGTAATGTCACTGGTTCTGGCGACCGGCACATGGCTATAGGTGGATAGATAGTTTTTTTCTTCAACTCGAAAATAGAGTTCCGGTTCAATGCCATTTAAGCCATAGAAAAAGAAAGTACATAGAAATATTCTCGACACTAAAGTAAAATTTCCAATTCAATTTTTTCGAATGTTTAAGACGACACGACGCTACGTTCTAAGTGAATTGTATTGATTTACGACGCCACCGAAAAATTGTCTCTAAAAATAGATTAGTCTTCTTTATTTTGAGGTTACTTAGCCACCAGAAGCGTTAGCGTTACAGTTCGAAGATGTACATTTTCGTTTTTGTGTTGCTGCAGAAGAGCTAGAGTTTCGAAGATTTTATATACCCAATACATTTTTCAAATCTATACCTATGCACTTATGTACATATGGCGCAGCTACTCGTATATAATAGATAGGTAGTACTATGTCGGCTCTGACTCACATTCACATTATTTAAAATTGAATGTTCTGTTTTTTGTCCAAACACACAAAAACGGTTGGTATTTTATTAGTTGCCTAGGTAATTTTTAAATTTGTTGGTATTTTATTCGTTGGTGTGTGAAAGTTAGAGAATATTTTATTTTTGCAGATTCATATTGCTGGCAATCGCATTTTATGTGCGATTCCAGTGGATTTATCAATTCATTCACGAGTGGGATTTACTTTCACTTCAACGATTTATTTTGAACTTGGTGCAAAAATTACAGTCGAATAAATACATTGATGGACATTTTTTGTGTAGGTAACCAGCAGGGCCTAATTCAATCAAAAACCATCGCTTGTTTTTCAAAAATAAAAAAAAAAACTGCTATAACGATATATGAGATTTTATAAGACTTGCGATGGAAGCAAATCGTTCGAACAAGTTTAAAAGTTAGCTCGTTTTTTCCTTACAGAATGTCACCACAGGTATTTTGAATTTTGAAATAAAAGATCCATCCTATAAGCCTTGGTTTATGTATTAACTGGATGGATCTTTATTTTAATCAAAAACCTAATTTGATTTTTAAAAAAATCAAAGAATTGAATACATTTAAATTTAAAAAAATAAAAAGAGGCTGGAATGCGACCCATACTTCCCATCCCGTCTGTCGATTTGTCTTGCTTTAAAGGTTTCTAAGTTTACGCGTTTTGTTAAAAAAATTGTAACTTGAATTTTTCTAAAAAATTAACTGAAAATTACCAACAATATTTTGAATATCATGAAATAGTTTGATTTCAAAATCTATTTTTGTTAACCAGATTTTTAGTCGAGTCGAAAACCAATTTTTACCAATTTTAGTAGCATTTCTTAAAAGTTTTTATTTCTTAGATAAATAAATACAAATTGAATGAATTGAATTAATTTGAAGTCATTATCTATTATTATTCAAGAGATATCGAGAAATAAACATCAATTTTTACCAATTTTGCGTACTATTTTTTTTTGTAGATTTTTATTTTTATGAAAAAAACTGACTGGATTTTTATAAAAACTACTGATTGTCGAAAACAATATTTTCTGTGAGATAAAATTTGTTTGAAGCCAATGTTTTTAAATTTTGAAAAGATATTTGAGTCGAAAGTAAATTTTTACCAAGTTTTAGTAATGTTTTTTTTAGGTTTTTATTTTGTATAAAAAAACAGTCAATTCTATTTTTTTCAAAATGTTACTAGATGTCAAAAACGTTATTCTTCTTTGCATTAAATTTTGGAGCATTATTTTTTTTTCAGTTTTATTGATTTATAAAAAACCGTTAATTGAATTTTTTTTCCAACAATATAATTGTTTGGTATATAATATAATATACAATTTTATTCAAGTCTCTAGCGTTATTGGTTCGTGAGATATTTTGGGATAACCAAAATTTTCACTTGTTTTTAAATTGCTTTGGAAAAAAAAAACCACCTACTCAATTTTTTTGAGAGTCATTTCTGCATCTTTCTGCATTAGGTATTACCTGTATAACAAAATTTATTTGAAGTCGATATCTCTACTGGCTCTTGAGCTATGGACGACGAAAGAAGCTTCCCGAACGTAAGGACATACGTACGTACACACGCACGCACAGCACAGACATCTTTCTAAAAATCTTTGTATTTAGACTCTAGGGACCTTGAAATGTCGATAAATGTCAAAATTTCCAATTCGACAAATCAGACCGATTACAGTAACTTCCTATGGGAACTTAAAAAGCCCTAGAAACAAAACTAAACAAATTATTTACCAAAAGAAACATTTTTCCCTTTTAAAAAAATTTCAAAATTTTTATTTTTAATTTTCTTGTTGCCGACTTCAATGATTTTTATCAAATTTTTGTGAAGACAATTTGAGTACTATGCAAAAAAAATGCAAAATTATCAAACAAATGTTTTTGGAAGATTACCTACATATAATTCTTTTTAAAAATAAAGGCATGTACAAATTTAAATATTTTGGACAAAAGCCTTAAACTGAAAGAAGATAAGACCCAGGGCCCTTTCTTAACATTTTTTTCTTTCGTTAAAAAATTTCCAAACAATTTTAAGAAGTTAGTTCTGGTTCTTTTTTTTTCTTAATGCAAGAAATTAATTTGAAGCAAAAAGAAAAATTACTCACATTCAACTGAAATCTATGACAAATACTCAACCGTTAGTTGTATTTACGTCATTAGAAAACGATACAAAATTCTAAATAGTATCACAAAAATAATTTGATTAAAAATTCAAACCTGCTATGTTTGATGTGAAAAATTGAGTTCAATTAAATGAAAATAGAAAACAAATTATTAAGAAAAAAGACACTTGATCAAGCTTCTTTACATAATAATGTCAAAATATTTGTTTTGCTTTTATGCAATCTTAAAACAAAAATAAACACTGTAAACCTTTAATTTTTATCTAAACGTTATTTTTGTTTATATTTTCAAAACTGTGAGTGGTAAAGTTTTTTTAAGAACAAAATTCAGATTTTAATTAAACTTTTTCAAAATTAAGAAAGAATGGGAATATGATTATTTTTGGTGTAGTATTTGGACCCATACATTTTAGGTTTGAGGTTGAAGTGGATGTAAAATGAAAAACAAGATGTGGCTTAATACAAAAAACTTCATTTTTGTTTTACTAAGCCCGGCTTTTCACGACATAATCACTATATACAAAAATCTAAAGTGAATTGGAGTTGTTTGTGCTGTTTGTGCCAATAACTGTGTAAAAGAGTCAGTTTGCGCCATTATTTTGTGTCGTGAATGGTCGGCCTGAATCTATATTTTTCCGATCTCTACTTTAGAATGTTCGAATTCAAGAGAACAAGAACAAGATAGCATCTTAGTCTCTAAAGGTGTGTTATTTGTTAAGTTTTTGATTGACAATTATGGCAATGATTTAATTTTGTCTACAGTCGAACTGCTAATTAAGCGTTTTTTCTTGCACAAAATGGTTTTAAAATTACACTGATTAGATTGTTGTACTCTCGTCTGTAGTACCCGTAGCATGATGGTCTTGGGTTTAATCAATGCCTGTGCCAGGGGTACTGCCTCTTGGGAGGAATTGACAAATCGTCCAAGAGTGATTCTTGTCATAAAAAGTGCTTTCTACAATTAGCCGTTCGGATTAAAGCTGTTTGTTTTAATTAAACATTCACTTTTCACGCTTTTATTTAACAGTACATATAAAATAAATTTATTAAAAATAATAAACTGAATGTAGTTGTATACGTTAAATTTTTTGAGCACCTGTATTTGTTTTATTTTGGCAAGTTTATAAGAATGAAATATTGCTTGCTATATCCGCTCAACAACAACAAATGTTTTTGTATTTAAATAAAAAGAAAAACGAATAAACGTCACGGTCAGTTGGAATAAAAAAAAATATTATAAATTCTTGTTGGCATGAGCAACTCTCTTAGCTTATAACTAAATCATACATTGTTGTTAATTGACGAAAGACGTACAACCATTTTCGCCCACAACATGCTTTTAAACACATATAAGCTAATTTGTATACATACTCGTATTATGTTCTTATAAACAAAAGATATTTTGTTATTATTACTAAATAAAACAGTACATGTACATTGTACATATTTATTAAAAAAAATATTCTCTAAGAATTTGTTTTCTTTTATTTATAATCTACGTCGATAAAGGTTGTTATAAGAATTTATTTTCTTCTAATGTATCCAAATCCAAATACATTTTTAATCCACACATTAGGAAGGAATATCTCTCTTTCTATATTCTCTACTCTATGCTAATGAAATTTAGAATTATGAGATAACAAATCCAAAAAAAATAAACTTTAGTCGCATGATGTGTGTTAAGCGATGATGTCAGATTTGAGATTTTTTAAGTAATCAGGTATAAGCGGTGAGTAAAGGTTGAAGTTGTTCAGAAAAAAAAACGGCTAATCGAATAATACAATACCTACGTAATATTTGTGCATTTAAAAATAAACAATGAACTATAGCCTAAGTTTAAAATAACATACTTCTACTTGTCTTAACTTTCAATGGAACTTTTTTTTTAATAAAAGTTTATTTGTGACTAGAAGAACAAACCAAATTTCGAAATTCGTGTGTAGTATACTTCGTAAGGTCCTTTTCCTCTTGATGTCCAATAAATAAGTGACGTAAACCTAATTTCTCAACACGAACATGTTTTTGTGTCATAAAATAGTTTGTGAGGTAGAGTTGCAAATAACTTCTACCTAACATACCCTCTGTGAGCTGAGTTCCCGGCTGTAAAATTATATAATTCATATGGATTTTTAAAGAATTAGCATATTAACATATGTTTCACAATCTTAAGTTCTGGCTCTGGATTTTTAAAGAAAAAAAAATATAATAGAAGGAAAAAGAGACACAGTTTTACAAAATGATTTGTATGTGTAAAGAGATGTTTACAAATCTAGGTTGAATTTTGTTCCTAAGGTTTTGCAAGGATTTTGTAACAAACAGCAACCACTAGGATTCAAAAAGTTTAGCTGAAGACTCTAGGAGTCCAACTTTATCTCCCAAGCTATACAATTTATTAGAATATAGGACAAAGTATTGGTTTTTACGTATGCATATATACGAATATATATAATTTGACAAGGTTAGAAAGATTGTAAACGAGGGGAGGAATTGTAGATGAAAAAATACTTTGTGTATGATAATAAAACGGGGTGTTTTGTTTACGTTTTACTAATACGAAATTTGGATGTTCGTGACGATTTCGGTTGTTGAGGAAAATTGTTATGGTCATCGATTTTTTATATAGATATGTATAAATATATTATAATGTTTTACTTCATTTCTTAAGACATAAATAAGTAATTTAGAAAACATACATTATAAATTGAACTTAGTGTTTCTTTTCTTGAAGGGACTCATATTTTGTCTGATTGACTTCGAACAATAAAAATGCTATCAGGTTTCACCTGGCTGTTGTTAGTTATTGTACAAATTAATACAAAGAAGTAAAAATATTTTATTAACGTGTATGGCCTCGAAATGGTACACAAGTTGAAATTCCTTTTCAATTTTACTAAATGACAAAAAAACATTTTCAAGTAAAAGAGTTCGAGGTCTCTGGTCCTTACTGAAGACTTTTTATTGTATTTATATGGATGTAACTACATATTGTGTAAATGATGATATTCACCCAAAACTAAATTTAATTTATAAGAAATCATAATGTAAATACGTCTTTTGCTAATCAAAATAATGTTCTGCCATGAATAATTCATGTCATGCTCTGATGAATGAACAAAATGTCCATTTTTATTTAAATGGCCGATTTGAATAATTTCGCGTTGAGTGTTGTTTAGATACTAAGTGATCTCAGAAAGTACATTCAAAAAATGCATTCATAAATCTTCAATAGAGCTGCATTCAAAAATAATGTTTTTTTTTTAAATTATTTTTATTAGCAAATTGAATGAGACGCAATTAATTCAATTATTTCTAGAAGAAAATTTTATTACATAGTAGAAAGGTAGGTAGGTAGTAATAATATAATAAAGCAATCATATGACACTTTAACGACCATTAACTCGGTTTTAAATGAGAAAATCTACTCATTTATGTTTGTAATTAGTCACATTAAAGTGAAATAATTAAAACTCGTAAAATAATTTAAAGCATGTATATTTTTTGATGAAAACTTTTGGGAGAATTACATAAAGAAGTCAATGCTCTTGTATTTTATTTGATTGAATGAGCAAATATGTGCATTTACAATTATATACCCAGGAGTAGAAATTAAAAAGATAAGAATTTGTGTAAATAAATATATTTTTTTATCGAATTTGATTGTACAAAATGAAGCTTAAATGATTGATGGTTCAAAGGCCTTGTTGAATGCTAATTTATATTCTTCCAACCAGTACTGCAACGCTGCTGGCTGAGTTCATTCATATATTACTAATGTACATAGTATTGTCCGTATATTTTGTTTAATAAACATAAGTACATTATATTAAAAAGACATATAAATACAAATTATTGTTTTGATAATAATAATCTTATTCTTTATATATGTGAGCCTCGATTTCAGCAAATCTTTTTCAGATAAACAGATGACGAAACCAAGAAACTTCCAATAATCCAAGTTTACATATAGAATAAACATTTGTCAAAATTAATAACAATTTTGAAACATTTATAGTTTGTTGAGAGGAGAAATTTGTAATTATTTAAGCAGCACTGTACAATTTCTTACAAATATTTCAAACATTTTATTAAAATGTTTAATCTTTTTAATATAGCACTAAGGTTATAAGTTTTCAGATGTGCGACTTGTTTGTTTTTAACGGGTTTTGAATATTTATTTTTTCAATGAATCAAACAAGTGTTGAAAAATATGTAGCATTTAAAATACGATTATCATTCAAGTCACTCGCCTAGTGCTTCAACGGATAAAGTATTGAGTGATATATTTGCCTGACTATTCTATAAAGTTGTCGCATCCAACAAAGGGACATTTAATCAATGTAAACGCCATAAGTGACGGAAATCGATTTGTAAGAATCGACTGATGCAAAATCAAGAGTTTCAGTAACAATTGACAACATTTCTCTGTCTTGTTAGAAGAAGCATGTTTAGAAAACGAATTTTTTCAAAATTAGACATTTATTTATTTATTTTATTTCAATTTCGAAAACTTATACACATTAAGATAAAATATCTTATAAGCTAGTGATAAGTGTATGTAGTAATAAACAAAAATATGGAACTATTTGGCTTTTTACAAAAGTATTAAATTTTAATTGAAACAATAGTTTTTAATCGTTATAAAATAGTGTACAAATTTATATACATACATATGTATGTACGTACATATTTACAAATTTGAGTTAAATGATTCATTTGTTGTTCATTTCATTTCAACTAATTAGATATAATATGTATAAAATTACGATCTTGACAAGTATTTTTTGATTTCGAGTTTTGCCTTGACAGCATCACGTATTTCCCTTATTGATCTTGGCAAGACATTCCAAAGCCGAATACTATTAACATAAAATTGACGTTCAGAAGTAAGAGAAGAGTAACGTGGGCTGATAAGTTGTAATGATCAGACAGATGAGGTTCGTCGTATTCTGTCGAAGAGATAGCGGAGTGTCTGTGAAAGTATGATATCAGAAAGCAAGGACAATGTCCGAAAATTGAGCATGTTTTCAAATGGCATGTTTAGAATATGATTTGAAATTTCTGAGATGTGATCATATCTTCGAAGTCCAAAAATATAGTGGACAGTATTGTTGAACGTGCTGGGTTTCAAGCAACCACCAACAAGGAACCCCTGGTTTGATGAGGAATGTCGGCAGGCAAATGCAGCTAAACAACAGGCACGCAAAGCGGCGCTGCATAAAAGGACGAGAGCTGCTCATGAGCTCTATGAGCAGAAGAGGCGAGAGGAACACCGACTTCTCAGGAGAAAAAAAAGAGGGCATGAGAAGCGTGCGGTCGAAGATGTTGAGAGGTTTAAAAGCAGGAATGAAGTTCGAAAGTTTTATGAACAGGTGAAACGAAATTCACAAGTACATAAACCTAGAACCGAAGGCTGCAAAGACGAAAATGGAAACATCATAGTGGAACCGCAGTCAATGCTGAGGATTTGGAAGGACCACTTCTGCAGACTGTATAACGGCGACGACGAACCGAATTCCGCTGTCAGGCAGGATGATCCATTCAACATAGACGACGAAAGCCAACAATCCCGTCCTCCCGACTTAGACGAAGTAAAGATTGCTATATCTAAGCTGAAGTCTAACAAAGCCGCTGGAGCGGATGGCTTGAATGCCGAGCTCTTTAAAGCAGCTGGAGATAAGTTGGTTAGGAGCATGCACCAACTTATCTGTAAGATATGGTCGGAAGAAAGCATGCCCGATGAATGGAACCTCAGTATTGTTTGCCCGATCCTGAAAAAAGGAGACCCTCTAAACTGCACCAATTATAGAGGAATCAGTCTACTTAACATCGCCTACAAAATCTTCTCTGCCGTAATATGTGAACGTCTAAAGCCCATCGTCAACAACCTGATAGGTCCTTATCAGTGTGGTTTTAGACCAGGAAAGTCCACAGTCGATCAAATATTCACGTTACGGCAGATCCTGGAAAAAACTCAAGAACACCAAATCGACACCCACCATCTTTTCATCGATTTCAAGGCCGCATATGACAGTATCTACAGGGACGAGCTGTATAGAGCCATGTCTAGTTTTGGCATCCCTGCCAAACTCGTCCGTTTGTGCAGGATGACCATGGAGAATTCACGCTGCTCCATAAAGGTTGGAAACAACTTAACAGAACCTTTCGATGTCAAAAAAGGTTTTAGACAAGGTGATGCGCTGTCATGTGATTTTTTTAACATCGTACTTGAAAGAATAGTGCAAAGCTCACACGTCAACACTAGAGGCACTATCTTTCAAAAGTCTGTCCAATTACTAGCATATGCTGATGACATTGACATAATCGAAAGAACTCAGCGTGATGTCAATGGGGCTTTTGTGAGTATTGAGGCAGAAGCGGCAAAAATGGGTTTAACGGTTATTGAGGGCAAAACAAAGTATATGCTGTCATCAAGAAAGGACCTACAACACCGACGTCTTGGTCAAAACGTCACCATCGACAGACGCAGAAAACAACACCAGCGCTGAGATCAAACGAAGAATAACTCTTGCAATTCGCTGTTTCTTTGGGTTAAGAAAGCAATTGAGTGGAAAAATCCTCTCTCGAAGGACCAAAGTGTCGCTATATAAGACCCTTATCATCCCCGTCCTGCTATGCGGTGCAGAAGCATGGACTATGACAAAAGCGGATGAAAGCACCTTGGGTCGTTTCGAGAGAAAGATTCTTCGTGTGATCTACGGTCCCGTATGCATCGAAGGGGAGTGGAGGAGAAGATGGAACGACGAGCTGTACGGGCTGTACAGCGACGTAGACTTAGCCAGAAGGGTAAAAGTCCAACGACTAAGATGGCTGGGTCACGTAGAGCGCATGGAAACCAATGCTCCGGCCCGGAAAGTCTTCGAATCCACACCCACAGGACAACGCAGTAGAGGAAGACCGCGAATCAGGTGGCGCGCACAAGTGGAAGGTGACCTCACCCAACTCGGAGCGCGAAACTGGAGACATCTAGCAAGGGACCGAGCTAGATGGAGAAGTTTGTTGGGTGAGGCCCTAGTTCACACAGGACTGTAGCGCCACCTTAAGTAAGTAAGTAAGTAAGTATTGTTGAATGCGACTGTAAGTTTTAGTTTACTTTGGTAACTACAAGAAGAAAAAATTTCGCATCCATAAGTAAGAATTGGTATTATTAATATTATTATTGGTTTATTATTATTATCATCGGCGTACAAAACTAAGGAACAAAATTTCATTGAGTTTGGAATTGAATTAATGTACATTGAAAACAACAATGGGCCATGAATGGAGCCTTACGGAACACCATTTAAATTTGGAAATTTGATAACGACCCATTTATTTCCACAGCTTGTTATCTACCTGTTAGGTATGAAAAAATTAAGTTTGCTGCCGCATGAGAAAAATTAAAGAATCGAAAGCTTTCGAAAAATCTAAGAGGACATTTAATTTGTTTCTTGAAAGCTATTGAAGATAGGTATTGAGTTTCAAATTTTAATTTAATGAAATGAATAAGGACAAGAAAAGAGAAGGTTAATAAAAAAAAAACTGTCACAGTCAGAGATTTGAAGAGACTTGCTATCACTCTCAATCCAAAACAAAAAGTTGTTTCCTTCCATCGTCTAAAAGTAAACAAAATTTTTAAAAGAAACTGTGTTCAAAAACACTGTCAAACAATTTCCCCCCAAATAGTTTGCCTTCCACATTGACAGATTACGAGTAGGTATGTCAGTAAGTTTCTGTGGAAGTTTTAAGATTAGTCAAACGACTTCTGTGTGATTCAAAAACAATCACACCGAATTACAAAATCGGATGAGTGTGCTGTCGAGAAATTAAAATTCCAATTTTGGCATTTCTACCACAGTAAAAATATCAAAAATCATTTCGAATCCATTTGCGGACTCATTCATCGAATTGTTTTTAACGGCGTCATTATTGTTTGAGTCTTATTGGTATACAGATATAAAGTAATAATTAAATTATCAGATAATTTTACTCAAGCAATACAAAAAAAATAACTGAGGTCAAAAACCACTAAAATCAGGTAGGCATGTAGGTGCGACTGCTTTATACATATATAATATATGAATGTAAAATGACTATGCACAACCAATTACTGCTACTTGACCTCATCAGAATAAAATTAAAGCGTCACGATAATCATATTAGGTACTTATATGTACGATATTACAACAACCCACTACAATGTTCCCATAAACAGCCAAAGTTAAAAACAATTTCAATTTGTAACACTTTATTAATAGATTATTAACCCACATGGACATAACAACAATGCCATATGAGCTATGAGCTGTTATGTTAGTCTATTAAAACTGCTTGAGGAAATACTCTTTAAGTAAATCTAAATTAAAACTGCTACCACGTCATCTACACTCATGGCCCACATGTAAAATTCTCGTACACTCTAGCTCTTTAAATCGACACTTTAAAAGGAAATAAATCATATTCATATAAATAAAATACATACATAAATATTAATATTGTGCGCAAAAATAATATCATCATACCAATTAGGCAAAAGGAAAAGAAGCAATATTGACAGCTGCGAATAATTGTTAAATTAAGCTCGCCACTTGACAGTCATTTCATTTACACTACGCAACACTAATATAATATACATATTGGTCTTTGGACAACAAAATAATCTGATTTCATCGTTAGTGGAATTCTTTGTTGATTATTCAGCTAAAGTGATGTTACTATTATTGTTTGTCATCATGTTTCCTTAATCATATAATTCTGAACTCTGCGATCATAGTTTTGGCAATGGTGACGTTCCAAGTAGTAAATATTGAATTAATTTTAATAAAATCTTTAAAACATCACAGAAACTAAGAGACACAGCAGCGAAGCTGAGGTACAAATGAAACTTAATAAGTTGATGAAGAAAGGGGTCGGATTTTAAGTTTTATTTGTTAAGAGAGAATATTAAAATTGTTTCAATTTAGAAAATAAAATTTAAAACCGACAAAACATTATTGGCTAAAAAAGGTGGTTAATTATTGTTTTTCAAAATAAACCATTTGTACAAAAACTTCTGAAATTGATATTTTAAGGCTTTAAGTTTTGCTCATTACAATCAAAATAAGGTTCTCAAATATTTTTGTTTGCAAAACTCCCACTCATAGCCATATAGCTAACCCTTCGTTGTATTATATTCGGATCTTTAACGATTTCAAGTAATTTTTTGGATGCATTCAGTCATCATTGGCTGCGTTCAGTCTAGGAGCGATAGCGTATCCGGATACCTTTTTGTTAGTGTTTAATGTGTTAAAGAACAGCTGATTCAAAATATCTGGGATGTCAAAGAAGGAATCTAAAAGTATCCAAGTTTTTCTGATATATGTTGGTATCTGACAGAACAGTTTTGAATTAACTAGAAAATTGATTTTCAATTTGTATCTTTTTTGGTAAAAATCCGGTGAATTATTAAAATTGTGCGATCAAAATCTGCCTATCCAGTATAGCATATATCCAACACGAGATTGAACGCAGCCATTGTATTAACTTCAAGAAAACTTTTTCATTAGTAACTAAAAAAGGCAGCGTTCAGTTCCTAACTCTTGGCGTTTTTCTTTTTTAGTTCAGAGCTGATCACTGAGCAGAGTCTGAGCGAACAGAGTAGAGTAGAGTGTTCAGCATTTTACTCCGTTTACTCTGTTATTCTATTCTGAGCTCACAGAGCGCGCTCTGAACATGTTCAGAACTTAAAAAGAAACACGAATTTGAAGCTCTGAACGATCAAAGCTCAAAAAGAAACACAATTATTTTTTTGACAGTTCGAGCTCTGCTCTGAACTAAAAAAAGAAAAACGCCATCTAACGGAGTGGTTCAGTGTTTTCTTCTCTATTCTTTTCACGACAAATGAGATATGTAGTTGACTTTGCCATAAAATAAAACTCTGTAAAACATTTTCATTAGAGAAAGTTCCATCCGAATCCGAACCCTACTTTATTGATACAATCTAAAAGCGACCCACACTGCTGCTCTATTCTCATCGATGATGTCATATTAATATAATTCTACTGTACACTTGTATTTTGTTTTTGTTTTTAAGTTTGTTTTCTGTTCAACGATCGCGTGCTATAAGTCTTCACCGATCACACACAAACACCCTTCAAAACGATCAGTCGCACTGTTGAAGTTGTGGGCTTGTGGTTTTTTCTTTTAAGGCATTTATGAAACGAAAGTTGGCTTAGCGTAGACGTTGTAAGCCTTTTTGTTGTTGTCTTCCTTCAAGAAAAAAATATCGTGACGGCCGACGCGACGACGACGACGACGACGCGGCTGTGTGGTGCGCGGCCTTGCATGAAGTCACCAAACAGATTAAACCGACTATATCACCACAACTCTTAACCGCTGCCGCCGATTTTTGATGAATTAATGTTGATGCATTGATTCACTTGTTTTTAGCGTAGGTATATGATTGCAGTATAAGAAGAGAAAAGTAGAAAGACAACTTATTAAAATTGTCATGATGTGGTACTTGCATTTAGTTTGTGGATTTTATTTTTTGGAATTATCTGATTAGTGACGCCAACATTTTTAATAAATGATCTATATGGTTGCCTTTTTTGTTTAAAACAATTTGAGGAAGTTGACTTGCTTGTAAGCTAACTTAAGGAAAAAGATATAATTTAAATATTATATTTACTTATTTATCTCGTAAATCTGAGTTTTAATCGAAAATTGTGTCCACAATAAATTGAAGCAAAATTTTGTGTTCCAGGGAAACCAGAAAATGAACAGATCCAATATTTCAGTTTTCTTACTTTCAGAAACTACTAGAAGAAATGTTTAGTCAGTTTTAGGTAAAAGTTGTATAATAAAATATTTGTTAAAAATGATCACTTTTGGGAACCAAAACAAAAGATCTGTGCATCAAATGATACCCGGAAACAATATGTCTGTTCGTTAACTCAACGCAACTGCATCCATTTTCTTTATGTTCATATTATGACATTGGACTAAAATGAGTTGAAGTTACAATTGTCAAAATTTAAAGGAACAAAGATCTAAGTACTTCACAAGATTTCTATACAATTCACAAATAGGCTGATTCAGTTGAATTTTTTTATGAGCGTTTGTGTTCTCTGAAAAAGGTAAACACCGAACCCTATACCAGAATCCTTTTTTAAATTGTGCTGAGAATTTTCTTAAAATCTAATTTTTTAAAAAATATACAAATTTATATATTATACAATTTAAATTGATGAACAAAATACATTAATAATAAATTATAATAATCTAACAATAACAAATATGTATTTTCTATTTTTTCCTTCCACGCTGCTCAAAAAAATAAACAAACAAAAATGATAACATATATAAACAAAAATAAAATCAACCAAAACTGCTTGATCCTGCGAACAAAATTAATAACTTATTGTATTTATACTCTATTTATATATACTACATATTAAATTATTTTTATACTAAATCAAAACAATATTTAACACAAACAAAACAGTTCTTCAAAAAAAACAACAACCACCAGGTATATTTTTGAATATTTAAACATTTTGTATAATTAAACACTAAACAAAATTATTGAGCAATTTTTTAGTTGAAATATGAACAAATATTATATTCATTGCACAATCATCGTGTATTTTAATGTAGGAATGTTTTTAATTTCGTTTAGTTATTTTTTAACTTGTTTCTAATTTTGTTTATGCTTACACCAAAGTATTATGTCTTCCCAAGTCTTATTTATTTTTTAAAATATTTTTTACAAAATTTCTTTTCAACTTGAGTTTAGAAATCATGTTTTTTCCTTAAAATTTTAATGGAAGAATCGGTAGAATTGTTGAAGTAATCTCGGCAAAACACTCCGTAAAATACTTTCAAAACATTACCCGAAAAGAACTCTATACTGAATATTATAGAGTAAAAGTCTTCTACAAGGTTTTAGCTCGTTTCGAATCAAACTAATTGCTATATATGTACATATACACTGCCCGATAACCGATTAGCGCTCCCTACGCTTCTTGTCTTTGGAGCTCAAATATCAGCCAATCAAATAAAATGTTTGAAATTATTTGTTTGCCAATGCAATTGTATAACATTATGCGCGAAAAAAAATTAAATTTACGGTAGTTACTCAATTAATAACAATTTCAAACCGAATTTTAAAGAATTTTATATGAGAAATTCATTTTTGTCGGAACTTCGATTTGAACTCCACTTGAAAATGTCGAATAAAATAAGAAAAAAGACTGTATTCCTGATCATTTTTGTATTTTCATTCCAATAATTTATAACTTATATACTATGTATATTGAAAAGAATTAATAATATCTTGTGCCCCCAGGGTTAACTATAACCTCAAACATCCTGTTGGGTAAGGTTTCATATAGTTTCTTTTCATAATCCAGTAAAATAGACTAGCAGGCAGTTTTTATTCGTTCCATGAGTTCCGATTTAGTAGAATATTGCGTTCAAGACTCGTATACCTTGTGTGCTAACAATTTTCAATAATTTTAAGATCGGGCAAGTATGACGGCAAGGTCAGTAAGTTCATCTTTGGGAGCTCAATCCAAGATTTGACGAGCTTATAGGTGTGAATAGGGGCGTTATCCTGCTGAAACTTCCATTCCAAGGGCCCAAAAATATCCTTGAATACAGGGAAAGCCTATTTTAATACATTATTTTATGCTTTATTCGTATTCAAACGACGAGTAAGAAATTGCAATTCAATCGTGTTATAGTACGTAGAGGCACCTCATATTACGACACACCCCGCTCTGCTCTTCTTTTTGAAGATCATAAAAGTTAAAAGCATAGCCATAGGGTCCCTCCAAATTTTTTTTTTTTCGTCTGAACAAAGTTGTTCGAAAGTCTTCCCAATTTGGTTAAGAGGCGTTTTTTTTTAATTTTAGACGTATTAAAAGCTCAGCATTACAAGTAATTGGGCAGGTGCCATATGGGACTTGGAAATAAGCCAAGTCTCTAGTATCTGATTGCCCATCTGCCAAAAAATTGACTTCCAATTAAGGCAACTCTATTGGAAAGTTGACTGGAAAAATCTCAACTTATGTCACAATGACAGTTGATCATGTTTTTTAATTCAACTGAAAGCTGAACTTTATTAGTCTATGATTTATTTATTTTCTGCACAATTCCATTTAATCTTTTGTGTAAAAGGGTTCCTTGTCAAATTGAAAAAGAAACACAAGTAATATTTTTTTACAATACAAAAAGCAAATCGTGATGGACTTTTAGCTTGCCTGAGGAGTGTTTTGTAGACAATAATGTTTTTAATAGTGTTTGTACGATGAACTGAATGTTCCAAGTTTGAAATTTGTGACACTTGAAAAACTAACTAGCTGCCTTAGTGAAAATATGTATATGTTCAAAGAATGTAGTTGACTGCAAATGAAGTTCCTTATGTTGTCTGAACCTGCCCATTCTTTGCAATGGGCGCATTCATAAAGCTAGTGGCTACGTAGTCAAAATTCAACTAGCTTCGTGAACGCCAAATTTCACTACAAAGCTAGTCAATCAGGAACTGTCATATTAATGACAAATACATATATATAAAATAAGAAACATTTGTGTTTTCAGAACATTTAAGTGTTTTTTTTTTTAATTTTTAAAAATTAAAATTCAATAAAACAATAAAATAATATGATTGATTTATATTTCTATTTAAATACCGAAAGATTAGTTTTATTTTTAATTCTTTTGTTCTTACTGCAGCCGATTGTGAAACGTCAAAATCAGTGTCCACTAATTTTGTAGCTGAAAATTGGGGCATTCACTAAGTTAGTGGCTACGTAGTCAAGTCATTCTGATTGGCTAAATGCAACTACAAAATGAGTTGAAATTTCCCCTTCGGCTTAGTGTAAAATGTTCAGCTACAAAGTTAGTGCACACTGATTTTGACGTTTGACGATCAGCTGATCGATAAGGGCATACAAATCCCAAATGAAATTGATCGTTCAGTATTTAAATACAAATATAAATCACTAAAATTGTGGCTTATTTGATTTTATTGAATTTAAAAACAAAAACGATTATTTAAAGTTATCAATATCAAAAATTTGTCTTATTTTATATGTTTGCATTTGTCAGTAATATGACAGTTCCGGATTGACTAGCTTTGGGCGTTTTTCTTTTTTAGTTCAGAGCTGAGCTCTGAGCAGACTCTGAGCGAACAGAGTAGAGTAGAGTAGAGTTCTGAGCAGAGTATGTTCAGAGCTCTCTGATTTAATTATGAAACAACTTGAGCACTAAACTGTCATGATTTGAAATGTCGTCTGTTTGAAGGCGTTCAAAATTTTCTTTAATCAAATGAATTAAAAAAAACAGTCGTAGCGTTGGTCCATTTGAAGCCTGAAATAAATTAGATTCACAAAAATGCTATCTGCAATTAGTTTTTTCTAAATTATCTTTCCTTCTGCACCAGAGCAACCAGCCTCTTCCGCCATTTTTATTGTTTTGATGATGATTATTTTAATTTCCCGGCTTTCAGATATCCAATTGTTTGTGCTCAGCATTTTACTCCGTTTACTCTATTATTTTATTCTGAGCTCACAGAGCGCGCTCTGAACATGTTCAGAACTAAAAAAGAAACACGAATTTGAAGCTCTGAACGTTCAGAGCTCAAAAAGAAACACAATTATTTTTTTGACAGTTCGAGCTCTGCTCTGAACTAAAAAAGAAAAACGCCCTTTGTAGTGAAATTTCACGTTCACGAAGCTAGTTGAATTTTGACTACATAGCCACTAGCTTTGTGAATGCGCCCATTGTACACTACGTTCGAAGGGGAAATTTCAACTCAATTTGTAGTTGCATTTAGCCAATCAGAATGCCTTAATTACGTAGCCGCTAGCTTAGTGAATTCTCCACTCCAATGTCTTGACTACGTAGCCACTCGCTTAGTAAATGCCCCCAATTTCCCCTTTTAACACCGGTTTTTTCTTTAAGTTTGACTGCAGAGTCATGCGGAAGCGTTTTCGAGATATATGCATTTACACTGAAAGATTAGAGGAGGCGCTAATCAGTTGTCAGGCAGTGTATGTTTATATATTTTATATATGTATACATAACTACAAAACAATCCCACAGAAATGTCAAAATCTAGCTCCGGCGACTTATGTCGGAAAAGTCAAAGTTATTTCAAATTAGGTAATATCATGGAATCCATCTGTGATTCGTGATTCTAAAACGATCCCTGATTCCAGTCGCTTGGCGCATAAATCTGAACATCTAGACTCATCAACTTTTCAGCTTTGAATTATCATATTTCTGACTATTTATATGTCGTTATAATTTTTAGTTATCCCATCTTCTTTTTTATATTCTGACAATTTTGAAACAAAACTTAAAAATATGTACATATCTAGTTTTATTAATTTAAAAATGCAGTTTTTATATTAACATACAAATATTTGAATAGAAATACAAAACATTAAACAAAATTTTAAATAATTTAATATATTCTTCTTTGGTGTGAACAAAGTTTTAGAAAATATGTATTCGAAATTTCCTTCTTTTTTTTTTTAAATTCCATTGGGCATTTGGCGTATTGTAACTAATTATCATTCTTTTCATTAAACCTACCTTTCTTTTTCTGAATGTCAAATATTGTTTAAATATTTTTTTTTTTAATTTTAAGTTTAGTATATAAAAATAGATCAAATTCGACGTATATTATTTTGTTTTTGTTTTCAAAGCAACACCGGCACCGCTTCTCTCTCATCAGTATCGTGCCGCCGGCATGCCGAGCTGATGTTAGTGTATGCCCTCAAAATGAGGTCATATAACAACAAAAACTTAAATAATTAAATTTAAATTTCTAAGATTTTTCTAGACGCGATTGAAGTGTTTTTGGTATTTTGTCAGAGAGAGGTGCCTAGTACGAGCTGGTTGTGTTGTGTAGTATTAGTAAGCACGCTATTTTTAAGATTTATGAAGCTATTCGAAATATTGTTGTTTTTTTTTTCTTTGACCTCTAATGCAAAATTAATTTTTAGTTATACTTTTCTTTTTAGTTTATGAATTTGAGTGACGTAAATGAAGTAAAATGCATTAATAATTTATTGTTGGTAAACATGAATATATTTTTCTTTTTGATTTTCTGACCATGAGCTGGTAGAGTGATAGAGGCAATAGTTAATATTTTTAAGTTCCCACATTCGGTTATCTCGTCTTTAATTCATAATCATCCTTCATTTTAAAATTTGTAATATACATAAATATACAAAATAAATAGATGTTAGGTTCCGTTGTCGATGTCACTTCAATCTTCTTTTATAGTCTGAGAAAATCTGTTTCATTCGCTTTAAATTACGAACTATTACTTTGGAGTCATAACTAAGACACCTTGTTTAAAAAAGAAGTGAACATTTGATAAGCTAAATGTCATCAAGATGGAAGTCCCTTAAGTCTCAAAAAAATCCTTTTTTTTTTTTTAATAATTTGCAGACACTTAAGGAGTTATTACTACTTAACTTGTTTTAAGTTTAAACACAGAACAAGTAGGGAAGGATTTAAGAGGAGATACGGTAGATGAAACACATCTGGATCCGAATACGCGGTACTATACAATTAGTTTGTATGTGTCAAGGTTTCCGGAAATATTTCGAATATCAAACTTGAAGATTCGGTTATGATGTTAAGCACATTAAAAAAGTCGGTAAATGTGTGTGTCTCCGAAACTTATTTCTGTATTTTGAGTATACAGTCAAAATTGGTTATAACGATATCGCTTATAATGAAATATTGATTATTGCGAACTAATAATTACGTCCCATCAGAGTTTTCTAGAAATTTTACAAACCGAATATTGTTTGTTGGCAATATTGCTTAAAACGAATAATTGTTTTTTTTTTTTTTTTTTCCGAAATTCATTTTTTTTTTATTCATTTAAACTTAACTCTACTTACATGCTAGACAAAATGGGAAACTAGCCTAATTAATTCTACTTAAATATAACTTACTGGCCCTAATCGGGCGCTCTAAGAAATTCATGATTCTTAAAATTAATGCCTTTCGGCCTACGAACTAAGATTTTTTTATTTAATTCAATTTATGTTTTTTTTTTTTTTAGAAAAGTTTAAAAACTAAAATCTTTATCATTTTTTAGGTTTTTTACTTACATACTAAAGTCCTTAAAATAAAACTTATAATTACCTAATCTACCTACAAACTACTTAAAACTAGAACAACCACAGCGGCAAAACAACTATGTCCTTCTATTTGTAATTCCATCGAGGATTTTTATAATATTGTCTGTGATATGTGTTTGCATTTTTTTTTTTTTTTTTTGTATTTTTGATTTCTTTTTTTTTGTTTTGTATTTTATGAGATTTTGTTTTTTTATTTTTTTTTTAATTTTTTTTTTTATTTTATTGTGCCACCATTCCTGCTCTACTTAAACCTAAAACTTAAGACTAAAACAAGTATGTAAGCCGGCCAAGGCAAAAATACCCCACCCCGGATTACCCATTATCAGTTGCAGTTTGAAGCCACCAAAACTGGTTCTCCTGCTTCACCCTATCAATGCGGTCCTTTTCGGACACAGCCCTACTGAACCGAAGCAGCTCCGCTCCATCACGAGCGAGAATGCCCCGTTCATACAGGAGCCGCCGGTCTACGGTTTTTCGCCTGACGTGGTAGATAAGCGGTACTGCCAATCTATCCTGTATCATGCCGCACTGGTCTAGATAGAGGAATGCCTCTGGTGGGATAAAGCCGCTCAAGCGTGCATTGTCGAAGTAGTTGTCGTTCGGATAGAACGGCCCGAAAATCAAATTGTTGGTCGAAGTCATAACCCTCGCAATGTGACCCCGAACAAGTTTTATCACGAAATTGTCAATTCTATTGATTCGAGCCTCGTTGTATAGAACCTCGTTTGAATAATAATGCAGATAAGAAGATTCCGGTGTCCGATACAAACCGAGACAGCGCCGAAGACACTGTCTCTCGAACACCCGAAACTTCTCCATTTGGGAAGGGGCAATGTTGAACCACACTGGACAACCATAAACAATCATTGGCCGTATGAGGGCCATGTAGCAAATTACCTTCACTCTGGGGTCAAGCCGACTGCTGTAAAACAGCCGTTTCGTCAGAGCGAAGGCTCCTCTGGCCTTAGTCAGAGCAGCATCCATATGTCTGTTGAAATATAGATACTGGTCCAACCAGATACCGAGGTACTTCACTACACTTTTGCTCGTTAATGCCTGTCCGTGCGGGTCAACAATGACCATCTTGCGCCAATTCTTACACGTATCTCGCGAGGCTTTAGTCAACGGAGTCCGGAACAAGATTGTCTCCGACTTTTGGACATTTATTTTCAGTTTCCAATCGTCGCAGTATCGCTGAATCTTCTCGAAGTCACGCTGCAAGAGAATTCTAATAACTTCAACCTTTCGAGCCGTTCTGTACGCAATCAGGTCGTCGGCATACGCAATTGCGTTAGTTAAGCTACCTATCAGATCGCTGGTGTAAATGCTGAAGAGGATCGGCGAGTTCACCGCTCCCTGTTGAAGACCGTTTTTAATTTCAAAGGTGGTGGTAGAAGTTACATTGCCACTCTTGACAACAAACTTTCTACCGTTGAGCATATCATAAAGCATATACAATAATGGTTTACTGATGCCTAGTCTGGTGAGTTTGAGGTTCAACCCTTCTAACCATACGGTGTCGAAGGCCTTCTCTAAATCAACCAGAACAGCACCCGTGCATTGTTTCTTGGACTTGTTCCATTGGATATCAGAAACGAGCTTAGACGCGGCATGAATAGTGTCATGTCCTGCCTTGAACCCTAACTGATTATCCGGAATTATACTGTTGTCCGCAGCCCACTCAGCCAGAGCCCTATTGATTACCTTTTCAAATACCTTGCTGATGCTTGGAAGAAGACTTATTGACCGGAGATTTGAAGGATTGGAGTTGTCCTTTCCCTTTTTCGGGAGAGGATGAACCACAGCTGTCTTCCAACGCACTGGATAATATGCATTATCTAGCGCGTTGTTGAACAGAGTGGTGTAGATGTCTATTGCTTCAATCGGTAGGTGTCTTAGTACAATATTATATATATCCTTATTGAATCGAAGATGAGCTGGAGTTCTACCTTCGTGATGAGCAAGGGACTTGGGCCCGTTCGATCGGCGATTATAGCGTTTGCTAACGAATAATTGATTAAACAAATAAGATGCAATGCAAATTTCGTACATTTAAAATGATATTTTATGGAAAATTAATTTTTGCAGTATTATTTATTCGTGAACTTTGCACTTTGATCTTGAGAGGAACTCGAATAGTTATACTTATACTACGTCATCAGGTTAATTATCTGATTAAAAATTAGTACAACACATAGACTATTTACTATCGGAGAAAAAGCTTTAATAATTTAAAGGCATTATTTCAAGACAAAGAGTACTTTGTAATGCAACTATTAATAAATACAAATGTTGCTAAAGTATAAAAAGTGGTGTCTTTTTTAATTTTAATAAATAACAAAATAATAAAACAAAATAACACCGAATAAAACTAACGAGTTTTTCAGTCCAGAAGTTCGTTTTAACCGATTTTTAATGTGCTTAATAATTGTATACTTAACATATTTTTTTAAAAAGCTTAATTCTTAATTAATAAGCTTTATTCTGAAGTTTGACCAATGTAATCCAACTTATGCATTCATACTCCTAAGCAATGCCAAATATATTTACTTATTTCAAAATTCTCGCAATTTCAAAACATCTATACATTTTTTGCAACATCGTGACGCAAGCTATACCCACAAATGTAAAGAGTTCATTGGCTTTTTGTTATTTTTTTAACCGTGAATTAATGAAGCCATTTAAAGGTTTACCTACGGCTTATATTATGTCATCTAGCTTCTTCTTGGTGGGAATTGGAAAAAATATATCTTCATTTTTGTTCTCTCTTGTCCTACCGGAACACGCGATGGTCTTAAGAAGAAAAAAAAAATGACAACAAATATTTAAATTTACTTTCGCATTAACAAAACGAGCTTCAGTGAAACAATTGTTTTTTTTGTTTATAGTAGTTTTATATCTCCGAATTTATTTAAGTTCTTGTTAAAAACCGAGGTTCGTAAATACATAAGTGTATCCCTGATATAAAGCACCACATAATAATAAAAGATTAGCAACAACTTACACTGACAGCAATTAAATGCGATAAAGTAAGAGACGAATGATAACCCGAGCTTGAATCTGATACTTTGAAAAAGATGTATTTTATGGCTTGAGATAAAATATATGTATGTCTAATTTACTACTACGACCGTTTTTAATAATTCTTTATTTTCCATTTTATTTATATTAAATTCAAATAAAGTGATAGTAAACTTATGTATGTTCTTTTAGACTCAATTTCAAGTCTCCAAATAGGTATTTCAATGTTTTAAAGAATCGAACCCAAAAATGTGAACCTTTATTGCAATTTAAGGTTATTCCTTGCAAATAGACGGTAGTTCCATTTCATATGGGGTAGACTATCTGCTTCGAGATTCATTGATTCTTTTTAAAGTCTATGGGAGAGAGATACACTCCACTTCAAATGAATACGCACACAAGTTTTTTAAAATACAGGGTTGGAATCGCGTAAGGTGATTGTTGATTGTTGACCATCAAAATGGATGATTTTGCTCCACGTAAGATGATTATCAAATTGACTATCACTTTTTCGCTATGGTTTGTTAGTGACAGCTATTTAGGTGTCACTTTCATATATTTTGATTAATTTTTTGTTAGAAAAATAATTTGTGTGAACTTCAGCTCCACTATAAATTCATGTACCTGCAGCTGGAGATAACTCTTGTAGTAAAGCAGCCAAAAGAATCCGTGATGGTAATAGGGATGATTTGTATGAGAACAATTAGTTCAATACAAATTTTGCTAAACGAAATAAATAAAAAATACAATGTCAAGAAAATATTTGTTTTCAATAACTTTTTATTTAGGAAACAAACAATAAACAAAACTTTTAAATCCAAAACACAACAAAAAAAACTTTATAAATACCCAACATAACAGAAAACAATAACAAAAAAAAACTTAAATCTACTTCCAAAGTAGTTTTAAGGCTAAGCAGTCTTGTTCAGCACTAACAGCTTCAAATCTCGTCAGCTCGGAATGTGCTTCCATGAAAGAGATCATTTTTATTTGATGTTGTGTTACAGTCCTTAACGAAAACAAACATTTTTACTTATGTAATTTATAACAATTGAAAAGAATGCATACTTACATTTTAGCAGGAACAATATTTTTTCAGCACAAAACAATTGAAAAAAAAATATCACAATAAAACACAACAGCTGATCGAAATGACATTTGAGCCCGTTTGGTAACTTGCAAATTTCACCAAGTTTCCCAAACAAATTGGGCAGGTTCAGACAACATAAGGGACTTCATTTGCAGTCAACTTCATTCTTTGAACGTAAATTTTGACCAAAGCAACTAGTTAGTTTTTCAAGTGTCATGAATATCAAATTCAGAACTTTACTTCACAAACCCTTACTTTAAGTTCATAGTACAAAAACTACCAAAATCATTATTTTCTACAAAACACTCCTCATGCAAGCTACAAGTCCATCACGATTTGTATTTTGTATTGTAAATAAATATTACTTATTTCTTTTCCAAATTTTTTTTACAGGAAGCATTAAATGAAGATGTGCAGAAAATAAATAAATCATTGAGTAATAAAGTTCAGCTTTTAGTTGAATTAAAAAACATGATCAATTGTCATTTTGACATAAGTTGACTTGACTTGATAGTTAGGGAGATTTTTCTTGACTAACTTTCCAGTCAACTTTCCAATAAAGTTGCCTTAATTGGAAGGCAATTTTTTGGCAGCTGGCCAATCGGATACTAGAAACTTGCCTTACTTTCAAGTTCCTTATGTCGTCTGAACCTTCTTTCCAAGATTCCCTTTGGCTGCGTTCAATCTCAGACAGATAGGGTATCCGGATACCTTTTTGTTAGTGTTTTACGTGTAAAATAACAGCTGATCAAAAACAGCTGAGATGTCAAAAAAGGAATCCAAAGGTATCCAAGAATTTCTGGGGTATGTAGGTATCTGACAGAACAGCTGATTCAACACATGGTTGAATTTCAAGAAACTTGAAAATTGATTTCAGCTTTTTGTAGTTGTTGGTAAACAAAAAGATACAAAATGTTAGTTGAAGTTGTATTTTAAGATGTTCTGTACATAATAGACGATGAAGAAGCTATTTGCCTCCGAATTTTAGAAGGTAATTTTGACTTCGAAGCTTAAATGTTTCTCTCCTTTTTGTGAACAGCTTAAAGTGTTTTTTTATTTTTTGACAGCTATCTCAATACAGCTATCCAACTCGTTCAGCAAGGTATCTAAAAATCTACCTATCCAAGATACCCTATCCAACACGAGATTGAACGCAGCCTTTAAGTCATCTGCAGTAATTTTTGATGTAACGACCTCAATGTCAGCTGTCATAATAACTGACAGCTCATCATATCACAATACATCCTATAAAGCTATGATGAAACTTTAAAAACCATTTTATTTTCTCAAATCGTGAAAATAAAAGGTTGACCCGTCAGGGCAATCGAAATTAAACGCTTCTTCGTCTGAAAAATCACATGACACCGTTATTTTTCCAGCTTATTTTATTTGAGTTTTGAAAAACTAATCGCATAGCTTTCCGTTTTTCATCAAGTAGCTGCTTTTTCTGTTTGTTTTATTCGTTTAAAATGGCTCGAATTTTCATAATTTTCCTTTTCAAGCGCTGTTTTTGAAGTTTTTTTTTAAATCCCTTTTTATTTTTTTATTGTACGACTTTTTTTTAAGTAAGAATAAAAAGCTTTAAAACTTCAATCAATTTTATCAGTTGTTGCCCAGTTAGGCCTTGGTGTCTAAGCAAGCCGATTTCAGCTTTTGAAACACTGCTTAGGCATGGTCTATAAATGTTGAGATCAGAAATCGAATTTCACTAAAAAACACTAAAAGTGTTGATTTTGTCCATCCAGTACTTGAAAACGCTCGTAAACAACGATTAAATTGTTAACTAAAAAAAACTTCTACTTTACGTATAAAACACGTTACAAGACGGCGAAAACAAGACTTGCAAGTTTTATTTGGATATTTTTTTTGAAATTTGTTTCTTAACATCTTAAGGGAGTAGTTAGCATCTACGATGGCTCAAAAACCCGCGGCGTATTCAGTTGAAGCAGAGTGGAATTGTATAGCAGACAAAATCTCTTCAAATCTCTGCCCGTGTTAATTTTGCTTATTTCCCTAACTTCTTATCATTTTGCCTAGTAACTTCAAAACCTGACGAAAGCAATACAAAACCTTAACAAACAAACCATATTTTTAACTTCAACGAAGGAAGCAGGAAGAAGTTTTGTTTTTTTTTTTCAACACCACTTTGAGTTTTCAACTTGAAATCCTATTCCTGTCGACAAATGGAACTATTAATATTATACTTTGATAAATAAGTCTTAGCCTTTAAGAAAAAAAAAAGGGAAGCAGAGCCAACTTCCCACCACTTTCTCATACCGAAAAATTGTTTAGAATATAAGAAACAAGAGTGCTCCTTATACGTTTTGTATTTATGTTACTACATACATAAAACGCATTCAAATGAAATTGAATGCAATGTCTTTATGTAAACATCATATGGTGATGAATGAATAATGCGTTTTCACAAAAGAATGTACTACACATAAATAACATACATACGTATGAGATGTACATATGTATGTAGGTCTCTTGAAATGCAATCAACACCATCTGGCAGGATATCCGTTTTAAAAGATGTATACATATATGTATCTACTACAGTGACTTTTCTGGAAGAAAATTTTATCTAAATATCCTTGCTCTTTCACTTTTTGAAATTCGATACAAAAATGTTCTTATTTGAAAATATTCCAAAGCTATGCGTAGCCAAAAAAATAATTATCGTTTCGCCATTGCACAGCAGTTGTTAAAATCTGGAATTTAAACACACAAAATAAAAATACAATTAATTTTTAATACGAAAAGAAAACAACAATTTTTAATTATCTTTTATTTTTGTTCAAATTTATTTTAAAAATTAAGTATATTTTGTGTTTTTTTGTTTCAAATAAAAATTAAATCTAAGCAAAATCGTATTCTCTTTCGTCTGATGGCATTGAAGTTGTTGCCAATTTTTCTTGTATACATTCATACAATCATGCATATATGTATGTACGAGCACATAATGTAGGTACAAATTCTCATTACGTGAATAAATTTAAAAATAGAAATGATTTTAAAGCTAATCCCATTATTTCATCTCAATAGGTATCTGTATCTGTTGATATGTGTTAAAGATAGATAATGCTAATAACTTAAGAGTGAATTTTTATAATTCTTAAAATTGCTTGTTGCAAAAAAAAAAGAAATAGAAAGTGCAAATTGATTTAAAAAAAAAATGTTAAACTATTATCTGATAAAATAAACCCTTATCTAAAAAACTTTTTCCATGCTTTTTGAATTTTTCAACTCATCATTTTTGAAAGTCAAATTGACTTTTACCGAGCTTTCCGACTATTCAAAATGATTGAACTCAATTTAATTTGATTGAACAATTTTCGATTAGAATTGCCAGAATTAAATTAGTGCATTGTCATCTACTTACATATATATGCATACATAATTTATGTTAAAAAACTTTCCTCATTAGAAAAATCAGCCTGGCTTGTGCAAACCTTTTTCCAGCTTTTATTATTGAAGATTTTAATCTAGTTGGAAATGGTTCACTATAAGTTTTTGCCAAAAAACTTATATAAGATGAACCGAACACAAACAAAAGTTGCGTATTAACAAGAATTTCTCACTCGTTAACTGATTAGTCCAAGTGAAATACCGGAACAAAACGCCAATACAAAAATGTTTGTTAGACTTTAATCCGTAAAGCTATTTCGAATCTATTCAGAAACGACATATTTGTTGTCACAGCTTTTTAGCTATCGATTTGACTATAACCTTACATAGATCAAATTCTTCCATTTTGATTGATTCATTAAACATCAACTTAGCCGATCTCACCCAAGGTATCAGGATTTTCAGATATTATAGATATATCGTTCAAATAGAAGAAAACTTATTTGCCATTAATTATTCAATGTTAACGCATTTTAAAATACTTATATTCTGCCTCCCGTGACAAATAAAGGTTCAATTTTATAAAATTTGAATCTAAAAACGTCATAACTATTTTGTTTGTAAAAAAATTAGACCTGAAAAATTTGTTATATTCAAAATTCACCCACAGTCAAAGCTCCAAACAAAACCAAATAGTGTATGATGTCAAAAATGATCGCTGACTCAAGGTGTAAAATTTTCCATTCAATCACTCTTATGACTCTTTGCCGTAGGATTTTTTTTTGTAAATAGTAAATAAGTTCAAAATTAATAATACTCATTATTGAACAATACCATTTATGTTGATTCTCAGAGTGACATGAAATCATCTGAATAATGCACCTATTATGGTCAAAATAATAGTCATGAATGATCAAATAATTTTGAACACTCATCACTACAAAAAGCACCCACTTTTTTTTTAAGATTTACAACATTTATTTCTATTTAAAAAAATGAAATTCATAAAGTTCTATCTTTGTGACTAATATAAATTTTTTTTTCTGTTGGAATATGTTCATTGACACTTTTACCTCACTTTTGTTCCTTTTTTTTTTAATATAACCTCCCCCTCACAACACCCACAGACACTTTGATTAAATTGTAACCCACTCAACCTAAGAAAAAAACTATACACATTCCTAAGTTGAAACAATTGTATGTTTATGTTTATGTTTTTAAATTTTATTTTTTTATTTTCGTACATTTGATGAATTTTTATTAAGGGTTTATTATTAAAATTTTGTTATTTATTATTTCAGCTCAACCACAACTAATGCAGCAGTACCTCAAGCTAGACCAAAACAAAACTACATTTCCGACATTAGTTCACCGTTGATTCAGGTAAAATCAATTGCATTTAATATTTTTTAATGAATAGTTAATAAACTTATAATTTCTTCTTTTTTTCCATACTTTGGTCTTTTGTTTGCTGATGGTATGATTTATTTGAACACTTTCATGGACATTTGCCAATTTATTCAACCCACCAAAAACATACAACATTTATTATTTATAAATTTATTTGTATGCCTCGTTTTGCGTATTGACTTACATTACATATCTACCTACCTAACTACCTGTAGGAGGATGGAGATAGCAAAGTACTGAAGCTGAGATTTGATGTCAGCCAATACGCCCCCGAAGAAATTGTTGTCAAGACTGTTGATCAAAAGTTATTGGTGAGTCAAATATAATAGAAAAACAGAACAAATTGCGTTAATTTATTTTTGTTTTTAAATTTTTTACTTCGAAAATTAAAAGTTTTGTTTTGTTTTTTCTTTTGTTGTTATTTTTGGTAAGGTTCCAAATATTTTTTATTTTTCTTTTTCTGTTAAAGTCTCATGGATTTTTCTAGAATAATAATAGCATTTAATTATTTTTTATATATACATATTTAAAACCTAAATGACAAGACAATTTGTTATTTTTGAAAGGAATATTTTGTTTGTCTGTAGGCCAAGATATTGTGATTCATAGGATGTCCACCATACTTACATATATGTATGCTTATTTTAGATTCAAATATTTTGTTATATGTAGTTCAAAAAATTGATTACTAAGCTTACGAAGTAAAATATTTAAAAAATAATAAATTCGACTTGAGTAAAACTTTTTCTTTTTAGTGACAGTTTCGAAATTTTACCAGAAAAGAAAAATAACTTATCCATTTAATTATCTGATATATATATAGCTTCGTTAAAGTGGACAGTTCTAAAATTATCATACAAATTATAATAAATTGTATTATGTCAGGCAATGTTACATTTAAATGGTCTTTAAATGTACTACTTAGGTTTTAAAGTAAGTTAGATCACGTACCTCCATCTGTTGGCAAAATCATAGACTAAACAAAAATTAAAACTGAAGATATAATTTGCAATAAACTCTTCAAGCTGAGGCAAATTAAAGTTACATTGTATTTGTGACACTGAATATGATACT
The DNA here is from genome assembly GCA_951509635.1 of Eupeodes luniger. NCBI lineage: Eukaryota > Metazoa > Arthropoda > Insecta > Diptera > Syrphidae > Eupeodes > Eupeodes luniger. The sequence goes on from OX608074.1 coordinate 90,094,364, forward strand.
TACTGATATGAAATAAAAGTCATTCAGTTCATATAAACAGAATAAAAGGAGTACAACGAAGATTCATGCGCTTCTGTCTTCGATTCATTACATGGCCCAATAGGTTCGAACTTCCTCAGTATCACCAAAGGCTAACGCTCATAAATCTTCCATTGGTTTCTATACATACAGACAGTACATTCTTTGTTTTACTATAAAATTAATTAATTGGTAAAAAAAACTAATAATAGAGGAAAATAAATTATGGATGATAAGCTAACTTATAGTTGGTTAACCATAAGTTAACGCACTTACGAATCTGTGTTCTATAAAAGAATTTGTAAGAAAGCCTTCCACCCTTTTTTTCGTCAGTTTAAGTAGAAACGCTAAGGCTCATCTGCCCGAATATTCAATATTGCGAAGAATGCTGATCTATCACTTTAACCCATATAATTCTGGTAATGAAATACAACCATTTGAGTTGGTTTCTTAACCAAAGAATTCAACTCAATCTACAGATCGATATTTGAATCATCAGAAGAAATTAAACCATCAAAATGTAAAAATGACTGTGTGTCTAGCATTATCCAAATAATACCTCACTTCAGGCTGAACCCAACTGTGTAGAAATACTCAAATCTCCGACCATAAAGATCGACTCCTCATCTTCATACTTTTGAAGTCATCTTATAAATAACAATAACTCAACTTACCTCACCACCTCGTACTCAAAAACAAACCGCTAACATCTGAACTCCTCGAACTAAATTCCATTGATTTGCCCACTCAATATTGTTACTCATCGAACGTAAATGAAGTCCCACAATCTTCTTTCAGATTAAGACGAGTTGGTCAATCTTGGTCACAAAATCGAATGGGATAATCGTCGTAAGAAAATTAGATTGAACCAACCTGTAACATTTATTAATCATAACCCACGCTCCCCGTTTTTCTTATGAATTTTGGTCAACCTAAAGATGATCATGGTGGAATTTCCATTAACGTTTTAAGCCAGATTATAGTACAGAAAATAATATTTTTGTTTGAAGCCAAAATATCGAATTTTCTAACAAGACATTTTTCCAGCGCAAGCATGTTCTGCAATCTGTGCTACAAGCGAATATTCGAGTTGGTAAAAAATGTGTGTACAGCTTGTACACTAGGCGTGGCAGAGTCCTATGGTCAACATTATAACTTAAGTTCTACCCTGGATATAATATTGTAAGCGGCAACACAAGAAAACTTGTGTAAGATATTTCATTTTGCTTTTATAACATTTAAACAAAGATTTTATGTTTGAAACACAAAGAATCACATTTAGGTGCTTCAAAATCAACTGAGCCATTTGAATAATAACTATTTTAAAGTTTACTTTTCAAGCTCCTTCAGTTTTAAACAAAAATGTCATCCCTATTTTCCAATGTATTTTTTTTTTGTAATTTATTGAATCGATTGTATATCAGCCAAATAGCCTTACCTGACAAGTAACACCTGTTCTTTACTACTACTGTAACTCTTTAATCTACAAACCACAAACAGAATAATTATGTAGGTATATATATTCCACCTCAACAGGAGCAGTTAGATAAGAAAATGCATAAATAATCTTTTTACTTAAACAACAACCCCATAGACATTGAAACCACAATAGCTTGGTTTGATTTGATCCACTTACCTAGAAAATATTTACTATCTCAAGTATGATCGGCCCTTAGGAAAGCAAAAACAACAACAAAAAAAACACTTGAACCATCCGACGCAGGAAATTAGCATAAAATATGTTTGTTTAACTTCCTGAAGTGTTGATATATGGTTAACTTTTATTTTCTTCTTTCTAATGTTTCTATGTTTGTATTTAATTTACAGGTGCACGCTAAACACGAAGAGAAATCAGACACAAAGAGCGTATACAGGGAATATAACCGTGAGTTCCTCTTGCCAAAGGGTGTTAACCCAGAATCGATTCGTTCTTCTCTCAGCAAGGATGGTGTACTTACTGTCGACGCCCCATTGCCAGCACTGACCGCTGGAGAAACCATGATTCCTATTGCACACAAATGAATGGAAACAAACACACAATCCCTCCAGAATTAATATTAAAACAAAATCCCATTAAGCATTAAGCTTATATACGTACTAATAAATAATTTTGTTCACAAATCAATTCATTATTTTATAATTTATTTAATTTTTAACTTTTTGTTTATAAATTTAATATTGAAGTACTTGAAATTGTATGTTGTTGTGTACCAATTTTTAAAAAAATGATATTCGATTTTAATCGTAAATGTATAGTCAAATCAAATTTCCAGATTCGATAATATTAAAGCATTTTTTGTTGTAATAATAATAATAATATTAACAAACAATAAAAATTAATATCAATTTTATACATATGCGCTTTTGAAAACTCATTGTCACCCACCAAAAACTAGCCACAAAGTAAACTCACAATTTTTTTAAAATGGATATTGTTTTGTTTTTATTTTTCAATTATTGATGTTTTGTATTTTTTATAAATTTTGAATTGCTTAAATATGAAACTGGAATATAGTTTTGTAGTTTGGTAGAAAAAAAAGAAAGAAATACTCTTAGACTATTACTATTATGTGTTGAATGTATAGATTACACACTTAATATTAGGTGAAGGTGCCTGCTATTGGTAGCTATTAATTATTGTTGTACACAAAATATATAATTCTTTTTCATACATAAAATAAATTGTTTTTATTAATTTGTTTCTAATTTGCAATATAAATTATAGTATTTCTCTAAAATAAAAAAAAAATATACATATATATTATATCAACATACCTACAGAAAATAAGAGGTATTGTAATTTTTGTAAACAAAATTGATAATTACAAAAAATAAAGAAAATTTGTAACAAAAATTAATTTATTATTCAATTTATTAAAACAAGAAAAAAGGTTTTGTTTAAAAACAAAATATATAGGTCAAGATTTAAAATAATAATTAAAATCATAACGTTTTGATAATAATTGCTCATTGTTGAAAATATGAAAAAAGTGTGTTCTGCATAAAAAACAGATTTAATGAAGTTTAGTTTAGTTCGAAAAGGTAGTTATTGAGGGATCAATTTGTTTAGGGTAAAAGATCAAAGCATTTTTTAATCAATAAATAATAAGGCACTGTAAGGGAAGTACCCGTAGGGTGATGGTTAGTGCGTAGGGATGTCAGGCAAGACGTCTTGCGTTCGATCCCTGTCAGTGCCACTTAAGTTTTTTTTCACGGGTACTTCCTCTTGCGAGGAATTCACAAATCCTCCAAGAGTAATTCATGTCATGAAAAGTGCTTTCTCAAATTAGTTCAGATTCAGCATAAAAACTGTAGGTCGCCCTCCATCCCTGACATGACTTCAATTCATTAGGTCATAGTTCTCAACGGACTGTTGCGTAGCTTAATTTATTTATTACTGGATATGAAGGTGAATGGAGTTAAAGAGAGCATAAAACAAGTTAAAAGTAATTTTAATCATAAAACTCACATCATAAAACATTGAGCATTGTGAGATATATATTTTTTGAGAATTTGAGTCCTGAGGATGGAGAAAGCTTTTGTACGTACCCATCGAAGCAATAAGCAGAGCTGTAGTAAAATTATTACTAAGTTCTATATTTATAGCATCAAATCGTTGATATTCCTAATGTTATATGTCTTGTTCTTACCAGTCAAAAAACAGAACGTTTCGCAACATTTCCTTATTCTCCACAATGCTGATGTAAGGGTCCAGGAAAACTTAAAATTACTTAAAATTCAATATACTCCTATTACATATATAGGTCGGTCATAGTACACCAAATTCTATGACTTTTTGAATGTCTTTCCTCATAATTGAAAATGTAATAGTAACTTTGCTACTGTCAATTTGAATAATCTGCATCATTAAGTTAGTCTTTGGGAGCTGAAGGGACGGTTTTGAAAACAAAAATGGAAAAAAATTATTTTCTGTTGGTGTCTTTACATCCGAAACAATTGAAAAAAATATATGGTCTGAGTCGATCGTAGTTTGAAAGTTAGAGAGATTGTGGAAGCCATAGGCATCTCACAAAGGGTCCGTGGTTTCAATTTTGAATGATCAGTTGTGTATGAGAAAGCTTTCAGCAAGATGGGTGCCGCCTTTGATCATAGTCGACCACAAACGTAACAATTTTGCAGGAACTTTTGTCGTTGTTGAAAGAGATTTTGTGCCGTTTCGTTATCTATGACAAAAGGTAGATCCACCACAATACACCGGAGACGAAACAGCAGTCAAAATAGTCGGGATTAATCTCACAAACAAAACTTTTAGAAGGGAACGGGTACATACATTAGAAAAACCGTTCTCAAATATTTTAATTATTCTGAAAGAAATATGTATGGTCATAATATACAACTTGTACAACATAAACATAAATTGTATAACACATTATTAAGATATATGTTTTATTTTAATCTTAGGTATAAAATGTATAAAATCAACATATGTAAGTACTGTACAAACATATACTATTTGTCATGTAATTAATTAAATGCGATTGCAATTTTCGATCTTTGCTAGCTGCAATTTAATATTGAATTGACAGATTTATTAATATTATGATGTACTGATTTTTCACTCTGGTCTTAATTTAACTTATACTGTATGTTTGTAAGTACTTATAATATAACATACCTAAACAAAAGCCCATCAATTCAGTTGGGGTTTGTTCTTGGCCCATTAACATTTATTCAATAGTTAATTAATAAGCAATTTAAATGGAATATTGTTTTCATTTCTTATGACCTTTTCGAATATCTGATATCTGAATATATAAGAAAAAATAATTTTCATTTCTTTTTCAGTACGTCTGAGTAATTCTTAACACAAATCCAAGTAATGAAGGTTTGTTTATAATCCTTAGTTCATTTTTATACTCTGTTATGAATTATAATATAGTAATTAGCAATTTATAACAGACAAATTTAAAGTTTAATAAAATTATTTAATATTTATTAACAGTGCGTTATCCTTTTGGCATTGTTTGGTTTTGCAATGGGTTCCATTGGTTTTCTACAACCACAGCAACAACCATACCTTGAAAATCCTCTTCTCCAAATATTGAGGCCCGGTGGAGCTGGTGGTGGTGGTACAGGTCTCTTGGGTGATGTTGGCCTACAATCTCTACTAGCTGCAATTAATCCAATTTTATTGACTGGTCCAATTTTATCTAATATTCAAGGTCAAGGAAAACCAAAATATGTAATTCCAAAATAAAAGCTACATAATGAAGAAATATAAATAAATATTGTTGTTTTTGTGAAATGTGTATTAACTACATCCATTCATACATGTTTAGAATTTACAGAAATTTGTTTGATTTCATGTATGTATGTATGTTTTTCGACCAATACAAGATTGTTCTATGAAGTACATTGTAAATAAGGTGATTCGTACATCAAGAGTTTGTTTGATTTCATTTTTTGTTTTATTCCAAAAACTAAACATTTTACTAGAAAATTGAATATATTGAAGTTTGTTAAGAGTTTGCCACTTTTATTAATTATGTTTTTGAATATAAATCCATATTTAAAATAAGAAATCTTTTGAGAACTGTAAAATAATTGAATATACCTACATAGTTTTGAAGGAAATGAATCGAGGAGAAAAGAGAAATTGTAATAATGTACGAATAAGAAAGGATTGAAAAATTTAATGTGGGAAGATATTTGCAAAGTTTCGAATATCCTGCGGAAAAGGGAATTTTACAAATCAAGTAAATCTAAGAATCCAAACAAGTGTGGGCAATCCTCCGGTTGTAACAGTAATTTAAGCATTTAAGCTTAATTGAACAATACTTTGATTTTGTTTGTTCCAATTATTCCTAAATTCGATGATATGCTACGGGTTATCCATTTTGCCGTTTCAAAAGTATAGGGCTGGAATTCGACATCTGTCAAACTAAGTTCTTAAACCAATTTTTTTTTCAGTTGAAAGTCTGACATTTACGAAAATGGATCGCTTAACTATTACAAAAATCAAAAACTATACAGGGTGTCCAGTAAGTAATGGATAACCCTGAAATGCCGCATAGTAGACTTTATGACCGTCCTGAAAACTGATAAAAAAAAGTTCTATCCCAACCACAAGAAAAGTTATATGCATTTTTTTGTTCAGTGCACTATTTTGTTTCTTACTTTACATTTTTGAATACCACGACTACAAGTGAATGAGTTCCATAATTTTTTTTTGCAGGAATATTTTACATTACTTTTGCCAACACATAAGTAGAAGAAAATTGTTATAACAGTTGGACTTCTTAGAGAAAAAAATTATTTAACATTGAATTTCAATGCAAAATGTGAAAACAAAAAATTTTTGAAAAAGTTAAATCATAGCTGGTATAAAAAAAATGCATGAATACCTGAGTGGCCAACTATTTTAAAAATATGCGCGTTAAATGCAGATTTCAAAATGGTATTACTTATTATTATATCTAGAGTCAATAGCAAGTTATTGGTAAAAATCTGCAATACTAGAGTAAATTTAGCAAAAACAAAAGTTTTCAAAATTAGCACAGTAAACGTGCAAATAATACCAAGCGTTGAACATAGCAGATTTTTGATTTATTGGCTGTTTTTACGATGTTGTCCTAATGATAAATCCAAGCTTTCAACTTCTAGGGCCGAATGCATTATTGATAAAAATGTCAAAAAAGTGCAAAAAACGGTTACATTTTCGAGCTTGTTTTGAATTTTACCTGTTCTATTGGGCTTTAACAAACCCATCAAATATTTTGTTGCTTGCTATTAGTTTATTTGTTATTTTATCTAAACAAAAAGTTTTTGAGCCAGCTTTTAATCACATGATCACTTAGTTAGAAAACAAAAACAAAAATAGATAATTTTTAAATTTTTTTTTATTTAATGCAAATGCTCAAACTGTTTTCCACCAACTGTTATACAGGGTCTGCACCTCCGAATAAATTAACGTCTTAGTGAACGTGCAAGGTTTTGCTCAGAAATTTGTAATGCAGCTGCCTCCACACGGTTTCTTAGCTCCTCTAAAGACCTGATCGGCTTGCTGTATACGATTTCCTTAATGTATCCCCAATAAAAAAAATCAAGTGGATTTAGGTCTGGTGAACGGGGTGGCCATAAAATTGGTCCCAGACGTCCTATCCATCTGCCTGGATATCTGACATTTAAATATGCCCGCACAGGCACAGCATAGTGTGCTGGACAGCCAATATTTTGAAGCCAATGAGATTCCTTTAGTTCTTGAGGTACTTCTTCCAACAAGGTTGGGAGATCATTTTGAAGGAATTCCAAATAACCTTGGCCAGTTAAAATCCCCGGCAACTCAAAGGGTCCAATTATTTTCCCATTGAGAATCCCAGTCCAATAGTTTATTTTGAATTGGTACTGGGACCTGTCTTCCCTCATGATGTTTGGGTTTTGTAGTGCCCAGAAGTGGAGATTATGGAGATTAGTGTAGCCATCTCTTTTAAATGTCGAGTCATTGCTCCAAAGAATTTTGTCAAAAAACTGCGGATCTTCTTCAATTTTCATTATCATTATCTTGCGGCTGGAGAGTTTGCACCCGTGTTAGGTGGAAGGGATGATATTTATGTTTACTTAGCACATTATGCGCAATCGTCTTTCCGATATCCCAGTGCGTCGTGCTATTGCTCGGATTGATACTGTAGGATCTCGGTCCAATTCCACAAGCACTAAGTCTTCGGTATCTCTAATAGCAACCAACAAAATATTTGATGGGTTTGTTAAAGCCCAATAGAACAAGTAAAATTCAAAACAAGTTCGAAAATGTAACCGTTTTTTGCACTTTTTTGACATTTTTATCAATAATGCATTCGGCCCAAGAAGTTGAAAGCTTGGATTTATCATTAGGACAACATCGTAAAAACAGCCAATAAATCAAAAATCTGCTATGTTCAACGCTTGGTATTATTTTCACGTTTACTGTGCTAATTTTGAAAACTTTTGTTTTTGCTAAATTTACTCTAGTATTGCAGATTTTTACCAATAACTTGCTATTGACTCTAGATATAATAATAAGTAATACCATTTTGAAATCTGCATTTAACGCACATATTTTTAAAATAGTTGGCCACTCAGGTATTCATGCATTTTTTTTATACCAGCTATGATTTAACTTTTTCAAAAATTATTTGTTTTCACATTTTGCATTGAAATTCAATGTTAAATAATTTTTTTCTCTAAGAAGTCCAACTGTTATAATAATTTTCTTCTACTTATGTGTTGGCAAAAGTAATGTAAAATATTCCTGCAAAAAAAAAATTATGGAACTCATTCACTTGTAGTCGTGGTATTCAAAAATGTAAAGTAAGAAACAAAATAGTGCACTGAACAAAAAAATGCATATAACTTTTCTTGTGGTTGGGATAGAACTTTTTTTTATCAGTTTTCAGGACGGTCATAAAGTCTACTATGCGGAATTTCAGGGTTATCCATTACTTACTGGACACCCTGTATAAAGATATAAATCCTTCGTACGTATCACAAGAACTTTGAAGAGATTGGATTGGTTACAGATATTGTAAGGCCTGTGCAGTGCATCATCGTTTCGCTCGTAGCACTGAAAATATCGCTGCTGTAAGTGAAATATTTCCGAAGACCCTAATGTGTCGATTCTCGTCGTTCTCAGGAATTAGGACTCTCTTACGGCACATTATGGCATATTTTGCATTTGGATCTACACCTGCATTCATATAAAGTCTAGCTCACACAACAACTGAAGCCAGCGGACCATTCACAACGTCGTCGATATGTACGTCGAATGGGTGCTAGAACGACAGGCGGTGGATAGCGATTTTTCGAACAAAATTTTCTTCAGCGACGAAGCAAATTTCTCAGTCGGTGGGTATGTTAATAAACAAAATGTATCTATTTGCGGTTCTGAGAATCCTCAAGTAATTAAAGGGAGAGGCCATTACATCCACAAAAAGTCACTGTTTGTCCGGAGGTGTGATTGGACCTTACTTCTTCGAAAACGACGATGAACCGACTGTCACCGTTGATTCGGAGCGTTATGGTCATATGATAACTGACTTTTTTTGCCTGCTATTGAAGAACACGACTTGGAGAATATGTGGTTTAAACAAGACGTTAACACATGCCATATAACTCGAGCGAATATGGCTTTAATGCAAGACATTTTCTGGTCGCGTAATTTCTCGTCGTGGCAATATCAACTCGCCACCAAGATCATGCAATTTGACACCGCTGGACTTTTTTTTTGGGCTACGCGAAAGACCATGTTTATGCGAATAAACCTTTAACTCTTGAGCACTTAAAAACCAACATTCGCGAAGTTTGGCTGAGATACCGCCCAATGTGTGTCAAAAAGTGGTCGAAAATTACCTCAAAAGAATCGATGCTTGCACCAATTCGCGTGGTGGGCATTTAAATGAAGTAGTGTTTCACACATAATGTCAACGTTCAAAACTTATAATAAAAAAGAAATATCATGTGTTTTATTTACGTTAAATTTTGAAACCGCAAAATGGATAGCCCTGTACATTGTGACGTGATACGAAATCAGTGAAATTTTGAAAAAAAAAAAAATCAACTAATAGTTTTTTATAAAACAAAACAACTGAAAACAAAAAATACATACATATGTAAGTGTTACCTCGAATATTTTACGAACAAAAAATGATTTTATCTCCAAAATAATTTAACGCAACGAAGAATAACGTTTTTGGCATCTGGTAAAATTTTAAGAAAAATCAAATTGACAGTTTAAAAAAAAAAAAAATAAAAACCTGAAAAAAAACATTAATAAAAATTGGTAAAAAGTAATTTTCGACTTAAAAAATATTTTTAAAAACTAAAGATATTGGGTTGAAACTAATTCCATCTCACAATCAGTGAAATTTTGGGTAGTATTGAATTGACAATTGAATATTACTAAAACTTGCTGAAAATTAATTTTTGACTCAAACAAATCAAAACTCAAAAATTAAAAATATTGGCTTCAAACTAATTTCATATTATAGAAAATATTGTCTTCGACATTCAGTTAAATTTTTATAAAAATCCAACAGTCAGTTTTTTTTATAAAAAAAATAAAATCTACAAAAAATAGAACGCGAAATTGGTAAAAATTGATATTCCATTTTCGATATCTTATGAATAAATGAAGGTATCGACTTCAAAATGATTTCATTGTGTGCTAAATTTTCTAAGGAAAATCCAACCTGTATTTGTTTTTTATAAGAAATACAAATATTCAAGTAAAATTGGTAAATATTGGGTTTCGAACAAAATTTCGTGCTTGGGATTACTCCGACGACGGTGTAAGAAAATTTTCACCCCTTCTGATCTGGCTGTAATTAACAAAGCCTCCATTAAAAAAAAAAACAAAACTTGAATATAACTCGCATATTTGGGCAGATGTCCCTAAAACAAGTTTAAGTATTTTGGATAGGATCCAAAAAAGAGTTTTGAAAATAATAGACAATTACGTCACTCGAACACCGCCGCAATGTTTTATGCCTTTCGTAGTGTTCTGTCGAATTAGCCAGTTGCATCCCTCCCCTCAAACAATTTAGCCGTAGGTAATGCTCGTACTTAAAGGAATGCACATCAGTTTGAGCTCAATTTCGGATGTAGTGTCAAGTATAGAGATTCTTTTTTTAGCCGCACATCGAGAATGTGGAGCTTAACGCAGCCAAGTTTTTCCCTATCATTTTGATATTCAAAAATTTAAGACCAATGTGCACCGGTACCTCCTCTTAAATCCTTTCCTATTTTCCTAAAGCTCGCGCTGTGTTTAAACTACCTTACACAAAATATTGTTATGAATATTTTGTTAAAGTTTTAAGCAAGACAAATCGACAGACAGGATGGGAAGTTATCAATGTGGGTTGCATCCCACCCTCTTTTATTATTTTAGATTTGTTTAAAATTATTATTTCCAAGAAATATTGATTAGACTACAATTACAAAGAAATATTATGCTGATCTCTGATACAATATAACTGCCTTATTGCAAGAACTATATTTAAATTGAAGTGCAAATGAGCATATTATTGATTAAAACAAATAAACAAATTAAATTTTAAGACCCGCTTTAGTTTTTCGAAAGAGCCTTGCAGGTACACCAATTGTTGTAGCAACTCCTTCCAACCTTATTATTTTCAATTCTGGCTACTTAAAGCAGAATTCGTATTCAATAAAATGTAATTTTAGTTTATCAGCAATATAAATTATGCGATTTTTATAAGAAATAAGAAAACTTGAAGGAATACAGGAATACAAAGGCGAGAATTTTGAAAAATTTTGCAAAATAAAAACAAAACAAACAAAGAACCAGTCACAGGTTTTCTTGCTAAAAATGTAGAAAAAAAAAGATTTTTTATAGTAAAAGAAGTTTATAAAATTTTCATTGATCCCGAAATAAATAGAAAGAAACATCGGAAATAAAATATTCTCTCGAATTGTACTTGGGAATGTACTTGATAAAAGTTTAATTTGTATTGTAAAGAAATTTCCAAGAAAATTGGACTATTATTTCGTTGTATTTTTGTTTAATAACTCCTTTCTTCTAATCTTTTCCCCATTAGATAAATAATTACATAACATTAAGTAATCAAGTTCCTTCCCAAATTAGCCGTTTGGATTCGACGTAGAAAATGTACACAGGTGCCCTGCATCCCTGCAATGACTCGCACACATGAATGGTTGACAGTTGTAAGTGCCTAGGCCTGATTTTCTACAGTTACTCCACTTAATTTATTTATTTTTTAAGTTATCAAGTGGGGCCGGTTATAGCTATCAGTAAAATCCATTAGTAAAATTTTTGTTTTTAGTTTTTAAACATGTTACAGATTTATTTCTAGCAATAGATTGATGCAATAAGAAGAATCCTATATTCAAGTATTTTTTTCAAAAAGAAACAATGCATTTAAAGTTTTATTTAATTTATAAATCCATTTTAATTTTTTAATGATGAAGTTTCATTTTACTGAACAGCTGACTGCCAAAAGCCAAAAAAAATTCCATTACGTTTTAAGGCCCAGTTATAGCTATCATTGAAATCGATCCGGAAAATTTTTTGAATCGATATTTAACGGTGTTTCCCTTTGATTAGAAATGAAAACTATATACCGATCGATCGGAAATCACACAAAGAATTTTTTTTGAGAAAAAAAAGTTTTGTTGCACATTTATTTTTTTCTAAAAATGTATTTTTCTATTTTCCGGACGGAAATTCATTTTCCTGAACAGCTGATACTTTTATGTTCAAAAGTGAAACGAATCGTTCCACTGATTTGTGTTCCAAATTCACACAATTCCAATGACAGATTTCTGTCAGTAAACATCTTTCGGTGGATTTCAATCAGGAAATTTTTTTCAATGACAGAAATTTTGAATGATAGCTATAAACCACCTGCCAAAAAAATTCCAATGTTTGTTTTCAATGATGAAAACCAATGATAGCTATAACTGGCGCCTTACTGTTGGAGTTCCAATTTCTTACTGTTCCGATCACATCATTAAAAATTTTACTGATGAAAGCAACAGTAAAAAAATTGTCTGAGGTGCGAAGCCTCAAAGTGACATTTAATTTAATGACCCAAATTTACTGATTGCTATAAACGCTCATCAGTAAAACATTTCAGATTCCTCCGTTTCAAATTTTACTGATGGATTTTACTGATAGCTATAACCGGCCCCTAATACTTCTTGAAATAATGAATAATATCACATTCTTAACAAATCTTTAACTTTCAATATTTCTGGAAATAGGAAAAAAAGAATATTTTATTAAAAACTATAAAAAAATGGGTTTGAAATTTGGAATAAATGTTTAGTTTGTCAAATGAGTCTTGGAAAATATTGGAGATGAAGAAAAACAGTTCCGCGTTAATAAAAGCTTTTAAAATTTTTTAAAAGAATTTTATTAACAATTAAATCAACTCTTAAACAATTTAAAAGTGATAGAAAGTAGAATAAATTGTAGTTCCCCTTCTTAAATAAATTTTTTAATTTTTTGTATATATGTACAAGCAGTGGTAGCTGAAGTACAAATAAATATATTGGCATATTTTATAGTGGTCTTTCACGAATTTTAACATGTAAAGGTAGGTACCTACCTACTCCAAATAAAATAATTATCGAACTACATATATACAACTTTGCGAAAAATATGGCAATCAAATAAAATCGACCCCCGAAGCATGTTACGAACCATAATATGCCATTTCGTTCGAAATTTCTTGCCACGTAACGATAATTCTGACATTTGGGTCAACATTTTCTTTCGTCATATGTTTGTTGCTACTCTCTAATTTAATAACAGCTCCAAGGTTTTTTAAACAATTACTTAATATATAATTATTTGACTTATCTTTTTTCTCACGAAACTTATGTAGATGATGGCACTTTTTGAGTACGTACTGAGATGATCATTTTAAGTTACAGCATAATCAGAAGCGGTAGATAAATATTTTGTTTATGATCGAAACGATCATAATCCAGCCTCCTGCCTCTATGTATATGATTTATAGGCCCCACCCAACAATTAGCAATTGATTAAGGAAATGATTACTATCTCACATCAAGCTCATATCTGACACTCGTCTACGTCTATATTAACAGCAGATAAATCTCATCAATCAACTTAATATGCGACTCAATTAAGTAAATGCAGTCAAAATTACACGCGATCATTTTACCTACATTTATAGTATACATACATACATCTACTGTATTATGAAAAAATGTACTGAACACAGGTAAGTAAATAAAATTTACTAAAACAAATAAAAACCTTTGGTTAAAGAAACAATCCAATGGCAAATTTTCTATTAGCTTGTTTTTCTCACACACAGCATAAATCCGCTCGCACCCCTGAAGCAAGTGCAACACTCCTCGACCTATCGCTATAGTTCAAAATCGTCTTTTTTCAATGTGAAATTATTATAGCCAAACCATACACACCGCGGAAGCATTTTCAGTCGACATAAGCATCAGTGTTTTTCTTTTTACCTTAGAGTATGACCGACCCGTTCGTTGCTATAGCTACCGCTTCACGTCGCGTCGCGCACACGTTAGATTCATCGTCATCATCATAGTCATCGCATCGCCATCGTTATCTTAAACCCAAAACCTGAAGATTCACTTGAATTTCATAACATTGCTGCAGCAGAGATTGGTTATTGTGGCAGCACATCTCGCATCTCTCTAATGATTCCCCATCTATTCGAGGTCTTAGCAAAAACCTATGTTGTGTACACGGAGAAGAAAGAAATATGTAGTATAAATTGATTTCGGACAATATAATGTGCATAAATAAAAGACTTTACCAAAATCAATGCAACTTTTTTTCAATAAACACTCGAAAATAAGGACAATTAATACAATAAACAATTAAATCTTGTTTTCGATAGTTTTAATTCCTATTGATTGGAATTCATTGAATATCATTAACTTCAATTCTAAAAATCTCGAAGATTTTCTAAATTTTAAAGGCTAGAAAAAAATTTTGTAAAATCTTCTTAAGGCCATGATTTACGAAACTCAAACTAGCCTATTGAGCATATGTTCGGAGTTTAGAAGAAGATCTGTCATCTAACAGGAACAGTAGGAGGTCGTTTTTTTTTTTTTAAATATATCAAAAATGTTCATGTTGAAGTGTCATTGTTAGAATCATTTATGAACGACAATTGTAAGAAATTGTTGATCTGTCAATGTACCAATATCAAAATTTAAAAAAAAAAATGTTTATAACTTTAAATCGCAAAAGAAAAGATCAAAGAAAAGTTTCTTGAGAATTTAAATATGTACAACTTGATGAGATAAATTATAACGAATTTTAACGATTTAGTAAAATGTTAAAGCCATTTTCAGCAATTTTCTAAGCTTAAAAGATGATTTACCTAATTTTAAATAATTTTAATACCTCTTAACAATTTGCTAAAGTTAAAATCACGCAATGGCTACTTTAACTTTTAGCAATTTGCTAAATCCATATGACATCTGTACAATATATCTTATGACCCTGATTAGACGGGATGTTTTTTCGTTCGTTTTCGTCTTTCGTCTTTTTGACAGGTACCTACTCTCGTGATTACACCTATCCTTTTTTCGTTCCTTTCGTTATTCCTCTTTTTGACGTTTGTGACGAATTGTTTTTATTTTACTTTTTATATCCGAAATTGTAACACCCGGTTTAATTTTTAAAAGCTCTTTTTGAATAATTTCAAGTACCTCAATTCTTTTATTTCTATTTTTATAATTTTTGTTCAGCTTGTTATACAAATTGGGCCAACTTTGAAACAGCGTTAATAATACTTCCGTTTGAGTTTTTGTCCACATTTCTTAAATCGTTTAAATAAATAATTAAATTTACATTATTTCACGTTTATATTTGCCTTTACTACACCGACCGTACTCTGGAAAACTGAACTTATAGCTGTAAATTATGCATTTTGTTTTTTTTTATTGGTTGTCAAAGCATAAACGTCAAAGTTAAACCAAAAAAAGTCCATACATTTTCAGGACTCTTTTCACGACTTCTTTCCCCCTACGTTTCTACACCCCTCACCCGATCTGTCAAAAAGACGAAAGAGGAAACAAGTGTATAATTGTGTAAAAATGTGGAATGAAAAACCATGAATAGGCTTGACTTGATAGCTAGGGAGATTTTTCTTGACTAACTTTCCACTCAGCTTTACAATAAAGTTGCCTTAATTAGAAGGCAATTTTTTAAGTTCCTCAACACATCTGAACCTGTCCATCTTAACTATTTGACACTTCAACAATGAGCTTAAAAACGATATGAAGACGTCATACTGTTACAAATCGTAACAATCTTATGTGGTTTTCCATTGAACCAAAACATTGATGTGCCGTCGACGGGCCGGCAATATTTTTTTCTTAAACGTTTTCCAATGGGAAAAGTATTGATGTTTTTTCCCGACGAATTGATTCGTTTTGAATTCGTCTTTTGAGACGAATCTACACAGATTTTCACACTCATTTTAACACATACTAAAAACTTGACAGTTTTGCAAACGCCAAATGAAATTATTGTTTGTGGAAAAAATAATTGAAGAGAATTCGGCTTCGTTCTGTTGTAATTATAAATAATTAATTTTCTGTGAAAACAATACAACATTTGATTAATTTCTTGGCAATATTATTGTTGTGCTTTCAGGATCAGGTAATTATGAATGTAATATTGAATACTTGAGATGGTTGAAGCATAATTATTTCATTTTCAGGGCATGGACTACAGAATGCTGAATTTGCTCCTAGATTCGGCTTCATCCGAGGACGAAGATATCCTGACAATTTTAAATTGGACGACTTCGACTATTGTTCAAGCTAATGCATTTTTATCCAGGAATGAAAGAAATTCCATTAAAAATTTTGTAAATATTTTATTATGCTTCTGACAGCTGCTACACTAATACACTTACAAAAAGATATTGCTACGTTTTTTCTTTCCATTGGAACCAAAAAATATTGATTTTTAGTAGCGACGAGCCGTCTATTTCATGTGGTTCAATGGAAATCGACATTAATGTTTAGGAATAATAACAATGGCTATAAGTTCATAAAGGGTTACTTTACAATAGTAGGTAAACATTAAACCAAGGTAAAAGGATTGGATTTGAATGCGTTATAACTTCCTTTCTAAGTTAAGATTGTAGATTGTCAAATAGGAATAATTTAAAAGAGATAGAGGGAGACAGGTAAGTTAAACGTTATTTTGGCCTTGCTTTGCAGAGCATTCAAATTGTGTCCATGGTAAGAAGTGGAAATAGTTTTTACTCCATAGAAAACACCTGCGGTGCTCCCAGGACTCTGCTTTGCTTCGGACTATTTTCCTTCATAAACAATCGTTTGTCTGCAACTTTTAATCCATTAAATGTTTCGCTTTGAATATTCGTTATTAAATTCACACCCTTATTTATCAATGCTGAGTGATAAGAATTTCTCTGATGATGCTAGAAATATTTCGCCACTTCATTCGTCAAATAGTTCACACAATGAATAGATGCTCTATGCCAAGCTTAAGCCTTTTGGACAGAATACAAAAAAGAGCTTCCAGAAACTTTTATATCACTTAAATACCGCCGCAAAGTGCAAAATGTGCGTTCCCTTAATAAAATGTATGAATTTATTTTTTAACATAATATTTTCTCGCAGTGCATAAAGAGGATTCATTTTTGTGTGCAAATTGTTTGTAGCTATTTTCCAAACTTAATCCACAGAAGCCTGCGCATTCAACAATTCAGTTTTTATTTATTTGAATATGGGTGAACAACAACATTACGAAGATGGAGTCTATATTCCAGAAACTTCAAGTTACGTCCAAAAAAGCTAAACACAAACCCTGAGAGTAAGCATAATAGCATAATGAAAACGTTTGCCAGGTGCTGCGGTGGACGTGGCGGTGATACGGGTGGCAGGGGTCTATATAGCATTGGTGGCTTACATCTGGATAAAACGAAAAAGACATACAAATGTACTTTCATTTTCGATGATCCAACAAACATAGTTATAGGCACACAACAATACACATAACATCGTAATGCATTTAATGATGTGAGGAGACCCATCTCTTCTAGCATCATCGTCATCATCATAACAGACACCAGAAATGAAGAGTTATCGTGTTGTTTGTCGGCAACAACCAACGGACGACGCGACACGGTATAAGCAAAGGCAACCTTCCACCACCCCAAGGCATGGCCACCTCCAATTTTCCAATTTTTGCAGAAATTTCCGTCTGTGAGTTCCATCGTTAAAGGTATAAAAGAATTGGACTATACCCGAAAAGCCATCAGTTGGTAGTTTGCGAAGGACAAATTTAGTAATATCTAAAGGAGGAAAAGTTTGGAGTTCAAGAAGTTCATAATAGTCACTGCCTGAAGATGAAAGTACGTTTGTGGATTACGTGATACGAGTACTTGACTTGGATTAACAATAACGGTTTTTATTTTTATAGGCTTTTGTGTGTCTGGTAGTTCTTGGAGTTGCCAGCGTGGCTGGTAAACCTGGTGGAGGTGGTGGATGGTCATCAGGGGGAGGTGGTGGAGGAGGAGGTGGAGGATGGTCCTCAGGTGGAGGTGGCGGTGGAGGAGGATCTAGCGGGGGAAGTGTTCAAATTATCAAAATTATCACTGAAGATGGCGGAGGAGGTGGAGGCGGTGGTGGTGGTGGTTGGGACTCAGGTGGTGGTGGAGGAGGTGGTGGGTGGGACTCAGGTGGTGGTGGAGGAGGAGGTGGTGGTTGGGACTCAGGTGGTGGTGGAGGAGGAGGTGGAGGTGGCTGGTCATCGGGAGGAGGAGGTGGATCAGGGGGTGGTGGAGATATTAAGATCGTAAAAGTTATAACTCTCGGTGGAGGTGGAGGTGGAGGAGGAGGAGGGGGAAGTGGTGGCGGTGGCGGTGGTTGGTCATCTGGTGGAGGTGGAGGAGGTAGTGATTGGTCATCAGGAGGTGGAGGAGGAGGAGGCAGCGGCTGGTCTTCAGGAGGTGGTGGTGGAGGAGGTGGTTGGTCATCTGGAGGTGGAGGAGGTGGCGGTGGTGGAAGCTCAACTAAAATCATTAAAATAATTAAACTTGGCGGTGGAGGAGGAGGTGGTGGAGGAGGCGGAGGCGGAGGTGGTGGATGGCAACCATCTGGTGGGGGAGGAGGTGGAGGAGGCTGGAAGCCATCTGGTGGATGGGCTTAAGTTAATACGAATATTCGCTTAATAGCGATTGGTGTGTAAATATTGAATATATTATAGAGTCTATAGATGTAAATTTACTTCTTGAAGGGAAAATGTAGTTGTCCTTTTTTGTTGTTAACTAAAATATACATATGTCAATTTGAACCTGTTTTCAAGCCATTAATAAGATTGTAAATATTAATTGTGTGCATATGAATTTTTGTTTAATATTATAGTTGTAGTTAAACCTATATACTTTTCTAAGATTTAAAATGAAATAAATAAATATAAAATGTTTCGTTTGGTATTCAGATTATTTTTTGTCTGACTTTGAATACAAATCTTAGTTTATTTATAGGGGGGATGACACAAGGCACGCTGTCAGAATAACCATGGACATTAAGTCTGCTCAAACACATCATTTCACTATTGTTCCCTTTATCGGAACCCAAACCTGGACAGAGTTTTGACTTAACTGGAATTTAATGCTTTGTCTGACTCCATCCAAAGATTTGTCTACCTGTATCCTCACATTGAAATCGTTACTACGGTCGATTTCAATATTCACAATTCAACGTGGCTTCTCATTTGGGCCAGACAACACCCGAAGACCAAAAATTACGACAAAAAAGGGAATTTTTAACTTCCCATAGGAAGTTATTGTAATGGGTCTGATTTGTCGAATTGAAAATTTTGACATTTCTCGACGTTTCAAGGTCCCTAGAGTCGAAATAAAAGATTTTTAAAAAGATGTCTGTACGTTCGTACGTCCGTACGTTCGTGCGTTCGTACGTCCGTACTTGCGTGAAGTTTTTTTCGTCGTCCATAGCTCAAGAACCAGAAGAGATATCGACTTCAAATAAATTTGTTTATACAGATAATAATGCAGAAAGATGCAGAAAAGGCTCTCCAGAAAATTGTGTGTGTGGTTAAACCTAAATATCTCATGAACCAAGGACTATAGAGACTTGAATTAAATTTTATATTATATATTGTAACGTGATACAAAACAAGTATGTTTTTGGAAAAACTCCAATTAACGGTTTTTTTATAAATCAAAAAAACTGAAAAAAAAAATTTGTCACCTCGAAAATTTTACGACTAAAATATGATTTCATCTCCAAAACAATTTTTTGCAACGAAGAATAATGTTTTTGACATCTGATAAAATTTTGAGAAAAATCTAATTGACAATTTTTTTACAATAAATAAAAACCTAAAAAAAAAATTAAATAAAGTTGGTAAAAATTGATTTTCGACTCAAATATCTTTTCAAAAATTTGAGATAATGGCTTCTAACTAATATTAACTTATAAAAAATATTGTTTTCAACATTTGGAAATATTTTGAGAAAAATCGAATTGACAGTTTTTTTTTACAAAAAATAAAAATCTAAAAAAAAATGTATAAAAGGTGGTAAAAATTGATTTTCGACTCAAATATCTTTTCAAAACTTTGAGATATTGGCTTTAAACTACTTTTATCTTTTAAAAATATTGTTGTCAACATTCAGTAAAATTTTGAAAAAAATCGAATTGACAACTTTTGAACAAAAAATTAAAAACCTAAAAAAAATTTAACAAAACTTGGCAAAAATTGATTTTCGACTCAAATATCTTTTCAAAACTTTGAGATATTGGCTTTAAACTACTTTTGTCTTTTAAAAATATTGTTGTCAACATTTAGTAAAATTTTGAAAAAAATCGAATTGACAGTTTTTTACAAAAAATTAAAAACTGAAAAAAAAATTTAACAATTTTGGTAAAAATTGATTTTCGACTCAAATATCTTTTCAAAAATTTGAGATAAGGGCTTCTAACTAATATTAACTTATAAAAATATTATTTTCAACATTTGGAAAAATTTTGAGAAAATACGAATTGACAGTTTTTTTTACAAAAAATAAAAACCTAAAAAAAAATTTATAAAAGGTGGTAAAAATTGATTTTCGACTCAAATATCTTTTCAAAACTTTGTGATATTGGCTTTAAACTACTTTAAACTTTCAAAAAATATTGTTGTCAACATTTAGTAAAATTTTGAAAAAATCGAATTGACAACTTTTGTACAAAAAATTAAAAACCTAAAAAAAATTTAACAAAACTTGGCAAAAATTGATTTTCGACTCAAATATCTTTTCAAAACTTTGAGATATTGGCTTTAAACTACTTTTGTCTTTTAAAAATATTGTTGTCAACATTTAATAAAATTTTGAAAAAAATCGAATTGACAGTTTTTTACAAAAAATTAAAAACTGAAAAAAAAATTTAACAATTTTGGTAAAAATTGATTTTCGACTCAAATATCTTTTCAAAAATTTGAGATAAGGGCTTCTAACTAATATTAACTTATAAAAATATTATTTTCAACATTTGGAAAAATTTTGAGAAAAATCGAATTGACATTTTTTTTTACAAAAAATAAAAACCTAAACAAAAATTTATAAAAGGTGGTAAAAATTGATTTTCGACTCAAATATCTTTTCAAAACTTTGAGATATTGGCTTTAAACTACTTTAAACTTTCAAAAAATATTGTAATTAACATTTAGTAAAATTTTGAAAAAATCGAATTGACAACTTTTGTACAAAAAATTAAAAACCTAAAAAAAATTAAACAAAAGTTGGCAAAAATTGATTTTCGACTCAAATATCTTTTCAAAATTTTGAGATAATGGCTTCTAACTAATTTTAACTTATAAGAAATGTAATATTGTTTTCAACATTCGATAAAATTTTGAGAAAAATCGAATTGACAGTTTTTTTTTACAAAAAATAAAAACCTAAAAAAAAAAACAATACTAAAACTTGGTAAAAATTTACTTTCGACTCAAAAAGCTTTTCAAAAATTACAAATACTGGCTTTAAACTTATTTTATTTTACATAAAATATTGTTTTCGATATTCAGTAATTTTTTTTTTTATAAAAATCCAACAGTCCGTTTTTTCATAAAAAAATAAAATCTACAAAAAATCTTGCGCAAATTTGGTAAAAATTGATACATATAGATAAACTTTTAAGCAAGACAAATCGACAGACGGGATGTAAAGTCATCAGTGTGGGTTGCATCCCAGCCTCTTTTTGGTTATTCGTTTTAAAGCATGACGAATTATTTCTCTTCCTCAGTTCCAACGTTTGATAGTAATGACACTCCTTTAGCTAGATCTATTGCGAAAGCTATTTTTTTTGCAAGGCAATTCGCCAAAAATTCCACCTTACCTGATATTGTCATGGCTTCCCCATTTCTTGAGCGCGTTAATGATTCTATGGGGCTAATCTTTTTGCGAACTCGTACTGTGGCAAAAGTCCTAAATGATTGTCTCAGCATTCATAAAACTGCTGGTTTCCCCGCTATTATTCTGAAAAGTTGTTCTTCCACGCCTGCAAAACAACTGCTTAAACTTTATCATCTATTCTATTCTTCTGGGCTCGTTGCGGGTAGTAGGAAAACAGCATTTGTTCAGCCAATCCCAAAAAGGCGAATTTCTCCTTCAAATTATCGACCGATAGCACTAACGTCCCTAAATTCTTGGGTCATGGAATGGTTGATCAACTATTATCAATTATTGAGAAATGAAAGCTTTTTAATGACAGGCAGTACGGCTTTCGTAGCATTAGGTCCACTTTTGACCTCATGGTTCATTTCTACAAACAGTGGAACATCTTTACATCGCACGGTGGGCAGAATTACCTAAAACGTGGCATCAAATCAACCGTTAGAGCTATATAAAGTTGAAATTTTGATCCGTGCCCCAGCCACGCCCACCTAAACGCCCCCTTTAATTTTGGTTGCCTTTTCTTGTGCTTTGCGCATTGCTACATACGACGTACCCGATGTTGAAGATTCCATACTAATGTTTCAAAATAATTTGAAGATAAAAAAAAATCAGCCTCAATGCAAACACGAAAAAACACTATTTTTTGTCCTTATTGAGAAGAGTAAAAATCAAGCTTCAATTAAGCTGCACTGTGATGAATAAGAGATATCTAAAAAAGTAATGATTATTATTTTATTACAAAACCAATGTGCATCGGTTTCTCCTTTCTAATCCTATTCTCCTTTCCTAATTGCTCGCACTGTGTTCATAATAATATAGGGGTATTTATAACCCTTTTAGTGCGCGCAAAATATAAAAAAAAAACAGTTCAAACGTTTTTCACTTGCACCCAACTTCAGCCGTACTCTACAGAGTACAGAGATTCGTTGTTTAGCCGTACTTCGCGAATGTGGATTGCCTTTGCCAAGCTCTATCTTTTCCTGTTATTGCAATGTTCAAGAATTCCAAATCAGCGTACACTGAGACCTCCTTTCCAACCCTTGCCTCTTTTTATAGTACCCACACTGTGTCTTTGGCATATAAGAGGTATGCAAAGCTCTTTTAGTGTGGAAAAAACATGTCAGTTCAGTGAAATGTTGGGTAAAGTCAATAAGAACTTGGTTCGAATTGTTCGAACTTTTTTCACATTGTGCACATTGAATGGGGTAAATTTATACAAGGTTTAGAAAACAAATGTTTATACCTAAGATTCTAGCAATGGATTGATAAATATGACTTATTACTTTGCTTCTTAAATACTTTCTTGTATCCAGTGTGTCGGAAAATACTTTGATGTGCTCGACTTTGCACTTATATAAAATATTCGCTGTCCCCACATTTGTAGGCCCTAGTTCACACAGGATTGTAGTGCCACCTTAAGTTAAGTAAGTCCCCACATTTTTGATCGGTTCATCTTTCTAATATATGTTCAAATACTCTACTAACTTGTCAATCATCAAAACCACTATATACTCGTATATGCATAAATTTCATCATCTTAAACTAATTTAATTTCATAAAGATTTCCATTTCCTCCGATGTTAAAACAACCTTGACAGATTGATCAATTTCTTAGCAAGGTCACAACATTATTAAAAAGGTGCTACTGCCACACCAACATTCGTTTAACTTATAATAACACGACCTATCTTAATCAACAACCAATTTTATCGATGTATAACGCTATTAAATTTACACATTATTTATCGAACTATTTATTTATGCAAATTACTATCTATCCACGTAGATTTGATATACATATTAATTGAAACATTCTCACCAATGTTTTGATTTGGTTTTGCATCTACATATAATATGTAAAAGTCTTAAGTTTCGATTTTGAAATTTGTATTGATATTTGTTAATCAAATATATCATCTTTTATTTTAAGATGATAATATTCTCATCATTATTATCGTTAAATTTAAGTGATGATGCATTAGTTTATAATAAAATAAAATAAAATCAATAATGCAAAAAAGTCTTAAACATCCTCTTACCTGCCTAAAAGTTTTGAAAAATTTGTTTTCTAGGTTAATCACAATCGTTTCAAATTATTCATAGGTTATTTATTTTTGCAACATTTTTATGTTTATTATGATTAAACAAAAAAAAGATTACAAGTCTTTTGTGAGGTTTAAAGACTGAGAAACTACATAATCGATTTTACTTAAGTTTTGAGGAATTAAAAGCTTAGAGCTTAGGTAATTTCTATTAGCATGTGTAATATTTTTGGTATTGAAGCTTTTGTTTTGTAATCTAGAGCTTTAGAGCTTGCCATTAACGCTTGAAGAGCTTTATAGGCAATTCGAAAACTTCCACACCCCGTATTCTTATGTGGGACTATAAATTCTTACATGAAATGCGTAGTCCTTAAAAGACTCCACCTTCTACCACGCCCAGTTACATTTATTACTGGAACTTTCATTTGCGGCTACAAAGTGTGGCTGAGTATTCCATTACTCTTCAATCGAATTCAATTTAAAATAAAACTTCAAATTTGTTTAAATTTTCTAATATCTTTTTAATAAAAAAAATATTTTATTTATATATTTTAATAAATGAAAAACAAAAATTTCGCTAATAAATGATAGTGAGATTAATGTAACTATAACTACAGTCGATCGATGAAATATACTTCATATGTTATAACATCTTCTTATTTGGAATTTAGGTATCGAGGCTAACATAGTCTCTTAAGAATTAGACACACAAAAATGGCTCGTAACTTAACTAGAACTAAGGTACCTTGTTTTTTAATTTTTTAAATAACGTTACGTAACGTTAAGAAAATTCTCAACTTTCTCTCTTGTCATCACTTCTAATAATTTCGACGAAACTTATTACGAAGCTTTGAGTCTGTATTCGAGGATGAGGATGATAAGGATGATGGTGGTGGTGGTGGTAAGTATCCATTGTTGTTCTCAACTGGCTTGGTTTCCACATCGTTGAATATCTTTATCGTCTGATGGTGAACCACCTGAGGACTGGGAGCTTTGCTAACGACGTGCAATACTTTATGATCACCCTTGGGGGCTTCATTAGAATGTCCTAAGATTTCAATTGTTCTCTCGCCAGCCTGATTGGATGAATCAAGAACTCTGATATTCTTCACAGAGTGATCGTGATGGTTTGTTATTTGGATTGTACGAATCCGACCCTCGATTTGCTTCATTATTTGAGACATTTCGTCATCTGGGACACCAAGAATATCGGCTAAGGGAAATATTGTGTGATCGTGCTGATGGCTCACATCTTTCTTAGCTTGTTCATTGAGTTCAAAACCAATGGAGGGTGTAAATTCGAGTTGACTTTCTTGATGAGACTTTGGTGGTGGGGGAAGATAGCCATTATTAGCCTGTTGATTGGTGAATGGAAGATTTGATGAAACCTGATAGGCCATTCCTGGAGCATAGGGTTCGTTTGCTAATGATGGCTTGCTAAACATTAAAGGGGGTTCGAGAGGTGGTGGATTACTCTCAATAGCATGTTGTGGTTCAAATTGTAAAAAGCCGTACCTGTCATTTGGATTAACATGGTCCATGTAGGTCTGAAGATTCGTCACTTGGTTGTTGATAAATCCTGTCTGATGATTGTTGCTGTAAACGTCTTGATGACTTTGAAAAGTGTGTTGTTGCTGATGTTGTTGTTGATAATTCTCAATTGGTGGTAAATAGCCATTATTTTCTTGATGGTTGTTCAAGCCATGAACTGCAGATTTTGCAAAGTTTTGAAAATTGTTTTGAACTTGGTCTTCGTGCTGATGTTGATGATGATGATGATGGTTAACAATTTGATCTTGTTGTTCTTGTTTTTGAACTAGCGGTGGAAAGTTGTGTTGACCGACTTCGAAATGATTTGAATCATCATCAAAAGCAATATCGGCGAAATGCTGACTGACAACTTGGCTTGGTGTCAAATAACCCTGACTTGATATTTCTTGAGCTGTTTGAATCGAAGGTATTATGCGAATTCCTGATATTTGTGGTATGGCGAATTCTGGGGCAGGAGGAATTTCAGCTGATGTTGATATTGGCAACTGTTGTTCTTGTTCTGAATATTGTTGGTTTTGATATTGTTGTTGTTGTTGATGTTCATGATGGTGTTGGTGTTCATGTTGGTGTTCATGTTGATGTTCATAATGGTGTTCGTGTTGGTGATCGTGTTGGTGATCGTGTTGGTGATCGTGTTGGTGTTCGAGTTGGTGTTCGTGTTGGTGATCGTGTTGGTGTTGGTGTTGGTGTTGGTGTTCGTGTTGGTGTTCGTGTTGGTGCTCGTGTTGGTGTTCGTGTTGGTGTTCGTGTTGGTGGTCGTGTTGGTGGTCGTGTTGGTGTTCGTGTTCATGTTGGTGATGGTGTTGGTGATCTTCAATAAAAGGTAGGTTTCCTGAAGAAGTTATATGTTCGGTTTTAGTCTCTGGAAGGCTAGGAAGCTCTTTGCTCACTGCAGGAATAAAATAATATCCAACTTGAGGAATTGGGAGAGGCACATTAATGTGATCTATTTCAGATGGTGCGTTGGACTTTTTCAGCGGTAATCCAAGCTTAGATGGTGGTATTGTATGCAAAGTATCAGAAGATTTAGGAAGTTCTAAAGCACCAATTGGCGGAAGATAACCACGTTCATCTTCTTGATAGGACTCGGATTCGGTGCCTTGGTTTTGGAAGCTTGAAGTTACTGAATTTTGCACTTGTTCAACTTGGTTTATCTGTGTTTTAGTATGCTCGTGGCTCGATAAAACTGGCGGAAGATAGTCTCGATTGAATTGTTGTTGATGTCCTTCATTTGACTGCTGGCCAATAGCTTGTTCAGTATGATGATGGTGGTGTTGGTGTGCTTCTTGTTTGAAATTATTTTGATTAATTTTCTGCACTACTTTACCAGGAGCATGGTGTTGATTGAGATGATGGTGGTGTTGATGTGCTTCTTCAAAACTTTGACTTGGTGGAGCATAGGTATATCCATTTGAATTATCCTCAATGTCATTATTAGGAGCATTGTTATGTTGCAGAGAAATTGCGTGATTGTTGTAATAGGAAACTTGAAGACTTGGATCAATTGAACCTTGTTCGTGCTGTTGATGGTTATGATGGTGGTCATGGTTTTCAAACTTTTGTTGATAAGGTGGTAGATATCCTTTATCATCTTGTTGATGTTCTTCAATATGCGATTGACCCTGAATTGGTGGCAAATAGTCTCGGTTTGTATCCACTTCTTGATTATGCACATGTTCGTGGTTATTAATTGGCGGAGGTAAATATCCATGGTCTTCCTGCTGGGCATGCTGATGGTGTTCATGATGTTGGTGATCATGTTGACTGTGATCATGTTGATGATGCTCATGGTGATCATGCTCATAGTGAGAGTGAGATTGTTCCTGATAAGGTGGTAAGTATCCATTATTTTCGTTATCAACTGCATCTTGATGGTAATGCTGTGATTGATGTCCGTTATCGTGTGGTGAATTTATTCCATTGTTATCCTGTTCAATGAATAAATTTTGTGTTGACTTAGGAGGTGGTAAGTATCCATTTTGACCACCATGTTGAGTTAGATGTGATACGTCAGCTAATCCATTTCGAATAAGTATTCCAATCAAAATTATGCTTATAAAGTTCTAAAGTGAAAAAAAAACACAAATAATTATTGAAAGGACATTTAATTTTATTTAAAAAAAAAAAACTACCTTCATTTTAACTCCAGCCTTGATTATTTGGTCTACGGCGCAAAGAGTGATTGAAACAGTGGCGTTGGATGTCCAACACTTAATGATAACGAGGTTAATAAGCTCAACGGACTTTATACTGAAATTATTAATTCAATTTTAAATCTTCGCATCTTCATTAAAATAAGTTGCGTATCACATAGAGCTGACAAAAAAAAAATCACGACATCCATAGGCAAACCAATGTGAAAGGTCCAATCATAAGAAACTCCCATATGCATATTTTTCTTATAATACAAGAGAGTGACCTCCATCGCATATTGTCGATTTGGATTTTGATGCCGTGTCGTCGCGTTGCGTCGCGTCGTCGTCGTTGATGTCGATGAGAGGAGATACACTTTCAATTAAATTCAAATGAAGAATTTATTCATTTCATTTGATTTGAATGAATGTATCACATATGGTATTGTGACTTGTGAGGTGGCACCCAAATGTCTATCATATAATTGTAGTTTTATGTACTTTACTTTCTATATCCATAATGTTGATATTGCTACTAATGTCTCGAAACATACATTTGAAAAGGAGAATCACAACTATCTCTCATATTAGCGTCGGTAGCTTTTTAAGAGGTGAGATAATCGGTTTATGTCAAATAATGAAGTCCATCAATACCAAATATTTCACATACTCAATATACATTTTTAGATCATCATGTGATCAAATCAGGCAAAGTAATGCATAAATCAAGACAAATGAGATGTATTTTATGTATTTAATTTGTTGATTAATTAAGAAATACACCATTATCAATTTGAACGGAAATACTAGTATAGTTTAAGGCTAGATGCATCGATAGTGCAGTGCAGTACAACTATGGATGAGTTTTTAGTATTTGTAGACTAAGGTTCCGTTTAAGGCTCATAAGAAATCTGCAAGGAAGAAAGCGTGAGTTGTTCATTGGTTCAGGATGCACTTTTGGCCATTCTAAGTTGCTCATTTTTTTACTTGTGACATATAAGAACTACATACATATATACATACATATGTATATGGCAAGTTTTGCATTCCTAATCAAACATTGCATTACGATAGTAGAGAAGTCGAAAAAAGTGGGTCCCCCGATTCCATCCGCCTGTCTGTCTGTCTTGGCCCCTACAACCCAAAGCATTGGGTCGACTGACTTAAAACTTGGAAATGAAGGTTTTGAGCCGACTCACATAAAAATAATAGTAGTCCCAATACAATTTTTTTTGTAAAAATCAATAATTCAAATTTTCTCAAAAACAAACCGATAGATTTTTTAAATTTTCTCAATTTTTTTTTTCTTAATTTGGCTTCTTTCAATATAAAAAAAAATAGTTTTATTGTTCCAGAAGGGTACCCCCATAGAACCGTTATTTTGTTTTTAAGTTTTTCAAGAACTAATCAACCGATTTCAATATTTTTTCTGCAAAAGCTTTTATACTGTCTCAATAATATTTGATGATCAAAAATGTATTTTTTTTTTATTTTTGATTTTTAAAAAAGTATTACAATTCGATATCTTAAAAAAGGGTAATAATTTTTTTTTAAATTAAAATGTAAAAAATCTATCAATAAGTTCTAAATAACTGCGTGCCAAAAATGTTTGTAAACTAAAATTGAAAAATTTAATATACAAGAAATCAATTTTAAAAAAATGCTCTAACGATTTTTAAATACAAAATTTGAAAATGTAAGGTTCTTTAGAGGTATCCAATGACGTTTATATTTTTGAAAAGAAACTTTAGCAGGTACATTTTTAAATCTTAAAATGCAGGAAATATTTTTAAACAGACTTCTTGAATGCATGAGAAATTTTGTACGACCAAGTCGTGCATTTTATTTAAAACACCTAAGGGTAGATTTTTTTTGTATACAAAATCAAAAAAAGTAAATGGTGTTGTATGTTTTTAAACCTGTGTATCGGGTTTTCTAATAGGGACTTTAAAACTTTGAATTTAATTTATGATCGCACCCAATTTATTCAGTAAACTCAATATTTTTTATCATGGTAAGGTTCACAAACGATCAACGCCTGTAAATTACATAAATTTTCTACAGAAATTCGGAGTCGGTG
This sequence comes from Eupeodes luniger, assembly GCA_951509635.1. Classification (NCBI taxonomy): domain Eukaryota; kingdom Metazoa; phylum Arthropoda; class Insecta; order Diptera; family Syrphidae; genus Eupeodes; species Eupeodes luniger. The sequence goes on from OX608074.1 coordinate 90,124,122, forward strand.
ACCACAACTTTAAAGGTGTTAACTCCTTATTAGCTTCATGAATCACCACTTCATCCACAAAAAATAACGGTTTGATGCGGTTTACATGCTGGCAGATTTATTAGGCCACATATTTTTTTCGACGATAACGACCGTCACGTTACTGTAAATGGCCATCGTTATCGACCCATTTGATTTGAAAGATATGGAATTGGACGAAATGAGGTTTCAACAGGATAGTGCCACAAAGCACTTCTTACAATCCATTTATGGAAGAGTAAGTTTGATGGGCGTGTTATTGCAAGAAATTTGCCAGTCGTTTTGCCACCTTATTCGTGTGATTTAACGTCTTTAGAAAATTTTCTTCAAGGGCTACGCTAAGTCAATAGTTTATGCCAATAAGCCAACGAGCGTTGGAAGAGCTCAGAGCCAAAATTGAACGCGGTCATTGAAAATTGGGTACACACACGCAGTGTCCATATAAATTAAGTCGAAAATCATTCATGCATTTTTTGATAGTACTTCAAGCCGATAGTAAGGCTTTTGATATATCTTAAACGGTTAATATTTTATTAAAAAAAAGTTGTCAAGTCTTTATTGCAAAACCCTTTATTAAACTACTAACTTAACTAATGAAGCAAGAAAAAACTTAGATGCCACAAATTAATAACGAATTTTTATATGCAAAATTAAATATTGGAGTTTAGACCAATTTTTTCGAAATCGTGAAATAAAGCTTTAAATATAATTTTTTAATTGCACATTAAAACCTAAATGATCTTATACCTTCTAGTTTATGACATAATTCAAAACTACCAAAATTACTTTTCTGTTAAATTAAAAAAAAAAAATAAAATGCACGACTGGGTCGCACGAACTTGCTCCTGTATTCAAAGAGTCAGTTTAAAAAAGTACCTATGTATGTTTATAAGATTTAAAAATATACCTGTAAAATAAGTTTGTCTTCAAAAATATAATATATAAATGCCATTTGATTTGTCGAAAAAACCTCAATTTTTCTATTTTTTTTGGGAGGGGGTTGCATTTAATACAGTTAAAATAATTTAAAAAAAAACAAATTTAAGATTCAAAATTTTACCTGAAAAATAAGTTTGTCTTCAAAAATTTAAATGCCATTTTATAAATCGAAAAACCCTTGATTTTTCAATTTTTTTTTCGAAAATCGTTAGAGCGGTTTTTTTTTAAATTAATTTTTTATATATAAAATTTTTCAATTTTGTTCTAAAAATATTTTTGATATGCAGTTGTTTAGTGATTATAAATATACGCTCTACATTTGAATTTCGTAAAAAAATGTTCACCCGTTTTTGAGATATAGAATTTTGAAAAAAAAAATTCAATATTTTTTTAAAAATCCAAACAAAAAAAAATTGCACTTTTGATAATCAAATATTGTTAAGGCAGTATAAGAGCTCGTTCAAAAAAAAATTATTGAAATCGGTTCATAAGTTGCTGAGAAAATTCAAAAACAAAAAAAAGGTTCTATGAGCGGTACCTTTCCTGAGCAATACAAAAATATGTTTTTCTTATTAAAAGAAGCAAAGTTAAAAAACAAAATTTTAAAGAAAATTAAAAAAAAAATCTATCGGTTCGTTTTTGAGAAAATTCGAATTTTCGTTTTTTGACCAAAAATATTGCATGGGGGCCACTGTTAGTTTTGATCTTAAAAAAAATGAAAAAAAACGCCTAACGCGAATCTTCTCAAAACCTTAACTTCCAAGTTTGAACTCAATCGACCCAATGGTTTAGGCTGTAGGAGCGTGGACAGACAGACAAAATAGACCGGACGGAATCGCGGGACCCACTTTTTTCGACTTGTCTACCATCGTAATGTCATGTTTGATTAAAATCTCGAGTTAGAAATTTTGCACGAATGCAAAACTTGCCATATATATGTCGCAAGTAAAAAAAAAAATTAAAGGAAACTTTTTCGAAATCATATTAAAGGGTTTGCCAATAAGAGGTTCCATTTTGAATAGACCAAAATTGTATCACATGGCAATTAAAAACAATTCAATGGCTAAAAATGCAACATGCTTTAAAAATGCTTTAAAATAAATAAGGTGGAACAACAGTCCATTCCTGTGTTCGAGTTATGTTGTAAGGGATGGAGGGACCTACAGTTTTAAGCCGAATCCGAATGGCTAATTTGAGGTAGCACTTCTTACAATCAAAAATTCATTACAATTGTTTAAAATCACTACAAATTCACACAATTAGCAAAAACAAAGCATTTTTTGCTAGAAAAAATTCCAGACAATCGGTTCCCGAGATCTTGTGATTAAACATTTTAAGAATTTGTTCATGAACGCCAACGCTCCAATCTCAATCCAAGAGCTTAAGGGGTTAGGTCACCCTAGAGGCCAAAAAATAGGCTTTTTGGATTTTTTTTTTGGGAAAAACTTTAAAATATATCGGAATTACAGAAATTGCGTTTTATTAAACAATAAGCATTGACTGCTTACATAATTTTGTTAGAAGCGATTAATTTCAAAATGGTAGCTCTGTAGCATTTTTGACGTCTTTTTAAAGGGTTTACGACGGGACTAATTGCTCCTGTAATTTTTAAATTATAATGAATTTTTCATTGTACGTATCAACTGCTAGAAAAAGTACGTCGGATTTTTGCGACATATTGATTTTTGGCAAAAAAGTGCACTTCCAAAGATAAAAATGTTAAATTTGCGTACAAAATCGTAATGTAATTGTTAGTCACAAATTGAAAATGTACTTTTTATGATATATTCTAAATTTTAAGTCAATTGAACACTGTCCGAGTTATCAGTTCGGCAAATTTAGAAAAGGCAGTAAAGAGATAAGCGTTTGAAATTTTGAAAAATATAGAACCATAAGCAATTTTGTAATTACTTTAAACAAAAATTTGAAACCGAGTATTAAAACACTATTTTTGGGAACCTAGAGAACAATTAAATATACAAAAATAAAACGATTTTTAAAAAAGAGGCTGGGATGCGACCCACACTAATAACTTCCCATCCCGTCTGTCGATTTGTCTAGCTTAAAATTTTGTCTATATGTATCAATTTTTACCAAATTTTGTTTAGATATTATTTTTTTATGAAAAAATGGACTGTTGCAATTTTATAAAAAATTACTGAAAATCGAAAACAATATTTTCTGTGAAATAAAATAAGTTTGAAACCCATATTTAATTTTTGAAAAGATATTGAGTCGAAAGTAAATATTTACCAAGTTTTAGTATTGTTTTTTTTTTTTTGGTAAAAAAACTGTCAATTTGATTTTTTTCAAAATCTTATAGAATGTTAACAATAATATTTTTTGAAAGATAAAAGTAATTTAAAGCCAATATCTCAAGTTTTTGAAAAGATATTTGAGTCGAAATTCAATTTTTACCAACTTTGTTTTTTTTAGGTTTTTATTTTTTATAAAAAAAACTGTCAATTAGATCTTTTTCAAATTTTTATAGAATGTTTACAACAATATTTTTTGAAAGATAAAAGTAGCTTAAAGCCAATACCTCAAAGTTTTGAAAAGATATTTGAGTCGAAAATCAATTTTTACCAACTTTTGTTAAATTTTTTTTTAGGTTTTTAATTTTTTGTAAAAAAAACTGTTACTTCGATTTTTTTCAAAATTTTGCAGAATGTTGAAAACAATATTTTTTGAAAGATAAAAGTAATTTAAAGCCCATATCTCAAGTTTTTGAAAGATATTTGCGTCGAAATTCAATTTTTACCAACTTTGAGTTATGTTTTTTTAGGTTTTTATTTTTTATAAAAAAATTGTCAATTCGATTTTTCTCAAAATTTTACCAGATGTCAAAAGCATTATTTTTCGTTGTTAACAATTGTTTTGGTGATGAAATCATATTTCAGTCGTAAAATTTTCGAGGTGACAACCGTTAATTCGATTTTTTCTAAAAAATATATTTGTTTTGTGTCACGTTATAACATATAATATAAAATTTAATTCAAGTCTCTAGTGTCATTGGTTCATGAGATATTTAGGGTTAACCAAAATTTTCACCTTTTTTTAAACTGCTATGGTAAAAAAACCACCCACGCAATTTTCTGGAGAGCCCTTTCTGCATCTTTCTGCCTTATTATCTGTATAACAACATTTATTTGAAGTCGATATCTCTTCTGGTTCTTGAGCTATTGACGACGAAAAAAACTTCGCGAACGTACGGACGTACGGACATACGGACGTACGGACGTACGAACGTACGAACGTACGTACACACGCACGCACAGACATCTTTCTAAAAATAATTTGTTTCGACTCTAGGGACCTTGAAACGTCGAGAAATGTCAAAATTTTCAATATGACAAATCGGACCCATTACAATAACTTCCTATGGGAAGTTAAAAATTCTATGGTAGCCTTACCCCTTAAAAGATGGAATTCGTGAAATTATCGGAGGCATATTCAGCCACAAATATGTGAAAAAATCACTTCAGTATTCTAGCATGAGACCAAGTACATGCAACCAAAATGAGTATTTTATTATGATAAACATTTAAGCCAAGATTAAAAGCGAAGGGATTTGATTAATTTAGTCTTAAATGACAATAACTAAATCATGTTTAACTTCGTGCTTAGATTAAATCATCCCCTCTTTTTACCCAGATCATCTATTTTCCAATGAACATTAAACTCTCAGACTGATTTATTGATACAAAATCTGGCCACAAGACGAGGTCTCACCTGATTTTAAAATGTAAGTCAAATTTTTATCTCATAAAAATCGAATACAAAAATTCGGTACCAAATATATTGGTTCTCGTCACTGATCTTGGTTTCTCAACTACTTTCAAGACGAGACGAGATCACGATTTTTCTTATCTCGTGGCCAGGTGCAAGTAAATCAGAGTTAGCCAATGTAACATAAGTGGTTTTGTATATATGTATATTTTTCTGGTATATAATATATTCAATGAAAGTCAAGTTCAAACTTTTTACGAAATCAAAAAAAAAAAAAATGTAGAATTGCAGGCCTTGATAGTTATTCGAACTGATTTATTGACAAAAAATGAAAGGTATAGCTAAGGTATCATTCCAATCCAATTCCAGACGTTTAAATTAGCCCAGTTTCATTAAGGTATTGCATATTGATACAAATACCAATCAAAGTATATGAAATAAAAACATAAAAGCAGGTAATTAATTTATTTTACGACGAGCATTCACAACACACAACGCAGTCAGCATCATCATCATCATCACACTCGTCTTATGATCATAACTAAAATTTATAAATTATTTATAAATAATATTTACATATCTAGTTTACCGGAGCATTGGCCGCGACTTTTGTTTTGATTCGATTATTGATATGATTTGTTGGGAAAACAACATTTTTAATATTTTTCTTAAGACTATTATTAAACTTGTTTAACTTATTCTTCAGATAATTTTAACGTGAGTGTTAATAATTTTATTATTGAAGTAAGACATGAATCAAAAGATGTTTGCAATTATGTATGTACATAAATAATATGTAGTTGTAGCCAAATATTTCAAATGAGCTTATCGCGTTAATGCTTTGATTAATTGTAATGATCAATCTTGTTAGAGTATTTGATTTCTTCACAAAGTTAAACTTACATAATATATCAAACGGAAGCACTTGGTTTGCTTTTGTTTTAGTTTGGATTTATTATATACATATCTGCATGTATTTATAGACTGGCGCTAAATTGATTTATTTCCAGACAAACAAAAATTGTTTTATATCAATTTTCATCGGATTTTAAATCTATTTGTTGATTTACGATTTATTTTTATCTCATTCGAAAAGAAGTCAGAGTATAGTTTAAGAGATTTCGCATGTTTATCAGGAAGTTCATCAGGTTTACATTTAGATTCAGTTTCATAAAATATAGCTAGTTTCTGTCCAATTGTGAACAACTGAATTTGAGGAGACTTTTATCTAGGTATACAAATGTAATATGTATAGAAAATGCAGAAAACAATTAAAGAAAAAAGGTGCGTATACGCCGCAGTGCACGAAAATAAACGAAATTTAATTAAAAAAGAAAGAAACGGAAATCGCCACAATACTTTAACCCAAATAGGTTAAAGTATATTTCAAACAAAAAATAATTTAATGGGTTATCCGTTTCAAAAGTGTAGAGCTTGAATTCGACCTCTGTCAAACTTAGTTGTTAAACCAATTTTTTTTGTTCAGTTAAAAGTCTGACATTTATGAAAATAGATCGCTTAACTATCGCACAACGCATACAAATTGTTAAAACCTACTACAAAAATGGTGAATATGCCAAATCCACATATCGTGCTTTAAGAGGAGATTATCGTTTACATATTCGTCCAACTACGTAACCAATTAGCGAAATTGTAAAGACATTTGAAGAGACTGGATTGGTTACAGATATTGTAAGGCCTGTGCATCATCTTTGCGATCGTAAAACTGAAAATATCGCTGCTGTAAGGGAAAGTGTTGCCGAAGACCCAAATGTGTCGATTCTTCGTCGTTCTCAGCAATTAGGACTTAAGATAATTACTTACAACACCAACACCTGACAGTAAGTCTTAATTTGGTGGCAAGTTCTTACACTTGCTGTCCTTGGACATTTTTTTTTCGCTTATTTTTTGAAAATTACCAAAAGGATTTACGCAAAGATTTACCCTCTCTTATTTGGCGAAATGCTTCGAGTGAGTTCTTCTTTCTAAGCTACCAAGGCATAACAAATGCACATATTTGTTAACCTTTGGTCTTGGCTTTGCCCATCTATATATTGATTTTTCTGAGTAAACAATGAAAAACCAATACCCTATGCATATAGGATAAACCACAGCCACCACGATACTCTCACAAGGAGGCCATCCCATATTTGTTCCTGGAATTACCCAGGGGGCTACAACATATGTATACCGTGGTACCACGTCTACAGTGGTGTGTTAATTTAAGTCTTTGATGAAGTGCCATCTAGGGAAGATAACCCTAGAAGTGGTCGCCCGATTTGTATACTTACTGATTTCTATGGTTTTTTTTATAATTTATATCAGTAAGTCAGCCTCGAACCCAGAGGTAGGACGACAGTCCTTTGTTAACGATCTTTCGCAAGATTTTTAATTTTAGAAGGAAGCCAACCATAGCTTCTTGCGTTCGCTCACAAGTAGAGAATTTACTCAGTGCAGTTCTAAGCTGTGCCTTTTTCAATAACTATGAGTTGGAACAGTATCATTCATCATCGAGCTGCATTGATTTCACTTACTTGTGCCCAGGGGCCACCATGGGGAGGTGCAAGTAAGCTCTTCTTCCTTCCAGATTATAGACAAGCATATAGCTTCCCTATATCTACATGGAAGTCAGTTTGACCTCCCAGCAATTAGGACTGTCTTACGGCATATTATGGCGTATTTTGCTTTTGGTTCTTCACCTACATCCATATAAAGTCCACTTTACACAACAACTGAAGCCAGCTGACCATTCACAACGTCGTAGATACGTCGAATGGGTGCTTGAACAACAGGCGGTGAATAGCGATTTTTCGAGCAAAATTTTCTTCTGGACGAAGCACATTTATCTCTCGGTGGGTATGTTTATAAACAAAATTGTGGCATTTGTGGTTCTTAGAATCCTCATATAATTGAAGAGAGGCCATTACATTCACAAAAAGTCACTGTTTGTTGCGCTCTTTGGTCCGGAGGTGTGATTGGACCTTACTTCTTCGAAAACGACGATGGAACGACTGTCACCTTCAATTCGGAGCGTTATGGTCATATGATAACCGACTTTTTTTTTCCTGCTATTGAAGAATAGGATTTGGAGAATATGTGGTTTCAACAAGACGGTGCCACATGCCAAACAACTCGAGTGAATATGGCTTTATTGCAAGAGACATTGGAAAATATTCTGGTTTGCAAGTAAGATTAAAGGAGAAGTGCGAATTTGCTACCTTTGTACCTTGTGCAGCACATTCTCTTAACTTAGTAGGCCTTCATACGGCTGGTTGTGTGCAGGAGGCATCAAGTTTCTTTCAAGTGGTTCAAAAAAATATACAACTTTTTTTCTGCTTTTACCCATCGCTGGAATAAAGTGAATGAATGTTTAGGTTCACATATAGTTCTTAAAAGACTTTCTGAAACAAGATGCTCTGCCCGAGCTGATGCAGTTAACGCGTTCCATCATGGTTATAAGCAAATTACTGAAGCCTTGACATCTATCTCTAGAGATCCAGAGCAAGCTCCAGACACAAAAAGCGAAGCGCTAAGCCTGTCTAAGAAAATGACAAAACTGGAGTTCCTCATTTTAACAGAAATTTGGAGCACAATATTAGAAAGAATTCATAAAACCAGCAAGAGCCTTCAAAAACAAACAATAACGATTGACGTTGCTGCCAATTTGCTTTGTTCTTTCATAAATGATATAAGGGAGAATTTTGATAAATTTGAAGCGTGTGCCAAAATTCAGAATCCGGATGTTAATTATAAAGACTTATTGCAACGAAAAATAGTACGAAGTTCGCGTGCCACATATTTTGATGGTCCTGCACCATCCGTCCAGCTAATTGGGAAAGAAAAGTTTAAAATATCAATTTTCCAATTATTTTTTTTCAATTATTGACACTATTACTTTCCAATTAAAATACGATCCAATTGCTATCAAGAAATTAATACATTGTTTGGCTTTTTTTGTCGATTGCAATATTTGACTTCAGTGGAGTTGCAAAATTCTTGCGAACAGTTTTCAAACAACCATAGAGATGTTAATGCAGAAGAACTAGAGGTAGAATGCTTGCACCTCGTACAGTATTTAAAAGAATTCGATAAAGATGTAAATGAAGATCTTATTACAATATCAAAATTGTATACAGTCTAATTACAGTGGATGAAATTGGGAACACATTTCCAAATGTACTGCCTGTAAAATTTTTGTATCTTTGATGGTTTCAAACTGCAGTGGAGAGTGTTCATTTTCGAATTTGAACCGGATAAAAAATGAACTTCGAAGCACAATGCTACAAGATAGACTAAACAGCTTGTCAATTTTATTAATTGAAATTGAATTACTGCAGGAAATTGAATTTTATGACTTAATTCATGATTTTGCAACTGACAAAGTCAGAAAAGTATGCCTTCAATAATATTGTATTGTATACTTAAACTTACATATACATACATATATCTAAAGAAAAAAAAACAAATCAAAACAAATATAAGGAAATAAACTTACAAAAATCAACTATGTAAGGAAAAATGTTCAACTATTGAAGGTAAAAAAAAAATTATAAAAGTATAAAAAAAAACATCTGTTTTATGTTTTTTTTTTTAGTTCTTTGTAAAAAGTAAAAATATGTAAAAAAAAAACACAAATTAATTTTAAAATGATTCTTTTAACATAAGAAATTAAAAAAAAATGTATCATAGCTACTTTTTTTGACCCCCAAATCCTATTGGGTCCAGGGCCCCCAAAAGTCTAAAGATGCCTCTGGATTTGACACCGCTGGATTTTTTTTGTAGTGCTACGCGAGCACTTTAAAACAAACATTCGTCAAGTTATGGCTGAGATACCACCCAATATGTTTCAAAAAGTGATCGAAAATTACCTCACTAATTCGCGTGGTGTTCATTTATATAATGAAGTGTTTCACACAAAATGACAAATGTATAATAAAAAAGATATCATGAAAAAAAATAAAAGTGTTTTATTTACGTTTACTTTTGAAACCGCAAAATGGATAATCCTGTATAAAAACAGATTATGTTTTTTCCAACAAGAAACAGGTGTGCTTAAGTAAAGTCCTTTCAGAAAGAAGTTAAAGCATTTCAGGGAGTACAAATACGTTCGATGTAACCTTCGGTTGGTTTTCATAGGAAATTCTAAAGATTTCTATAGTAATCTAGTACTTAGTATAGCCTATGTTACTCAGTGATAATGTAGCTTTCTAATGAAAAAAGAATTATTAAAATCGGTCCAGTACTTTTTGAGTTTATTCGTTACATACAAAAATACAAATCTTTCCTCTTTCTAATATTAGTGTAGATTCCCGAGTCGAAATTTTGGCCCTATTCTGATCCTAAAAAGGATCTTTTCTCCTCATTTGCTCCTACATACAGCAAATTGAACCTCATATCATCCTAAACGATTTTTCATCGTCCTCATTTCGTCCTACATGAATCTTTAGAATTTTTTCCGTTTTTCTACGCATATTTTGTGAACCTCATTTCGTCCTAAATGAAGGTTTATCAACATAGAAAATAGATACCGTCCTCTTTTCATACTTAATCAGGTCGTGTAGGTGTAGCTGCTTTTTTTTGTTGTTACTGTTGTTGTCACAACAGATGATGACAATGATGGTGGAAATGACAAGGATAGAGCTGGTGATAGTGAAAATGGTAACGATGGAGCTAGTAAAGTCGACGACACCAACGACGACGTTTCCGACGACGTAAACGACGACAACGACGACGAATAAGACGATTTCGACGAAGAATTATTACTTTTAAATTAATCACAAATGTTAATAAAAACTGTTTTGTTTAATGAATAAAAAAAAGGATAAAATTAAAATGTAAATTATTTTATTTTAAAAAGATTCCTAATTAAATGAAAGAGAGTGTGAGAGAATGGGAAAAGCAAATAGGAAAGAAAGAAAGAGAGTGAGAGCGAGAGCGAGAGAGAAAAGAAAATAAGATAGAAATTGAGAGAGAGTATAATGAAGTGGTATCAGAGAAAGAGAAAGAAAGAGAGAGAGTAAATGAACAAAGAAAAAAGCTATGGTCAAGATCAAAAACACTCCATTACCAAGACCGGAATCTCAGACTGACATTTCGGTTTGCCTACAAGCTAGAAAGCACTAAATGTGAGAAAGTGTGCGTGAAATGATGCAAAAAACCAAACACATTCTCACATTTAGTGCTTCGGCCCATCAAAACGCTTCATTATAGTAATCAGCCCCATGTAAATGCTTCATTTTGAATATTTCATGGCCTCGTTCAAAAACTAAACAATCCTAACCAACAGAATCTGAAGTGCTGACATGGTCTTAAATTGGAAGATTTGTATAGCTTTTTAATTTCCATCCAAATAAATGTTGTAAATGTATATTAAATAAAATAAAATTGACCAAATACAAATTATTTAATGATTTATTAGTGCTTTATTTTGTTTACTTAAATTATTTGCGAACGCAACATGCGCTGCAACTGGTTAAGTAAGCTTAGAGCATTTTTTTGGCGACGTTAGAAGTTCAGGTGGAAACAATAAGCGGGGTGCATCCGTATTTGTTTGTACAGAAAATGCTACGAGAAGCATACTTGTGAAGTTCCATTGCCAACTTTAGCTAGTTCAGATTCGTCAATTAGATTAGTATTTTCATCATTTAAGAAGTTCGACAAATGCAAGACCAAATTTTAGTTTTGTTTGTGGCAGAAATATTCCTGAAAATTTCTTTTTGAGGGATTAGGTATGTTGTTTGTAGTTAGATTTTGGAATAAAAATTTGAGGGAACCATGTTTTAAAAATAAGTTGCTTTTTGTAAAGCATCTTTAAGGAATAGAAAAATAGGCAATATGGTTGCACACAATACCAACTAAATGAGTGCAATAAATAGATTTAAGCAACTTTTTTTTATTACAGTATGAGGAAACCGAACACCCAATAGAAAAAAATCGGTGAACGCGCCAAAATGGATACTTCTTGCTTAATAATGTTATCTTCTATGCTTACGCATAAAATTACGAATTTTGTAGCATATGAACATTTCTAGACATTTTACAATGTGAACAATTAAATATGCTATGAAATAATTGGCTGCTATTAATGATAATTTTTTTTTTTCTAAAAAGTTGATGAAGGTTAAACGAAGCGGAAATTTCTTTAATGAACATACTCAAAATATTATTGGCTTTCTTAAAAATATTTTTCTACACTAACCTCTTAGTCCAAGAGCCCGGGCCTGCCAGACATACCTCATTTTATAAAAGCTGAAAGTTTGTGTATGTGTGCCTCTAGTACAGGTAAGAACGATCCCCAACCATGATACCTGGGTAGTGGTTCCTTTGGCAGATAACTGGTATCAAAGGTGCATAAAATTCCATCTAACTTACCTTATTTTATAAAACTCAATTTTTTTATATTTCATTCGTAACAACACCAAAATTCGCTTTCCTCATTGCCAGACACCTGGCATGGTTCCAACTCCCTGCCAGACACCCCTAAACTATAATAGTTTGTAATTCAATTTACGTTATATTATAAAAGCTAAATTTAATATATGTATGTATGTTTTTTGGGGAGCTATTAAACGATGTTTCCTTAGCAGCCAGACAATTTCGAGGGTTCTATCATCCTGCCAGACACTTTGAATTGAGCAGAAGTTGCAAGAGCGCGGAGCATATGTAGTAGTCGGTGCAAGCGAAACAGAGCATTCGGTTTATTGCGATCTTTGGGGAGAGTACGATAACTCAGGCGACAAAGTTTAATGACGGATTCGTATAGAACAGTTAAAAACAAGCATTTTTTACTATGGGAGGGGGGGTCTAACTCCCCCAGTTTAGGCGATAGGGGCAATTTAAAAAATATGTACGTTAAATGGAAAAAAATAATTAAAAAAACATCGGTAACACTTACAATTAGTACATTACATTTTTTTACAGACAACATTCTGTATATAACTGTTCACCGAATAATACAGCATAAACAACTGATGTGCAGTAAAATATCGCAATAAAATTGCGATTGAATGCTCTGTTTCGCTTGCACCGACTACTACATATGCTCCGCGCTCTTGCAACTTCTGCTCAATTCAAAGTGTCTGGCAGGATGATAGAACCCTCGAAATTGTCTGGCTGCTAAGGAAACATCGTTTAATAGCTCCCCAAAAAACATACATACATATATTAAATTTAGCTTTTATAATATAACGTAAATTGAATTACAAACTATTATAGTTTAGGGGTGTCTGGCAGGGGGTTGGAACCATGCCAGGTGTCTGGCAATGAGGAAAGCGAATTTTGGTGTTGTTACGAATGAAATATAAAAAAATTGAGTTTTATAAAATAAGGTAAGTTAGATGGAATTTTATGCACCTTTGCTACCAGTTATCTGCCAAAGGAACCACTACCCAGATACCATGGTTGGGGATCGTTCTTACCTGTACTAGAGGCACACATACACAAACTTTCAGCTTTTATAAAATGAGGTATGTCTGGCAGGCCCGGGCTCTTGCTCTATATGCTTTATATCTGAAAACTATTGTTTATGTATATTTTCTTCTATGTTCTGCATTTATAAAATGTAATCTACGGTAGTATTTATTATATTACGAAAAACAAAAACATATACGTAAAACTCATTATTTTTTTTTTCATTATTAGCAGCATTTTTACTAAACATACTTTTCAAACAATAATAAGTAAACTTGAACATTTTTAAGGAATGAATGAAAATTATATTTTGCGTTAAACTGTGGAAATTCACTAAAAAAAACTTCTGTACGTCAACAATAAACATTCATGACGATTACATGTTCTATTGAATTAGTTGTGCATGAATTCAGAACGATTTTAAGACGTTTTCATTTTGTGATATATGTCAAAATTTACATTTTATTTGCTCTGCATTTATTCAACAGGTTCGCTATAATCGTTCTGATTACTTTTTTAAAACATTTGTGTTCCTTTGATGCATAGTTTTTTTTTGATAGCAAATACATGTATGCTTCCATCAATCAAGAATGTTATGGATAAGATATTTTTCGATTATAACTCTTTTTTTAAATATACAAACTATAAATATACTTGGATTAATTAAATTGATACAGATTTTAATTACTTGCAAACAAAATATTTGGGCCGTTCGTTAACGAAAATTTATTAGAATTCAATACAAAAATTGCACTCGCACCCTTAAATTGATGGTTCTTCGAACGCATCTTTGATACAAAAATCCGAGGTTTATTATGAAATTTAAAGAATTTCGTATTGATTACTGTAAATTAGTGAATTAATTATAATAAACTGATGTTGAACATGCTTTTTTCAAGACAAAAAGTTACATTGGTTCACTATCCACAAAATGCCTGCAAAATTAAAGCTTAAAACTGACTTTTTCATCGAAAAAAGTAAAAAGAAAAACCTGAAAAAAACTTATTAACCCCTCCATTTTGTTTTTGCTTCGCAAAGTGCCGCTAGCCCACGGCATCGTTTTTTTTTTGTTTGTGCTCACATCTATTCATGGACTAATTGTCAAAATTACAAATACAACAATGTAAACAAACGGGTTTTGGAGAGTGAAACGTACGAAAGATTCCGGTCTTGGTAATGGAGTGTTTTTGGTCAAGATGAAAGAGGTTTATTTGAGGCTTTTGGCTGTCGTCCTCATTTGATCCTAAACATCGTATTTTGTCCGATAACTGCCACTATTAGGTTCAAATGAGGAGCAACATTTTAACAGTAAGTGATCCTCTTTTGAATCTCTTTAAACCTCAGACAACCTGCATTTTGGGGACGACAATAGGGCCAAAATTTCGACTCGGGTTACTTAATAAAAATCTTAGCTAAACTACTTCTAGTATAAAATTATATTTTTTTTATAAACATAATGGCGCAAAAATTTTAAGAACTTATTGTTAAGGGTTTAACAATTTGTTAGCAATTTGATAAATATTAAGAATTTTACTAAAACATTTTGTTAATTAGTAAATTGCTGATTGCCTTTTATTAAACATGTCAAAAAAGTGACATTTTGTAAAAATTAACAAAGCAACTACGCTTAAACGGATCTATTAATTGGAATTTCCAACTGTTAACTGGACCCTTCCATCCACTGCTCTTATAAGAATAATTCTACAGATGTCATATGGTTTTAGCAAATTTCTAAAAGTTAAAGCAGCGATTCCATGATTTTAACTTTAATAAATTATTGGGAAATAGTAAGATTGCTAAAAATGGCTTTAACATTTTACTAAATTGCTTAAAATTTTGCGCCAGGTTATTTGAAATGTTGCGCCTATCTGTGCATTATATTTTTATTATCAAGCTTTAAGTTAAGTAGTGAAACAGGTTGTTGTCTTAGAATTCAAAGTGATCAGGCGAGCTTTTGCCCAGAACAGAGCTGTGTGTGGTGATATTTGGAAGTTTTATCTTTGTATATGCAAACCATAGTACTCTCATGGTGGAAGTCGAATAGGGCGGCATCTACATATATATTTTTCATGGAACGTCAAGTGGAGAAATATTGTTTTCAGCTGGGAGACTTACGAATGTGATAATTCTAAACAAACGAAAATAGGGGGTGTGCTTTGTTTTTGTTTTAGTTACATTGTTTGGTTATATACGTAAAACGATAGTTTTGGAATAAGGAACTTAAAACATTTTTTGTTTTTAAAAATAAATACAAATCATTGAGTTTTTAAAGAAGGCAGTTATAGCTTCCGGTCAAGTGTTTCAATGTCAAATTTATTATTTATTTGTAAGTTCTTATGAAATAAATATGTGCATAAGTATTTTTAAAAGAAGGTTCTACATATCTACAATATTTAGTTATCAAGGATTTAAGGAAAGTCTTACTTTTAATTTAGTACATATACCCTTGCCCATTTTTACCACGGTAACTGCAAGGTTATAGTGTTAATGACATAAACTTCGTTTGGGTTTTCATTTTTGGAAAAATATTAGACTTTGTAATTGTATTTTCATGAATTTGATGTCTTTGTCTCAGTCCTAAGATATCTAATTTCTGAGAAATCCAATTGTTTTCTACCAAACAGCAAACTTTTTAACTTTGGGGTAATTTTTGTATAGACATTTTTTAATAAACATAATGTTTTACTAAAGTTTATAAATATACGTAACAATAATAACAATTAAACCTCAAGAGTAGTTTTGCAAAAAAAAGAAAACATTTAATGATGCTTGAAAAAACCTGAGGCAAGTGATATTAAAAAAAAAAAACAGTTTTTAGCTTTAAGCCCCCAAAGATTATGAAAAAAAATTGGCTTGGCAGCCAAGATTAGATCAAAAGCATGCACTTTTGGACTATCGAAATGAGGGTTTATGTCTCTTCGTGTAGGCAGTTCAATTTTAAAATAAAAAAAGAGGCTGGAATGCGACCAACACTGATAACTTCCCATCCCGTCTATCGATTTGTCTTGCTTAAAAGTTTGTCTAAATGTATCAATTCTTACTAAATTTGCGTTCTATTTTTTTGAGATTTTATTTTTTTATGAAAAAAACAGACTGTTGTATTTTAATAAAAAAATTACTGAATATCAAAAACAATATTTTCTGTGAAATAAAAGTTTTAGTACTGTTTTTTTTTTAGGTTTTTATTTTTTATAAAAAAAAACTGTCAATCCAACATTTCTCAAAATTTTACCGAATGTTGAAAACAATATTAATTATAAGATAAAATTAGTTTGAAGCCAATATCTCAACGTTTTGAAAAGATATTTGAGTCGAAAATCAATTTTTACCAACTTTTATTAATTTTTTTGTTTAGGTTTTTATTTTTTGTAAAAAAACTGTGAATTCGATTTTTCTCAAAATTTTTCCTAAAGTTGAAAACAATATTTCTTATAAGTTAAAATTAGTTGGAAGCCATAATCTCAAATTTTTGAAAAGATATTTGAGTCGAAAATCAATTTTTACCAACTTTTGTTAAATTTTTTTTCGGTTTTTAATTTTTTGTAAAAAAAACTGTCAATGCTTTTTTTTCAATATTTTACTGAATGTTGAAAACAATATTTTTTGAAAGACAAAAGTAATTTAAAGCCAATATCTTAAAGTCTTGAAAAGATATTTGAATCAAAAATCTATTTATACCAACTTTTATTAACTTTTTTTTTAGGTTTTTATTTTTTGTAAAAAAACTGTCAATTCGATTTTTCTCAAAATTTTATTAGATGTCAAAAACATTATTCTTCGTTGCACAAAATTGTTTTGGAGATGAAATTATATTTTAGTCGTAAAATTTTCGAAGTGACAATTTTTTTTTTCAGTTTTTTTGATTTATAAAAAAAACCATTAATTGGATTTTTTTCCAAAAATATAATTGTTTTGTATCACGTTACAATATATAATATAAAATTTAATTCAAGTCTCTAGCGTCATTGTTTCATGAGATATTTAGGGTTAACCTTTTTTTTAAACTGATATGGTAAAAAAACCACCCACGCAATTTTCTTGAGAGCCCTTTCTGCATCTTTCTACCTTATTATCTGTATAATAAAATTTATTTGAAGTCGATATCTTTTCTGGTTCTTGAGCTATGGACGACGAAAAAAACGTCGCGAACGTACGGACGTACGGACATACGGACGTACGGACGTACATACGTACACACGCACGCACAGACATCTTTCTAAAAATCTTTTATTGCGACTCTAGGGACCTTGAAACGTCGAGAAATGTCAAAATTTTCAATTCGACAAATCGGACCCATTACAATAACTTCCTATGGGAAAGTTAATAAATTGGGTGGAGCAACAGACCGTTAAGAATTAAGGCCTTGTGACTTACAACTCTTAACCATTCCTGGGTGCGAGTTAAGTTTGTTAGGGATTCAGGGGACCTACAGTTAAAAGCCGAATCCAAACGGCTAATATGGGAAAGCACTTTTGATGACAAGATTTGCTCTTGGAGAATTAGTCAAGTCCGCGCAAGAGACAGTACCCCTGAAAAAAAAACTTTAGGTGGCACAGGCAGGGATTGAACTCAAGACTTCTAGCATGAGAGTCCTACGCACTAATCATCACTCCCCGGGTACTGCAATTTTATAAAGAATAAAAAAATAGATAATAACTTAAATTCAAAAAAAAAAATAATTATTAAAAAACAGAAATACAGTGCTAGCACCAACAACATGGGGGGAATACTGCAACCTTAAGTCATGCCAAAAATAATTGGTGTGTTTTAAACGAAAGTCCAAAATAACGACAACAGTATAGTTTGTTAAACTCACAGAATTTATATATAGGTACATATATTTTTAATAGTTTTTTAGCTTGTATTATTTACTCAACACTAAATTGTATTTTAATTAATTTTGATTTGAAATGAAAAAGTTATCGCCTTATTTTTATTGTCGCTGGACATTCATCCTTAAAAAGAATCTGAAGAATTCTTCGTCTTAACGAGGTTGTAACATCAAGATAATGAAGAAGTGCTAAGATTGGTATTATGTGTGGTAATTTTGTGCACACCGGTGTACTGACACCCGGTGTGGTATTCCGCCACACACGACACACCAAATTGTACACACATTATTGTTGTAAAAGAGATCTCAAAAATGAAAGATCAGAATGAGTGACGTTGAAGCTTGAAGCTTTTATTAAAACAACTTGCGACGCACCGCACTCTAGAACGATTCAGGTATACAAATAGTAAATGTGCGCTCGCATCACATCACACCGATCGAGTCGAGACACCGACATAGACAAATTTGATTTTACGTGCTTAGTGTCTGACACATTTCTGCTCACCGATACAAATGTCGTGTCTATGGGCCGCTTAAGATCTGCACGACAAAAATCTCATCATAGCTTTGAATATATAAAAACCATTATTCATATACAAAAATCGTACACAAATAAGAACTAGGAACAGAGTTAGAAATATAATTAAAACAAAAATCGGTAAAAGATCCTTAACACTTGATGTATGCATCCCTTTATTAGTCATAATATTAAGCCATATAAAGGATTATGATTAAAGGAAATTTTGCTATCATTTCGCTGGTTATTAATTATTTCCCTTAATCTGCTTATGGGAATAAAAATAATATTTTCCTCTCGCTCTCTTGAATCTCTCCACTTCGCGACATCAGCGACTCGTGTGAAAGAGGCCTAAGTATGATAATATTCTCTAATAGAGAATTATTAACTTTGACAGATAGCGGAAATGGTGTTGTAGTTTTATCTTTCAAATTAATTATCATTAATTTAGTCTATATCGAAGCCAATATTGAGAATAATATAACATTGGACAACCTAATTAAGTTTTATTAAAGTTGTTTTTATGATGTTCAATTGGTTTTTCAGGGTTATTAATTTCTGGATAAACCATGGCTTCACCTACAAACAACCCATTTAGGACGGTTTTTAGTCACAAGATGGCGTAGTGGTTAGTGCGCAGGACTGTCATGCCAGAAGTCTTGAGTTCAATCTCTGCTGGTGCCACCTACAAGTTTTTTCACGGGTACCGCTTCTTGCGTGGAATTGACAAATCCTCCAAGAGTAAGTGCTGTCATAAAAAGTGCTTTTTCAAATGTACCGTTCGGATTCGGCATTAAAAATGTGGGTCCCCTCCATCTCTAAAATGACTCGCACACATGAATGGTTGAGAGTTGTATGACTTTTGTCACAAAAGCCAACATACTCAGTGCTATTGGTCAAATAAATACTGAATAATGTATCAAAGTTATGGGAAGTTGAATTTTTTTTTTTCAAACAAAAGCTAAACAAATTTTGTTTTCGAATATGCAAACGCATTTTTAATTTAATAGTTTATAAGTTAAAAAAAAATAAGAAAAATAAATAAATCCTTATCCTCTAATGACTTTCACAATTTTAGTACGTGGAGCAGCAATTAATTGTGGACGGGCTACTACTTGAACGACTCGAGCACGAGGACGCACAACAATAGGCTGGGCAACTCGTACAAGGCGGGGTTGTGCCCGAACTACGCTTACTACACGGGGCTGAGCTACTTGAACAATCTGGGCACTGCGAATACCTGCATTAGCCATGGCAATCAAAGCAACGAGAACGATAGAAACAATCTGAAATTTTAAAAATATTCAATTAAAATAAAATTAAAAACCCAAATGTATTTAATTAATTTTTTGTGAAAATAATGAACATACGAGGACTTTCATGTTGATGTCTTTTGTTATTAAATTCTTTAATGAATCTGATGATGAATTTTAAATTTTCTGCAGTATTTATACTAACTATAGAAATCAAATAATCCCCTTGTTGTCTTAATACTTCAAGTAGAATCGATTTATTATAAGTGTGTATATTAAAAAGGCTTTAAGCATCGTGTTTAACTTAAACAATTTTTATTGTATTTAGGAACTTGTATTTAATTAGAAGAAATAATCAGACCGAAAATGCGGCGACATGAAATAATGCGACCATCAACCCCATTATTTATAATGTGGCGCATTGTATTTTGTTTATTTTTATTCTTTCCCAATATTTTAGTATACATGTAGTATACATACGAATGATAAATCATATTAAAAAATCTTAAAATCAAAAAAAAAAATGTATAAAACAGTATTTGGAAATATATCCCGCAGACCGCTTCCTTCATAAGATAATGCCTTAGTTCAAAGTTAAAATTCCATAAGCTAATTCATCACTGTAAAAATAACGTAATGACGATCCAATAAAATTAAGAAAAATTAAAACTGTCCAGGTTACTAAACAGAAGTTAAAAATCTTCTATCTTTATCCTTAAAATAATGTTTGATGTATTATTTAGCCAGACAAATTTTTTACACGTTCCATTTATCTGAATTTTCACAGAGCAGAATTTTTAAAATAAAGGATGGCTAAATTTTAAGGGCCGATGTAGATTTTAAATAAAACACAAATTATTTAGGAAATTATTGTTATTTCTATTCATTATGATAATATTGGTAAGGTTTAACAATGTATGGAACAAAATATCGTCCAAATAGACGCCGCCATGCCAAATTTGACTCTGAGACATAATTACTGAGGTTCTACACCGTTAATGTGTCGAATTATCTCGCCCTTTAACTCTTGAATTGTTGCTGGCTTATTGACATACATCCTTTTATTTCAATAACCCCTAAGAAAGAAGTCAAATCAATTGATCTTAGCGGCCAATTGACATCGCCACCACGTGAGATAACGCGGCCATTGAATTTATCGCGCAAAAGAGCTATTGTTTCGTTAGCTTTGTGGCAAGTAGCACCGTCCTGTTGAAATCACATATCGTCCACATCCATATCTTCCAATTCGGGCCATAAAAAGTTAGTTATCATCTCACAATAGCGAACACCATTCACAGTAACTGCCTGACCGGCCACATTTTGGGAAAAGTAAGGCCCGATGATGCCGCCAGCCTATAAATAGCACCAAAAAGTCACTCTTTGTGGGTGCTTTGGTTTTTCGACAATCACTCTTGGATTTATCATTCACTCAAATGCGGCGATTCCGCTTATTGACGAATCCACTGAGGTGAAAATTTGCTTTATCATTGAAGATGATTTTCTATAAAAATTGATTATCCACTGTTGCCATTTCTTGCCACAGTTGAGGTGGACGGCTTCTTAGCCACATTATCGCGAACAGCAGTCTGAAATTGAGAAGTTTCAAATGAAATGTAGACAAAAACTTGACTTTTCGGTGTGGCTCACATTTTATCATCGTCTCTTAAAATTTAACCACCCTTTATTTATATAATATTTTTGCATAAGATCTGTGGATCCTATTACAAATATCGTAAAACAAGGCCAAGTGAAGTGAAACTTTCCGGCCGGTTTGGGAATTTCAAACTCCTACAATTTTCTTAAAAAATATATTTCCATGGATTTAACAACATTTATTTTTCAGGAATTAAAATTAAACACAATTTTTAAGCTTTTGAGATATAATGGTTAAGCATAATGAGCTTAACATTTTAGTTTCGTTAAGAATTGAACTTAGGAGTAGGACCCACCAGAAAAAAGAATTGAACTACACCACTTTAAAATTTATTTAGGGATTATATATGCATATGTATCAGGTTTTTAGGCCGTGTGTGAATTGCGTTAAAATGTGTGTTAAAATTTAACCAGCGCCAGCGTTAAAATTTGACACTAATGAGGTGAATAAAATGGGTTAAAATTTATTGAGCTGTGAAGCAGGTTAAAGTGTATTAAAATTTGACGTTTCTATTGATAGAGAAATTTGCTCTTGCTTTTGCATTCAATTTTTTAGTGTTACCACACCGAATAAATCAATTAATCAAAATGGGAATTTTGTTTGAATATTTTTGACTGTTGTTTTAAAATATGACATTAGAATCGAGAACAATAAATAAAAAAGATTTTTTTTTAGTTTTAGAGACTTTTTATTAACCCTGTTTTCTTAAAAATATGTTTTATAAGAGAAATTATTTTTCCGCGAAAAAGAAAACCAATTTTTGTTCAGGGAAATTTCTTAAATTATCGAGGGAAATTTGTTTAACCTGCGCAGAAATCTTGGTTAAAATAATTGTTTTAACGCAATTCACACACGGCCTTAATAGGGACTTGACAACTTTGAATTTAATTTGTAAACGCATCCCTTCTAATAGTAATCGAATTGTCATTGTCAATTTATTCAATAAACTCAACAAATTTCACCATGGTAAAATACACGAACGAGCAACGCAACGTCTGCAAACATTTTATACCGAAATTCGGAGTCGGTGACCGAAACTTTAATGGCTGAAACACAAACACGCTTGAGCTTCGGCTTCGTCTGCGTTACGATGGGCCTGCTTCGAGGTTGCTTTGAATGACATTTCTAATATGACATTTCTAAAATTGCACTTCTGTCAATAGTAGCAGTTATTTTTTCTCGAAAGTTTGTTTTGTTTTTCCGTGCAGTAAAAAATATGAATTATGAAATCGAAAAAATTAAATTTGTTGCGGAAGTAGCTTACACAGCCTATAATAACCAATGGGAATTCCTCCAAAAGCAAATGTATTTTGTTTGTTGACCTTTTTTTACAGCTGTTGAGCTGTCAGAAAAGCAAATGTTCAGCAAATTTGAACTAGAGCTTCCGTTTAGAGTCACATTACGTAACATTACGTTCTTTTCTTTAAGATTGTCAAACGAAACGTGAGGTCAAAGCTTCATTGTGATATGGCTGAACTCGTAAACGTCAGGCGAAGCTGAAGCATGTTTGTTTTTCAGCCATAAGAGCTTTAACTCAAATTTTCAGACGTTTTTTCCTAGATATTCGCTGTGTGATGTTGCCGTGTCAGTGAGACGAGCGACGATAAGTGTCGAAAATATTGCTGCCGTTCAGATGAAAGTCCGCGTCCGTCCGTGGCAAACTATCCAAATCAGTCAATTCCACGGCGTTTTCAAGAATTGGGCATCGTTCAGAGCACATTACTGCGTATTTTGGTATGGATTTTGGTTTACACCCATACAAGATCAAGCTGACTAGACGTACCTTACTACCTTCTCCGATTGAACAAGTTGTTAAGTCCTTAATTTAAAACCCTTTATGTACATCTCATGCTGAAAGCCCAGAAATGTATCCAATAATATTAAGTTTCGTGGTCTTCATTTTCTTGAGATTATTTTCAATCAATCAGCTTGAAAATCCTTATGATGACTGACCTTTTGACCTTTCAGTAATTACTGTCTCTAAATTGTTTCAAAAGATAATTAATTCTTGAAGACAGCGGTGGCGGCGCGGGGCAATGTTTGATGAAAAAGAAATTCAAGAATCTTATAAATTAGAAATTTAATAGGAGGTTGTTGCTCTGATTTTGTTTATCTCGATTGTATACTTATTTATTGTTTGTTTTGTTTTTGTGCAAATTCAATTGACTGGAAAACAAGTTCCATTAGATGGAATTTTGCAGGCTCTCCCAAAACGACCATAATACTTGTTTTGAAATTTTGGGCCAGACTAAACGCAGAAGCGCAATTCATACTTAATTGTATAAATACTAATCTAATTTACATACTTATCATCAGTTCTAATTCATTAGTGCAAAAAATAACTTAAAAATGAAAGTAAGTTAAAATTTAAGTTTAAAAAAGAATACATCATCTTCTTTAGAATGATGTATGACAAGCTAAACCTGTATAGGACTTTTGCTGATCCTAATACCTACTTCAAATTTTAAAGTCGATTGTCCTTGAGATTGATGAATTTCTTACAGCTCAGTTTTTGCTTTTTTGTTTTATTTATTAGTAATAAAATAATATGAAATTTTTATAAATATGAAATGTGTGTTAATTTGTTTACTTTATTTCTTTTCAGATCTTCTTTATCGTACTTTTCCTTCTCTTTGCCATGGCAAGTGCAGGTCGCGTTATTATTCAAAAGCCTCGTGCCCAAATTGTGAAAGTTGTTGCAGTTCCTGTCGCACGTCCAATTCGAAAGGTTTTAATTAAGCAGGGATAAACAAATCAAAATATTACTTTATGAAAAGTTTTGTTGCTAGAAAAATATATTTTAAAAAAACTTAAAAATAACTACTGTTTTATTTTTTATCTTGTGTTGTTAGTTACTTGCTGCACCCGCGACTTTACTCGCTTGCTTTATTTTCAAACAAATTTGGCAGCATAAAAAAGGTTATAATGAGCCAACTTCAAAAAATAGACATATGCTGTCACGGACTTTTTTTAAGAATTATTAAAGGGGAACAATTATTTTCAGCAAAACTTTGACTCCGCAGCGCACGCAGTGGAAGTTCTAAAAATTGAAAAAGTATCTACCTGATTTTGAAATATTTTGTATTAGTGTTCCGCTTGCATTAATCTTAGCATGGTGTTATATAGCCATCCAATAAATAGGCAAGATAAAACAGCGAGAGAATTTTTCAAATCAAACCAGTAGTTCCTGAAATAAGTGCGTTCAAATAAACTATTCAGCTTTAAAGTATTAGAATAGATTTGATGATTGTTTTGCCAACGCAGTTTAGAAATACAACCAGCAGCGTTGCTATACAGTGAAGGACATAATCTAACGTTGTCTTTTTACTAGCTAACCCGACATATACAATTGATCTGCTTTTTTAACTAAAAGTGTTAGATTTGAAATATATAATCTTTTTTTTTTCAAAAAAAAACATCATTTTCCTTGGATATACGACTGGTTTTTAGATTCCCCTAACAAAAAAAGCAAAAATTGTTTTTTTATTTATTTTATTTCATGCAACGATTAATAAAATTATCATGAATTTTATGATTAGAATATTCTTTAATTTTACAAAATAAGATTTTTATTTTTAAAAACATGCATTTTATCACATCAAATATTTGCATATATGAATAAATTAATTGTAGTTGGCAAGCCTTAACTTTTTGTTCGAAAGAATTATTCGAAGATCTAGAAGCAATATAGCTGTTTCATTATCGTATTCATTAAACTTTATTAAAACAATTGAAACCTTATATATGTACAAATAAGTTGTCTTTAATTAATTCGAAGATTGTGTACCAAAAATTCATAGATTTTAAATTTAATTTTTTTGTACTTGTTTTTTAAGTAAAACTTTTATTAACTATTATGGAAACCTATAGCTGCGCTTACAGAGGTAAACCTTAATCAATAAGACCTTCTTTGTCATAAAATTTATAATTTACCTAACCATATTTATGTATAGATCCTCATTCACCACTTACACCATTGACTCCAATCAGTGATTTAACATTAAGAAAAACCTTTCGTGATCATTCGCCAAGTTTAATACCAACTAAAAAGATCACTCTCAATGACTGTCCAACTCCAAAACGAAAAAGATCTGTAGCAGCTTTGGCCATCAATAACAAATCGTCTCCAAAGTATAAACCATGTGCTGTTAGTATTGTGTTGCCTGTGATCAAAACTCCCGAAGAGGAAAGATCAGCAAAAAAGTCCAGTTATTTATTAAATCTTAAAAAAATTCTCACACCCAATTCAAAGCCAACACCGAGATCCATCGATTTGGAACCTCGATTAGGCGGCAATCAAAAGCCTTCGCCGACATCATCATCATCATCTTCAAGTAAGAGGCCGAGATTCAAGTGTTTTCGTAGTTCGCCATCAAATGTTAGACCGAACAGTCCGAGGGTAATGAGAATTTTGCAAGACATAGGTCAGGAAAAGTATTGTGATGTCTTTGGGAGGGAAGAAATCGATTTGGATGTCTTTAGACTGCTTACAAAAGGTGATCTAAGAAAATTGGGCGTTCAAGAAGAAAACGATATACAGGCGATACTTAAAGCAGTTGGCCAAGGATAGCATTTTTAAAATAGATAATTTTCAATTTATAAATTAAAAGTAATGTGTAATTAATTAAGTTTTATGTTTTTGATAAGTTTATGTTTTTTATTATATGTGTATTTTTTGTTTGAGTTTTAAAAACGAAGAAGGTTAAGAACCTGAATAAAGCTTTCCAAAGATGTATACCACCAAATTTTGTATCCATTTCTAAACATATTGTTGTCCTGAAAAACTCTATTAATAATACTGTATGTGGTAAGTATGTCACAGATTTTGTAGATTTTTCGAATCAGCACTCAAAGGTTTAATTACTATATAATAAAATATATTATTAGTTTAGTAAGTTTTCCTTTGAAGGAAGGTTAAATGCTGGTTATAAAATGACCTGAAATATTAAATAATTTGGATTATTTATTTATATTATTAACTAGCAGACCCGGCCACTTTTTTTAACAAAACACTAGAACCTACAAACCTTTTAAGCAAGACAAATTGATAGAAGGGATGGGAAGTTATCAGTGTGGGTCGCATCCCAGACTCTTTTTTATTTATAAAATAGCCAGGGCTCTATTTCATAAAAATTGGCAGGTGACAATTCTACAAATTTGTCACACTTGTTTGAAAAATCTGTATTTCATAAAATATTGACAGTTGACAAATTTGTCATAATAATTTTGTCACTGTCATATGCTGGCACATTTGTCGTGAAAATTTTTCATTTCAATTCATTAAATAATCTTGAAATGCATTACGATCGAACAATGATGGAGCATGGAATAAAACCTCTGCATTTTGCTTTAATTTGCATCGTTTCTCGACCAATTTTTTCAATGTTAAAAGTAACAGAACGCTGTCACTCTTTCAATTTTAAAATGTCAAAGTTTACAAAAATTGTGTTTTATTATTAAAAAGTAAAGGAAACCGGAAAACCTAATAAAATCAAACATTTTGAAATGAATATATGTACATAAGTGTACTTAAGTTGTTTTTAGAAAATAAAGATATTTTATTCACAAATTCATCGTCCCAATTGTCAATTAAATACTGACAAAAATATAAATTGTATTTTTTTCCTTTCATAAAAGAATTATCAGTACAAATTTGTTGTAAAATTTCTGACAATTGTGGAAAAATACTTAACAATTCGTTGTCATGACAATTTCGTTACGAAACGAAAAGATGACAACTGTCCGGTATTTTCCTACAATTTTACAAAATTGTCAAATTGTTTATGAAACAGATTTTGACAATTGTCAAGTTGTGAATTGACAAATTGTCACCTATAACAATTGTCAATGTTTATGAAATAGTCCGCAGGATGATAACATAACCTGGGTACAAAATAAACAAGGTTAAAAAATAACCAGGGTTATAAGATAACCTGGATTAAAGAATAACATGAGTTAAAAAATAACCTGGGTTATAAAATAAAGTCGTTCAACAAATAGCCTAGTTTGTTATTTAAAATAGAGCTCTAATATCTCCTAACGTGTTAATTACTAACAACAAAAATTAAAAACCTGATATACCATACTTACATACTAACTTAAGGAGGCGCTACAGTGCAGTGTGAAATAGGGCCTCAACCAACAAATCACAGATCACGCGAAGAAATTTTCTCTCGAAACAATCCAAGGTGCTTTCATCCGTTTTGGTCATAGTCCATGCTTCTGCTTATTCTTCGTTTGATCTCAGCGCTGGTGTTGTTTTCTGCGTTCATAGCGGAGCCTAGGTAGATGAAGTCCTTAACTACTTCAAAGTTACGTCTGTCGATGGTGACGTTTTGGCCGAGATATTGGTGTTGTAAATCCTTTCTTGACGACAGTATGTATTTTGTTTTGCTCTCCTTAACCGTTACTGGCTGAACAGAATGGTGTAGCTGTAGCTGTTGCCTGTAGCACTGTCAAAGTTAAAAGATACGAAAATACTATACATCGACACAATGAGAAGCTGTAGCTGTAGCTGCAGCGCAAGTTGACTCAACTTTAACTTTTGGCGGCGCTACAAGCTGCATTTGAGATGACAGATGGGGGAAACCCATTTCATTCTTTGACTTTTCACTTTTTTTTTGGGAACGTTCAATGCATTTGAGAATTTTTTCTGGTTTTGTAACTTTTTTATAGTATGCTATCATACAAATTCAGTTCAAATATACATAAATTTCATATGCGTTGATGCGCTGCACCATTGTGGGCGACCTTTGCTACATAGTGAGCGATTTTAGTGACAGCTTGTGCTACAGCGATTTTTTTAGCTACAGCTGCATCTCATTGTGCCCGATTACACGAGATGTTTTTTCGGTTGTTTCCTCTTTCGTCTTTTTGACAGATCGGGTGAGGGGTGTAGAAACGTAGGGGGAAAGAAGTCGTGAAAAGAGTCCTGAAAATGTATGGACTTTTTTTGGTTGAACTTTGACGTTTATGCTTTGACAACCAATAAAAAAAAAACAAAATGCATAATTTACAGCTATAAGTTCAGTTTTCCAGAGTACGGTGTAGTAAAGGCAAATATTAACGTGAAATAATGTAAATTTAATTATTTATTTAAACGATTTAAGAAATGTGGACAAAAACTCAAACGGAAGTATTATTAACGCTGTTTCAAAGTTGGCCCAATTTGTATAACAAGCTGAACAAAAATTATAAAAATAGAAATAAAAGAATTGAGGCACTTGAAATTATTCGAAAAGAGCTTTTAAAAATCAAACCTAGTGTTACAATTTCGGATATAAAAAGTAAAATAAAAACAATTCGGTCACAAACGTCAAAAAGAGGAATAACGAAAGGAACGAAAAAAGGAAAGGTGTAATCACGAGGGTAGGTACCTGTCAAAAAGACGAAAGACGAAAACGAACGAAAAAACATCCCGTGTAATCAGGGTCATTCTGTTCAAGGGGTTAAACCCATTTTTGCCGCCTCTGCTTCAATACTCACAAAAGCCTCATTGACATCACGCTGAGTTCTTCTGATTATGTCAATGTCATCCTCATCAGCATATCCGAGAAATTGGACAGAATTTTGAAAGATAGTGCCTCTAGTGTTGACGTGGAAGATCTGCACTATTCTTTTAAGTACGATGTTAAAGAAATCGCATAACAGCACATTACCTTGCCTAAAGCCTTTTTTGACATCAAAAGGTTCGGTTAAGTTGTTTTCAACGCGGAATTGGAGCAACGCGAATTTTCCATGATCATTATGCACAAACGGACGAGTTTGGCAGGGATGCCAAAACTAGACATGGATCTAAACAGATCGTTCCTGTAGATACTGTCATGTGCGGCCTTGAAATCGATGAAAAGATGGTGGGTGTCGATTTGATGCTCTTGGATCTGTCGTTATGTGAATATTTGATCAACTGTCAACTTTCCTGGTCTAAAACAGATAAGGACCTATCAGGTTGTTGACGATTGGCCTTAGACGTCCACATTTTATGGCAGATAAGATTTTGTAAGCGATGTTAATCAAACTGATTCCTCCATAGTTGGTGTAGTTTAGACGATCTCCTTTTTCAGTATCGGGCGAACCTCAATATTTTTTTCCATTCATAGCGCATAGGTTAGGTTAGGGCATGCTTTCTTCCAACTTTATCTTACAGATAAGTTGGTGTATGCTCCTAACCAAATTATCTATAGCTGCTTTGAAGAGCTCGGCATTCAAGCCATTTGCTCCGGTGGCTTTGTTAGACTTCAGCTTAGATATGGCAATTTTTACTTCGTCTAAGTCAATAGAATGTTAGAATTGAAATCACATAAAATAAATCCTAATTGTTAGGTTTTTTTCATCAATGTTAAGTTTTCTTGCATTAATAAATTATTGTTAGAAAATATTACATGACTAGCGGCCCGTCCCGGCTTCGCACGGGTAGTCATAAATAGGTACAGAAATTTAAGTTATAAGCATGCTAATTAAAACGACCATGAATCACTAAATTAGAAAAAAATTGTATGCTTATCTTAAAGCCCCCTGTACACTTCGTTGGCTGTGGTATTTGTAGGTGGGCAACAAAACTTATTGATTTTCAGGAGATCCTACTCGAGAAAGTGCCACTTACATTTGCCCGTGGGAAAAGCACTCTCTAATTAAGTCAATATCAACTATGGAAAAAGTTTGTCCCTGGGATTTATTTATTGTTAGGGCAAAGGATATTTTTAAAGGGAACTGTAACCTTTTAAAAGATATGGGCAAATCAGTTGGTATCACCGGGATCCGCGGAACATGTGCGAGCTGACCGGCAGCGGGACCCGTAATGATAGTTGCTACAATCACATTATCTCTTAATTCTTTGATCAATAGTCTTGTACCATTACACATATTGGAATGGCTTAAATTTCTTAAAAGCATAACAGGCGTACCTATTTTTAAATTTAGTTCTAAGGTGGCAAGCCAGCAGGATTGAGGGAA
Source organism: Eupeodes luniger (assembly GCA_951509635.1). Taxonomy (NCBI): domain Eukaryota; kingdom Metazoa; phylum Arthropoda; class Insecta; order Diptera; family Syrphidae; genus Eupeodes; species Eupeodes luniger. The sequence goes on from OX608074.1 coordinate 90,154,424, forward strand.
TTTAAAAACTCCTGTGGGTGGTGCACTGTATCTTCGATGTTGCACACGGTGTCAACAGATTTGTAACATTTAAAATCACCTGGTACTTTTTCAATAATAATTTTGTTTATCTCATTTACTGAGTCGTTTCTGGGTGACAATATCGCTCTCGAACAGAGCCAATGGAAATTTCTTACTGTAAGATTGTATTCTATAATATTGTCGAAAATTGTTTTGTCCTATCATTAATACTCTTCGCAGCATATGCGATGAAAGACATTTAATGGCAAATTTTTTTACACCTTCGGTTGATTAATTATTAAAATCGGTCCAGTACTTTTTTGAGTTTATTCGTTACATACAAAAATACACAGATCTTCATATGAACTTTTAACAGAACTGATGTTTTGTATTTTGTCTGAGCAAATATTTTTTATTTATGTATATAGGCTCAATTTATTATCTCTACATCAACAAGAATAACTGAATTCTCTTTTAAAGTAGACAAGTCTGAAAATTAAAAAAAAAGTGAATTTAAAAACAAAAGATTTAGCACTTTTAAAATAAGCTTACACCACTTATATCATTTTTATCAGCAATTGTCAAGCAAAAATTTATTCTCACACACAAAATAATCAAACTATATCTCTTCAAAATCAAGCCAAATTCCACCATCGACAGCTCCCATAAAAAACGTCGGATGCAAAAGATTATCCTTTCTTGTACGTGGATTCAATTTGATATTGAAATTCTTGACGATTTCAGCAATAGCAGCTTTAGTTTGTGTCATAGCAAATTTCATTCCCAAGCAAACTCTGGGACCATCACCAAATGGCAAAAATACACCCATATCACGATATTTTTTGACACCACCATTTTCTGGACTGAAGCGATCAGGAATAAATTCATTGGGATTTGGAAAATATTGTTCGTCATGGTGGAAGCAGTATACAGGAATCTGAACTAAATCATTGGTATTAAGCTGTAGCTTAGTTCCATTTTTGTTAGTGAGAACAATTGGTTCTGTGCAGAGTTTTTTGGAAATAAGTTGGGCTGGAATAATTCGCAAGCTCTCTAAAAAAATTAAATAACAAATAACAACAAATAAAACGATAGCCAATTTATAGAAGTCTCACCATGGAAACACTGATCCAAAAATGGCAACGAATCTAGTTTTTCAAAATCCAGTTCTCCTTTATCATTAAGATTATTGTTGATTTCATTGCGAAGTTTTTTTTGTTCTTCTGGATATTTAGATAGCTAAAAACGATATAGAAGTTTTATATATAAATTCAGATACAATAATTACTCGAATGTGTATACAATACCTGATATAAGCATACACTTATGGCAGCTGCTGAAGTCTCAAAACCATCCAATAAGAATGTCATCGAATGCGAAACAAGTTCATCGTTTGAAAGATGTTTCTTGTCTTGTAACTGTAGAATGTAATTCAAAAAATCGATACGATCCAGCTTTTGTTTGCGTCTCATATCAAAAGCTGATCCCATAAGGCTGGTGAAAAAGACTTCATTTTCTTTTTCAAAAAATTTTGTTTTATAGAAACGCTTAATCATCGGCAAGAATCCAACTAAAACTGCATAAACTGTGAACACAGTCGATTGAGTGAAAATCTTCTTTGTCATTTCGAGTATTGGTGTAGGATTTTCAGTGAAACTTAAGGCCTTAATGCCTAAAACACAATCGGTAACAACTTCAGATGTGAAACGAAGACTAAGCTGAAAATTTTAATTCATAAGTTAATCAAAGAAATTACTTCAAAATTAAGGTTTGGTTCTAAAAGATTATAACACATGCATATATTCCCAAAGATCAGTTTACAATATCAAAGATATTGTAAAATTAAAAAAACGGTAAGAAAAGCTACTTTTTTTTAAAGGCCTACATAGTCCAGTTAATAAAGGTTTTCACCTCAAAAAAAATCCAACAGTTTTTAAACTTGGCACACTTACTAAGGGATGTCTGGTGATGATCCAAAAAAAATTCCCCAAGAATCCGACGTGCGCTCTAGCGGCAGTTAAGAGAAACATGGAGTTTGTTTCAGTTTTTCACGTTTATCTCAAAAACTATTTGTCGTATCAAAAAATGTTGTTCCACAAAATGAAAGCCCATTAAATTTTATAAAAAAAACTTTTATGAGTTTTTTCGTATCTCTTATAGTTTATAAAATAACTCTATCGGCAGTGAAGAGAAACATACGGTTTTTTCGGTTTTTGGGGTTTATCTTGAAAACTATTTATCGTATCAAAAAATAATCTTTTACAAAATTAAAGCTTATTAAATTTACTAAAGAAATATGATATTAATTTGTTTGTACATGTTTTAGTTTTTAAAATAACTCTATCGGCATTTGGGTCATCACCAGACATCCCTTAGTAAGTGTGCCAAGTTTCAAAACTGTTGGATTTTTTTTTGAGGTGAAGGCAATTTTTTTCGTTCATTGACTGGACTAACAAGGTTTTATAGACATTATATTCTGACTTATTTTATAACACTGGTTGACAAGGTTTTCTTCCTGACAAAAAAATTGCACTTTTCCAATATGTTTTGATGGCATTAATTCAAATCCGATTTTAAAATTAATGTATCTCAGATTTATGAGATGTTACTTTTAAAAATTAAAAAAGACACGTATTTTTTGAGGCTTTCCAAATTTTTGAAGAAGATTTTTTTTTCAATAAATCCGTGAGGGTTTTCCAAATCTGTAATCCCTTTCTTAAATATTCAGTAGAAATATTTATAGTATTTCATATGATATTTGAAAAACTTCATTAATTGTTAGATTTTTTTTACAAAAATTTGAAAAAACTATAAACAATTTATGCTAAAACGGTTTTCAACACAAAAAGGCAAAACTGTTGTCTACATAGGTCTATTATAATGCAGTTTTTGAATTATATTTAACACTAGCGGTCCGTCCCGGCTTCGCACGGGTATACATAAATAGGGACAGATATTTAAGTTATAAGCATGCTTCTCTTTAATACTCTTCAACATTTTATGGCTAATTTTTTTACACCTTCGGTTGGTTTTATTATGAATTTCTAAAGATTTCCATAGTAATCTAGTACTAAATATAGCCTATGTTACTCAGTGATAATGTAGCTTTCTAATGAAAAAAGAATTATCAAAATCAGTGCAGTATTTTTTGAGTTTATTCGTTACATACAAATATATAAATCTTTCCTCTTTATAATATTAGTGTAGATTATAAAAACGGTGTTGAAAAAGGATACTTTTAAAACCTAAGCAAATAGTTAAAATTAAAGCCTAGTTTTGAAATCAGTACTTAAAATTAAGTCCAAAACATATTTTTTAAAACTATAAAAGTATCAAATTCAAGGTTTTTTCTAAATAAAAAATTTCAGAAACTAAGTAAGATACTAAAATGCTTTAAATTGTATCTAGACGAGAAAGATTTTCGCTTTGCAAAATCCCTTATACAATTTATTGTTAAGATATATTTTGAGCTTGATCTTAGCATTAAAAACCTCGTTTTGGGTTGTTTTTAGTATTTTAAAAAAAAGGCGGCATATTTAAAAAAACATGATGTGTTAAAAAAAACGTTCGAATTTAGGACACCTTAATCATTTAAACTGAACTGAAAAAAAAACGTTATTTTGTCGACCAGTGTAGTGTAATCTATTATAAGCAACCTTAAAATAAAATTATTGTCCTTGAAGTTATAAATACCTCTTTTGCATCAATCCCATTATTATCTGTGTATTTGCATTTTTCTTTCATGTATTTGATAAGTCTTCCGCAAACTTCTTGTGTTACAGGATAAACTGATTTGATCTAAAGAATTTATATAGAAAAATAACATAACAAATTAAAAATACCAAATTGTTCTCTTACTCTATTAGTTGTAAGTCCAGGTGTTATTTCTTGTCGGCGTTCTTTCCAAGCCTCACCGGTTAGAGTAAATGGATTGTTACTTAAAATTTTATCACTTTTATTATCAAACTATAACAATAATAATTGAATTTATTAAATGTTCACTCACAAATTTAAAAAAAAAAAAAAACTTACCCAAGTCGAAAATTCATTGTCATGAAAATATTTAAAGTCCGTAACAAAAATTTTATGCACAAGCTCGGGACTCAAAACCAGCAAATCCGGTGTTCGTATAGAATAACAACCAATAAAATCCTCATCATTGCGGTACTGCCTGTATTGAAAAATAATTTTTTCTTACAATTGAACATTTCTTGTAATTAACATTTTATAGGATTAATTAAGGAAATTGCAACTACCTATAAAGTTCTTGCATATCATAGACAACACTACGTTTTTGAGTTATCATACTCGGATAAGAACCATAAAGAGCTTTTGGTTTGGGACCTTTAACCCCTCGTTTCTTCCAATGGTCAAAATTCCACACAAGGAATAGATAAATTAATCCCGCAATTATTCCAATAAGGGTTAAAGTCAAGATCACTGAGAATATCATTATATTTACTTTTATAAACTTAACAAAACAAAAACAACTTAAATCGACTATTCTGAATGAGAATCTGGGAACTACTGATGGATGAAGGTGAATTTATTTATTATTATTTTTTTGGATTCAATTTTCAAATCAAGATGCTCCGAAAGAAACAACAAATGATTGCTATTTATTAAAATGTATTTACGAAATTGAAAATAAGTGCGATTACAGTTAAACTCGTTTATTTGAAAAATAGATCAATTTGTTCTTCTACAAGTGTCAAGAAAAATAATTCTTACCCGGAATAGTTTTGTTTTCTAATTATGCGCAATAACGTAGTGTTTGTTGTCAATTAAGTAGTTGAATGTAAATTAGAGCATTCAAGTAAAACATAATGTAATTGTAACGTCAATCTACACTTGTTTTTACAAATAGAGTTTTCCATTGGTAACATTAATCAATATTAGAACACCTGTCAAAACTGAGATTTCCATCTTAATTTCTATTAAAAGCCGAATACACACTTAACTGTACAAATTTGACAAGTACAATAATTGTTAAAGTTAACATCACTGTGTAGAGACAAATATTGCACAAAATATCTTATAAAGAAATGTCTATATTTTATCTTTAGAAATTCTTAAAACAAATAATAAAAAAAATATTTTTCGATAATTTATCCAATCGCTGCTTTTTATTATTCTTTAAAAATCAAAAATTTCATATGATTGAAATAAACATTGGAATTTTATGACAAAAAGTTCCAAATAATTGTTGAAGTATCCTGTTGAAGTTTATTCAAAGAAACTTTATTGTGAAAGAATCGAAATTGACAGCCAATTTGAATGAAAATTTGACAGCTCCGACAATTATTCCATGGACAATAAAGAACATTGAACCCAATGTAAGCAAAGAAAAATTTTAAAGAAAGTATAGTTAAGGGCTTAACATTTCACTAAGTAGCAATTTTCTAAATATTCAGCAATTTAATGAGCGACTCCAACATTTTAAATCGTTCTTTTCGTTTTGCTGACTATTGTAAATTGTTAATTCATTTTCAATAACAGTGACAGTTTGTGAAAATAAACAAAAAAACAACATTAAACGGACCTATTAATTGGAATTCCCAACTGTAGACTGAAACATTCCATCCACTGTTTTAAGATTAATCTCGCAGCTGTCATATGGAAATAGTAAATTGCTAAAAGTCGATGTAGCCATTCCGTGATTTTAATTTTAGCAAATTGTTAAGAGACAGTTAGAAGCCAAAATTGTTTAAAATAAGGCAAATCATCTATATAATTTATTAAATAGCTAACAATAGTTTAAACATTTTACTAACTATTTAAAATTTTGCGCCAAATGTTGTTGCTGACAAATTCAAATTTACAAATGAAAAACCCTATTATTATCGTTAATGTTTTGTTATTTTACTACAATGTTTTGCTTCTGCGTATAAAAATCTTATTTTTTAATGGCTCAAAATCTCAACTTAATACACAAGGCTTGAAATCTTATTACTGATTTTATGTTATTTTCAGATATATTTTCATGCAAATACAAAGGAAATAAAACCGTATTCAAAAGGCAGCTAATGTTCCTTTACTGTTCTTTTTTGAAATATTTTGTCAGTACTAAAGGTCATATTTAACAATCATACAAAAAAAAAAGAATGTAAGTAATATTAATCATCTATCCATCTATCTTCTATATACATAAAAGTTAATGAAGCATAAAAATTTGAATTATTTTTGTTTACTGTTTGTATATTCGGTTTAATCTTACCATAAATATAATAATTTGTCAGCAAATTTATGATTAGTGGATGATATTATTTTTGCTTTAAAAATTGTTTTAAACAATGAAAAAATATTATTTACATACGTTTATTTCGAAATTGTGTTGAGAAGTTTTTTCTCAATTTTTTTTTTGATAAAGAAGCAGAAAAAAAACATAAAATTAGTGTTTCTTAAAACGTCACTCAGAGACCATTTAGTTAAGTGTGCTTAAAAATATTAGTTGCCTTTAAATGAGGGAACTTAAATTATTAATTATTATAATCGTTTTCCCATCAGTACTTAATTTTACGATGTTCGTGTCACGTAACGTTAAAAAATCTTTAAATCTATCACAAAATTCTACTACATTTTATACATGTCAACTGTTTTCTGACAGATTGACTACAACTGTAAACACATCACAAAGTGCCCGATTACACGAGATGTTTTTTCGGTTGTTTCCTCTTTCCTCTTTTTGACAGATCGGGTGAGGGGTGTAGAAACGTAGGGGGAAAGAAGTCGTGAAAAGAGTCCTTAAAATTTATGGACTTTTTTTGGTTGAACTTTGACGTTTATGCTTTGACAAACAATAAAAAAAAACAAAATGCATAATTTACAGCTATAAGTTCAGTTTTCCAGATTACGGTGTAGTAAAGGCAAATATAAACGTGAAATAATGTAAATTTAATTATTTATTTAAACGATTTAAGAAATGTGGACAAAAACTCAAACGGAAGTATTATTAACGCTGTTTCAAAGTTGGCCCAATTTGTATAACAAGCTGAACAAAAATTATAAAAATAGAAATAAAAGAATTGAGGCACTTGAAATTATTCGAAAAGAGCTTTTAAAAATCAAACCAGGTGTTACAATTTCGGATATAAAAAGTAAAATAAAAACAATTCGGTCACAAACGTCAAAAAGAGGAATAACGAAAGGAACGAAAAAAGGAAAGGTGTAATCACTAGGGTAGGTACCTGTCAAAAAGACGAAAGACGAAAAGAAACGAAAAAACATCCCGTGTAATCAGGGTCAAAGAGAGTGGATTTTCTAATGACAGAAAGAAAATAAATTCAAATTTTTAAATAAAAAAGATGACTTTGATCTGTCAAAACAAATTTTAAAATGGACTTAAGTGTCATGAATGGCGTTTAAGTTAAGAGGCCTTTAAGTAACGGTAATTAAATGTAAAAATCAATTATAAATACCGAGCTTCTTAGAGGTATTTTAAAGTTACGATGGCTTTAAAATTTCCTTAAAGATAAGTAATTTCTGAATATAAAAGTGAGTCCATTCAACTGAGTTATGCACTTTATTGTTTTTTATATGCTTTTAAATAAGTACTCTCAATAATAAAATGTTTTTTTTTTTTTACTTGTTATCAAGTCGTAAATGGAATTATTAATAAATAGATACCCATCGACATACAAATATTTTGTGAACAATAATCATACCCTTCAAAATTTAGATATAGAGTACATGCATATTTCAGAATAGGGAGTGTTGATTTATGTTAATGTATACATAAGTACATAAATAATTTATCACTTGAAATAATAATTACAAATCAAAGTGTTTATTATTTTTTTTTTTTTTTCATTGAAACAAAGTATAGATATTTTTTCAAAATTGCCATATATTTTTTATATATGTACATATATAACAATTTTATTTTATTAAATGTTTAATATTTAGTTTGAAAGAATTTTGTTCTGCTCTTCAAAATAAATTTTTTTGACCAATACCGTTGTTGTGAAACATTAAGAGATTATAAATATGTACATAGTTGTTATTCTAAATAACTTTTCAAAATTAAACGATTTGATATTTAATTGAAACAAAAATAATCAATCTTAAATAAGATCTGATTTTGATCAACAATCAATATCTACCAAACTATATGACGTTGATAAATTATATCAGATTATAATGGAGGGTATACAATGGCAACAACATTTACTGCGGGCCTTTTTTTGTTTTGATAGAAGGAAGAATATTTTATCAAGACATACTAATCGATCGAACTTGTGTACATACATTTCCATTTTAAATCTAGAATTTTAAGTCAAAATGAAGTTTTTGGAAAAAAAATCGTGAGACTGGAATATTAGTGGACAAAACCCTAGGAGAATGTGCCAGCTGTAACCTGTAACCCAATTCATGAACATTTATTTGCCCTCGATTTTGAAAGTTCAACATTGCTTGCACTTGCCTGAAGAAAATTCTGCAAAAAGATCTCGGATTATGGTTATTTCAGGATGGCGCTGCATGCCACACACAACATACGCTATTCGATATTTTGGGCACTAAATTCCCGACTCGGTTTATCAGCTGACGATGTTAATTTGCCGCTTTGTGTTTGGTACCTAATCAACAAACAATAATTATTGTTTTAATTACTATCGACCCATGAAAAATTAATAAACAGCCAATTTAAGGTCAGATTTATAAACAATAGTTTAAATGGTCCAATGATTACATATTTCTGTATAATATGTACATATGTATGTATCTTTGATTAAATTTAAGAAAATTGTTATTAATATTTGAAATTTAATTTTTGACGCCCTCTTTGACATCTAAAGCACATATTATGTACATACAAACTAATGCATATACAGAGCGACATATCCATAAAAACAAAAATTCCAAAGTCAAAAGTGCAAAGTTGATAAAAATCATATTTTTAAATTCAAATTTTGTATTCTCTCTCTAAACAAATTGAATTAAAATAATTCAATTTAAAAGAGGGAGAAATGTTTATAGGGAGAGTGGAATACGTTTATAATAAAATTTAAATTGATAATCATAATACAGCATGATACCTTCATAATAACTTAGGCAAAGTACTCGTATACATATTTCTGAATTTGGTTTAAATCTTATTTAGTTAAAAACTCGATAAGATCATATTTAATAATGTGTATAGTTTAAATTAGATCAAAACGAAATGGCTCTATATTATAACTATAAGCAATGATAAAATATTTAAATGGTTTATTAATTCAATGCGATGGCTCTTTTAGAAAGTGTGAAAAGAAATCAAAAACACTCCAAAAATATATTTGTATTGTGTTTCGTCTTCTTTTAATTAAAAGAGCAGTAAATATTGAACATTGATATGAAATTTTAAATTTCCAGGCTTACGTCAGTCAAATAAAAATTAATTTTTTGAATATCAAATACAACGTGTGTAAATTTGAAAACATTGACATTTAGGCGACATGCAAGTAAAAGCTTTCATTGAAACTTGTTATAGACAATTTTAATTGTTAAATTTTTAGTTTTTAGAAAGGATATTTAATTAATTAATGTAAAAATATAAATAAGTTTGTTTCAAACATAGTTACATACATATTTAACCCAAAATACAAATATTTGCGTAAAATTGAAATAATTTCTGCTTACGAAAGTTAAATTTAGATTGAGGATTGCAAAACTTTGGTTTCCATTAAAATATTGGTGGATAATTTTTGGGTTAGTTCATTCATAATTCTATGTTAAAAACGGAAGGACATGGAATTTTAAATTATATTATTGCTTATAGTTAAATTTTCAACTCAAAGAATTAACGAAAAACGTCAAAATTGAGTCCAAAATAACCGCCATAACAGTTATAATGTCACTTTGATGTTTAGCTCAACTACTTGTTACTATGCATGCAAGTTCAGACGACATACATCCAGGGACTTGAATGTTGGGCAAATTTGGCCAGGTATAAAATTGTGACTATTTGGACAAAAAAAACTGGAAAGTTAGTCAAAAAGAGTCTCCCATCATCATATTTTTGTATTTAACTAAATGTTTAACTTTATTGCTATGTGATTTATTTTGTATCTAATTTTATTTAAAGTTTTTAAAAAAAGTGTTTATTTGCAAGTAATAATTAATTTTGGTACAAAATACAACTTAAAATGGGGTCTGAGCTGGAGTGGGGAGTTTTTTTTCTGTAGACAATAAAGTAAATTTTAATTTTAACTGAGGGCAAGAATTAATAGAAAAGCTCGAAGTTTAAAACTGAAGTTTAAAACTTAAACTAATAAACATCTTTTCTAAACGCACCTATTTTTAACTCAGATGCCGTTGTCATAAAGACCAGCAAAAGGGTGTGTGTGTGTCTGAGATTTAGCTTTGACTTTTGGTTAACAATAAAGTTTTTAAAGTTATGTGTTTAAGTTCATGACCTACTGCTTGAATATAGATTTTGCTTGAGATTCTTTGTTAACTTTAAATAGAAAGTTATTGTAATGGGTCCGATTTGTTGAATTGAAATTTTTGACATTTCTTGACGTTTCAAGGTCCCTAGAGTCGAAATAAATTTTTTTTAGAGAGATGTCTGTGCGTGCGTGTGTACGTACGTTCGTACGTTCGCGACGTTTTTTCCGTCGTCCATAGTTTAAGAACCAGTAGAGATATCGACTTCAAATAAATTTTGTTATACAGATAATAATGCAGAAAGATAATAATGAGAAAGAGAAATGGCTCTCAAGAAAATTACGTCGTTGGTTTTTTTACCATAGCAGTTTAAAAAAAAGTTGAACATTTTGGTAAACCCTAAATATCTCACGAACCAATGACGCTAGAGACTTGAATTCATTATATATTTCAACGTGATACCAAACATGTATGTTTTCGGAAAAAATCCAATTAACAGTTTTTTTTTATAAATCGACAAACTGAAAAAAAAAATTTGTCACCTCGAAAATTTTAAGAAAAAAAAATTATTTCATCTCCAAAACAATTTTGTGCAACGAAAAATAAGGTTTTTAACATCTGGTAAAATTAAAAAAAAAAATCTCAAATTGACAGTTTTTTTTTTAAATATAAACCTAAAAAAAATATTACTCAAAGTTGGTAAAAATTCAACTTCGACGCAAATATCTTTTCAAAACTTTGAGATTATGGCTTCCAACTTATTTTATCTTATAAGAAATATTGTTTTCAACAATCGGTAAAGTTTTGAGAAAAATCGAATTGACAGTTTTCTTACAAAAAATTAAAAACCTAAAAAAAATTTAACAAAAGTTGGTAACAATTGATTTTCGACTCAAATATCTTTTCAAAACTTTGAGATATTGGCTTCAAACTAATTTTATCTTAAAAGGAATATTGTTTTCAACATTCGATAAAGTTTTGAGAAAAATCGAATTAAAAGTTTTTTTTACAAAAAATAAAAACCTAAAATAAAAACAATACTAAAACTTGGTAAAAATTTACTTTCGACTCAAATAGCTTTTCAAAAATTAAAAATATTGGCTTCAAACTTATTTTATTTCACAGAAAATATTGTTTTTGATATTCAGTAATTTTTTTATAAAAATCCAACAGTCTGTTTTTTCATAAAAAAATAAAATAAAAATTTAAGAATAATTCAACTGACAACTTTTTTAAAACAACACGAAAATTTACAAACTTTTAAGCAAAAAAAAATCGACAGATGGGATGGGAAGTTATCAGTGTGGGTCGCATCCCAGCCTCTTTTTTTTCTAGTAAATTGGGTGGAGAATTTACAGGAAATTACTTAAAGCGCTCTTTATTACCTTAGGAAAGTTTAACTGTTGAGTTTGGGTCCAGAAACTGGTAAGACCTCCAACAATATGCATTGCGTATTATTTGCCCCGAACTCGGTACGGAAAGTCTTACTCCGAAGACTTACATTGTCAAAATTCATTGAAACAAGCATGCTATTCACTTTTATTATCACCATTCATTTTATTTAAAAATAAAGTCAGAGTGCTAAAAAGACTAAAAAAAGGAGAATTTAGTTTTGCTAATTTCATTTTTTGATACCTTCATATTATTTTGAGCAAGGCTTAAGCTATGTATGTTAGCTGCAGATGAAGATTCGTGTAAGTTGTTGGATTCTTATTTGAGTGTGCATCATTATAATTCTATTATATAAGTTTATTATTGTATTACCATCATTGCTCTCAACACTATCTTTAGAGAATAACATAACACGTTTGAAACACATCCATCCAACTACCAAGATTGTAGATTAGGTCATTGTTAAGAAGCTAAACGCACAACTGAAAACGAAAGCACTTTAAAAAAAGAGTCAATTATTTTTGTTTGCAATTATCTAAATTAATTTTTAATACAAACAATAGACTAGTGTGCAAATAAAATTAAAAAAAAAAACACAAAAATCCATTCGAATTAAGTTAAACGCATTTATGTAAGTAATGACGCTTAGAGAACACCTCAGGCTATGGCAAAAAAACTAAATCACTGAAGATTCAAAACAAAAATAACTTACAATGAGTCAACAGACATAGACTAAATAAATAGGTGAATAAAATAATAAAACAAAAAATATTATTTAAACCGAGATAACACAAACAACTCTCTTGCCAAGACCTTAGCCAATAATAGTTTACTCTTAGTCGATCTATAGGCTCTGCTGCGCGGTCAGCATGGACATCACATAATCAAAACATAAATCGATTGATCAACAAAATTCCAATGATTATAACATTTGTTTTTACCCACCACCACTTCTTCCATTTCTTCCATCATCACATCGCGATCGGCAAGAGATTCCTGTGTGAATTGTAATTTTGATATTATGTAAAATTAAAAACAGTTAAAATGAGCAGACCATCCGTCAGCATACTACTGACTGACTCCAATACGCTAATTTTGCATTTAAATCTTCATCAAACAAGACACAGCGCTAAAGTATATTGATACACTCTTTTTTAAAGTTGTTTTTAATTTTAACCATGGTTGCCAACGAGGTTTTTATTTATAAGTATACAAATGGAAATTATAAATATTGAAGATAAAAGAAGGAGGACTGAACATAGAAAAATAGTTAATACAAAATATAGAATTTTTTTTTTAATACAATTTAAGCGTTCGCATGAAGAAGGGGGTAAGTAACATTTTGTTCGTTGTTCTGTTTTTATTTTTGTATAAATGAGGATACTTAGCGAAAAGTTAAAAGGCTATTACGTTTCTTGTTTATTTGTTTATTAATCTTAAGGCTCAAAATCACCAAGGTGCAGAATTGGCTTCGCTAGCAATTTTATGTCTTAAACCTTGACTTAATTAAAACAAAAAATTAATAAAATACTAAAACTGACCTGTTTTATGTTTCTATCAAACAATATAATTTATTAATAAACTAAATTTTAAATGAAATCAATATACACGCATAGAAAATCATTTCGGGAACGCGTCCCAATCTACAATCTCCAACTTCAAGCCCAAAATACAATTGAAAGATGTAAGGTATTCAACCCCGGTCATCACTTAATACACCGTATTTTTTATACAGAATCTAGTTTTAGAAACGGTACTAACAGATTATTTATTTTTAACTGTAAAAAATGCAAAAACAGTTTGTCCGATACCGCACAAGACATTTCAGGGAACATATCGATAATCGATCACAAATAATTTTAAGTGAACGCAATAATTCTGTGTCAAACGTCAGTCGAGGAAGAAAACAATAACAAAGCCGGCTGTCAGAGTATTTATCGTAAAATAAGTTATATCTAAATGGTAATTAAATTTCTATTCATCATTCGTAGAGCGTACATCAATAGTCCGTCATTCCGTGAACGCATTTATTAAATTTAATTATTGATGGAATACTTTTCTACGACACGAAATTTCAAAGTTACCTCAAATATTTTCCTATTGACAAAGTCAGATCGCATTTAAGATGACCGCCGTATAATTAAAGCGCACGCTTAATTGAAATCGTCATTTCGGGAACGGTCATTTCGGGAACGTTCCCGGACATGATTTTTACGTATTTTGCTTGTAGAAGATTTTGTATGTATTGTTTTCATTATTGCTTATTTAATATAGATACATAATATACCCATGTTATTAAACAAAGCTTAAATTATGTACTTTGTTTTGTTTTTGTTGATTTTATTAAACTTAGAAAAACGTTCCCGAATTGATGGTTTTTGTATGAAGTTTAGTACTAAACAATAATACTAAGAAACTATAGAGTTCTGTGCGCTGCCCTGTCAAAGTTTATTAATATAAAATGTTTGCAACAGTATAAACTAAAATTCATCATTATAGCTTGCAATTTTTTTTGTCATAAAAAAAATTTGAAATTTGCAACCTTGGTGATTTTGAGCCTAATATATATAATTCTTCTGTGAGTGTGTATGTCACTGAACTTCTCTTAAACGACTGGACCGATTTTGATGAAATTTTTTGTGTGTGTTCAAGGGTATCTGAGAATGGTTTAGATTCACAATTTTGTCCGCTAGGTACACCTGTTAGGCTTTTAAGAAATTTAAACCCTCCCAATATGTGTAATGGTACAAGACTATTGATCAAAGAATTAAGAGATAATGTGATTGTAGCAACTATCATTACAGGTCCCGTGGCTGGTCAGCTCGCACATGTTCTGCGGATTCCAATGATACCAACTGATTTGCCCATATCTTTTAAAAGGTTACAGATCACTTTAAAAATATCCTTTGCCCTAACAATAAATAAATCCCAGGGACAAACTTTTTCCATAGTTGGTATCGACTTCAGGAAAGAGTGCTTTTCCTACGGGAAATTGTATATGGCACTTTCTCGAGTAGGATCTCCTGAAAATTAATACATTTTGTTGCCACCTAGAAATACCACAGCCAACGTAGGGTACAGGGAGGCTTTAAGATAAGCATACAATTTTTTCTAATTTAGTGATTCGTGGTCGTTTTAATTAGCATGCTTATAACTTAAATATCTGTACCTAATTTTGTCTATCCGTGCGAAGCCGGGACGGGCCGCTAGTATTTTATAAAATTGGAATATGGAAAAAGTTCTGAATAGAAAACTTTAAGGTAGGTATATATGTATCACGAAATGTTGAAAACGTCACAAACCTACTTCTTCATGTTCTACTATCTTTAGCAAATAAATAACCTGCAATTTGAGGGTAAAATTTATCCTGTAGGTTTTACGGTTTTCAAAATGCAGTTGTTCAAAAAGTAGCTAAACTACGTTTTTTTATGAAAAATCAAGCAACTAATACTAAAAAACAAAAATAGACCATTTGTCATATAGTGAGCAGATTGTTACAAAAGAAGGAAAACATTGTGTAGGAGGGGAGGTCTATCTATACCATCTCTGTAAAGCGAGATTTTAAGAAAAGTGGCACTACATTATAGTTTTAAATCTCAATTTTAAAAGCAACATAAAAATGATGTTTAAATAAAAACACTTTTTTCAAAAATTTCCGACATTGAGTACTATCTTATTTTCAGTTATCAATGTCCTTGTCAATTATTGATTAAACTCAAAGAAAAAAAATCTAAAAATATGTTTAAGTTTTTGAGATAACTAAAAACAATTAAATCTACTATACTATTTTTTAGACAAGTAGTCTTCCTTACGAACAGTAAGCGCCGTTTCCTTAAATCAAGTAGATGTTTATAACAATGGTCTTATCAATTATCCACGTTGTCAACCTCTAGGGCTGAGCGGAGCATAGCAAAAATACTACAAAATCGTTAGGTTTTGTTTTATCAATTATATTTCTGTAATCAATTTAAAAAAAAAATTAAATAAAATAAGCGCATAAACAACACAAAATCATACCTAACGAATTTTTGTGTTTGAAAAAATTATGTGAAGAGTTAAAATGGGTCGATAAAAAATGATGTCAACTAAGAAATATTTTCGCAATATTTAAACAACCTATTGTTAACAGCTTAACAATTTACTAGTATGCAATTTGCAAAATATTTAGCAATTGCTTAGGGAGCTCAATATTTTAAACCTTCATTTTCATTTTGCTAATTAGTAAATCTCAAATTGCCATTAAGAAACGAATTTTTCACTTTTTAGACAGGTTTGGATGTCTAAAAAGTGAAAGTTCGTAAAAAACAAAACAAAGCAAATACGTTTAAACTTACCTATTAATTACAATTCCAAACTGTTGACTGGACCATTCCATCCATTGATCTTAAAAGAATAATAATTATACAGATGTCATATGGTTTTAGAAAATTGCTAAAAGTTAAAGTTGTCATTTCGTGATTTTAACTTTAGCAAATTGTTAAGATATAACTAGTTAAAATCATTTAAAATTAGGAATGTCATCTTTTACGCTTAGTAAATTGCTAAAAATGGTTTTAACATTTTACTAAATCGTTAAAAATTTTGAGCCATTATTTTTACTTACGACATATAAACACTATATGACAAGTATTGCATTCGTAAAAAATTACGAACTCGAGATTTTAATCAAACATGATATTACGATGGTAGGAAAGTCAAAAAAGGGAGTCTCTCGATTTCGTCCGTCTGTCT
Organism: Eupeodes luniger; assembly: GCA_951509635.1. Taxonomy (NCBI): domain Eukaryota; kingdom Metazoa; phylum Arthropoda; class Insecta; order Diptera; family Syrphidae; genus Eupeodes; species Eupeodes luniger. The sequence continues at coordinate 90,170,912 of OX608074.1, forward strand.
TTGCCCCTATAGCCCAAACCATTGCGTCGATTGAATTCAAACTTGGAAGCTAAGCAGATTCGCTTTAGGCATTTTTTTTATTTTTTAAGACCAAAGATAACAATGGATCCCATATTTCTTGTTTCAATAAAAAAAAATATGTTTTTGTATTGCTTCAGACGGGTAGCCCCATAGAACCGTTCTTTTTGTTTTTGAATGATCGCAGGAACTCATGAATCGATTTCAATAATTTGTTTATGAACAAGCTCTCATATTGTCTTAACAATATTTGATGATCAAAAGTGTCAAACATTTTTTTTGGAATTGAAAAAAATATTATTTTTTTTTTCGAAATCCGATACCTCGAAAACTGTTCAACATTTTTGTACGTAGTTTGTATTATTATATTCTAAATAACTGCATACCAAAAATATTTTTAAACACAAATAAAAAAATGTATGTATGTACAAAAAATTAATCAAAAAATAACGCTCTACCGATTTTCAAAAAAAAAATTCAAAAATGTTTGATATTGTTTACATAATCAATTTGAAAAAAAATCAAAATTGAACAAATAAGAGCACAAACGCTAAAATTATTAACGGAATACATTTTTTGTTTTTGAAAAAAATTTGTGAAAAGTTGAAATTTGTCAACAAAAATGATGTCAAATAAAAACTATTAGTTTTAAGAAGGAATCTCTCAACAGTTTATTAGTTTTTTTTTTTAACTTCCCATAGGAAGTTATTGAAATGGGTTCGATTCGTCGAATTGAAAATTTTGACATTTCTCGACGTTTCAAGGTGCCTAGAGTCGAAATAAAAGATTTTTAGAGAGATGTCTGTGCGTGCGTGTGTACGTACGTATGTTCGTCCATACGTCCGTACGTTCGCCACATTTTTTTCGTCGTCTATAGCTCAAGAACCAGTGGAGATATCGACTTCAAAATAAATTTTGTTATACAGATATTAATGCAGAAAGATGCAGAAAGGACTCTCAACAAAAATGTGTGGGTGATTTTTTTACCATAGCGGTTTAAAAAAAAGTTGAAAATTTTGGTTAACCCCAAATATCTCACGAGCCAATAACGCTAGAGACTTGAATTAAATTTTATATTATATATTTTAACGCGATACCCAACAAATATATTTTTGGAACCTAGAAAATTTTATGAACAAAAAACGATCTTTTCTCCAAAATAATTTTGTGTAACGAAGAATAACGTTTCTATCATCTGGTAAAATTTTGAGAAAAATCGAATTGACAGTTTTCTTACAAAAAATTAAAAACTTAAAAAAATTAACAAAAGTTGGCAAAAATTGATTTTCGACTAAAATATCTTTTCAAAACTTTGAGATATTGGCTTTAAACTAATTTTACCTTTTAAAAAATATTGTTGTCAACATTCAGTACAATTTTTAGAAAAATCGAATTGACAGTTTTTTTATAAAAAATAAAAACCTAAAAAAGCATTGGTAAAAGTTGGTAAAAATTGAATTTTGACTCAAATATCTTTTCAAAAATTTGAGGTATAGGCTTCAAATTGATTTTATTTTGTAAAAAGTATTGTGCTTAACATTCGGTAACATTTTGAGAAAAGTCAAATTGACAGTTTTCTTACAAAAAATAAAAACCTAAAAGAAACAAAACTAAAACTTAGTAAAAATTTACAATAGAAGATAATGACTTCAAATTATTTTCATTCATCCAATTTGTATTTGTTTATATAAGTAATAACAACTTTTAAGAAATGCTAACAAAATTGGTTAAAATTGGCTTTTGACTAAGAATCTCGTTTTAACAAAAAAAAATTCGAAATCAAGCTATTTCATTATTTATGCAAAATATTATTGATAATTTTAAAATTTTTAAGAATAATTCAACTGAAAAAAATTTTAACAAAACACGAAAACCTACAAACTTTTAAGCAAAACAAATCGACAGACGGGTTGGGAAGTTATTGGTGTGGGTCGTATCCTAGGCCCTTTTTTTTGTAATAAAACAAAATCTATATCTACGTAAATTAGCTATTTTGTAAAATTTTTCAAAACAAACAATTGAACTATGGTGGCAACAGAACATGACACTTGCCCTCATAGATGATTCGTAATGGCTAATTTATGCCCCCATCAAATTGTTTCAAATTAATATCTATATAAATGCTCAACGTATATTAAACTGATACTCTCAAGCTATGTTTTGATTGTAGGTTAGGTACGCATAGTTACTTTGGGCATAAGATATGTAGTTATTTGTGTGTTGGACTTGGAGCATGGATTGAGAAATGGTCCACTCTGTAGAGCAGAAGCTACACTGCGCATACATATTATAATGGTTTATAGGTCTTGTTTGTTATGGTGAGCCGAGCCGGCCCATCGGCCATTCGTTGGTTGGCAATCAACCCAAAGTTGTTTGTCTGTCAGTTATATACATTTTTAGGAGAGGCACACAACTCTGATTTTTTCCCAAAGTCTGAAAATTGTTAAAAGTGGTGTAACCAAAAACCCACTTTTTTGATATGACTATGTGCATTATGGTGGAGGCCAACTTTCCTGAGTATAAAAGAAAACTAATACCTTAGTAGTGGTATCAGTTTGTCTCGTCGCGTTGTCATTGAAATTAATATAATAAGTGCTGGACGATCAAAATGAAGGTAAGGACATGAACTTAATTAATATATACTGTGCAACATAGAAATTATCAGTGATTAATTTTTCAATAGGTCCTTCTCTGTTTAACGGCGATTATATGCACATGCAGCGGTGGAATAACTAGTGGATATGAAGCTAATTCAATAGTGAAATCAATCGAAATTGAGCCCCAACAACTGCAGCATATACATCAGGTGCAGGTCATCGAGCAAGGACATCATGGCGCTCAAGGAGTTCCAATTGAATTATTCAATTCTCAAAATGTCGAAAATGGAGACGGCTTCATTGGAGGTCAAAGTGGATGGCAACCCATAACTGACATTTACTCTCAAAATTCCGAACCAGAAATCATCAAAGTCATTCATGAACAGGCTCCCAACACTCATGGCAGACATGCTGGATTCGGAGCACAATCCCATCATCAGCCCCAGCATCAAATCATAAAAATCATCGAGGAACAATCATTTGGTAATAATCATCAAGGTGGAAACCATCACCAAATAATTAAGGTCATTGAAGAGCATCCATTCAGTGGACATGGCGGTGGAGCGGGCGGCAGCAGTGGACATGTTGGCCATGGCAATAGCCATGTGTTTGAACCTAACTTCGGAGGCCACGGCTCACCTTCCCAATCGGAACCACAAATTATATTTGCCGATCCACCATCAATTCCTTTCCCATCCAGTTCGGATACCTCGTCAAAATCCTTGAATCCTCTTAGTTCCTTGGGGTCGGTGATCCCTCAAATTTTGAAATTCCTTTTTGGTGGTGGCGGTGAGTCAAAGTCATTGCCATTACCATCATTGAGCGGTCATAAGGCAATAAATACCCCCCATGCTGGTAAATTGACAAATGCTTATGGTTATGGTGGAACAGCTAAAATTACCAAGGGAGGAAAGCTACACAAACACTTTTACAACTCTGGCCGAGTGATAGAAAGGGGGACGTTGAAAATATCTTCGGTTAAAAAAGGCAAATGGTAGTTTATAGGCTTGAATCATGCATCATTTTATGTATATTTAAAGTCTTTTGTTTGTGTTGCCAAAATAATCAGTCATTCATCTAAGTTTAAGTATTTATATAATCACAAATTAAGAAAAGACCATTTTATAAATAAGATAATAAATTTTATTTAAGTAGAATTTTTATTGCATTTTGTTTCGTTTATTGCAGAGCGGAACGTTGTGTCAAAATCTAAGGCAATATTTATTATAATTCTCGAATTTCAAAAGAAAGAAGCTTTTAAATCAGCTGTTTTGTCAGATATCCACTTATTACAGAAATTCTTGTATACCTTTGGATTTCTTTTTCGACATCAAAGCTGTTTAGGATCAGCTGTATCAGGGTATCCTATTTTTTTGATATTGAACTTAGTCAATGTCGCATGATGATACAATTTTCAAATGGCTCGAAATGTCAAATTTAGTTCAAGAACTTGTGCGGGATATATAATGTTTATGTCAAAATTTAACAAACGAACCACTTTAACGGTGTAGCGCGGAGAATTAATGTTTGATGTTTGAAACAATAAAATATAAAAGTATTAAAAGATTTTAAAGACAAATAAAATTATATTTATATTATAAATTCAATCTTAATTAATCATTAACTTGCGCATTTAATTAAGTGCCGTACGCCTTTATATCCGCATTTTTTGAATCAACCTAAACAAAACAGAATGGCTTAAGAAGAACTTAAGTTTATTGAAACACCTAAATTTGGATTTTGTTTATTAATTTGCATGGCAGTAGCCATACGAAGAATAATTCTTATGTAAATAAAGTAAAAGTAATAAAAATAGAAAGAATGCCACTATATACATATAAAAAAATAACTAATTTAAAGATGTTATTGAATTTGTTGTATTTTAAAAAGTTGATAAAGGAAAACGAAAGTTAAAAAAGTGTTAATAAAGAAAACTAATGCAAAACAATGCATATTATATTAATGGACAAGTTATAACTATAATTATTATAATTTTTGAATCATTTAAAATTTTGTTTGAAAATTTAATAGCTATTAAGAAAGTTAAAATGAATGTCAATTTTATTTTAACATAAAGTCTTTTGGCCAAGCGTGTTCACGACCAATATCAAAAACTTATACTCGGATTTCTCAAAGAATAATTAAGCTTAAATATTTTTAAATTAAGAAAAATACCAATCATTTTATGTCAAAATTATTTTTCTACCTCTTGTAGCTCGCAAGATATAAGCAGTTATTTTGAGAAAACACAAAAATTCATCAATCAATCTCAAATATCGTGAATTTCCCATGACTGATTTTGAAAAAAAAAAACAAACTAAACGTAAGCTTTTATGTGATTTTTTTTTGGCCAGGAATGAGCAATACCCTTTGTTGTGATTGGTATTTAAATGAAGCTTATGAGTTATAAATGTTTTTAAAAGAAAAAATTCTTTATTTAACGCAGAATTTTTCTTTCAGTTAATTTTTATTTGTTTTTAATGTAAACTTAAAACTTAGCATTTTAAGATTTTTCTAGCTATTGCCAACTCATTGAAAAATAGTTGTTAGATCTGATAACACTTGACAAGTTTTTTTCCTGGGTAATCAAATTGCACTTTTGCAATGTTTTTTTTTTTTGTAGCTTTAATTGAAATGAACTTTAAACTGCTATATTACGTAAAGTTTTTGAGATATTACTTTTTAAACTAAAAAAATGACATATTTAAGTCATTTTTGGGGATATATAAATTCATGAAGTAGCTTTTTTCATAGTATTTAATTTTTTTTTTTAATTTGGTCAGTTAAAATTAACTACAAAACGTATTTTTTAAATCTACGAAATCGTTAAATACAAGGTTTGCTCAGATAAAGAGTCAAATAAATACTCATAATAACAGATGAGAATACTCAGGAACTAAGTAAGATACTAAAATCATTCTGTAAAAAACAAAGACTTGTACTTTGTAGAACCATCATTAAGGAAATGTCGTGTTTTAATTCAGCATTTAAAACAAGGTTTTTCGTTGTCTTATGCACTTTTAAAGATACATATTTTGAAAACTTGATGTACAAATATTTTAAGGTGAGATTCCAATTCAAGAATCGTAATCCTTTAAAAAGTATTGTTTTGTTTGTGTGACAGAAAAAAACGTATCTTTCCCCCTTATAAGCAATTTCTAATTTATTTTGTTTTGTTAAAGCAAACACAGTACTGTAACAGAAGTTTACAGAAGATATTGGCGAAAGATTTTAATCGATTTGTTAAAATGTTACAACCATTTAAATAAATTACTTAGCAAAACAAATTGTGTTCTTAATATCCCTTTACATTTTATCAAAGTTAAAATCATAAAATCACAACTTTAACTCTTTGTAATTTGTTAAATCCATGTGACTTCTATATTTCTAAAATTTAAAATTATCCTTTTCCAACAAACTTAAATATTCACTATAAAACAACCTTGAAACATGATTTCAGGGTAGTTTGTTTTCAATGCACAACTTAATAAAACTTAAACCAAAGCAGTTAAACCATCTTTAAAAAACACAGTCCAATACAAACCCCACCAGACACATTTCAGGAGTTGTATTATAAATACAGTCATCTTTTAAAAACGACAATAAGTTTTTTAAGGGATGTCGTATTACTATAATCCGAATTTTCATTAAAACAAGCATTCAAAAATACCCTTAGACAATATTCAACATGTATTGATTCTTGATATTCTTGTATTGATTCTTGATATTGATTAACAAATAATACATCTCCTACAAAATGCATTCAGATTTTACCTGTTGTTCTTAAAAAGAAAACATAATCAAAACAAAGGCTATAACTTTTTAAAAGATGGTTCAATTTCTTTATTAAATGTTTAATTAGGCTGGGAATTAAAAACTACACAGAAATCATGTTTCATATGTTTTGGTTGTTTTAAAGTAAATATTTCTGCACCTCCTTCCATCAACACTAACCCCCCCCCCCCCTTAGGAATTACATTTTACAATAGCCAATATGAGGATCTTGGAGGACTTTTGACGTGTTGCTAATTAAGGGCCCTTTCACATCAAACGAATCCGAATCAATCAGAATCACTCCGAATCAAGTTGAATCTGATTCGTCATCTCCACTCTTTCACACCAGCTGAATCAACCTGAATCTTTAAAAATCCTTTCATCTTCTTTTTGTTTTCCTTCTTTTAGTTGCTTCTGAGCTATCATCATAGACGCAGTTGTTTAAAATTAATAACTCCACGTCCATCTCGTATGGTTGTTGATTCAAGACTGACCGGACGAGGAATCTGACAGGTTGAATCAAGTGCGACCTCGAATCAAACCTGATTGAACCAGATTCGTCCGGTCTGAAGGCGGGAAGAGAATCCTTTCATATTTAAACGGAGCGCTCGAAGCCGAATCTTGGTCAATCAGATTCAACTTGATTCGGAGTGATTCCGATTGATTCGGATTCGTTTGGTGTGAAAGGGCCCTAAAAGTTCTTATCATAAAATTTCATGAACTGATTGTTTGGAGGTCAAAATTCTGCTTTAAAAATTCTACTTTTGAAAATGATTAAATAAATATGAGAACAGTTCAAAAATCTTTACAAATTGAAAGCTCTTTGTGAAGTTTTGTGAACACTTAAATAACAATAGTCCAAATCTTAGGTTTTTTTCTTAAACTCACTTAAAAATCTGCAAAATAAATACTGAATGGCTTGGAAACTTAAATATTCATGTGTATATGCACAAAGTTTGAACTTATATAATTTTTTTAGTGTACATAAATATACTCACCTTATTTATTATGACAAACTCTTTTTACCCAAAGAGATAAAAGAATTGTAAGAAAATTAATCACTTTTGAAGAAATTTCAAAAAAAGGCTTCGTTTAATATCAAAGAATCCTTAGAATCTGATCTTATTTCCGTGCCTGAAAATTGCGAAACATAATACTTTTGATATGTCATCAGTCATCACTAACATCTTAAAGTTTTTTTTTTCCTCAAACACTTTACTACACAAATGGCTAAAAATTCAAACCGTGCGTCAATTTTGAGACCCCTTAACATAGTAGGTGTATCTATCAAGCCTACCAGCATATATTGTCAAAACTTAATTCGGTAAATATTACAGTTGCACTACATTTACATTTATGTATGTATATTATATACGTTAGCGATACAGTTTTAGTTAATTAAATTAACAAATCAACACCTTGCTCCAGTTAAGATACACATGGTTAATTTCACTTAGTCTTTCGCCGACCACTAGACTGATTAAATCGCACTATCAAACTTGACTTGAGACGAATATCCAAAACCAAAAAACCTAGAAATTTTGATTTTTCATTATCGTATTACCAAAAACAACGTAAAATCTTTTTTTTTTTCAACTTTGATTGCCAACATTTTGTTATGCTTTTATGTAAATTAATCAGGTTTTAAATTTTTGATTTACTAATTTGTTTCTATTTATGAACATTTCACTTGCAACAACAACAACTAGAAATGTATTTAACAATACAATACAAACAGAAAGAAAGAAAGAAACATAAACAAAACACTAATGTCCAGTTCGAGTCCATAACAATATGATGCGATTTCCGTTTGTCACATAGCAAGTTGTGGTGGCGATATAAACAATATACAGTTAGATAATGCGATGTTACATCAAATTATAATATGGGAATATTAAAAGTGCTGTCATCTAGTCGGTTTGCTAGTTTGGCTTGCAAAATCCGAAAGACAAAAGAAAAACTCCGAAAAAACTTGCCACACAAACTTCTTGGTGGTTTGAAAAATTGGAAATAGCATCGGATTAAGATGGGACGGGAGTTAGTATGGGCTCCATCACGTCAACAAACGCACCGTTTGGTGGCGACGCGGACGGCCGCGGCGGCGTTAGCTTCTGTAAGAGTTTTGTTTGTGCAATAATCCGATGAAGCTATTGTTTTTTTTTTTTTTAAGAAAAGACTTGCACTTTTATCATGAAAATTGAAGATTGAAGATGCCCCGAGGGGCTTAGTCAAATCCACAAGAGAGATGCTATTGTTTTTTTCTTAAATGATTTATCATGTAGCTCATAGCGTTTTAGGTATAAAATCGAAATGGAGTAATGATTTACAGCATTAAATCAAATGACTCAAAGGTATCAGCAACATAAACACGAAGCGCACTTGATATCAAGTATCTCAGTCATGAAGGTGAGTACTTTTGACACTTTGGAGAATAGTGAGACTAATTGTTATTGTTTGTTTCCATCTGTAGGCCTTCATGGTGTTTCTTGCTATCCTGAATTTGGAGTTGGTTAATTCAGGCTTTATTCCACCAATTCAAGAGCGTGGATTCATGCCTATTACTCATCGATGGCAGACTTCCTTAGAGGACAGTGGTTTGGGTGAAATTAACCAATTCGAGCCTGAAAACCATCACGAATACGAATTTGGTGATCAAGCATCTGATCTGCATTTACATGAGGATCATGGTAAACATCATTATGAACATTTTGAAGATTCAGCAGAGGAACATCAACCCTCATCACCGATATTCGAAGACATTCGAAGTCTCCCATCTGAAGACTATGAAACTAAAAAGGAGAAAACCATTCATGTACATGAACATCATCATCATTATCATAGTCACTACAGGACACTTCCAGTGTCGATCATTAAGAAAACAGTGTACTTTAAACATGGATGAGGAATTTAAGTTTGTCATGGCTAAATATTTACACTTGAAAAGACTGTTGCATTCTAAGAAATAAAAACTTTCATCTTCATTTATTTATAACCTGAAAAGTAGGCATTCATATTTTTGTGGTCTTATGTTAGTATGTTATACATTATTAGATACTTGTTATTGTTCGTTAAATATTCCAATTATGAATTATATCGATGGGTATAGTCAAAAACCTTTTAAAAGGTCTATTAAATAGTCAGTTCTAGTTGAGATAGTTTTGTTTAGGAGTTTAAGGCTACGTTCAGACGGCGACTATTCGATTCGATTTTTTCACGTATGCGGTTTTATCGAATTCGAGACGGGGCGTTTCACACGAGAAATATTCGATTCGATTTTTTCACTGCATACGGGTTTTGAGGCGTGGCAGGGGACACAGCACTGTCAGCAGTCTACCGACCATCGTCATCATGGATCCACGTATTCTTATTTATTATTAGTATATAAATGTTAATAAACGTAATGAACGTAATGAACGAATTCGATGAAATTTTGTTCGTGTGAACGACACAATATAAAGATAAGCGCTACTAATCATGTATGCGATAAAAATACATTCGAGATTTATCGAATAGTAGTGCCAAGTTCGTACGGTATACGGAAAAAATTATTTCACGAATACGGGATTTTCCGCATGGGCTTCGTGTGAACGCACAAATATAACACTTGCTGCCACTACTCTATTCGATAAAATCCCGTATACGGTATACGAGAAAAATATGACCATCTGAACGTAGCCTAAGCCACTAACGATCTTAAAACAACCATTAAATACCAAAATTATAAATTTAAACATGATAAATTGGGGCTAAAACTAAAGTTAACATAAGGGAAATATGTAAGAATTGCAAAAACCTGATGTTTTAAATAGTTCTAATTTTATGGGGTATGAAGTAGAAGATTTCTATTTCTAAAAGAGAATTGTTTGAACTAAAAAACGGGTATAATATTTTTTGTCGAAAATTTCGAAAAAAGGTTAAACCTTAAAAGTCTAAAACCAAAAAATCTCCAAAAACAAAATCCCCACACTTTTTAAAATTCACAAAATCGTTATCCCCAAGTAAAAAATCTCCAAAAATAAAATCCCCAGAATCTAAATCCCCATGCCAATAATCCACAAACAAAATCCCCAAATCTAATTTTTTCAAATACATCAATGCATGTTGGTTTTCATCATTTGAGTGAACTTTACTTCTGGTTCAAAACCCAATTTTCTGGATGCATCAAAAAGAAAACATGAACCCGAGTTAAAGTCAGTTGCCGATTGTCTAAAAAATTATTTTCCTCGCAAACAAAATACAGCGCAGCACGAATTTCGACACGCGTTTTTTTTTATTTGATAGATGTGTGAAAATAAATAATAATTATAGCAATTTTAAAGCGAGGAAACATTTATTTCCCTCCCCTCCCCTTACATACCTAGCTGTTAGTCCGCTCCCGCACCGTACTATCAATTCAAAAGATTATTATTGGAAAAACTTGGCATTGGGATAAGTATAATGATTGGAAACCATTACCTTGGGAATGACAAAAATTGAGACATTACATTTTGGAAAAAATGGACATTGGGATTGGGACACACGGATTGACAATTTTGTCCTACAATCGGAAATGGGTTTCGTATTGAATCCCCAAAAAAAAGAATCCCCAGGGGATAATATCCCCAAACAAATTTAATCCATTTTGATAATATCCCCAGAGACGTACGACAAATGGACAAAATCCCCAACTAAATAATTTATTTTCCAAAATCCCCACGAAATCTCCAAATCCCCAGTATCCGTGCATATCTTCATTTATGCATGCAGTTTTTAGAAAAACTCTCATGAAATTCTCTTATTGTGATATTAATAAATGATACTGATAAACAGTTTCCAAACAAAAAATCACTATGAAGGCATGCACTTCTCAGTCTAACTTTAGTATTCATAGAGAATCATTGTATTCATAGTGCTTGCTTAGTGCTGTCTAAGTGTTGTTTTGTAGTGCCGAGTATTTCTTTTGTTTTGGAATAAAAATTGAAATGGATGATGTTATTGTTTCCAAATCTTTGAATCGCATTTCATTAAATATAAATGAATTTTAATATATTCAAAACAATTATGTTCAAGTAGTGAATCATGAGATTAAATCGCGCTTGAACATAATTGTTTTGGGGATATTCAACTGGGGATTTTCGCCCTAGGTATTCTCTCTTTGGGAATTTTGCTGCTGGGGATTTCGTTTTGGGGATTATGGATTTGGGGATTTTCCTTTGGGGATTATATCTTGGGGGAAATTATCACCAACCCATCGGAAATGATAGATGTTGTTACCACAATTTAGAAAATAAGCAGCGGTGAAAAACGTCAATTGAAAAACATAGATAGTATTAATTTCTTATGTTTTTGTTGAATAAAAAGATAAACACAACTTAACTTTGTTCTAAATTATTCCCAAAATCAAAACCCTTAAGCACAGATTCACCATACATATTTCGAGTATATCTAAGAAATTATGTTTGGCGCCAAACATAATTTTTTAGATATACTCGAAATGGTGAACCTGGTGCTTAAGGATTTTGATTTTGGGGATTCTGGATTTGGGGATTTTGGTTTTGGGGATATTGGTTTCGGAGATTTTAGATTTGGGGATTTTGTTTTGGGGATTTTTACTTTGGGGCTAGGGTACCTAAGCCAATTATTACATAGGTACCAAAAAAAAGTCACAACATATTTTTTAACTTTTCCATTTTATAGAAAAAATATATTAACTTAAAAAAAAAAACTAGGGCAAAAAATATATGTAAAAAGAAAAGATGTACATGCTCTCTTTTTCCTCAAAACCGTAAGCCCCTACCTAGGAGAATTCTTCTACAACGTTCTAAGCGATCTCAAACACACTAACATAATAAGTCTTTCATAAGTTTCATTGAGATCAAAAGTAGGCCTCAAGTGATATAACATTTGGCTAAAACTTGTCTAGAGTGCCCTACGCTAATTCAACCCATAACCTAACCTAAATATTTTTTCTGATAGAAAAACACTAAATTAGTTATTATACATGTGGAGTACTTTTAGAAACTTAGTCGATATTTTCTACATTTTACATGTTCTGAAACTGCTGAAGCTTGCTGAAAGAAAAATAGTTATTTAGGGAATTGCGTTGTAAACCTCATCATCTGCAAAGTCTAGCTTTTTTACAGCATTTAACGTTCAAAAGTTACATTCTAAAAACTTATATTTTTGACAAACAAAAACCTAAATAAAATATTATGCTTACATGGGATTTTTGTCAATTGTTAATAATGATGTCCTGTGTTTATATTCATTTTCATCGATATGTGAATTTTTCTGAAATGGAATGTCTATTTTAACTAGGCTAAAAGTTTATTTCAAAATTTGATACCTAGAATTGATATAAGAACATTTTCTATTATAATTTTTAAGTATTCTTTGCATAAATAAAAGGATCTACCAAAAATTGTCCATATATTTGTTTGAAGTCTGGGTCACACGAACTTGCTCCTGTATCCTAAGACTCTGTTTACAAATGGTACTTTTATTTTAAAATTAAACAAATTTACCTATGTATAAAATAAAATTGTCTTCAAAAATTAAAATGGCATTTGATTTCTAAAAAAAAAACTTGATTTATTAATTTTTTTTTTCGAAGTTAGTGTTATTTTTAATGAATTTTGTACATATAGTCCAGTCAAGGAATGAGGTGTAGAGTGCGTGAGCAGGTAACTAAGCGATTCCTTCAGAAACTTGTTCAGGGGGCTTAGGTTGTTAACATACCAAAAGTCCTGACTCCTAGATGATGAGCGGGGGGGAGGAGGAGGGTGTAAAGGTACGAATTTTGGATTTTTCGCTTATATCTCGAAAACGGTGCATCGGAGAGAAATATTTTCAGTGAATAAAATGGAGTTCTTAAAATTATCTACAACTTTTATATTATATGTTTTTTTCTAATTCCTAACCGTTTTCGAGCTATACCCTCGGAAAAAGTTGAAATTTACAAAAAAAAATCAGTTTACGTCAAATTATTCATAAACATTGCATCATATTGTCTAAACCTATTCATATACGAAAAGTATGAATAGAAAATAAGTTGCAGATTTTTAAATTCCCTTTTAGAATATATATACATATGCTGATTAATGTCGAACCCGCCTAAAGTTACAGCTATTTTAAAACAATTTTCAGAAAATTAGTTTGAAAAGAAAAGGGTATACTGGGCCTTGTTAAAGCAAGTAAGGAACGGAAAGACAACAAGCATGAAAGTTTCGGTGATTTGTCATCCCTTTTAATTCAAACAAGCTGTCGTAAGAATTACACCCGGACTGACACGATAAAAAAATATGTTAGGTAGGCATCCACATCCAAGGAAGAGACAGGGCTCTTCCGGTCTTCAGTTCCTAAATTCAATTTTAAGAGTAATAATTGTTTGTTCTGTGGGCTTTGCGCAAAAGAAGAAACAAAAACGCCTTTTGCGAAAAGGAAAATTGTGCATTCAGTTGAGACTTTAGCTGTTCAAAATCGAATCAGGGAGGTGTGTTCTATGAGGAAGGATACCTTGGGCGATGAAGTTCTTCACCGCCTTTTCTCGATTAACGATCTTGTTTCTGAGGAAGCAGTATACAAAGACTGCTACATTAATTTTTTGAAGCCCACGAGTTTACAAACTCCAAAAATATAGATCCCCAGAGACAACCATGTTACAAAGGCTATGGAGGAGATTTTCAGCTACTTGGAGGGAAGCAGTTATTGTCAGTTCTTCAAAGATGAAATACTGGGTATCATATCAGAGACCAAACCCCAATGGCGGACAATCAAGGCTGAATTGGAGAGGAAATATGGAGATCGGATACTGATCACTCCAGGTGTCAACAGATTTAGTGTGCCAGTGGTATGGAAACAGGGCTAAAAATGAAGAAGAAGAGAGGTTGAGAATTGTTGCTAAAGCTGTGGAAATTTGACGGCAAGATATTCAGAGTCAAGTGTACAGCACAGACACATACCCTCCCAGCGACGAATTTTTGAAGAATCCAGGTACAATGCCTCAATCCCTTACTTTTTTCCTCGAGGGTCTTTTATTGGCAAAGACAAAGAGAATAGAATAAAAAAAGAGAAAATGTGCTGCATTGGGAAATGTCATAATTGGGATTGTCAGACCTAGAACCTTCGTATCATATCACCTCTATTGTGCAGCCTATTATTGCTCATATACAGAAAGTATGCTTCAAGACATTTAATTGATCTTCTTGCAAATTTGGGCTTCTGTGTATCGTATCACGAAGCACAAAAGTTAGAAATGTCAGCAATAGACAGTGCGAAACCTGGTTTTATTGTAAAGAAAGGTGCTTTCAATCAATTTGTTTTCGACAACGTTGATTTTAACGTATGTACTATAGATGGGCTCAATACTCTTCATGCTATGGGTGGAATCAGGTGCATTACTCCCTCGAATTCCCTTGAAAAAGGTGCAGACATACCAAGATTGAAGAATATGCCCTTATCACATGATGTTGGCAAACTTGGCATAATTCCGCTGAAAACATTCCAGAAGAAGAGCGCTAGCCTGGAAAGTGTAGTGGTCAAACGCATTAACGTACCCGAAGAAGTGGTTCAGCCTCAACCATTAGATGTTCTCTGGTTTGTTTCAAAAAAACTAAACATCCCGCTGCCAGAATGGAAAGGGTACATGGTAAATCTACCAGCACCAGAGGTTCTTCTGAAAACTATATTTTGCCCCTGCACCAAGGATTGTGTAATTGGAAAATGTGGCTGCCGAAAAGCGATGTTCATCTGTTCTGCAGCGTGCCTCCACTGTCAAGGGAAGTGCCTGAACAGTGTGCCTGTTGACGATGAAGACGATGTAGAGCCCATTCAGCAAGAGCCACCCGCTACTGAGGAAGAAGATGCCATGGAAGAACAATCATTGCCTGGGCCCTCAAGTTCAAAGAGGATGAAAATTTGATTACTTTTAAAGTTGAGAGTAAAACATTAGGAATATATTGAGAACAATGGGGTTTACAATTATTATTGTATTGGTGTAACGAAACTATCTGTAGAATAAAGTGTGAAATTTGTCATCATCATTATTTTGTCTACTTTATTTAATAACTTGCTTATAAGTGGCCACATATGTTATAAGATGAACGAACAAAGGATGTGGGTTAAGAATAATATGATACACAAACTAATTTTCTGAAAATTGCAAAATGCTATACAAGTCTTAAAATAGCTGTAACTTTAGGCGGGTTGGACATTAATCAGCATATGTATATATATTCTAAAAGGGAATTTAAAAATCTACAACTTATTTTCTATTCATACTTTTCGTATATGAATAGGTTTAGACAATATGATGCAATGTTTATGAATAATTTGACGTAAATTGATTTTTTTTGTAAATTTCAACTTTTTCCGAGGGTATAGCTCGAAAACGGTTAGGAATTAGAAAAAAACATATAATATAAAAGTTGTAGATAATTTTAAGAACTCCATTTTATTCACTGAAAATATTTCTCTCCGATGCACCGTTTTCGAGATATAAGCGAAAAATCCAAAATTCGTACCTTTACCCCCTCCTCCTCCCCCCCGCTCATCATCTAGGAGTCAGGACTTTTGGTATGTTAACAACCTAAGCCCCCTGAACAAGTTTCTGAAGGAATCGCTTAGTTACCTGCTCACGCACTCTACACCTCATTTTGAGTCATTTATTGACTGGACTAATATATATGTATACAATTTTTTAATTTGACCTTAAAAATAAATTTGGTTTTCAGTTTTGTAGTGTTTATAAATATGCGTTTTACATTGGAACTTTGTTTAATGTTCTATGAGGGGTATCGTTCCGCAGCAATACAAAAATGTATTAAAAATCTATCAGTTTGTTCTTGAGAATATTCAAATTTTCAATGTTTGACCAACAATTAAGGGGACTACTGTTATTTTGTCTTAAAAAATGAAAAAAACGCCTAACGCGAATCTTTTAAGTCTTTAACTTCTAAGTTTGAACTCAATCGACCCAATGGTTTGGGCTGTACTGGCGAGGGCAGACAAACAGACGGGCGGAATCGGGGACCCACTTTTTTCGACTTCTCTACCATCTGTGCCATGTTTGATTAGAACCTCGAATTTAAAATTTTGTACGTACATATGCAATAATTGCCATATGGTTCATATACATACATATGTCGCAAGTATACACATTTGGGTATTTACACATACATACTTAAAAGTATGCATTTTAGTTGGCTCCACAAAAATTCAATTTGGCCAAATTGATTTGGTAACTTCTCGTAGAGTAAAAACATTAATTTCTTAACGAAAGCGCTTCATAAAGTTTTTGCCTCCTTTGAGAGTTAATAACCATTTTAAATACAAGACTTTCATCACTTCATAAGGAACTCTTATCACAGTTTTGGTTTTAACACAAACTAAGCAAAAGTATGGAAATAGTTTAATTTAACAAAAACTCTCCGTAAACGATAACTTTCTTTATGAAAAAAAAATTTCATATGAAAAAATTCCGAACTAATATGTCAGTAAGTTTTATAGACTCTGGCTTACAAAGAACACCCATAGTCGGACTACAAATAATAAAGGGTGATTTTTTAGCTACTATCCTTTTGGAAATACTGGTTTAAACAGCTGACGCACGTTTCGTGTTTTGTTTCACTGTCAAACATCTTCAGTTTGGTCTATAATTTAAGCATGAATCGTCTTACAAACGAACAACGCTTGCAAATTATTGAATTTTATTATCAAAATGGGTGCTCTGTTAAGAAAGTTCATAGCGCGCTTCTTCCATTTTATGGTCAGTTTAATCGACGCACTGAAGCTGCTGTTCGGGCTATTGTGGCTAAATTTCGCACCAAATTTACATTGTTGGACATTAAACCACCAACACACTTACGTAGAGTGCGAACTGAGGAAAATATCGCAGCTGTATCGGCCAGTGTTAATGATGACCATCAATTATCGATTCGTCGCCGTTCGCAGCAATCGGGCCTCTGTTACTCAACAACGTGGAAAATTTTGCGCAAAAATTTAGGTGTGATGCCTTTCAAAATACAGCTGGTGCAAAAATTGAAGCCGAACGACACACTTCAACGTAAAATTTTTGGTGAATGGGTTCTTGGAGATTTGGCCGAAGATCCACTTTTTTACCGAAAAATTGTGTTCAGCGACGAAGCTCATTTTTGTCTCAATGGGTACGTAAATAAACAGAATTGTCGATTTTGGAGTGAATATCAGCCAGAAGCATTGCAAGAGCTACCAATGCATCCAGAAAAAGTCACAGTTTGGTTCGGTTTATGGGCTGGTGGCATCATTGGACCGTACTTCTTCAAATATGATGCGAATCGTAAAGTAACTGTGAATGATGAGCGCTACCGTGAGATTATATCCAACTTTTTGTTGTCCAAAATGCAAGAGCTTGACTTGCTTGACATGTGGTTTCAACAAGACGGTGAGTTCGGTGAACATTTTATTTCACGTTCGGGACCGGTCAATTGGCCACCTAGATCGTCCGATTTAACGCATTTAGACTATTTTGTGTCGGGCTATGTTAAAGCTCATGACAACATTGAAGCATTTATTCGTGAGATACCGCCCAAAATGTTGGAAAGAGTATTCCAAAATTGGACTAAGAGGATGGACCATTTGAGACGCAGTCAAGGTCAACATTTGCATGAAACAACCTTCAAACATTAAATTATATGGACCGTACTATAGATTCAAATAAAGATTTCATGCATTTGTCTGAATTGTATGTGTTTTTTTTTGAAAAACTTTCCTACAGCTTTTAAAAAATCACCCTTTACAACTATTTAAAGCAGGTTCTATTCTATACAACCGAGCATAAATATAATAGATAATTTCTTGTTAAAACTGGTTCGGGTAAACATTGCAAAGACCGATGTTCTTAACCAACAGCTTAGTTTCTGGGGACTTTTACTTTTAACCCTTCCATCGATAGTTCGAAGATGTGCGTTTAAGCGCTCTACTAGTTAAGGCTGATACAGGGAACACATAGAAGCAGTTCAACTTAACTGCGACGCATTTTTACATTGGAAAGAAAGCGATTCTCTTCAAGACGTAGTCGAGTTCCAGTTTTAGTATCTTTTAGAATCTGAAATTGGCATTTGAAGTTGTCAAATTTTTTTAAACTTGTTTGTCTAGTTTTAAGGTAATTTTTATTACTAGTAATAAGATCAAGAATTTATAAGCAGTTGTAAAAAGTTTTTAAAAGTCGTAACTATAGTTGTAATTAGTTTTAAATAAGTTTTATTAATTTTATAATGTTGATGGCGAGTTTTTTTTATTCTTTTTCATAAAAAATAATGTCATACAAAATAAGTTTTACTTTAGTTTTATTACCGAAAGGCATAAGTATTGAGCTATATAATAAATTTCGGTCCAAGATATTGATAAGTATGTTAGTTTTTAAGAATTATTGTCTGGTTTTAAGAAATTTATTTGAACAACAAAAAATATGATTATAAAGGGTTTTTCTATTGGCGGCCATTTTGTTTTAGTGACATCTGTCAAATCTTTTGTTTATTATTCCGTTGTTTATGCCAAATCATCATGGCAAGTTACACGATTGAACAGCACGTTCAAATGATAACACTTTATTATGAAATCAGTATTCGTTAACGCAAACGTTGCGCACATTGCGCCCATTTTACGGTAGACGTGGTGGCCCTCCACAGTCGACTCTTCAATGTTTGGTGACCAAATTTGAGACTACCGGTTCAGTAAACAATCAGCTAACACCCGTTCAAGGAACTCAAGATCGGCCGAGAACATCGCCGCGGTCCATAAAAGTGTACAGCAGAACCCGAGGCAGTCTATTCCTCGCCGTGCACAAGAACTCGACCCTTCGCAGACTTCAACTTGGTTAATTTTGCGTCGGGACTTGGGGGCCTACATTCGTACAAGATCCAACTGACCCAGGAGCTAAAAGTTCATGATCATAGACAACGCCGTTTGTTCTCTGACTGGGCTTCGAATCATTTGGAAGAGGACCCCAATTTTGGTTGAAAAATCATCTTTAGTAACGAGGCTCATTATTGGATGAATGGTTGTGTTAACAAGCAAAATTGTCGTATATGGGACGCCACCAACCCACGCGAGGTTCACTAGGTGAAAATGCATCCTCAAAAAGTTACCGTTTGGTGTGGATTTTGGGTCGGTGGCTTTTGGTCTGTACTTTTTTGGAAACGACGTTAGGGAGGCGGCCACCGACCGTCAACAGCGAGCGTTACATAACGATGATAACTAATTTCTTATGGGCCAAATTGAACCATATGGACCTAGACAACATGTGGTTCCAGCAGGATGGCGCTACGTGCAACACAGAAAACGCCACGATTGACATTTTGTATGAACGATTTGAGGGTAAGGTTATCTGTAGCAGGGGTGATGTGAATCGGCCACCAAGGTCATGCGATTTGACCCTGCTAGACTTTTTCCTGTGGGGTTTCTTGAAATCGCAGGTCTATGCAAATATACAACAATCGACGATGCCCTAAATGTGAACATAGCACAGGTCATCGCTCAAATTAAGCCGGATCTATGCGGAAGAGTCATTGAAAATTGGACCCCTCGGATCCGTGACACTGTAAGAAGCCGAGGCGGGCATTTGAATGATGTCCTCACTTAATGGCATACATGCGCCTTTCACATAAAATAATTTTGTTAATACCTTACACACAGCTTGTTTTATTCCATTTCAACATCTTCCCGCCCTTATTGAAAAATCCTTTAGTTCAATCATTTTGTGATCATTGTTTGCACTAAAAGTTATGTGCATAACATATAAACACATCAATGTATTTGTTTTTTTTTTTTTATTTATTAAAATTAAGTAAATAAGACTCCGGAACATCTCAATTTCAATGTAATTATCTTTGGATCTGCGGGATATTATTTAATGGTATAATCACGAGATTCGCAATTTGCAAAAAAAAAATGTTTGTTAGATAATTTGACAAAATAGTAACATAATTTCAAGACGCACTGCGTAAGTAACCCCACTTTGTGTTAACTACTAAAAATAATATTTATTTTAGCTTGTGAGCGGATAAGTTATTATTATATAACGAAGCTGGATTGATGTTTTGATCAAAATTCAATGACCTCTGTCCCAATTATCTTTTTCTTTCTTTTACACTATTCCAAATTGTCAGGAGCTTGGGAAGTTTTCATTGGCATATTAAATACATGCAGATCTCTCGAAGCTCGAGCATGACCAAAAGTAAAGGACTTTATACACTATAGTTCTAGGTATCCTGAAGCATAAAAACAGAAATATAGTTATAGTTATATTGTTTGTGTTGATTAAACATTTTAAAGTATCAATATTTAAAATATTTAAAACCAACAAATTATTTAGAGATGGTTATATTTCAAATATAAATTTTAATTTATGACAATAACATTCCTCGAAATTAAAATGGTGGTTAAGTAAAAGAATTTGGCCTTAGGTTTCCCTTTAATAATTATGAATGAATATGGTGTCCATATTTGCGTTTGATTAATTCACATAATTTTAAATCTAAATCATTTATAATTGAATATTGATTTGAAATTTTGTATATATTGAATGGTGTGCTACTTAATAATTGGACATTAATTAGTTGTGGCAAGTAAAATCTTTATTTTGCAAGATTTTCACTTTGAATAAACTAATGCAAAGATAACAAAACATCAATTTTAAATTGGATTAAATCACCTTATTTTTGAATATAAATCGATATTTTTTATAATTTGCATTAAACTTCGTATTAAAAAATTGAAGTAAGTTTATTAAATATGGTTATAAGCGGTTATGTTTTAATTTTATTTTGAATGTTAAATATGACAAATTTTAAAATTTGCACAACTAATTAACGATTAATTAGTGCAAAATTAACAAGATAACAGATTTTACATTGGTGACGTGAAATAGTACCAAATGAAATAACACCAAATTTCAAATTTGGCCTTATTTTTCAAAACGAAATAAAACCAATTTGGCTTTATTTCGATTTATAAAAAGAAATAAGGCCAAAAAAATAATGGAAACAACGCCGAATATTTTAAAATTCAAAAGTTGGCAATATTCCGTTTGCAAAAAGCACCCACCCCAAATCCTATAGTGATCCCAAGCAGGGGGGTTGCAGGGGGGCAGCATGCCCCCCCTTACATACCTAGCTGTTAGTACGCCGTGCTATCAATTCAAAAAAACTTGTTTAGGCTCCAATTTCAAAAATTTGAATCGAGCAACAAGTATCTGTCATTTTTCAACTTTTTTAATTAATAACAAAAAAAATTGTTCCAAAATTGCCTTCCCCCGAATTTTTATTAAAACAAAAGATACATAATTTTACTTTATGTTTTTTCCTAATTCTGCAAAATTTTAAATCGAAACAATGCCAAATTGCTATTATTTCGTTTCTAAAGCGAAATAAACCCAAATTGAAAATTTGGCCTTATTTCGTTTTCAAAAACGAAATAATGTCAAATTTGTTGAATTTGGCTTTATTTCATTTGGCGTTATTTCACGTCACCTTTACATTTGGTGGCGCTACAACTGGTAAAGAACCAGTGCCTTTTACTTAAAACTTTCAACCACTCCTGTGATGTGCGAGGAATGTCAGGGATGGAGACAACTTACAGTTTTTATGACTAATTGGGGGATAGTCCTAAGAGATTATTTTGAAAAAAAACTTAAGTATGTATTATCAAAGCACCATTTAGCTTATAAAACATTGAAAGAAGAAGTAAAAAATTTTACTAGTAGTAAAAGATTTATCAACGTCGAATTATCCACATTTCGATTACTCAAATTTGTTAACTTTATTGGCTGCGATGTCAAAAAAGGAATCCAAACTCCAAAGATATCCAAGAATTTCTGGGGTATGTAGGTATCCGACAGAACAGCTGATTCAACACATGGTTGAATTTCGAGAAACTTGAAAATTGATTTCAACTTTTTGTATTTGTTGGTAAACAAAGATACAAAATGTTAGTTGAAGTTGTATTTGAGGATGTTCTGTACATAATAGACGATGAAGAAGCTATTTGCCTTCGAATTTTAGATGGTAATTATGATCTACTTTTTTAAACTTCAAAATTGACTTAGTTATGCACCTATCAATTCATCATCTTCCGACGAATCGGTTGAATTATCCATTAAATGTTTTATCTTAAAACAATTTTAACTTCGAAGCTTAAATGTTTCTCTGCTTTTTGTGAACAGCTGAAAGTTGTTTTTATTTTTTGACAGCTATCTCAATACAGCTATCCAACTCGTTCAACAAGGTATCTAAAAATCGACCTATCCAAGATACCCTATCCAACACGAAATTGAACGCAGCCATTGACGTTAGGTCATTTCGCGCAAAACCATTTCGCCCAAAATAAAAATGTCGTAGCACCCAAAATAATCTTACTAACATTTTGTTTATATGATTTGGGCAATATTACCGAACATTTGGGGTTAAAAACTCTTTTGGTTTTAATAAAATTCCAAATAAAAAGAAGCGTTCGATTTTATTGTCACAAAAATAGTTCTATCGCTCAAAAACTTTTTCTGAAGAAAATGCGACAAAGTGCAAAGTCAATGTCATATTGCCCAAATCAATTCTAAAACATCATAATGGCTGAAACAAAAACACGCTTCAGCTTCGGCTTCGTCTGCATTACGATGGGCCTGTTTCGAGGTTGCTTTGAATGACATTTCCAATATGACATTTCTAAAATGGCACTTCTGTCATTAGCAGTTGTTATTTTTAATCAAAAGTTTGTTTCGATTTTTCGTGCAGTAAAAAATATGAGTTTTGAAATCGAAAAAAAATAAATTTATCGCAAAAGTAGCGTACACAGCCAATAATAACCAATGGGAATCTCTCCAAAAACAAATTTATGTTTTTTTTATTTGAGTTTTTTTTACAGCTGTTGAGCTGTCAGACAAAGCAAATGTTCAGCAAATTTGAACTATAGCTTCCGTTTGGAGTCACATTACGTAACATTACGTTTTTTTTTTCTTAAGATTTTCAAACGAAACGTGAAGCCAAAGCTTCATTGTGATAGCATGCATTGAAATCCTATGGCTGAACTCGTAAACGTCAGGCGAAACCGAAGCTGAAGCGTGTTTGTGTTTCAGATATAACGCCCAAATATTATTTGACATATCGCCCAAAACAAAAGATGTCGTGTTTTTTAACATTTGGGCATTCTGACAAATTATCTTATTTTGGCACTACGACACTTTTAGTTTTGAATTTTATCGCCCAAACGCAGACATTAATGAAAAATATGTCAGATCGCCCAACAACTCTGAACTTCAAGAAAGATATCGTGAAAATAATGCCAAGTGAAATAAGACCAACTTTTAAAAATTGGCCTTATAGCACTTTACAACAGTGAAATAAGGCCAATTTGACAAAGTGAAATAAGTCCAAATTATTTTGAGAAATAAGGCCAACATATTTCTACGGTGAGGTGAATTGGGGTAGGTGTGAGGTTGTGTGTATGTAAAGTTTCTTTGCAGCATACCCGCCATATATACCTCATTTTTTTTAGACGTCTCAAAAGCCGGTGTCGTGTAATTACACCAACTTTTAAAAGTTGGCCTTATAGCACTTTACAAAAGTGAAATAAGGCCAATTTTCAGCAGTACCTATGTCATATTGCACTCTGACAAAGTGAAATAAGCCCAAACTATTTCGAGAAATAAGACCAACTTACTTTTACGGTGATGTATGTACGTGCGCAGCACAATCCCGCTGCTGGCACACCATAGGGTTTGGGGTAGGTGCGAGGTTGAGTGTGTGCAAAGTTTACATGCAATGAAAAATTTTATTCATCGAAAAATTACCTTTTGGGCGTTATGAAATTTCTAAATTTGGGCGTTACTTGGTGATATTTCTTACGACGTTTCTTTTTTGGGCTTTATGTCATTTTATATTTTGGGTAATATGTCGTTGGGTGATAAGACATAAGTAACGATAGGAACCCGTATGTCATAAAACCCAAATTAAAAATTTATTTGGGCGTTACGACATTCGATTTGGTTTTTTTGACGATTTTTTTTTAACTTTTTGGGCTTGGTGACCAATTTTGGGGCCTATGACGTTTAAGTATTTGGGCGTTATGGTTTTGGTCGAAAACACCTAACGCCAATGTATTGGTTCATTAGCAGAAAATTATGAACCGAACCAATTTTCAATTGACAAAAATAATGTTTACAATTATATTAATCTCTCTTATACAAATATCTAAGTTGTGATAAAATTAAAATGAATTTAAAAGCATAGGCCGGATGTGTATGTGCACGAATGTGTTTTTTTTACGTATTCAAAACTTTTAAAATCGCTGTAATATTGATGATTCATACAAATTAAAAAAAAAACCCTTGCCAATTGATGTTTGTCATTTGTCACTATAACGGGAATAGAATGACCTTCAAAATAACACAAGGGCATGTGTCAATATACATATATAACCGGTTTCCGGTATGAGTAGATCGAATAAGTGTGTTTACAAACTTCCCCATTCATAACTATCTTCACTGTTCAACCCCTACTTTTTGACCTATAATTTTGTATTTTGATGAATTAATTTCACACCATATTATCATATCAATTGAATTTATTCACACACGTTTTATTAATAGGCCTTTTTTCGTTGATATTTTTGAACCGATTAATGAAAACGTTTGTTGAATCATTTGTTTAGTTTAAATTGTTTTATTAGGAATGTATACTTTAACCCCTGGGCAATCTTCTAACCTCGTAACTTGTATTAGCCTCGCAAATCTTAGTTCACCTACTAACACTTTATAGCCATTTGATACCATTATGTCACACTCAGCTGTTTTAAGTGATTATATGGCTAATAATAATCGCATGTTTCATTTCGTTCTTTTTTGTTGTTTCTTTGGTGTCATTAGCATTTCTTTAACCTATCATAGATATTAAAAATATAATTTTATCATATTTTGTTTCTTTTTGTTTTTTTTTTTTTGTTGGTGTGTTGTTTGTTAATTTCTTCGTGTGTTTATGTTTATGCATAAATATCATCATGATTTACATTTTGAGTCCCATTGATTTAATTTTGCCGGGCTTGGAATTTATACCTCCATACTTTCACTTTTTGATGAAAATTTAAGTATAAAAACTAAATGATCACCAAAATCTACATCATTAAGCTTTAGTCAATTCCACCTTTTCGATCACATTAAGCACTCAATCAAAAAACATGAATGTAAGCTTATTCCTTGCACTTTTTGTTGTTGTTTGTTTTCCTTAAATTAATTTTTTTTTTTTAAACAATTAATTAAATTTACAATTCCTTTTTGCAGACTTATAGTCTTTGCCTGTGCATCCTTGCCACAATCCTCATCACACCATCCAGTGCAACTCTGTCGGATTTCTTTGGAGGGGCAGAACCAGCTTCACCACCACAACAAGTTAGGCAAATACAACAATTTGGTCAGTTGGCTCAGTCATTGCAACAGCTAGCTCCAAATCCTGCACAACTCTTGAACACAATTGGACAATATGGCCCTCAATTGTTGGAATTAGCCAACCAGGCGCAAAAATTCTTTTCCGAAGACGAAAATGAATCAAACCAACAACAAGGACAAGGTCAAGGACAAGGACAACGGTATGGTCCTCAAATGCGACAACTGCCACAAAAACAAATTCAAATCCAGCAACAACAACAGCAAAGGAACCAACAACCTCAATACAATTTGAATAAATTTGGCCCACAAGAAGGTGATAACATCTACTACGGACCATCCGAATCAGATTCGCCACAAGAAGTTGTCCATGTTCACCGTCACATCATTGAACACCGTGGCCCATCTGGATCTGGTGCTGGATACGGTGGTCCATCAGGCAATCAAGGTGGCCAAAATGTTCGCATCTACAAGATCATCCACGAACAAGGTGGCAATAGTTTAGGAAGTGGATATGGAAGCGGCTATGGAGGCGGTTACGGACACGGATACGATTACCGACACTGAAGTGCTATTGATGTAACACTCTCGGCATAGGAGTGCGTATTTGTGGTAAAAGCTATAACTTAACGTAGACGTATATAGATAAGACCTAGTAGAGGTGAATAAGTTATTCAGTTTTATGAATTTATTTTATTTTTTTGATAAATAAAGGTGGATACTTTAATAAATATAAACTTACCAAATAAAATGTCTCGACTCTTTGTTACTTATACAAAAACAAACATATTAGATAATAATAGGTTGGAATATTTTACTATGCATAATCAATTCAGATTATTCAGGTTGTCTAGAGATTTATTGTTATTGTAAAATAATTGAATGAAATTAATTTAATCTCTTAAATGAAATTTACAATAATTAAAAGAGAATTTGTGTAATATTAAATTAGGTGTCTATGTAATGTTGAAAAGAGATTTTATCATCTCTTAATTTATTAC
The DNA here is from genome assembly GCA_951509635.1 of Eupeodes luniger. Classification (NCBI taxonomy): domain Eukaryota; kingdom Metazoa; phylum Arthropoda; class Insecta; order Diptera; family Syrphidae; genus Eupeodes; species Eupeodes luniger. The sequence continues at coordinate 90,197,686 of OX608074.1, forward strand.
TTTTCTATTCAGATTTTTTTTAGTTAAAAAAGATATTTTACTAATTTGCATTGGATTTTTTTGTAATAACGAACTGAAAATACTAATTGGTATTTTTGTTAAGTAGTTATCATTGAAAGGCGAAATTTGGAATAAGGAATTAAATTAATTACAAACGCAATTCAACTAGGTTATATACATACATATGTATGTAGGTTAAGTAGAACTTTTTTATTAATATTGCATGGTTTTTATTTGTACAAATATATATCAAATTAAGTTCAAACTGTTCAATTGATACACTTTACAAAGTCTAACATTACCTGGTTATAGGCAGGCCCGTCAGGGGGGGGGGAAGGGGGGAAACCCCCCGGGCCCGGGATTTTCTAGGGGGCCGTAAAATTGAAAGCAATGAGAATATACTTTATATTTATCATCAACATACCCATTTCCAGTCACAAGCTTGCCGATCTGGGCCCCTGATTATTATTGGCGTACATTTGTGTTAATATTTAATGGAAAATTGGGCAACTCTGAACTATTGAAAGAAAGTTATAATAAATTGTTTCGCTTTTCTTATTTAATTTAACGTACATTTCAAATTTATTTTATTTTGAAAATTTTTAAAGTCAAAATAAAGGGCCCGGCAAATTAAAACAAAACACAAATATTCATTTCGGTTTCTGTTTTTATAAAGTTTCTTTTCTTCTATTTTTGTTTCTGCTGTAAACGAAATTTTTGATTCGGTTTCGGGGGACCGAAAAATCCCACCAGGGGACTAGGAATACGAGGCGATGGCAATCTTATTGGAGAGCCAAATAATGGTAATTTTTTGGGCATTTTGGAATTAATTAGTCATTATGACCCCTTACTTCAGGAGCTCTTGGAAAAAGTAAGAATTTCACAACAAGAGCACAAACGTTTCCAAGTCCACTACCTTTCCGTTGAGATTTAAAATGAGTTCATCAAAATTTGTGCCCAACATGTGAATTCAGCTATTTTGAAGGAGATTGCAAACGCCAAATACTTCGCTATAATTGTCGATGCAACACCCGATTCAAGTCATGTGGAACAAAACACATTTATTTTGCGATATCTGCGATTGGAATAAAATGTGTTCACCATCTAAGAACGGTTTTTGGAATTTGTCGATTGCAACAAAAAAAACTGGCACCGCAATAGCTGATTTGATCTGCGAAACATTGGCAAAGAACAAAATCCCTTTAGAAGACTGTTGTTCACAAGGCTATGAAAATGGAAGCAATATGAAAGAACAGTATAATGGTGCACAAAGGCATATATTAAACAAAAATCCGAATGCCGTGTATTCACCATGTGCAGCTCACAGCCTTAACTTGCGTGGAGTCGATTAAGCGGGATGTTGTACTGCGGCAATCACATTTTTTGGTGTTGTTCAAAAGTGTTTCAACTTGTTAAGCAGCAGTGCTCAACGTTGGGAAATTCTTAAGAAAAATGTGCCCGGATCCCTTCACAAACTTTCCGATACAAGATGGTCAGCTAGAATTGAGGCAGCGAAACCATCTGAAAAACCTTTGAACATAGAAGCCTTAAGTGATATTAATTTTACTGAAACTGAAACTCGAAGAGATGTAAATGGCGTTTTAAAATATATGCACAAATTTGAATGCGTCCTGATGTCTTCGATTTGGTGCAAGGTTCTTAGCGCTATAAATGAAAGAAGTATCATTCTTCAAGCCAGAAACATGACTATTGATGTTGAAACTCGAAATCTTGACAACTTGATCTCCCATTTGAACTTTATTCGAAACGAATGGGATCAAATTTATCTGAATGCAAAGCAGTTGCTACTGGGTTGGGGGATTTTCCAGAGTCGTTCCCATCGAACCGAAAAAGGAAATTAAAGAGACATTTTGGAGAAAATCGAGGAGCTGGAGAACAAATTGAAACAGACGAAGAAATAAATTTCAAAAAAAACACCTTTTAAGTCATAGTTGATTCTATTATATCTGGAATTTCTCGTCGGTTCGATACGATGAAGAATTTGAATGCTACATTTTCATTTTTGTGGCAGTTTTCAACAATGGACGAAATTGAGATTAAAAACTCCGCTACAAGGTTCATCCAAAAGTATAACTCGCATGTGTCTCAAGAGTTGAAAGAAGAAATAATTCATCTGAAAAAACAATTTTGAAGCAGAACTTCCGCCATTGTGTTTGCTCAATACTATTTATTCCCAGAACTTGGAGACGATTTTCCCCAACATTTGTGTTACTCTCCGTACCTGTAACCGTAACTAGTACCGAACGTTCATTTAGCATCCTTGCCAGAAAAAGAATTTTCATCGTTCGTGGCTCATCACAAGATCGTGTTTCTGGACTTGCTACACTATGTATCGAAGCACCTTTGGCAATGAAATTGAATTTCATTGAATGCAAACTAATTCTAATGAAAATATTGTGATAATATTTTAATATAAAGAAAAACAATAAAGAGTATTTAATGTAAACCTTTTAAATACATGCAAAAAGAGCAATTTCAAATACTTTTACTTCGCTCTATTTTATTTTCATAGTAGGTAATAGATCTTCATGCTAATTTTTTTTTTAAATAGTTAATCGACCAACCAACATGTCGTTGGCAATATCGAATTGAATGTATGATTCTGTTCGGAATCTGATCTACTCGCATGTAGAATTATTTTCTATCCATCTTCTATTTCAACTAAACTGGACTATACCCGTGAGATTGATTTGATGATTATCACTTTTTTTTCGGTTCACTTTGCAAACAAAAAATTATTATTTCCGTTGATTCCAACCAATTTCATGCTATTCGTAATTGAAATTAGTAGGCATGAACTTTGAAAAAAATGGTAAATATGGATTTTTCCGTCCCGGGCCCGGAATTCCTCTCGACGGAACTGGTTATAGGCTAAAGAGTAATATCACAATTGCTGTGCTATCTTGCAACTATATTTCCGTCAATCCAATCTCTCAGTACAACTTATAATCGGGACGTTTAGTAAAAGTAGTTAATTGTTTTCAGTGATAAATAATTCCTTATCGCTATTATTTGACTTTTGTCTATTATTTGGCTTTTGTCTATTTTTCGATTTCAAATGCGATGATTTCCATTGATAAATTTTAACTTTCATAAATAACTTGAAAATATCGTTACCAATGACCTTAATTGAAAATAGATTATTTTTGTATCATTTTGTTCGATTCTTCTGCAAAACAAGTGTCAGTGTTAAATTTTCATCGAATTCGTTTTTGCTTTATACAACACAATACAATTTTCAAAAATTCACAAATCACACCTCACTACATCAAGCGTAACCCGCCCAATGGCGGATCCTCCCAAATTCACCAAAAAGTGGTTTGCTGTCAATAACAACTACAATTTTTGTATTTAAGTAATGCTTTAAAATATTTTCATAAAATTTGTTTCTGAGAAAAAGAGCAAATATTCAGGTTTTTGAGAAGAAACCTTGAATGAGAGATCGTCAATTTTATATTAAATTGCCTTTAAATTCCTAAAATTAGCCTTCAATTCTATCTTATTTTTTTGATGCACATAGTACATAACTAGTGAACATTGAAGTGATTTTTACTTGCGACAAATAGGAACTACATATATGGCAAGTATTGCATTCGTAAAAAATTTCGAATCAAACATGACATTACGAAGGTAGAAAGGTTGAAAAAAGTAGGTCCTCCGATTCCGGGGGTTTTGAGCAGATTCGCGTTAGGCGTTTTTTCATTTTTTTTTTTAAGATCAAAACTAACAGTGGCCCCCATACAATTTTTTTGGTCAAAAAACGAAAATTCAAATTTTCTCAAAAACAAACCGATAGATTTTTTTTTAATTTTCTCTAAAATTTTATTTTTTAACGTGGCTTTTTTTAATAAGAAAAACATATTTTTGTATTGCTCAGGAAAGGTACCGCTCATAGAACCGTTATTTTGTTTTTTAATTTTCTCAGCAACTTTTGAACCGATTTCAATATTTTTTTTTCTGAACGAGCTCTTATATTGCCTTAACAATATTTGATTATCAAAAGTGCAATTTTTTATTGTTTGGATTTTTAAAAAAATATTGAAATTTTTTTTTTCAAAATTCTATATCTCAAAAACGGGTGAACATTTTTGTACGAAATTGAAATATAAAGCGTATATTTACAATCACTAAACAACTGCATACCAAAAATATTTTTAAAACAAAATTGAAAAATTTTATATATTAAAAATTAATTAAAAAAAAACCGCTCTAACGATTTTCAAAAAAAAAATTTGAAAAATCAAGGGTTTTTTGATTTATAAAATGGCATTTAAATTTTTGAAGACAAACTTATTTTTCAGGTAAATTTTTAAATTTTATAAAGATAATTTTTTAAACAGACTCTTTGCATACAGGAGCAAGTTCGTGCGACCCAGTCGTGCACTTTATTGTTAGTGTTTTAAGTGTAAAATAACAGTTGATCCAAAACAGGTGTCAAAAAGGATCCGAGAATTTCTGGTAAATGTGGGTATCTATTTAGGTATCCAACTCGTTTAATAATTTATTTAAAAATTCAGCGAGACGGCTGAGAACACGATTTTGAAATTCACTGTACGAAAGATTGATTGTGGTGCGCCATCATGCATGAACCATCACCGTCTATATAAATGTCTTTAATATCTGTTAAAAAAAAGTTAGTTAACATATTTCTGTAACGTTCAACGTTAACTAAAACAGGGTGTTTCCGGTCTCGTTTTTGAAAAAAAAATATGTTCCAATGATGCCACCACTTCACAATCGACTCCAAACTGACACTCTCTATGGATACATGGGCTTCTTAAAAATAACGTTCAGATTTTCCGAACTTAAGATGCGGCAATTTTGTTTGTTAACGTAGCCGATGAGATGAAAATATGCAGCGTCGGAAAAGGTTATTTTCGACACAAAATCATGGTCCAATTAAAACTTCTCTAAGGCTGAAACTATTTACAAAGTGATAACGAAGCGGATGGTGGTGCGCGCTTCAATTGCTAAGTCAATTAAACCTTGTAAGCGAATAGTCCGCTATCTTTCTGAAGAATTCTCCTTAAACAAGAGCGTAAAATGTTAATCTGTTGAGATTGATTGAGAGTTCGTGAATGAAAGTGTAAGTTATAGCTGAAATTGATTTTCATCATTGAACCCAACAATTGGATTTTTTTTTGGCAGGTTGGTTACAAAAAGAACCGCTTCAGTTTTTTAGCCTGTAAATGCAGTCGCAAAAACATAATAAAATACAGAGGCATAAAAAGACCGTGGGTCCCACTTTTTCTTAGGCTCTAATTCTTGATGAAGTTTTTTTGTGAGTCTCAAATGTGACCTATTTGGTGTGATACCTATGCTACAAGTAAAAAATTTAATACCCTTTTTTCTGCAAAGTCGTGTAAATGACACGAACTTTTTTAAATTGTACACTCTCATAGTACACAACTATATAAATAAAAGTATTTTTCTATTCAATAGGTATATATTTTTTATTTTAAATTTCTATCTAGTTTAGATATGATTTTCCCCGTAACATACGAGGAAATATTGAAAATGATGTATGTATGTACATATGTACGTTTAAAGACTAAAGACTATTGTTTTTGTGAGCTTGCTTTACCAGCCGCCTTGTGCTGGGGCTTGTTGGTGCAGCACTTTAATAATTTGTACATGACCTCCAGAACCATAGCCACCTGAACTTTGACCATGGCTGTGATGTGCTGAAGCGGCATCTTCATGAATGACCCTAATCACTCTCACTTCTGGCTGCGCTGCGTTTTGCCATCCAGCTCCATTATTGTCTCCATCAAATTCGACTACCTGAGCACCATCGCCCCCATTACCGCCATTTTGTGATGCATAATGATGCACAACATTGACATTGTGATCCAATTGATGGTGAGTAGATATGGCTGGTCCTCCACCACCCAAAATTTTGGTAATTCCTTTCAATCCTTCTCCCAAACCCTCTCCCAAGGTGTTTCCCAAACTGCTTCCCAGGGAATCTATCAAACTACCTCCTGGGCCGCCTCTCAATCCACCACCACCTCCTGAAATTAGTCGGGGACCGCCTCTAGGTCTGCCACCCGAACTGCCTCCACCAAGAAAGCTAGGAAGTTCTAAGGTTGCATTAGCAACTGAAGCCACAGCAAGGATACACAAGAAGGTCTGTAGGATAACAAAAATTAATTGAAAGTAAAAATGCAAAATAAAGATTTGTTCCTTAGTGTATCAAAACTTACTTTCATTATTCCCAGTTTTCCACTTAGTGATAGTTTAAACAAAACAATGAGAGTGATGCCTAAAATAAAGTTGTCCATGATATTTATACCTACCAAAAATCATCTTTCAATTTCCAAAAATGTAAAACTTTTTTATGAAATATGTACCTTTTGTAATATGTACGCATTTATTCGTAGCCGGTATAGCCCACATAGTTGTAAAATGCATCTAAATGTGGAATTGATTTGAATCAAAATGCTAATATACTTGTAGATTATTGAGAATTAATGGTGTTACATCAATAGTTAACCTGTTGCTAAGCTTACACATGCATTTTGTATCGATTGAAAACTACTTTGCCCACTCAAAATAATATTTGAGTTTATTTTTTGTTTATAATGTTATGAAGGGCCAAACAAACCTTACAAATTAAAAATAAAATATTAAGGTGTGTACTGACAGGTTACAAGACTGCTAACTGGAATCTGGAATCACAAAAGATGCAAAAAATTAAACCTTTCGTAGTTCCGTTTCATCTTGTTTGAATTTATTGTTTTAATTTTAAGTTATAGACTCGTTGGTTTACCTTATCGTTCAACATACAAAATCTACTCTTGGTGCTGTGGTCAAAGTTATGTCGTCTACTGTCATCATCGACTGCAAGTGTTTTGCATAAAAATGCATTTTAGAGTTTACATAATGTTTTGAAGAAAATTCAAATGGTGTGAGCATTCTATGATTCCATTTCATTGATGGCTTCACTATTAACTTCTCGTAGGAAGTTATAATAATCGGTCCGATTTGTGGAATTGAAAATTTTGACATTTCTTGAGGTCCCTAGAATATACATAAATCAAAGATTTTAAAAGAGATGTCTGTGTGTTCGTGTAAACGGACGTCTGTACGTCTGGGAACCAGCAGAGATATCGGATTCAATAAATTTTGTTAACAGACTATAACATCGAAAGGCTCCCGGAAATTACGCCAGAATTTTTTTTGGAAAAAACGACAGAAAATTCTTCATACAAAATTCTGGCTTTTTTTCCTAGGAAAAAATCCCAAATTTTTCTGGCAAAATTTCGGAATTTCAGGCATTTTTTCCTAAAAATTTTCTGGCGTTTTTTCCATTTCTGTAAAAAAAATATTTGGAAAAAAAACCAGAAATAAAATTTCTGGCGTTTTTTCCTTTTCATGTTTAGGAAAAAACGCCAGAAAACTGTATTTTGTATAAATTGTTGTAATAAATAAACAGTTTTACTACACATTCTTTGTCTCTATCATCTATTGTAAGAATTATTGTTTAGTTGATTTCGCGAATTCATCATTGACACAAAAAAATACAAAGATAATACCGCGAAAATTAAAGAAGCAAGCAAATTTGGCAGACAAAAAGATAAAAGGTTTTTGTTTTCTAATTAATAATCGTATTTTTAAAATAATTTCTATGCACTTTTCTAGATTCTAATGATGTTGACACTAACGTTTACTCTGACGAGGCAGAAGAAGCCGAGGAACATCCTGAAGACGTAAAAGAAGCGGATGTAATATTATGTATTATTTGTCAGGTCCTTCCACCAAACGTTGTGTTGTTGCCGTGCAGACATATGAAAATATGCTCGGAGTGCAACTTAAAGTTGCAAGCTCAAGCAGTTGCAGATTCAAACGAAAATTACAAATGTTCATGCTGCCGGGAAATCGTAGCAGACACTTTGCAAGTTTACATTTAGTAAAAATATTTTGTTCTTTTCTATTTTGTTAAATAAATTGTTACAAATAAAAAAAATTATTGAAAACTAGTAATTTTTTGCGTGGCAGCCACGCCTTAACCGCGCCGGCCCGCGCCGCGTCCGCAACGCCATAGCCGCGCCGCGCCCGCGACCGCCCCCCCCCGCGGGTGCATGTCAGGGGCTGTTTTTTTCCTTGTGGTGATAAAATGTCTACAATATTGACCAAGTAGTGACTTTTAAAATGCAAAACATTTTCTGGCTTTTTTTCCAAATTGATATTAGGAAATTAGGCCAGAATATATCAATTGGTTTTCTGGCCTAATTTCCATTTTGGTTTCTGGTTTTTTTTCCATTTCTGTCTGGCACAATTTCCAATGTTTCTGGCTTATTTTCCACAAAAAATTTTCTGGCGTTTTTTCCAAAAAAAAATTCTGGCGTAATTTCCGGGAGCCCATCGAAAGATGCAGAAAGCACTTTCAAAAAATAGAGTGAGTGTTTTTTTTTTACTGTAGAAATTTAAAAAAGGGAACATTTTTGTCGACCCCAGATATAACACGAACCAATGACGCTAGGGACTTCAATTAAATTTTTTATAATATGTAAAATACCAATTTATCATAATTTTGATGATACAATAACACTAAAATTGATTTGCGACTCGAATATCATAGCAAAAATTAAAGTTATGGCCTTCAAACTAATTTTATCTTATGAACAATATTATTTTTACATTCATTAAAATTTTTAGAAAAAACCAGTAAGTTTTTTTATAAGAAATAATAAAAAATACTACGCAAAATTGGTAAAAACTGTTATTCGAATTCAATATTTCGAGAATAGATGAAAGTATTGACTTCAAAATTATTTCATTACATTGAAAATGTTGTTAACGTAAGGTAATGTCTTAAGAAAAATCCAATCGGTTTTTTTTATACAAACATAAAAACTTTCAAAGAATGCTGCTAAAATTGATAAAAATAGGGAATCAAGTAGGTACACTTTTTTGCAAATTACTCAAAAACAAGGTTTCCTTGAAAAAAGTGCAGGTCCACTTCATAATATTAGAGATTAGAAAATCTCATACTATTTTGCAAAAGAAACGGATTTGGTGATGGGTTTTTTCGGGATTCGTAAAAGTTTCCAATTCCGGTAGAATTCGTTAGCCATCTTGTGCCGTTGCTATTTGCTCTGTTTGTAAACGACATCCCCTCTATTTTAAAAAATTCGATGACTTCAATATACTTGTGATGACGTGAAAATATTTCAGTTTTTTTCTTAACCGACTGCGAATTATTACAAGATGATCTACTTCGACTTTGGGATTGGTGCAATATAAATCGGTTAATGTTGTCAAGTGGTGTAAAACAATAAGTTTTACACGCAAACATAATTTAATTGACTATGAATACATGTCAAACTCTACAAACTTAGAAACATTAAAAAAAATAACTAATGGAACTCTAGAATTTTTAAAAAGATTTGATATAGAATTCCAAGATCTTTGTATTCTTAAAACTCTATATAAATAATTTCTCAGATCAGTCCTTGAAAACGGTTGTATAATTTGGGTACCTTTTTAGTCGACTCATATTCATAGACTTTAAGGTGTCCAAAGAAGAATCTTAATCAACTCTGCTTTATTGTTGTCATCTTCATCAGTTTTGTGTCGATTCCACTTTAATAAACTTACTTGAGAAATCGAGTGCCGATTCGAATTCAATTAATCAGTTAATACGCATTAACATAGAATGAAAATGATTTGTTTTCAAATTTTGTTAATCAAAACATAAAACCCGCTAAATCTTAAAATACATTTTTTCACATTATTTAAATTTTTTTTATCAATAATCTAGGTATACAAATTGTAATGTATTACAATCATTTATTTAGTTATAAAGTATTCTTTGTTAACTTAGCGTTAGTATATTGTATTTAACGTGATGAAATATAATTAATTTGTTCTTTCTTTTTGTAAAAAAATACTAAAAATAAGAATTCATCATATTTCGTCAACCATCAATAATTTTTTTGGTGTAAAGTTACATGAACTATAAAAAAAACTGTAGTTTTCAAGTAATTTTCAAAAAAGTATACTTAAACCTCTTTCAATCCTCCTAAAATGTTTGCTCCATCACTGAAATTCAGCTTTGTTGGATTTTTTTCAAAGTAAGACCATTTATTGTCTTATTTTCCTGGACTAAAAAGAAAATAATTTAAATTTTTTGTATAAGACACGTTTTAAAAAATATCATAACAGACCATAAATATCAATGTCAATATGAAAAGTACCTCTAAGTCATTAGCCATAAACATAACTACTTATTTTATAAATCAGCAATCTTTAAAAAATGATTAGGTATACTAAAATAATGAAAGGGGAAGTTATATAGCACTTCGTAAAATTGTTTGTTTCGAAGTAGAACACAGCAGTTTTCCGAATGAAACTATAGCACAATAGGTTTTAATATCTTAACATCTTTTTGTATCTTACACAATAAATTTAAAAGTTCTTTACTTGAGATTTACTTTTGAAAAAATATATGTACGTTTGTAAATTTCTCTTTTAAAAAGGAGCTAAGACTGAAAAATGTTGGAGTGGTATGATCTGATCTTTAAACTAATTATTTCAAAAATCATTGAAATATTGTAAGCTTTTATCTCTTTCTAAATAAACGAACCAACATCTTAATCTTGTTTACATCTTTTCCGAATCAATATTTGAAACTAAATTCTAACTGAGAATATTTCATTATTTATAATAAATAATAATTAATCTGGAATTATAATTTTCTGGAATTTTAAAAGTCGTGAATTTAAAATGAATGAATAGAGTACAGATTAATAGATTTACATTACTGCGCTCCCGTTTTAGTTCTAATTTTGTTTTGTATGTTGTATTCCGTTTGTCGATGCAAATGATACTCTCAAAATCAAACATTCAATATTTGAGAATAAGAAATAAAATGTTCGTGTTCATTAGTTGAATTTACTAACTTTGTTCACGTTTTAAAGAAACCACACATTTTGTACGTTCAAATAGCAGTTTTTATAAGCTAAACATAATCGATCAAATTATGTAGTTATGTTAGTTAGTTGAAACTTTATTTAACACAAAATAATTTTAACTTAACAATTCCATCTTAAGTTTAATACGGTTTGACCAAAGGCCGTCTACCAGATTGACAGTTTTAAGTTCAATTATTTAATACTATAATATAGAAAATACATACTTGTTTGATTAAAAGTCTCCTTCTATTATACATTTTCTGTATCTTAGCGCCGTTGTTATATAGTTATACAATATTTCCCAACCAAATTTTCCATTCAAGATATCGGTGACTGCATCCAAATCCATCAAAGTAACACCAAAATGACTAACCCGGAATGCTTTTAAGATTGGACATCTGGCAATGAAATGATATATATCCTCTCTCTCCTTAAGGTTGCAAAGATCACACAAAATTGGAAGGCCCGGTCGATGTGGTATAAAGTTTAAATTGATGATTTCACCTCTTGCTTTAAATATAATGCTCATCATGTTGAGTGAAAAGCTGTTTTGAAAGTACGTCAGTTCTTTAAGGTCGAAGTTCAGTTTGCTGTAGATCATTCTGTATTGTGATGATTGTGCTTCCGTTTTAAATTTTTCATAATAAGTGTGGCTTATTCTCTCAAGGATCTCATTAAACATGTTACTTAGGTCCATAGAACTTATTTCGGATGAAATTCGGGAGTTTTCACGAAGAACATTTGCCAGCTCCTCCCACTTCATGACAAGATTTCCCCTAGTAGTTAAGGTGTGCTGCAGTATTTGTTTTGGTAACCTCCCCTCATCCATATCTAATATTTAATAATATATTCAAAGTGAATCTTAAGAGTGTCGAAAATAATGGTGGAACAGTTGTTTCTAAATGCAGCATATAATTTGGTGTGCAAGCTGGTAATCGAAAAATCCTTTTTAAAAAATACCTCAGAAACCTTATGTAGTTATGTAAACTGCAATATTAAATTCCTTGTGATTCGCAATACAGTTGGCATATTTTACTAAGATGTGCGAGTAGATAGGAACAAAACTGCACTGTAGAATCCTCCCTACGGATTCCATAATCTATATGAACACTTGTCATGGAATCACATATACTTTGGATTTCATGGTTAAAATCACATATGAAGTGATTTTAAAATCATGGTTGTTAAAGCTATTTGAATTCAATGAATGTTATGACATGTGTAAAAGGACTCTACTCTGAGCGATTCAATCACATAAATTGCCAATTTTATAAAACTTAAAATACATGCTTTAATTCATGGCGCATCAATAAATTAAACTTATATGGAAAGTAAAATCATAAAAGAAATCACAAATTTTGTAAATAAGATAGTTTCCTAGAAAAAGTTAATATTTCATTTTTAGTTCGACCTGGTTAGTAACAGGCACAGTTTATTTCTATTCAATATTAATGTTTTATTTCTCAATAGAACAGCCAGTGGGAATTATTTAAAAGATTTATTTTATTCGGCAGCTTTAACAAGAGCTTCGGCGCATTCAAGGGCAATAGCAGCTTCAGCTTTAGCCTGTTAATGAAAGAACTTCAATAAATACACCACAGACTAAATAATTAAATGTATTTTTTTCTTACCACATCGGAGCTGGCAGAGCTTAATTCTTGTTGGTACTTTGACAACAATTGCCGGCATTCGCTTGCATCAAGATCTTCAAGTTTGTGTGCTTCTTCGGCCAAAACCTGGACTGAAGAATCTTCATTGACAGTGATGGAACCGCTAGAGACAAAGAATTTGGTTGTCTTGCCATCGTTTTCAACAACTTGAACAACACCTGGCTTCAGGACAGCTATTTTTCGTGTAATTGAGAAACTCAGAATCATAAAGAAAACAAGTTAAATCTAATCGACTTACCCAAAGTGGGCACATGCTTAGCGAGAATACCGAAACTGCCCGAAAAAGATGGAACATCGATTTGACGAACTTCGACACTGTCATAGTAGGTTTGGTTGGCAGCAGCAAAAGTAAGTTTCATTTCGTCGGCATAACCACGGGCCTGAACCATGCGGGAGCCTCGGGTGGCCAGGAAACGGACATTCTTTGCGAAAGACATGATTTGCCTGCAAAAAAAGAAGCTAAAATTTAATAAAAATATACAAATACTAAATTATGTAACTTTTTAGGTTATGCAAAAGAACTAAATTGATAGCCAATTGTAGTGCAAACACAATATCTTCATTAAGATTCTTTAAGAGTTGAGAAGAATATTTTTTTTTAATTAGAAAACTTACTTTTAAATGAATTTATTTAACCAACTGGATAAATTCTATTGAAAATTCTTAAATGGAAAAACCTGTGCTGCTTTTGCCGTTTTCCAGAAATGCAAATGTCAAATTTGCCTGAAAAGATTTCGTTGACATCTGTCAAATTGATGCAGTGATGCCAATTCTCATTTAAGGTGAGTGCGCACCTATCATTTTTGGAATTAAATTTATTTTACAGTTTTTGTATAGATTTCGGAATTGGAATTGACGATTTTTTTTAAAGGAGATTTGCTTTAATGGAGCTGTGACCTTGATTGATTCTTTTGTTGTTATATTAATACAACATTTTTCGTTTTGTTACCAGATGCAACTTATTTCTGGGGTGGAATCGGCTAAGCTGATAAATTGACTATCATATTTTTGATAGTCAAATTTGACTATCATTTTCATTCCGTCTGTGTAAAATGATTCAACTCAATTCAATTCGATTGAACAATTTCTGATTATAATTGTCACAATTCATTGTTGCTATGGTGAAATTTTAAAATGATTCCTATAAAATATCTACATAAATAAAAGTATCAAATTGGCTGTGTTTAAGTAACATTCTTATTTCTCTTGTGTTTTTTCGAATTACGTAAGCTTTGTCGGTCACAAAAATGTGTTTTTGTACCTAAAAAGGGTAACTAAAAACATTTTTCATTCGTTTTTTGTAAGCGTCTGGTAGCTCTATTCAGAAACGACATATTTGTAGGAAAATGACTATCAAATTTTTCTAGTGACACCTTTTTAGGTATCAATTTGATTATCATCTTACACAGATCAAATTCGATTATTTTGACTGTCAACAATCAACAATCACCTTAGCCGATTCCACCCCTGTATCGAATTTACATAGAACCGATGGGATGAAATTATCAGAATCTTCTTAATTGATTTTTTTTTAATATCATTGCATTAATTGCAATAGTCATTTTATTATCACCAAACACGTTTCATTGAACATTTTCTATTAGTATATATTTCTAAGCATTGATTTTGTGTAAGAAGTCATTTCAATAAATAAAATACTTTACAAAATCAATTTACGCAGAAAATATGCTTAAGATCAGCCTTGGAAGTTGATGGTCAAAAGATCTAAATATTTCTGTGAAACCAGTAGAGATGGTGCAAGGTTTTCAAAATCTAGAAAGTACTGTTCCTACTGATGGCGGAATTGAACTGGAAGTTAAGCATCCGTATCAGAAAAGCAAAGCCGGTGGCTTTCAAATTGCTGTCTGAAGTACAAAACCAGTTACAAACACTGTCACAAGGAAGCTGCAAACGTAAGTAAATAGATGTATTCGAAACTGTTTTTTGGCCCACGGTCCTCTTCAATGCTGATCTTCATGCGAGAACAGGTAAGGAACCCATAAACGTTATTATGTGAAGATGAAAGTGGCAGAGGATTTCCCATCTTCGAAAGGGTGATGAACGCCATGCGGACCAAGATAGAACCCACTTAAACCCGAGGACAGACAAGGGGACCAACCTAGAAATATTTGGGAAGAAAAGTCAAATAGGAATTAGCATGACTGGGGAAGAAATGAAAATAGCTGAGATATATTTCCAAAAATCGTACATAATAGCGCATAGAAGTAGTAAAAACTTTAAGCCCCTTAAGAAGAACCTCAGAGACGTAATATTTCCGAGGAACTAAGTAAGTAAATATGTAGACAAAATGTAATACAAAAATTGTAGCGATATTCTATTCATGACACTCGGAAACGGATTAATTTTTGTGTGTGCAGATACACACATTAAAGCTATAATAGGAAACTTCTTGCATATTTAAATTCAATATTTTGTATCCATTTTTTTAGCAGAAATGAAATGGAAACTATATTTTTTTGTTACCACCATTATAATTCATCGCAGACATCTAACGAAAATTTACAAAATTGAATCTTGTACATCAGTTTATTAAACCATTATTTGAATGAACATGGTTCTGAGCAATACACTAGATCTTTTTTGTCTGACCAGGCAAAAGCTTCTTCAAATATAAAATAATAAAAAAATATATGAGCATTGCACAATAAAAACATTAAAATGGCGAACTATTTACCACTTGATCATATTTCAATATAGCGCCAAAAAGCAATTTAAAGTTTAGAGTAAGGGTCTATTTCACTATGTAAAAATTAAGTTCTGAGTATAGTTACCCACCACCTAAATTAATCATTTAAATCCTCTCGTTAGAGGAGGAAAGAACTTGTTAGTTATTCCAATGTTTAAGTAAAGCTTTTGACAAATAATAGTTGAGAAAAAACTGCAAAGTGTTTATTGTTCATTAATTTTTTTATATTTAAACTTATTCAAATTGCGAATATTTTTTGACTTGCGTTTGTGTGACGGTGAAAATGTTACGTTGTATTAAAGACAATACAATGCGGTTCAAAGTGTCTTTCTTGAAAGTCGACTTTGTCCAAAGATTAAATTCAGTTTGTTTTTATTCAAAAAAACCGTTATTAAAACTTATCAAATTCACCCTGAAAGAACATCCATTATGATTAAAAAATAAAATCACGAACATGTTTGCTCTTCACGATAGTATTTTTAACACTTTTAACTGTTAGTTATCAGTTATACTGGGTGCTTCAATCACCAACTAAGTCACTTGAAACATTAACTTCTAGTTAGACCCATCCAAGTTATTGTGAAACACTAATGTGAGATTTATCTGTTGATTATGTTTCAAATAACTTAACTATGTCTTTACTTTTATATTGCGAAAAAGGTCCTAAGTTAAATCGAGACATTTTAAGCTAAACGCATTTCTACAACCTGCATACAAATGTAATCCATTTCTCTTTTTGTTGTTTTATCTAAAAAAAAATCATAATCACTTTATCTGTTTCAACAATTTCAGGTAAGGCGCCAGTTATAGCTATCATTGAAATCGATCCGGAAAAATGTTTGAATCGATATTTGACGATGTTTCCCTTTGATTAGAAATGAAATCACACAAAGATTTTTTTTTTGAGAAAAAAAAGTGTAATTACGCATTTATTTTTCTCTAAAAATGTATTTTTCTATTTTCCGGACGGAAATTCATTTTCCTGAACAGCTGATACTTTTATGTTCGAAAGTGAAACGAATCGTTCCACTGATTTGTGTTCCAATTTCACACAATTCCAATGACAGATTTCTGTCAGCAAACATTTTTCGGTGGCTTTCAATCAGGAATTTGTTTTCAATGACAGACATTTTTAATGAAAGCTATAAACGACCTGCCAAAAAATTCCAATGTTTGTTTTCAATGATGAAAACCAATGATAGCTATAACTCGCGCCTAAATATCTACAACTGTTCATTACTTTTTAGAGTTAAGTACAATGGCAACACTTGAGAAAGTTAATTATAGTTTACACGATGTACTGTACCTTTTTATTTATATAAATAGATACTACAACATTATAATTTTGCTTTTTTTGCAATATATACATTTTTTAAAATGAAATTTAAATTATTTTACCTACCTGAACATATGATTAAGCATAAAAATCAATTAAGTAATTCGAAATGGCGGGAAACTTACTTCCCCTATTTTGCTACACAAGTGCACGTGTACATACATACATATATCTACATCTATATATTTCTTACCTTGCTTATGTTGAATAAGATTCTATATACATGTTGCTAAAGTAATTAGTTTTTTGAATTAAATTGTTTAAATACAAAAATAAAATTTTAAATTGGAAAATTATTTTGATTCAAACGAATTCAGTATACAATTACAATTAAATACATGAAAGTACAAAAAATTCAATCAATTCTAATGTTTTACAACTTATTTAAATAAATGTTGATAAAATAATGATGTAATTTAGTTGCAACAACTACCTTTCTTAAACGACGCCCTCGCTAAGTGACTCATCAAAAAATCGAACAAATTGTTAATTGCTATGAGAATGCAATAAATTATCTTAACGAGGATGTGAAAAATAATATTAAAATATCACACTCAAGAATAATACAAACTTTAAATAAAACAAAATTCCAATTACATACTACAAATTTAAATCCTATCAACATCAACGGTTCACTAATTACCAAAAGCCCAATACTCACCATCATTTGCAACAAATAGTGTCAAATCCCAGACTCAACTCCACCACACACCTACAAAATAAAATAGAAAAGGTTTTCCTTTCATATCATCGGAGATAGCAGACCAGAATAATACAATTTATTTCTTTTTACCGTTTTAATATTCAATTTATTATAAAACAAACTCTCGAGTAGTAAATCGATATTAAAATAAAAATAATTCACTGCAACTCAATACAGAAGTAGACTTTTTGAATCAAACAAAAATTATCCCCCAGAAGACACCGTCCACAGAGTCTAGTCTCAATCTTAAATTCAACAATCAAAATAATGGCGACACGTTTTATTCGAGAGCTGGAAAACTTTAAATTTCCAAAAGAAATGAAAAATGATATAATCTATTGCCAAAGGGCACTTAAATCCTACATTACAGTTCATCAGGTAATATCAAACAAAACAACAATAAAAAAAAAAAAAAAAACGAATATTACAAAGTGGAAAATATTGATTAATGTATTTATTGTTTTTATTTTGTATTTTCTCAGATGATCGTTGATCAATATTCAGATGCTAAAGAAGTAAGTTTTATTATGAAACAATTTAAAAAAAAAAAATTAAAACAAATCATTTTAACCTTTTCTTTCTTATCTATAGTATGCTGAGGCAAAGAAAGCCTGTTTGGAGGAACTCGAAGATGAAATATATGAAATAAATTGTGAGCAACAAAACCTGTTGGTGCGGATGCGTCGCTATATCGAGGAGTTCTTCAAGATTATGACTTGTCAAAAAATCGAAGTCGATAAGATTCTGATGAACGATTACGTTTCACGGCAGTTAATCCTTTTGATTCAGGATAAGAACTATATTTGCATTCCTAACCTAGTTCGGGTGAGATTCAGCGAGAGTCAGTTGATGGAAACTTATTTTGATCCTAAGAACGTAGGTGATGTATTGAAGAATTCATCAAACGATTTCATCTCATCACCTGCAGCTGCTGTAACTCCTCCTAAACTATCGACAACACCTCCTAGAGAAATAATTTCAGTTATAATGCCTGAGCAACCTATTGTTAACAGTTCATTCGGTGGCCATAAGCAGCAGGTATCTTTACTTAAGCCAATATCGCTTCTCAAGCCAATTTCGCAAAGAGTTGTTAAGCAAGCACCTGTCCCAGTATCATCATCGCCTGTTCTACCAACTCCAGTTGTCAATGAAAAGGAATGTTCTCCTAATAGGGAACAAGTGGCAATACCAGAATTCGTGGTGTCGTCTAAAGTCAAACAAAGTCGATTGAATCTAAGACAAGCGCTCACAAAAGCAGCTGCTGCTATTAATGTACCCCAAGGAACTGCACCTACTCCCGTCCATAATCCTTCTCCAGTAGCTACTGCAGTAAACGTACCACCACCACTACCTCCTACTACTCAAACTAAACCCAATAAAAATAACCCAGAAGTCTCAAAGAAGTCCCAACAAAAAGTCTACAAATCTGATCCATCTTCATCGGATGAATCAGTTGACGCTGTCCGAGTACCATCGCCAATGCAACTAGACACAAAAACCCTACCAGATGACTACAATCAGGAATCGTTCTTGCGTCTGTTTAATCTTTTTACCCAGGATCAACTACAACAAATGCAACAGAGGCGCTCGAAACGTAAAAGACGCAATGTCCACAACAATGAAAGAGCTGATTTTCATTATGGACGTATTGATGATCATATGGTGAGTCAAAATTTTTGTGTTGATTTTGTATTTAGTTGAATTTGTTTGCCACGTTGAAATTACATAGTTAAAACATATTTTTCAAGATATGGTTTTAGATATTTTTATTTTAAACAATTTGCTTAGGTATATTGCTATTGAATAAGTTCATATAAAAATGAAGGTAGTTTGAACTTGGAGAAGAAAATAATTGATTTTGAGTTTTCTGCAAAAAACATCTTGCGAAATTAAATTTTAATTGAGTCTTCGTAATTAATTAATTAATTTAATTTATTTTTCCATGTTGTTAAAACTTTAAAATAATAGTGGCTGGGTTTTAAGTAAATAATTTGAACTTGTCCTATTTTATTTCTATATTTTCTGTATTAATTATTAGGCCATTATAAATCAATAAGTAGAGTGTCTTAACTCATGATTTTCTCATTCTCAAAATGTTTTGGTTTTATTAATTTTAAAGTCCGAGGGGATCTAGATGAATATAAAATATTCTTTGGATAAACTTTAATTTTTTATAAGAATTGAAGGAGACTGTAGTCAGATATTCGCTTGTTTTCCCTTGTTGATCCCTCCAACAATGAATACACTGTTTTTGATCTTATAAAATTATGTACCCAGAAGAGGCTGTAGGTATAATTTTGTGTATTAAAAAATTGCACTGAAAATTATTTGTGAATTCTAAAAATAAGCCTTTAATACGTCATATTTGTGGGTAAAAACCTACCGAAAAATTATTATATATCAATAGGAAATTGGTTCTCAAATTGAGACGATTTCTTGAAAGTTTGAAAAATGTCTCTGTGTCGAAGCTAAACATTTAAGAAGAGCTAAAACAAAAATTCACATCAAAGAATCATGAAAAAGGGTATGTTTGAGACTGATAGAAAACTTTCATTTTTAACATAAGCAATCACAACAAACTTAAGAAATATAAGACAAATAAAAACGACAAAGAAAAATGTTGGTGGTACCATTTTCCTTAAAAAAAATCCTACCGATTCCGATACATTTTTGTTGGAAAGTCATAGATAGTGCAGTGAAGCGCAGAATATATTTTAGACACTTTATAACGACCCATATTTTCGAAATAAACAAATTCAATTTAAAAATTAAAAAAACGAGGCTGGGATGCGACCCACACTGATAACTTCCTATTTTTAGCAGCTACAAATGGTATTTTTTGTTATAAGTCAATTTTATTATTAAGAGAAATTGTTGAAAGAGTAGATAGATATTTAATCCAAAACTAAAGTTTAAGATGTATTCGAAGAGTTAAATCAATACATTTTGATAGGAAAATATTACAAATTATTAACAAAAATATTTCTCTTGCATGAAACAACTTGGAAGCCAGAAGATCTTTTATTCTCAAGATATTTAATTCAAAATATACTTTTTAGTACTTCTTAATAATTTTGTTTCAGTTTTTAAATGTCTATCAATTGGTTATAGGTTTGCAAAATAACAATGCAAAAATGAATAATGTGTAAAATGAGGTAATTTAGAAGGCAGCAAAATTATTTATTCATGAGATATTTGGGTCGAAAATCAATGTTTAGTGGTATTTTTTTAGGTTTTTAATATTTAAAAAACTGTAAATTCGACTTTTCTAAAAATTACCAAATGTCTAAAACGTTATTATTCCTTGGTATTATTATTATATCTTGTTCCAAAAATATTCGAGGTGAAAAGCATTTTTTTTCAGTTTTTTTCTTATTTATAAAAAACAGTTAATTATTTTTTTTTTAATTACACTTATTTAGTATCACATTATGTAATAAATAATATACAATTTAATTTAGGTCGGTAGCTTTATTGGTTCGTGATATATTGGGGGTCAACCAAAATTTTTGTTTGAAAGTCCTTTCTGCATCTTTCAATGTTATCTTCTGTATAACAAAATTTATTTGCAGTCGATATCTCTTCTGATTGTTGAGATATGGATAACGAAAAAAGCTCCCCAAAAGTAAAGACGTACAAACGTACAATCTCTCTAAAAATCTTTGATTTAGATTCTAATGACCTTAAAACTTCAAGAAATGTTAAAATTTTCAATTCGACAGTTCTGAAGTTAAACAAGTAAAAATGTTTTCTATTTCAATATTTAAAATAAAAATATTTATTGCAGATGTTATTAATAACAATCGCGTCAGCCACAACCCAATTTTCAAAACTTTTTAAGTATGTATAGTGTATACTGTCAAATCAAAACTCGAAAATAAAAGTTCTCATAGGTATACAATCGTATACAAAAACAATGAAAGTTTAAACAGAAGAATTATATTATTGTAGTTTTTGAAATGTATTTTCTTTTATATTTTGTTCATCGCCGTGACCAATGAAAATAATACCACAAAGTTAAGCTTGGCATATTTATATAAAGATAGATCATAGCTTTGTTTTTATTTTAACAAGCATAACTGACTTTTCGAACAAAAACAAAATCAAAATAAACGTTACACTATGGCACTCTTAATATGTAGCTTATTTATAGAAAATAAGTTTATATTATATCTTAAAACACATGAAGCACTCAAAAAACTAAAACCTTCATTTCTGATAACATAGAACTGACTTTTTCTGAAGCATTTTTTAGTTTAAAGAACATCAAAAACTATTCTTGTTTATAAAAATAATTAAGTTTTGACCTTATTAAAAAGAATTATTTTAAAAAGCATTCTTCTTTTCATGGCCTTTGTTCTAATGATATTAACAGAAAATCTAAGACTTTTTTGGGAATATTGTTCTTGTGGCCTTAATAACTTTAAACAGAAAAAAAACAACCATTTAAAAAAACATGTTCCTACGCAATTTTTAGTAAAAATAACTTTGAATTTATTTATTTTTATTACCTTTAAAATAAATATGTATTTTGTTTGTATTTAATATTACAGCTCACTGCACCCGTCCAGAAAAAACGTAAGAGAGAATTTTTATTGTCGCCAGCTGTAAATCGTGAATTAAAGAAGAAGCGTTCTATCGATGCTGATCGCTCGACATCTTCGTCGCCAGATGAGAAATCTTCGTGTAATGAATGTATGAAACGATCGGGTGATTTAACAAAATGCAAAGAATGCTCCTGGAATTATCATGAAACTTGTCACAAAGATATGAATATCAAAACAATCCCTGGTCAATGTCCACCATGCTCCAGATTGCACTACCATGCTAAGCTTGAAGAAGATGGTGAGTTATATTCTCTTGTTTTGCACACATTTACCACCTCTGTTTACATTTTATTATTGCAATTTATTAATTTTTGTATTGTAGCCAAATTCGAAATTAACACAGCTACTCTACGTGGACAATGTCGTGAATTGGAACACAAGCTAGCATCAGAAAATGTTCGTCGCAAACAACTTCAACAACAAAGTAAAATGTACAAAATTGGAATGAGAAATTTATTTAATATTGTGGAGACAATCAAAAGTGATGAAAACGACAGTTGAACTTGATTTGATTAATTGAATTCGTTAAACAAAGTAACGTTAGAACTTAAGACTAATATTACATTTATTCTTAGATTTATAGATTTATGTACAATGCTTTAAGCAATTTTCAAAAAAAAAAGCTAAACTGAAGTATTGAAAAAATGTACTTTAAATGTTTTACTCTTAAAATCATCGCTTACGGAATATACCAAAAAGTAATACTTGTTGTAAACTGAAATCAATTGGTTGAGGGGACTGTTTTTACCATAGTTCGATCTGCTTGATAAAGGACGTAAAGGAACTTGTCTTCTAATACTTGTACGGCTATAAATAAAGTTTAATTGTTCCAAAATTGATGGTGATATGACTGACCCATTGATTAATTTTATAATAAAGCACAGCTGAATGTACTCTCTGTGTTTAGAAAGCGATGGAAGATTTATGAGCGTGAGCCTATGATTGTACGGTGGAAGTTCGAGCCTAATGGACCATGGGAAGAAACGGAGGCAGAAGCGCATGAATCTTCTTTGTATTCCTTCTATTCTGTTTATATGGACTGAATAAAGGAGAGCCCACATTATGCAGCCATATTCCAATATTGGTCTTACAAATGATATATAAAGAAGTTTAAGAATATAAGGGTCGCGAAAATCATGTGAAAACCGTTTTATAAATCCGAGACTATATTAATAATATAGTAATAATGATTTGTAAAAGTTAATTTTGAGTCAAGAATAATACCTTTGTCAGAGAAAGTAGAGAGTTTAGTCAAATAAGAAGAGTCTAATTGATAATTGAAAGTCAAAATATTTTGTTTGGGTGTAAAACACATTGATTTACATTTGTCTATGTTTAGTAAAAGCTTATTTATAAATCACCATTCGCGAAAACTATTTAGATCATCTTGTAGGAGTAAACAGTCGTCAAGTGAATCAATACGTTTGAAAATTTTAATGTCATCAGCGTAAATTAAAACAGATGAATGTTTTATAATAGAAGGTAAGTCGTTAACGTACAAGATAAACAGTAAAGGTCCTAAGTGGCTACCTTGTGGTACGCCAGAGTTGGTATAAAAATATGATGACCGCTCATTCCTAAAAAATACGCTGTATGATCTATTATATGAGTACGACGAAACCCAACTAACAAATTTATCGTTAAAGCCTTGGGATTTAAGTTTGGAAGTTAATGTTTTATGGCACAATTTATCAAAGGCATTACTGAAGTCTGTGAAGACACAGTCAACTTGTTTCCGTTTTCAAACGAATCTAAACAAAAAGAACTGAAATGAAATAGGTTAGTAACTGTTGACTTATTTTGAACAAAACCATATTGACTGTCACAAATTATAGACTTACAATTAAACGATATGACTTAACAAATAATGGACTCAAATAACTTAGGGATGACGGACAGTTTTGCAATGGGACGATAATTTTGTATTTCATTTTTACTACCCATTTTATGTATCGGTGTTATGTACGAAAACTTCAAAATTTGAGGAAAAATTGAAGATTTGAGCGATTCATTAAAAAGAACATGAAGAGGATAGGATAAATAGGATGCGCATTTTTTCAAAAAATAAGAAGGTACACAATCTGGACCAGGGCTATAACAAACGTCAAGTTCTGAAGCTTTGCGAACGATATCATCTTCAGAGATCCAAAGACTAACGTCATTTTCAATTGGCAATCTGGAATTGTTCTTCGATTCGGAATCCCAATTGAACAGTTTTTTTTTATTCCGAAGAATCTGAAGTTTGGTGAGAATGGCTACGTTCAATCTCGTGTTGGGTAGGGTATCTTGGATAGGTGGATTTTTAGATACCTTGTTGAACGAGTTGGATAGCTGTATTGAGATAGCTGTCAAAAAATAAAAACAACTTTCAGCTGTTCACAAAAAGCAGAGAAACATTTAAGCTTCGAAGTCAAAATTGTTGTAAGATAAAACATAATTAGCTTCTAAAATTCGGAGGCAAATAGCTTCTTCATCGTTTATTATGTACAGAACATCCTTAAATACAACTTCAACTAACATTTTGTATCTTTTTGTTTACCAACAAATACAAAAAGCTGAAATCAATTTTCAAGTTTCTTGAAATTCAACCATGTGTTGAATCAGCTGTTCTGTCAGATACCTACATACCCCAGAAATTCTTGGATACCTTTGGATTCCTTTTTTGACATCTCAGCTGTTTTTGACCAGTTGTTATTTTACACGTAAAACACTAACAAAAAGGTATCCGGATACCCTATCTGTCTGAGATTGAACGCAGCCAATGTATTGGTTGAGTATGACATGTGTCACATATTTGTGTATTCGCGCTAAATTTCATTTTGTTTTTGTGCTGCAAACATGGAGGAAGTGACATTTAAAATTTATGAATGTGTGAGTGATTCTGCTTCTGATTCTGTTTTTAAAACCAGAAGGGAAATTCTCTTCTTTTCAGAATCAGAACTGTCACTTTTGCCCAATTGAACGCATTCAGAATGCTTTTTTTCACTTCCAGATTGCCAATTGAAAACGACGTAATTGAATTCAAATGAGGGAAATTTTGTGAGAGGGCCAATAACTCAGGCGTTTGACAGAAGTTCGCTACTTCGAAAGCATCTTTGAAAAAATTTGCAATCATTTGAAGTTTTTTCAGAGTCATAGGTTAGGTTAGGTTTGAGTGGCTGTCCGGATGTTATTGACTCACTTAGACCTCAAGGGTCCATTGTGATACCATTAATGAGGTTACTCATGGGAGAGTAATGAACTTAAACAAACCATTTTGTGCTTTTAATAAAGTTAGAGAGACATTTTGTGTCAATCGTTGCCAGTTCACTGGTATTGTCGAAGAAGGGATTACCGAGAAAGTTATTCCTTCTAATGGAGAGTGCTGGACATGTACATAGAAGGTGTTGGACTGTTTCCTCTTCCTCCTCGTCCTCGTCCATGTAGATTCTACAGAAGTCATTTGTGTAGACCCCTAGCCACAGAGCATGTCTTCCTATGAGGCAGTGTCCTGTTATAACTCCAATTGTAGAGCTTATATTTTGTCTGCTAAGGGACATCAAGCCTTTTGACCGATTTAAGTCTATGCTTGGCCATATTTGCTTGGTTGCTAGGCAGGTGGTACTCTGTGACCATCTAGCATTTGTTGCTTCTAGAGCATATTGTTTGAGAAGATATTTGCATGTAGCAAGTGGTATTCCTATGTTATGTTTTTGTCTAACATTAGGCAGAAGTGTTCCGTTTTTGGCGAGCTCATCGGCTTTGCAATTTCCCGGAATGTCTCTGTGGCCCGGCACCCAAATGAGGTGAATATTAAACTGTTCTGTCATCTCATTCAGAGATGATCGACAATCGTGGACTTCTTGAGAGTTTGTGGAGACAGACGCGAGAGATTTAAGAGCGGCTTGGCTGTCCGAGAAGATTCGTATATCCTTGCAAGATATAACGTTTTCTTTGAGCCAGGATAGTGCTTTAATCGCCATTACTTCTGCCTGGAATGCACTACATTGATTGGGAAGTCTTTATTATAGACTGAGATTCAGTTGTTCCGCATAGATACCACTTCCAACTCCGTAATCGGTCTTTGAACCGTCTGTATAGAAGTGTACCGCATTGTCTTCCAGAGGTCCCTCTTCTTCCCAGGAGGATCTTGAAGGGATGGACACATGGAAGCTTTTACCGAATACCATTTTAGGGGTGGTATAGTCTAAGCGATCTGGGATAGATCTGAAATTGTCTAGAATGGTAGAATGTCCAGTATTGTTCCATTGAGAGGTGGCTCTAAGCCTCACACATGAGTTGGCTGCCACCATTTTGGAGAAGATGTCAAGAGGTGTTAGGTTTAAAAGCACTTCCAGGCTGCGGTTCAGAGTCATGGCTAAATTCGTTGTTGAAAGACATGCAGTTTGGATACCCGTCAGTATTTCTCTTACTATTAACATAGCTTCAAAAGTTTTTTGGGTTGTTTTTTATGTCAGTTTCAGTATTTAAAATAAAGTCATTATAAAGAATATCTAAATAGTCAATAAACATATTTCTTAGCTCATTATATATTACCAAGTCATTATCAGCTTTTGTTTTATTATATTTAATCCAGGCCTTGTTTCTTTTATTTTTTAAGTTTTTTAGGGAAGAGTCAAACCATGGAGGAGATTTAGAAATATTGCGCGCTTTACTCAATGGTGTAGTCTCATAAAAAAAGTTAAAGAGAACACAGTAGAATTTAGAGCACACAGCATTAATGTCACAGTTCTCAAACAAATGATTCCAGTTAACATTACATAACAGGTTGAAAAGTTCATTAAGACTGCATTTTTTAAAGTTAAATTCAAGATTTTCTTTGGAGCAATTAGGAACATTACATACATTTAAATTAAAAGATAGGTCTAATGCTGGGTGATGTCGATCTTCTTGGACAAGTAGGGTATTGGCTGAGTGTGTCTGAGAAGAATATAAGGTCCAATATTTTGTTAAAGTTGTTGGCAAACCCATTAAATTAGCTTAGTCCACATGAGGAAAGACCGTCAATTGTCAAGAATTCGTTGGTAGAGGACATGTTAATAGGAGATAGATAGTTCTCATGCGTCTGTTTAGTCCAGATCAAGTTTGAAAGATTTAAATCTCCTAAGACTAGTAACTCGTCTTGTGGCTCAATTTGATCGTTTATTTTGTCTATGCATTTAATTAAGTTTTCATAAACGTATGTAGTTAGGAGAGCTTGGAGGTATATATGTGGCGGTAATGTATAGCAGTCCTGTCTCAGTTTTAACTTTTATGCAAATCATTTCTACATCAGATTGATGAAAGTCGTCAACCAAAGTGCATATCTAGCAATTTTTTACGGCAAGCAAAAGTCCACCTCCTACAGGGCTGATGTCATTTAAGCAGTGTCTATCACGTCTGTACACTTGATAATTCGAATCGAAGAGTTCCGTATCCAAGAATGTATTGTTTAGCCAAATTTCAGTCAAAATGATTATGTCGTGTGGTAGAATGGTTATATTTTTGTAGACCTTATTGATCTTTGTCCGTAGTCCGTTGATATTTTGATAATAGATTAGAATTCTTTTAAGCTGCTTCTTTGATGATGTGGCATTGTCTGGATATTGCGAAAATGGTTAAAAGATGATATTCTTGTGTTGATTTGCTTATTTTCAAATTCGTGGAATATTATACCACTAGGCCACATATAAACGGAGTTGAGAAGTCCAATGATAGAGTCGGGCATTCTTAGTTTGAAAGATGCATATTTCGAATAGTTGCGGTGGATCAATTTCTCTACTTTCATGGTTGTCGAGAAACCAATCTTTTTTTGAATATAATTCTTAATGTCAAGAGCATTAGTTGAATGGTCAAGTTTTGATATGAATAAAGTACGGTGACCTTCGACTACTTTTAAACCACTATATATAGGAGATATATTTCGAACTCCCTGTCCATTTGTATTAACCTTAAACTTATTTAGACAATTAATTAAATAACAACCACCTTGAAGAGAATACTAAGTAGTTATGTTTTCAACTTGTTTTTTTTTCTTTTCATTTAAACCACAGCCATTGTTGATTGTTAAAATACAATTAATTGTTAAGAAAACATAAAGTTGTGTTTACATCTATCATATTATATTATTATTAAAAATTGAAAAATTGTTTCTTTTTTTCTTTCTCTTTTATTTAAAGTTTTTTTTTCGTTTGTTGTTTTTTTTTTTTGAAAAAGTCAACATTATCATAAAATATGCATTTATAAAAATTAAGTTACTTATACTTGTATATATAGTTTAAAAATAATAAAACAAAATTAAGAAGAAGAAAATAGTATTCTTTTCAAATAGCAGCCAATAAATGTTGATAACGCTAGACTTAGAGTTGTAGTGGTTGTGGATGTGAGTTTATTGGATGAATTACAAAGATCACCTTGACAGAAGCACATGTAGACTTTTTTATAATTATAAATTGTATAGGCACATCGATCTTCACTATCATCAGGACCACGTTGAACACACATTCTTTGATGTGCTTTATCATAATCTATAAACAGAAACGTTATATTATATTATTAGTAAAAAGAATAGGATATACATAGAGTAGTTTTAAATTACCATCAACTGCATAGGCTCCTCCACCTTCAATTACTTTTCCGCACCAACCAGATGTACAAGGTATAACTGAAATACCGGGTTCATTTTCAGCATCTGTTGCATTAAAAGTATATGGATCCTTGCAGCTTCCTAGTTCTCCTCTTGATCTGCATTGATAACACCGCCTCAGAAGACCTGTGTGATTAATGAGATTTAAAAACATTTTGCTTTAAATATTAAAAAGGATGTTCATTTTATTTTTGATTTATTATTTTTAAGTGCGAAACTTTGTTGATATTTTATACACTTAGTTGCACAATAAGTGGCGCACCTTACAAATTATAATATTACTTAGGTACATACAATAAATTCTGAAAGAAGTGTTGTCTTTATTAACGTAAATGTAAGTAATTTATATTTCAAATAAAAAAAGAAAAATTTAACGAATGAAACATAAATTAACAAACATTTAATTTTGTATTATTTTATTTTCAATTAAATTCACACTATTCCTCGATCAGAGCAGATCTAAGAGTTCAGTTTATGTCTCTTGAAGGTCATGTCATAAATATATCAAATGGGATTAAGAACGTAGGCCAAACTAGAGTGATAATCTCTACTCCTTGCAAATACACTGTTACGCACCTGGCGAGTTTGGATCTAATATTTTCGTGTATGCAATTTTTTGTGCAAATACAGTCACATAGTAGTACCCGTCGAGTGATGTACTAGAAATGCATAGGACTGTTATGCCAGAGGTCTTGGGTTCAATCCCTACCTATGTCACCTAAAGACTTTTTCACGGGTACTGCTTTTGCCTGGTGCGAGGGATTCTTGTCATAAAAAGTGCTATCTCAAATTAACCGTTCGGATTCGGCAAACAACTGTTGGTTCCCTCCATTCCTGACAAAATTACTAGTACACAGGTTGTAAATCACTAGGCCCTAGTTCTCAATGGACTGTTGCACCACCAAATTTGTTTATTTATTTTGAAATCCACCATATTTTTCAAAATGTTTGTGATGTTGTAGCTAGAATTAATTGATCCTTTCTCTTTGTAAACTGACATTCTTATGCACATCATCATAGCCGCTGCGTGCGACTGTTGCTGCACCACTTTTTTTGTTACTCAGAGTAATGCACAATTCGGGTACACTGGCCGACACCTACTTCTTGGGCTTGCCAACTACAATTTAGGTTTGATTAAATCCTACGAATGTTTTTTTATACAAAATATTTTACCAATACATCTCTCTAAACGAATATGAGATATGTATTTTATTTAGTTTTCAAATTTATTGAAAAAAAAAAACAGATTAGTAATCATTAAGGGACTTGAATTTATGTATTTCCAAAATTTGGGTGCGTAATTTTGATTATGTGGATGAGGTGTTCAACCTTAACAGAGGTAAGTAGTTTTTTTTTTCTTGAGTCACCCTCACCATTTATCAATATCAATCATATCCGCTTATAAGAACGAATGCATGAAAAAATAAACGCAAAACGAACTAAATTCAATTTAATTCAATACCTGTTTGGCTTTAAAGTATTTATACCGCTATGTGGAACCCAACGGCCCTGAAAAGTGACACAACGAGAAATATAATTTATTTTTGGCAAACAAGAAAGTTCAATAAATGTTTTCCTATCTTCTCAGGCGTTTACCTTTTTAATTTGATATTAATTACATTTAAATAAGAAAATATATGTATATTGTTTTATTTCATGCACTGTTATCCTATGTATGTAATTAATATAATTTCTAAAATTGCAATGCACTTAAAACAGAGGATAAATTCTATGAAATTCACAAAACACATAGTAAAATGCACTCGAAACGAAAGAGTTCAATCGACAAGAAATATGATACGAACTTGATTTTGCTATTGTAGACATAACATACCAACGAACGCTCTCACTTCGCTCTTTCACTTTTTATAGTTATGGAAGTACCTAGTACATACTTACCATTTGAAATATCCACGAATGTTAAAAACACAAATATCACAGATAAATGAACAATTAATTTGTGTTTGAAAAACATTTTTTGCTCTGAATTATAAATTAAGAAATAAAAATGATTAATATTTGAAACTAAAGTTATTTATTTAACACTGAGTTATTGAACTCTTTTGTTTTAAGATTTACGCTGCTCATAGCATATTTTGACCATTTGGCCAACGCACGTAATGTCAAAAATCACAAAAGAAAAAAAGAAACATCTAAAAGATACACGGATGTACTGTCATAGCATAATGAAGGTGTGTTAGTGTTTCTTTTTTCTTATTTTAAATTATGTTTTGCTTAAGGTAGCGTACCTACTAAGAAATAATACGTTTTCTTTTATTTGTGTACACTGTCTTCATTTATAAAATGACGTTGGTTTTGTCTTTTGAGGTTTTGTGTTTCAAGTTATTTGAATTTGTTTGATTAGTTATATGTTTAATGAGCATTAAAAGATGGGAAAAAATGTCATCTTAAATAGGTCATACACGATCAATCTATCTTTGAGCCACTCCAGGCCAGGTGGAATTATTATTTTTTTAAATATAAGATTGAGAATGTAAAATTTCAAATATCTCCAAATGTATCCAAAAAGTCCAATCACATCTTGTAAAATGGCTAGGTCAACCATTTGGCTTGGTTTTGAATATTAATGGGATTTTCCATGGGTAAAATAAATCAATTTATTCTTGATCTAGATCTGTCAAAACACAAATTTCCCCTATTTTTGCATTCCATGGTACCACATAAATTTATTTAATTTTGATTTAGGATCAAATCCTCAGATCTGAATTTTCGGCAGATTTATCCCACTTTGCACTAATATTAATACAATTTTTAAAACAAATTTAGCTACAAATTTGACAGCACTACCGCACTCGTTCTCACGAACACAAAGTTATATAACACTAATACAATGACAAAAAAAAAAAACAGTTCCAGTCGTGTTCCATGCGCCACCAAAAAAATCAATTTTTGATGGAAATATGAATTCACCCATGGAAAACCCCATAAGGATTAGATTGGTAATTTGATATTTTGATCTGAAAAAAGAATTTCAATCAATTCTTTTTTTCACAGTATTGGAGTATACTATCTACTTAAATCTCTTCTGTGAATACAAATATTGTAAAACTGGAGGCTTTTATAAATTCTTGAGTCAGGGCGAGTATAAAAGTAATTTATTTTATTTTACTTATGTACTTAAGGGTTATTCTATTGATGAAATTTGGGGAGAGTACGATAACTTTGGCGACAAAGTTTAATGACGGATTTATATAGAACAGTTAAAAACAAGCATTTTTTACTATGGGAGGGGGGGTCTATCTCCCCCCGTTTAGGCGGTAGGGGCAGTTTAAAAAAATATGTACATTAAATGGAAAAAAAATAATTAAAAAATAACGGTAATACCCTCAATTACTCAATTAAGTTTTATACCTTTTTTTAAAGCCAACACTTTTGTCTATTAGCTTGTTTTTAAATCAAGTCAAAACTATGCATAGTTTTTGAAAAAAATTGTTTTAAAGTCAAAATTTGTACAAAAACAAGTAAAAAAAAAGGTTTAAAGTGTAATTTTTCAAAACTTTCAGATTATCTACTATTTTTTTTTTAGAATTCATTGCTCTTATTTGTTTTTTATCAAAAGCTGAAAACTAGATGACTAGATGTTTGAGAAAATTGAAAATTACCAAAAAAAATATTTTAATTAAATTACTTTTTCATTGCTTAAGTATTAACGTAGTCTTATTTTGATAGTAATAATCGAATATGGATTAAGATATACCTAGGATAAATTAATTTATCTTAAATCGAGCTTATTTAAATGCAAAAGAAACTTTGCATGCACCCCATCTTGCACCCTCCCCACCTTGCACACACTCCAACTTGCACCCACCCCAAATCCTATAGTGTGCCCAAGCAGGGGGGTTGCAGGGGGGTAGCATGCCCCCCCTTACAGATGCCACTGTTGCATATACCCAAACTCGCGCACACCTTACTGTTGCATACACCCAAACACGCATTACGCATACGCAAATACCATTATTACTACCAAAATAAGACCACTCAAGCAAAAAAAAAGAATTAAATTAAAATAGTAGTTGTGGTTATTTTCAATTTTCTCAAAAACTTAAAGACATAAAATCATCTAGTTTTCAGTTTTTGATCAAAAACAAATAAGAGCAATAAATTCTGAAATAAAAACAATGGTAGATAATCTTGAAGTATTGAAAAAGTTAAACTTTAAACCTTTTTTTAACTTTTTTTACTCAAATTTTGAGTTTAAAATTAAATTTTTCAAAAACTACGCATAGCTTTGACTTGATTTAAAAACTGGCTAATAGAACAGAATGTTGGCTTTAAAAAAATGTATACAACTTAATTGTAAGTATCACCGTTATTTTTTAATTATTTTTTTCCATTTTAAATAATAACTTTTTTAAATTGCCCCTCCTGCCTAAACGGGGGGAGATAGACCCCCCCCCTCCCATAGTAAAAAATGCTTGTATTAAGCCCCTCTACCAAAAACCGTTATTATATCTTGGCGCCAAAGTTATCGTACTCGTGCCTGAAATTTTATTTTTTGAATATGTATGCCCAAAACAAAAGCAACACGCTCTGAAAACAAGAGTTATAAAAACAAATGATTCCGCAAAATACCTTGATATTTTATTCATTTTTTAACTTGAAAATCGGAGTTTTATTCTATTTTGATTAAAATAAATACTTTGGGGGTTTTCGCGGTTTTGTCAAATTATGCTTTTTGCGTTTGGAGCTTGAAATTAAAAACTTAGATTTCTTACAAGGCCAGCTTTATAGAAACCTAGGAAAAAGTAAGAGAAGTCTACCTTTATTTCCGAATTACCATAAAATGTTATTTAATTCTTTCTTAATTCTTTACTCTTTATTTTAAAAAAATATTTGCTTAAAACAACTATATTCAAAAGGAATATTTAAGACTGTGTTCACATTGGAATCTTTTGGTTCAATTTTGACGTATCATAATTGTATCTCGCTCCCACATATAAAAAACATGTATGGCTCACTTCTCTTTTATTTTTTAAGACATCGATTTCAAACGGGAATGAGATAGAATGTCCAATGTGAACACCATCTAAAAATGGATTTGTTATGGTAAAATAATATGATGACTGTTGACTTTGTTAACTGTTATCTAATATTAAAAGAGACCTAGTGTGTCAAAAATAGGTTTTGACCTAAGAGTGGATTTTGGTAACTCTAAGTGTGGAATGAGCTCAATTTGTGATAAACATGTATTTATACAAGCAAAACTATTGACATAACTTGATATTAACGGCTAGTCGATTCATATTCCCATAGAAAGTCCCTATAAAAAGTGATTCCACCTTATTAGCTATGTTTGCCCTTTGGTGGAAAAAATTATATTTAATTCTTAAACGCCCTCTCTTGTTTCTTTGCCTCAATAATTTTTTTTTTTAAAGAAACTAAAGACATCTATTATTATAAAATCTGAACAGATAAGCAAAATACTTAAATCAACTACAAAAGTTTCTCCATAACACATAATAATAAAATAATACAGAAGAGCTATAAGCGTTACGGATACTATAACACCAACGCCAAGTTGGCTACTAGCAGTTCATATCTCTTAGGTCAATGAACAAACCTAATAAAGTTAACTTAAGAAAATGCAAAAATATGAAATTTTAACTGGAATTTTAACTAAATTTATCTCTTAAAATCGCAAAATTACGGCTGAGTTCAAAAATGCAACTAGTTGCACAAGCCATGCCGACAAAATTCTTGTAATGCATTTATGAACAGAAAAACTACTGCAAGAATGCGGCAGATATACAATATAAAAACCAGTTCATAAATGTCATCAAATTAGGCGCCTATAAAAAAGTATGACAGAAATAATTAAGTTTTTTCTTTGAGTTACGCGGGTTTTAGTTTTTTAGTGCCTTAACAAAATTCTTTCAAAATGTCCAATAAAAATGTTTTATCAGGACTTATTTTAAATGTTTTGAATGGAACAAATTCATTAATTTCTATAAACTATAAATATTATATTTCAACTTATTAATAACAAATCATTTTATTTTTTGCCAAAAATTTAATAAATATTCAATTATTTCACCTACTCATCTTGTTGTAACATTTTCCTGCAGAGCGGCAACAGAAATAAAATGACTGCAGGTTTGATCGCATTTCAGCTGTCAGACTGTTTTTTTGAACAGAGTTACCGACTGCAGTAATGCAGTGTATTTACATTTATGAACGCAAATCTTGCATTACTGCTGCATTTTTATATTAATGAACTTACCCTACCTTTAATCGAAGTTTTTAAAGTTAAAGAGAACCAAAACGATTATATCGTAGTGGAGCGTTCTTCAAGATTTTAGGTCTTGTGAATGAAAACAAAGCTAAAGCTAAAACTAAGATTCTTAAGTCAAAGCTAGGTTTTGATTGAATAAATAAAAATAAAACAAACTTTAGCTAGAAACTTCTAGTAATAGCTTGTTTTTCAAGCTTAAGCTCCGGAATGAGTGATTATTAATATCTTAAGCTAAAATGTTATAGCTAAAGCTACAAAACATCAACTTTCTTGGATCACTTACTAGAAAGCTTTGGCCAGTTTTTAATTTTTGATTTCTCTTCAGTTGAAGTGTGAATATGGCCAAGTTTATACGCTTACGACAGTCAAAAATTTATAGAAAACGATTTAAGTGATGATGACTTTCATAGTTAATTTTTTGATTTTAGAAAAAAATGAGCAAAGGTTTACTGATTACTTTTTAGGAGAATTAATAGAGAGTAGGTGGACTGAGCCCTCAGCAGGGGATGGAGATATTTTTGAAATATCTAAATTATAGAAAGAATTGAGAAAATTTCAAATTATCAAAATCATTGTATTGGAGCTACTCGTCTTAAAAAAAACTAGCACAACAGTGCAAGCTCAAGGGAATGACATCAAAATTTGAAGACAAACGGTTCGTCCAATAGTATCTAGTTTGATGATTACATAAAAGTAATACTCCCCACATACATATTTGGTAAACAGATTTGATAAACCAAAATTCAAAATTCACGTGGCGAGAGCTAGAAATATTAAGCTTAAGCTTGAATTTTCTAGAGTAATCTTTTTTTTTTTTTGTTCTCATGAAACAAAACTGTTACGCTTTAGGTATTAGTTATAGCTATGACTAGATAGCTTTATCTTTTTTTGACCGTTTTTAAGTTTTTTTTTGTTTTAGATTTTATGACTCTTTCTTTTCAAGTTTGAAACTGAAGAAGAATTCAAACAATAATGGCATTTCACGATCGATTCGGGCGTCTATACTTACCATTTGGACTTTGGATAGATAACTTTTTTCTTGAATTTGTGTTACATTTTTCTTTAAAATGTGGTGCGGCATCTGTCCCTTATTTCGTGGAGAGTTGCCGCAGTATATTTTTGAGAAGATGCCAGTTCTTAAATTTGTCAAAATAAAAATAAATTAAAATTACAATGCATCTTTTGCACAGGATGTGGAGCTGATAAAAAAAAACTGAAAAATATTTAATTAATTATTTAAATCTTTCCCCACATGCGGGAAGAGAAGGCAAACTTAATATATTTCACTTTGTTTTTATTTAAAAAAAATATAATTTTAAGTTTAATTTAAAATTTTCAAAAAGCGCGGCATCTCTCCCGCAATTACATTATGTACATGGGATATATTATCTTTTTTTTACTGGCGGGAACTGAATTGACTGACTAATTTTTAAAGAACAACTTTTAATAAAAATGCTGTTGAAAATGATTTCTTTGCGTCCTATTATCTAACGCCGCCGGCCGTCTATCCTTTGTATTTTGGTCATCCTGGGTCACTCTTTAAAGGCGATTAATTTGAAATCCTAACATTATGGTAACAAAAACAAGCAGGAAAACCAGCAAATGATGTTTGAAAATTAAATATTTTATTCTTAAAATTTATAATTTTATTATTTTAGGTATACATACATATTTATGTTTGTAATGAGTATTTCTGAATCTTAATTTTTAAAACCCCAATTAATTGCTACTAATATACAAATTTCATAATCAACTCATGTATGAGGAAATTTGAGACCATCACCATAACATTCTTAAACAAAAGTTATAATATATATTTTATTTAGCTATTTTAGCAACATTTCGATTAATCTACTTCACTAATGCAGCACCTAAGGATACTTTACAATAATCTTTTAGTATCTATGTATATGCAAATTAAATGTAAGACATTTTTCTTCTTCTCAAATTATACCTAGAATGTGAAAATGGATTCTTAAAATACTTATCATTTCTTCAACAAAAATTTATTAAGAAGACAAATTTAGGTAATCAGTCTTTAGATATACATCATTATTATCTGTAATTTAAGTTTAAATATAATTATAAAAATTCCATAATTTATGTAATATGTGTTATAAAGTATCTTAAGCTAATGTAGCTTTTTGGTTTGATGAGTAATTAATTTATAATAATTGAGAAAATTAATAAACCCGCCCGTAAGGTAACGATGTTGGATGATATGGAATAAATAGTTTACTACCGAACCTCGCTGATTGAGCTGATTCACTGCTGTAAAAGAAGATTTAAATAAAATGAAATACAATTTAGTTTCAAAGTAAATTGAGAATATATTTTACCTGGACGAAAACATACTAGTTGATGAGTCTCTATTCACTCGAATGGAAGGATCTCGTCTCCTTGATCTTATGAGGCAGCAAATAGCCACTAGGATTGCAATAAGAAATATCATTCCGAGAACACAAAATGATATCGCCAATTTGGAAATAGACAAACATAAAGTTCCTTCTGATTGTAAACTTCGAACTCGGGGGGGATATTCTTCGACTGAAATTTCAAAAAAATACGTGTTCAAGTTTTCGTGATTGAAAAAAACTTAAAAAATAATGGAAAAATTATCATAAACTGATCACAGAATGCGATGAGTAGGTTGAGGAGGCACTCAAATGTCAATTTTGACATTTCAACAATAATGAAGGTGTCAAAAATCACTCCGAATGTAGCCGCAACTCATTTATCTGGATTCTTGAATATATTATGTATGCTTAATGGATTTATAGAATTCAATGGCAAAAGGATTACCGTCCGGGCCTTTCACAGTCCGTGGCTCCCAACCATTTCACCACATAGTAATTTGACCAGCAGTGGGAATACATATGTATACAGCCCACTCGCTAAATGTTTTTGCATTCTCCTAGTAAGAGATGTTTCATTTGTATATGGCTTGATAATGGGCAGGTTCAGACGACATAAGGGACTTGATAGTAAAGTAATTTTCTAGTATCTAGTTGGCCAGATGCCAAAAAATTGCCTTCCAAATAAGGCAACTTTATTGGAAAGTTCACTGGAAAGTTAGTCAAGAAAAATCTCCCCAAAATGACAGCTAATCGTAAAATCGTGATTTTTCAATTGAAAGCTGAGCTTTTTTACTCTGTAATTTATTTTCTACATAATTGCATTTTATGTTTTATGTAAGAGGGTTCCTTGTCAAATTATAAAAGCAAGAAGTAAGATTTATTTAAAATATATAATATAAGCCGGGATGGACTTGTTGCCTGAGAAGTTTTTTGTAACTGAAAGTAGGGGTTAATGAAGTAAAGTTCCGAGTTTAAAGTTTATGACACTTAACCAACTGACTAGTTGCCGTGGTCAAAATGTACATCCAAAGAATGGGCAGGTTCAGGCAACATAAGGGACTTCATTTGCAGTCAACTTCATTCTTTGAACGTACATTTTGACCAAGGAAACTAGTTAGTTTTTCAAATGCCATGAATTTCAAATTCAGAACTTTACTTCACAAACCTCTACTTCAAGTTCATAGTACAAAAACTACCAAAATCATAATTGTCTACAGAACACTCCTCAGGTATGCTACAAGTCCATCATTATCAGTAAATAATACTTAATGCTTTTCCAAATTTACAAGAAAGCTTTTTACAGAAAGCATTAAATGAAGTTGTGCAGAAAATAAATAAATCAAAGAGTAATAAAGTTCAGCTTTCAGTTAAATGAAAAAAACATGATCATTTGTCATTTTGACATAAGTTGACTTGGCTTGATAGTTAGGGAGAATTTTCTTGACTAACTTTCCAGTCAACTTTTAAATAAAGTTGCCTTAATTGGAAGGCAATTTTTTGGCAGCTGGCCAATCAGATACTAGAAACTTGCCTTACTTTGAAGTCCCTTATGTCGTCTGAACCTGCCCAATGCAATTGACTGCAAATGAAGTCTCTTATGTGATCTGAACCTGCCCAATGACATCTCACCGGAAAGAAAATAGTAGATAACGTTAAAGATGACGTAGCTCTCGGCTTGACTTTTCTTATCGACTTGTGTGCGTTTGATTCTTCATTGCAAAATGTTATACTTATTGTAATGTTACAGTTGGAAAAAATATCCGCCCCCGGGTGGGCTCGAACCACCAACCTTTCGGTTAACAGCCGAACGCGCTAGCCAATTGCGCCACGGAGGCAGTTGAATCAAGAATATTTAAAAACTTGTTTGACATGTAGTGTAGATAGTTCTAAAAGGTTCTCAGGCGATTACACTATGATAACGTTCTTATTAAAATTTACAATTATTTAAACAAATTATTTCAAGATTAAATTTTATTTGTGTTTACCTAAATACATATGTACTTACCGGTCATATTATGTCGTCGATCAAATCTCAGTCTATCTACTTCAATAAGGGGCGCAGTAACAGCTAATGAATTGAATACTTCAATGCGTGCTAAATTTTTATCCGAAGGAAGAATTAATTTGTCTTC
Organism: Eupeodes luniger; assembly: GCA_951509635.1. Taxonomy (NCBI): domain Eukaryota; kingdom Metazoa; phylum Arthropoda; class Insecta; order Diptera; family Syrphidae; genus Eupeodes; species Eupeodes luniger. The sequence continues at coordinate 90,237,016 of OX608074.1, forward strand.
TTTTTTGCAATCAACCTGTGATTTTTTTTTAAATTAACAAGGAAATGTATAAGGTTAGATTAACAATGATTTCAATTGTTTTTGTTATTGTAGAATGAATAATGAACAATTAAAAGAAATACCTACAAGAAAACGAAAGTTAACTTATGTTTACGCTTCGCTAAATTAATATTGCAAAGCTGTTTAAATAGATTCCAAATTAATGATTTGGTTAACTTTTGTAATGCCTTCTTATGTGAAAAAGTGGTCGGTATGTATTTTATAAGCAGTAGGAAAAATAATTGCGTTTAATTGCTTATTAATTTGATTATATACCTTCAAGCTATAACACATACATAACTATGTACAAGTTCTTTGTGTGAATATAAAATTATAACTTTTTTTCTTAAAGGAAGGACATCTTTTGGTTGCAAGATGAAGTACACTTTTTAGGTGTCTTATTAGGGGTTATTCTTTTTTAGTTCAGAGGTCGGAACTCTGAGCATATGAACACGCACAGAATAAAGTCTGCTCTGAACATTTCCTGAACACTCAGAATTTGTTTTGAAATGCTTTTGAGCATTAAGAATTAAGAAATTTGCATTTGTGGAAATTTCAGTTGAGTTGGAAATTGATAATTTTGTATCATTTAAAAATTAAGAACATGATTAGAAATTACAAAAATGAAAAAAGCCTTTTACGATGATTTATGAGACTTATTGCGACCTCTCATCGTTTTATTTCTCTCTCGCTTCAGGGTTGGAAAGAGGCAACGCAGGTATTTATAAAAAAAATCAGAGCGAGACAAAATTATAAACGTCAAAAGAATCCGATGTGAACACGGCACTAGATACGTCAGTTTTTCATTTTATTTCTTTCTTATGCACAAGATACATAAATCCACTAGTCCGTATGGTATCCCCAATATTGTTCTGAAGAGGTGTTCTTCAACGCAGGCAAAACCACTGCGTAAGCTTTTTCATCTGTCCTACTCCTCAGGTCTCGTTCCGAGCGGATGGAAAACCGCATTTGTCCAGCCTATTCCCAAAAAAGGAGAATCTTCCTCACCCTCTAATTACTGACCGACTGCACTTACATCCCTTCTTTCCAAGGTCATGGAAACGCTGATTAATTATCAGCTCAAAAAATATCTCGAAGATCGAAAGCTTCTTAATGACCGACAATACGGCTTTCGCAGCAATAGGTCCACTGGTGATCTCATGGTTCATCTCACCGAACACTGGAGCAAATCTTTATATCGTTTTGGAGAAAATAAGATTATTGCACTTGATATTTCAAAAGCATTTGATAGGGTTTGGTATCAGGCTCTCTTATCGAAAATGCGTACTTTCGGTTTTCATGAATCCCTGCTTCGTTGGATTAGTAATTTTTTTTCGGATCGTTCAATACAAGTAGTATTGGATGGGTTCAAGTCTGAAAACCTGGCTCTGTTTTATCTCCAACACTCTTTCTCATTTTTATTTATGATTTTCTGTCTGGAATTTCTAATCCAATAGGTACATTGCTTCGCTGACGATAGTACTCTTAGCTTTGTATATAAGTTTTCAGAATCACATCCCTCTTCTTCGGATGTGGAACTGCAACGACAAAATATGATAAGTTCATTAATTTCCGACCTAAACAGCATTCTACAATGGCGATTAAAAAACCGCGTGGAATTTAATGCTTCGAAAACCCAATGCTGTCTTGTATCGTTAAAGCGAGATACACCCCCCTTGCCATTATCCATGGATGGCACTTGCATCGAGGAGACTGAACATCTCGATATTCTCGGTATGTGTATCACCATTCACCAACCACCTTTTGTGGAACGATCACATACGCGATGTCGCCAAAAATGCCGCAAGATATTTGGGTTTTCTAAGGCGATGCAAGAAGTTTTTCTCCCCCTCTGATCTGGCTGTTATTTACAAGACTTATATACATACGTCCAAAGCTTGAGTATAACTCCCATATCTGGGCTGTTGCTCCTGCAACTTACTTAAGCCTCTTAGACTGTATTGAACGTAGAGCATTTAGATTGATTGGTGATAATACCATAATAGGATCATTTACGTCGCTCGAACATCGTCGGAAATCGTAATGTTTCCTGTCTCACTCTCTTTTATCGTTATTTTAACGGTTTATGCTCTAATGAAATAGCAAGCTGCATTCCTCCCCTTAAACAGTTCAACCGTAATACTCGCGCTTCTAGGAATGCTCATCAGTATACCCTCGAGCCCAACTTCGGTCGTACCGTCAAGTACAGAGATTCGTTCTTTAGCCGTACTATGCGAATGTGGAATTCTTTTACCACACTCTGTCTTTCCCAGCCATTGCAATATTCAGGAATTCAAAACCAATGTGCACCGACACCTCCTTTCAACCCCTCTCCCCCTTTCCTAGTGCCCACACTGTGTCTTTACATAATATCCCCTTAAGTGTGCGCTTATTATAAAAAAAAACTAAATTATTACGAATATGCTAAATGTGTTAATTCAAATTTTAGTTATTTAAGTACGATAAGTATATTTATACTTATTTAAAAAAAAAGTATTTTGCAAATCTTTTAACAAATTAAACTTGTTACTATTTTTAAAATCACAAAACGGACAGTTTATTTTTTTGTAGTATGCTGCCACTACACTGTTTGACATTTTGACATTTAAAGTCAGAAAAGGTTCGTTTATTAACTGTTTACGGCGGGTGCTGCTGAAGTTAACTAAAAACAAATGTTTTAATTAACACATTTTAAAGAAGATAAAGGAAAGTTCTTTCAAAAATAATTTAATTAAGGCTGTTTAAAATGATGTGCCTATTGTTAACGTGTTATAAAGATAAAGGAGGCTATTAATCTTTCTATAAATTAATGTTAATGATATTAATAAATGATGATGAATTATAATAATATATAAAATAGACTTATTATTGCATCTTACATTTGGGCACTTTCCCTTGCATAGTTGAACTCCACAACTGACATGCAATCGTTCGCGGTCTGGAAACTTAAATGCAGGAAAAGTGGCTGTAAATAATTTTTCAACAAAATCATCTTCGTGCGGTTTAGACCATCCTTCTTCAGCTGGCCGAAAACGAATATTTAATGCTGGCATTACCTGTCAACAAAGAAATACTATTTATTTTATATATTGTTTATGGAATTAAAATAACACAATATACATACATATATTATAATTTTATGTAATAAACATACCATTTTTACATTGACATACCATTACAAAACCACATATAAATATACATAGCTAGTACTTGCTAAACACCTACGAGTATTTCTGGTTGTGGTGGTTGGGGTTCAATTGTGCTAACCAATTGAAATCGGCTGATTAACTCAATCCACAATCAACGTCTCAAACTATGAATTTCATTATTAACATTTCCGGGATAATAAAGGGATGAATGCGAAAGTAAAGGTTTTACAATAAGGAATTGAGAACTTGTCTAATCGGCGTTTCAAATTGTACATTGGCTCCAATTCTTGAGTCAGCTTAATCTTGTATGGGCGTAAATCAAAAACCTTAACCAAAATTCAAAACCAATGTGCACCGACACCTCCTTTCAACCCCTCTCTCCCTTTCCTATTGCTCACACTGTGACTACATAATAAGGGCAGTAATATCCCCTTGAGTGTGCGCTTATTATAAAAAAAAAAGTTCAGAGCAGAGCCTAATACTACGTTTCCACCGGGCACTAAACCGAGATTTAGCTAGATTTGTCACAAATCTCCTTGAAATCTCGAAGATTTACCATACACATTTTAATCTCCTCAAATGAAGATTTCAAATAAAACTCATTGAAATCTACTTGCAAACATTAGTTTGTCAAATCAAACAAACTTTTTTTTCGGAGAATAATTGTTGAACCGACCCATTTAAACACCAATTTCATTTATTGACACATGGAAATGTCAACAAAAACTCTCTGTCTCACTTCCATATGATTCAAATTCAAAACAATAAACAACTTTCAAGAAATCACAGACGAAATAAAATGTAAGTATATAAAAATAATAAATATGTACAAGAATATAATAAAACTAATTACTTACAGATGATGAGTGAACAAATACAAATTTGTTTTTTTTTGTACTTTTTAGCTACCAAAATGTTTATTAAGCACTGCAAACGTCAAATTAATCTCCTGTTCTTTGGTGGAAACACCTCATGATTTATTTTATAGTACGTTTCCACCAAAAAATAATCCGAGATTTAAGGCAAGTGATTTAAAATAAATCATGAGGTGTTTCCACCAAAGAAAAGGAGATTAATTTGACGTTTGGTTTATGTCATACATAACACCCAAATTTAAAATTATTCTCCTTTCGAAAAGAAAAAAAATATGTATTTGTTCACTAATCATCTGTAAGTAATTAGTTTTATTATATTCTTGTACATATTTATTATTTTTGTATACTTACATACGTTTTATTTCGTCTGTGATTTCATGAAAGTTGTTTATTGTTTTGAATTTGAGTCATATGGAAGTGAGACAGATAGTTTTTGTTGACATTTCCATGTGTCAATAAACGAAATTTGCGTTTAAATGGGCCGGTTCAACAATTATTCTCAGAAAAAAAAGTTTGTTTGATTTGACAAACTAATGTTTCCAAGTAGATTTCAATGAGTTTTATTTGAAATCTTCATTTGAGGAGATTAAAATTTGTATGGTAAATCTTCGAGATTTCAAGGAGATTTGTGACAAATCTAGCTAAATCTAGGTTTAGTGCCCGGTGGAAACGTAGTATTAAATCACTTGCCTTAAATCTCGGATTATTTGTTGGTGGAAACGTGCTATAAACTGTCAAAAAAAAAAACTGTGTTCCTTTACCTCTGAACATTCAGAGCTTCAAATTTATGTTTCTTTTTTCATTCTGAATGTGTTCTGAGCTTGTTCAGAATGTACTCGATGAGATCAGAATAAGTTAATTGAACTGAACAGGCCGAGATCGAGACCAAGACACAACCATTTGACAGGTGAAAATGAAATTAAAATAAAATTGAACATTCCATGCTTGCTTGATTATAATTGTTTGTCCATTTTAATTTAAGGTTTGAATCTTATTTCTTGTCTGTAGAAGAAAATCACAAGTAAATTGATAACAGCCAAATAGTGACAGTGTTCAGGTGTGTTCTAGAACATTTTAGAACACGCTTTGTTCAGAGGATGTTCAGGGTATGCTCGATATGCTCTGAATAAAATGGCCGAGTAAATGGAGTAAGGACCTGATCGGGGCTGATTTCACGTTCGTTGCATGTGGTATGAAAAAGACAGATGGGAAATTCTTATTGACAGTTCATTTCTCCAGTGTGTTTCATAAATAAGTCGGATAGCTCTGATCAAACTCTGCTCTCAGAGCGTACACGATGTGCTTAGGCTCTGCTCGGTGCTTTGCTCTGAGCTTAAAAAGAAAAACGCCTAAGGTAGTGGTCACGATTCCAAGTTTTGTTAGAAAATTTGTATAATTTGCAGACGTTTCTCGTTCAAAACTTTGAGTTTACTGAAATGACAATTGATGACAGTTCGATGATTAGTGAAAGGGTGCGTTTACAAATTAAATTCCAAATTGTCTATTAGAAATCCCGATGTAAGTAAAAGTTTTTATGCTTTCCCTAAACTATTACATGTATTTTTTACCAAAATGTCCTTTTTTAAATACAAAAATTCATGATATAAAACATTTTTGACTATTTTAGCAAGAATTTTGACGTTAGGTTGGACATGGTTAATAGATATAACTACAATGTCGTGATGATTTGGTGCTGGAATTGTTTGTCAAAAAACCGTATTTCCTCAAAAACTTATCTCCTCGAAGGAGATCGTACATCAACAAAGCCATTTCTATGTCAATATATGTAATGGTGACATTATGGCGTGAAGTTGATCCGGTTAATATTGTTTTAAATACAAGAATGAAAAAACAATAGTTGAATTGTATACGCTCGCAAGAATTATATAAATTTCCAATTCAAACTCACAATGATTGAATACAAAATTAAAAAATACAATACAAAAGTATTAAAAACAAAAAAAAAAACTAATATAAAATGAAATTATTTAAATGAGACCAAACATTGATAGTGATTGTGAAAATCAACTCACTTGTGACCGCAATTATTAACTACACATAATCAAACGCATCAGATTTATAATTTAATTCTTCAATTGTTAGTGTTAAGCAAAAGAGTCCGCAGATATAGAGCCATGTGAATTTTTTGCTTACAAGAAATTGTTTAAGTATACGCATCACTTGTAAAGTTAAGATGTTACCTCAATTATTTAATATACTTGCAACCGACGATATTTTCCTTACTATGTAATTAAAATTATGGTAATTAGTTCAAAGTAAATAACTTTACACACCAGACACCATCGCAAAACCGAAGCTCTAATGCGACGCATGAGAAGTTCACTCAACTTTATAAACCATAGGCATATAGGTACTACTGATAGTTTATGCAAGATAACCATTAGAGCTTGTGGGTGTTCAATGAACATCTTGCCTAGGTAGGAGGTTTGTAATTGTAAGTACATTTGAATTTTATATTTGAATGCGAATACGATTTCAAAACTTGTAATTAAGTTATAGGAAGTTGCGTCCAATGGCTAAAACTTTGTTCCAATTAAATTTGTCTATAATTTAAGTTTAAGTCCAGAAACAGTACTTAACTATAAGCTGTATAAGTTTATGTGTTTTTTCAAGCAAGTGATATTTCGAAAAAAATGCATTTCATCAAATGAATCTTTGTTTTCATGGGTTGTCATCATTTATTTCTAATATTATTATGTATTTAATTTGAACTCATGAATTTTAAATAACCATTCATTTGATGTGTGAAGTTCAAGTTGGTTCTCAAGAGTTGAATGAAAGATCATGCCTCAGAATGCATTTACAATGTTATATTATGAAGGTGTAGCTAGACACTAAATTTATTTAATTTAAGTCTGCCTTTCAAACTGAACCACGGTTTTATGTTCAAATCTGGGTTATCTCTAATTGAAAGTGAAATATTAATTTACCTACGAAAGACAAATTGTTAAGCAGAAATTCAAACGGCATTTTGTTCAACTAAAATAATTAACTTTTATCTTAAAGATAAATCAATTGAAACATATAATTTATGTGCCTTAAGTTTTTTTTTCAGCTATGAATAGGGACTTTGACTTTGTTGTTCTTAATATCTTAATATTCTACCTCTGACATATTTTTGGTGTCTTTTGTTCTTAATTTGTATTTTCCTTTTTTCTTCCCTATACAGAAATATAAAAGCAGTTCTATTTGTTTTATTAAACGAGACCCTAATTATTCCATATCTCAAAAGAGATGAAAATGAAGAAGTATCTTACAAGCTTGAGTAACTTTAGAGGTCATCTGATGGAATGTTGGCGAATGTAATGAAAAAATAAGAAGAAAATCTTTTACACTTGAAATTGAATTTTGTTTTCATAATTTTGAATCTTAAGTAGGATTTCATTTCTTCATTAGACGAAAAAAAATGCCTGATCAAAAGACGTAAAGAGGTTAACAATTTGATAGTGAAAAATAAAAAAAAATCTTTTAAATAGGTCAGAAATTGAGCTAGTTTCGGTAAATGTAAACAATACACAAATCCCACGAAAAAATTGACTTTCACTGAAAAAAACATTCCAAAAATGTTAAAAATCATAGTCTGGACTTGAGAATAGAGATTTAGGTTTTATTCAATTTATAAAGAAACCAAATTCTTTTAGATTGCCTAAAGTTTTTAGATCATTCGGATTCTAAAACACTTTCAACCTTAATGCTTACTCAAAGTTTTCAACAACATCCTAATAAGATCAACAATTTGTATGGTAGAAAAATATTCGGAAGTTCAAAGTTTTAAATTGATTTGAAACCAATCATAAGATTTTGGTAAAAACATAGGAATGTGACTTTAAAAATGGTTGCAAGAAACTTAAGATTTAAGGCACTCTCCTCATGACAGAAACTTGCTTTTGAAAAATCTACCTTACTATCAAGTGAAGCCTAATTATGCCAAAAAAGACAACTTATCATTATTCAAAGTTTTAAATTGATTTGAAACCAATCATAAAATTTTGGTAAAAACATAGGAATGTGACTTTAAAAATGGTTGCAAGAAACTTAAGATTTAAGGCACTCTCCTCATGACAGAAACTTGCTTTTGAAAAATCTACCTTACTATCAAGTGAAGCCTAATTATGCCAAAAAAGACAACTTATCATTATTCCTTCAACTCAAACTGAACTTTATTACTCGTTGATTGATTTATTTTATGTACAATTCCATTTAATGTTTTATGTCATATTAAAAAAGGAATAATGGCTTTTGCTGTAGAACACAAAACACAACTTATAATGGACTTGAACTGTGTAAGGGGGTTTTTCTGCAGATAATAATATTGTGTTAGGTTCTTTGTGCATCTCAAAAATTACCTATAGACTTTTTAAATTGGCGCGGGTAGATTTTGGCGCCCCGTGGCGGCCATTTTGTTTTGGTGACATCTATCAAAACTTTTGTTTATTATTCAGTTGTTTATGCCAAATCATAATGGCAAGTTACATAATTGAACAGCACGTTCAAATGATAGAACTATATTATCAAAATGAGTGTTCGTTAACGCAAACGTTGCGGGCATCGCGCCCATTTTACGGTAGACTTGGTGGCCCTTCACAGTCGACTCTTCAACGTTTGGTGGCCAAAATTGAGACGACCGGTCCAGTAAACAATGAGCCAAAACCCGTACGTTCAATGAACGCAAGATCGGCCGAGAACATCGCCGCGGTCCGTGAAAGTGTACAGCGGAATCCGAGGCAGTCTATTCCTCGACGTGCACAAAAACTCGGCCTTTCGCAGACTTCAACTTGGCGAATTTTTCATCGGGACTTTGGCCTACGCCCGTACAAGATCCAACTGACCCAGTAGCTCAAAGTTCATGACCATAGACAACGCCGCGCCGTTTGTTCGCTGACTGGGCTTCGAATCGTTTGGAAGAGGACGCCAATTTTGTCCGAAAAATCATATTTAGTGACGAGGCTCATTTCTGGATGAATGGCTGTGTTAACAAGCAAAATTGCAGTATATGGGACGTAACCAATCCACGCGTGGTTTACCAGGTGATAATTCATCCTTAAAAAGTTACCGTTTAGTGGGGATTTTGGGCCGGTGGCGTAATTGGTCCGTACTTTTTTGAAAAGGACGTTAGTGAGGCGGTCACCGTCAACAGCGAGCGCTACATAACGATGATAACTAATTTCTTATGGCCCAAATTGAACCATATAACCAAAAGGACGACGGCGGCACTACATGCCACACAGCAAACGCCACGACATCTACACACAACATCTACCCGCCCTTATTGGAAAACGGTATGGCCTATTTCACACGAGACGGTTTCGTCCGTAAGGTTAAAATCCGTACGGTTTTTATCCGTGAGCCATTGATAGTAAACTAATAAAATTAACTAAAGCTTTTACACTGGACGGAGACGGGTTTTTTTCCGTACGGACGATTTAAAACAGCCGTCTCAACGACTGAAATATACGCCTATGACCTCCTTCACACGAGACGGTTTCGTCCGTACGGTTAAAATCCGTACGGACTTTGTTTTCACACATAACGTATTTTTTCCTTGAATCGTCTACGTTTGGTTATATTTTAGATATTTTTTCATTGAAATCTGACTTCAATTCAATGCAAACTTCTTCCCACGCGTTTCTTGTACCATTCCTATCTTTATAAAGTTCTAGTGATTTATCCCATAGCACAGGTCTAACTTCGATAAGAGAAATAAGTAATTCTGTGTCAATATCATGAGTCATATTGACGCACAAAAAGACTTAATTATAATATCATATAATTATTTATAAAATATAATATCAAAATGCTTTAGTACATAGCTACAAGTGACCACAAAAACGGACGGCAGACGAATAAAAATCGTCTTTTGTGAATGCGTTCGCGTAGTCACATATGATACTGATAAGACGGCGACGGCACGGTCACCGTATATTTCAGTAGTTGAGATGGCTGTTTTAAAGCGTCCGTACGGAAAAAAACCGTCTCCGTCCAATGTGAAAGCTTTAGATAATTTTATTATAGTTTACTATTAATGCCTCACGGATAAAAACCTATGGCCTCTTTCACACGAGACGGTTTCGTCCGTACGGTTAAAAATCGTACGATTTTTTTCCGTACGGACTTTGTTTTCACACATAACGTATTTTTCCCGTGAATCGTCTACGTTTGGTTATATTTTAGATATTTTTCTTTAGTACAAGTGACCACAAAAACGGACGGCAGAGGAATAAAAATGCGTTCGCGTAGTCACGTACGCCACTGATAAGACGGCGACGGCACGGTCGCCGTATATTTCAGTCGTTGAGACGGCTGTTTTAAATCGTCCGTACGGAAAAAAACCATCTTCGTCCAGTGTGAAAGCTTTAGTTAATTTTATTAGTTTACTATCAATGGCTCACGGATAAAAACCGTACGGATTTTAACCGCACGGACTTTATTTTCACACATAACGTTTTTTCCCCGTGAATCGTCTACGTTTGGATATATATAGTTATATACTGATCGATCGGAAATCAAAGAAAGAAGTGTTTTCGAGAAAAAAAGTTGAATTAAGCATTTTTCACTAAAAATGGGCGCATTCACTAATGTAGTCACTACGTAGTGAAGTCATTCTGATTGGCAACTTCCAACTACAAAATTAATTAAAATTTCCCCTCCGACGACGTAGTGTAAAAATGTCGGCTACAAAGAACGTAGAGAATAATTTTGACGTTTCACAATCAGCTGCTTGGTAAAGACACAAGAATTCAAAATGAGATAAATTGTTCAGTATTTAAATACAAATATAAATAATTCAAATTGTGTCTTAAATTTGATTTTATTGCATTTAAAAACACAAAATATTATTTATTTTATTTGTCAGTAAATATAACAGTTCCGGATTGACTAGCAATTTTGCATTCACAAAGCTAGTTAAATTTTGACTACGTATAGTCACTAGATTTATTAATGCGCCTAATGTGTTTTGCTATTTTTCGGACGGAAATTCATTTTCCTGAACAGCTGACACTTGTATGTGACTTGTAAGTGAAACGAATCGTTCCACTGATTTGTGTTCCAATTTCACACAATTCCAATGACAGATTTCTGTCAGTATGAATTTTTCGGTGGATTTCAATCAGGAAATTATTTTCAATGACATAAATTTTGAATGATAGCTATAAACGACCTGCTAAATGATGAAAACCAATGATAGCTATAATTGGCCCCTTAAAAAATATAACATACAAAATATCTTTAATTTGAGCTAGGAAATAAACATAAAAATCTAATTCTAATAAAAAAAAAAACAATATTTTCTACCTCTATCTTTATTCCAGGAACAAGTTATTCACCTCTTTAATGTATATCAATGGAGTGTGCGGCACTGCATCAATCAATAAAAAAACACCAAGCATAATAAAATTGTTTACACTCCATAAAGTAAGACATCTTCACGGTATTCGACAAATTGGCATCGCTATAAGTTCATCATGCTTCATATGCTATAGCTACAATCTACATCGATGGTTATCTCAGCGAGTTGCATTGTTTCACTATAAAAATGTCTAACTTCCGACACCAATGATTCCGGAAAATATAATAATTAAAATGCTTTTATCTTTTACCAGCCTTCAACTCTATGAGTGTTTGGAAGTGCTGTAGGAATCGAAATAAGTTATGACTAAAAATTCAATTTCACACAACGCAGATACAAACTCGACACTCGTATGCTAGATAAGATATATCTACCTAGTAGAGCTAGATATATAAATAGATTACGATGATGATGAGTGATAAGTCAAGTGTAAGCTATTGTGAATAAAGATGAGTACTTCGTTGGAAATGTTTTCACATACATTTTAGAAAGTTAACTGAATTTGTCACATACATAAATAAATCTTGAAAAATAGAATTTTTAAGTAGTAACCAATTTAATTTACTATACCACATGAGTTTAAATAATAACAAAGCCTCTTCTCCCTCATTGCAATTCAGTGATTCTCATGAGAAAAGCAACAAATGCGTCGAACTTGTTTTGTAACTACATTACATATTTACCCAGTCAAAAGTTGGAAGCAGTGAATAACTCACCCTATGTGACATTTTACGCACCCTGTCAAGTCAACTTCAGTAAAAGAGGGTTGAAGAGGGTAGGTTATGTTTCTACATCACGAATTTTCATATCGTTATATTATATTTCTGTCTACAGTTTTTCAACAGTCCTCGATAGTATAGTGGTCAGTATCCCCGCCTGTCACGCGGGAGACCGGGGTTCAATTCCCCGTCGGGGAGACAGTCAGTCGTTTTTTGACTTTTTCTGGATGCATTATTTATTTTGATTTCTTATCAAAACTACATAGTTTCTTATCTACAACGGTCTTGTAAGGCTTGACATAAAGAATTGTATGCTCATATCTTCGTAATTTAAGGGCTTGACTTTCTTTTTGGAGATTCCGATTTTTTCGTAAGTTGAATTTTGTGAATGAACGTTTATAGCAATCATTAAGTTGGAGGTATTAAATAACCAGGAGCTTTGGGGCCAGTTAAAGCTATAATTGAAATCGATCCGGAAAAATGTTTGAATCGATATTTGACTGTGTTTACCTTTGATTTGAAATGATGATCGATATTTGACTGTGTTAACCTTTGATTAGAAATGAAAATTATGTATCTACTGATCGATCAAAAATCACACAAAGAATTTTTTTTGAGAAAAAAAAAAGTGTAATTGCGCATTTATTTTTCTCTAAAAAGGAATTTTCTGTTTTCATTTTCCTGAACAGCTGATACTTTTATGTTCAAAAGTGAAACGAATCGTTCCACTGATTTGGGTTCCAATTTCACACAATTCCAATGACATATTTCTGTCAGTACAATTTTTTCGGTGGATTTCAATCAGGAAATTTTTTTCAATGACCGACATTTTTAATGGTAGCTACAAACGACCTTTCAAAAAAATTCCAATGTTTGTTTTCAATGACGAAAACCAATAATAGGTATAACTGGCGCCTTGAACCTCCTTTTTACTGTTGATTTTATCAGGATTTTTTGTTGCTGATTCTACCGGAACAATACAAAATTGGAACACCATTAGTAAAAGGGAATGGAATTTTATTGGAATTGTTCAGTCAGCTGTTCAGTAAAAATTAAATTTTGTCATTCATTTATTTAAATGTATTTAAGAAATAAGTTAAGCTCAAATGCATTATACTTAAAATTTGAATTGGAATTAGAGGCCAATTATAGGTATCATTGGTTCTTATCATTGAAATCAATCACTGGAATTTTGTTTGGCAGGTCGTTTATTAGCAGAGTATATCTAATAATGAGTAGGGACACTCTCTACACATATGCAACACCTACTAATACAATTAAAAATGAACAATAAAACAAAACAAAAAATTATTATGAGTGAAAACAAGTCAAATGTATCCATTTTAATCCTTACCTGACATAGCTAATGTTAGAAAGATACACAATCGGTTTTCCCAACACCAACACATCGTATGATACATAAATGAGGTCTTTTTTCATAATGGATTTTTAAAGGCGATCCAGTTTGGTCGCATGTGTGTGTGGTTTTGCTGTGCTTTTCATTAATTGAATGTGACCAGCCTCTACTCTTCTTTTATTTATTGTGTCACTTTTTTATTTTATAAATTATACCTCTTATGTAATTTTTAAATAAATGTATTGTTCTGAAATATGAAAATTGCAACTTCATCTTTGTTTTGTTCTTCTAAAAACATAAAAAAAAGCTATGTTTAGAGTAGTATAAGAAACAGTATTTTTTACTTCTTTAGTATGTATTTAAAACAGCTGGTAACACTAAAATGTAATTAGGGGTGGAATAGGAATTGTTTACATTTTTTCATAATGCATTTTTAAAGGCGATCTGGTTTGAACTGTAATCTAATCATTTGTGCGGAAGTGTTTCAGTGAGTTGAATAAAGGGTGACTTGTGTATCTTAAAAGTGATTGAAATAAAAATTAAAATGGGTAAACATTATTTAAAGTGTTTGGCATGCGGTCGAGAAGAAGAAGTTAAATCTGGTGTTAAATATTTTAAACTGCTAGAAAATATAGAAAGGTAAGCAATATTTGCTGTTGTGTTATTGAGAATGTAAAAATTGCAACGGTTTTTTGTGTTGAGTACAAAAAATAGATTTAAAATCTCTGGAGTTTTATAATCTCAGGCTATGATTATGTTTTTTTTTTTTTGTTATAAAAGAAATACGATCTGAACGCTTTTTTAGTTCGTGGTAGTAGATTGTGTGGTTTTTGATCAATTTTAATTTTGGTTGTAACTTCGCGCCCTTTCAGCGTTTTGTAAACACAATAACATCAACTGCCTGAGATTTTGATCCGACTTAAAATAAGGTTAAAAATAATTATTTTTTCTTTCTTCAGGAGAACAAAGTGGTTTAGTGCTATTTACAAACCACATTTGTTAGAACAGCAAATTTCACGAGATTTAAGGGTGTGCGAAAATCATTTCTCAAAAGATATGTTTTTCGGTTCCAAAATTCGTTTAAAATTTGCGGCTATACCTGACTTAAATATTTTAAAAACCTTAACTGACACTGCAGAAAGTGAGACGAATAAAGGGAATATGAATACAACACAAGAAGACGAGAGTTTATAAGTGAAAGTGGTTTCTAATCAAGAGCAATTGGAGTTTTTATAGGAAGGAGTGGGCAAAATCCAAAGTGCTGAATTACTCGAAATCTTTGAAGCAGATGAACCGCTTAACTAAATTATTCAAGTTGGAGAATCAATCGAAGCGAAAACCTCATATAGAGAGCATAAGGCAACGCAGACAAACATAAGACCTAAATAAAATTACTCTAAAAAATGATACAGATATGCCTTTATTTTTCTGAACACCCTATGCTACAGTCAAAAGAAAAACTCTTTTTCTTTCTTCTCTTTTACACTGTAACACTTCTTGTTACCGTCTATTTCTCGTGTTTGTGTGACATAGTGGTAATTTAAAATATGAACTCAGAACGAAAACGTGGAGAGTGTCCCTACTCATTATTAGATATATCTAATCTGGTTTATAGCGACCATTAAAAATGTGTGTCATTGAAAAAAAAAATCCTGATTGAAATCCATCGAAAAATGTTTACTGACAGAAATATGTCATTGAAATTGTGTGAAATTGGAAAACAAATCAGTGGAACGATTTCTTCCACTTTTGAACATTAAACTATCAGCTGTTCAGGAAAATGAATTTCCGTCTGGAAAATATAAAAATACATTTTTAGCGAAAAATAACTGCGCCACAAAACTTTTGCTATCAAAAAAATAATATTTTTGTCATTTCCGATCCATCCGTATATGTAATTTTCTTTTCTGTTGAAATATCGATTCAAAAATGTTTCGGGTTTGATTTCAATGATAGCCATAACTGGCCTCTATATTGCATTTATATTTTTCTGAAAATAAGGAATGTTCAAAACTGCAATTTTCTTTACTGATAGCTAAGTCCGGTATTACACAGCGCATATTTTTCCTTGCATCAATGAAGTGAGAAAGAGAAAGGAAGAAATAAAAAATGAAATAGAAATAAATCTGTCTCGGCATGCACGTACAAGCTCAAAAACACTCTAGTAAAGATATAAATCCTCCGTAGCCATATTGGTTTGCCTACAAGCTAAACCGGAAACTGGCCTCATAAAGTATTTCTTAGTGTGCGTGTAATTTCTCCTCTAATTCATGAAAATTCCCCTAAAAACTCAGGAATTGTGTCTATGTATGCGTGAAAACACGTCAATTTTTCTCGTTGAATTCGTTCACATTACAAATACAACAATGTAAACAAATGGGTTTTGGAGGGTGATACGTACGAAAGATTTATATCTTCATATAGAGTGTTTTTGTACAAGCTATTCCTTGCATGTTTTTGACGTTTGCCTTTCCTTTTCTTCGTAATTTTTCGCATTTGCTTCTCTTCGTGTTTGTGTTTAGTAGAGCTAACACCTCAATATGGGAATTCAAGTGGACGATAGGTATAGCTATGGTTGCTATGGAAAAAAAGTTTGTGTCCAAATTTGAAAATAAACATGACCACTTGTAGGTAAAAATTATCAACATAATTCAAGTCCGAAAAATTTGTAAACACAAATTAATGAATTCATCATATTTTGTATAACATATTTTTCATATTATGCAGATGACAATAATTTTTAGTTAAAAGAACGTTTTCGTTACTCAAATTGTCGAACATCTTTTTTCGTTTCCGAACCATTTGACCAAGTGAAAAAATAATGACCAAATTTGGTCACAGATGACCAATGTGGCAACCGTGGCTTGGGTACACCGAGCGAGCAACGAAAGTAGAAATAAAAGATATCTGTCTAAATCAAAAACACTCTATATGAAGATATAAATCCTCGGTAGACATCTTGGTTTGCCTACAAGCTAAACCGGAAATCAGACTCATAAATTCATTTAAGTATGCGTGTCATTTCTCCTCTAATTTATGAAATTTCCTCTAAGAACTCAGTAGTTTATTCTATGTATGCGTGAAAACACGTCAATTTTTCTCGTTGAATTCGCGTCCACATTACAAATACAACAGTGTAAACAAATGGGTTTTAGAGGATGATACGTACGAAAGATTTATATCTTCATATAGAGTGTTTTTGACACGAAATCACAATAAAATTTTGGCATTTCTGAGGGGTTGTTCGAGGTTCGACAATAAGGTTCGTTCAATATGCGGAACAACATGCTTAATTTTAGGTGTCAGTTTGTACTACAATGATTGGGTGGGTTCAACTTCAATTTATTAATAAATGTTCACATGTCGTCGAAAAATTGCCAGATATGAATGAAAAATTTATTGTATTGTGCAAAATTTATCATCTGAATTTTAGCATTAAAACAAAAAATAATTAAATGTTATTAAAGTGTCTTCATAACAGCTGTCTGCTGGCTGAAGCTGAAGGTTATCTGAAAGTTCTCTACAAATTTGTATAGATAAAATAAGGTTACTCAATACCGTTCATAGGTTATACGACTACACCTACATCTACTTCTATTTGTTCGACAGTAAAATTTCATATATACATATATCTTTCAAAACAATCGTGAATAACTTACTTGCTCGTCAACCGGACACCCTCGGTCATCCAACAACTGTTGTGTTGATTCACCCAAACCGTCAAGTGCAGCACAGTCTATTACACGTACACCCATTGTACCTGGCACAATAGCTCGGACTGTCAACGTTGTTGGTTGGCCTACTTCCACAGCTCCAGAGCCTTCTGGTCCTCCAAGCTCCAACCAAATTCGTACGCGTGGTGTCGATAAAGGCACATCGTCCACCGTTCTCATTCGACCATTTCTGTAAATGATATACCGTTATGTTTGAAATGGAAGATTTTATATTTTATCTGCCGAAATAGCTCAGTTGGGAGAGCGTTAGACTGAAGATCTAAAGGTCCCCGGTTCGATCCCGGGTTTCGGCATTGATTTTTTGTTTGTTTCGGGTGTTTCATTCATTCTTCTCTTATTTACCTTATTCCCTTAATTGTCCCGTTGACAACGTTCATCCCCAGTGCATTTGTGGGCAAAACACACTTCACTCTTTTCAGAATGTCCAAACTCTGCCGTAGTTTATCGTCTATTTGCAGCATAACCTTCACAGACATCTCCAAGCTACCATCCGCTTTGGACTCAGACCGCACTCCACAGCCCGATGTGGGCAGTTTCAATGTAACGTTCGTGTGCTGTGTCCCCCGTGCTCGGCACTCCAAGGGAAAATCTTTGGCGTACAAGAGCCCACGAAAGTTCTTGTTCAATTCGATACGCATCTCGAACACATCTCGTGTACAATTTGTAGCAACGGATACAATTTTGTTCTTTGGATTTTTGAAGTGAGCTGAAGACGGAGATTTAGCGGCTGCAGAAGTGCCACCGCCATCGCCATCGCCATCAGTGGTGTCTTCAGGGGTTGTGTCTCTATCTGCATTCGATTCCACGGCTTTTCGCTTATTGTATTGCTGCTGCAGCTGATATGGTGTTGGTAATAGACTCGATGTAAGAAGTGTGGCCTCCGAGGAAGAAACTAATGGCGACAACGGAGGTGTTGATGATGGTTTTGTTGTGGCTGTTGGTCTTAATGCCCAGCCAATGGAACAGAAGAATAATTGCTGATGGATTAACAAGATTATGGACAGTTTGTAGATTAACATGTTTGTGATGATGCGGTATTGCTTCAGCGTGTTTTTGTGATGTTATTATATAAAGCCAATGTGATTTTGATGGTTGATTGCTTTCTAGCTGGTAATTGTTCTTCTTTGTTGAACATCTGCAATAAAAGAAGTAAGTTTGATATAGAAAACATATATGTAGCTTCTTATAATAATTCTATCTAGAACAAAATTTTAAATCATATTCCTCCAAACCACATTGAGTGAGTTCCAAATTATTACTAAGCATCATAGAGACATAAAAGCCTGTAAAGGATGGTCCGAACTGAATATGGAAATGTTTTGATGCTGTTTGAATAAAATGTTCAAAAACAATTACTTTTAGTCGTTTTTTACTAACCGTGCCAACAAATGATTTTTATTTTAACGTTTTTAGAATTTTAAAATAAATAATTAAATGTTATGTATGTATGTCGGGAAAAAAATGATGAGCATTGCCATTTAGCTTAAAACTAATGAATGCTTTAAAATTTAACTCGAACCCAGTTCAGTCTATAAAGTAGCATTGGCAAAAGTTTGTATAATGTAATGTTAGGTGTTTATTTAAAATAAAAGTTGTTCTTAAGCTTTATATAAGGTGTGAATTTTATCACAAGTAGGAGCAAATTGAAAGTTATACATATTTAAAACCTTGCAGAGATTGTTTTAAAGGAAATATAAATAATTTTATTTTGTCGCAAAATTTTTTTTAATTATTTTTGTCAGTAATAATATACATACTTTTAAATACATCATGAGTTTGATTATACCAAAAATGGTACCGTTGTATGATACAAAACCACGTTTTCAAAAGTTCTTGAGCTATTTTCGTAATAATATTTTGTCTACAGGCTAAAAACCGATAAGAGTTCCTAAAAGTATAAAGCTTTTATCTAATTAATATAAGTTACGTCAATTTATTAAACAATTTCGGTTCTAAACTGTGGTTCCATCAATTGGCAGTTTTTTGTTGTTTAATTTCAACATTTATTGACTACAAATATTTCTTTTATAGACAAAATATTTCTTCGAGAATTTTTCAAGATCGTTTAAAATTGTAGCCTACAAAATAAACCGGTGTCATTTTTTGTTAAATGAAGCTAAGTATCTTTTAAAAATGATTTTATTATTCACAAAAATATCAAAGAATATCATTTAATGCAAAATAAAGAAATTGGGTGACACAATTGAAACATTAAAAAAAAATGTGTCTCATTTTTATTTTCTTTTAAACCATCTCTGCGCTGTTTGAAATGTGTACTACTTTTGATTTTCTCTTTTTCGTTTAAAAATTAATTTCTTTTTATAAATTATAAGAACAAAGACATTTTTTGAAATAAAAAACCAAAAGCAACTCCTTAATTTAACTTCTCATACTCATACATAATCGGACTCTAGTTTTTTTTACACTGTATTAGGTCTCTTTAGGGTAGTTTCCTGATCCACGTCGAAATGACACCAACATAAAAGCAAACGTCTTTGAAAATTAGAAAATGTGTTCTTTTTGCATAGCCAGGACGGTAAATCAATACGAGAAAGAGCAAAAATTGTGCAACGGAGCCCTTCCACAGTCCATTAAATAATTTCACGATTTGAAAACGAAAAAAGGATTCATAATGTGAGCAGAAAAGTAAAGGGAAAAAAGCTGGAGACGTACGATGAGAACCTTCTTTTTAGACTAATCAACTAAAATTCCTTCTTATGTTCGGAATCTCTAAAGATTTCTTTGAAAGAGACCACGAATAAAGAAGTCAGCAACGAAACCATCAGAAGAAGAAGCATCGCCATTGAAGTAATGACCGGAATGGACGTGCAGCCGTATATAAAAAGTTATACATCAGTGAAAAAATAGAAATGAAAGATTTAAGTTTGTTAATGAACATAATATAGCACAAGATAAGTCTTCTTGGAATAAGGTGGAACTAAATATTTAGTATTGTTAGTTAACCATTAGACAAAATTATAAATTAGGTTTTGTCCACGGACGGAAACAAATTTAATGAAAATTTGGAAGAATGTATGATTTGCGAAAAGTAAATGAAGAATTTTCTCATAAGCATACTCGGGCTACTATAAAGCATGGCGGTTGGTTGGTCAAAGTATGAGGTTGTGTTGCGGGTTCTGGTGATCGGAACTAACATTTTGTGGAGGGTAAAATGTATCAAATGGCTAACATCAATATTTTTAAGCAACATTTGTGGTCCAGTGTCAGTAAACTCGGAATACAAGACAATTTAATCTTCTAACAGGACAATTACCCAAAGCACACATCTTTTACAGCAAGGTCGTGGTTATTGTATAACTGACCTAAGGTGGTTAAAACACAAAAAAAAAGTCACCTGACCTTAATGCAATCGGGCATATAAAGGATGAACTGGGACGTCGAGTTGCTTAAAAGAACTTTAGAAACATTGAGGACCTTGAGACGGGCCTTCAAGAGGAATGGCAAAAAAAGTCCTGAAGTGTGTTAAAAATATGTCTCTTTAATACCTCGATGCCTTGAAAAAGCGATTAAATCGAAAGGATACACAACTAAGAACTTAATATTAAGTGTCCGATTATTTTTTGTGTTTATTATAAATTTACTGTTTAATGGCAAAAATTGTAATTTTTTCTTATTCACAATAAAAATGTGTTTAAATGTCATATAAAATGGTTATAATGTTTTACACTCTCCATACATTTTCTCGGAGAAAATGAATTGCGAAGATTTATATTTCATGTGTCCGATAAGTCGTGGAAGCGAATGTATGTAGGTATTTTTTCAAAATTTAATTTAAACAGCCGTTGTTACTCGAATACCGTTATGATTCAAAATAAAAAAGTTTCCAAATTCTGAAAGGTCATGATCTGGCCTATCTGTATATGCAGTCAACTGCATTTAGTAAACTATGCAAAAGAGAATTAAGTCACAGTTTTAGCAAGTTTATCTTTCACATTGTTAAGAAACCAAAATCAACTTGTATTTTGACTAAAAAGTTAACAAATTTCTTCTTTGCTACTTTCCAATGCGTTTTATTAAAAAGTGCCAATTAGAAGAAATAATTCATTTATGTCGCCTTAACCTACCCAATGACAAAATCGAGTTTGATGTTTAAATATAAGATTGAGTCTATTTGAGAGAAATGTCGTTTTTTTGCAAATTTCTGATATTCATCTATCTACAGAGTGGTTACTGAGAAAGGTTTACCTAAGTGTTTTTTTATGGAAATTGTCTGAAATTTGACGATAATTGTCAAAGTTCTCGATAAAGCTTTCATCTTAAAAGCTACCTAACATGTTGAAGATATAACAAAACTAGGTATGGTGGGATTGATTCTCTTTTATAGATCTACAAAAAAGCCAATGTTGGCTTATGCACATATATCTTTTAAGGAAAGCTGTCAGCCATTCGAAGTTTTATGAAATAATAATATACAATTTAGTTTTTTATCAAATTAAATACTCAAGTCATGTATGTTTCCAACGAATAGGTACACTTAAAAACAACTATAAATAAAATATTCTTCTAAAGAAGTAAAATGTTCACCCCGTGCAAAGCCGGGACGGGTCACTAGTAAAAAAATGAATCTTAAAGAGTAGTGGTGTTGGTATAAGTTATAGTACATAACCTAAACAAATAACATATACATTTTTCAGTTCATACATGTTTTTATATGGCCTAAATAAACAAAAATAATATTTGACGAATCAATTATATTTATATTGACTGTGTTAAAATAAATATTGTAATATTCGGCTTGGTCCGATAATTAAAACTTATTCACACTTCGTAAATAAAAAAACACAAATTCACTTTATTTAAATTACTAACAAAATTTCTTTATTCCACACTTTCAATTATTACTTTTTAAACACAGTCTTTACTTTTCAAACACAGTCTTTACTTTATAGCAATTCACAATCCATAATCCATACTGAACCGCTTCGCTTCCAAGCGCCTATTTATATACCTCAAATCGGTTCGAGAATCTACGAGGTTGTTCTCGATGCTTAACGAAGTTCTCCACTTTATCGCTAGATGCTTACCCCTTTCGAGGTTCTTGTATGCGCTGAATGAGTTCCCCTCTAAGCCACTAGATGTTTCTCGATGCTTAACGAAGTTCTCCACTTTATCACTAGATGCTTACCCCTTTCGAGGTTCTTGTATGCGCTGAATGAGTTCCCCTCTAAGCCACTAGATGTTTCTCGATGCTTAAGAAGCGAGTTCTCCTATTAGCCACTAGATGTTTCTCGATGCTTAAAGAAGCGAGTTCTCCTATTACTACCACTAGATGTTGCCCCTTATTATTGAAAGAGATAAAGAGTGTATACACATTACATTGCCCCCTCCTTAGGATTGATCGTCCCGAACAAATCCATCGTTCTCATCACCACTGTAGCGATGTAGCCGGTCGCGATGTACAACTTTAGGTTTTCCTCTGACTCCCTTTTGTATCCGGTACACGACATCGTTGATTTTTGTAATGACTGTATATGGACCTTCCCAGTCCCGTTGAAGTTTCGGTGACAATCCTTTTTGTCGATGGGGATTGTAAAGCCACACCCGATCTCCTGCTTGGAACTCTGTTGTTGTCGCTCGTATATCGTAGCGTGTCTTCATTCGGTCACTGAACATCTTTATTTTCAACCTGGTATTGTCGTGGATCTGAAGGAGTCTTTCTCTGAGGTCATCAATGTAGTCATCCTCGGCTTGCAGCTCCGACGTGGGACATCCAAATTTTATTTCGCTCGGCAGTCTGATGTTCCTTCCCATCAAAATCTCAGACGGTGTATGACCAGTTGAGCTATGTCTTGCACTTCGATACGCCATCAAAAACAGTGGAATGTGTCGATCCCAATCTCGCTGGTTGTCGTCCACAACTTTGCAAAGATGTTCCTTCAGGGTTCGGTTGAATCGTTCCACCATGCCATCAGATTGTGGGTGAAGTGGTGTTGTTCTTGTCTTCTTGATGTCAAGAAGCCCACAAACTTCCTGAAATATGTTTGATTCAAAATTCCTTCCCTGGTCGGAATGCAGTTCTAATGGAACGCCGAATCTGCTCACCCAGTTGAAGACAATTTGGTCTGCGACTGTTTTGGCTTCTTGGTTGGGAATGGCGTATGCTTCAGGCCACTTGCTGAAGTAATCCATGACGACCAGAATATAACGATTTCCATTATTTGTTTCCGGAAATGGACCCGCCACGTCTACTGCAATTCTTTCGAAGGGTGCTCCGACATTATACTGCTGCATTTGGCTGTGGTTCTTTTTGTTCGGGCCTTTGGTGGCAGCACAGGTATCGCATTTTCGGCACCACTTCTCGACGTCTTCCCTTGCCTGTAGCCAGTAAAATCGTTGCCGAACCTTTTCTAGCGTCTTGTTCACTCCTAGATGGCCTCCCGAAAATCCACCATGCATCTCTCGCAGAACGTCCATAACCTTCGATCTCGGTAAGACTAGCTGCATTATATAAGACTTTCCATCTGCTGATTCCCATTTACGTCGAAGGACACCCTCTTGGACATGAAACGAGTCCCACTGTGCCCAATAGGCCTTCAGAGTCGGACTTTTATCGGAGATATCAGCCCATTCCGGTTTTTCCTGGTGTTCCTTCCAAGCGAGGATGGGTTCGATATCTGAGTCTTCTTGTTGAGCCTTCCTCAACTCATCGTTGCTCCAGCCATAAATGGGATCAGCTCTGGTTCGTTGGACAGTAACCACTTCTTTTTCTTCTTGTCGTCTGCAATGCTTACAGTCTTGCTTGCATGGTCTCCGAGACAGTGCATCTGCATTTGAGTGAAGCTTCCCCTTCCGATGTTGAATTTCGTAATCGTACGTCTGCAGCCTCTCAATCCACCTTGCCACTTGACCCTCTGGATTCTTGAAATTCAAAAGCCAGTTAAGTTCGGAGAAGATTCCAGCAAAGTCTTTCACAAAGCGCCTATAGTAGGTGGATAGACCCAGAAAGCTTCGGAGTTGGTGTTTGTCCTGTGGTGTTGGCCAATTCTTCACGGTGTCAACCTTATCAGGATCCGTTTTTACTCCTTGGGATGAGATGATATGTCCCAGATATTTCACTTCGGTCTTGAAGAGTGAACACTTTTCTGGGTTAAGCTTGAGGTGGGCTTCTCGAAGTCTTTGAAACACGGCTCTCAGATTTGTACAATGTTCGTCAAATGTTTTCCCGTATACTATGACGTCATCCAAATAGACCAGGCAAGATTTCCATGTGAGTCCTTGCAGGACGCATTCCATTAGGCGCTCAAAAGTCGCTGGAGCATTGCAAAGTCCAAAAGGCATCACTTTGAACTGCCACAATCCGTTCCCTGTTGAGAATGCTGTCTTTTCTTTGTCTTCAGGATGGATTTCGACTTGCCAGTAACCACTTTTCAAGTCCAAAGTTGAGAACCATTGTGCTCCTTCCATTGCGTCCAGAGTATCACTGATCCTAGGCAGAGGGTAGCTATCTTTCTTGGTCACATCATTCAACCTTCGATAGTCCACGCAAAAGCGGGTTGATCCGTCTTTCTTCTTTACCAGGACCACTGGAGACGCCCAAGGGCTTTTAGAGTTTTCGATCAGACCTTCTTCTTTCATGGTGGTTATCAGTTCTTCAACCTCACCTTGTTTGGCTAGTGGAAGGCGTCTTGCAGGTTGACGAATCGGCCTTGCATCCCCGGTATTGATTCGATGTTGCACCAGTTGCGTTCTGCCATATTTCCCTTTAGATGACGAAAAGATGTCTGCAAATTCTTCGAGGAGACCTTCTGCAATTCTTCGTTGTTGGTGGCCAAGATTAGATGACTTGAGAATGTTCGTCTTTATGGATTTCAGCTCTTCGGACTTCAAGGATTGCCTTGACTCTTCTTCGTTGATCCTTGTTATCGCTGATACAGATTCGCATTGTCCGACAATCTCACCTTTTCTTAGCTTAACTTCATACGGCTTGATGTTCAGTATTCGTACCGGAACCATGTTCTTTAAAGGTCGCACAAGAGTCTTCCCAATGGTGACGTTTTGGGAAGACTTTACAGTTGCTGGTTCGACCATGAGGCATCGATGGCTGCCAGGCTTACCCTTCAATTTCGTCCACACGAATACCTCTGAAGAAGCAGGCAAAGTGAGATCTTCTTTGATGACGGCTTTCACAGATGACGAGGTCTCATATGAGTTGGTCCCATAGATCATCGGAATCTCCATGTTTCGATATTTCAGGACTTGGTTCCCGATGTCCAATATCACTCCGTGATCTTTCATAAAATCGACGCCGACAATGCACTCATCGCATATATCTGCTACCAGGAACAGGTGAGAGAATTCCAACTCTGCCATCCGGATCTTAAGACGTACCTCACCATAAACTTTTGCGGCCTCTCCAGTTGCAGTCCTTAGACGATAGCTGTTGGTGTTGTGAAGCCATGCCTTCTTAACGAGGTCTTGCCGTATGATGGACGCCGTGGCACCGGTGTCAATGGTAGCCACACATTTGTTGCCATTTATACTTGCTTCCACGGTCAGGCTCTTGTTGTCACGTTTCGTTTGGGAAACCTGGATGTTGTTTCTGGGGCCATCGATACCAGAAACCAGCTTCTGCCCCTCGAAGTTGGTTCTTATTCGTTTCCCGGGTGGGAAACAACTTCGGAAGCAACGTTATTGGTGTTGCTTTGAACGGTTGAATTACTTCTATTTCCACAGTGTTGGCATGTGGTTCTTCTTCGTGGTAATCTGCACTGTCGCTGTAGATGCCCAGTCTTATTGCAGTTCCAGCATCGTGCTGGTCCGTCTCGCTGACTCCTTTCCACAGTAGCCTTCTGACAAGAACATTCTTGGACTTCTATTTTTCTTACGCGATGCACGTTTTGGGAAGCTTGTTCCGCAGCTTCCATCGTCAGAGCGAAAGCCAATGCTTCTGGTAGTGTTCGCTTTCCGGCAATGCGGATAGCCCTTTGGAGATTTATATCGCCCACAGCTCTCACAAAGGCTTCAACAGCAAGTTGATTTATTATTTCGTTACCAGCTGTTGGATATGCCAGGTGAACCAATCGCTCGATATCTGCCTGAAGCTGCTGCAGAGTTTCACCTCTTTTCTGTGTCCTATTGTTAAGCTGAACTCGGAAGACTTCTGTCATATGGCTATCCCCAAACCGCTGTTCTATTGCATTTACCAGAACTGTGAAGTCGCCACTCTTCTCCGCTGGGATGGTTTGTAGCAGTTCAGCAGCAGATCCTCTTAAAGCAAGCGTAAGAGCAATGTATTTTTCGTGATCGTCCCAGCCGTTTGTTAACGCTGCTGCTTCAAACTGTTTCTTGTAGATTGACCACGGAATCTGCCCATCAAAGCTTGGAGGATTCACTTCTCTCTTCCTTGAGCACTCACCAGAAGGTTCTCGAGCTTTCATCTTTCGCACTTTTTCCAGTTCATTTGTAATGGTTTCGATTCGTTCGTACATTTTCTCAAAACGTGCATTTTGTTTTTCGACTCGCTCGTCCACAGTTTTGATTTTCTCCTCGAAGTCCGCAAACCTGCCTTCTAAAAGGTTTTTCTGTTCGTCGAATCGCTCTAGAATATTCTGTTGTTCTTGCTTTTGGTCACTTCTTTGGGCTTCTAGTTGTTTGAGAACATTCTGCTGTTCTTGCTTTTGGTCACTTCTTTGGGCTTCAAGTTGTTTGAGAACATCATTCCTTTGAGTTTCTAGTTGTTTGAGAACATTCTGCTGTTCTTGCTTTTGGTCACTTCTTTGGGCTTCTAGTTGTTTGAGAACATCATTCCTTTGAGTTTCTAGTTGTTTGAGAACATTCTGCTGTTCTTGCTTTTGGTCACTTCTTTGGGCTTCTAGTTGTTTGAGAACATCATTTTTATTTTCTTCAAATTTGGCTAAAAGAACTGACACCATGTTTGATAAGGCAACATTTGCATTTACCTCTTCCACTTTTGCTTCTAATTCGAAAGCAAACGTATCTGGGTCTTCATTTTGCTGCTCCAGATATTCCTGCAGCCGTTTAACGAGTTCGGTTTTTACTCCTGTCCCACTTAAGCCACGTTTGCTTAGTTCGGCCTTTAGCTCAGGGACAGTTAAGTCTTTCAAAACTTTACTCATTTTTTTTATTTTTAACTTCACTACTTCACACAAAATAGTTCAATCACTGCTCACTGTTTTTATTCTCAATAAGTTTTAATCCCTTATTCTGACACCAATGTAATATTCGGCTTGGTCCGATAATTAAAACTTATTCACACTTCGTAAATAAAAAAACACAAATTCACTTTATTTAAATTACTAACAAAATTTCTTTATTCCACACTTTCAATTATTACTTTTTAAACACAGTCTTTACTTTTCAAACACAGTCTTTACTTTATAGCAATTCACAATCCATAATCCATACTGAACCGCTTCGCTTCCAAGCGCCTATTTATATACCTCAAATCGGTTCGAGAATCTACGAGGTTGTTCTCGATGCTTAACGAAGTTCTCCACTTTATCGCTAGATGCTTACCCCTTTCGAGGTTCTTGTATGCGCTGAATGAGTTCCCCTCTAAGCCACTAGATGTTTCTCGATGCTTAACGAAGTTCTCCACTTTATCACTAGATGCTTACCCCTTTCGAGGTTCTTGTATGCGCTGAATGAGTTCCCCTCTAAGCCACTAGATGTTTCTCGATGCTTAAGAAGCGAGTTCTCCTATTAGCCACTAGATGTTTCTCGATGCTTAAAGAAGCGAGTTCTCCTATTACTACCACTAGATGTTGCCCCTTATTATTGAAAGAGATAAAGAGTGTATACACATTACAATATTCATGCATATACCAATATTTGAATGAAGGCAAAGTAAAAACCTTTAAAGATTTGAGTTGCAAAATTTCATTTATAATGAAGTGTCCCATTTTTGATTTGGATGTATTAATTATTAGAATAAAATATAAAATAAAATATATACAAAAAATTAGTTAAAAATGTTTTCTGTATTTTCAAATCAAAAGTTTTTACATTTCCAGCATTTGTACAGTTAACTGTTCACAACTTTAAAAGAAAAAAAAAAAACTCATGGACGGCTTACAACTTAAGTTCATTTAAAATGCAGATTTACACCACAAAACTGACAAAGAAAACTATGAAAATCAAAAACAGTGTTTTGCTGAAAAAAAATAAAAGGTTAGTTAAGCGTTGTATAAAGGAAACAAAAAATATTTTTAGTATAAATTTTTTTATCATTTGTTTATTGATTTGTTGTTCATACATACAAAAATTAATAAAAAAAAAATTAAATTAACAAAGTTACAAGCAGTCAAAGAGGGGGGTCTAAATAAAAGAGGGTGTCCTGGCATGCATCCTACCAACCCTCCTGGTGATCTGAAAAACAAAAACCAGACGGATTCTTAATTATTATAGATGTCGCTATTGTTTCACCCTTGGATAAGTTAAAAAAAAACTTTTAACAAAATGGCAGCAGTTTGAAAAAAAAAATGTTCTTGTTGCATATTTTTCAACAATTCCGAATTTTTTAAAAATACTAAATGAGAAGTTATATTTTTGGGCAAGGACCACACGATAAAGAGATGTATAAAGAACATCCTCCCCAAATTTGAAGTAAATCGGTCTATTAGAACTCGATATATCCTTACCGCCAGCTCGAAAAAAGTGGTTTCGAGAAAAACTCGTTCAGAGTTTTGAGACAATTTTTCGACAATTTTACTTATAGAATGATACAGAATACGTACATACAATTATCACTTTAAAAAATCAAAAATAAACACGTTGTCAGAGCTAGCACTTCCACTCAGTATAAAGGTTGCCACAAAAGTAACTTAAAATGAAACTAAAAGGACAAAACAGTTTCTATGACCTTCAAAACCAGTTTCTATGACCTTCAATTAACTTGTGAAATAATAGGAATATTAAAAAATCCTTTTAAACGCATATTCTTGAATGTCTAAACTTTGGAAATATGAAAAAAAAATGTTTTGATTTTTTCAAAATTCTACACTAGAATACCCCCTTAAATCAATGTTTATACAATATTTTTTGAAACTTTAAGTTTATAGCAAAAAAAATGACACAAATTTCAAATACTTTGTGCACTTAGGAACAGCAAAAAACATTTTAATTAGGTTATTTATGTATTTTTACACAGTTTTATTCAATAACTATAATAAATAAACTAATTTAATTAAACCTCAGGTTCAGAATTGTTTGTTTCAACCCATTGTCTAATATGTCAAAAGCTTTGTCAAAGTATTTCTGCTTAATTTGATCAGATATTTTATCTCAGTGTACTCTTACAAACACAAATATTTACCATTACTTACATTTGTACATAGCTTATGGTTTTTAAAAAAATATAAAATACCATAAAGAATTCATGGTCGTAATAAAAGGAATTTTATTTATCAGTAGAAATTGAAGGTTATGAAGTATTTTATATAATCAAATATCAAATTTGCACATAACACCAATATTGAATTGAAAGTTATTTTAAAGCTGATATTGTGGTAATGTTTGATCAAAACTTTTTCTTCAATCATTAAATGTAGTGTATACAAGTACATATTTATAGTCTTTAACTAAGCCAATATAATTACACCCAAATGGGATGGGATTTGTAATTGAATGTAAACAATGAACACTTATCTATTCATACGTCCGTCAACATCAATGTTGAATACATTTCAAATAAATGTATGAAAATGAAGGATGAAGATTGTTTTATTTGCTTAAACGAAGATGTCTTTTCGTAGAATTACGTATACAACGTCGATCATATGTATTTTTTTTTTTGTAAACAATATTTAATTGTTACCTAATAAATTATATTAAAGTCTTTTATTTTTAAGAAAATCAAACTTTGCTGAATATCTTTATTGGACCAGGGTCAAAAAGGTGATACACACTTATCTATTTCACCTATTCGTGTTAGATTTAAATTGTTATTTTGTTGATATTGAATTGTATTTCTTTTTTTACTTCAATAACCTTTACTTTTAGTTGATTTACAAAAAGTATGAAAAACATTATTGTATTCAAAAAAAAAATTCCAGAACTAAAAAAATCACAGAGTAAATGAAGTTCAGATTTCAGTTAAATAGAAAAACATGATCAGCTGACATTGACATTTTTGACTTGACGTGATAGTAACGTAGATTTGTATTGATACATTTTCCCAGAGAACTTTCTTAAGTATTTGTCTTAATTTGAAGGTAATTTTTTGACAACCAGTTATTAAGATACCTACCCAAAAATTGACTTTCCAAAAATATATTATGTCATCTAAGCCTGTATATTGCTATAATCAGAAACGCATCCCATCAACTAAAATCAACTACTGTCAAATATTTCGCCTTTTGCACGTCTTTTTTTTTTTTTGCTGCTCTAAAAGGTTAAGTGATCTGGTATCTTTTTTAATCGAATTTTATTTCAGGAATCCTGGAATTTTTGCAACAAAACTTTCTTATTCCTAAAATGTCACCAACACTCTTTTTCAGTTCAATTTCTTTCAATGTAGAGACCTTTTAAAACTGACCATTGTGAACTGACAGGTCTTAATATGTTTTTTGAATTACTTACTACACAAAAGGACGCATATTTAATTCTTGAGTACATTTTTGAACACCATTGAAATACGTAGAGTTTTTCAATATACGGATTGATTTTGACAGCTTGAGGCGGCTATATTATTTCTTTAACTTTCTATCAAAATTTTTCGTCACTTAAGATAAATCATCATAGCAAGTTACAGCGTCAAGCAACACGTGCAATTGATAAAACTTTATTATAAAAATTGGTATTCTCTAGAAGCAACGAGGCGAGCGTTGCGTCGTCCTTCCAAGTGGACTGTTCAATGTTTGGTAGCCAAATTCGCCAATTTCTCGTCGTTAACAAAAACTTAACCTGTCGCTGACCACAATCATCGGTCCGTGCTTTTTCGAAAATAATGCTGGCCAGGCCATCACCGTCAACGGCAGCGAACCTTATAGGTCGATGATCACCAAATTTTGGTGGCCTGAATTAGATGATACGGACACTGAAGAAATATGGTTTTGCCACATAGTTCAAGACACAATCGATATTCTACGCGAGCGGTTTCACGGTATGGTTATCTCGCGCTGAGGAGACTTGAATTGGCCACCAAAGTCGTATGGTTTGACCCCTTTAGACTTTTTCTTGTGCGGATTTCTTAAGTCGCAAGTCTATGCAAATGAACCGGAAACCACAGTAGCCCCCAAATACAGCATAATCGATGCAAACGGTCAGATACAAGCTGATTAATGCAACATAACCCGTGTTTTGTTGGAAAATCTATCCAAAGTATAGTAGGATTTTACTCGAATAACAAAAACAATGTCTATAGTATGAATAAGACCGATAAAAGTAAGAGTAGAATCTTACTATGGATGGGTTTTTGACATTTATACGAGCCTCGAATGGATCTTATGTGATTTCGTTCTCAAATGTTAGTACGATTGATATTGCATTTGTATCTCGATGGCTGTGTTCGTTGAGTAGTTGTGCATTTGGAATCATGTGTGTTTTCCATTGGGGAAAAAATCAATCTATTACTGTTGATATTATTTAGTTTTGTTAGTTAAAATGGACTAACTGGGCTTATTTTGCAAGAGAAAACAATAGAAAAGATAATTAAGTTTTGCTATGTTTCCACCAAAGGTTTATCTCAGTTTAGATTAGATAAATCTTTTTGGTGTTTCCACCGCACATGAAGATTTAAAAATGATAAAGTTTGACAGCACTTTCTGAAATGCAAATGGTGTTTCGATGTTTCTTATGAAGTGCAAGTGAGATAGTTTGATTGGTGTTAAACAATGAAGAACTGTTCAGCAATGAAGAACTGAGTTCAGCACCATATAAGAATATGCTACTCCATGTGCAATTTTGTTTTTTTAATTTGATTAAAAAAAAAAATATATTTTTTGTACATAAACATGCAAATAAATAGACCATAACGCATTATCTGTAAAACCAACTCCTCCACACAGGTTTTTCTTCACAAATTTTGACTCGAATCCGATCCCCAACCGGAATCGAGGCAAATCAAGCTCATTTCAACTCGATTCAGGTATATAAAGAATTTAGGCGAGCTTCAAGCTCGCTTCAACACCACATGTTAATGTAGTAGTCTACGAACAAACCCCTTCCTTGAAGCAATTGTTAAATAAACTTTTGTTTATAGAATCTCAATTTCCAGATGTTTTCTTAACATTTCTTCTTGAAAATTGTCCATTTTATTAGTTTTAGTTAGTTTTTTTTGCTAAGTTAATTTTAACATTTGCTTTTCACAAAACTTTCTTCTATTTGTGTGTTTTTTTTATTAGTATTCTGACAGATCTTCTTTCAGTTGTACCAATTTTTAAATACAAAAATATGGCTACTGCGGATCGTTTTGTTGGCAATTTCTCACTGTACTATGGAATACCAAAAAAACGCACTTATAGTCATCGACAACTAGGCCTTTCGAATGTGCTCAGCGAAGCCGCGGTGGTCATTTATAGATATTTCAAACATAATGTAATTGAAAGATAAAACCTTATTGATATCTCATACACAACTTGTTTTATTCAATTTTAATGGAAAACCCTTTATATGTACATATCTCGATGCACAATATAATAATCTCAGTCAAAAAAGAAAAACATTTCGTATTCATTTTTCATACCCTCATTCTACTCACTTTAAGTTAACATAAAAAGCTCCAACTTTTTACTCCCAAAGAAAACCCACTATCAAATAAATTGTTAGCCTAGATTTCCAAGAATAATAATTATTCGACTTTTTACTAAGTACTTCTGCTTAGAAAATGATTTATCCCCACTAAATCAACTACACCTGTATTACTTTATTCCATTCAATTATGAATGTGTGAATTTTAATTTAAAAATAAACAATCAAAAAAATAACATTCTACGCTTGTGGTTCAACTCTTTACAGAAACATGCTAATTATCTAATAAACGACCCAATTTTGTTTTTGTCAAAGTTGTGTCGCTGATCTGCAACACAACAAGTTTGTATATTTAAATTGGTTAAGACATTTCACTTTTTATATTGTTGGAGCATGCGTAAATATGGGAATTCAAAACAAATACTTTAAATCAGGTTGTCTTAGGTTTAAAATAAACAATTTTAAGGTACCTACCAAAATGAAACCATCATCTTATAATTTAAAACTACACATAAGACTTAATTAAACTATGAACAAAATTACATAACTATAACTTTAAATAGTATTTACACAAAACTTTTTGTAATAAACTGGAAGATTTGAATTTAAAATTAAACTTTTTTTTCTCATAGTCTATAAAATGCTTTGATTTTTCTCTCAATGGGTAGAATAATAAAACAATTAAGGGTTTATATTGATTTAAATTAAGCGAGGTTTTTACATAAACCTAATGATCATAATTTGGTAATAGATCATCAGTGAGCTCAAGTGTTTTAAGTCGTTTTTGTTGTGAATAGTTTTATGGATTAAAATGTTTGTCTCAACTCAATTATATTTAATCTAAAAATATCATTCACTTACCAACGTAGATCTTAACTTGTGAGCTTAAGATTAACAATGTACATTTACAGCAAAACTTAAAATAAAAGTACGAATACGAGGACTTGAACTTATAATTTCACAAAGTCTTTTTAAAAGTATTTGTACTGGGTTATCAAGTGTTTCTAAGTGTTGTCTGAAACTGAAAACAAAAATAAGACAGTTGGGTAGATGCATCACCAACTTCTTAAAGAAAATCGAAAATCTTTAATATTTCCTACAAGACATAAATAATTTTGACTGTTGGTCAGTGACAGTGAGTAAATTTATTATTTTGAGATTGTTAAAAAATTGTCTTAGAGGAGCAGAAAATGGAATAAAATGTCAATTGTTGAAGGTCGATTCTGATAAAAAAAAAAGCGAAACACTGTATTTTCGACCTCTGATACCACTATTCAAAATTCTCAGAAATGTTCATAACTACCTGATTACACTTTTCAGGATTAACCAATTTAATGGGAAAAAGTTAAAGAAAGCAAAATTTTATCTCTTAGTTGTCATCAGTCTTTCTTCCAGATATTACCGTATTATTAGGGGCCAGTTATAGCTATCATTGGTTGTCATCATTGAAGTTTTTTTTTCGAGGTTTAAAAGAGATTAAACGAGTCAAATTTGTTATGGCTGGTGTCAAAGTGAAGTTAATAAGTAGTAAAAATACATCACTTAACCCAGTATTTTTCTTTTAGTTCATATTTTAATTTTTAATGATGAAATTGTTTTAATGAACAGCTGATTATTGATTTTTCATTTTGAAACAAAATCGTTCCAGTGAAAGTAGTCAATTTGTTTTGTATTCCCAGCTGTCAATTTTACTTTCAATGATCAAATCTTACTTCAAATTCTTGATTCCAATTAGGAAATTCTTGTCCATTGACAGAAATTTTCAATGAAAGATATAACCAACATTTCAAAAAAAAATTCCAATGGTAGCTTTCAATGATGAAAACCAATGATAGCTTTAACTGACCTCTCATAGTCCAGTGAAATAAGTCGAGCAAATGGGTTTGCCTCGAAATGATAGATATTAAGATGCAAATTTATTTATAACTTCCTTTTGGTGATCTAAATATTGTGTAAAAAGCCTTATAAAATCTGACGTTCGCGTTTTAAATTATGGACCGCCAAAAGTCGCCTTAATTTTCTTAATTTTCTTAATTTCTATAGGTCCAATGGTGTTAACAAATTAACCAAAATTGTCAAGTATAAAATTTGCTACGCTTAACCGTTTTAGAGATAGAGGGAAAAAAGAGTCCAACGCTCAGCAATTTTTCGAAATAAAATTAATAGTGAAAAAGTACTTTTAACCCAAACTAGTTATCTAATCTTAGCCATGCCTATTCTTAAATACAATAATGGTAAGGATATAATTAAAAACCCCAGTAGTGTGGGGCTGGCTTTTAAACAAAATTTCGTCTATAAAGGATAATTTATAGAAATAAACGCCATTGAACGAAAATCTCTAAAAGTTTTGTTTTAAACTCAACCCAGTGTAAATTAACTAAACGTTAGTGTTCCAAAAGGTTGAAACTCTTGTCTTGAATTTTATTTATAGTGGCTTCATTGATCAAACCTAAAAGTCTTGATACATATGAAAATACATAAAGCAATAATTTTTTCAAGGACTAAAGGCTGCAAGCTATTTTGAATCAATAATTCAACAAGTCCGAAATATAGTGCATTGTCTTCTACTTTGCTTGAATTTTTTCAACAGTATATAGAATTTGTATTATGACAAACCTCTTTTATAAAACTTAAGCTAAGCCCTGAGCTATAATCTTTTATTAGATTTTAATTTTTTATTAGATTTTAATTTTCAACTTCAAATGTTAAGAAATTTTAACTTGGTTGAATATAGTTCGTAGTAAGTTTTTGCATAAAAACTTATGTTAGATGAACTGAAATTTTGGAAAAATTGCGTCTTGACAAGGTGCCTCACTCAGTCAACTGATGAGTCCATGTGAGTTCCACCCGGACGAAACGCCAAAAAATGTTTTCAAGGACTAAAGGCTGCAAGCTATTTTGAATAAAGCAATAACTACTAAACAAAAATAAGAATATATCCTTTTTTAATTTGTTATGGTCGTCATTCTGCTTATCATCCAGAAACGTTTGAAATTCTTCGAACCCACTTACCTAAATTATTTATATCACCGAGCTCAAAATTTTCTGTCGGCTTGTATAGCTACATCATATTTTCAAAACTTCGTCAACTTTTTTAGGGAAACCTCTTTACAAATAATGGTCTTTCTTTACAAAAGTTCAATAAAAAAATAAAAGTCTGATGTACCTCAAATAGTCCAATATTTCAAAATGTTCATATCTGCAACTAGATTATTTTATATGCAGCTCTCTCAGATTTCATTGCTAATTTGATTTCTTAATCTCAACACGCATCGAACGGTTTGCAATAAAACTCAGTAGGTTTGTTTCGGTTTTACACACTTCACTAGTCTTAAACACAAAAGAACATAACGTATCCACAATTAAAAATTAGATCAAGATCAAAATAAGCACTTCGAAGAAATCCAATGAGAATTATTATTATTTCTTAAATATCAATTTTTATTTCGATCAAAAATGTCCTTATATGTATTTTTATTTAACAAGTAAACTTGTAATATTGAAGAAGTCACTTTTTCGTATCCGAGAATTGTGAAGAATTAAGCTTATTTTCTTTATTAACTTAAGAAAATATTATAAATTTTTGTAATCCACTTTTGTAGACTTTTGAAGACGTGCGCGAAATACTCCAACCTCACGCGAACAAGTGTTATCAGGTAATAACTTAGAGCTTCACAGTCTGCGGCTGGCGGCGGCGGAATGCAATGGCAGTGATGGCTCTTCGGCTTCGACTACAGCACAGCTCCGGCTTTGAATTTTCTGCTGATGATGGATAGAAAAAGATGAATGGGAGCAACCAAGAAAACAAAGCAAGCAAACAATTCAACATAAATAATTTTATATACATATGAGCTCTGGAGTTCCCCTTATTGCCGTTGGAATAAAGAGAAACGAAATTAAAATGAATTACAAAAGAAACAGTAGCACTTCGTTCGATGGTACCACCAGCTACAGAGCTAGCTCTAACGTCTAGTAATCTGATGGCATAGGTATCTTCCGCTTGCTTATACCAATCTACCACACTTCCGAAATTTGATATACTTATACTCCAACTCCATTCATTAAGATAGTGGCAATGTCGCACCATGCAGTAAACTGACGTAGACGCGCACTAGCATGTAGCACAAGTAGCGTTCAATGACTCTTTAATTCGCATCGCGTTTGTCTTTAAGCTTCGACGGAATTATTATGAATGATAAATCAATTATATGCATTTAATTAAAACCATTTTTGAATGATTGTAGAGAACAGCATTAACTACGACATCAACAAATACCGAAAGTAAAATATCTATAGTAGATAACTGTAACTGTAGATATGAAAAGGAGACACAATGTTTAAAAAACTTTAAAATAATTAGAGTAAAATCAACAGAAATATGCCTTTAACATACCAAAGACACAGTGTAAGCATTAGGTTAGGTTGGGTTAGGTTAGTTTAGGTTATAGTGAGTGTAAGCATTAGTATTAAAAGTTTTGTCGGTGTACATTAGTTTTGAATTCTTGAACATTGCAATAGCAGGGAAAGACAGAGCTTGGTAAGACATTGCACATTCGCGTAGTGCGGCTAAAGAATGGATCTCTTCTAGCTAACTGACGAGAATTTTAAGAATCGCGAGTATTATGGTTGAACTATTTAAATCCGTTAGTAAAAAGGGTGAGCCAAGAAACTTTACAACGATTTTGAGTGGCGTAATTGATTTATAATGAAGCTATTGTCATGTCATTTTAAAAGCACGTCTTTCAATATTGTCCAAAAGTCTTAAGTTAGTTGCTGAAGCACAAGCCCAGAGATGGGAGTTATACTCCAATTTTGGACATACATACATATGTATGTATGTAGGTTTTGCAAATTGGGACCAGATCAGAAGGAAAGACAAATTTCTTGCATCGCCTCAGAAAACCCAAACATCTTACAGCATTTTTGACGACATGGCGTCAATATAATCGTTCCACAAAATGTGGTTGGTTGGTGATGCGCATACCGAAAATTTCAGTTTCATTAATGCAAATTCCACTCTTCTAGATAATGGCAAGATGATATATGTATATCTCGATTTAAAGATTCAAGGCAGCTTTGTTATCTGTCTTGGTTAAAAGTTTTGCAGGTTTTCGTGCTTTGTTAAAAAAGTTATCAGTTAAATTATTCTAATAAATTTAAAAATCACCAACAACATTTTGCATATGATGAAATAGTTCGATTTCAAAATCTATTTTTGTTAACGAGATTTTTACCAATTTTTGTAACATTTCTTAAAAGTTTTTATTTTTCAAATAATCAAATACAAGTTGGATGAATGAAATGAATTTGAAGACAATACCTTCTATTTTTCACGAGATATCGAGAACCGAACATCATTTTTTTCCAAATTTGCGTACTATTTTTTTTAGATTTTTTTTTATGAAAAAACTGACCGTTCGATTTTAATAAAAAATGTACTGAATGTCGAAAATTATATTTTCTGTGAGTAAAATTAGTTTGAACCTAATATTTTTAATAAAAAAAATTATTGAGTTAAAAAATCTATTTTTACCAACTTTTATTAATTGTTTTTTAGGATTTTATTTTTTGTAAGAAAATTGTCAATTCGATTTTTCTCCAAATTTGACTAAATGTTGAAAACAATATTTCTCATAAGATAAAATTAGTTTAAAGCCAATATCTCAAGGTTTTTAAAGATATTTAAGTCGAAAATCAATTTTTACCAACTTTTGTTAATTTTTTTTTAGGTTTTTAATTTTTTTTTTTAAACTGTCAATTCGATTTTTCTCAAAATGTTACTGAATGTTGAAAATTTAATTTTTTAAAAAATAAAATTAGTTTAAGGCCAATGTCTCAAATTTTTGAAAAGTTTTTTTTGAGTCGAAAATCAATTTGTACCAACTTTGAGTAATGTTTTTTTTAGGGTTTTATTTTTTATAAAAAAACTGTCAATTCGATTTTTCTCAAAATTTTACCACATGTTGAAAACGTTATTCTTAGTTGCACAAAATTATTTTGGAGATAAAATCATTTTTTATTCGTAAAATTTTCGAGGTGACAAATATTTTTTTTCAGTTTTTTGATTTATTAAAAAAACCGTTAGTTGGAATTTTTTTCAAAAATATATTTGTTTGGTATCACGTTACAATATATAATATAAAATTTAATTCAAGTCTCTAGCATTATTGGTTCGTGAGATATTTAGGGTTAACCAACGTTTTCACCTTTTTTTTAAACTGCTATTGTAAAAAAACACCCACGCAATTTTTGAAGTCGATGTCTTTTCTGGTTCTGGCGCTATGGACGACGAAAAAAACGTCGCGGACACGCACGCACAGACATCTTTCTAAAAATCTTTTATTTCGACTCTAGGGGCCTTGAAACGTCATTTCAATTTGACAAATCGGACCCAAAATGTACCCTTGGGATACACCAGAGTATATATACTTTGGTTTTCAACTCCTGAAGTCCTGAAGCCGCCTAATACAACTTGCATTGAACATTTAGAAAGAAAATGTCTAATCGAACGAAGAAGGGTCTATTATTTGACAAGAAAGGAAGAGTCGCTTTTTTGTTGGTTTTACACCCAACCCACATACAAATTTGACAACGCTCCCCTGCTTTTCGCACAAAAAACAAGAAACTGTTCCAAAATAATAGTTTAATATATTTATTAACTTAGCATATGAATCCTGTCCTTTAATCAATTACATTAAGGATGGGTTGTATAGTTTTAATAAACAAGTAAAAACTCCCTATGGCGTATGCGCACCATTTTCTATCAAAAAATAAAAAAAACATCATTTTCTATTGCTTTCTTCTTTTTTTCTTAATTTTGCTTACCAAAAGGTTATGATGATAGTTGTTATTGTTACAACGTTTGGGGACAACAATAATACAATATTTTTTTTTGTCAAAATCTCCTTAAATCACTTAACGATTTGACTAACGCCAGAATTCAACTCACGATAGAACATAGATGTTGAAAAAATGTTCTCCAGCTCTACGAGGCATGAAGTAACTAACCACAGAAAGGGTAAATATGTTGAAAAAACCGATACTTCTAACACCATAAACGATTTTGAAAACCAGAACAAGCTTCTGAAATAAGCAATTTTATGCCGCAAAACAACACTCCACATTCATCAATATATGAAAATACTGGTTGAAGAAAATTATAAGAACGACTTGGGATCTCAAACAATAAAATGTGTACAAGATGTAAAAAAGTATACCCCTGTTTGATTGATGGAAGAAAGAAAGTGTTAGTCTGCAACTTAAGGACTTTGACATTCCCGACGTTCGTTTAAGGAAATTTTGTTACAACAATATTAGATTTGTGCGTATAAAAAAAAGATTTTAACTGTAGTCAAATCAAAAAGGTATATATGAAATTAACGATGTAAATACTGAGATGCCTAAAGAGGGGCAAACTGCTCTCCTGCAACCCCCCTGCTGGGGCTCATTTTAAGCTTTGGTATAGGTGCAAATTGTATTACATGCACATTTTCTTTTAAAAATAAAGAAACTTTTGGGTTCAAGAAAGAATTTTTCAATAAACTCAAAAACTAGAAAAGATAGAAACAAATAATTTTCAATGTTTGATAAAGAATTAATCAGAGCAGTATCAATGACTTCTTTATTGGTATTTATAATCATGAAAAAAATTATCCTCAAAGTGATTTTTCAAACATTTTGACTCTGAAGTCAAATATTTCAAAAACTAGTGTTTAAAACAACTTTAGTTTAAATGTATTATTAAGTGTAGAATTCTGGCTTTTTCTTAGACTTTAAGCCAATATTTATAAAACTGCCCCTCCCGCTTTAACGAGATAAGATATACCCCTCCCATAATAGAAAATGCTTGTATTAGGCTCCTCTACTAAAAACCGTTATTATATCTTGTCACCAAAGTTATCGTAC
This sequence comes from Eupeodes luniger, assembly GCA_951509635.1. Classification (NCBI taxonomy): domain Eukaryota; kingdom Metazoa; phylum Arthropoda; class Insecta; order Diptera; family Syrphidae; genus Eupeodes; species Eupeodes luniger. Next base: position 90,277,832 of record OX608074.1, read on the forward strand.
TCTCACCCCAATTCAGAACAGTAAACTCCTTTGGAAAAGTATTGTTTACTTTCTATGGCAGACAAAAATTAATTTTGTTGAAAAGTGTTATTAAATCTTTTGTAACTTATTAGAATCTGAAGAGGTGTTCTTCCAAGCTAGCAAAACCACTGCGTAAGCTTTTCCATCTATCCTATTCTTCTGGGCTCGTTCCAAGTAGTTGGAAAACTGTATTTGTTCAGCCAATCCCAAAAAAAGGCGAAACTTCTTCCGCCGCAAATTATCGACCGATAGCACTAACTTCCCTTCTTTCTATGGTCATGGAAGCGCTGATTAATTATGAGCTTAAGAAATATCTTGAGGAACGGAAGCTTCTTAATGATCGGAAAAACGGCTTTCGTAGCAAAAGGTCCACTGGTGGTCTCATGGTTCATCTCACCGAACAGTGGAACAAATTTTTACATCGTTTTGGAGAAAGTAAAATTTGATAAAGCATTTGATAAAGTTTGGCTTATCGAAAATTCTCTCTTCTTCGTTGCATTAGAAATTTTCTTTCGAATCGTTCAATACAAGTTGTTTTGGACGGATTCAAGTCTAAAAAACATAAAATAAATGCTGGTGTGCCCCAGGGCTCCGTTTTGTCTCCGACCCTTTTCCTTTCCTCATTTTTATAAATGATCTCCTGTGTGCTACTTCTAATCCAATACATTGTTTCGCTGACGATAGCACTCTTAGCTTTTCATATTCGTTTCCAGACTCACTCACAACCCTCCTCTTCGGATGTGGAACTGCAACGGCTAAATATGATAAGCTTATTAAATTCGGATCTACACAGCGTCCGAAGCTTGAATATAAATCTCATCTCTGGGCTGCTTATTTAAGCCTCTTGGACAGTATTCAAAGAAGAGCTTTTAAAATAATTGGTGACATTAACATCATCAACACGATTACGTCACTCGAACATCGTCGTAAAGTTTCTTGTCTTACCCTTTTTTACCGTTATTTTAACGGACTTTGCTCTAGTAAAATAGCCAGTTACATTCCTCCCCTTAAACAATTTAACCGTAATACCCGCTCTTCTAGGAATGCCCATCAGTTTACCCTTGAGCCCAACTTCGGCCGTACTATGAAGTACAGAGATTCATTTTTTAGCCGAACTACGCGAATGTGGAATGCCTTGCCACGCTTTATCTTTCCCTATCATTGCAATGTTCAGGAATTCAAAATCAATGCACACCAGCACCTTCTATCTAACCCTCCCCTCTTTTCCTAATGCTCACACTGTGTCTTTGGCATATTAAAGGTATACAAAACCCTTTTAAAGTTCGCTAATTATTAAAAAAAAAAGAGAAAAAAATGCCAAAGCTTTTATTTTAATAAAATCTGCTACATCACAAAAACTTATGTGCATTTATACTTAAGCAATTATCTAAAACGAGATCTAATCGATTTGTGAAATCTTAATCTAATTTAGGAATTAAGAAGCCAGTTGGTCTCAAACCTTCCGAGCTTAGTGTTCGTTTAAAGCAGTGTATCATGTCTAGAATGCAAACATTTGTGATATTAACTGAAACATTTTTTCTCACGATGATTTGATATTAAGGAAAAAAAACCTTAACTTACAAGACTTTGACATGAACCTTAATCGTTTGTTCTTCTTAAGTTTAAATTACCGCAAAGGTAGTAAAAAAAACACGACGAGACGAAACGCAAATAACACTGTTCATTATAATGACCGTGCTTTATGACCCAGAGTACCTACATACATATAACTTTGAATTTCTATGATGTACAAAACTATGTAGACTATAAGATGATGTTGTTATGTAATTATTTTCACATGTTCACACATTGTTCAGTTAGAAAAGAATGACAATAATTAACCAACTAATGTTGTGCTTCTTCAAAAGTAACAGGTATCGTTTGAGTGCGCTATGTGACAATTATTATTTTACGATTAAATGTAATTATGTAGGGAAAAAGAGTAATTAACTTAAGCACTGAGATGCAGAAAAAGAAATAACTAGGAATTCACAGTAACGTAATATTTAGCGGCATATTGGCATATATTTTATGTTAACATTAGGTAGGGCCTTGACAAAAGTCTGTAAAAATGACCTCAAGTAAGACCAAAAAAGTTCAATAAACTTCGGTGTTTATTTCCTCTTTAATTTTAACAGACTATTACACTTGACGACCTTTAGTATAATTAAACAAGTAGTTTAGGGGTTTGTAGGTACAATTCTTGTATGCTGAAGCTCTATAAAATGAAGAACTAAAAATAGGTTAAACACATAGGTTCATTAATCTATTTGATGTCTAAAAATGGGGACATTCGCTTATGTAGTCGCACTACGAAGTCCAAATTCAACAAGTTGTGAAATAAAAATTTAAAAGTAGACAATCCTGAACTGCCATATTAATGACAAATGACAAATATGAGTGATTTGTGTTTACATACATTTAACTACTCATTTCATTTTGTGTATTAACTAGCTAATTGTGGAATGTCAAAATCAGTGTCCACTTACTTTTAAGCCGAAATGTTTACACTACGCAAGTTGGGGTAGAATGAGCCTTTCGGTGGCAATAAATCAGCCATTAGAGCTATAAACCTAAATATTTATTAAACCAATCTAATGATATTTTTGAACATCGACCACGCCCACCAAAACATCCACTTTTAATGTTATTAAACAAAAATTAACAATTGTTCCATAAGGACAACTTGATTTTTTTGCAACATTGCGCGTCGGAAGGGAAATTTCAACTCATTTTGTAGTTGCATGTAACCAATCAAATTGACTTGACTGCGTAGTGACTTTATTAGTGATTGCGCTCAATAATTTGGGTTATTTAGGAACATATCAGATTAAAAGACTAACGATATCTTAGGTAGCCGATTCACACCTAAAGGTAAGGGACAAACGATTAAAAAAATGGAAGAAGTTACTGATAGTAAATAATTTATTTTTAATGTAAAAATAACCTTTCTAAAGTTAATTTTCTACTTTAAGACACTTCCCCAAATAATCTGACACAGTAATTGATTTTGCACATTTAACAGCATACTGTACTCAGAAAAGATAAAATAAATATTCCGCTTTTTTTTAATTTTTAATTTTAAGCTAAGTATACACGATACGAGAATCTTCCAATATTGGCAGATTTTTCGCAACCGTGTAAACATCCAATTTTATCTGTCAAAAGTGACAGAAAAAAATGTCAATCAATAGTTGGCTAATTTTCTACCAAAATATTGGCCGACCTCTTGCAACCATTTGAATTCGGCTAAACAAATAATTGGACGATTGTCCACTTATTGGATATTGGATGATGTTCTTGCAATTTTTAAGTGCAGACAATTTTTGAGCAGGAAGCAACAACAAAAGTTAACAGGATTTTGAAAGATTTTAAAATCTACGAAAATAGAAAGAAATAAAAAGTCAGTGTTTGAAAAAATAACGAAAAAGAAGTCACAGAAAAAAAGTTGAAGAGGATTGGGCGCATGAACAAATTTTATATTATTGCATTACTTTTTTTATATTTCTTATTTTTTTTTTCATTTTTAAAATAAATTCTCATATTCTCTTGCATCTGTCAAGAAAATTGTCTTTTGATGAGTATCCATTTTTTGTTAGTTTTCTTAAGTGTTCCAACCGTTTAAACCAACAATTTTTAAGACAAAAAATTGTCCTCAATTTTCAGCCAGATTTTGTACAAAAAAAATTATTTAATATTTGTATAAAACCAACCAACCCTATGATCGAACAATTTTCACTCGGTAGTGGCAATTGTCACCGAATTGGATGCTATTTTAAGACTTTTGACAGTTTGACCAATATTGGAAGATCTTCCAGTTGTGTATACTAAGCTTTAGGCTAGGAGCGCACATGCAACTTTTTCGAAACCAAATGGTTCGATCGTTAGTTGCCCAAACATCGCGCACATAAGCAACTCCGAAAGTAAGCAACGAAGTAAACCAATACACAGGAAACATTCATTCGCCTTGACTAATTTTTTCTCTCTCTTGCACTTACAGAAAATAATTCAACGATTTAGTTGAATGTCCGCGCAGTTACCTATAATTCCTTGTGACACAGGAAAGGAATTGGTTCGAGGTAATCGTCTAGTTTTTGTCAAAACACAAACTAAAAAGTTGCTCAAATGGGCGACAGAATGGTTTCTGCAAGTGCGCGGACGCGGACTCTCATATAAGTCTATTGTGCTCAGTTTAGAAACCAAACAGTTTCGAAACTAAAATTTGCATGTGCGCGCCTAGCCTTAGTCTCCAAAACAGATAAATGACATAATACATACACATACATTTCTTAATTTCCAAAATTAATTCCTCGTAAAAAATAGGAAGATTTCTACTGGAAATTTGTTCAACTATCGAAACTCTTTCACGGCTTGTTGTACCTTTTCAATCACACCCTTATCTTCATCATTAGCATAACACTTATCATACATAAAAAAAGGCGGCAAAACGCAAGATCCCTTAAACCCTGTGATTGCTACGTGTAACTTGAGAACAGTTTAATAATTGCCATTGGTTTTAATCCAAACTAATTTCATAATCATTGTGAACTACGAAAATAGTGAACTAAAAAATCGAATGTCTATTGTGAATAAATTTCACTTTGACGTTTCGTTGTTTGTCGAATGGCTTTTATTTTTTCCTGTAATTACAATTTCTGTATTCTTTTCTGTGTTTTGGTCTACCCTCTTCTTTCCAAAAAGCATTTGTTTATATTAAATAATTTCTTCAATTTTCTGAATTTATAAATAAAAAATAAAACTATCTACTTGGATAATAGTACAAATCAATAACCGAAAATGAGTCTAATAGGTATAGAAATTCAATCGCAAGGCAATTTAACAAATTACGATAGTTATGAGAAAATGAATTGTCTCCTGGCCAAAGACGATTACATTGAGACGCGCTGCGGTGAAATATTTATTTCGCACTGTAAAATCCTTATATTCTCGTGCAGCGAATGCAAGGAGAACTTTCCCAGCTATGAAGACTTCTTCAATCATCTATGCGAACAGCATGTATCCATCGATGATGAGCTAAAGTACGATCCAGAGGATGGGGATCATCTACTTGATGTAGAGTACTATGATGAAAATCTTATGGCGGGAACGGATAATCATCAGGAAGAAGAAGAACAACAACAAGATGTGAAACCCACACTGCCAACCAGTTCACCAAAAAAAACATTCACAAGAGATGTTCTCTCACAAGATACCCTCTCACAAGACGGATTATCGCAGGATAATGAAATTTCACAATACGATGATGAAATTTCTCAAGACACTATCCAGCATTTCGAAGAAATTGATGAATACGATGCCAATACTCTAGTCGAATCAGTAGATGTAAGTTCAGTCAAACTCATATTCATGAGTAAATTCGCTTAACTTTCCCTTAAAATATTTTTAGGATAACAAAGCTGTCACATTCCTTAACGATTTCTCCAAATTCCTTGAAAAAGATTATCGAGAAATTGATGATTGTGAGGTGCAAGAAAACGAATCCACAGAGCATACCACCAATCAGCAGCGCCCAAACGTTGATCCATTTGATTTTGATTTCATGGTAGATGAGACCCGTTTTGAATGCTCCCGATGTAACAGGATATTTGATTCTCAACTTAAATTAAGAATTCATGCCAAAACACATACCAAGGATCGCCGATTCAAGTGCCACATATGTGGCTTCGCCTTCACCGAGCAGTTCAATCTCCGATCGCATATAAAGCGTCACAGCGGTAAAAAGCCATTTGCGTGTAATCAGTGCGAGAAGAAATTCATAACCAGAAACGAACTGAAAGCACACGTGCGAACCCACACGGGTGAACGGCCGTATATTTGCGAGGTCTGTGGCAATGGATTTGTAACATCAGGCTCCCTAAATGAGCACAGAAAACGCCACAATAACTATCGGCCTCATAAGTGTACGCTATGCGATAAGTCATTCTTCGATACGGGATTGCTCAGAGAGCATATGGTTGTTCATACGGGAGAGCGTAAACATTTCTGCGACAAATGCAATTCGTCGTTCACTCGACGGAAAGCTCTGTTGCAGCATTTGAAGTTACACTTAGCCGTCAAACAGTACAAATGTACGTATTGTGAGAAAGCGTTTGCCCAGAAGCCAGGGCTAGCTGCTCATTTGAAAACGCACAGGAAACTATTTGAAATGACGAGATCAGAGCTAGAAAACACACAAGCGCTGTATGTTGATGTTGACGTTCTTGAGTTGAGTTAAACAAAAATAAAGTCATTAGTAATAAAATAGGAGATGTTTTTGCTCAAAAAAAAGGGAATTATGTTGTTTTTGTTTTTAAATAATTGGAATAATATTCTGTTTTCAATTGTTATAAATTATTTGGGCAGACAATAAGAAGAAAATATTAAATTAAATAAAAAAAAAAAATTAACAAATCAAATTATGGGACTGTACAAAAATCCTTTGAATAATTTTTTCACTGGTAAGTAATTTTTTCTAATCAGGGTAAGTATAATTTAAGTTCAAACATAAAATTATAAAAACTTTGTAGTTGCTATCAATTTTCCGCTGAGAAGTCCTAAAAATGTTTATTTTGATTCCAACTATTTCACTGTTTATGGTGTTTTTATATGACATTCTGTGGTCTGGACAGGGTCTTAAAATTTAAATGATGTCATACCATTGTTAGACTGAGGAAAAGGCATATAATATGTAGACATATAAAATTAATTAATAATTAATGGCGATTCCGAAATAAAAATATACATTTCATCAGATGTTTTCAAAAAATTTTAGAAAGGCTAGGACACCAAAGTTCTTAACAAGAAAAAAAGATAGCGTATGTTTACATTTATTTAGAAATGGTTATGCCTCCCAACCAAAAAGTTGAAAACCCCGCGTTTTAAACCCAACTCCACCTCAAAATACAATTTTTCTAGTGACACCTTTAAAACTAAAATTTGCCTTCAACCCTTAGACTATAATATGCAATTGATAACAATTACATTTAAATATTACTTTTAGAAAGGTGAAACTGTTCGAATACTTTTTATTTGAAAAACTAAATGTAAATAAGTTTACCAACACATTGTGCAAAAATCAAAACAAACAATTTATTTATAAATTAATGTACGTACATATGTACATACATTCTTTTATTCCCGAATACACCAAACTTTATCATCGTTGATTTAAGAGATAATAAAGAGGCGGTTGATTTAAGAAGCACTTTTCATATCAAGAATTACTTTTGGATGATTTGACTATTTCTTGGTAGAGAGTAGAGACAGTACCTGAAAAAATCCCATTGACAGTAGGAACAATATATTTGAGAAGTTAATCCAAAAAGTTTATTTTATTGAAATATTTCTACGAATTTGTTTAGGTAATAAGTTATATCGAATTAAGACATGATAAGCAATGCTTTAATAAAAATGTGTGCTTATTTAATTCGTACATCTTTAACAGAAGTGAAATATTTTTATATCACTATCATAGGTTTAAAATAATTCCACGCATTTTCTTCGGGGGATTGAAAACACTCCCTAGACTCCTTAAACCTACAGCTCTGAGTACTGTATTCATGATGATCGTACATATTTGAATTAAAAATACTGAAACTCAGAGTAAAGTAAATCATACATATATAAAGAGTACAGAGTCATAATAAATAAACAAAAAGTAATAAAAATAATACTGGTTCTGTGGGAGTATCTGTTTCTGTCAATGCTCTGGAGGTTGGCCTGCATTTAAGTTTAATTAATGAAATTGTATGGATGTTGGTTTATTTTTGAAATGAATTCTTTCGGCTTTATTTGTAAACACGATATGTACCATCAGAAATTGGAGGTCAAAAGTCAATTGCGTAGAAAATTAAGTTTTGTTATTTCTTGAATTAATAAAAAATAATTGATGGAATTTCCCAGTAAAATTTTATATGATCTTATTGATGTTTCAGATCTATAACAGTTGTATATATTGTAAGATGATAGCTTTAACGGTTTTTGATTTATGCATACATGTGTAAGTACATTTTAAGAGGGTATCATCTAACCAAAGGAGAATTTAATCTTATTCGAAAATTAATATAATATTTATATTTTTAAGGAGCCGATAGTATTCTGCTGCTAGTGATCCTATTTACCATTTATTAATAGTATATTTAAAATATGTTATTGATAAGAAAAAATAAATAAATAATAATTATATTTTTAAACCGTGGAAATCACGTTTTGTTTTTGCTTTTATGTCTACCTAGCGGGTTTATCGTCCTTTTTGCAAGGTACTTACTTGACCTTTTTGAACTCTACCGTGACGAAACGATGAGCTAAATTTCATTATTATCAAACATTATACCCTTATTTAATTATGTATTTGAACTTGTTTAACAAATGCTACAGCATCGTTTCCGTTCTCGTCGCAATAATCATATAAAAACGTCTTTTTAAAACAATTTAAATTATCTCACCGAAGTTTTAAGGATTGTTTGTAACCTGTTGTTGAATAAAATAAATTCAATTAATGTTACAACAAGAATCAGAGGCAATTTTTTAGAACATTTCGAAACAATTTTTAACCTGTGATTAAAGCTTAAAGAAATGTTTGAAATAAATTCACTTGAAACCAAAACACTAGCTCGGTTATGACTAGTTTAATATTTATTTGATGTAAAAATAGAGAATGTTTTTATTTTGTTTGTCAAATTCAAATTTTATTTAATTCCACCGTGTACGGTAGTTTCTCACAAAATAAAACTGTGGTACACTCGGTCGTATACGCATTTTTCTTAATATATCTTTAAAAAATTGTGTTCTATTTTTATTTGTGAACGTTACTATTGTCTATTGATTGGCGTCTACAAAGGACCTTACTCAGCTATGACTATTTCTCAAGGAAACGAAAAAATGATTATCGCTATTTTTTAAGTTTTAGTTCACAATCCGACGAACGTAGTAGTTATGATGATTTTCTACTCAAAAATGTTATTATTATTCAACTATAATTTTTAGGCAATAATTATTAATTTTGTAATACTAATCAACAACTTGTGTTATTTCAAGAGCACTTAATTTTAAAACGTTTACTAGTTGCTTATCATACAAAACGATTTTCAAAATAAAACAATACCTTAAACATTGCTTTAATCCTTTCGGGACGGGAGTGGTACGTTTACATATAAATATTCTTTGTTCTGTCCCACTCTCGTACCGAAAGGGTTAAAAATCAACGTCCGCCATTTATAAATTTCAAAGTGTTATATGTTTGTTTTCATAGTAAAAAATATAAAAATAATTTGGCCATCGTCTATGAATATTTTGTTTTCAAGTTCAATCCCTAGAACTTTACAGTGAAAGTTCTTCGCACCTCTCTTTATTTAAGTAATTTAAATAAAAATGGCATAACTGAGTCGCATCTACCTGACCATTATTATAAATTGTTATATACATACACACATTGAAGTGAAACAATAATATTTAACAGTTTTATACAAAATATTCAAACATCAGTAAAAAACGATTGTAATAAAAACAATTGTTTCCAAATTGCTTTTTGTTACATATTTTTCAAAAATGTAAAGTTATTTTTTATAAATGTTATGCACGAACATAAAACTTAATGAACGAATTTAAACCAGGGCTTTAAGACAAACCTTGTGATCTCAAAAACATCTATCTCTAGTGTCTCACCTAAACGCTTTAAAATAAATCCCAAAAGGTTTAATGATTCTGGAAAATTCTTTCTAGCAAAATAGTTTTACCGCAAATCTCACAAAAATGATATCGATCACATTTCAGAAATTTCAGTATGCAGAAAGTTAGAGAGACGGAACGAAGCCACCAAAACGCCAAAATCACAAAGTTCTGGATTCTGCGATTTTGGAATTTCGGGATTTTGGATTTTCAGGATTTTTGTTTTTGATATTGCTGTCATCGAGATTCTTTCCCCAACCCAGAAAAACCTTTATCTCATTTAAATGAGGTAAATAATAAAAAAAAACTCGAAGTATGTTTTTTTTTACTTTTTTTGGCTATCCTGGTTTTCAAAGTGGAATTGCTGAAGGTTTCGGAATCAATCAAAGTTCCAAGCATCATTATCGGAGTTGCTGAAAAAATAATTGTTGTTGAAAAAATTGAGGACTGGACTATGTTCCCAAATGAGGTGTAGATGAAAAATATGCAAAAAAAATATTTTCTAAAAAAAAGCATAAGATTCCATCCAGAATAAGAGCAAATGATATTAACACCTAGTGAGTATTATTTTTATAATATATTATTACCTTAGATTTTGGGTTTTATAGCACTCGGAGACTTTTGAGTAATATTAATAAATATTTAATAAAATTTAAAACAAATTCAAGGTTATGGATCAACTTCATTATAAAACGTTCTCTAACACTTCTGTTGAACCATTTTTTTTTTTAATAAAACTAACAGAAACAAAGTATTCGTATCCTAGTTATTTTTTTCGTAGGGTTGTCACATACATTACCTCCACTTGAAAAAGGCACTTTGAAAGTTAATAATTCTTGAGAATGAGATAGTGAGATGAGCCACACTTTTTGCATACTGAATTGAGATTTGCTTTATTGCGTTCCCATAGATCATTCTCAAAAACAAAAGATATCTTTTCTTATTTCAAAAAAAAAAAAACTTAAGAATTTTATAAAAATATACATAAATTCTACACGAAGTACTATTAAAACTATCATCTTTTGTATTACATATATTTTCTTCGGGATTATTATCTTACCAAAGTAACGTCGTTTTCAATTGGCAATCTGGAATTGTTCTTCGATTCGAAATCCCAATTGAACAGTTTTTTTTTATTCCGAAGAATCTGAAGTTTGGTGAGAATATATTGGTTGAGTATGACATGTGTCACATATATGTGTATTCACGCTAAATTTCATTTTGTTTTTGTGCTGCAAACATGGAGGAAGTGACATTTAAAATTTATGAATGTGTGAGTGATTCTGCTTCTGATTCTGTTTTTAAAACCAGAAGGGAAATTCTCTTCTTTTCAGAATCAGAACTGTCACTTTTGCCCAATTGAACGCATTCAGAATGCTTTTTTTCACTTCCAGATTGCCAATTGAAAACGACGTAATTGTTATCGTTCCAATTTGTCAAATTAAAAACGTGAATATTTCTTGACGTTTTAAGATTCCTAAGGCCTCTTTCACACGAGACGGTTTCGTCCGTACGATTAAAATTCGTACGATTTTTATCCGTGAGCCATGGATAGTAAACTAATAAAATTAACTAAAGCTTTCACACTGGACGGAGACGGTTTTTTTTCGTACGGTCGATTTAAAACAGCCGTCTCAATGACTGAGATATACTTCGGCCGTGTACGGCTTTTTTCCGTACGAAGAAAATCGTCGTGTGTGAAAGAGGCCTAAGATTCAAAGATTTGAGGATTATCCTCCCTTAAGAGAATACTTCAGTAAAGTTTCAACATGTAGCAAACTTCAGTAATACAAATTTTGTTTAGGTGAAAAATATTGTTTATAAAAAATGGCCAGCGTAGCCTTTTGATTTGAAGCACGTTAAAAAACTGTTAGCTCGAATATCTTACAAACACAAAATTAAAATCCGTTCAGAATAATTTATACCTTATACGAATAAAATTATATTTAGTAATATTTTAGTAAAATAAAAACCTACACTTTAGTTAATTTATGGCGCCGAACATTCTGACCGAAAATAATATAACGTTTATTTTTGTATTGCATACTCTTTGAAATTAAATGACAACTTGGCTTAAAAAAAATATCATTTACACCAATGTGGGCCTCTTTTTATATATAATTAAATTGTTTACAACTAATTAAACTGAATATACAAAATAAATTAACCTTTTTTTTATAAAAAAAATATATACATATGTTTATACGAGTACATATTTAAATATTGTCCACTTGAAAATCTTGAAAACGAACAATGATATTCGACTGATAAAATGATATTGGATTGATACATTTATTTCAAAAGGAAATTCAAAATTTGGTAATGATTTTCCTAATTCTGTAAATTTTAAAACGAATATACACTCCGCGTCATTTCAATACGCACTCATATATATTAAGATACATACTTTGTACATTTTCTCGAAATATTATTTCTTTTACTCCTTTAGACTGTTAAAAAAAGAATTCTAAAAGAGTTATCCAAAACCCACTATTTTTTCTTTCTCCTACCTTCAAATCTTTCTACAAGGAAAAATTCAATTTTTTTTGAGTTAGCTAAATAGACACACAAATTTAAATAGTTATTTGATTGGAATGTAACACGTTTTTGTTAAGTTTAATAATGTGTACTTTCATCATTACTTTTATTCACTTTGTGAAATCGTTCCGACATGGAATTGTACAGCCTTTTAACATTATTTTACAAAACGCGCCACGCTAACTTAATAACAGACATTAAGGATTCTTTTTCTTCAAACTGATGACCACCTTCATAAACTGTGCTGTGCATACTAACCTAAATTATCATTTTGGCAGAAAAATTTCTTTCCAAAATTTCCCTTATACCAAGCCACAGTAATGTTTAATGTCACGACCTCAAGCTGAACTGCTCCATAATAACTGACTGCTGCTCATATCATAACACCTCTTTCACGCCTATGATAAAGCTTTAAAAACATTTTTATTTTCTCAAATCATGAAAATAAAAATTTAACGTATCAGGGCCATCGAAATGAAACTATTTTTCATCTAAAAAAACAAGGTCCACTATTCCTTTTTCATTCAATTGAAGTCAAAAGCATGATTTTTTTTTAATTTTCGTTCTTTTAAGAGGGTTTAACAATTAAATAGCTTTTATGACTGTCGAACGGATTGCGTTTGCGACGGCTTTTTGTTTTATTTTTGCCACAGAATCAAAAGATCCTGATTGCCCATCTTCAAACTACTGTTGTTGTGGTTTTTTTTGAGTCAATATTTTTTGAAATAATTGAAAAAAAAAATTAAATAATTTGAAAAAAGCTAAAAAAATCGCTTTTAGTATTATTTTTCTGATGATTATGGATATCGATAAAAAAGTAATTGATGTACTAGTTAATTGTTGCAATTATTTTTTTTTTTCACTGAAAACTACTAATTTTTATGTCTTCTAGTTTTTGAGACAATTGAGAAACCCAAAAGTTTCTTTAATTTTAAAAGAAACTTTGCATTTTATAAAATTTGTACCCACCCCAAAGCTTATAATAAGTAGGAGGGTTTTCATGCCCCCCTTTGTTTTTTGGTTTTAAGATTGTTAAAACTACTTTTTTTATAATTCTTTGGTATTTACTTTCAAGAACAATTTTAATGATAACTTCATCTTTTTGAGTCAAGCAAAGAAATTTATTTAGTGTACCTACCCTAGAAGGAGGTAAAATTTCATTGCATTCCGCATAGCACACAGTCAGTTTTCAATGGGGTTTTCCATGGGTAAATTCAGATTTTCTTCAAAAATTGATTTTTTTCTTGACGCATGGAACACGATTGGGATTGTTTACCTTTTTCGTCATAATTGAAAAAAAAAAATTAAATAATTTGAAAAAAGCTAAAAAAAATAGCTTTGAGTATTATTTTTCTGATGATTATGATTATGATATCGATAAAAAATAATTGATGTATGTATGTAGTTAATTGTTGCAATTTTTTTTATTTCACTGAAAACTACTACTTTGTATGTCTTCTAGTTTTTGTATTAGTGCAACTTTGTGTACGTGTTAACGAGAGCGGTAAAGCTGTCAAATTCTCAGCTAAACATTTTTTTAAAAATTCTGTTAGTATTGAGCAGAGTGATAAATCTGCCATAAAATCCAGACCTGCAGATTCGACCTTAAATCAAAAAAAATAATTTTATTTTGCCCCATGGAATGCAAAAACAGGAGAAATTTGTGTTTTGACAGATCTAGATCAAGAATAAATTGATTTATTTTACCCATGGAAAACCCAATAAGTACATAAGTCAGGAGTTAGTCAAAAATAGTAACGTACATTTTCAATGTCTTTAAGGTAAGTCTTGTCAATGAGTTCATAGTCCGTACTAGTGTCACTGCCGAGTTCGTTTAGTCTTTAGTGCGTCATTGATGGTCAAGAGTCGATGTTTTTTGGTGGTCCTTTAGTTGCACACTTTTACTTCTCATCAATCAAACATGGGTATACTTTTTTACATCTAGCAAAAATTCCATTATTTGAAATCTCAAGTCGTCCTTATACATATTTTTCTTCAAGGCAGTCATTTCTATAAAAGAAAAGTGCATTATATTGATGGATGTGGAGTGTTGTTTTTTCAGAAGCTTGTTCTGTTACTGTCTTGTATTAAGTCCCTCTACCGAAAACCATTATTTTTTCTTGTCGCCAAAGTTATCGTACTCTTGCCTTCTCTTCATAACATCTTAAGGTAGTAGTTGACATCAATAGATGGAACAATAACCATCAATATTTGGAAGAAAATGTACAAAGTATCTTCAAAAATGTTTGTGCGTATTCAGTTAACGCAGAGTGTATTAGGCACTGGTTTTGAAGGTTGTGAGTTGCACCCAAAACCCCTTTTTAAAAACCAAAACACAACTGATTTTACCCTTATGTGCGTTGATATAATTAAAGTATTTTTCCTTCTGTCTGTTTGCAAGCCTGTTTAACGAATGGAAAGGAATACTGAATGCTTAATTCAAGAAAGAGTCATATCTCGTATGAAGTGGAAAAAACCACTCTTCGGTGAATTTTTAAACATGAGAATTGAAAACTAAAGTACTTTTTCCAATAAGAAACCGTTTATAATTTTTTTTAAATAACTTCTATATAATTTCTTTGTCACTTCTTTATTGTCCCAAAAAATATTTCATTCTACCAGCGCAATTAAAAAGCACTCGTAAAAGCCCCCAAAATAATAATTATAATTGTCTGTTCCAGAAATAAACATTCCATGCATTCCTATGTACATAAAAATCAACAATTTTTTATTGGTATCTACATACAATGACGACTTAAATATCTTCTCTCCCCATTGTACAATGTACATGACAATATACCTACCCCGTAATCAAAACACACCTAGTCTAGTCGAGCAGTGACAAAGTCTTCGAATATCGAATGTGTCCGCGTACGCGTCCGCGTCCACGACCAACGACCAAGACCACGTCCGTTCCGTATTCTATTGTAAACATACAAACCACCAACTCAATAAGACACCCGATCAATATCAGCTGTTCCGTTTTGCCTCCACTTGCCACTTGTTATTTACACACCTGTTTTGCAAAATAGATAAATGAGTTTTCTTTCTTGCTAACAACGCTAAAGCTAACACTAACGCTAACGGCTAAGGAAGTCCTTGTTGAACTAGGTCCCCTGTTTTATAACCCTTTGGATTTTCAGCTGGCGGTTATTGACAGCCAGTGGCGGCGGCGATGGATATTTTTGTTTTGTATCTCGTGCGGTTTGCTTTATCTTAAAAAAAAAAAAACCTTACCCCCGCCTACATTCCGGATCCAACAACTATTATGACTCTACAGAATACCACCCCGACCATTCTCGTATGTCGAATGTCGCTCGTATCGTCGGTCGTATCGTATTCGTATGTGCTTGAGAAAATTTGAAAACGAATTTGCCTGAAACTGAAATATTGGGGATTTAGTTGTTGAGCAGCCTTTAAGGAAGCTACACGCCACAATAGAGCGGGGCACTCGCTAAAAAAAAGTAAATAAATAATTTATATCTTTAAGACACGACGACGACGACGACGCACGGGTAGCAATTATTATGGAAGAATTCCTCGGCGACACCTTCGAAGATTATAACCTTCTATACGAAATGGCGACTTTTGAACACTTCGTCAACCATGATCCCCAGCCGCGAAAGTTCAGTGAAATACTTAAGTGTGATATAAATAAATTCATGTTCATTTGTTCGCAATGTGAAAGTGAATTTGAAAATTCGGAAGATTATTACATACACCAGATTTTGGACCATCAAGGTCAAACATCGGATAACACCGACAACGAACTCGATAGCTGGTGCGAAAGAGAACTATTTGACGAATTTGTAGAACAATCAAATCAAGAGTGTCCAACACAACTCAAGGATTTCTATGAAAGCGTCAACAAGGTATGTATATTTAACACTGCTTAAAATGTGTATAGGCACATCTTTTAAATAATAATAAAACAACAAGATAAAAATAAACCTGGAAAGCAAAGCACAAAATAAATAAATAAAGTCCCAGACGTAAACAGATATTTAGTTGACCCGCACATGGTCAAGCGTGTAGTTTTAAATCATAATGTGATATAGCTATTAATTGACATCAGAAAGAAATGACAAACCTATTTGGTTGTCTTTCATTTATTATTATGTGCTCACGTCACCGTTATTCATTCATTCATTCATGTTTAATCGATTCGACAACGGCCGGTCGTTTTTATCGTTACAATTCCATTTTGAATTTATATTTTGTTAAATGTTGACTTTATAGATTGTAAAATTGTGTACGAATAATAAATGTATAAGATGAAAGAAAAATGCATTTTTCTGTTTCAGAAAGTTTGTTTTTGGTTTTTGTCTTGCATTTCGGTGTAATTGACATTTAGAAAATAAATATGGAATACATTTTCAAAAATAACTCGGAAAAATTTAGAAATTACTCATTATTGCTTTACAATTTTGTATATGAAATTAAACTGATGATAAAGTTTATTTTTGCTAAAGTTAATTTATCGTCGTAAATATAAATTATAATTTCTGCTTTATCTTAATTTTTGTATAATAGTTATTTGGAGCAGAATAGAGGACTCAAATCTATTGCATTGTATAAGTTGAAAAATATTTTATCAAATTTTAGAAAAAATTCTGGAACTGGAACAAAAATAAAAGCTAAAAATCATTACAATGAGAATCCGAATTTCAATTAAAAAGTTATATTGCTATTTACAAATATTAAAAGCAAAAGAAATGATCTTAATTGCAAAGAATAGTACTCCATCCAAAATACATACACTAGGTTCACAAAAGACCTGATTTTATTTTTTATGAATTGTTCGAAATTTGTGCATGCATTCGTTTTATAGATTTTAAAATTTTTTTGCGTCAATTAATATACATACATAACTAACGATATTTTATCACTCTAAGGGTTTGTCTTCACCAAAGAAACATTTAAGGAAACATTGTTTAAAAAACGTTTCTGAAATTATTTTCATTTGTTTAAAAAACATTGCAGAAAAGTTTGTGATTTATGTTTTTGGTGTGGACGTTTTGAGAAACATTTGTGAAATATGTTTTTGTTTTCTATTTATGTTTCCAGTTTTGTGCGTGATAATGAAGTGTTAAACAAGGAGCACTGATAGTGTAGGGTTTTATCCTCATGATTATTATTATTATATACATACCTCATCTTTTTCACAATTTATATTTTCGGAAATTTGAGACAAATTATTGGCTTTTTTGATTTTATGTTTAGGCACCAGTTATAGCTATCATTGAAATCGATCCGGAAAAATTTTTGAATCGATATTTGACGGTGTTTCTCTTTGATTAGAAATGAAAATTATATACTGATCGATCGGAAATCACACAAAGAATTTTTTTTGAGAAAAAAAAAGTTTAGTTGCACATTTATTTTTTTCTAAAAATGTATTTTTCTTTTTTCCGGACGAAAATTCATTTTCCTGAACAGCTGATTCTTTTATGACCAACAATGGAACAAATCGTTCCAATGATTTGTGTTTCAATTTCACTCAATTCCAATGACAGATTTCTGTCAGAAAAAGTTTTTCGGCTGCATTTCAATCAGGAAATTTTTTCCAATGACAGAAATTTTTAATGAAAGCTATAAACGACCTGCCAAAAAAATTCCAATGTTTGTTTTCAATGATGAAAACCAATGATAGCTATAACTGGCACCTTATGTTCAAAAGTTAAACGAATCAGTGAAATCAGTGAAACGCACTGATTTGTGTTCCAATTTCCCACAATTCCAATGACAGATTTCTGTCAGTAAAAATTTGTTGGTGGCTTTCAATCAGGAATTTTTTTTCAATGACAGAAATTTTTAATGAAAGCTATAAACGACCTGCCAAAAAAAATTCCAATGTTTGTTTTCAATGATGAAAACCAATGATAGCTATAACTGGCGCCTTAATATTTTCGGCAAGCGGATCTCACAAAACTTTTTTTTTATTTTATACATTTTAATCAATTATATAACATTTATATCTGTCTTTCGATGTAAATGCTTGGGAAACAATTAAAGTTTCCCATTCGGAATGGAAAACAGAGAAATATTTCAGAAATGTTTCGCGAATCATGGTCCAGACCAAAAAAAAAAACATTTCAGAACATTTAAGCAACATTTCATAAATGCTTCTCTGTTTCAGACAACGTTCTAGACTTACCATAAGAGGTGGCTCAAAATATACTCACCTATTTAAGGCATCCCATTCTACAAGAAGTTTGGAGACAAACAAAAATCGTTAATGTTTTTCTTTTTTAAAGTTAAAAATTTGTATGAATTGTAAAACTATGACGTCATCACACGTTTTTAAATTTATTGTTGAAGTTTCAAATAGTAACGATTTGCACTTATCCCCAACTCAGCACTAAGCGATTAGTTAGCAATCATTTTTCCTCTCACTTTTATCGATATCGATTTCTTGTTTTCCGAACTTATTTTAGTGTTCTACTTTTCGATTTTTGCGATTTACAAGTGATTTCAATTAGACTAGATGCATTTGGTTTGATTTGAATTCTAAAAGAGGAAATCGTTTAAGAACAGCAGTATAGTTTCACGCAAAGGGAATAAACCTTAACTTTGGCTTAACTTTCCATAACAGCAGCACGAATTTCTACACGCGTTTTTTTTTATTTGATAGATACATATGTGCAAATAAATAATAATTATAGCAATTTTAGAGCGAGGAAACGTTTATTTCTATTTTAAATTAATTTTCAAAGCTCACTTTTTCACATACAAAACACGCAAAAATGGTTGATTTTGACATTTCTTCCCTGTTTTTTGTTCAGTGTTGCCATACTTGATTTTTGTTTGTTGGGGATTTCTTTGATTTTAGTGCTCAAATGCAAAAAGTACTTTGCATATACCCAAACTCGCACCCACCCCAAATCCTATAGTGATCCAAGCAGGGGGGTTGCAGGGGGGCAGCATACCTTACATACCTAGCTGTTAGTACGCCGCGGCTGCCGTACTATCAATTTAAAAAAAAAAAAACTTGTTTAAGGCTCAAAAAACGAAATATAAAAAAAGTAGGGTTAGGTCCGAAAAAGAAAATATTTTTTTTTATGACTTAAAGGTCTTTCCTCGCCTTAATATTTAAAACATGTTCTATTGAGACCCCTACTTAACTCTAAAAAAAAAAAACCAGAAGGAAATTCGTGCTGCGGTAATGGAAGGGAAGTCGCCCCTTAACTTTTGTTGGTAATGCACTCTTGATTCATGAGACATTGCAGCTTCTACTTTGTATTTGAGGAGAAGACAAGGCAATACACATTATTTTTCAGCACGCCAAAAATGTCTTATGCATACAAAAACAATGTTCTTTCAAAAACTTTTAACACATTTAAAAATTATGCTAAGACAGCAGAGTATTTCTCGATCGTGGTTTGTATCAACAAATGTAAATAAAAATCACTTATATTTTATATCTATTTTATTGATTTTATTTTATTTTATTTCACTTGAAGAGAAATCGATCAAATAATTTTCAATTTAGATTTCTGTTTCATTTCACTCGCCTCTATTGCTTCAGTACGTGGTAAATTCTACGGAAGGATTTACATATGTGTGATTGGAAATGCATCTGATGCTAGAATTGAAACTACCACGACACCGACACATTATTGTTGAATGGGCTTTTTAAAAGTTAGCCGAATATCCACTTTTTTAAAGAAAAGATGTGTTCAGCGACGAAGCTCATATATGGCTAATTGGATACGTAAACAACCAAAACTGCCGTATTTGGTTTGAAAGATAGCCAGTATCAATGCATCCAGAAAAAGTCAATGTTTGTGGGAATTATGGGCTGGGGGAATTATTGGGCCGTATTTCTTCAAATATTGCGATTCGCAGAGTTACTGTGAATGGTGAACATCATTACCGCCTTTTTTTGAGAAACATGGAAGATCTTGACTTGTATGACATGTGGTTTCAACAGGACGGTGCCACATGCCACCCAGCACGCGAAATAATAAACCAATTGAGAAGCGAGTTCGGTAAACAGTTAATTTCATATTTAGGGATGGTCTGGTCAATTGGCCGCCTATATCGTACGATTTAACGCCTCTAGACGTTTATTCAATACATACATATAAAACGTTTTACAATATATTTTAATTTAACAAGAAATAAAAATTGAGTTATTTTTGAAACATCTTTTCTTTTCATTTCTAGGGGTTTTTTCCATATTTTCATTTGATAACATTACGCAAACTTTGTCTATGAACGAAAGAATTTTTGATTTTAATAGCAAAATTAGTAGGGCCCAAAATTAAATGTCTCAAAATCTTCACGTACGATTTTTCCAAAACTACACAATGTATGTTCTAATGTCCTTATTTTCTTTTGATACCACTCTTGGTCATGTTCATTTCCATAGAACTTTTCACTATTTTCTACAATTGAAAATAATAGCTTTGGACAATTAATTCCGGAGACAATCGATACAAATGTTTAAAAAAAAAAAAAAGTCTTGATTTTGGACTTTAACCAATTGTCTAAAATTAATAAATAAAACAAATGTGTTTTAGTTTTGACATTTAAAAGCTGTGTCTTTGGCAGGCTTGACCGAATTAAAATGACCTTAGGTGAACTCAATATTTAACTCAGAAAACAGGTTCAAGTTAGCAAATTTTACAAACAAAAATATTTTTGAGAAGCCGTTTTAATAGAAACTAAGCCATCAAACTGGCTTTAATCGGTTTAATTTAAGTACACCTATACTCGTACATATAGTATGTATGAGTTTTTCAAAAGAAAATAAAAACCCAAGATTAATCATAAAACTGAATATAATTTAATTAAATCGTGTAAATTCTCATCAATTCAATTAACAGTGTCTTTAATGAAATATACTCGTACACCGTTCTCCTTTGCATAAACAGTCAAAGGCAATATTTACTTAAACACAACAAAAACAAAAATCGATACTACGAGTACTTAATTTATTATGAATGTTTGAACTCGAACAAAGATTAACAACTTAACAATAAGGTGCCAATTTATAATTAGAAATTATTGAATTAATGTCAAACAAGATTAACTGAATCTAAATAAACTGCACGAGTTTAGTATTGTAAGAACGGTTGATAGGTTTTTAGTATTCTTAATTGTGTTTTAAAGGAGACATAATAAACATTGTAAATAAAATCTAAATTTAGTTGAAAAATTTCACTAAATTTAATTTCTATGCCTTTTCTCTTTATAGCACAGAGGACTTTTTTTTTCGAAATTCATTTTTTATTCATTTAAACTTAACTCTACTTACATGCTAGACAAAATGGGAAACTAGCCTAATTAATTCTACTTAAATATAACTTACTGGCCCTAATCGGGCGCTCTAAGAAATTCATGATTCTTAAAATTAATGCCTTTCGGCCTACGAACTAAGATTGTTTTATTTATTTCAATTTATGTTTTTTTTTTTTTTTAGAAAAGTTTAAAAACTAAAATCTTTATCATTTTTTGGGGTTTTTACTTACATACTAAAGTCCTTAAAATAAAACTTAAAATTACCTAATCTACCTACAAACTACTTAAATCTAGAACAACCACAGCGGCAAAACAACTATGTCCTTCTATTTGTAATTCCATCGAGGATTTTTATAATATTGTCTGTGATATGTGTTTGCATTTTTTTTTATTTTTTTTTTTTTTTTTTAAATTTTTGATTTCCTTTTTTTGTTTTGTATTTTATGAGATTTTATTTTTTTATTCTTTTTTTTTTTTTTTATTTTATTGTGCCACCATTCCTGCTCTACTTAAACCTAAAACTTAAGACTAAAACAAGTATGTAAGCCGGCCAAGGCAAAAATACCCCACCCCGGATTACCCATTATCAGTTGCAGTTTGAAGCCACCAAAAGTGGTTCTCCTGCTTCACCCTATCAATGCGGTCCTTTTCGGACACAGCCCTACTGAACCGAAGCAGCTCCGCTCCATCACGAGCGAGGATGCCCCGTTCATACAGGAGCCGCCGGTCTACGGTTTTTCGCCTGACGTGGTAGATAAGCGGTACTGCCAATCTATCCTGTATTATGCCGCACTGGTCTAATAGCACAGAGGACTGTTTAATAATTCGTTTGCATTTCAATATACGAACAAAATATGAACTCTAACATTAACCTTTGAATTTATGTTCGTGGATTTATTGCATCCTCTTCAATAGACGATAGGAAACAGCATCAAACTATATTCGCCAAAAATTCACAAAAAAAAGGAAATTCTCTTATTGAATTAACTTACTAAAAACCTTATTTTGAAGGGACTTCGATCTGAACTTAACTCTTTTTTTATTAAACTTACTTTTTGGTAATGGCTTTTGGAAAATCACACTTGTTTATATTTTCTGTTTATAAGCAATTCTATGAACGTATTTATACGACTATGAATGATTCTTGTGAATTCTATCAGATTTTTCGCAAAACATTTCAACCAATTTTCTATCAACCATGTAAACACCCAATTTTATCTGTCAAAAGTGACAGGCAACAAATTAGAATCAACAAATTGGCTGCGTTCAATCTCAGACAGATAGGGTATCCGGATACCTTTTTGTTAGTGTTTTACGTGTAAAATAACAGCTGATCAAAAACAGCTGAGATGTCAAAAAAGGAATCCAAAGGTATCCAAGAATTTCTGGGGTATGTAGGTATCTGACAGAACAGCTGATTCTTGAAAATTGATTTCAGCTTTTTGTATTTGTTGGTAAACAAAAAGATACAAAATGTTAGTTGAAGTTGTATTTGAGGATGTTCTGTACATAATAGATGATGAAGAAGCTATTTGCCTCCGAATTTTAGAAGGTAATTATGTTTTATCTTACCAAAAAAAGGTTGAAAAGGATTAGACTCTGAACAAATTTTACAAGGCAGTCGTTATTGCCAGCTTCATTATTGTGTCACTTTTTTATATTCTGTTGTTTTCACTTTTAGAAAATTGGCAATTGTCATGTAATTGGATGCTATTGGAAGACTTTTGACAGTTCGGCCAATATTGTAAGATCTTCCAATCGTGTATACTAAGCTTAAGATTAAATTTAACTATTTACCTAAGTTTGTTCATTTTTATGTTTTCCAAATCGTGAAAACATTTACTGTGTTCATTTAATTAGTTTGATTCATATCGTCCTATAGATTCATATCCTATACAGTGAACCAAAAAAAGTTGTACAGTCGATTTTCTTTTGTTAAAATGCAATTATCTATGGAGTTAATTGCAATAAAAAAACAAAATACTTACCAAAAATAGGATTTCTTAACCTCCAGATTAAGTCAAGTACATTTTTTTTAATAAATTATTTTAATACAAAAAACCAAATTAAACAAAGAAAGTCTATTTTATAAAACAAAAAAAAAACTTGTACATTTGAAAAATTCAATTAAAAAACAGCAACATTTCGAAAACATAAATGATTTAATATTTTGTATAATGTCCTTTTGCATCTAAGACCATTTGCAACCAATTTTTTGTAACATCTGGCGTAATTTCAATCCATATCCTCTGTATTGCATCTTTCAACTGTTCTTTATTTTTTTACTTTCCTTTCCCTCAACTTTTTTTCAACATGCATATAAGCCCAAAGATGTTCAATTGGATTTAAATCCGGACTTTGAGGTGGATGAGGGAGTACTTTTTTCACGTTATATAACAACCATTCCTTCACTATCAACGAGGAATGTTTTGGGTCATTGTCATGAACGAAACTAAAATTATCTCCAAGGTCCAATTTTGATGCAGTACTTCTTAAATTATTTTTCAAGATGTTCAGGTAATCAAACTTATTCATTGTCCCTTCCACAAATTGAAAATTTTTAAACTCCATTTGCTCCCACCGCACCCCACACTATAACGCTGCCACCGCCATGTTTGACTGTGCAATTTACATTCTTCGGATCTAACGCTGTACCTAAACATCTTTTTCTCCAAACAAAACGTCGCCCATCGGATCCAATTAACTCCATAGATAATTCCATTTTAACAAAAGAAAATTGACTGTACAGCTTTTTTTTTTGGTTCACTGTATATGTATGTTGCAAAACATTTTGCGAACCGAAAACACTATTCGTCAAAATTACGTTTTATTTCTGTCACACAAATAAAACAATACTTTTTTAAAGTATTAAGTTGTCCTGAATTCGAATCTCGCCTTAAAATTTTTCTAGCACATCGGGTTTTTAAAATATGCAACTTTTAAAATGTTAAAAACAACCAAAAATGTGGTTTTTAAGACTAAGTTAAGGCACAGCTTATCCCTTAACATTAAATTGTATGATGATTTTGCAATGTACAAATCTGTGTCTTTTAGTTATACAGGGTTATCTATTTTGAGGTTTCAAAAGTGAATGTAAATAAATACATATAAAATATTTTTTTTTCATGATATTTCTTTTTTATTATAAAGTTTGACATAAATGACCAGCACGCGATTTGTTGCAAGCATCGATTCTTTTAAGGTAACGACTGCTTTTTGACACATATTGGGCGTTATCTCAGCCATAACTTGACCAATGTTGGTTTTAAAGTGCTTAATAGTTAAAAGTTTATCTGCATAAACATGGTCTTTCGCGTAGCCCCACAGAAAAAAATCCAGCGGTGTAAAATTGCATGATCTTCGTGCCCAGTTGATATCGCCACGACGAGAAATTACGCGGCCTGGAAATGTCTTTTGCAATAAAGCCATATTCGCTCGAGTTGTGTGGCATGTGCCACCGTTTTGTTGAAACCACATATTCTCCAAGTTGTATTCTTCGTTCCATCGTCGTTTTCGAAGAAGTAAGTATACTAATCACACATCCGGACCAAAGATTGCACCAGACAGTGACTTTTCGTGGATGTAATTGCCTCTCTTCAATTACTTGAGGATTCTCAGAACCCCAAATACGACAATTTTGTTTATTTACATACTCACCGAGTGAGAAATGTGATTCGTCGCTGAAGACAATTTTGTTCAAAAATTCGCCGCCGTTCACCGCCTGTTGTTTGCCGTACATATCTATGACTAGCTTAAAGCCTAGTACGCTGCTGATGCGAAACGAAAATTCCCATACAAAAATGACATGACGAAATCATAAACGAGAAATTTCGCTGTGCTTTTCGTTTTTCAGTACGCTGCTGAACGACGAAATGTGACATTTTAGTGGATAGCTGTACTAGATTTCTTAGTACAATTCTCCACTCTTTTCGTTCTCAATTTAATTGCCCAGCACATTAATTGCTTGCGAAATTTTGACGTTTAATTTTTTGATTGAAAAAAAAAAATTTTTACTCGTGACTTTCGGTGTTTTGACTTTGATTTATATTTGATTTAAAATTTAAAATAAAATGGATTTGTCTAATGTGTTCCAACATTGCATTTCTGAATCGGAAACTCAGGATGTTATTGGTGATGTGCAACAAGTGATGAAGACAAGCATTGAAATTCAACTTCCATACAGAACTCTCCATAAATATTTTTCCGCTGTGGTTTTCGTTTTCATTTCGCTCTGCACTTGGAGACCACCGACAAATTTCGTTTCGCATCAGCAGCGTACTAGGCTTCAGTTGTTGTTTGAGCTGGATTTTATATGGATGTCCTAATTCCTGAGAACGACGAGGAATGGACACATTTGGATCCTCGGCAACACTTTCACTTACAATAGCGATATTTTCAGTGGTACGAGCGAAACGAAGATGCACAGGCCTTACAATATCTGTAACCAATCCAGTCTCTTCAAATTTCTTCACAATTTTGCCAATTGATTGCATAGTTGGACGATTATATAAACCATAATCTACTCTTAAAGCAAATATAGCTGTAGCAGAGTCACCATTTTTGTAGTAGGATTTAACAAATTTTAAGCTTTGTGCAATAGTTAAACGATCCATTTTCGTAAATGTCAGACTTACAAATGAAAAAAAAAAATTGGTTTAACATCTTAGTTTGACAGACGTCGAATTCCAGCCCTACACTTTTGAAACCGCAAAATGGATAACCCGTTAGTTTAAATAATTTTTTGTATCTTCCTTAGTTTCTGGAAATTCTCATTAGTCTTTATTTGACTCTAAATGAAGTTTTCAGCAAACCTTGAATTTAATGCTTTCATAATTTTGGAGTTAATTTTAGTACTGATTGCGAATGTGAACTTCGATTTTAACTATCAAATCAAATTTCAAAATTACCTTTTTTCAATTTTTTTGTCTATATTTGTTAATATATTTCAAAATTTTGATTTCAGAGAACCCTATATTTAAGTATATGGGTTTTTCGAATTTTTAAATAATAGTAATATCTAAAAAACTTTATGTGATAGAGTAATTTTGAAGCCGGATTTGAAGTAAGGCTATCAAAAATCAATGCACAATACATCATTATGAATTCTAACTGACAGTTTTGAAGGACAACTGATATTCATCCTGTGTTCTCTATTACGAAATACTTTGTTCCAAGAATTTTTTCTGAGCTTTATAGGGCCCATACACTACACAAACTGTTTGAGCAAACGAATGTATTTTGTTGTTGTAAAAATGTTTGAGTAGTGTGTAGCGATGATGTATGTTTGCGCAAGCGGTTTGAACAAAATCAAAAAATTTTTAATTTTACGTGTCTGCACAAACATGTTTGTGTGGTGTGTATTGAATTTTGCTCAAACCGATACCAATTTTCATAGAGTTAACATGAATAAACAAGAGGAATAAATTTGTTGGGTATTGTGATGTGTAAAAAAGTAACGAATATTGCAATCACTCATCAAACCACTCATTGCTCCGTGTCCGTAGGTAGGTCTGATTAAGATGAAAAACGTCACGCAACTAATATCTCTCAAGCATGTTTGTGTAGTGTGTGGCGAAACTATGTTTGCTCAAACACACGTTTGAACAAACGTGTTTGCGTAGTGTATGGGCCCTATTACAAACGTACGCAATGATCTGTCAAGTTCAACTTTGAAGCTTTTTTTTTTTAAATAAACCCTGTCATGTCGATCAAATCTAGAATACAACGCCTACTTCGTATGATATAACGATATTTATTTATAATTTTGCAAACAATTTAAATATAAGCAGGATTATATTGTTTGTATCCAATTAAAAATTAATGTGTACCCATAATTACGATTATTTTGTAAGTCTATTCCTTCCTTCAAAGTTTTTTTTTATCAATTAACTATTATACACATTTTACTAAATGTGATACATTTATAAATAAAACATTTAGGTTTATTTAATTAAAAAATATTTATTATGCAATATAGATTATCTGGCTGGCTGTCCTTAATAATTCTAGCTGGTATTTGTCCATGAGGGATTATTTTAGTGGCCACTAAATTGCTCGACCAATCAAAAGATGCGCGATGACGTCTATTTTCAGTCAATCCAATCAATACCAGTATTCACTCGTCATGCATAGTTTCAACTAGTTAATCAATAATGTTACCATGCCAACGTAAAATCTTCCATACCACAACCTAACGCATGGTATTTTTTAATTTTTTCCAATGAACCATATACCCGTGCAAAGAGAGACCAAAAATTTTGTTATTATTTTTGTATTTATTAAATTGATTAGATAAAAAAAAAAACTATAATAAAATATTATGACCTGCTTTAAAGATGATCCAATTGTTGATGGTTTAATTTATTGTGTTTTTCAAGTGAGTGATTAAGAATAAAATAAAAGAACTTTATTTTTTTTTATTTAGACAATTAAATATAAATTATGAAATCTTTATAATTACAAAACCTCATTCAAAACAAATCTTAAAAAATACGTACCTTCTTTTAGACACTTACAATGTATGTTGATATTTTTGATTCAAGATATTGTTTTATGACATTATCAGGGTAATTAACCTTAAATTGTTTGTGTTTAACAATACGATTTGTTGGGATTATGAGGAAAATCGGTGTTTTTCGTGCAATAAAGATAAGATAGTCTTTTTTTGTTTTGTTTGATAAAATGTCATGTTTACGCACCATAACTTTTTGAAGAACAATTTTCAATAATCTTTGAAACCATCATGATACCCTGGCGCAAAAATGTGATTTCTGAGGCACCGCTATCTGATAAATGGAATAGCAAATAATATTTTATAACTTGCTTATCGACCAAAAAACATCACAGCTTATGGTGAAATGGATAGAATGCCTTAAAATATTAAAAAGTCAACACATCATGTTGGTCTTGCTTCTTTATTATTTTATGTACATAGTTTTGCTAGGGGTTATGAAATGACATATGAGATAAGCCAAACAAAATTTTATTTTGTCGGGAATTGAAAAAATATAAATCGATACTGCCAAAAAACATTATTTCATAAAATATAATAAGACAGGTTGGCATATACACATCTTTGTCTTTTATGAAATTATTTAATTTATTTCCTTAATCAGATAAGGCAATAGTTGTATGCTTTTATCAAAACTTGTCAGTTAAAATTATTTATCGGATATGTATTTATTTTTATAGAAATTTTTTTTTATACAAAATTACGAAGAGTGATGTTTAAATTATCGAAATGGCCAAACTTTCAAAAATATATTTGCAAATTGCACGAAAGTATTTTGTATGTTTCAGCTGCACCTATGTACATACATACATACATACATCTCTTATATCCTTTATACAACTTGGTTTTCAAAAATTAAGATCTTTCATGGTTCTTAAAGTGATGAATCTTTTTGTCGGATTTGAAAACATTTTATTTACAAGCAAATCGAAAGAAAGACGATTTTGTTTCAAACCATTTTATCACCAATCGACTATTGAAATGGATTTGGCTTTAGGTCTTTTCCGCCAAAACCATAACACCTAAAATCCTAGAATGTCATAAAGTCCAAAATTGGTCATAAAGCCCAAAAAGTTAATAAGAAAATCGCCAAAAAACCCCAAAGCCAATGTCGTAACGCCCAAGTTGTTAGTTTTCATTTTGCCCAAAAAGAATTTTGAATTTGTGTTTTATGACTTAGGGGCTGGGCTTTTGTGACATTTATTTTGGGCATTACGACGATTATGATTTCTATCGTTTCTTATGCCTGATCATCCAACGACATATAACCCAAATCATAACATGACATAAAGCCCCAAAATGAGGCTATTCACTAAGCTTGTGACTATGAAGGCAAGACACTGGGTGCATTCATAAAGCTATCGACTACGTAGTCAAAATTCAGCCACACACAAGCTAGTTGAATTTTGACTACGTATGTAGTACTAGCTTTATGAATGCGCCCAATAACACTAAGGACACGTCACAAAGCCCAAATAAAAAATGTCATATCACCAAAAACCAACTTTCAATGTCGTAACGCCCAAATTTAGAAATGTCATAACGCCCAAAAAAATGGTTTGCTTGATCGCAGTGCTAGCATCCAAAATTATGGCGTATAAACAGTGAAATATGTTTGATAGGGTATGCTGACTCTGCAACCCCCCTGCTTGGGCTCACTACAGAATTGGATGCGAAGTTGGCAGTATGTAAAGTTTCTTTGCATTTAAAGAAACTTTGCATACACACAATCTCGCCCCTACCCCAAATCCAATATTGAGCCCAAGCAGGGGGGTTGCAGTATGGGCAGCATGCCCCCATACATATATTTTACTTTTTATACGTAATAATGATGGGTGCTGACATTTCGTTTTATTTCACTTTGAAATATTTGCTACGCTTTCTTGACGATCACAGTTTTTGGTCGTTTAATGTTTGCGTTTGGGCGGGCTAAACAATTTTAAAATTTGAAATGTTCTGGTGCCTAAAACACACAAAAATTTTGTCAGAACGCTCAAGTGTTGAAACACAGGACATCTTTGGGACGATATGCCAATTAGTAATTTGTGCGATATGACATTTTAAAAATGATTTGGGCAAAATGACATTGATTTTGGGCTTTATGGCATTGTCATATAAAAAAAGTTTTTGAGCGTTAGAGCCATTTTTGGACGACATCACATTTTTAATATCTTGGCCTTATTAACTTCCCATAGGAAGTTATTGTAATGGTTCCGATTTGACAAATTGAAAATTTTGACATTTCTCGACGTTTCAAGGTCCCTAGAGTCGAAATAAAAGATTTTTAGAAAGATGTCTGTGCGTGCGTCTGTACGTACGTTCGTGACGTTTTTTTAGTCGTCCATAGCTTAAGAACCAAAAGAGATATCGACTTCAAATAAATTTTGTTATACAGATAATAAGGCAGAAAGATGCAGAAAGGGCTCTCAAGAAAATTGCGGGGGTGGTTTTTTTACCATAGCAGTTTAAAAAAAGGTGAACATTTTGGTTAACCCTAAATATCTCACGAACCAAAAACGCTAGAGACTTGAATTAAATTTTAAATTATATATTGTAACGTGATACCAAACCAATATACTTTTGGAAAAAATTCCAATAAACGTTTTTTTTTTATAAATCAAAAAACTGAAAAAAAAAATATTATTTACCTCAAAAAATGTACGAACAAAAAACGATTTTATCTCCAAAACAATTTCGTGCAACGAAGAATAATGTTTTTTAACATCTGGTAAAATTTTGAGAAAAATAGAACTGAAAGTTTTTTTTTATAAAAAATAAAAACATATAAAAAACATTAATCAAAGTTGGTAAAAATTGATTTTTGACTTAAATATTTTTTCGAAAATTTAAGATTATGGCTTCCAACTAATTTTCTCTTATAAAAAATATTATTTTCAACATTCGGAAAAATTTTGAGAAAAATCGTGTATGAAATTTAGTCTTTCACACACGCGGAGGAATTGAAGTTATTGTTTTAAACTAATTGTTTTATTATCTTCCCTTTATTTTATTTTACAAAGTGGTTCTATAATACAATGTTTATTTATTAAGGAGTAAGTTAATTATTTTAAATTAAGAGCCACAACCAGCCACTACTAATTTCAAAACAAGAATGATTCTAATAAAAATAGGAATACAAAAATAGGAATAAAAGAAAGCGACTGATGAGCGAGACGGCTGTATTTCATCCGCAGGTGTTGCCAAATTACTTTTTTGTCGCCAAGGGACTTGCGCCTTCGTCTTTGAAGTCACGAACATCCTGGCCGGCTGGGCGGGTACGTTCAGGATCTTCCAAAATTTTGCATAGTTTTTGTATCGGTCTCAAACACTCACCCTTTTGATGTTTGATTGTGACGACTCTGGTTAGGCCGTCCTTGCCTGGGTGTAGTTTCATAATCCGACCAAGTGGCCACTGTGTTGCTGGTAAATTTTCATTCTTGATGATAACAACATCGCCAATGTTGATATTTTCAGTTGCTTCATGCCATTTGGAACGTGGTTGCAATGTTTGCAAGTACTCATCCTGCCATCGTCTCCAGAAATGTTGTTGCATTTGCCTTAGTTGTCGCCAGTAGCTTAGACGCTGTGTGGGTACTTCCAAAACGGGTTTGTCTGGTACTGCAATAAGAGATCGGCCAATAAGAAAGTCTGCTGGTGTGAGAGCCAATCGGTCGTCTATGTCATCGTGTAAAGCCACCAACGGACGTGAGTTCAAGCATGCCTCTATATGCACTAGTAAGGTATGCAGCTGATCGTAGTAAATGGACTGAGTTCCAATAACTCGGCGCAAATGTTTCTTGGCTGACTTGACTGCCGCCTCCCAAAGGCCGCCTTGATGCGGTGCACTAGGTGTAATGAAGTGCCACTGGGTGCCTCGGTTCGCCAAATGTTGCAATGCATAAGCACCTTGCCATTCCTTGAGGTCTTCCTGCAAAAGCCGATTTGCTCCAACGAATGCAGTTCCATTATCGCTGAACAATTGATGACATGGGCCACGACGATTCACAAAGCGAGTGAAAAGGTTAATGAATGCCTCGGCTGACAGATCTTCGGCCAGCTCAATGTGTACAGCCTTTGAAGCCAAGCAGACAAAAACAGCAGCGTAGGTCTTTTTCACTGTACGGACGTTTTTTGAGCCAATGCGAATGTTGTATGGCCCAAAGTAATCCACACCTGAGATTGAAAATGGTGGAGAAGCCAGAACTCGAGCTGAAGGTAACGATGCCATACGTTGTTTAGCCATTGTATGTCGATGCCTTCTGCAAATAGAACAGAAATGAATAACATGTTTCACAAGAATACGTACATGGAGTATCCAATATTTTTCTCGAATCGTCTGTATCATAAGCTGTATGCCACCATGGAGCGTTTCATCATGTGTTGTCTGCACAATAAGCCTTGCCAATGTGCTTTCCCTAGGAAGGATGATGGGATGTGTTCGAGAGCCACCGAGGTTTGCGTTTGTATCTGCCAGATACACGGAGAATGTTATTCATCTCCTTATCCATATATGGAGTAAGTGATGTCAGTTTGCTAGATCCACCCACGCTGTTGCCTTTTTGAAGTTGAATGATCTCTGCCGCAAAGAATGTATGTTGTACCGCCCTTATATGCCAGCGTCGAGCCTTTTCCATTTCCTCGGCTGTGACGATGAATTGTGATCTATATTTGCGATTTGACTTTCTCCAACGTAAAATGTAAGCTGTTGTACGAAGCAGTTTCCCAAGTTTACTGAAACGGTCTAGCAAAGGAATTATTAAAGTTTCCGTACCCCGTCTATACCAAGTTTCAATTGAAAGCCTTTTTAATGCACAAGCCATATGTGCCTTGATTGGTTTTAGTTCTGTCTCCATTTCCAAAGACTCGTTCTCTGTGAGTGTAGTGTCTTCTACACAAGATTGTTCGCTGTCAATCGTTGGGCCATGCCACCATAGCGGGTGTGATATAAGCGCATCAACACTTATGCCTCTGCTTGCGCAATCTGCTGGGTTAAAGCGTGTACGAATGTGATTCCAATTGCCAATCTCGGAATTCTGTTGTATATAGCCAACGCGGTTTGCCACATAGGGTTTTAGTTGTGTTGTTGATTTACGAAGCCAGTAGAGAACAATGCTAGAGTCGCTCCACATTGTATATGGAACGTTGTTGAGGTCCAAAGCCTGTCGGGTAGTTATCATCGTTGTAGTAAGAAGTTGGGCAGCGCACAGTTCCAGCCTTGGAATTGTTACCGCCTTGTTTGGTGCAACCTTGGTCTTCGATGTAATGAGAATTGATTTGCGATGTCCCTCACTGTCGACTGTGATAAGGTAGATGACCGCTGCATATGCCTTCATACTTGCATCGCAAAAGCCATGTAGTTGGAGAGTCGCATTGATTTGAATGCCAATCCATCGTGGTATTCGAATTTTCTCCAATCTCTGCAAATCGCCACGAAATGTGAGCCATTCATCGAGCAAATCTGTTGGCAGAGGTGTGTCCCATGCCAATCCTGCCAGCCAAAGTCGCTGAATGAAAAGTTTAGCCACGATAATTATAGGCGCCAACATGCCAAGTGGGTCATACAGCCTTGCCGTGTCGCTTAGGACTTGACGCTTCGTAGTTGAGATAGTATCGGTTGGCAATTTAACCTTGTAGAATAGTTCGTCCGCTATGGGATCCCAATTCAACCCAAGAACCGTCGTTTCCATAGCTTGCAATTCAATTTCATCAGTGAATGGTGTATTTGTGAGTTTTGCCAAAACCCTTGAGTCGTTAGATCGCCATTTGCGTAGACAGAAGTGTCCTTCTTTAAGCACAGAATCAACATCCCTTGCCAATAAAACTGCAGCCTTTGTTGATGGAGCACTACAGAGATAATCATCAATGTAGAAGTCCCGTAATATGCTTTCCTGAGCTGCTTTCGCCCGTTCGTTTGTAGGAAATATACAAGAGTTATCCAAAGCACACTGCTGCATCGCACGAACTGCCAAATAGGGACCGCTAGCTGTACCATAAGTGACGGTGTTCAACTGGTAGGTGCGCAATAATTCAGTAGGAGATTCCCGCCATAGAATTTGTTGCCATTGCCTATGTCGTTTGTCGATTAACACTTGCCTAAACATTTTTTCCACATCTGCGGATAGTGCAACTGCAAACCGTCTAAATCTATGGATAATATTTACCAATAACTCTTGAATGAGCGGGCCAGCCAATTGTGTGTCGTTGAGCGAGATGCCTGTTGACGTTTGCGCTGACGCATTAAAAACAACGCGGAACTTCATGGTCACTGCATGATGGGGGACGTAGTATGACTGTGATGGTTCACCTGGTCGATCCGAAATTGCAGTCATATGGCCAAGCTGAATATATTCCCTCAAAAAATTAATGTACTTCTCCCGTAGGCCCGGGTTTGAAATAAGTCTGCGCTCTAGTTGATAAAATTGCCGTAATGCCAAATTGTGTGAATTCCCAAGTGCTGATGCGTTCAGCTTAAATGGTATTTGCACAATGTAACGGCCATCTAGATCACGGGTATGCGTAGACATAAATATGTGTTCACATAGATCAGCTTCCATAGTAGTTGTAGATGTCGTGTGCTCGTTCTCGGCCTCAAAAAGTATTCGCAACCACTCGTCAACTCGTAGATCATGTTTAGTGCAAGTGGCCAATGACCTTACAGTAGGTACTGTATAAGATTGAAGTGTAGCCGGTCCAAATACAACCCAGCCAAGTTGAGTTGATTGCGCGAATGGTTCTGTATTACTACCACGAACTATGCCATTTGTGATTAACTGACCCCAAACGTCTGCGCCAAGCAATGCATCAATTCGTCCAGTAGTACCAAAAGAAGGGTCTGCCAGTTGCAAATTGCGTAAATGTTGCCAACAATCATCCGAAATCTTAGATACAGGTGTGGGAGAAGTGATAGCTTCGATGAGGTAGACTTCAATACTCATACCAAAGTGCTGATTAAAGTTAGAGGACAGTTGTACAGTCGCTCTGCCACGAGCGTATGTTGATAAACAGTTTCCTACACCTTCTATTGGTATTTCGCATTTATTCCTACGAAGAGCCAAATTGTTAAAAAAGCGTAAAGTCATGAAACTAACCTGGGAGCCTGGATCGCATAGTAATCGACACTGATGCACATCGCCAAAGCCATCAATTATTCGTGCAAAAGCTGTTGCCAAAAGGATGACACGATCATTGAAAATCGCGAATGTCTTTATGGAGCCATCTAGTCAGATATAATTTTGGGGAGCTTGAGTCGTTGATGGTTTTGAAACGGCCGGTGACGCTGATGTAGATGTCATAGCAGCTGAGCCGGTTCCAGGCTGTGATACCAAATGTGATGATGTACGACGACAAAGCAGCGTGTGATGTCTTCCATTACATTGACGGCAATTCTGTGAGCTACATTCCTTAGTTGCATGTCCTGGTCTTAAACAATTAAAACACAGGTTGGACCCTTTAAGTTTTTGAAAGCGCTCGGCCACTGGAAGTGCTAAAAGTTGAGAGCAGCGGCTGATGCGATGCGAGTTATTATTACAAAATTCACAATTGCCGGGTGCAGTGGCAGCCAAATTAGATTTCACCAAACGATGTGAATGCTTTAAAGTGTTTGTATTAATTCTCTCGCCATATTTGTCGTTGCGGTCGACTGCATTCCATCGCAGTATATCCGATGTCAAACTATGAGCTCGTTTTTCGACAAAGCCTAGCAAATCATCAAGTTTGGGTATATCGTTTGAAGTTCGACTCATACCCCAAGCCTGTTGTGTCGCTGTAGGAAGCTTTGATGTAATAATAGGCACTGCTAATGCATCCCATTGGTCCACTGGTAGTTGCATAACAGTTAATGCCCGAAATGCTTCTCTCACCGTATCCACCACAGTGAGCAATGCCGATGTAGATTCAGTTGGTTCTCGTTTCATGCCAATAAATCGAGAGACATGAATTTCTGCCAGTTGTTTTCTGTTGTCGTAGCGAGCCTTCAATGCTTTCCAGACGTCTTCATAGCCACCAGTATACATTCCGCCAACCAATGCTACTGCATCGCCTTTTACTGCCTCGCGAAGCTTGCCGAGTTTGTACGCCTCTGGAAATTCCTGCCCATGTACAAGGGTCTCAAATGCATCTTTAAAAGCTAACCAATTCTGTAAAGTCCCATCAAAACTAGGAACGGGCAGAGGGTCCAATTTCAAGTCCATGGTGGACGACGATGTCAAGTGTTGTTTGACCGCACCATCAATGCCTGGATTCGGATTAGTTTGCGCAATGGAAATTAGTCGATGTAATTTAGCCATTGAAGTATTATAATGCTCTTCCATGTCATCCCAAAGATTCATGTGGACGCCAACTTCAGAAGGTTCTGCTGCATCCATTAGAATGTCATGAGCGGCCACAAAACGATCATAATGCAATTGCAATGAATTCATCTCTTGCTGAAGACTAAATTCATCTCCAGTAAAATCATCTGCTGCTACCTTTGCTGAAATGCGCAAAATCGAATGAGATGCAGAGGTACGCCTGTTAAGCTCTGCCATTGCCGTGAAAGGTACAGTTCTGCTTGTAGAACTTTGTAGAATATTAACTGCAAAGTGTACCGCTATGACGCCACTATTTAACAGTTTATATCACTCCTCACAGGAGGCACCAAAAAGTGTATGAAATTTAGTCTTTCACACACGCGGAGGAATTGAAGTTATTGTTTTAAACTAATTGTTTTATTATCTTCCCTTTATTTTATTTTACAAAGTGGTTCTATAATACAATGTTTATTTATTAAGGAGTAAGTTAATTATTTTAAATTAAGAGCCACAACCAGCCACTACTAATTTCAAAACAAGAATGATTCTAATAAAAATAGGAATACAAAAATAGGAATAAAAGAAAGCGACTGATGAGCGAGACGGCTGTATTTCATCCGCAGGTGTTGCCAAATTACTTTTTTGTCGCCAAGGGACTTGCGCCTTCGTCTTTGAAGTG
This sequence comes from Eupeodes luniger, assembly GCA_951509635.1. NCBI lineage: Eukaryota > Metazoa > Arthropoda > Insecta > Diptera > Syrphidae > Eupeodes > Eupeodes luniger. Next base: position 90,314,781 of record OX608074.1, read on the forward strand.
AAATCGAATAGTTAGTTTTTTTTACATAAAATAAAAACCTAGAAAAAATAGTAATAAAAGTTGGTACAAATTTATTTTCGACTCAAATATCTTTTCAAAACTTTGAGATATTGGCCTTAAACTAATTTTATATTTTAAACAATATTGTTGTCAACATTCAGTAAAATTTTGAGAAAAATCTAATTGACAGTCTTTTACCCAAAAATAAAAACCTAAAAAAACATTACTAAAAGTTGGTAAAAATTGACTTTCCACTCAAATATCTTTTGAAGAATTTCAGAAATATGCTTTAAACTAATTTTATCTTTTAAAAAATATCGTTGTTAACATTCAGTAAAATTTTGAGAAAAATCGAATAACAGTTTTTTACAAAAAAATAAAAACTAAACAAAAATTAATAAAAGTTGTTAAAAAATGATTTTCGACTCAAATATCTTTTCAAGACTTGAAGATATTGGCTTTAAACTAATTTTTTGTTATAAGCAATATTGTTTTCAATATTCGGTACAATTTTGAGAAAAATCGAATTGACAGTTTTTTTACAAAAAATAAAAACCTAAAAAAAAAAACAATACTAAAACTTAATAAAAATTTAATTTCGACTCAAATATCTTTTCGAAAATTAAAAATATTGGCTTCAAACTTATTTTATCTCACAGAAAATATTTTTTTCGACGTTCAGTACATTTTTTATAAAAATCCAACTGTCAGTTTTTTCATAACAAATTAAAATAGTACGCAAAATTGGTAACAATTGATGTTCGATTTTCGATATCTCGTGAACAATAAAAGATATTGACTTCAAATTAATTTCATTCATCCAATTTGTATTTGTTTACATATATAAGAAATAATTTTTTTTAAGAAATGCTACTAAAATTGGTAAAAATTGGTTTTCGACTAAAAATCTCGTTAACAAAAAAATAATTTCGAAATCAAACTATTTCATTATATGCAAAATATTATTGGTAGTTTTTAAATTTTTAAGAATAATTCAACTGTGAACTTTTTTAACAAAACACGAAAACCTACAAACTTTTAAGCAAGACAAATCGACAGACAGGATGGGAAGTTATCAGTGTGGGTCGCGTCCCATCCTCTTTTTTTATTGGGCAATTAGACCTTATGATTCTTTTATTGGGAATTTGATAAAGCACAACAATTTTTTTTTTAAACCCAAAGGTTCCGTAATATTCCCCAAATCGTACAACAACAAACTGTTAATAAAATTGTGCTGGAATCTATAACAGTTTTAATTTGAACGATTTGATTTTGGGCGAAAAGACCTACCACGCCAATAGATTTATTTTAACCTGGTTATTGTTTTTTTTTAAATTTATCTTTCAATATTTCCAGTATTTTCTCTGAGTCCTCCTTTGTTGTTTTCAACCAATAACTTTTTATTTCTCAACTCAATAATCTGGATAGTTTCTCAGCCTGGAACTTAACATTGCAAACCAAATTTAAATTATTTATGTGAACGTATCTAAATAGAGGTTTCATTATTCCACGTGATTTTGGCTCTGAGTAAGAATGCCTATAATAAAATGTATACAACCTTTTAAAAGCAATGAAATTGTCTGCACTTCAAATAAGCTAGTGATTTGTTAACTTATTCAATGATATTTCAGAACAGCATATGTTGGCCTTCCCATAAGTTATTATACCATTTCAACAAATAATTCAATGACAGTATTGTTCAAGTTCGCAATTAAGTGGAACCAGGTGCCGATTCCTCATGAACTATTGATTACACTTGTCGAAAAATTACTTCTCCGAAAGTTATCAATGCCATTATTTTGAATCTGAATGTGTATTTGCTCTTGTTTTTGAGGTACCTGAATTAAAAAGTTTCAAAAGTTTACATAAAGGTATCAAATCCAAAAGACAAAACAAATTCAAGAAACTTGTGTGACCATTGTGCATTAATTTTTCTTAAATTCTTCAATCGAATAGTTTTTGTTCTTATTATTAATTTTTGATCTTCAAAAAAGCTAAAACAAATTGGCACATACATACATTAAAGACATTATTATACGGAAAAACAAATCACATTTGTTTTTTTGCAGACTACCTAAATGGATTTTATAAATAAACAATCAATCGATACTTTTGGCTGCTGCCCCAAAATGTACTCCTTTGTACCTATTTATAAACTGTCAGTTTAGCAATTAGTAAAAATATGTTAGTTCAGTTATATTTATTGCATTATTATTTATACCTACCTTAAATTTTCATTTCAGATTCTAAGTGACGATGAATCAAATAGTACACAACTTGTTGAGGACCTTGGCCAAACGAATAGGTGCGTCAAACAATTACAATCTATTGACTATAAAGCTCTTCAACACACATCAGAAGCAGTAGCTGAACCCCTAGTCTTACATCAGCAGGAATCAGAAAATGTTTCCATAGAATCTAGGACACCACCATCTATTGCTATTGATGCAACCCCCGCAGCGCACTTGAAAACCATCAAAACAAGTCACAATAAGAAGCCAGAGGGCAAGAGAAAAAAACAACGTACTCCAGGTCGATGTGACGTGTGCAATAGATCATTCAACGACTTATACAATCTGCGCATTCATAAGATGATACACACCGGTGAAATGCCATTTCAGTGCGAGGATTGTGGCAAAGGATTTCGCCAATACAACAAGCTGAAAATCCATTCAATTACTCATACAAATAATAAGCCTTTTGTTTGTGATATATGCGGCAAGGGATTCCGATATCGAAACTATCTTGCGATTCATAAGCGATTACACACCGGCGAGAAGCCCTATAAATGTAAATTATGTGATGAACACTTTCATTCGCTGCACAATCGACGCTTGCACGTAAAGTCCACCCACTGCCAAGTCGAGGAGAATTTAACGTGTCACATTTGCTCTAAGACTCTCTCGACCAAGTTTTACCTGCGAGTACATATGAGTCGGCATAGTAACTTAACCGACATTAAATGTTCGGTGTGTGAGAAGACATTTTTTACGATGGCTAAATTTAAGGAACACTTCGAATCGCATGCTGTTGAGAGTCCTTCGTGGTGTGAAATATGTCAGATAATGTTCCCGAGAAGTACAATTTATAGCGAACACCTTCTCAATACACACTTTATTGCTAGGCCTTATTATTGTCATATTTGTAGGAAGAATTTTGCACAAACCACAGAACTATATGCACATAGATCAATTTGCACAATTAAACAGTGAATTAATAACTACCTATCAGTCTAATTAACTCACAACAGAAGGTTCTGCACATTATAAGAATTCTTTTCTCTCTGTGTAACTGATCACAATTAAGGAAGGCCTTCACTATGCTGACTACATCCAACTGTTTATAAAATTAAATTGGAACTAAAAACTTAAATGTTGGCTTAATGGTCCATTATTGCAGTCACTGTGTATAAATACTAAACATTTTTTCATATTGATGTTTCATTAAAATGTGTGAACTTTTAAATTCGCTTTTCAAAGAAAAGTGAAGAAATGTATCGGCATGAATACTTAAGAACTAAAAATTGTTTTGTACTAAAATATTTCCTAGCTAAACTACTTAAATATTTATAATACATCACCCTCTCCTAAAATATCCTATGATAACACTTTTAGATGTGATATTAATCACACTTGAGACAACTTGTAGTTACAACAATTCCGCTTTTGAGCTTATGAAGAAAAATAGAAGTAGAATGTTTCTTATGGCATCTAATCCGAAATGCAGACTTTTGTGAATGTCAAGAAAACACTTTCAAGTATTCTTGATGGTTCGAGAATTCCAATCGAGAAGGCCATTAGTTTGTAGCTAAATTGAACAAATTCAAGATGGCCATTTTATTGAACGTGTTTTCAAAACGTGCTTTGTAAAAATGTAAGTTCCGAACTTTAAAACAAGTACTCAATTAATTTATTAGGGACTATCATGAATACTTTACATTCGTAATTGGATCAACCGACGAAATATAGAAACTCTAGTAATTTTGCAATGTTCCTTGCAAGCTTAATTTTCGTCAATTGAATTGAAAGCCAAAGAATCCTTTAAATTGAGTTCTAGATAGAATAATATTCTATTGCATACTTTCGACGTAATGGTAATTCCTTTTTAAATGTACTTATGGCCTATGCTATTATAGGTAATTATATTATTATTACATCGAATTTTTGATAAAAAGAACTGTATTTGCTATTTTTTGTATTATTTTTAATTGTTAAAGAGACTTATAAAGTTATTAAATAAGTATTTAAAAAGAAGACTTCATGACATACAATGAGCTTATTGAAGCATTTATGTTTATGGATTTTTGTTATATTATTGAAATTTAAATGTTATTTATGTAAGTACCCAAATGATATTTATTAATTTTTAAGTTAACTTTGTTATATGCTGATCTATTAAAATAAATTTAAAAAATAATAGAAACAAATGTGGAATTTTTTAATTGATATTTACATATAATTGCATTTTTTTACACCATATCTGGGAAGCATTGTAAAAAGAAGATTTCAGCCCATCGTGGTCAGAGAAGGTTCATACTAAAATTGGAAACAAACAAAATTATCACAGCGTCAGCCGTAACTAAAATGTTTAATACAGGATTTGAAAGATTTTTAACGAACTCCAAATTTTGAGACAAATTTTTGTTGATATTAGTTGTAAAGAAATATTTGAAACAGAATTTCTACATTTTCAATATCAGCGTGATAGCGCCGCGCCGCGATGCGGCGGAGAATTTGCCAAACGTTTGCAAGTCTCTAGTAGTATTCCATATCATACAGGACATTAAAATAGAAACAGCTGAGTTTTAAAAATTAGATTTTGTATTGACTTAAAAAGATTTTTTTCAAGTTTGGTCTTCATTTTCTTATTTTATTTTAGCAGATTTGGATGTGTGCTTAGGGTCGTTGTCCTGCTGTAGAGAGGCATGTTCTCGTCCGCATAAGGCAGCATCTTATCCCTCATGATATTCACCTTCACATTTTGATCTATTTTACCCTCAATCAAATGTATTGGTCCAACGCTATATCAAGAAAATTAACCCCAAAGTATGATACTGCCGCCACCATACTTGATCGTTTTCTAGATGTATTTGGGATTTAGTTCTTTCAAAGGAAGCCTTATAACGGTTTGTCTGCCATCACTTCCGAACAAATTTATCTTTGTTTCGTCCATCCACAAAACATTTCTCCACACTTGCCTCCTTTTGGTCCACTCCAATCAAAATGATCATGGGCGAATTTAAACAACGTTGTTATATTTGTTTTTCCTTAGAAAGGGCACCATTCTTGTGATCCTTCTGAGCAAGTTAGCTTCAACAAGTCTTCTACGAACAATTCTGGAAGTTATTGGAAGCTGTAGTTTATTTTACGAACTTACAAAAGACTTGTAAGGATCTTTTTTTTTGAGGCGCAAATGATGTTTCAGTCTTTGCTTGGGGTTGTTTTGCTTGGTTTTCCCAGCTGTTTTTTGGCTCACAGCTGTCAAATTGCTTTTGCAATCAACTTGAGGGATCTGCTCATTATTCTGGCTATTTCTTTCAAAGATTTTCCCTCACTTCGTAGAACTAAAATAACAGCTTTCTCTTCTAGGGCACAATGCTTACCACGACCCATGTTTTCCTTAGAATTAATTTTAATATTATTTAAATTTACTTCCTAAAGTAAACTTATTGTTTTATAAAAGTAAAAAAAATATTAAAAAATAGTATTTTTGATACCAGTTAAATATTAAGGTCTGTGTTCCAATGTGTTTCTATTTTAATGTCCACCAAAAACACAGTCTTACCTAAGAAACGGTTCATTTCCAAATAATCAACAAGAAAAAAAAAACATGTTGTTGTTTTAATTTGGTTTTAGCAACTGTCTCTGTATCTATTTTAATGTCCATATCTGTATATAATATAAGAAACATCGTCATACCATGAGCGATGAACCCCAGTGTTTGACTATTTTCGTGGTGTATTTTGGTAGGTATTCAGTAATCGGGGGCCCATCTAACAAGCTGCCGGGATCCACCATACAAAACAATTTTAGATTCATCCATCCATAAAATATTTCGACATTTTTCCGCAGAAAAGGATGAAAATTTTCTACCGAATTCCAGTTGTTTGTTCTTATAATTTTTTGTAAGTAAAGGTGTTTTTCATGGACTAAGTGCTGGTAATTTTGTTTCAATAACCTTCTTCGAACGATCATGTCACCCACTTTCAAATATAGCTCCAACTTTTTAGGTTCAATTTTGGCTAGTCTCGCAATTCTTCTATCATTCTTGCAAGATATTTTTCTTTTACCACCGTTTCAGATGTTTTCACAAATGTTCTAGCACTGCCTATCATTTTAGCAGAGCATGAATAAATATGTACGTTAAATTTCTTAACTAGATTTTTATTATCTGCGTAGAAACAATATCAAATTTCGTTGCTCACCGATGCAATGCTTACCACGAACCACTTTTGCTGATACAAAAAGAAACCCTTTATTGGTATCACTCTGATGTTGAGTGCATCGATTTTTAATAAGTGAGTTCACAACTATGTACATATGTGTATTAATATATTGCTTAAGTTTTATGAAACTACTGATATTTCTTGTTCACAGCTGTACGTATTTTAATTTTTAAAAAGAATATAAAGGTGACATATCCTTAGTTTTATTCCGCAAATCGTCAAGATTAAAATGTTAGATATAAGATAAATGGCAGCAAATATTTCAATTTATCTTCCTCAAAAATTGAATCGGTGATATGTTCGAATGTACATAGTTTATTAAGATTAGAGCATTAGAAATAAGGTACAGTTACAGAAAATATATTAATTTATCTTTTATTTAAAAATTAAATGCTTGATAAATTAAGTGTCAGTTATTTTATAGGTGAAGTGACTTTGAGTTTAAAAGTAATTTTAAAGTTGCCTTTACAATTACGCGTGCACCAACAGTAAAAATTACATTTTTTTTTCAATTTTATGTTTAATAAACAAGAAAAAAACTTTTAAAACAATTAACAAAACAGAATAACAATTAAAAAACTCAAAAATTCTTCAATTACATGGCACAAAAATTTTGCATTAGGTGTCAAATAAAGCTTCATTTTATAAACAAAGTTTAATATTATGTATGTATGTGAGTGAAATCGGTATTTTTTTTATTTTAAGTACTTTTTGAGTAACATCCAAGTCTTCATTGGTAAGTGGTGCTAGAATTCAAAAAAAAAACTCCGTAATTTCGAAGATTTCACACGCAAATAAAATCTAAAAAATAAAACTACACCAAGAACACAGAAAAATAGTAAATACTGCCTACAAAAATTATTGCTGAAAACTGCCAGAACAGTGAGACGCCATTTAAAAAAATTGGCTTTTTTGTAGGCGGGGTGATGAAAAGCCAAAGCTTACAAAAGCCTTGTGCGTTAAACGTTTACTGTGTGCTAAATTGTATAGAAACATGTCTTCAAAATATTGGGCCAAAATATGTACGTCAATTGAATTAAGTCTTTCTAAAGCCAACTCACATTTCAAGGGCTAAATTGACAACTTTAGTTTTTAAATTATTTAAAAACGCTGTTGTTCAGCAAGGTACATACATATAGTCTTACTATTTAATTTGGTCAACTCTCTACATATGAAAGCATTCCAAGATTCCAACAGTTTTCTAAATATGCCATATTTAATAGCCAAACAAAATAGTTTAGAGGGTTTTTGTTGCTTTCACGCAGAAACGTAAGAAATTATTTTGAAACGTAGGTTTTTTCCAAAAAGAATATATTCTTTTTTGTTGCCATTTATATTAATGAGAAAAACGCTACAAAAATTCAAGAACCCAAGAAATGAGAAAGAATGTGATATCAAGAATCTGGCTTTTTTGACTTAGTTTTTTCGGACTCAATTTTCGGGAGTGTATTTTTACTATCGCTATCAGTCTGCTTACTCGTAGATTCCAATCTAGCTGGTGCTAGAAAATATTTTGATCTTAAACGAGTTAACAAGACTTAAAAATTTTGGAGAAAAATGTTAGTTTAACACAATGTCACTTTTGCTGTTTGTGGGACATTTATATTCTTGAAATTCGAGTTTAAATTTCAGTTCTAGAACATCTTAGCAAATTCACTTCAAAAAGTAAATTTATTTAATTTTTTATGATCTTAAAATTTGTATTCAACAAAAAATCAATTTTGAAAGAAATATACCTAATGCACGAATGGGTCGCTAAAACTTGCTAAATTCTTCAAAAAAGTCTGTTTAAAAATATACCTGGAAAATAAGTTTTTCTCAAAAATTTAAATGCCATTTTATTTCTCAAAAAACCGAGATTAACTTATTTTTTCGAAAATCATTAGAGCGGGTTTTTGGTAAGTAATTTTATATATACAATTTTTAAATGTTGTCTTTAAAATATGTTTGGTATGCAGTTATTTAGTGCTTATAAATATACATTTCGCATTTAAATTTCGTTAAAAAATGTTCACCCCTTTCTGAGATATCAGTTTTGTAAAAACAATTATTTTTCAAAAATCAAAAAAAAATAATGACATTTTTGATCATCAAAAATCATCATACATTTAAAAATTTGATCATCGACAAGAGCTTGCACTAAAAGAGAAGATTATTGAAATAGGTCGATTAGTTCTTGAGAAAACTTAAAAACAAAATAACGGTTTTATGAGTGGTACCCTTTTGGAGCAATACCAAAATATGTTTTTCTTGTAGAAAGAAGCCGAATTAAGTAAAAAAAAATTATAGAAAGTTTTAAAAAAATCTATCTAAACCAAAAAAATTGCAGTCCCTGCTGCAAAACTTTTCGAAAAGTTGATTTATAAGAAACTTATACTTTTATGAAAAGAAGTGATCTCTCCAATGCAACATGGTTTTGTAAGTGGTAGATCTACTAACACAAATTTTATAATTTTTTCTAATTTTGTGCTTACAATGGAGAAAGGTTTTCAATGCGATGTGATCTATACTGATTTTGCCAAAGCATTCGATAGAGTTGATCTTTATATCTTGCTTCGAAAGCTTCAGGGGTATGGTTTTCACTCTAATCTGTTGAAATGGTTTGAGTCGTATCTGAGTGAACGAACCCAATTCGTTTGTATTGGCAATAGGCTTTCTGATGCTATTATGGTTACATCCGGTGTACCCCAAGGAAGTCGTCTGGGCCCTTTGTTGTTTCTTCTACTTGTTAATGATATTCCAGATGTTCTTGTTCATTCACAATGTCTTATGTTTGTTGACGATTTGAAAATGTACCGCATCGTAAAAAATGTATCAGTTTGTTAAAAGTTGCAAACAGACTTATTCAATTAATATGATTGGTGTGTAAAAAAAAAGATATTTTCAAATGTATCTACATAAGTGTCAGAGTCTTACATTCTGTCGTCGTTAATCACCTTTATGTTTTGAATATTCTATAGGAAATACGACTATTGATAAAATTATAGAAAAGAATGATCTAGGTGTAATATTTGACACTAAATTCAGTTTTAACAGTCACATAGACTATCTTGTAGCCAAATCAAGTTCTATGTTAGGATTTATTAGAAGAAATTCGAAGGAATTTAAGGATCTTCACTCTTAAGAGCCTGTATTTCTCATATGTGAGGTCTATTTTGGAATATGGTTGTATAGTATGGAATCCTTTTTATTCCATTCACTCAAATAGAAGAAAAGAATTCAAAAATGCCTTTCTAGATATATGTTTTATCTATTACGTTGGAATATTCCTCGACCTTCATAATGATGCCCGATGTTTGCTTTTTGGACTACAAAGTCTTGAAATTCGACGAAAATATTTTGATGCAATGTTTATTAGAGACATAATAAATTCTTAAATTTATTGTCCATTTTTGCTAAGTAAGGTTTGTTTTAATTGTCCGGGGTATACTTTAAGAGTGTTTGATACCTTTCGTGTTCCTCAACACAGAGTAAATTATGGCTTAAATGAGCCAATTTCCCGTTGTTTAAGACAGGCAAATTCAGTGTGTAAGAATGAAAATGTAGATTTTTTCCAATGTTGTGGTAGAGATATTTTTAAGTCACATTTAATGTTTTTTTTTTGAGCTATGGAGTTTAATAATTTGTATTGTTATTGTTCATTATTGTAATTAGTAATTTTGTTATAAGTAGTCTATAGGAGCTGTGTACTCTACTTGATGAAATATATGTAAATAAATAAATAAATTGTTCGTATTAAAAAAAATGAAAAAAACACCAATCGGCTAAAACTTTAATTTCAATGGGCACAATGGTTTAGGCTGAAGGGGCCAGGACAGATAGATCCACTTTTTTCGACTTTTCTACCATGCATCGTAATGTCATGTTTGATTCGAATTTTTTTAGGAATGCAATACTTGCTATATAGTTCATATATGTATGTCGCAAGTTAAAATCACTTCAATGATCACTATTTATGTGCATCAAAACAATTAGATAGAATTGAAGGCTAGTTTCAGGAATTTAAAGGCCACTCAATATAAAATTGACGATCTCTTATTCAAAGATTCTTCTTAAAAACCTGAATATTTGCTCTTTTTCTTAGAAATAAACTTTATGAAAATAATTTAAAGCATTACTAAAGTTAAAAAAATGTTAGTTGTTTTTGACAGCAAACCACTTTTTGGTGAATGTCGTTAACTTACTAACAAACCTTTAGATGAAATCTTTGCTTATACAACTTAACTGTATAAGCTCTATGGCTAATATGTGCCCCCCCCTGGATCGTCCATTGTTCAAAATTTGATGAAATTGTGCAAAGTTTTTGGAATAGGACTGAATTTCCGATTCATATTATGTTCTTGGTCCAGTCCTCAGTTAAAAGTGGTACTTTTGGCAAAAAAGTTTTAGGAAGTAAAATACAAATTTAGTTTTCATATAAAAAAAATAAATAATTCAAAATATAATGGGGGTCATATCCATTAACTCAATACGATTAGTTTTGAATTGAAGGGAATTCCTACAAAAATACAAAAAAACATTTGTTTACTTTATTATTTAGAGTCAAAAGTTAGCCAAATACTTGTATGCACGTTTTACTTTTTGTTTTGTTAATAACGTCTAAAGATTAGATAGTTGGAGATATACTTTCCTTACAAAAATCTTACAAGGAAAACGGTCCCAGTAATAAATATTATAAGTGGTTGCCGTGTGTCGCTTAACCTTTGAAAAATGATTGCTAAACCTAATTTGAATTGAAAAGACTATCCATATTTTATTAAATATTTTTGGTAATGTTCCAACTTGATTAGTTTAGAAAGAAATAAGTACATTGAATAATATATCCGAATTTGTAACTGTGTAAAAATACAAACTATTCATAGTCATCTAAGACACGTTGCCTTAAATAGTTCATACATACGTTTAAAATAAAAAGATTTTTGTTTTTAATTTTATTGGATATTTATTACATATTTATCTTTTTTTAATCATATTGATATTAATATTAAATATTAAAAATAATAATTTTAATAATAATTAAAGAACGCGGATCATTAAAGTATTGTTTTGTAGACAATAATTCTTCTTTAATGAGAATATGTTTCTCTTAATTTTCTTTTTTGTTTGTATATTTTTATTTCTTAAATTAAATTGTATTTTTTTTAATGTTACCCTTAATATAATGTTAATTTATTTTTAAATAAAAAGAAAAAAAAAAACAAAAACATTGCGAGTCCGAATGAAATTATTATATTATATGCTAAAAAATAGAAGAAATAAATCTGATATTCATAAATGACTGGATTTACACATGAATTATAAAGAAAAACAGAAAAAAGAAAGCTTATAGCCGACATTATTCACTTAGAAAGTTCACAGTTTTGTTATTTATTAACTTACATTTTCTAAATAGAGTACTTTGTACTCTTGTTTTATAAAAACAAAAGAACTAATTGATTCTTAAAGATTATGTTTTAATAGTTAAATAATATTAAATTTTTAAAATAAGCAGCTAGCGACATAGGTGTTTTTATTAATTTGTCAGAATGAGGGATCGATTTACTATGTGAATAAAAAAAATGAAGCTTAGCTTCCAAATTCAGAACACTTCAAATTTTATGAATTCTTATCGCCAGATATACAAATAAAAAGAATAATTTTCTTGAGAACTTCAAAACCACATTAGTTGAACAAAAATAACCATGTTACCTTGTCTTAAAATTGAATTCATAAAAAGGGTGGCTGTGATTATTTAATGCCAAAATACGAGTAAGCTTCTTAAATTTAATTAATTATTTGTAAATCATTAATGAAAATGCTGGCGAGAAATCTGAATTTCAACTTTAAGAAATTTCTTCGTCTACAATCAGTTAAATCGTTGTCGTTTAATCCTTCAGTTTTTGGCATCTGTCATTACACAAAAGTCATAGTAAATTGCCCACAAACAAACTTTTTCATTCTTTTTTATTTAATTAGATACCTTTATAAGGATTTCTAGTTTTTAATTTAATAATTTTTTCATTCCTGCAAACTGACAAACTTAGCTTTTCTACATTTCACCTTGCATTTAACATTTATAGCATTTTATTGTTGCGAGCTTTTTTAACGAAAACAAAACAAACAAAATTTGTTTACAAAACATTAAACTAAATCAAAAGAACATGAACAAACACAATGATTCACAAATAAACAAAAATTATATGAAACATAATAAATTTGTTTTTAACAAAAAAAAAATATTTAAAGACTTCTTATAGAGTCATTATCGGTCCATTTTTGTTTTGTTTTACTTGCTCACAAGATATATTCAAAGTGTACAATACATGATACGTTCAATTAATGTTAATTTTGTTTTATTATTTTAGGGGTTGCTTGTGTGTGTGTGTGTGTGTGTTTGTTTATTTTAAATTTATATTATTGAAAAGAAAACTAAGTATTTATGACATTGAACTGCATGGTAAACGCGGCGATCCCATTTGCGTGAGAACACGGTCCAGCCATTGTAGAGGGCCATTCAAATGTAATTCAATCCAACAAGGTGTTGAGGTGACCGTTTGACGGCGATACTCAGCTCCCCAGCCTTTGACGAAAGACATTCGTATGGTGCACATGCGTGTCAACTGATAAACTGCTTCAAATCCCTGTGACACCGATTGTGAGAGTAACGCTGCAAATTCTTGGTTATTGAAAATCTTTAAGTTACACCCCGGTGGTATTTTGCAAACTGTTGCTGGATGCCATCCGTAGCGTTGGTTGCAATTTGGACTCTGTACAAAAATACTTGAATCACTCAGACACTCAGCGAATACCTCGCCTCCAATGTAGTACAACCGTACTCCCTTGCCAATGTGCCGCCGCGTCTGTTCAACAACTTCGTTGCGATTGACATTCGACAAGAGTCCCAAGCAGAAGCGTTCCGAGTTTGATGGGTCGGTGAAGCCGTCAACTGTGATCGATGGCTGAGATGCATGGAAGGTCTCACCTACTCGTGTGTTTAGCTCATAGTAACTTATTGAACACCAGAAGGCCGGCTCGTGATACATTACGGGCGCAGCATCGACTGGCGGTGTTAGACGTGACATATTCATATTATCGTTCTGATCCATTGGATCACCGTCCTCTGACATATAGCCGGGTGGTGGAGTTCCGGTATTTGGTATACTGCTACCAACCGAGAGAGTGCCACCGCTAGAGTCCATAATGGTGGCGTTACACGGCATTTGCTGACCCAATGCGGTTGCTTCCATGTACGGCGGTGTCAGAGAGTTGCTTCTTATTGCATTGTAGTCTGTGTTATTGGGTATTTGATTGCTATGGTTGTCCAATGGGTAATCTGCAATTGAATCAGGTGGAGTTGGCAGCGATTTTGGTACTAAAATTGATAGTTCGACTTTTTTGTAATGATACGGATTAATACAGATCTCGTCTTTTTTATACTGATAAGCAAATTCACAGTGATCGAGGGCTTTTAATTCATTTTGTGATTGTAAGTCAGGCCAACGCCAAAGTCGACAATAAATCACGTGTGGCAGTCCTTTACGAAGATTTTCTGAGCCTGTTGTTGGCTTACTCCGAGGTATGGTAACACACTTGGTGTTGCAATTTTGTGTTGAAATGGCTTTCTCAAGTTCTTCTAGAGCATTTGATTTTTTTAATTTTTTTACAAGATTTTTGACAGCTTTTTCTGACCACTTGCCTTCGACTGAGTCTTCGTTGCCTTTTTTTAATGCTAATAATCTTTTAACAATTTGTGGAGTAAATGGCAACATTTCAATATGAACAAACCGGGGGTAGCGTCTTATTTAGGTGGCACGCTTTTTTGGCGGCTTTTTTTTTGTTTGTCTTTCTTGTATTTTTGTTGATTTTCAATATATTTATAAGCTGTGTTTTATTTTAGTTTTTATTTTATTTTGTATTAATAGAGATAACGGCGAGAGATGATTGTGGCAATGCGAAGTTGAAGAACAATTGTAGTATGCTGATAATAAAAACCTACTATAGATTAACATTAAAATAAGTAATAAGTTTTGTAATTTTAAAGCAAATATATAGATGAATAAATGCTTAAGCGTTATAATATGATAGGAACTGGAAGGATATGAATTGCTAAATAAACAAAATTATATGTTTTTAGTTTTCATGAGTTTCAATGAGTTAAGCAAAATTAAATGATTTATTTAATGTCAAATAAAAGCCAAAATGCATAATTGAAAAAAGAATATGATTAATTATTTAAGGCCAATTGGCTTAAGGGTTATTTAAGGGTTTCCAATTGTATTTTTGACTTCTTTGAACTTTCACTGTGGACATCTTGGGCACATTTAAACCGATATGGTCAAACTGTCAATGTGAAAACTTTCAGATCTATACAAACTTATGGTGCACAAGTTTGGAGTTTCGATTTTTTGATGAGGGAGTTAAGCTTCAGCTTTATTTCATAAAGAAAATTTAAAAACTGCCAGGAAGTAGGCCTTTAACCTAGAAAGCGATGCTGAAGATGGTACTACACCCTAGAGCTACACTTGAGATATGTCCAAAAAAATATCTTTAATTATAGTGAAGAAAGGTTACCATATCTACAAAGAAAACAATTCTGGGTGAAAGAACAAAATTAAATTGGTTTCAGGCATGATCTATGTAAATTGCAATGAAAAGAATTGCTCAAGGGAAGAACAGACCTTTTAATGTCTTAACATTTTGAACTGTCTTAGACATGAAGTTCATCAAACCTATATATATATAAATAGAGAGCAGCACACGCATCTATAGTATTTTAGACTATTCAAGAGGTCAGAATATTTCAATGGAAATTTTGATATTGGTAAAATGACATGAATGTGGTCTTAATCACCTAAAAAGAAGCAGGTTCGTCCGTTTTTGAATCATCGACGTGCAGTCAATTTGAGGGAGGACGAAGATATCCAACACTTTTTGAGCAGGAGTCCCGTACAGAGAGAATTCAGAGCCACTTATTTCGCGGTAAAGCTAGTTTAACTGAAGACCAAAATAATAGGAAAGTTGAATGGTGAAAACATGGATAATTGGGAAAAACTAATCAAATTCCAAACAATAGCTATTTAATACAGAAAGCAACTCATCGAGGAATTCAACTATTAGTAATTTTGAATCCGCTTTGTATCTTCTATTCTCATTGTTATAGGTAATCCAATAACTAATGTCTTTGTATATAAAAAAAAAACAATTAAAAACCTATTGTAATATAAAATCGTTTTACATATGTAGATAAAAATTACAAATTACATTTATATACATTTTTAAAATATTATTTAAAACTTCCCGACAGACGAACATTACGGTCACTGTCGTAGGTTTCAATTTTTGACATCGGAGTAAAGAAAATGTATAAAATCCATCTAAGTTGAAAGAAAAACAAAATATAAACATATTCATTACTTTGAAGTTCAAGAACAAAGAATATTTACAAATTATAAACAAAAATTACCGAAACTCTTGCTTTAAACGGTACTTTTTGTAAAATTGCTTTGAAAACCTGTTTCTTTTTTTACAATACTTTTTATTAAAAAACAGATAAGATTACATTTTTAAAGCTTTTGATAAAATGTTTTGTTTTTGTTAATTTTTAAATATTAATTTTTGTAAGCTTCATATGATATAAATAGGAAATATAGAAAATACAATTCAATGTAAGGTATGATGAAATTCTAAAAAGTGGGATGTGAAGTAAAAGAGTTTAACAGGATGTGATATTTTTTTTTATTTTTTCAAACTGACTTTAAATTCACTACTCTCTGAATTCTTTTTAAAAAATATATAACTATAATACGTCACATGAATTAATGGGTCCGTTCGCGTACTTTCTGCACTAAAATTCGTAAAAAGAGATATTTTAAAGAGTGGGGGTAAAATTCTCTCACAAAAAGATAAAACTACAAAAAAGTAAGCGAACGGGAAAACAACAAATTTTTCCCACAATTCGACTGTCAAAAGAAATATAAATTTTGAAACATCATTGTTTTATTTTGTCTTTAGAATTTATTTATTTTTTTTTGTAAATGGATAAATAAGACAACATGAACTTCAAGCAACATCATTCTGGTCCATTGTTTTTTTTTTAATGAAAAAACTTGATTAGATTGAAACTTGAAAAATGCAATCCTGTTGCTGTTCTTTGCGAAAAGAATTTTTAATTTTATAAGTGACAGCAAAAGCGAACAATTTATTTAATTTATTTGAAGTTCTATCAAATTTGACACTTTTCACAAATCAGCCCAAAGAAATTTTTTGGGCTAAAATTCGTAGGTTGGAAAAATATTTTACTCTCTCGTGAGCGCTCTCTTTTACGAAAAACTACAAAATTTTTGAGTACGCGAACAGGATTTGGGTAAATTTCGTAATTTTTCGTAAAATTGGACTGTTTTGGGAAGGTACGCGAACGGACCTAATATTTGATTCCCCATTTTATTTCTCTGTTTGTCATATTTTTTTTCAACGGGACTTAATAAATTATTTCAAATGTACAAATTTCTGAGAAATGTGGTTTCAATTACATATATTTGTTTTTGTATGACACTAAAGCCGAATTCCAAAATATGTATATTAAATATGATCTATGGAAGTGGGATACGCTGGACAGAAAAAAAATATAACTTTTAAATATAATTCATGGATTTAATCACATACTGCGGCGTATACGTAATGTTTGCCTATAAGATTTGTTCGGCATAAATATCCGAAGTTGCGTTGGACTGTCATGCGAGAGGTCTTGGGTTCGATCCCTGCCTGTGCCACCTTAATTTAAAAAAAATAAAACGGGTACTGCCTCTTGCGAGGAATTGACAAATTCTCCAAGAGTAATGCTTGTCATGAAAAAGTGCTTTCTCAAAATTAGCCGTTCGGATTCGGCATAAAACTGTAGGTCCCCTCCATCCCTGACAACAGTACTCGCACACAGGAATGGTTGAGAGTTGTAAGTCACTAGGCCCTGGTTCTCTACGGACTGTTGCGCCACCTAATTTATTTATGTGTATTTATCATTAAATCGAAATTTTGTTTTTCCTATTTTCCTACTGTAAAAAGTTTGTTTGTACTAAATTTTGATCTATTAAAAACACTTCCAAATTTTCTTGTAGTTTTGCTAAATACTACACTTTCCGAATTAATGATAAGGACAAACACAACACTTTTTTTTTTATTTATTATTAAATTTTAACAAACTAATTTTACTTTTAATATCTTAACAACTAAACCTATAAGGAAAAACAAAAATATGAAAAATTAGACTTTCCTTTATAATTCTGATACGGGTTATTTTTTTTTCAGAACCAAATAATGTTAAGGCCAATTTTTAAAAGCATCTCGTAGACGTCGTGGTATTGAAATTATTAATGATTTTACTTGACATATATTAATTTTGGCTCACCCTTCTTGCACAACTCTTGTCAAATAATTTATAGTGTAAAATGAGTCTATTTTTAAAAAACGTTTTGTATAAAAATTGCCCAAACGATTTCAATCGGGTTCGGGTATTGAAACATAAATAGCAGCATTATCCTTGTGAAAGATACATTCCGCAGCAAATATTTCATCTGTATATTTTAGGAAATTTATTTTGGTAGAAACAGCAGCTTATGGCACCCCAAACCATCAACCTACCACCTTCAAAATTGCGAGCATTTCTATGCTGCTTTTCGGTTCGTTTATCATGCCAGAATTGTTGGCAACTGTCTGGGCTCCTCAATTTTGTCTCATTCGAAAAAATTGATACTTTCAGCTAAAGTCAACCTGTTCGCTTTTTGACGAGATTTAAGTTTTGGTTTCGGGACGCGTTTCACATATTCAATATTTTTACACCTTTCAAAACTTGTTGCACCCACTTTGGTGGCACATTGAGCTTTAAAATGTTAAAAATTTTCGCGCGGCTTATCGATTCATTGACGGTTAGGCATTAGATTTCTCCCTAGGCTAATTTAGGTTTTTACCTGAACTTTATTTCTTGAAAGTATGCCACCGATTTGGCTATGTGTCTTCCTCTGTTCTCGGTAATCAACAACAAGACCCCGCTCTTCTTCGGATAATGGCTTTCAGGAGGCATTATAATTATAAAATCATAACGACGTATTTTATTCTAATAAATTCAATCTATTTACGTGATTTACAAAATATTTTTAACTAACAAACCTTTGTAATCTGAATATTTTCTTATTGTTGGTCCTTTTTAATAACGATTAAATACAATCACTTGGCCTTATACATTTTTCGTATCGCAATAAAGAACAGCAGTGTTTTTTGTTTGTCCTTATCATTATTTCGCAGAGTGTAGATACTTTTCATTTATATGAAAATTTGGTTTTTAGGCAATTTTTCGCAAATAGAAAAACATTTTTTTTTAAACTTGTTAATGTCATAAAAATAATACTTGGATTCCGGGCTAAGGAAACACAGAACAAGATTGTGTACTAAACATGATACATTCAGTGTTCTTCTAAGAAGTAATAATAGAACTTTGATTGTTTTGATATCAGTTTGTATGGCGAGAACATACCTATGTGTATCAAAGTGAAGGAGTTTATTCAACGGGATTTTATCTTACGAATTATTCCACACTACTTTTTTATCAAAACTGCAGAACTCAAATCATCACTCCAATTACATATTGAAAGCTTTCTTTGGATAACAAGTGAAGACTTATTACTATGATGAAATGAAAGATCAGAATGTATGTTGTAATAGCATTAGATAGTCAGTGGATTTAAGTACTTTTACTAAAAATTGAATTGAGACAAAATTGTATTATATTATAATTGAATAGAAGTTTTTATTTATGAATTATATTTTGCTAACTAAATCCAAAAATGATTCTCTTACGAATTTTTTCTATTTTGTTAATTAAACTTTTCAACTTAAAAACGAACTAAACCTCCATTAGGAATATTAATCATAAGAGTATCCTGCACTAGACTAATTTGAAATAGATTTACCAGTGAACAATATGTATGTAGTTTTCTACATAACATAAATTGTCACCCTTAGAATGAAAGTGACCTAACTCAAAAATTGCAACTTGTGGGAAATGAGCAAAAACACTTCAAGAAAGTGTAGTTTTGAGTAAATTTGATTGTATTTCTCACATATTTCGTTGGAAATTATTTATTTTGTTTGCGAGTTTTTTCTTAAAATAAAGTGACTGTATTTGAAACAGTTTATTTTAATAGTTTTTTTTACCTAATCTCAATTTTTGCAATTTTTGAGTTAGGTCACTTTCATTCTAAGGGTAAGCGATATAAATAGCAGCATTCTCAAGAGGTTTCCATGCGGGTATATTTTAATGGTAACAAAGCTTAAAAATTCATAATTCGTATAATAATTCGATTATCAAGAATTTTCTATAAAAGCCCATTTATGTTTATCAAGACTGTGAATGAACAGAAATACTATCACCCAATCCAATTTGTCACACCCACCGCCCCCAATCTTCTTTACTTGAATTCTAACATAAAGCAAAAGCATACATTCGATCTATTATACCTATGCATATGCATATAAAGTATAAAGAGGAGAGAAAAGAGCAAATGGAAATGGAAATAGCCATGCTATGAAAAACAAAAATAAAGCAAAAATTACAAAATATTGTGATGATGTTTATGAATTATTTATCTTGCAGCCAAAAATGGAAAATCTTTTGGAGCTCACCTCGATTACCTTCTTTTCGCAAAAGAATCCCTTTAGTCAAAATTATGCTTTCAATTGTACCCTTACGTCGTCCAATAACTCTCTAGACATCAATGGAGTCTCCTATGTGCATAAATATGTATTTTATTTTTTGTTTTGTCTGCTGACCTTTTACACTTTTTTTTATTTTCGCCGTCGTCGTCGTCGTCGTTGCCTTTGCTTTTGCTTTTGCCGTTGCCTTTGCCGTCACCGTCACCTTCGCCGTTCTCTTCGTAGTCCTAGTTGGATTTGGATTCTTTGTCTGCTGATGGTTTGTCACCAATTTATACAAATTCAAGACCTACAATACAATAACACACTCATAAACTATGACAGGGCGGATATTTAACTTAACAGATTTACCATCAAATAAACAATTTAAGAACTTGAAAAATTATAGATAAAAAAGTTATTTTCAACGAAAAAAATTAACTTCGTCGCTAATTAAAAATGGGAAATGTCAGACACACGGCCAAGTATCGAGTGTTATGGCTAATTTAACGTGTTGAAGTTGCTATAAAAAGCTAAGAACAATTCACAATAGAAGGTTGAATTGATTTTTTTGCATTCGATACTTTTATTTCAATTAGGTCCGTTCAGATAAAAGTGTATGGAATTGAAATTTTTTTGAAGAAGGTTTTCTTGTTAGAGCTTATTACATTTTTTAAATGGCATTGCGTCAGTCAGTTTTCTACGAATGAACTGTCAAAAATCGAAAGTTGAAAGATTGGGTAGTTTTATTTCTAAGATTTCTAAGAATTTTCTCAAACAATTTGATAGAACAGACTAATGATATAGAAACACAATTCATAATTCATTCTCACCAGGCAATCAAATAAGCTTAGCATTCTTTTTTATATGTGCGATAGAGAATTCTTGAGAAATCGAATAATAATTCTATTCCTAGCTTTTTGACAGCGAAATTGAAAAATTTGTATGATAAAATTTGTTTGAATTTCTGAGAAATATAAACTAGCCGATTAAGATATTTTCGAGAACAATCTATTTTAAATTTATATGAGATTTTGTTTTATTCATTGTACCTTCATTAAAAATTGCAAATTATGCATGTCCAACCTTAATAACCTTTGATATAAATTATGAAAAACTTACTTTGAAAATCTAAATTTATGTTGAAATTGGATATATCCAAAATGGTAGAGTTGAAATGGTCAGTCGAAGATAATTCCATTCCAACTATTAAAGATTTACCTACAAAAGATCGAAATTCAAAAATTTATTTCTTTTTTCGTGACGCATGGAACACAATTGGAATTGTTTGTCATTGTATTAGTGTAACTTCGGGTGGTGTGAACAATTGCGATAGAGCTGTCAAATTCAAATCAAAATATTTTTTTAAAAATTGTATTAGGGGCCAGTTATAGCTATCATTGAAATCGATCCGGAAAAAAAATTGTATCGATATTTGACTGTGTTTCCCTTTGATTAGAAATGAAAATTATACACTGATCGATCGGAAATCATACAAAGAATTTTTTTTGAGAGAAAAGTGTAATTGCGCATTTATTTTTCTCTAAAAATTTATTTTTCTATTTTCCGGACGGAAATTCATTGTCCTGAACAGCTGATACTTTTATGTTCAAAAGTGAAACGACAATGACATATTTCTGTCACTAAAATTTTGTCGTGAATTTTAATCAGGAATTTTTTTTTCAATGACAGAAATTTTTAATGATAGCTATAAACGACCTGTCAAAAAAATTCCAATGTTTGTTTTCAATGATGAACTGGCACCTTAGTATTGCTGTAAGGATTTGATCTTAAATCAAAAATAAATCAACTTATTTTGCCCCATGGAATGCAAAAACAGGGGGCATTTTGTGTTTATATAAATTGATTTATTTTATCGAAAACCCCATAAATTGAAGCAATAAATATGATCCCCTTGAGTTTGTGTACAATTAAGCTCATCTTAACTGCGTTACAGGTTTGGGAAGTCCAAGTCTTTTGAATCAATTAGTTGAGGTTGCATGTTATATTGTGTGTCGTGTTCAAGAAAACAGAAGCATTAAATTGAAATATTGATTTGCTAATGCAGGCGTAGAAATACAGATAAGTACAAATTAAAAAGTAAATTTGCTAGTGCATGAAAAATCTAGAAGGTCCCCACTCAAGTGTTGTGCGTTAATTGCATGCATAGACATCCACAGGATGGCGCTCTCAACTTCGGCTTTTGACAAAAGTTAAATTCCATATTCTGCACTTTGGATATTTGGTTTTATATTTTGTCAAAAATAGACAGGCCTAAAATTCATGCCAGAAAAATAAATTCTTAGAATCACTTTTTATAACATCCTCTCAAATTATTTGCTGTCTCCAAAACTGATGGAGGAGGCTGGAATCAAACCACAAATATTACCAAAACAGCCTTAAGCAAAATACTGTGTTTTTATTCATAAGATCATCACTTAAACCTGAATTTAAAATGTTATTCGAGAACGTAAGGTAGATGTCCCGAAACATTCTTTAAAGTTATGAAGCAAAACTGAACCTATTTAGAATTGACTGAAGAAAAAATTCTAGGCATCCTTAAGGAAAAGAGACCGATGTTCTAAATTCATAATATCATAGGAAAGAAAACATATCGTGATATTTTGAAAGAGTTAATGTTCCGTTCACTGAAGACAATATATCATTTAAATGTAATTTTCAGCAATATAAACCCAATCCCTCTTCAAAATTAGAGTTGGATTGGCTTCACCATCATCGAATCTCTGTGTTACCACAGAAACTGATTACTTCTTAGTTAAATTTGAAAAATTCGCACACTTATGGGGTTTTCCATTGGTAAATTCAGATATCCTTCAAAAATTGATTTTTTCGTGGCGCATGGAATACGATTGGAATTATTTTTTTATTTTTGTCATAATATGGTAACTTCGTGTAAGTGCGAACGAGTTCGGTAGAGCTGCTAAAAAAATCCAGATCTGCAGATTTGATCTTAATTCAAAAATAAATCAATTTATTTTGCCACATGGAATGCAAAAACAAGAAAAATTTGGGTTTTGACAGATCTGGATAAAAAATAAATTGATTTATTTTATCCATGAAAAAACGCCATAATTTAATTATTTTTGATAAGTATGCAAAAATTGCAAATACAAATTTAAAAAAAAAACAATAATAAATGTTGCTATTCGGTCATATAACTTTCTGAAATGTTTACAAATTAGTTTGTTAAAGAATTTTTTTAAATAACCAGGTGATTTCTGAGAAATAATGTTCAATAATCAGATTGTATTCGTTTTGCCTACATATTTGCCCAAAGCTTTAGTTTTTGTAAGCTGATTCCTTGAAACTTCAAGTTATTTTCCCTTCATAGTCTGATAATAAAAAAAACCGTTACATTGATTTTAGATCTATTTTAATTCATCAAATATCAATTATTATTTTTAATCGTTTGATTTAAGTTGAATTTTCATATATATTCAATTTCGTTCTTTATAAAAATGTCGATTTAAGGAAATCGTAGAACTATTTTCCAATTTTAAATCAGTTATTCACTTCGATTGTTTAGCGAATTGTAATTTGAAAATCTCTGTAGCAACCGGAATGTTATTGAATACAATATTTATCCAAAAGTCAAAACAGAATTTTCATATCAGAAAAAACATGCAACCAATAGAAATCATATACATATGTATTTTCTATATTCATACTTAACCGTTAATTAAGAAAAAACTAAAAAGAATAAAAGTTTTGAAACGAACTTATACCACTTTTAAATTACAAACAACGTTCCTAAATATGGATTTTAACATTAAAAAACACCCCTTCCAAGGTGTCTAGTAAAATAGAAGGAAGGTTCGACGTTGTTTCAATTCTTCCGATTTGTGGGGTTACAAATTTTATGAAGCGTTTCTTACTTCCAAAATTCCCAGAATTAAATTTTCATATAATTGATAACGATTGAATACTTTTGAGATTGGTTTCACAAAATGTATTTAAAGCTTAGTTGTAAACATCTCAATTTCCTTATCTCATAAATACATAGAAATATGTATATTTTTGATGTTCTTGAAAATTTAATTCGGAATTTTAAAAAAATCCAGGGTTATAGGAAACTAATGTAAAGATTTTATTTAATTAATTTAAAGAAAATAACTTGTTCTGCTTTCTTGTTAACTTTTTAAAATTATTTGAGTTTATTTTTCTTTTGTTTTATTTTGTTTATAAATATTTTACATTTTTCGGAATAGTATGAAATTTCTAATTATGAATAGGTATTTTGGAAAATGTATGAAGGAACTAAAAAGTATACAATGTATAAATAAACATACAATTTATGTAGTTGTCCCAGACAAATATTGACTGAACAATTGCACGATAATGCAGTTATACTGATTTCTTAAAAAATATTATTTTGTATAAAATAAAATTATAAAAAAATTAAAATAGAATTAAAACTTTTTTTTTTAAATACAAACAAAATAATAAAGTCTTAGTTGTTGGAATGCATTTTCTAATTACATCTGTCTAAATCGTTTTCTTATTTAAGATTATCTATTTAATTACAAAGTTTAAAAAATCAATTTTAACTGGAATAGTATTGTAATGATTTGTATGTAGTAATCATTTTAGACGTTTTTCGTAAAGTTAAAAATGCTTTTTTCCTCTTGATATTAAAATTTTTATGATTTTAAAAAAGATCATTTTTAAATGCTCACTGATAAAATTAAACTATTGAGTCCGATAAAATAATAGTTTATGCATTAGACACATGCGGGCTATAACTTTAAAGTACATAAATACTTCTTCAAATTTGTTATAATTCTTGTAAGTGTAGACAATTCATTACAATTCTAAAAACTTTGTAATTAAATTGACGCTCTTAAGATGCTTATAAAAAAAAAGATTCCACTTAAAAATAACTTATCTAGTTTTCTATAAAAAATAAAATGATTTAGTTGTTGTGTGTGTGTGTAATAAAATGTTTGTAATGAAAATACTCCCTAATATAGTATATTTTGATGTTTAGTGCTAATATGCACGCCTAAACCTCTCTTGTTAACAAAAGTTTTATTGCACACTTTACAGGTATTGGGATTTATTGCTTCCAGATGCTGGGGCGATTGTGTTGGATGAAGTGACTCATCTTTTATATCCTCGTATTCGTCAGATTCTTCTGCTTCTTCATCGTCGTCTTTTTCCGTATCATTAAGAATCGGTAGAGTATTTGCAGTTCCAGAGCAGTCCTGACAAGTGTAGGGTTTTTTCATTGGCACACCATTGCTAAACTGTTTGCGACAGTAATCGCAACGGTATGTCAAATGAAGCTTTAAGTGATTGCTGAGGTGGTGTCGCAATCGAAAACGTTTCATACAAAATTCACATCCAAAAGGTCGATCGCCGGTATGTGTTCGCATGTGCAGATCCTTATCGAACTTGGTTCGGTTAACTTTTCCACACACCTCACACGGATGGCGGTTCTCGCTGCGGTGTGTCTCCATATGTGCTACAAACTGCCATTCATGGTAAAAGCCCGATTGGCAGAGTTCACATTGAAAGGGTTTTTGACGTTGGTGTGTGCTCATGTGGTAGCGAATTGCTTGTTTTGATTTAAAGCCTTTCTTGCATACAGTACACTGGAAAGGCGTTTCAGATGTGTGCTTCACCATGTGATTCCTATAGAGGGAATGATATTGAAAAGTGCGTTCACAAATTTGGCAAAAGGCTGGTCCTTTGATTTGCTTTCGCCGTAAACGAGATTTTCGTTCCTTTCGTTGCTTTCTTGGTCTTGCCAGAGCTTGAATTGCAACTGGTTGACTTATTAATCCTGGTCCTCGTGAAGATGTTAGCTGCATGGGTATTGGTCTTGTTTCTTTATTTTGTTGTTGTTGTTGTTGATGATCATATTTGTCTGATTCTGGTTCTGTTTTAATACGAACGTGTGATGATTCTGAAGACTGGAATTTGTTTCAATAATTTTTGTATAATTAATAAGTTCAAAATGTCTTAATTTTTAACAAATTTGAGTAATACAGACAAAGATTTGTTTAAACAAAAAACATTAAAAACTATTTATAAATTAAAGCCAATGAACTGCATTCAGTAATTTCTTCTTCGAGCGTTGGGAAAATAGGGAAAGATGGAAACATCGATGCACATTGGGGCTTAAGTTCTGAATATTAGAATGGGGGAAAAACGGAGTTGGCCAAAGCAGGTTGAGGTTGTGAAAAGAATCTCTATAAATGACGGTACGTACGTACTAAATTTTTTAACGGGTGAAATGGAAAATGACAAGTTGATTAATGAAGTGAGTAATTAAGATTCGGGAACAGTTTCAATCTCTTTCCCTACACTATTTGATGTATTGACGGTATTATATGAACCATTCAATAAATGGCCCTATGATTAGACGAATTAGAAGGTAACATGGTAAGGCCTTATGCTGTTTACGAATTAAAGTACAAAAATGGTATACTGGGGCGTATTAGTATTTTTTAATATCTTGAACTTAATGTTTGCCCATTGGACGTTACTTAAGTTCATGTAAATACTGATAGAGTTATAGTTTTGTTGTACAGACAAATGTGTAAATGTGTGCACTCGGTGCAATTGCGCTTGTATCAGTCCTTCGAAACTTGAAAACCCTTAAATAGGTATTTGTTTTTTTTAAAACTATATCTTTGAGAATTGAATAAAGTTTGTACTAGTTCGAAAAATGATTTTAATATATTAGATATAAGAAAAAGAAACAGTACAAAGAGTCAAGAGTGGCATCACGTGAAATTGATAACAAAAATATGTTGACATATTTAAGTCAAATGTAACCACACCGTCTTCAGTTAAACAGGAAGGTAACTAACTATACAGTAACAGAAAGATTAGGTAGGTTCAGGCGACATAAGGGAATTGAAAGTAAGGCAATTTTCTAGTATTTAATTGGCTAGCTGCCAAAAAATTGCCCTCCAATTAAGGCAACTTTATTGGAAAGTTGACTGGAAAGTTAGTCAAGAAAAATCTTCTTAACTATAAGGCGTTTTTCTTTTTTAGTTCAGTGCAGAGCCTGAATTGTCAAACAAAAAGAAACGCCTTATTAAGTCAAGTCAACTTATGTCAAAATGAAATATGATGATGTTTTTTCGTTCAACTGTAAATTGAACTTTATTACTCCATGATTTATTTATTTTCTGCACAATTCTATTTAATGTTTTTTGTAAAAAGGTTCCTCGTGAAATTTAAAAAGAAATAAGTAATATTTCTTTTTAATACAAAATACAAATAGTAATGGACTTGTAGCTTGCCTGATAAGTAGACAGTAATTTTTTTGGTACTATGAACTCAAAATAGAGGTTTGTGAAGTATAGTTCTAAATTTGAAATTCATGACACTTGAAAAACTAACTAGTTGCCTTGGTTAAAATTTACGTTCATAGAATGAAATTGACTGCAAATGATGTCCCTTATATTGTCTGAACCTGCCCATTATTAAAAATGTCCTTTAAGGCAACTTTCTAAATATAAATAAAAAATGCTTAAGATTTGCCTAGTTTTTTTTTTAAAGCCTGACTAGAAATACAAATCAATTGAAAGATAGTTTTTTTTTAATACAATAATATATACCTTTGGTTTTGAAACTTGCACCCGTCCATTGGTTTCTGATAGAATAACTTCTGGAACAGTTACATTGACATCCAAAAAGTCGTTATAATCTACGTACTAAAAATTAAAATGTAATACAATTCTTGCAATAATAATAAAACTATGCAAATCCAAACCTCAGTCATTGATCTATCCAATGAATTGAACTGAGAAGTACTATGTTTTCTGGAGTGGTCCTGGCTTTTAGTTTCGGTGCTAGCTTCACTAATATTATCATTATCATTTTCGTTATCATCTTCATCATCATCATTATCATTAATATGGCTAGACTCAATTAATTCGACAGGAAGTGGTGGAGGAAGATTAACATGAGCATTTTGTATATGATCAATGAAATCGTCTATTTTCCGCATACTTTTATCACAAAAAGTACAAACAAACGTCCAAGTCTGGGCATTATTTGCAACAAAAATTTCCCCACATCTAGACCCAGGATCGTCATCATCGTCTTCGTTGTCTTTATCGCTATGATGATTATCTTCTCCGGAACTGTTGTCGAACGTAAATGGTTCTTTTTTTATTTCTATTTCTTTGAAATAATTCATGTTTCTAACTTAAATTATAATGAACTTAAATAAGGATGTGACTTTTTTTCTATATATATATATATAAAATTTATGGGTGAAAAGAAAACTTTTTTTCAATAAGTTTTTTTTAATTTTGTTGTTAGTTGTCAAGTTTGACAGGTTTATTTGTATTTAACAAAGCATTTACATGAGATTCAATGCCGAATGAACGTATTCAAAATTGAAAAACTATCCTTCATGCGAATTCACTGCACAAACCATTCAAAACCTAAAAATAGTGTTCAGTAAGGCGTGCTCAGAGAATAAAAACTTAATTATTTTTAAACCTTTAATAAAGTTTGTACAACTACAATCAATATTTATTCAAATGAAATTGATTTATCAATTAATAAAATGGATTATAAATCTAAAATCCTTTATTTGTTAAGTTAAGTGTTATAGGTTTTACATACAAAGATGTTATGTTTTTTTGTTGACTGTCAAACTATTATTTAAATTGCAAAACAAAATCGGCCGTAAGCAAAAACAATCTATATGAAGATATAAATCCTTCGTACGTATACCCCTCCATAACCAATTTGTTTACATTGTTGTATTTGTAATGTGGACGAATTCAACGAGAAAAATTGACGTGTTTTCATGCATACATAGAATCAACTACTGAGTTTTTAGGGGAAATTTCATAAATTAGAGGAGAAATGACACGCATGATTAAATGAGTTTATGAGTCTGATTTCCGGTTTAGCTTGTAGGCAAACCAAGATGGTTACCGAGGATTTATATCTTTAATAGAGTGCTTTGGGCCGTAAGTGTATACTTTTTTAAATTAACAAAGTCTCTCATATTGGTCTGGTAGAAAAAATTGTTGACTTTCCGTAAGCTTAGAAAAACTCTTGATTTAATAAATCTTTTAACAATACTTAGTTTAGTCCAGTCCTATTCTGGTCTTTCTTTTTTTGTTAATCCTAGTTTTCAAATAAATCCCATTGTGGCAGTGAAAATACATCAAAATTTATTATACTGATTCGCTAAAACTCGCGATTGTAGCAAGTAAAAACGAAGAATTAGATTTCGCAGACTTCAGCTTATCAGTTGTTGTTGTTAAAAAGAAATATTTAGGATAGAACGCAGCTCGAGCTTAAATTAATTTAACGTTTTTTCTCCAAACTCAAGCTAAAGCTTTCTCTAAATTTTGACAGAAGAACGTTGTGTAGAAACTGCAATTAATAATGTGGGAACTTTTCTCTAACAAATTTCAGTTTTTTCGTATTTTTTGTTTTTTTTTTCGTATTTCGCGTTCATCTTGTTTGGCTCCGAAAGACTTTCTTCAAGAAATCACTTCTCAATATCCTTTTAAGTTTAGTACGGCACAAAACACACAAAATACAAATATGTTTCCTTTTAGAAGTGAAAATACAGTTGTTCTCTAACTCAATTGAATGTAGCCATAGAAAATATGAAGGGCCGTTTTGAAAAAGTTGTTGTTAAAAACTCTCTTCAATCGTCCGACTCCATTTCAAACCTTAATTTCGTTCGAGGAAGTTTTGACCACAAATGTAGTAGATAATGTAATAAAAGGTTGATTAGTAAAAGACGTGTTTATTTTGCTTATTAGTATACACGCAAATTAACTCACTGTTAAACTATGTTTATCGATTTATTATATGTAAGACCCTTAGTAAAACGTCGTTAAAATTAAAGCCCAGTTCAAACCCTAACCCCAGTGATGACAACAAACTCAATCTGATTCGTATAGATTTTTAGAACTCAGGTGATTTTGCACTTTATTTTCAGGCCAAAACATATTAATTCTTTTTTTATAAAATCCTTTTTTTTCTCATCATCAGTTTATCTGAGGCTTAAGACTGGAAGTCATACTTTGGAACAGTCAAGTGAAGTTTCATCACTGGAATATTCTTGTTCCTTTCCAGCATTGTTAGACAAATACAAATCAAAACAATCAACTGCAAACTGACTGTGTTCAAGCCATAAATAACAAAAAATAAGTTAACGCACAAAATTAAATTAAAACATTAATTTTTCATATCACTAGATCACATAAATGAGTACAATAAACTTAAAATTAGAACAAATCAAGGAGGAAGACTTCATCGACGATGAAGAGAAAACTTTTGACAAATATAGTGGTGATACAAATGCTAACATTGCTGAATGTGGCAAAGTATTCCTGCATTTAGAAATGAAAACTATGAGTTTTGGTTGCTTCTTCTGCAAAACGACATTTCAAGAAGTGTCTGGTCTATTTGAGCACGTTACCGACGCCCACATCATAATGTCAACCCAAGAAAGTGATGAACTATACGAACTCGAATCTTCAATTAATGTATGTAAGCATGACCTTTTGTTTATATGAAATCATTTGTCTATAATACAATTTTTGTTAACAGTGCAACAGCTTAGAGAACTCAGCTTGTCCGGAAATAGCTGAACCGAGTAATGATGAAACAGATTCAATAAATTTCAAGAGTATCATTCAATCAAACGAAGATCTCGATGACGACGACATCCAAATTGAAACAGGTGAATCTTCTTTCAAATGTGATAAATGTCCGAAAGCTTTTCGCACTAAGGAAATTCTCTATTACCATTCGGCTGTTCACATTGGTAGCGAAATGAGTTTCAAATGTTCTCACTGCGATCAGGTCTTCGCAAAAAAACGCTACTTACAAATGCATCTTAACTATCACCTGGACGAAAAATCATTCCCCTGTACCATATGCGGAAAACAAAATCGCACAGCTTACCAGCTTAAGATACACATGGTCAAGCATAGCTCGAAAAAAGGATTCGTGTGTGAGATTTGTGGTTCTTCTTATCGTCTGCTACATCACCTAATAACGCACCAGAGGCAAACGCATGAAAATAAACGACAATTTAAATGCAATGAATGTGATAGGGCATTTAATACTTTTAGTTTTTTAAATATTCATAAGTTATCACATTCTAAGGAAAGGAAGCACGTTTGCAGTATTTGTGGAAGTGGCTTCGTATGGAGGAAAAATCTTATTGAACATACAAAACTACATTCCGACGTTAAAAAACATATATGCCACATATGTAAAAAAGCTTTCTTTCAAAAATCTGGCTTAATAACTCATATAAAAACTCACTAGTGTGCAATTGAAATTTAAGAAAATAAAACATAAAAATAATCAAACGAACAATTAATAAGAAAGTATTTGACTATATGTAGATACTTCAATTCTACTATTCAATGAGTGTCCTTTAGTCAAAACTTTTAAACTACCTACTACCAACCTTCGACTCAAAGCAAACTTTCCGGAGATCATGTAGGTTGACAATTGAATTAAAGATGTTTATGTATGACATTTAAGTTGAATGTAATTTCGTAGTTTACTAACGGTAATGATAAAAGTCACATTCACCTAATTTTATTGCCGGTTTGTAGGTCATAATTGCAGCATCAACTAGCTTTAAATTATTTGTTATATTGTAACAAATTCCTGTTTTTGTTTTGTTGTTTTTATTTACATGAGAACTGTTTTACTTGGGCTACAATTTTTCATTTTTTCAAAAATGGATTCTTCGATCAAGGCAACTTTAGTTTTAGTTTAATCAGAATCTATATATGTTGTATATTAACTTTTCTGGTGACGATAACTTAGCTTTCAACTAGTCTGGATTTAATTTTTATTCAGATGGTCAATTTTTCTTGAATGTATTTTATTGAGGAACTCAAACCTATATTTTTGTTTAAAAATGTTTAATAACGTATATATAGTTTTGTGTTTAAGTTTCAATTTAGGAGTGAAATCTACACCATTCGCACTAAAAATATTGTTTTCGATAATTCTAAAAACTAAAAGGGTTAACATAATTTCCTTAGCTTTAATATAGTTTAGGAGCGAATGAGAAAATTAAAGCTTTTAGATTTTAAAAATTCGACCATCTCAATTATGGAAACTAGTAACGGAATTGGATCCCTGAATTATAAACTATAAATTCAAACAATTTCTTATAATCCTTCACATAGGGACATTTTTATTTTGTATAATGTTTTTCCTTAGTAAAATGTAAGCAAAAATCTGTCCTTTAAAATAAAAACCAAATTTAACCTACTGTAATACATTTTATTCGAACCATAGAAAATATTAAAGCTAGATACCATTTTACTATATAGTATCTTTGTGATACTTCATATGTGAATATAAACCCGCATACTGGGCAAATTCCTTGCTGCATATCTTACAAATGTACTGTTTTATATTTGAATGTAATTTTTGGTGCTGCACTAGGTTCTTTTTGTGATTAAATTTCTTTGAACAAATATCACATGCAAATTTTTTATCATTCGTATGGCACACCATATGTTTGGTGAGCGTTTCTTTATGGAAAAATGCCTTCTTGCATTCTTGACACTCGTGAGCTCGTTGCCCTGAGTGACTTATCATATGCCTTTTAAAGGAACATTTACTAGCGAAGGCTCTCTCACAAAATTCACAAACGTATGGCGTTTCTCCGGTATGTTCTCGAAAATGAGTTTTCAATCCACTGCTTGAAACAAATCCCTTCCCACATACATTACATTTGTGAGGCCGCTCACCAGTGTGCAAGTAACGATGCATTTTAAGACTGTTGTAATGAGAAAAATCTGCACCACAGGATTCACATTTATATGGCCGAATTCCAGAATGTATGAATAAATGACACTTGAGATTATTTGAGTTTCTAAAACACTTGCCACATTCTTCGCATTGATGTCGAGTTCCAGTTCCATGGTTTGATTGTAGATGAGCTTCTAGTGTTTTCTTATCACGGGCTATGTGCTGGCAAGTGGGACACGAGTAGATTTTTTTCTTACGATTCCTCTTTTTCGGAATTTCCTTTGTTAGAAGTGGATCTGTAATGTCTTTGGAAATCGGAGAATTAAGTGATTTCTCAGTAACATTTTCGTCTTCGGTAGCAGACTGGCTGTCTACCTCGTGTGTTTCTTCTATGTCTGATTGGTCGTCTTTGTTAAGCCTCTCATTTTCGATACTTAGGGTTGTTAGATCTTCTTCTTTTTGGTCAAAATTATATTCTTCGATTTTGCCCGTATAATTTTGTTGTAAAATTATATTCACACTCGTCTCATCAAAACTGCATTTCAAGTCATTACTTTGGTTTGTCTCTTGTTTAATTATGTGCGATTCTTCATCTAGATTGACATCCAAAGGGTTTTCAATCTTTGAATACGGAACAATGTCATCTTCTCTAATGTGTATTCCTTTAATGTGGTTTTGGAAGATTAGAATACTATGAAAACGTTCATCGCAAAATGTGCACACAATCCAAAATGTATTATTAGCAATTAAAACTATTTCTCCGCACTTCTTTTCTACTTGCATGGGATCATCATATCGCCAATCTAGACTGTTATTTTCATTTGGAAAAGATTCGTTTTTAAGAATAATATCGGAAGGAAACTCGGTCATCGTTATAAAATAATTCTAAACTAATAACAAAAGAACAGGAACAACAATAAACAATTAGAAATCAAAACAAGAATAATTTAATTTGTTGCATAAACAAATTTTGGCATTTGAAGCTTGCAGCTGTGACTGTGACACTTCAACATCCTTTATATGCAAACTGGAGTTGAATTAAGGTTGAATTTTTCACTCATTTCTCTTATCACTTGAGTAGAGATGAATTGAGTTGAGTTGATATGGTGCTGATATGACAGGAAATAGGGTCTTCCATTATTAAGTCTGGATTTAGTCAAACAAAATATTTCTTTGGGCAGTGCATCCATCGAAAAACATCTTGCACAATTAAGTGTTTTAACAATAGCATAGAATAATCTTAAACAGGTTTAACTCAACACTCAAAAACTACGATACAGACAATATAAATTAGTTTGGTTTATAGGAACAATATGGCATAGAGAAATCAAAAAAAGTGGGTCCCCCAATTTCGTCCGTCTGTCTATCCTCGCCCCTGCAGCCCAAACCAATGGATCAATTAAGTTGAGACTTGAAAATTAAGGTTTTAAGTAGATTCGAGTTAGGCGATTTTTTAATTTATTTTAAATCAAAAATTACAGTAGACCCCATACAAATTTTTGATCGAATCGAAAATACGAATTTTATCAAAAACGAACCGATAGATTTGTATTCAATTTTCTCTAAAAATGTGTTCCTTCACTTGGCTTTTCCAATAAAAAAAAACATATTATTGTACATATTACTAAAGAAGAATACCCTCATAGAACCGTTATTTTGTTTTTAAATTTTCTCAGGAACTCGTGAACCGATTTTAATAATTTTGTTTATGTACAAAAAAAATGTCAGCTTTTTTTCAAAATTCGATATCTCTAAAACGGGACAACATCTTTTTACGATCAATCAAATCAAATATAAAATGTATATTAATATATTCTAAAAACTGCATTCCAAAAATAGGTATTTTTTGAGAAACCAAATGGCATTTAAATTTTGGAAGTCAAACTTACTTATCATGTATATTTTTAAATCTATTACCTAAATTTATTATAGGTACTATTTTTAAAAATACGCTTTGGCAAGTTCGTGAGATCTAGTCGTGCATTTTATTTTGTTTGAATTTGAGTTCTACAACCTATGACTGTCCTCGTACTTATTGCATATACATAGTTAGCCATTTAAAGCATTCTTATAATATACATTTTTCTTTCACCGGAAGAATTTGCCTTCAAATGAATCCCTGTCCTCACAACGCCTATGCCCTATTAAAACAACTCTTATAAAGTACTTTTAAAACATTTTATTTACATTATAGACACTCTTTACTTCTGTGACCAAATGGGTTATTTTAAGCTTTGTCGTATTGTGAGGGAAAATTGGTTTTATTCTGTTGGGGTTAATTGCTTGGTAATGGTGTATATAATGAGATCACTCTGTCTATCGAGAATTTCTGATTTTATTCATTATTAATCCATTAAGATCTTTTCTAGTGAAAGATTCAGATAGAAATGTTGGGGAGTTGTGGGCTAAATTCGCAGACTAATCAGCGAGTTCGTTTCCTTCAATAACAACATGACCAGGAGTCCACATGAGCTTGATTTTAGAAGGTGTTTTTATGATCATATCTCGAATTTTAGCAATTATAATGGATTCATGTTTAGTGTTTAAAATAGCTTTTAAAACAGAAAGACTATCGGAACAGATAATTCATTTCCCTCTAGTATGTGAACACTTTTTAACTGCTTCATAAATGGCTTGAGCTTCGGCTGAAAATACTGAAGCTGTATTTGGAAGGATGCCTTGAAAGATAGTTGTTCCATCATGCGATGTTACTGCAAAGGATGTACTAACGGGAGTTTTTGAACCATCATCAGTGTAAAGGAATGTCCAACCTTTAGATGTAAGGTCATTGAATGTTTCGAGAAACATCATTTTATAAATTGTATTGCTGGTATATTCTTTGTGAAAATCATGCAGGTGTAGTAGGATGGACGATGTATTCAGGTTACAAGGTGGTGTGGAAGGCGTGTATTTAGTAAATCGTTTGAAAGGAATTTCCAAACTGTTTGCCATCTTTATTGTGGTATGTATAGCTGAAGGAATTCGTCTTTGTCGTTTGTGTTTTATAGCCAGGGCAACATCTTTGTCGATTATTGATCCAGTTTGAAAACATAACTTGACAGTAAGTTTTAGTGCCATTTCTAAATATCTTTAAATCATTTTATTTACATTATAGACACTCTTTACTTCTGTGACTTTTCATATGCGAGTGCAGACCTGCATACTGTGCAAAATCCTTGCCGCATGTCTTGCAGACATACTGCTTGATATTTGAATGTAGTTTCTTGTGCTGCGCTAGGTTCTTTTTGTGATTGAATCTTTTTGGACAAATATCACAAACGAATAGTTTTTCAGTAGAATGACAAGCCATATGTGTATTGAGAGTTTCTTTATGGAGAAAGGCTTTTTCACATTGGTGACACTTATGAGTTCGCTGACCAGCGTGGCTTATCATATGTCTTTTATAAGAACATTGAGTAGCGAAAGCTTTCTCACAAAATTGACACACGTATGGTGTTTCACCTGTATGCTCTCTCATGTGAATTTTAAGGGCGCCACTGGACACAAATCCCTTATCACATTCAACACATTTGAAGGGGCGATTGCCTGTATGAAGATAACGATGAGCTTTTAAGCTGTTTGAATGTGAGAAACCAGCATCACAAAATTCACACTTATAAGGACGAGTTCCAGAATGAATAACCAAATGGTGTCTTAGGTTAGATGCATTACTAAAACACTTGCCACATTCCTCGCATTGATATCGGGTTCCGGCATCATGGCAAGATTGCTTGTGTGCTTCTAAGGATGATTGATTACCGGCTATATGCTCACAATAAGAACATGAATAAACTTTCTTTCTGCGAATCCGCTTTTTGGGTGTATCATCCAAGTCCTTGGGAATTAATTTTTTCTTTCGATGATTTGCTCTAGGAACGTTTTCATTTAAAGAAATATCACTCTGGCTAACTTCTATAATTTTATTATTGTTAGTTTCGTTTATAAATTCTTCTTGCTCTTCATTATCAGATAACTTAATTATGGCGATATCGACGAAGTCATGAACTTTATTATAGAGTTCTTGTGTCTTTACATCATCTTGCACTTCCCATTTGTATTCCTGTTTGCAAATCTTTCCTTCAGTGTCCTCATTATGATCATCACACTTTCCATCTACAACGATTTTGATTTTAAATTTTTCGTTTGAATAAAAATCCAAAGGATTTTCATCCACCGTATTCTGAATACTTTTTACATCTGTTATGTGATCGCTCTTAATGTGATTCTGAAAAACTACTATGCTATGAAAACGTTCATCACAAAATGTGCATAGAAACCAAAACCCGGTATTAGCCAGCAGAAATATTTCTCCACACTTCCGGTCTATGGCATTCAAATGGATGGGACGGATGGGACTATGTACATCTAGA
The DNA here is from genome assembly GCA_951509635.1 of Eupeodes luniger. Lineage (NCBI taxonomy): Eukaryota > Metazoa > Arthropoda > Insecta > Diptera > Syrphidae > Eupeodes > Eupeodes luniger. The sequence goes on from OX608074.1 coordinate 90,352,002, forward strand.
CTGTTTTCTTCTTTTAGGAAGGAATCATTCTTTAAATTTATTTGTGGTAAAAACTCAGTCATATTAAATAGAGTAATTACAATAACTTTTGCAAACAAAAACAATTTTGACAATTATTAAATAAAAGATGTTTTGACATTTGACTGGATAGATATAAGCAATTCCAGTAAAATTTCCAGTACCCTGCAAAAATTCAGTGCAGGCCAGTTTATAACTCTGAAGCACCGGAAACTGCGTTTTGACGAAAGAAAAGACAAATCAAATATAAAATGTCTCTTTATATGTTTTTAATACTAGAGTTATAATTTATTGTAGGAGGTTACTCGTAAAACTAAACGGAAGCCAAAAATCTGTTATTCAGAGTTCATCAGTTTATTTAGTTTTTCTCTATGATTTTAAGAGTTTTAACTATCTGATTTTGGTAAGATAACTGAGCCTCCACCGCAGGTAAACATCCTAAAACCTCAGTTAAATTGAACGATATTAGAAATTGCTGAAGCATAATTTAATATTAGTTTAATTAAACAAGCTTTTCGTTTTATTAAAATGTGTATCTATGCATAAGTAGTACCCGTGGCATGATGGTTAGTGCGTTGGACTGCCATGCCAGAGGTCTTGGGTTCAATCTCTGCTTATGCCATCTAAAGTTTTTCTCACGGGTACTGCCTATTGCGAGGAATTGACAAATCCTTCAAGAGTAATTCTTGTCATGTTCTCAAATTAGCCGTTCGGATTCAGCTTAAAAATGTAGTAGGTCCCCTTCATTTCTGAAAACATTACTCGGACACAGGAATGGTTGAGAGTTGTAAGTCACTAGGCCCTAGTACTCAACGGACTGTTGCGCCACCTAATTTATTTATTTTAGCAATTTCAAATTTAAAACGCTAATTTCTATATCCGTAATGTAAGCAAAATTTTTTTAAATACATTTTAAAGTTAAGGATTGTAGGATATTGAGTTACAGTAACTTTAATTTGATCAATCAACTTTTGATTATAGTCTTTCATTATGGTACGATAGGAATTTTATATGAATCAGGTGATGCAGCAGGCATTTGTTCTTCTTACATATGTGCATCAATAAAAAACAAATGTGAATTCAATTTCTTTCGACACGAAAGATCATAAACGTTAACAAAAAAATTGTATTTGCTATGGGCCCTACCAAAAACGAAATTTGGAGTGGATTTTAAAATTTGGGAAAAAATACCATTGTAAGGATCACAAATAATAAACCATAAATGATAAGTCCAATTTTGTATGGTTTATTGTTATGAGTCGACTTTAATATTAGGTCATAGCATGTTTCGTTTATTAATAAGGGTCCATAGCTTCTAGGTCAATTTCACATAATTTTTAACTTCAACATTAAATTTGATTATTAGTAAGGCCCAATTTTATATTGAAATAAAATTTGAAAAAAAAGAAAACTACAATTACGAAAGCACAAAATTCCGTGTAGACTTTGTTAGAAAAATTAAACAAACATAGAAATTAGAATAACATTTTAAATTGTAAAAACATGTACATTGATTTAAATAGTATTAGGAGAAGAGAGCTTTTCTCATTAATGACTACACATATGAATTAAAACTCCTGAATAAAAGGTTTTGAATTCAGAGTTGATAATATTTTCAAAAATCAAGTTTCTGGATTTTAAAAGAAAAATATATTACAATTTAAACATTTTGTCTTTATAGAGGTAAATCTTTTTTTAATGGAATTTTCTGTCATGAACACAATCAAGGAAATGTGAAGTTATTTTGCAAAACCTGACGCTATGTTAGAAATTGGGCAGGTTCAGACAACATAAGGGACTTCATTTGCAGTCAACTGCATTCTTTGAACGTAAATTTTGACCAAGGCCACTAGTTAGTTTTTAAAGTGTCATACATTTCAAACGTAGAACTTTACTTCACTAACCTCTACCTTCAGTTCATCGCAACAAAACTACCAAAGACATTATTGTCTACAAAACTATCTTCATGCAAGCTAAAAGGCCATCACGATTTGTATTTTGTATTGTAAAGTAATTGTACTTACTCAAGTGGAAGGCAATTTTTTGGCAGCTGGCCAATCAGATACTTGAAACTTGTCCTACTTTCAAGTCCCTTATGTCTTCTGAACCTACCCATTGATTCAGACTCCTCTTGTTCTAAGTTTTATGAATACGATTAACAAAAGGAACATAGAATACAATTGGAAAATTTATATTTCTAAGATTTTTTTGTTCAGTTAGGTTCAAAAAAATTAAATTTGATCAGAATACCTGATTTAAAAGTCCAATGACTTTGTTTTATCTTTTTTTTTATATCAAAAACAAATTCTATTCTCCAAGTTTTGACTGGAACTATCAGACGTTCGTATGAGAAAATTTGTTTATGTTCCTGGAGCCTATATCAGAATCACTACAAGGATATAAACCCCTTAAAATCTACGCCGATGTACCCTACTAACTGTTCGAAACAAAAAATAACTAACTTCGCTAGACTTCGACTTGGACACACTACTGCTTTCCACCAACACCTCCTCAATAAAAGCAACCCCCCAACCTGCTCCACTTGCAACACCCGCCTTGATCTAAAACATATTTTGGAACATTGTCCGTTTTTGCAGCCCATAATTAAAAAAAATTTCAAAAATATTTCGGTATATGAAATCCTCAAAAATATTACTGAGTTTCTCAAAAAAGCTAAAATTGTAACTTGAATTTTCAAGCAAAAAAGCCAATAGTCTCTGCAGCTAGGCTTGTTAAATTTTATATTAGCTTGTAATTTTAATTGCTTGTTAATAATAATAAATGTTCCTGAAAATACAACTTTCATAAAGTGTAACGGCCATATTATTGAATTTTAAAGGCAAAACTAGTTCTAATATGATTTCAAGTCGCAAGCAGCTTAAAAAAAATCATTGAAATTCTAATCGATCAAAATACATATGTAGCTCTGGAAAAATAACAATTTTATTGACATTTAAATCAAAGTTTTTGAAAAACGTTAAAAACTCAAAAACTTTTTAAAACAAGCTTTGAAGAAAGTGTTAGAAATTTACAGCTTTGTTCTCCTATCACATTCGATCAAATTTTCCGAATCTCGTTGTTGCTTTATTAAGTTTTCCTGAAAATATCAGTTCACTTCTACTTTTAAAAGTAAGAAGAACTCAATTTTAAAAATCAACCTTACACCTATCGAAGTTTTAACAGATTTGGACAAACCATTCGCCTCTGGCGTATACCAGAATACAAATGTTATTGTGAATGTTTAATAGAAAAAAATTTCAGTTGTATTTTAAATAATTTGTATTCTACTTCTTACTTACCTAGTTATAAATATCATTTCATTACAAGATTCGGCTTAAGTTTTTACATTTTATTGAATAAAATTCAATTTTTTTATTGGCATACAATACTGTCTACTCTTTATTTTTGTGAAATTTCATATGCGAATATAAACCTGCATTCTGTGCGAAATCCTTTTTGCAAATTGTACAACTGTATTGCTTTACATTCGAATGTATTTTCTTATGCTGAAGCAAGTTCTTTTTGTGAAAAAATCTTTTCTGACAAACATCGCAAACTTCATTCTTTTCATTCGTATGACATACCATATGTTTATTGTACGTTTCCCTATGTTTAAATGCCTTATCGCATAGACTGCATTCGAAAGCTCTTCGATTTGAATGGCTTATAATGTGTCTGTTATAGTGGTATTTATTGGCGAAGGATATCTTACAAAACTGGCAAACGAAAGGCCTTTCACCCGTATGTTCCCTTATGTGAATTCTAAGTCCGGTACTCGAAACAAATCCTTTATCACACTGATTACATTTATGTGGACGCTCTCCCGTGTGTATGTACCGATGTGTTCTTAGACTATTCGGGTGGGAGAAACCCGAGTCACAGAATTCACATTTGTAAGGACGATTTCCAGAATGAATAACCAGATGAGATTTAAGATTGGATGCGTTTTTGAAAAACTTGCCACACTCCTCACATTGATATCGAGTTCCAGTTCCGTGTTCTCTAGATATATGCGCTTTTAGTGATCTTCTATTTTGGGCTATATGCTCGCAAAGTGAACATTGCTGCACTTTTTTCTTGCGTTTTCTTTTGGTAGTAACTTTTATTGGTGGAGAAAGTAAATTTTCAATGTCCTTACAATATAAGGTTACATTTTTGGCATCTTCTTTAGCACTTGATTTGTCGTTGTCATCAAACTGGATCGCTTTTGTTAATCTTAAAACATTTATAGTCGGTGTTTTTGCATTGTCTTTTTGTGTTTCAAAGTTAGGCTGGTCAGTCTTGAAGTCACTGCAGTTTTCCAGTACATCGCACTTATCCTGTGGAATATAAAAACTATTGTTTGTGACAAGGTTATTGCAATTACTTTCGATGATTTCTGCATCTGGATTAGATTTTATTTCAATTGTTTCATTGTCACTGCAGTTCTCCAGTTCATCGCACTTTTTTGTTGATATAAAAGTATTGTTTCCTGTGAGATCATTGACAAAATACTTGCAATCATTTTCGATAACATCTGAATGAGATTTTATTTCAATTTCTTCGTCATCCGGGAGAATATCCAAAGGATCACCCTTACTCCAAAGAGCGCAAAGAGTTTCAGCATCTATATGTTGACCTTTTATGTGACTTCGAAACATAACAACACTTTTGAATCGTGCATCACAAAATGTACACACAAAACAAAAATTGCAATTCGCCACTAGTATAACTTCTCCACATTTCGTTTCCTCGGGATTCACATAACTGGGATTATTTTGTTCATATGGAAAAAATTCGTTTTTTAATATGATTTCCGAATGAAATGAAGTCATATCAAAGCTTAAATATGTACAAATATAAAAACTAATAACTCTCAGTCACAGGAGTTATGCTTCTGCTTTTGAATGTTGATATTAAAATGATAGTATTTACTAGCTATCTATAAAAAAAATAATAACTTTGTTGTGCCAAATGCAACAAACAATAAGCCTTACACCTTCCAGTAAAAGTTACTCCAGCTGAAAAATGTATTGTTTTATAAAATATGAGAAAACACATAAAAATGGATTGAATTGGAAAATCGACTTGTGTTCGATTTGGATTGGACTAAAGTTTCTATTGACTTGAGTGAAAGAGAAATGAGTTGAAATGATATTGAGTACAAATAAAGTAATAAACGCGTTCCAGGTTATAACAAAATTGCGGTCTCTATTTAAACGCTGATTGTCATTTCAATAATAAAAAGAAAAAGAGGCTGGGATGCTAACCACACCGATAACTTACCATTTGCGTCCGTCTGTCAATGTTTCTAAAACTTGAACAAAATATTATAGCAACACGTAAGATAAACAAAATTGAAGTCAATATATATTTGTCTTTATTCTCGAGTTGCTTAAGTCGAAAACATTTTTTAATCAGTTTTTCGTGTTTTGTAAAAAAATGTTGTCAGTTGTTTTTTTCTAAAAAATTAACTAAAAGTTAACATTAATATTTTGCATATTATAAAATAAGTTTCATTTCAATATCTTTTTTTGTTCACGAGATTTTTAGTCGAAATACAAATTTCACCGATCTTAGTTCCATTTTTTTTAATTTTTTATTTTTGTATTATTATTTTTATGTTAGCAACAATATTTTCCGTAGAATGAAACAATTTTGAATTCAATACCTTCATTTATTCTCGAGATATTCGATTCAAAAATAAGTTTTCACCAACTTTAATAGTATTTTTTTTATTTTTTTTTTTTTATTTTTCTAAAAAATTTTACCAGATGTCAAAAACGTCAAAAACAAATCTTTTCGTCGTTTTTATTAATTTATAAACAAAAATTACTTGATTTTTTTTTTCAAATTTATACCAATTAAGTATCAAAATGTGTAATTTGAAATTTAATTGAAGTCCCTAGTGTTATTGGATCTTGAAATATTGTTCCCCCTTTTTTAAATTGACATAATAAAAGAACGACCCACTCAATTTTTGTTCAATGTTCTTTTTACATCTTTTGCTGTTATTATCTGTAAACCAAAATTTATTTAAAGTCGATATCTCTGTAGGCCTTGAAATATGGTCGAAGCTATCCCGAACTTACGAACGTATATGTACACTAGATTTCAGGGGAGGTCTAGAAAAATCAAGGGAGGTCTAGACAAAATTAAGGGAGGTCTAGAAATATCAAGAGTGGTCTGGAGATTTCAAGGGCGGTCTGGAAATTTCAAGGGAGGTCTGGAAATATCAAGGGAGGTCTGGAGATTTGAAGGGAGGTCTGGAAATTTTAAGGGAGGTCTGGAAATATCAAGGGAGGTCTAGACAAATCAAGGGAGGTCTGGAGATTTCAAGGGAGGTCTGAAGATTTCAAGGGAGGTCTAGAAAAATTAAGGGAGGTTTGGTTTGGAGGTCTGGAGATTTGAAGGGAGGTCTGGAAATTTTAAGGGAGGTCTGGAAATATCAAGGGAGGTCTAGAAAAATCAAGGCAAGTCTGGAAATATCTTGGGAGGTCTGGAAATATCAAGGGAGGTCTGGAGGTTTCAAGGGAGGTCTGGAAATATCAAGGGAGGTCTGGAGATTTCAAGGGAGGTCTGGAGATTTCAAGAGAGGTATGGAAATATCAAGAAAGGTCTGGAAATATCATGGGAGGTCTAGAAAAATTAAGGGAGGTTTGGAAATATCAAGGGAGGTCTAGAAAAATCAAGGGAGGTCTGGAAATATCAAGGGAGGTCTGGGGATTCCAAGGGAGATCTGCAAATATCAAGGGAGGTCTGGAGATTTGAAGGGAGGTCTAAAAAAATTAAGGGAGGTTTGGAAATATCAAGGGAGGGCTAGAAAAATCAAGGGAGGTCTGGAAATATCAAGGGGGGTCTGGAGATGGAAAGGGAGGTCTAGAAAAATCACGGGAGGTCTGGAGATTTCAAGGGAGGTCTAGAAAAATTAAGGGAGGTTTGGAAATATCAAGGGAGGTCTAGAAAAATCAAGGGAGGTCTGGAAATATCAAGGGAGGTCTGGAGATTTCAAGGGAGGTCTAGAAAAATTAAGGGAGGTCTGGCAATATCAAGGGAGGTCTGGAGATTTCAAGGGAGGTCTGGAAATATCAAGGGAGGTCTGGAGATTTCAAGGGAGGTCTGGAGATTTCAAGGGAGGTATGGAAATATCAAGGGAGGTCTGGAAATATCATGGGAGGTCTGGAGATTTCAAGGGAGGTCTAGAAAAATTAAGGGAGAACTGAAAATATCAAGGGAGGTCTGAAAATATTAGGGGGGTCTGGAGATTTCAAGGGAGGTCTACAAAAATTAAGGGAGGTCTGAAAATATCAAGGGAGGTCTGGAAATATTAAGGGGGGTCTGGAGATTTCAAGGGAGGTCTAGGAAAATCAAGGGAGGTCTGGAAATATCAAGGGGGGTCTGGAGATGGAAAGGGAGGTCTAGAAAAATCAAGGGAGGTCTAGAAAAATCAAGGGAGTTCTGGAAAAATCAAGGGAGTTCTGGAAATATCAAGGGAGGTCTGGAAATATCAAGGGAGGTCTGGCGATTCCAAGGGAGGTCTGGAAATATCAAGGGAGGTCTGGAGATTTCAAGGGAGGTCTAGAAAAATTAGGGAGGTTTGGAAATATCAAGGGAGGTCTAGAAAAATCAAGGGAGGTCTGGAAATATCAAGGGGGTCTGGAGATGGAAAGGGAGGTCTAGAAATATCAAGGGGGGTCTGGAGATGGAAAGGGAGGTCTAGAAAAATCAAGGGAGTTCTGGAAATATCAAGGGAGGTCTGGAAATATCAATGAAAGGTCTGGAGATTTCAAGGGAGGTCTGGAAATATCAAGGGAGGTCTGGAGATTTCAAGGGAGGTCTAGAAAAATTAAGGGAGGTTTGGAAATATCAAGGGAGGTCTAGAAAAATCAAGGGAGGTCTGGAAATATCAAGGGAGGTCTGGAGATGGCAAGGGAGATCTAGAAAAATCAAGGGAGGTCTGGGGATTTCAAGGGAGGTCTGGAAATATCAAGGGAGGTCTGGAAATATCAAGGGAGGTCTGGAAATATCAAAGGAGGTCTGGAGATTCCAAGGGAGGTCTGGAAATATCAAGGGCGGTCTGGTGATTTCAAGGGAGGTCTAGAAAAATTAAGGGAGGTTTGGAAATATCAAGGGAGGTCTAGAAAAATCAAGAGAGGTCTGAAAATATCAAGGGAGGTCTGGAGATTTGAAGGGAGGTCTAGAAAAATCAAGGGAGGTCTGGAGATTTCAAGGGAGGTCTAGAAAAGTCAAGGGAGGTCTAGAAATATTAAGGGAGGTCTGGAGATTTCAAGGGAGGTCTAGAAAAATTAAGGGAGGTCTAGAAATATCAAGGGAGGTCTAGAAAAATCAAGGGAAGTCTGGAAATATCAAGGGAGGTCTGGAGATTTCAATGGAGGTCTGGAAATATCAAGGGTGGTCTGGAGATCTGAAATAAATACAAATTTTATTTCAATTTTGGAGAAAATCTTAATTTTGAATTTAACTATCATTTTTTTCATTAAATCAAGTTAAGTCTAGAAGGAAACATTAATTTTAAAATTTTTAGCTTAAAAAAGATTTTTTGTATAATGCCCTTTTTCCTAAGAACGCAAAAAGCTATAACACTATCTTTAGCCATTTATCCATTTTTTGAAACAACCAAAATGAGGGTGAGGATGATTGTAGGTTCTTATAAATGTTGTTACTTTTTTGGTTTAATACATTAATTTAACAAAATTATTCCCGAGAAACCGAGAACATAAACGGTCAACGCGATGACTCTTTGACTTAAAAATGACGTCATTTGTGGACCTACAATTAAAAACTACACACAAATTATGTTATATGATTACATTGTACCAATTTTAACATACTTTCACACACTAATAAGAAAAAAAAAATGAAAATATCGTTGGCTTAAATAAACATTATTTTGTCAAATCGTGTGATAGTCAACGTTTTAAGTATTGAAATTTGAAGGTGCGTTGACACAGAAAGTTTAAATTGTTTTATGACGTCAGCGAGTCAACGCGTTGGCCCTTTAAGTTGACCATTTAATTCTAGTTTAAGTCATGGCTTAACTGCAATGACGAAACGACTTACATAAGTCCTTACAATTATGCTTAATACAGACCAACCTACCCTCATTTAATACTTACTTTTCTACATACCCACCCACTACCCACTTTACAAAAAGAAATACAAATTTAAAAAAATAACTGCATCGAATGCATTAGCTATGGAAAAATTCAAAATATGGCAACGAAGCTTTGTATCAAATCTTAAATTTGAAAACGTTACTTTTAAATTTTCAGATTTCACAAAAATAGAAAATCCAAAATCAAGTGAATACAATTTTCTGAAAACAAATCTAAAACACATACAATTAAATGTATTGTATATGCAAACCTGCTTTACATTGATAGGTATGAATAAAAAAAATCTCAGGTAACGTTGGCAACGACTGATTTTTGTTTACATTTGAGTAATTTATTTCAATATTTCCAGTCGCTCTTAGATTCACACTTAATTTTCGTACAGGCAGCGCCCCTATGGCTCTCCTTCCGTAACAAAATTTTGTGTTCCATGATAGTACTATTCAAATATATATACAAAGGTTATTTATACAATCATAATATATTAAACTAAATGCCCTTCATTATTCGTTTTCAAAATCTGTTTGTTTTTGAGAATCGTGTGCTTACTGACGGCACAAGAGAGCCCCGTCCATCTATGTAACCGTTACGTTGGCGTGGTTTGGTGTGAGATCGCTTCAATTTGTTTTCTCGCGCATACTTTTTTAATTTTTTTAACGTGTACGAAATACTTAAAGTGCCTAGAATATTTAATTTGATTAGATGTATGCCCCTTCGGATTCGGCATACAACTGTAGGTTCCTTCCACCCCTGACATGACTCGCACACAGAAATGGTTGCGAGTTGCAAGTTACTAGGCCATAATTCTTAACGGACTGCCTCGTTTTTGATAAAAGTTTCAAGACTTTTCCGTCACATTCGAAAATTATCCTCATATTTCCACCAATTTCTGTTTGGAAATGGTAAAACGGTATCTAACTGATGAGTTCTATTATCGTACCCGATCTAGTGACCATTCGATTGAAGCTCACAAGTTTTGTAGTTTCTATAGGTATTTACCTAATAACCTACCGCTCTTTAGTTTTGCATTTTTAAATAAGTGTGGATAAAAAAGGAAGTACCTTTAAGTTTCTTTAAAGGAAACACGAATTTATGTGCAGTTATTCCTTCTAACTTAGTAGATTCGGGTAACATTTTACAATGTTAACTGTCACCGCTGCCCTAAATAATCTGAATCAAAGATATCTAGCTAAGGCATATTATGATATGCATATCTCTTTTGCATAGCCCGAATATCCATATAGACGAATAGGTTGTGGTTGAAATGAAAAAATGCATTTTTCAACGATTCAAGTCTAATACAATAAACTGGATTTTCTTTTATCCATGCTGTTGTAAAATTCAAAAGCTAGTTACAGTATGGTAACTTAGCACGAAGCTTCCTTAGAAAACCTGTGAAAATATCCAATAGCTTTTTGTGTAGAAAAACAAACATTTCAAATTAATCTAAGTTAATATTATGTGTATTTCTTATCCTTAACTACTGTTCCTTATCTTTATTCTTGTGCTGTCGCATATGCGAGTACAAACCAGAGTATTGCGAAAATTCCTTACCACACACCTTACACGAATAATATTTGTGATCCAAATGCAATTTCCTATGTTCGACCAGATCTTTTCTTCGAGAAAACCTATTCGAACAGACATCACAAACAAAGTTCTTTTCCCCCGTGTGGCAGGCTATATGATTAACGAGGGTCTCTTTATTAAAGAATCCCTTATTGCATTGGTTGCATTGGAAATTTCGCTGGCCTGTATGTCTCCGCACGTGAATGTCGAAATTACTTTTGATGGTATAACCTTTTCCGCAGTATTGACACACGTAGGGCGTCTCGCCGGTATGCTGTCTCATGTGAACTTTGCGACTGCTATTGGAAACAAACGATTTGTCGCACTGGTCGCATTTGTAAGGCCTGTCGCCAGTGTGTAAAAAGCGATGGGTTTTCAGGGAGTTGGGATGTGAGAATCCAACGTCGCAAAACTCACACTTAAATGGACGCGTTCCCGAATGGATGATGGAGTGAGTTTTTAAATTGAATGAATTCTTGTAGCATTTGCCGCATTCCTCGCATTGAAAACGGTTCTCGTTGCCACCTTCATTGTGCGATCGAATGTGCTTCTTAAGAGATCTGCCATCGGTGATGTTTTCTTTACAAATTGGACAAGGGAAGACGTTCTTTTTGCGATAATATTTCTTTTTGGACTTCTTATCCGTGGGCTCTGGACTATCTTCCTTTTTCTCGATCTTGGTCTCTGGGTCCGATTCGTTCTGAGTGTTTTCATCTTTTTTCTTATCTGCATTCTCAGATACTTTTACCCTTTTTCGTGAAATCGAAATTAATGGTTCATATAATGCTTTCTTTCTTCCTCGTCTTCGTGGAACCTTAATTTCTTCGGTTAACACTTCCTCAATTTGTTTACAGCTTTGTTCATCTTCCGGTTTTAATTCTGGAATAGTTTCTAAATTTGTTTCTTTATCAACAATAGTCTTAATATCTTCTTTGTCATCTTCTGGTTTTTCATTGTCTTCAGAACTCAGCGATGGAACTCCTGCTTCTAAGTCTATAAAACTTTTTTCATCGTCATCATCATCATTATCATTTTCATTGTCGTTGTAGTTTATGGCTGCATTAGTTAATGTGGGAGCATCTTGCAGAGGCTCAATTTTAACTTCCGGAATATGCTCGTCCTTTATGTGATTTATAAACGTGAACACATTAATAAAACGTTCCTGGCAAAAACCACAAGCAAACCAGAAGTTTGTGTTGGCTAATAAAATAACTTCTCCGCACTTTGTTTCGGGATCTTTTAATGGATTTAATAAACTTTTATCTACACTTATTATAGTTTCGTGCTTAAAAGTATTTGGTATGACTTCCGTCATATTAATGTTTTTATTTTAACCAATTCAAACTTTAAAAGTAAACAATTTTAATTCGCAAATGGGACTTTTTGTTTAACTTCAGTAATCAACAAAATTTTGACATTAAAGTTTAAAGTTTATTTGACATATGAAAGAATCTACAATCCACGAGAATGCCAGCTTCCAGGTTCCAAAAATATTAAAGGTCAAAACACACGACATAACGCAGCGTTAGAAATATGTAGTTAAGCAATTATCACATGAGCACGACCAACGAATGAACGAATGTTCGTCGATTTTGACATTTCTTTCACATGAGAGTTTTTAATTCGTCGCGAATGAAGTTTGCCAGCCGAACACAATTCACCACCGAAACCAAAACAAGATTGATTTTTTTAGGTTAAGTACGCGCGATTATTTTATTCGTTGCGAGTGTGGATAATGTGGAACGCGAATAAAGTTTGACAGTTGGTATCAACTAAAATTTTTTTCGCGACGAATAAATTTGTTTTCTTAAATTTATTAATATATGATATTGAAAAGTAAAAGTATGCATCATAAATCAAATAGAAACTATATTGCTATCGTTTTGTTAAGAATTTGTGTGGAAATATGTCTTCAAACGTATATAAACTCACATTTTTTAATTCATTCGTCGTTCGTTGGTCGCGCTCATGCGAATACTACTTTAGGGGCAAGTTTTAACTATCATTAAACGGGCTTTTGTTTTTAAAAAAGTCATACGTAGTATAGTAGAAATCTATATGAATAACAAATACAACAGGGTGACTTTGCATTAAGACCGCATGCCTAGAATTTTGATTTTTTTTTTACACCAAGCAAAGGGCCTCTATAGAATAGCTTTAAAACATTACAGTGAGGAAACACCGTTAAATATTGACCCAGATATGGACTGCTAGTAACCAATTTCACAACTAGCTACTAGCCCTTCTGTAGGGTCACCTGAAATATGGGGAAACTTTTAAACTTGATTTTTGTATTTTGTTTATTTTGGCAAACTTTATAATAGTAGATGTCCTTAGTTTCTTTGACAAAAAAAGCTTTTTGAATCAAAAAATCAGATGGTGTTTGAAAAATTAAAAGAAAAATATTTATGTCAAACAAATTTGAAAGTGTGAGTGAATAGACCAGTGGTAATTCTTTTTGCATCCTATAAAATATTATAACTTTTTGACAGTAGAATGTTACAGGAAGCCTTAACGAAAGTGTAGTGTATATACATATATTTTCGGACAACTAATTTGGTTTTTCCATAGTCATAAAATGATAGTTGGAATGTATTTATAATTCTTTACATAATAAAAACGCATTCAAAAATATTGCTTCAAAAGAATATAGGTTTCTATTTAGTATACAGTGCTTTCCACGTTCTTAAAATTAAAGTTAAAAGGTTTTAAAAACAAATTGAAATGTAATGTAAGACAAATACTGTAATTAGTTCCATGAACCTCACAATTTGAAGGAAATTTGAATGACGTTTTTGAAAAAAGTTGCAACAAAATGTACCATTGTAACAAAACTAAAATTAATATTAAGGGCAACAAAACTTACGATCTCGTCCAATTTTTAAAAATTTATTTGCGTATGCAAAGTTTTTCTTTTTCATTAACTGAATGCAGCCTTCACATAATAGATTTATATAATATTGTGAATCGTTCACAACCTAAAGCAAAATAAAAATGTCAACAAAACAAAACGTCAAAAAACAAAGTAAAATTTATCAAAAAATACTCTGCGCAATTCATAATAGATAATACGGATAAGATAATAATTATTCTTAACTTCTAATTTAATTTTAATAATTTTGTTTATTTGGTGTATACTATTTGTTTTGTTCAAATTTACTTTATGTGTAAAAATTCAAACAACCTACTATGAATATTCCCATAAATGATCAACAAGCAGCTGAACAAACGATTCTCCTCAACGCCATTCGAAATAAATTTGCAAACAATGAAAACCATTCTGGAACTAGTCCACCAGTATTCAGTATACCAAGTCTTAAGCTTCCCCAATTCTCACCCACATCCAATGGCTTGGAAAATGTAAATAAAGCTCCTGCATCGAAATTAAATCAATTTATTTTGTCCAAGTTGGGAGAGAATAATGCTCAGACGAATGTCACTGCGGGGTCCTTTAAAATTCCTGACTTGAAATTCAAAAGCAACTTCGAACCTCAATCATTTTCGTTGGAGAGAAAGCCGTCTCTAGATCAAACAAATTCAAATTTAAATTCAAGTGAAAGTAATATTAATTCTCTGAACAAAGGCATCAGTAATTTGCGCCTGTATGAGGAACAGAAAAACCACGTCATTGATCTCACTACAGCTCTGAATCAAAGTACAACACTGTCTGCATCACCAGCCAAACAAATGACAACGAAAACTAATGCACCAAATGCTATAGATTTCCAAATTCCATTTATCGACTGTGACCTCAAAGAGGCCAATGAGCGGCTGCCATTGAGAGATGAATATTGCGTTACAGATGTTTCGAATTTTGCACATAGACGTTTCATTTGTGCTGCCTCAAGGTTTGGCAAAATCACTTGCCTAAAATATAGACTCCCGAAGCGATCAATTTTAATTGATCATAGCTTCGCACAGAAGAACAAAATAAAGCGATTTATTTTCGATACGCAGTCCCCGGATGACATCGTTCTGTCCCTGAGAAGGTTCAACAGAGTTTGATGAAATGAAATGAGGCGATTTTACTTTTACATTTCTTATTTAAGCAATAAATTAATGTTTACAGTAAATAATTATTTATTTGACAGTGGGATTTGTTTTTGTTTATTTTGTGTTGACTTCACTCTTGTCTAATGAAATGTTCTGTTTCATTATTTTTATGCCACATTTTGTAGGGTGTGAGAGAGATGTAATGTGAACCTCCAATAATTATGGGAAGTGTATGATTTTGGCTACTTATTTGTTTTTGTTTATTTACTTTTATTTTTTTGTGTACCACTGCCATTGCCACCGCCCAGGCACCCACCTGTGGGATCTTATTCAAGCATCTGATTTAAATAATCCTTATAATAAATTAAAAGTTTGCTATTTTAACTTGAAAAATTGTTAATTCAAGAGATAAGTCAATAATTTTCATGGAAACATCTTTAGTTTTGTGAATATTTTGGAACTTGGCAAAAGAATTATACTTTTCCAATGAGGAAGAGTTGAAGATAGTTATTATTGTTGGTGCTCTAATGGAAGGAATTAATAATGCTGATAATAGCATAGCATCTGAGGTAACATTTTAGTCGATTTTTGACTCTAAAATTTTGTTTTCGAATATTTTATTTATTTATTTATTTATTTATCATCAATTAGAGATTATAATAACTCTTACAGACTATCGAAATACAAAATTTGTCTTAACATACATTTTAGTTAATTAACCAGAAAGAATAGGCTGAGCATCCCCTTCTCAAATGAAAATTAAAATCAATAAAATCAGATATTTGGTTAATTTCTCTGACACAGCGAGATAACAGCATAATTTACTCTATGAAGTACCTCATGGAATAAATAACGATTTCTCAGCACTCGAGTTGGAGCATGCAAATTTATAAGAGACAATAAAAACGGACAGTCAATATGATAGGATAAAATATCTTTAATAAACATTATAGAATATATTTTGCGGCGGTTTTCTAAGGTCTGAATGCCAAGAAGTTGACGTCGAGTATTATAAGGTGGCATAACATCAGCGTTCCCATCTAAGTTTATAAATAACTATTCTTGTAAATTTTCTTTGAATTTTTTCAATTCTAACAGAATGAGTTTTGTAATAAGGATTCCATACCACACAGCAGTACTCCAGAACTGATCTAACATAAGCAATGTAAAGCGTTTTTAAGGTATAGGGATCAGTTAGACCGTTAGAGTTGCGGAAAACAAATCCAAGCATAGAGTTGGCCTTATTAATCATTTATTAATTCTAAATGATTAGCGAAGTTGAATTTAGAGTCAAAAATGACTCCCAGATCTTTTTTGGTTGAGACTCTATCGAGAACTTTGTTCTCAATATGATAATCATATACAAAAGGAGACTAGCGGCGGGAAAATGAAAAACATTGATATTTAGAGATGTTGAGGTTTAATTAGTTGATTTTACACCAAGTTGATAAGCTTTGAAGATCTTCCTGAAGAAGCACACAGTCAACCGGATCCTTAATGCATCTCAGAAATTTGAGATCATCGGCAAACATCAAGGAAAAGGAATTTAAGAGAAAATCAGGTAGATCATTTATGAATATAAGAAACAAAAGTGGTCCAAGATGGCTACCTTGAGGAACACCCGAGGAAACATCTATTGGACTTGAGACGATCGAATCAATACGGACATATTGAATGCGTCCTGTAAGATATGAACGCAACCAATTTAGCAAGTTAGAATGTATACCTAGTTTTTCCAGCTTATGAATTAAAATTGTATGGTGAACTCTGTCAAATGCTTTGGCAAAATCCGTATACATATATGACATCGACTTGAAATCCTTTTTTTAGATTATTTAAAACCAAGTTGGAGAAAATTGTAAGATTTGTAGAAGTTGATCTCCCGGATACAAATCCGTTTTGAAATGGGGATATAGTCTCTTTTAATAAAAACGAAATATGATCTCAACAATAGATCTTTAGGTTGCAGAGTAATTACTCGTAGACTCAAATCAATTGCTTGGATACCCAGTTTTTCTACTAAGACAAATTTGTTTCCAACAATTTTATACAAAAAGTTTTATTTGAGAATTCGATCAATCTCTCTTTGATTTAAAATGCCCGCTATTGGTCTATGACCATAATATTGAGACATACACATTTTCTTTTTTCGAATTTTTAACACTGCTCCCCTTGAGGCTTTCTCAAGCCTTTTCAAATTCCAGTGTACATTTTCCGATCCACTGTTTAGCCAATTTTAAAATATTCTAAGCCAATTAAAGCCTACATCAAACAGGTGTTTTAAGCGACCCAGTCGATCCTTTATTTAAGTAAATATAAATATATGAAATCTTAACTTTACAGGAGGATGAAGCTGAACTGGAAAATATTCTTGAAGACCTTTTGAATATTTCAGAGGAAACTGAAAAACTTATTGCCGAAAAATATCCATACTTAAAAGTTGATTCCATCACATCAAAAGACTATCTTCTCGAGAACACCCATCACAATTTGGTAAACAAATCCACGACCATTAACGCAAGTAAACCATTCAAATGTGATTTATGTTCAATGGCTTTTTCACATCAGTATAAAATTATACGACATCTAAAGACGCACAGTGAAAGGCAAGTTCTACAGTGTCATCATTGTGAAAAAACATTTAACCATCGAAACTCACTTGCCCTTCATGTGAAGAGTCACTTTCGAAAGTGTCGAGAAAACAAATGCCTATTATGTAATAAACTTCTCGCGCATAGATGCGTACCCTGTAGTATGGAATTTTATACCAGAGCAGAGCTTAGAAATCATAAAAAAATACAACATAGCCAAGGAAATTTAAAGTGTGAATTTTGTTCCAAAGAATTCTCACTGCAAAGGCACTTGACGCAACATAAGAAGGTACACTTAAAAAATAATGAATTCAAATGTGATAAATGCTCGAAGAAGTTTGGAAATCGTAAAACCTTTAAGGCTCATCTCATATGTCATTCAATGGAAAGAACACATTCCTGTGATGTGTGTGGATACAAATTTCAGCGAAAAAATGCTCTAACTGAACATAAAAAGTTACATAACGGTACTAAACAATATTCTTGCAGACTTTGTGATCGCAAATTTGCGCAATTTGCTGGATTGTATACGCACATGAAAACACATTTACAATAAAGAATAATTATTATTTTCTTACAGATTTTTAAACTTACAGTATTCATATTCAGATTTCAATTTTTTTAATACAAAATACTTATGCAAAAGAAGATTTTGCTGGGGGTGAGGGAATTGTTTAAAATTCATCAAACCCAATTAATAAGGCCTATCACGAATTCCATCGTATCGGAAACTTCTACAAATCCCGAAAAACTGTATCATGAAATCCATTCGTATTGGAAAATCTCATAAAATTTTGCATTACAACCGGATTTCATGATACAGTTTTTCGGGATCTGCAAAAGTTTCCGATTCCAATGGCATTTATGATAGGACTGATTATGGTTTAACTATTTTTTTTTTATAAAAAAAATACATTTTTGGATCAGGGCTAAAATTTTTTGGTTTTAGTTAAAAAAGCTTTAATGGTACTTGCAAAGGATCATTTTATTCATCCGATTTTTCATCTAATACTGATTAATTTTTGTAAAAATAAATCAGTATATTATTTTTTCTATTTGTCAAAATTTCGAAAATTAGTTTTAACACTATCGGGCAGCATTTCCATTAACTAAGCACGGTTAGTTTATAGTCCTGTTATACACTTCGTGTCTCATGGATAGGGACAAGCTTTTTTTCTTTTTAATTTGCCGATATTTCTTAAACCCCAAATGAGGTTTGTATGTTTTAAGTTTATATCGCAAGCAAGTTGATAAATATAAGTTTTATGACGGTTTTTTCAAAGAAGGTCATAAAAAGTACCAGTTTTTTTTTTGTGTCACATGGATAGGGACAAGATCTAAATTTACATGTAAGACCCTTTAAAAAGTAAAGAAAATAACAAAAAATCTTATGGTTTTGATAAATACTGGTTTTATTGAATTACTTAAAGTAACCTGTAGATAATCGAACGAAATTTGGGCCCAGATCCGTTTTATGGCTTCAATAATCTCTTCGGCTTTTTGGTATTGCCGTCCTCCTTTGTAGATTTTTCTTGAAAGCCATCCCCACACGTTTTCCATGGTGTTCAGGTCAGGAGAATATGGGGGCCATATGGCAATAGGTTCACATTTTGCCCCTGAGGCTTTTGTTGTCCGTGCGGTATGTATTGTTGTATAATCTTGTTAGAAAGTCCATCGTTGTCCACCAAATAATTAAGAAAACTGCGGAAAAGCTCGTTCCAGAATCGATTTGTATGTGATTGCCGTCATTTTAGAGCTTTAAAAATCCAGCTCCACTGTCCGGCTCCCGATTCCATTACTCCGTCTCTTTTGCTGTGCCGTTTTTCAAGATAGATTTCTTCCTTTCTTAAATCATAAAAATAGTAGCTATGTGTATCCATCAGGTCCGTCCAAATTAATTTTTTTTTCATCGGAAAAGACGACGGTATGCCAAGCTCGATTCCAACTGATGTGATTTGTTGCGAAACTAAGGGGCCGGTTATAGCTATCAGTAAAATCCATTAGTAAAATTTTTGTTTTTAGTTTTTGAACATGTTACAGATTTATTTCTAGCAAAAGATTGATGCAATAAGATGAATCCTATATTCAAGTATTTTTTTCAAAAAGAAACAGTGCATTTAAAGTTTTATTTAATTTATAAATCCATTTTAGTTTTTTTAATGATGAAATTTCATTTTACTGAACAGCTGACTGCCAAAAGCCAAAAAAATTCCATTCCGTATTGCTGTTGGTGTTCCAATTTTTTACTGTTCCGATCACATCATTAAAAATTTTACTGATGAAAGCACCAGTAAAAAAATTGTCTGAGGCGCTAAGCTTCAAAATGACATTTAATTTAATGACGTAAATTTACTGATTGCTATAAACGCTCATCAGTAAAACATTTCATATTCCTCCTGTTTCAAATTTTACTGATGGATTTTACTGATAGCTATAACTGGCCCCTAAGGCGTTGGCTCTTGCGTGCAGCATTCTATGGTGTTTTTTTCTTAATTTTTTGGTGTCGTATATGGTCTGCCTTCTGCATCACTGAGCAATAGTCGATCTACAAGGCATTTACCCCAGCTTCTGCCTTGATTTTACTAATGGAAACAAATTTGAAGCAGCTGTCACTATCGCCTGCCTTTCATGAAATGATGTGGCTTTTTGACTCTTCCTTTGTGTTTTTTCAATACCTCTCTGGGTCCTTGTGGTAGTAGTTGTATACAACTTTGATTAGAAATGAAAATTATATACTGATCGATCGGAAATTCCTCAAATAATTTTTTTTTGAGAAAAAAAAGTGTAATTGCGCATTTATTTTTCTCTAAAAATGTATTTTTCTATTTTCCGGAAGGAAATTAATTTTCCTGAACAGCTGATACTTTTATGTTCAAAAGTGAAACAAATCGTTCCACTGATTTGTGTTCCAATTTCACGCAATTCCAGTGACAGATTTTTGTCAGAAAACATTTTTCGGTGGGTTTCAATCAGTAAGTTTTTTTCAATGACAGAAATTTTAAATGATAGCTATAAACGACCTGTCAAAAAAATTCCAATGTTTGTTTTCAATGATGAAAACTAATGATAGCTATAACTGGCGCCTTATGTTCAAAAGTGAAACGAATTGTTCCACTGATTTGTGTTCCAATTTCACACAATTCCAATGACAGATTTCTGTCAGTAAAAATTTAAAATAGGCTAATGGGTAAATTTAGATCTTGTCCCTATTCACGTGACACAAGAAAACAGGTACTTTGCGGAAAAACCGCAAAAAAACTTGCATTTATTAACTTAATGCAAATATTTTGTTTACAATATAAACTTAATGAATACCTCATACAACATTTGGGTTTTTCCAAAAAACCTAAGAGTTTAAGAAATATCGGCAAATAAAAGTGTAGAGCAATTTTTGTTCAACATTTTTGAACATTGAAACTAACACGCACCTTATCCATCCTGAAAATAATTGTATTCCTACATATGTACGTCAATTATAGTTAAACTTGAATATACCTTCAAACTTAAATATATTTTTCATTATTTATTAAGTATTTTTGGTCATTCACCGATATTTTGTTTAGTTCTTTCATTGTATAAAAAACTTCCAACGCCACCTTGTGGCGATTTTATATACAATGTGTTACTTCACCTCAATCAATTTGAAGTTTTTGGAATGAATACATTTATCTGTCTTGTAATTTTTATTTAAGTTCCTTAATTTAATGAACTTTTTGGTAAAAAGTGCAAAGAGAATAAAAACATTAAACGTTTGATTATTTTATTATAATTTTTGAAAACACGTCAAACTGTATTGCGAAAAACTTATTTTTTAAGAGAAGTTATTTTAAGAGAATGCAAAATATTAAAATGCAGAATTCAACATTATAGTGAAGACGAACATGTTCACCTTTATTATAGTTCTTGCAACTAATTGTATTATTTTTCTTACATTATAGTGAGATACCTTTCCGAATTTAAATGCCGTTTTACTAATTGCACCTAATTATAACCACCTTTTTTCTGTTTAAGCAATATTTTTTGGCTTTAAGTGTCATAATACCGATATAAAAACAAACATTTTCATCTTTGTGTGATCATTTTTTCTAATATTTGTTTTTGTTCTGTTTGTGTACATCTTTCCTTCATAATAAGTCTGTTCAGTGACGCTGTTCTGGACTGTTCTAGACAGAAAAGTACAGCTTTTTGCTGTTCATTGAGGTTTTTTCTGTGCTGAACTGTTCTACTTTCCTGTTCATTGACAAACCTAGAACAGTTTAGAACAGGATTTTCTGTTCTTGCTTTTGAGTCAGATCAGGTTAGAACAGAATCGTGAGAAATGTCAAAATCGAATTTGTCATTTTTTTTGTTTACGTTTTGATTTGGTTGTGCTTTGTGTTTTTTTTTCTCGTGATTTAAAAAAATTAAAATAAAGTTATTTTGCCAATTTGTTTAATTTGTTTAATAAAATAATTATAAAATACATTTTTTTACATTTAACATAAATAAATCTTTTACATTTCATCAAAAAAAGGGAATAACATTCGTCACACTTTCATTCCAATCATCTGAAGAGGAATCCGACGAAAAATCACTATCGGTGTCTGAACCACTAACATTTTCATTTAGTATTATCTTAGCAATCACTTGATTTTCCATTTCAATAATTTATAATAATATTTTTCACAGTAAAAACACACAAAATGAAAAAAATAAGCGATAAACGAAAAATTCACCCAATTTGCAATTTGTTTTGTTTTTTGTTTTTGACAACTGACGTTTAACTGACTGTTCTAACTTGATCTGACGTTTCTCACGAAACTGTGCTGTCCTGTGCTGTTCTGATCTAGAAAAATCCTCACTGAACAGACTTAATTTCAGTTCTTGATACATGTAAGTCCACCCTCATTCGCTGTCATGTAACAGCAGTGCAGCATATACCTAATTTAATTCACAAATGTAAACCCATAAACTCTACACTAAAAAAACTCTCCATCTCCACTTTCGGTTGACATGACACTTGACAGCAGATGCCAATACCAGTCAAGTTAGTATGCCACCAAAAAATAAAGCCTAAAGCCTTGCAAGGAAAATTTTAAACTCAAAATCAAAAAACTTACCATCGCTTTTCGCTTGTTTATTCTCTATTAAAAAAAGTGCATAAAATACTTCCACCACAATAAATACAAATTCCATTTAATCATGTCAAAGCCATTGAAAAAAGAAAAACTTAATACAAGTTCAGATGAAAATAACATAAAATGTGGCGAAATTATGTTTTCAAACAATACAAAGTTTTGTTTTTCGTGCACATTTTGTCAAAAAAATTGCCATAGAGTCAGTGAATTCTTTCGGCATGTACTTTATGATCACTTAAATTATCTCGAAGATTATCAATTCGATGAGAATGAAGATTTAATGTCTAAATTTTTTGATTCAACTAAATTAATAGAAGATGAACAAACTGAATTTGTAAATGTTGACAATGAGGAACGTTCTAAAAAGGTAAGCGTGTTTTCTCTGTTGCTGTCTAATATAAAACCTAAATTCCAACTTAGCGTAATAGTTTTATAAATAATCCATTGAAAAATAAACTCAATACATTAAATTGAAGTGGGCTTCTTTTCCCTGTTAATGTTTCCTTTGTTTGAGCCAGAATTATTGCGCCAAACATTATTTTAATGTTGTAAGTACCTAACTATTTTATAGAAGCACGTTTTAAGAAGCAAACGTGATATATAATATCGGTTTACACTTAAAAAAAACAACAATAAACAACATTATAAATCAATCTCGGAGTTCCCTTATTAGTGTCTTTTTGTGTATGCTTTATAATTTTGTACATAAGTAGATTTCTTTTTAAATAAACCGAATATTTTAAAGGGCGTGTACATTTTTGAAGGTAGTAGATACTGGTAGCGAATTATGGTTTTAAAAATATGTATAACAATAGCTGAAGTATTAAACAAAATTAGAAACTGGGATCAAAATCAATACAAATCAAAAATGGTTCAGGATGAGAAGCAATCTCCATAGCATCGAATTAGGAAAATGTCAAGGTGTATAGATGACTTACTTAAGACAGCAATGGAAAGATCAATCCAATAATATCGGTAAAGCTGTAAGCATATGCTTTTCTTATTAAATCTCAGAGCGTAATTTATCACGTTTGGACATTGAACATCTTGACACTCGCCGAAACGTTTAAGTTAGGTTAGGTTAAAGTGGCTGTCCGTGGTAGACTAGAACACACTAAGGCCAGTTGTTGGCCCATTGTGATAACACATTAATCTTTAAGCTTTCTTCGGAGCTCAACGAAACCAATTTTAATCCCTTACGAAACGTTTAGATCGTTATAGAAGAATTCTCCTAGGTAGGCCTTGTGTTCTTAAAGAGGAGGTGAAGAACTGTTTCCTTCTCTTCCTCATCCATACAGCTTTTAAACATCATAGTAGAATAGCAGTCAATACTGAGGATATAGAAATAACACTTCTGCAGACTGTATAACGGCGACGACGACAAACCGAATTCCGCTTTCAGGCAGGATGATCCATTCAATATAGAACGACGAAAGCCAACAATCCCATCTTCCCGAGTTAGACAAAGTAATGAGTGCCATACCGAAACTGAAGTCTTACAAATCCGCTGAAACAGATGGTTTAAATACCGATCTTTTCAAAGCAGCTGAAGATAATTTGTTTGTAGCTTCCATCTACTTATCTGTAAAATATAGCCCGATGAATAAAACCTCAGTATTGTTTGCCCGATACTGAAAAAAGGAGACCCTCTAAATTGCCCCAATTATAGAGGAATCAGTCTACTTAACATCGGTTACAAAATCTTCTCTCCCGTAATATGTAAACGTCTACAACCCATCGCCAAAAACATGATAGGTCCATATCAGTGAAGTTTTAGACCACGAAAGTCCACAGTCAATCAAATATTCAGATTACGGCAGATCCTGGAAAAAGTCCAAGAACAGCAAATCGACTCTCATCATCTCTTCATTGATATCAAGGCCGTCTATGACATCATCTACACGTACGAGCTGTAAAGAGGCATGTATAATTGTTGCTTTGAATATTCGGCAGCGATGCCGTCAGCTCCAATAGATTTGTTTGACTTCAGTTTAGATATAGCTGTTTTTACTTCGTCGAGGTCGGGTAGGCGGAATTGTTTATCTGCGTCGCCTAGGTTGAGTGGTTCTATCTCCCTTACAGCGGAACTCGGTTCGTCATCGCCGTTATATAATTTGGAGAAGTGGTCTTTCCATATTCTCAACATAGACTGCGGTTCTACTACGATGTTCCCCTGATCGTGCTTACAGGCTTCGGTTCGGGGCTGGTACCCTTGGGAGGTTTTTTTTACCTTTTGGGAAAATTTACGAACCTCATCCCTGCTGTGACATCCCTCTATCTCCTCGATCGCGAGCTTCTCATGCTCTCTTTTTTTCCATCTAAGATCGGCTTCGATCGGGATATCTGTACAACAACGAGGCAGTGGTCCGAGTCAAGGTTGGCCCCTCGGAATGTTGGGACATCCTGTATACTGGAGAAGTGTCGTTCGTCGATCGCAATGTGGTCAATCTGGTTGACAGTTGATTGATCAGGAGATTTCCATGTAGCCAGGGCACTGCCATATGTCTTGTCCAAGAGCTCGAAGAATATGTCTTTTGGGGCATGCGCGCATATTAGGCTTATGTTGGCGAATTTAGCCTTGATGCGGATTGTCGTGATGTGCTCGCTCTCACTGTTGAAACTCAAGACTTTTTGCCTGAGTCTAGTTCCAACAACAAATCCACACCCAAATAGAAGCTGTCTTTGTTCTCGGTAGAAGTCGCCGTAGTATACATCACAGTCTTTTAGTTTGCGTTTGCCCGGTCCATCCCATCGCACTTCTTGGATGGCGGTAATATCTGCCTTGTAGCAGTTTAGGGCTTCTAGCTAATTCTTCGGCTGCACGTGGTCTGTTAAGGGACCTAACATTTCACGTACAGATCCGAAGTTCGTTGTCCTTATTTCGTTTGCGTGGGTTGTCAACAGTAAATCCGTCCGTATCCGAGGCTTGTTGGTGCTTCGCAACTAAGATATTTTTTACGTGGTCAGGAAATCACCCCGACGGCACAACCCCCAACTTGGAGGGCCAGATCCTTAGTATAACTCCAAGGACGGGGAGCCGGATAAACCGCTCCTTATAGGCCTGGGCTCCGAATAAGTCGTAGAAGCCCTATAAGGTGTTCACTAAGTAGTTCAACCTTACTGGAACTGTAGACGCCACCGTTGATTCCATCTCGAGAATTCGTCCGCTGCTGTCTGGATAAGGAGAGGTGCCTTAGTGGAAACACCTCTCCCCCTCTCTCGTTTGCTGCCCCCAACAACTTTCCACTTGGGTTAGAACCCAATCTCCAGTTGAGGTACTAGGCACCCGATGTTCACCGCGGGGAGGTGAGAGTAGAAGTTGATAGACAGAGTTGGGTTTTGAGAAAAACCTGTGGGCGCTTGTTTCCTCTTGAATGCACATGTCTACCATTTGAACTGATGACATTGGTATAATCGACGTTCTTCTCTGCGACCAGGGTTGAGAATAAGATTTTTGTTTAATTTTGTTTCTCCAATTCCTGCTTAATTATGTGGGTTAGCTATGTATACATGTCCAGCGCTTTTAAAGATTACTTTTTTTCGTTAAGTAGATGATATGTCTTCTTAACTACCATCTTTTGAATTCTCTTCTTGTCTCAAAAAAAAAAAAAACTAACAAACCCACTCTTTTCATCAACTTTTTATATTTTATTGAAATCGGTTCCCAAAAACTATAAGTGAGAACAAATTCTAGATTTTTTTAAGCCCCCTTTTCTAATACTCTTTTAACTAAAATTTGTAATATTGGTAATTATAAGATACAAAATATTCTATTTACATCTGTTATTATTAATCTAATACCTTGTTCTTTTTTATTTTTATAAATAGGGTAGGAAAAATGTGGGCTTTAGTAACCATTTTGAAGAATTCGTTTGCCAAAACATTCCCAGCAATGTTAGTATAAAATCAGAAGCAGAAGACGAAGAAGAGGATTATAAAGAAGATATTGAAGAATTTGAATTCTTCCTTGAAACCGATAACCAAACACAACATTCAAAATCGCCGGAACCAACTAAAAACTTCAATGATCTTCTGCATATTGAATTTCTAGAAGAGCCCAGCGAGAACGAATACGAACCCGAAAACTCAGAAATTCTCGAAAGTAATTCTCTAAGAAATCAGAGCGACGGTGAAGAGGAGGATGAAGACGACAATGAGGAAGATCAAGGAAGCAACAGCGGCGCAGAACGTCATAATTATAATAGTGAAGACGACGACGAAGAAGAAGAGGGAGAAGAACATCCCAGGCTTATCATCACCCAAGGAGATGAAACCAAAGAAAACAATTTCAAGTGTCCCTATGCACAATGCAAAAAAGTTTTTATGACAAAGAATGGAGCTTATAGGCATATTCAAAACATTCACAAGACCAACGGAAAGCGGGTAGTTTGTGAAACGTGCTTCAAACCGTTCAACAACAAGAGCCAACTTGATAGACATATGTTACGGCATTTGGGTGTCAAACCGCACGCTTGCGAAATATGCGGACAATGTTTTTCAGATAAGTCCAATCTAAATGTTCATGTGATGCGTCACAAAGGCATCAAACCACACGCCTGCTCGCTTTGTTCGAAACGTTTTCATTCTAGTACGGAGCTTAAACTACACACACGCTCACACACTGGCGAACGTCCTTTTGTTTGCGAACTATGTGGTAGGAAGTTCTCGAACTCCGGACATTTGTGCAATCATCGGAGGCGACACTTCGGTGAGAAACCTTTCGAATGTGACGTCTGCCAGAAGCGATTCTTCGATCGTAAACTGTTGAACGATCATAAAGTGATGCACTCAGATGAGAGGCCCTTCGAATGTGTTACCTGTGGAGCGACTTTTCAAAGGAAAAAGGCTCTGCTGCAACATGAAAAACTGCACAGTGGGATTAAGCAGTATGTTTGTAAGATATGTGGTAAATCGTTTGCTCAAAATGCAGGATTATATTCTCATATGAAGGGTCATTAGATTTTAAATAAAATTTTAATTAATAAAAGAAAAAAAAAAAACTCAGAGAAACAAAGAAAACTTGTTCTTATTTAAATTTTTATTTAGAAAAATGGGATCACATTTTGTTATGAAAAATACATTTTTTTTTGTTTAAATTTAAATTCTTAAACTCTAAAAGCTACAATTAATCTATTTTTATTGTAAAATACTACACTTTGCTATTGCTAAAAAAAAAAAACAATATTGGAATGGTCTTTTACGTTTAAATACATAATATTTTTATTGTTCATTTACGTACATCCTAGCATGGCAATAGAGTTTTATTTGAAGGTTTCGGGAATACACTTTTGTACCCTAATCTCTCTTTCTATTTAAGAAGAAAGAAGATGGCATATGGCGTATACTTTACCTGCATAATTAACTTATTTAGACAGGGTGTCAACATTTTTTTTAAATTAACCGACCAATTAAGACAACTTACGATGGTGGTATTGAGGTAATTGGAAGAAAAAAACGGGCTGTACATGAATTGTCATCCACATCGAATGGGAGAGTGGCACTAAGACAGGGGCTTTAAAGTGAAGTGAAGACATTGTATATGGTGAAGAAAAGTTGAGTTAGTCAAACAATCACGGTGGCAGAGCATTACTTTAAATACGTAGGGCTAAAAGTTGTAGTCGAAAACGGGTGACATTTTAGATCCAAAAGTCTACTATAGTTTTTCAAGGCTTCAACTGAATATTGAAGTAAAACTCCTCCAATCCAAATTCGAGAGATACAGCCATGGCCAAAATAATAGCAACGCTCCTTACTTTTAGGTAATACTGTATCTTGCACTTTAGTTAGGCGAACATGTGAACAAATAACAGACTGTGTTATTGTAACGGTTATTATATTGCCAATCTATTCAACGTTTGATCTTGTGAGTAAACAAAAGTTATTTGTTATATAATGCACTCAGTAGATGGCAACTACAAAATTTGCTGGCCAAAAAAAAGCAACATTTTAATAAAAAAAAAGTCAAAACAAAATTGTTATTAGCTTGAAAAAGTCAAAATTTTGGTGAGATTTGTTAATCTAAGAATAATTTTGAAATTTTAGGCTCATTTTTTTTTTTTAATATGGCACATAGATATGGGAAGAGCGAAAAACGAGAAGCCATTTTAGCTCTGCATAACAGCGGTGGATATATGAGAGAGATAGCAAAAGTCATTGGGCGCTCTGCCAGAATAGTGTGGAATGCTAAAAAACTCCAAAAATGTTGAAAAAAAGGCATCCGTCTAAAATGACTGCAAGAGACAAAGCTACGTTGGTGAGAAAAGCTAAAACGAATCCGTTTATGTCCTCAAATGATCTGCAGCGAGAAATACGAACGTCAGTTAGTTCTAGAACTGTTCGTCGTATCTTGCAGGATGCTGGCCTTCATGCACGATCTCCAAGGAAGGTGCAATTACTAAGAAAAATACACACTCAGAAGCTGATCTGTTTTGCAAAAAGGCATCAGATGAAAGACGACCCACTTCAGGCCAAGAAGCAGTGGAGGAATATGCTTTGGAGCGACGAAAGGAAAATAAATTTATTCGGAATGGATGGAAAACAGTTTGTTCGTCGCACAAGGTGCGAGGCCTACAAAGTGTGAGGCCTACAACCCGCGGTACACAAAACCAACCGTGAAGCATGGAGGTGGCAGCATGATGGTATGGGGTTGTTTTTCTTGGTTGGGTGTTGGTCCAATATTCGTTATAGATGGCATAATGACAAAGGAGTCGTATGTGGACATACTGCAAAATGTTATGCTTCCGTGGCCTTCTCAATCACCGGATCTAAATCCTATTGAAAACCTCTGGAATGAACTGAAGATTGAGGTTAGTAAGCATAAACCTACTAACAAAGCGGATCTATGGAGAATTGTCCAAGAAGTGTGGTATTCGATTCCACAAGAAAAGTGCAAGAAGTTGGTAGACTCTATGCCAAATCGAATGGATGCAGTGTTGAAAAATAAAGGATTTTCAACGAAATATTAAATATTCATTGCTAATAAATAAATAAAAAATGCATTGGTTATCAAAGTGTGTTGTTTTTTGTTAAATTAATCAAGTTTTGCTATTATTATGACCAACTTGTTAAGAAGCCTAAAGTAAATGGACTACGAAATTTTGCACACCTCTTTTAGTTTTTAAAACAAATTATAAAAAAAAATAGATAAAGAACATACTTACTACTAATATATAACGCTAATATTTTTAAATATTTGCCTACTGTAGGTACTACACACAATATAAGCAAAAATCAGAGAGTGTTGCTATTATTTTGGCCATAGCTGTATATCTGACGAATTATTGATGACCTTAATGAAATGGGCTAAAATTGCGTAGTTAATACAATCGAGGGCAGGTTATCTACGTATCTTATCTCGCACGAGAGAAGAGGAACTGATTCAGACAGCCCTTCTTAACACATTTTTTAGTTAACGCTGGCTTTGAAGATGGCGTAGACCAGGACACCCGAATCCTTGGGCTTCGTAAATGTCTCGCGATGACTATATGTCAACAGGGGTGGAATCGGACGGATGATTGTTTATAGACATTTTGATGATTACTCTCTCTCTGCCTTCGAGGTACGATTACGATAGATACACAGTTTGTTGTGAACCCTTTCACCCCCTGGTAGCATCGATGTATCAATAATGAGAGATGACAATCTCCAATTTTCCAAAATTAAAGTAAATTGGTTCTTAGGCCAAATGTATCCTCTTTCAATAGCCGATATAATTAAGAACCTTAAACTTAAGTATTTATTTAAAAGGAAATAGAATTACAAGTTCTTGGTTTGTTTTAAGACATTTGAACGAGATATAGGAAAGAAAGAAACTGTACACAAAATATGAAAGAAGCGACAATAAATATTCGAAATAATGAAAGCTTGTCATATAAAGAAATCCTAAAGAAGCTTAAGTGCCTTAAAACAATACTATTTTTTGCTATAAAATATGTAGAAAAACATAAACCAACAGAACTCATAGCAAGACTGAAGCTTAGAAAAGTCTTATTTTTCGACCAGCAAACAAAATTAAATTTTTGAGTTCAAAAGAAATACGAAAGGGAGTTTTCGGCGAGCACCCATGTGCACTCTCAGCACGCTTTATTAGAGAGCTATTAACTGAGAGGTAAAATTGCTATCATTAAAACACCGAAAGGCTAGATTAACTTTCGCCACGGAACATGAGAATTTGAACATCTCTCAGTGGAAGAAAATATTGTGGAGTGATGAAACAAAAATCAAAGTGGAAAGCAGTACGTTCGACGACAAAGAAAAATCAAGCATTCAACTCTAAACCTAAGCACCATTGTCGCCCTTAAACATGGAATAGGAAGTATCATGATATGGGGTTGTATATCATACAAAGGAACTGGTCCGTTTCATCACATAGAAGGTATAATGAACGCCCAAAAGCTACATTAATGTCCCTGAGGATGTAATTCTGCCCTTGCAGATGAAAAATTGCCTCCAACATGGAAATTTATGCAGGACAATGACCTCTAAGTATAACTCGAGGAATTTTAAATAATTCCCTGGCTGTCATCGACTGACCTTTATATAGCCCGGTCCTAAAAAAACCAAAAAAAAAACCTATGGAACGAATCAAAAAGTGAAGTAAACCAGAATAAAATAAGTAACTTAAATGAATTGTATGAGAATGCTTAAGCAGCTTCAACAACTCCAGCCAAATAATGGCTTAGGCAGACGACATCGACATTATCGGGAGAGCCGAACAAGCTGCACACGATATCTTCATCCAGATCGAGCAGGCGCACGGCACAAAATCTTGGCTGCACATTAGTAAAGGAAAAATAAAGTACATGGAGTTGTCGACTGCGAGAAGAACAATTGGTTTAACAATCAAGGCAGCGGAACAAGAATTTGAAGTAGTGCAATCCTTCAAATACCTTGGGTCAATAGGAGCAGCCGATAACAACATAGAAGAAGTAATACGCGGGGGTTGCTCATAGCCAACAGAGCCTACCATAACCTTACCATAACTTCTAAGCTGCTGCTGTACAGGACGATGGTTCTGCCATAACTCACATATGGATCCGAAACCTGGTTGCTTATTAAAAGGCAATCCGACCTCTAAGGCGCGTTCGAGACGAAGGCCTTTTGAAGAATTTTTGGCCTCTTGTGTGAGGAAGGACGATTCCGGAGAAGCTACAATCAACAACTGTACGCAATCTACCTCGAAGCTGATATTGTGAACAAAAATTAAGCTCGTTAAGCTCCGGTGGGCTGGACACCTAGCTCGTATGAGTGAAGAGAAACCAGCTCGGAAAGTCCTTTGTAGTACATTTTATGGTAGGCGACAGCGTGATAGACCATGCTTACCGACGACGCCCGAAGCCCTGGGGTTCGCAATTAGACGTCTTCGGCTAGATATCGGGATAAATGGAGAGACTTGTTTGTATGAGGTCAGGACCGGATCGTGGTTTTCGAGATGAGCAGCATGGGAAAATATAACACCGAATAAAATAAAAGTCAGAACCTAATTGCTTCAATGCCAGGCGGTATAACGCAGTCATTAATAACAAAGATTTTCCTACAAAAATCATCAAACTTATACTAAAAATCATTGGTTCTTAATTACATCGCCAGCTATTTTGGTTTTACAAAACCTTTTGAACTTAGTTTTATGCTTTTTTTAAATTGTATTTATAATTTAGTAAATATACTAAAATGCCTGTATAAGAAACATTTTTTAACATTTGTTTATATTGTATTCCAAAGACTTTTAATAACAAATTATTGTTAAAAATGTCTTGTATCGTTCTTAGTTAGTTCGCCACAACTGAACTGAAGCTATCGACAAATAACTTACATTTTCACGAAAATTTTACGCTGATGATGATGAAGTTCTTATTCTGAGATTTTCATTGCTGCTGTTTTCTTATGATGCGTCATCTCTTCAAGGTAGTCGCAAGCATTTTTAAAGCCGTATACATTGGTTTGGTATGACTCAGTCGTTTCAGTGTATGCCTTTTATAAAACCTTTCATTTTCACATATTTAATTCTTTTCTGTACAGACACTAGAATTAAAAACATCCTATTTCATAGTTCAATAAAATTCGCCAAACTAAATTTTTTTTACCCGTTTAAATACAATTTTGACTGTAAAGGAGCGTCATTAACATATTTTAGTGCATGCCAGATATTTTGCTATCTTTAATTTAAAAGTATAAAAATATGTGCACCTTGAGCCCAAACAACTCCCTTCTATTGCCACACATACATTTTTGGATGTATACAAAAATAAGGACATATTTTTCTTTAAATTCTCAAAAAGATTTAAAAACAATTTATAAACAAAACGAATACAATAAATATTTCATTTTCAAAACAAAAAAAATACCTGCTTAGAAAATTTGGCTTAATGCTTCACTCGATGCATTCAAGTTCCTTAAACAATATTTATTTGTATCTTAATGACCAGTCTATCATTTTCAATGAATCCCTTGCGGAATATTTCTGTGATATGAGCGTACTCCAGAAATCCAAAGCCCCGAGGGCTGATACGCTCTTTTGGCTGATGGAATGCCAGGAAGTCGGACTTCGACATAATCGTGTCGTGTTGTGATTCTTTTTGGTTCTTCGGATGGACCATGCAGAATTTGAGACGTCCATTAAATGGCCAATCAAGATGATAATCATTCTCAGAATGCATTAGATGGACGTGCAAGCTGAGATGTTCCCTGCGGTGGGCATTTATGCGAGCACAGAATTTGTAGCCGTGTGGCGATGTGTAGCATTCGCCGCTATAGAATCGCATGTTTGGATTCGCTTGCATTTGTTCGACCAGGGAAGTGAAGTTAGAGATTTGCCAGACAATAACTCCATTGCTGTGTCGTGGATCGACCGAGTTGTCGCATTTTTCTCGTGCCACTACCTGCTTGGTGAGATTTTCAATCTTAACGTCCTGCTCACGGCATCGCTGTTCCAGAACCACGATCCTCTGGTACATAGCAGTGATGAGGTTTTCGTCGGCTTCGTTTGCGTATTGTGCTGGCGGCGGTGGCAAGGCAGAGGCCAGGTGTCCATTGTTGAAAGTTTTTTGCGGTGGATTCCACTGGGCCAGGGAATGTTTTTGCATTGCTTCCAGAAGAAGATTCATATGATGTTCCATGTCTCGGCGAATATGCTCCGACACATCGATTCCATCGTCGGAAGCAAGAAATTGACAATTTACAGAAATGAAGGGACATCTCTTTTCCACGGGCGATGGCAACTGATAAGAGCACTCAAGCAGATGTTTGTCCACTTCAAGAGGTGAAGATACCCATTCACAACCGAGAGGACTATTCGGACATTTCCACTTAATCTGATCGATCTCTCGGCGGGTAAAGTTGTCTGGGAAAACGTCATGCTCAGTCGATAGGTGTTTATTGTCAAGGGGGCAGCATTGGTTCTCGTTTTGTAGCCACGAGTGAATGCAGGATTTGCAGAATCTGTGGCCACACGTTGTTAGGACCGGTTCATTGAGCCAGTGAATACAAATTGGACATTCATAACGAGCGTCTACCTGCGAGGCTGGATCATCGATCAGGGTAGAAGAAAGCGACGTAGACGTAGTTCGTTCATTGGAAGTGCTTTTCGATAGCGGTGAGTGCTTTTTTTCAGATGGAGGTGGTGATGAAGACATTGCAAAACTTATAAACTTATTCGATTAGAGCTTAGAATTACAAAATTGTGCACAAATAAACAAAAAAACATAAAATGAATTGAGTACAATTAAGAAGAAAAGAAATTACGAAAATTTTGGTGTGAGTATTTTGTAGTTTTTTGTTTTTCTTTGATTTAATTTTGACGTATGGTAATTGACGTTTTGTTTTGTTCAGGGAAAAAAAGATGTCGGCTTGCAGCTAAGGGATAAGCCTTGTTCATGCTTTCGAAGTTTAGAGACCTATCTCAAAGTTCACTGTGAATAGCAGTGATGTGTGGAGTGGATATGCTTTTTCATGGCTTTTATAATTTATCATTTCTTTTATTACGGTGCCGATCGTTGATCGAAAAGCGATAATTAGAAAACAAGAATTTAAACACAGTTTTGGTAAACTTACAGTTACAATAGAAATATTCTTAGGAAATGAATATTGACACTTCTCCAAAGTCGATGGTTTGAGTTTTGAAAACGAAATAGTTATTTTGGTTAGAAATCTTATCTATCACTTCCATTCACAATAGAAATTTGTACGTGTTATTTTTATGTGTTAAAAACTGATTCGATTAAAATGTAATAAAGGGAATTCATGCTGGAAGACAAAAGATCTGTTTCCAACCTTGACCAAATCTGTTCCCACTTCATAAATTTAGTTGTTTTGGCCAGAAGAGAGCACATACGAGAGAGTAAAATAATATCCCCTCTGACTAATGTTGGTCTGTATAATGTCATATTGTGCCACGTAAATTGACTTATTAGCACTATCCGTTCGGTTTGCTTCGCATTGATTAAAGGGTGGACGATTTTTGCCAAGAAACCATTCCTTATTTTTTGGCAGATTTCTTCTCTCTGAATGAATTTCATCCTCACTTTTCAAAATTTGACAGACTAACAATTTGCGAAGCAGGACAATTTCTGAACACCCCTAAGAAATAGTTATGTAATGGTAAAATTCGTTATATTATATCTTATTTATTTATTATTTTTACCAGGTAATGATTTTAAAACACAAAGTTCATTAAACTCACGGTTTTAAAATTGCACACCCGTTTTTTTGTAGTTCTTGTTGATTTATATTTGTTAATAAAACTATTTTTTAACTTAGTGTTTGTCAAAAAGGAATAGATTTTCTTAAGAATACGAAATTAATTTCTGACAACAACAAATTGAACTTTTGTTACCTAGTAAAAAAAAACAACTTAGAAAAAGCCAGTGTTTTGACTGATCAAAATCAAAAACTTAATACTTTCAATATTGTATAACTTTATAGGATTTTGACATTTAAGAGAACTGCCTGAACTTTGTTCTTACAAGCTTGATAGGTTCTGACAACATAGGGAACTTTATTTGCAGTCAACTGGATTCTTTGAATGTAATTTTAGATCATTTATTCATTTGCTAACAGCAACACTGTTTCGTGAAAAAAGATCAACCGTTAAAAATTTCCTCACATTCTTAAATATATGTATAAACGCTTTAGAACAAGGTTATGAAGTGGACTATATGTATTCACTGATTTTTCTAAGTGTTCAACCAACTTAGATACGGAATAATTTTTTTTTAAAGTTTAAAGCTCTTGGTTTTTTACCCTTTTTCTCAGCTTGGATCAAATTATACCTTGAAAACAGATCCTATGAGGTAGAATTTATAAATTGTCATTCAGAACCTTTTATTTTGTTTTGGTATTCCCCAGGCAAGCCATATCACCATTTTCTGTGAACCCTGTCTGTTAACGACGTAACATAATGTTTGGCGCTGAAGAAGATTTTTAAAATAATAAAGTCCGCTCATGATCGTATACTTTTACAGGCTGATATTGAAAGTTTTATATTTTGGTGTAAGAAAAATAGCCTTTCCCTTCACCCTTTAAAATGTCAGACAATAACTTTTACGAAAAAAATAATTCGTAAGAGTATTTGTTTTTTTTTTCGCAGAAAAACTATGTGACGTCTTTAATTTTAAAGATTTAAATGTTAAATTTCGTTAAAAGCAAGTTCTATGCTTGTTTTATAAAACGCTGGGCAAAGGAATTAAACGATCTATATGTTATTGTTTCTTTGAACAATTGCTACGTTCTTCCTCATCTTGAGCATGATTCACAAGTATATAAACTCCCTTAAAATTAATAAAAATCGTATTAATTCACTTTAACATAAATTCATTGGCTTTGCCGTTTAATTAAAATCATTTCGCAGGTTCAGACAACATAAGGGACTTCATTTGCAGTCAACTTCATTCTTTGAACGTAAATTTTGACCAAGGCAACTAGTTAGTTTCTTAAGTGTCATAAATTTTAAATTCAGAACTTTACTTCACAAACCTCTACATCAAGTTCATAGTACAAAAACTACCAATACCAACATCATTATTGTCTACAGAACACTCCTCAGGCAAGCTACAAGTCCATCACGATTTGTATTTTGTATTGTAAAGAAATATTACTTATTTCTTTTCCAAATTTACAAGGAAGCTTTTTACAGAAAGCATTAAATGAAGTTGTGCAGAAAATAAATAAATGAGAGAGTAATAAAGTTCAGCTTTCAGTTGAATAAAAAAACATGATCAATTGTCATTTTGACATAAGTTGACTTGACTTGATAGGTAGTTAGGGAGATTTTTCTTGACTAACTTTCCAGTCAACATTCCAATAAAGTTGCCTTAATTGGAAGGCAATTTTTGGCAGCTGGCCAATCAGATACTAGAAACTTGACTTACTTTCAAGTCCCTTATGTCGCCTGAACCTGCCCATTGTTTAGAACCGAGGACCAGTGCTCTACTATCGTAAACGTCCTAATTTATTTTTTTCTTTTCAAAAAGTTCATGTTAATTATGTTTTGTATTATTTTTATTAGTCAAATGTCATAAATAAATATTACTTACATATTCCTTTTCCAATTTGCAATTAAATGGAATTGTGCAAAAAATATATAAATCACAGAGTAATAAAGTTGAAGCTTTCAGTTAATAGAACAATCATGATAAGCTGTCATTTTGACACATGTACATAAGTGGAATTGGGCTGAACCTGCCCAATTCCACTTTCTTTGCAGTAAACTGCATTCTTTGAACGTAAGTTTGACCAAGGCACCAACATAGTTACTTTTTCAAATGTCATACATTTAAAACTCAGAACTTTACTTCAATAACATCAACCTTCAGTTTATTTTACAAAAACCACCAAAAACATTATTGTCTACAAAACACTCCTAAGGCAAGCTGCAAGTCCAACACAATTTGTATTTTGTAAAGAAATATTACTTATTTCTTTTCCAATTTAAAAAAAAGAACCCTTTTACACAAAACATTAAATGGAATTGTGCAGAAAATAAATAAATGAGAAAGTAATAAAGTTCAGCTTTCAGTTAAATGAAAAAATATGATCAACTGTCATTTTGACATAAGAAGACTTGACTTGATATTTAGGGTAATTTGTCCTAAATAACTTTCCTGCCAACTTTCCAATAAAGCTGGCTTAATTGAAAGGCAAGTTCTTGGCAGTTAGCAATTCAGATACTTGAAACTTATCCTTGCCTTCAAGTCCTTTATTTTGTATGAACCTGCCCATCGTTAATAACAAAGAAGTCGCCCAGTGGCCAGTAAGAGCAATTAAATGCGAGCCTGTGACACTAACAAAAATTCAAAAAGGTAAGTTCAGTATTTTGTAAAAAGAATATCAAATATTTACGAACTATTTATCATTTATTAACATACAGTATAACTGTAATTATTATTAACCTTAGTAATGAGAACCTTTATTTATTAAATACTTATCTAAAATGATTTGAACGTTAGTGTTACTTATGGGTAATTGAGTTTGAGTAATGTACATACCTATTGTTTTTAGAATTATTTTATTTGTCTGATAAGAATATTGCAAAATCAAAGGCAATAAAATCGACATGCGACAACGTAATGCCCACTTCTATCGTGGGAAATTTTGCCCAGAAGATATGTATGTATGTATATGCACCTATGTACCTATTTATGTTTAAAAAATTCGTAATAAGGTTTACTTACCGACCTAACTGCATGCTCATTCGTACATATTGTAAAGTTCAATACCTACTGGAAGCAGATGTAATTTTTGTTTTGTTAATTTTAAATTGAAACGCCTTAAATTGTTTTCAATGTCAGATAATCGTAATTGATTAGTGTATACATATTTCCTGCTAAAAAGAACCTTTAGTCAGAAAATTATCTGGCCAATCTATGACGCTGAAGCTGAGTCGGGCCTTTAGTTGCGTTTTGTTTACAATAACAATCTAGATTTATATTTATGTACATAATGTTGTGATATGACGCATGGATGGCCATACCAATTATGCAATCGAGTTTTATTTTAAAATGAAAATAATTAATTAGTTCTGAAAATAAACTCAATTTTTCATGAAAAATGTGATATACAATTTAATTTGATGACTAAAACAAAAATTACAAATAATAGTTCTACTTCTATGATAGATAGATAAACAGGCACCTACTTGTAATCAGATGATTTACTATTAAATAGAATTGACTAATTTGTCTTCTTTATAAAAACTAATTGAAGTTAAAGAAGATAAAATTATTATTATTATATTAATGTACTTCTACTATAACCACATAATTACATAGAAGTTTTCAGGTACTTAGAAAGTATAGTCAAAATGTAACGACGTTAAATGTGAAAAGTAACCTTTGAAAATATTTTTGTATTTCCAGTACTAAAAGCGAAGTACATACATACATGTGTACATACATAATTTAAAATTCGATTTACTTACTCTTGCTCTGTCGTGGGGCGTGGCTGTCGTTTTTTTCTGAACTCGGATTTTGTCAACTGTTGATTCAATCATCAAACGATTTAAATTTTCTCTAAATTCCAGATAAATTAATGTATTCGAAAACCATTAAAGATGCACATTTGACAGCATTCACAGAGATTAAGTACAATAGACGATGAAGAATAAGTTACCCAGGCGTTGATAACAACTAATGCAGGTACATATATATGTATGTATGTATATTTAAAAAATTTCATTTAAAAAACAAACCGCGATTATTATTTTAGAGCTTTTTTAAATCGTTGGTAGTTTTATACCGTTATTTGTTACGACAATGAGTTTTATGTATCTTTTCTTAAATATTTAGTTTCCGTACCCCCTTTTAAAAATATTTTTTTAAGAAATAGAGTAGAAAAGAGAAATTATTTTTGAATTTAAAATACAAAATCTCAATTATTAATTGTTGAAAAATTCTCCTGGAAACTTAGAGGTCTGAGTCGAACCCTATCTAGACAGCATTTTAAAATATTCTCCATCTGGGTAATACACGAAAGGTTTAATTTGAAAATAAAAAAAAACACTTTAGTTATCATTCTATCTTTCTAATAACCTACGGCCGACGTTAAGTTCATACCGCATTCAAAATTAAGACACTTTCTTATGAATTGTTATAATGATTTAAACTTGTATTCCTCTCCAAAACTGTGGAGAATTTATATCATATCTTTTTTAAGTTTTTTTTTGTGCCTAAATGTATTCGCACCTTACCCCCCTAAAAGAATAATCCACAAAATTAATGAAGTGTTTTCTTTTCACTTAAAAATGTTATCTTTCCTTCGCAATAGCCTCCAATTCCTTTCTTGATGAACGCTCTCCTTTTTAAGTAACCGCATATAACGTTTGACCATCTGTAAAGTTAGTCTAAATTACCTACGCAACTCACGTCAACTTCAAATCCTTATCGCAGTATCTACGGCATTCTTTTGAACTACCATAAACCATCGAGCTATCGACGTAATTGTAAGTCCATCCAAATAAAGCTGATGCAGACAGAGCGAGAGAATAATATTGAAAACAATTGAATTTGCGTTTGAAATAAATTCAAAATGTTATCACTTAACGACGCGACAGTTCAAAATCTTATTCAATAAATTTTGCGACCTTTGTACTGTCTGCCCGATGTTGATTGACGACAGAAGCAAAATTTTCATCTTCTTTACACATAAAAAAAGAACAAAAAAAAAACAAATAAGTAGAGGTTTTTTTTTGGTATATATTTTATTTTTTGAGTATATTTTTCGATTATGTGTGGTTCTATAAATAGAGGAAAAAATCACATTAGCACCAGCCCATGGCCAGAACTTTCTATATAACTACTTAGGATTAACTTATGACCTACGATTTTGATTATGATGCTTTTTTTAAATTTTTTAAATATAGGTATTGCTTTAATACGGCAGATAAGATTCTTTTTCTGGATTTTATTTTTACCAAAGTAAAATTGTTTAAGTACAAAATTATTCATATTTGTTTTGATTTGACATAAAATCCTTGTTGAAAGGCTTACATAAGTTTTCTTTTTTTTTTGTTTGAAACTAACATTTTTAACAAATCCATTATAGGTAGTTAACTTTTAACATTATTTTAATAGCTCATTGGTTTGTACTAAGAGAAAAAACTAATTATCTAGGCATAGATAAGTGCACCTATGTAGATTGGATACCTTCAATATTAAGTACAACTTAGTAGAGTTACATAGTTGGCACACAAAGTCTTATAAACGGCAAACAACGTACGCTTCTACCTTTTCCGTTTTTAAAAATCCAAATTGTCCTTGAGATGGGCCTTGTGTTTTATTCCTTCCTTTTCGCATACTCCTTCGGGTGAACGTTGCAGACACACCTTTTCTGGTTTCAAGACGAAGCATTGTATCTGTACAACATTGAAGAACAACTTTCCAACCAT
This sequence comes from Eupeodes luniger, assembly GCA_951509635.1. Lineage (NCBI taxonomy): Eukaryota > Metazoa > Arthropoda > Insecta > Diptera > Syrphidae > Eupeodes > Eupeodes luniger. The sequence goes on from OX608074.1 coordinate 90,392,779, forward strand.
GTTAGCATCGGAGTCGCTTGCCATTTTGAGGCATGTATGGAAGCGACGATCACAGCTACAGTGACTGACAGTAAAGGGACGGTAATTGAAGAGATCATATTTAGTGGCCATGGCAGGAATGTTATGTTGGCAATGATCGTGTCTACGACAGCATTTATCCGCACTTGATGCGCCACCCAATTGATTATAGCTGCCAGCTGTATTTCCGCGACCGCACCATCGCGTGTTCGGTGCAATTAGCCAATCGGAGAGGGCACGTCGTCTTCTTGAATGAAAATCATCATCACCTAGTATTCGAGTTTCTTTGGCGTTTATATCGTTGTCGTCGCTTATGACAGTTGCACTTAAAGAACTCGAAGAATTCTCTAGACTTTGCGGTGGCAGATGGGCAGCGATTATGCATTGGCAGCAAGCACTGAGACAAACAACTAAATAACACCACACAGACGCGTATTTGGATTGCATTTTGATTTTATTATTCTTATAGAATTTCAACGAGGCGACTAATTTAATTAATTATTATCAAAAGCAAATAAAACCAGATATTTATAGTAAAAGCAGTACACAAGCAGTGAAGCAGAAACGAAGCAGTGACCAGCAAGTAAAAAAGCAAACTACTGTAGGTTGACGTTTAACATGTCATTTTATAACAGAATTTGTGTTGTGTTGATTTCGATTTGTGTAGATACAAAATATAGCAAAGGAATTCGCTATTTGCTGCCGAGCTGAAAAATAATATGAAGATGACCAATGCACAATGACGTGCAGCAGTTTTTGATGATTAGAAATAGAATAACACGAAAATATTTGTGCTTTTTTATTGTATAAAGTTTTATAAATGCTAAAGATTGTTATTAAAAGATAACATGGAATTTCTAGAGAGCTGTGATGTGCTGAAATGTTACGTCAATTTAAATTCAAGCGTGTGCGGTGCGGCATATGCATACAGAATGTAAACAAACAGGGTTGATTCACGATAATTGGTTCGCATGGCAAATTATTTCGCTTTCGGCTAGTTCACTACTAATTCATTTTACGGATGTGTTCATAAAATAGATACTCATAATTTGCTAGTGAATAAGAATCGTAAAAATCTTATTCCCCAAAACTCGTGATAGTGGTTGAAGGTTTGACCGCTGGTAATTGATAATCTTTTGATATTCGTTTACCCAGAAATTAAAAAAATGTTTCCATCCATTTGGAAAGTTCGGTACTTAAATGTTTGAATTTCTGTATCTGGGTTGATATCGTTAACATTTGTTTTCTTGGCCAATTGCCAACCGATTTTCACTAGGAATAGGTACTTTGTTTGATTTGGAAACAATTATTATTTTAGAAAATGTTTTTAAAGCAGAGGTTTTTCAAATAACAGAAAGCATATTCTTAAAAATCATGTCTATTTTGGGTAAATGATGAAATAAACGAAATGTTTGAAACTGTTCAGCTTATACAGTTTAGGTTGTTTAATCATGTTTAACATGTTTTTTACCTTTTTGGAAAAGTCTAAATTTGTTCTTGCTAAAACAGTAACCAAATGTTTAATTGAAAATTTGACGAATGGATGAAGGTTCAAAAAACTCGCGAACATTTCTTAACCCTGTTTTTGTCACACAGTGGTATTTGTTAAGTCAACCTTTCGTTTCGTTTCTTGTCTCATTAACAATATGTTCTAAGGTCATTCATTTTAAGTTAATTATTTTTTAAATAAAGTTTTAGTTCGCTAGAGAGCTTTTAAATTTATTTGTTGTTGATGGGTTTTTCTATAAAGTTATGAATGCATGAATGTATGTATGAAAGGCACATACATAGTCGTTTTTCTTATTATATTGAATTTTCAAATAAATGCAAGATCCTACAGCAAATTCCGTTATTGTTGTTGTTGACTTCAAATAAATTTTGTTTAACAGATAATAACACCATAAAGATGCAGAAATGACTTTCAAAAAATTGAGTACCTATTTGTTTTTTTTTTACTGTAGCTATTTTAAAAAAAAAGTAAAAATTTTGACTGACACAAAATATCTCACGACCCAATAACGCTAGGAACTTCAAATCAAAAAAATATTTTTCACTTCGAATATTTTAGAAACAAAAAATTATGTTATCTACAAAATAATAAAATACAAAACCAAAACAAATATTACTAAAAGTTGGTAAAAATTGATTTTCGACTCGAATGTCTTGCCAAAAACTAAAGATATTGGCGTCAAACTAATTTCATTTTATGAAAAGTAATGTTTTTAACATTCAGTCAGTTTTTTCATACAAATTTAAATCTACAAAAAAAGCTACACAAAATTGGTAAAAATTGATGTTCGGTTCTCGATATCTCCTGAATAAATGTAGGTATTGACTTTGAATGATTTTAGTCTGTGTGTGCTTAATTTTGTTGTTAACGTAAGATAATGAACTTTCAAAAAATGCTACTAAAATTGCTATAAATGACTTAAAATTTTGTTAACAAAAACAGATTTTGAAATCAAAATAATTTTATCATATGCAAACTATAGTTGCCAACTTTTAGTTTTTTTTTTATAAAATTCAATTGAAAACTTTTTTACAAAACACTAAAACCTACAAAAACAACAAAAAACTGATAAGAAATAATTTTCGACTCAAGTATTATGAGAACAAAGAAAGGTATTCAAATTTTTTCATCTCACACAAAATGTTGTTATTAGTATTTTGTTAAAGTTTTAGAAAAATCGACAGACGTTCACGGACCCGAAGTAATCAGCGTGGGTCGCATTCCAACGTCTTATTTCTTTAAGTTTTTGAAAGAAATGTTAACATACAAACTTCTTTTATGTTCAGCTGAATAAAAGACCAACAATTCTTTTCCTTTCCTATGTTCCATGGCTTAAAATATAATAATATTAAAGTGGATTTTCATGATTCTGGGCACGAGTACGATAACTTTGACGACAAAGTTTAATGACGGTTTTTGGTAGAGGGGCTTAATACAAGCATTTTTTACTATGGGAGGGGGGGGGGGTCTATCTCCTCCCGTTTAGGCGGTAGGGGCAATTTAAAAAAATTACTATTTAAAATGGAAAAAAATAATTAAAAAATAACGGTGATACTTACAATTAAGTTTTATACATTTTTTTAAAGCCAACATTCTGTTTTATTAGCCAATTTTTAATTCAAGTCAAAACTATGCGTAGTTTTTGAAAAATTTAATTTTAAACTCAAAATTTGAGTAAAAAAGTTAAAAAAAGGTTTAAAGTGTAATTTTTCAATACTTCAAGATTATCTACCATTGTCTTTATTTCAAAATTTATTGCTTTTATTTGTTTTTGATCAAAAACTGAAAACTAGATGATTTTATGTCTTTTAGTTTTTGAGAAAATTGAAAATAACCACAACTACTATTTTAATTTAATTTTTTTTTTTTTTGCTTGAGTGGTCTTATTTTGATAGTAACAATGGTAGGTGCGAGTTTGGGTGTATGCAACAGTAAGGTGTGTCCGAGTTTGGGTGTATGCAACAGTGGGATCTGTTAGGGGGGGCATGCTGCCCCCCTGCAACCCCCTTACTTGGGAACACTATAGGATTTGGGGTGGGTGCAAGTTGGAGTACGAGCAAGCTGAGGAGGGGGCAAGGTTCGGTGGGTGCAAGATGGGGTGCATGCAAAGTTTCTTTTGCATTTAAATAAGCTGGATTTAAGAAAAATGTATTTACCCTAGGTGTATCTTAATCCATATTCGATTATTACTATCAAAATAAGACTACGTTGATACTTAAGCAAGGAAAAAGTAATTTAATTAAAATATTTTTTTTGGTAATTTTCAATTTTCTCAAGAACTAGAAGACATAAAGTCATCTAGCTTTCAGTTTTTGATCAAAAACAAATAAGAGCAATGAATTCTAAAAAAAAAAAATAGTAGATAATCTGAAAGTTTTGAAAAACTACACTTTAAACCTTTTTTTTAATTTTTTTTGCATACATTTTTAGTTTAAAACAATTTTTTTCAAAAACTATGCATAGTTTTGACTTGATTTAAAAACAAGCTAATAGACAAAAATGTTGGCTTTAAAAAGGTATAATACTTAATTGTAAGTATTACCGTTATTTTTTAATTTTTTTTTTCCATTTAATGTACATATTTTTTTAAATTGCCCTACCGCCTAAACGGGGGGAGATAGACCCCCTCCGATAGTAAAAAATGCTTGTTTTTAACTGTTCTATACAAATCAATCATTAAACTTTGTCGCCAAAGTTATCGAACTCTCCCCTGATTCTGCATCTCCACAATGCAGAAAAGTAGATGGAGGCAGTTACAATATCGAAAACCAAAATTGGAAGAGAATATAACTGTGGTAACTCTTTTTTACTTCCTATAAAATAGCATAATTTTTTGACAAGTGTTGCCACAAACCATTAAAGTGTAATTTAAAATAAAAAACATAACAAAAGCTAAAAAATAGAAAAACCGGAAAGTATTTTCAACAAACAACAAATAAGTACACAGTGTTTTTCCATAGTCTTAAAATAATAGTTAAAAGGTATTAAAAACGCATTGAAGCTCTGGAAAGTATATCTCTAATGTAAGTAAAATATTGCAATTAGTTACATGAACCTCACAATTAAAAAAAAAATGAAATGAAATTCTTGAGAACAAAGTTTTAAAAACTTACAGAATTTAATGTAGTGAACAAATTAAAAAATAAAGAATGAAATATAAAGGTTTTGTTACACTTGTAACATTTTGGCATCACTGATGCAAAAAAAGGTGCTATAATAAAAACAAACATATTCGTCTTCACTATAATCTTGACTTCTGCATTTCTCGAATTTCCTATAATGCAGAAATGAATATCTTTTGATCTTATTAACATTAATTTTATGTGTATCATCATTTTTTTTTCTGTAAAAACCAAATACATGTAATGATTGTAGATCAATGGTGGAGATGGAGACTATTTTTATGTAACATTGCCTTAGTATTTTGTTGTTATTAATTTTTCATTAATTTTTATAAAAACCACTTAAGGGTTTTTTAAGCTGCCTTATCCGCATGCGTGCCCATTAAAAGATGAGACACTAATCAGGCTTTCACTGGACATACAACTTTGTTTGATTTTTTGCGAAAGGATTTTTTATAATTTTTGAGAATGTATTAAACCAATTAATGATTTTAAAGAAAATGACTTACAGTTACTCAAAATATGGCTAAATAATGTTTTTTTCACTCTTTAGAAGTGGCTATTACTTACATACGTCTTATGAAATTTGCTCCTGACAAATGTTTACAACTGTTTCAAAATGTCTACATTCCAAGATAGAAAATACAAATTTTCGATAATAAATATAAGCAACAGCAAAATGTTCTTATTTCATTAACATAACAATAAGGGTGACAAAGTTATTGACAAAACCTCCAAACAAGTGTGCATTTTGGCCCTGCATTGAAAAACACCCGAACCAATGAGATGTACTGTACGTACATACATAGTTGGTTTCATATCAATAAATTATTTTAGATCTTATTTGTTCCCCTTAGTCTAATGATAACGTTGAAACTGCTTTGCTTTTGGCACCTCCGGGGACACAAAGAGACAAATACATTGCTTCCTAACGACAATTCACAGAAGATTCAATTGATTGCAACCATAGCTTGTCTATAGCCGAACAGAACCAAGGCAAACTAAATCAAAACTCAAGTCGAAGCACTGCGTTTGCTTCTTTGCTGTGGCAGGAGAACAGGTAAACCTCTTATTTGGATTTTTGTTGTGCTCTTCCTTTAAAATATGTCAGGTTCTCGCTTTTTATTGCCAACTTTATATTCAGTCTTTACATCTCCTTTTCTCGTTTCTAAAACGTCCATATGCTGCATTTGGTAGTCATCGGTCGTCGGTCGTCGTTCTATGGTTCTATCATAAAAATCTATGTTGGTTCTGGTTGCTTGACTATAGAGTTGAGATCTCGGGATCAGAAAACAGAAAACAGAAACTATACAAGAAAAGAGGTGCTGCAGGTTGAGTGCAGCAAGAATTAGGGCACAGACTTGTAAAACTGTTTTTCTTCTTTTGAGCTGTCTTCTTTGGTGTTTACTGGAGTCTTTTTTGCTACTCCTGTTCTTTATTTCCTCGGGACGGAAAGATTAATTGCATCTCAAGTTGCATCCGAAAGGAGATCACTTGCTCAAGATTCAATTCATTTTAATTTATTTGCTTTAGGGAAATGAGTGAGTGTGATCTTCTATAAAGCTATGTACAAGTAGATCTATACAAAGAGAATGAAACTTGTGAAAAGATTTAGGTCAGTGGTTTCGGATGGGGCTCTGATGGTACTCAATGCCGGATAAATTGGGTCAATCTAGCGAATTCTGGTCCAAAACTGGATTGTTTGATGTTTATTTGTTCATATTTAAGCACACTGCCATAATGATGATGATTATATAGTACAGAGCGCGAGAGGAGTACTCAATAGGAGTACATCAGATGCAGAGCATAAAGCAGACCTGGTTATAGAAAAAGATAGGAATGCTGTCTTTGATGTAATAGTACACTTTATAATGGGTATTAAGATTTGGACAGTTTGTTTTAATCATTTTAATGGGGAGGCAAATAATGTTAGGAGCTCCGAATGGAGAAATGATATATTAGGTAAGCTTTAAGTAGTGAAGATAAATGAGCGAAAAGCAACGGAAATCGGGATTTTGATCTAATGGACAAGTCACCTATAATGGGTTTAAGTGAAAGGAACCATTTGTTTATTTTTTAATAGATTTACAGGAAATTAGAATATTTTACGTACTTAAAGGTTGGTGATAGTTTAGGATAATTAAAAGTGGACACAATGGGCTGAAATTTTCGGGGAATCGTTCTTTTGTCATTCGTAATCCAAGCAAAATAGCCTCACAAAAAAAATTACCCTATTGTTTATATTAACAGCATCTCAAAATATCTTGCTTCTCTATACTTATTTAGTTCATTTATGGCTTCCAATACCTTCAACGTTATAAAATTTAAATAATTGAACACAAGATTTATACAAAACATAGAACATTTAAAAAAGCAAGTATACGCCACAGAGTGCATTATTGCTTTATCACGTTTTGTCACGTTTCTCTGCATGTTTAAAATAGCTTATGTATATGTTCCTAATATCCTACACCAAAGAGCCTAGAAATTTCAATGCAATGGCTTATGTTTGTTAAATAAAGAGTTTTCCAATAACAGGTTGTAATATTAAATAACCCATTATTTGGGTTATTTTGAAGCTGTGATCCTTTTATATTTGATTAGTAAAAACTACGTCATTACTAAAAATGAAAAACCAACGCATCACAGAAGATGTTAAAATTCACTTCAAAAATGGTGAACATTTTGCAAGTATAGTTCGCAAAACTAAAGCACTTTTGAGTCGTCGTAAAGTACCATCTCGGGCGATAATATTGAAATTGGTGAAAAAACACATTTTAGTGATGTAACAAATTAAAACCATGTGTGTTGCTCAAGAGTAATTGAGAATATTAGCTGTAGTCCTTAGTGTTGACAAATACCCGGGTTTGTCGATTCTTCTTCTATTTTTGGTTTTGCTGATATGGTCCTTCAAATGCAACAAAACAATCCGGATTTTCATCTTTCTGCCTCGGAGGCTAAGTTAATAAGCAGAATATATCAATGTAGACGACAACGTTTGAGATAGCGCTGCGTCCCATACAAGCAACGAAATAATCGCAACATTGTAAGATACGTTTACTAACTGTGTTATTTACTTGTTTATCGAAAAGGACTTCAAAATTAGCCACCGAGACCTGTAGACTTTTTTCTTTGAAACTGCAAAAGTGAGCATGAGTCATGAAAAATGTATGAAAAGAATCTTTCTCTTTACAATGAAATGAATTGGGATGTGACCCACACTGATAACTTTCGATTTGTCTTGCTTAAATCCTTAAAATAATATTCATAACAATGTTTTGTATGACATAAATAATTTGAAGTCAATATTTTTCTTTGTTTTCCAAATACTTAAGTCGAAAACCATTTCTTATTATTTTTAACTTCCCATAGGAAGTTATTGTAATGGGTCCGATTTGTCAAATTGAAAATTTTGACATTTCCCGACGTTTCAAGGTCCCTAGAGTCGAAATAAAAGATTTTTAGAAAGATGTCTGTGCGTGCGTGTGTGTGTACGTACGTTCGTACGTCCGTATGTCCGTATGTCCGTATGTCCGTATGTCCGTATGTCCGTACGTCCGTACGTCCGTACGTTCGCGACGTATTTTTCGTCGTCCATAGCTCAAGAACCAGAAGAGATATCGACTGCAAATAAATTTTGTTATACAGATAATAAGGCAGAAAGATGCAGAAAGGGCTCTCAAGAAAATTGCGTGGGTGGTTTTTTTACCATAGCAGTTTAGAAAAGTGAACATTTTGGTTAACCCTAAATATCTCACGAACCAATGATGCTAGAGACTTGAATTAAATTTAATATTATATATTATAACGTGATACAAAACAAGTATATTTTTAGAAAAAATACCAATTAACGGTTTTTTTATAAATCAAAAAACTGAAAAAAAAAAATATTTGTCACCTCGAAAATATTACGACTAAAATATGATTTCATCTCAAAAACAATTTTGTGCAACGAAGAATAATGTTTTTGACATCTGATAAAATTTTGAAAAAAATCGAATTGACAGTTTTTTATATAAAAAATTAAAAACCAACAAAAAATTTTTTTAATTTGGTAAAAATTGATTTTCGACTCAAATATCTTTTCAAAAATTTGAGATAATATCTTCTATTTACTTTAAACTTATTAGAAATATTGTTTTCAATATTAGGACACTTTTTGAGAAAAATCGAACTGACAGTTTTTTTTACAAAAAATAAAAACCTAAACAAAAAAATGTATAAAAGTTTGTACAAATTTATTTTCGACTCAAATATCTTTTCAAAACTTTGAGATATTAGCTTTAAACTACTTTTATCTTTCAAAAAATATCGTTGTCAACATTCAATAAAATTTAAAAAAAATAGAATTGACAGTTTTTTTACAAAACATTAAAAACCGAAAAAAAAATGAACAAAAGTTGGTAAAAATTGATTTTCGACTCTAATATCTTTTCAAAAATTTGAGATAATGGCTTCTAACTAATTTTAACTTTTAAGAAATATTGTTTTCAACATTCGATAAAATTTTGAGAAAAATCGAATTGAAAGTTTTTTTTACAAAAAATAAAAACCTAAAAAAAAACAATACTAAAACTTGGTAAAAATTTACTTTCGACTCAAATAGCTTTTCAAAAATTAAATATATTGGCTTCAATCTTATTTTATTTCACGGAAAATATTGTTTTCGATATTCAGTAATTTTTTTTATAAAAATCCAACATTCCGTTTTTTCATAAAAAAATAAAATCTACAAATATAGTACACAAATTTGGTAAAAATTGATACATATAGACAAACTTTTAAGCAAGACAAATCGACAGACGGGTTGGGAAGTTATTAGTGTGGGTCGCATCCCAGCCTCTTTTTTTGTTGTTTTTGTAGGTCTTCGTGTTTTGTTAAAAAAGTTGTCTGTTTAATTTTTCTAAAAATTGAATGAAAATTCCCAAAAATATTTTGAATATGATGAAATAGTATGTTTTAAAAATCTATTTTTGTTAACGAGATTTTTAGTAGAAATTTTTATTTTTTATATTTTATAAAGAAATACAGATTTGATTTTTCTAAGAAAATTTAGAACAGAATAAAATCATTTTTATGTCAATACCTTCATTTGTTCACGAGTTATCGAGAGTCGAACATCAACTTTTACCAATTTTGCGTACTAGTTTTTGTAGATTTTTTTGAATTTTTGTAAAAATTTTACTAAACGCCGAAGACAATATTTTCTGTTATCAGTTTCAAGCCAATATTTTTAATTTTTAAAAAGATATTTGGGTCAATTTTTACCAACTTTTAGTAATGTTTTTCTTAGGTTTTAATTTTTTGTGAAAAAAATTGTCAACTCAATTATTCTCAAAATTGTACGTTATTCTTCGTTGCATACAATTATTCTGGAGATAAAATCATTTTTTGTTTGTAAAATATTTGAGGTGAAAATTTTTGTTCAGTTTTTTTGATCTATCACAGAAAGTTATTGTAATTGACCGATTTGAATTAAAAATATTGACATTTCTCGACATTTCAAGGTCACTAACATATAAATCAAAGATTTTTAGAGAGATGCCTGTGTGTGCTGTGCATGTGTACGTACGTACACTTTTAAACAAAGAATCGTTTCAATCAAACAAACGTATGTAAGTCAGCTATAGAATTAATTATGTATGTATGTAGGTATAGTCTGTGTAACTATTTAAAAAATGATACTAAAATCCGAAAGTTATGAGTATCTGCATTGATAAATAGTTAAAGCCAAAACTCTTGTTACACTTCAAGCTACGAACATTAAAAGATCATGATTTGTTAAGTGTAATTTAGGTCACTAATTCCACTATACAAAAGAACCGTTATTATTATTATTATTATTATAAGCTTTTATTTGCCATTATTGATATTTTTTTACAATATTTATTTACATTTTCTGTTTCTTTGGAATTAATTACTATAAAAAATTGACATATTTTTTTTTTTTTTGTTAATCAAATTAATTTTAATATGTAAGCAAAGTTTGAATAAATAAATGGATGCGTGTCAAAATTCTATGATCTGGCATAAGCCTCCCCCAATGTTGCCCAAAGATCTCTATCTTTTGCGTCATTGTACCAACTTTGTCTTTCTTTAAGCAAATCGTCTACCCATCTTTTCTTCGGTCGTCCAACTGGTCTTCTGCTTTCTGGTGGTGTCCATTTTGTAATGATTTTTGTCCATCTTTGGTCCTGTATTCTAGATATATGTCCTGCCCAATTCCATTTAAGGAGTTTTGCTCGTTCAACCACGTCCGTTAAACCAGTTCTTCGTCTTATTTCTCTATTTCTCACTCTCTGGCTGATTCGTAGGTTAAGTAGTTTTCTTTCCATCTTGGTTTGGCATATTCTTATTTTGTCAAGTAAACTTGAAGTCAAGGATATAGTCTGTAACCCATACGTCATAACAGGTAGAATAGCAGAGTCTAGTATATATTTTCGTGTTTCGTCCCTTAGATTTGATTGTAATATTTGTTTTAGACTCCAAAATTGTTTCCAACTATTGGTGATGCGTCTAGAAACTTCTTTTTTCTCCTGGTTAATGAATGACTTAGTCTGTCCTAGATAAGTATAGTCTTCTACATATTCTATGTGTTCGTTATCCAGCATTATGTCATCTTTAATATGGTTAGTCATTATCTTAGTTTTTGACTTATTGATATGAAGTCCAACTTTCTTGCATTCATTTGTCAATTCTATGAGCATATTATGTATTTGTCCAGAAGTTGATGAAATGAGAACTACATATATATGTCATCAGCGAATCTAAAGTTGCTCAAATATTGTCCCCAAATATTTATTCCATATCTATTGTCCCAGTTTAGTTTCCTGAATATTTCTTCCAGTACGGCAGAGAATAATGGTGGTGACATTGGAGAAGATTTCAATACGACAGTCCAAGAAAATAAACCATTTTCCAAACATCAAAATAATCAAAAAATGACATCAGGAAACGACATTGAGAAGAAACAACAACGAATGCCTAAAAGAAATCGACAATATGACAACGATCCAAATGCAAATGAAAATGAACCAACATGTTCGACCAAATTGAAGAGACCAAAAACAAATGAAAAAGTCCAAAATGACAAACATAACAAAATAAGAAACAACAGTATTCATAGATTTCTACAATCAAACCAAAAAGAAATTAATAATATCAACAGTAACCAACACAGCAACTAGCAACAAAAGAAGCAAATTTTGAATAATAATGACTCTACCCCAAGCCGATTAGCCATCGTGGGGAATGACGGCCAATACCCTCCAAACTACCCATCAAACAAAAGAACCGTACCCATATATAATTAAGAGAAATTCAATTCAGACCGAGGACATCAATGGAACTATTATAGTTGCTTGTAATTTATTCGCAAATACCATGCGATTTAAGCTGTGTTCGCACTTTGCAAAGAATTTTTGTAAATTGGTATTTCTATTATAGAGAAATATAATGTTCAAAGTCGCGTTAGATTAATTGTAATCGATGATCCTTTTCTCATTTTCTAGAGGCATTGTGCCTTGTGGTAGGAGGTTACTTCTAACGAACGTTTAAAGTTCTATAAGTTACATAGGTTAGGTTAGGTTATAGTGGCTGTCCAAGATGGAAACGGACGCACTTAGGCCAGTATATAAGTTACATAGAGATATATTTGTCTTTGTTACAAGTAAAAACCAAATGAATAAATACAAGATGACTAGATTCTTGTCTTGTTTGCTGGAGCCTATGGTATTCTCCTTTTAGTGTCATTATTTAATTGCTTTCATCTGGATCAGATTTAAATAAAAAAAAGGCTGGGGTGCGACCTACACCTATTATTTCCCATCCGTGCGTGTCTGTCGATTTGTCTAAAAGTTCAAAAAAATATTTATAACAACATTTTGTGTGAGATGAATAAAATGTGAATATGTTTCTTTGTTCTCATAATACTTAAGTTGAAAACTATTTCTTATTAGTTTTTTGTTGTTTTTGTAGGTTTTCGTGTTTTGTAAAAAAGTAACCAATCGAATTTTTCTAAAAAAAAATTAACTAAAATTGATTAACAGTATTTTTCATACAATAAAATAAGTTTAATTTCAATTTCTGTTTTTGTTAACGAGATTTTTATTCGAAAACCAATTTTTAACAATTTTAGTAATATTTTTTGAAAGTTTTTATTTCTTATATAAAAAAAAAAAAACATATTCTATTATTCTAAGACCATTATCTTAATTTAATTTTTATGAAAAAACTGACTGTTGGATTTTTATACAAATTTTACCGAATGTTAAAAACATCACTTTTTACTAAGATGCAATTAGTTTAAAGCCAATTTAATTTTTGAAAAGATATTTGAGTCGAGAATCAATTTTTATTTTGGCTCGTGAGATATTTTGGGTCAACCCAAATTGCTATGTTAAAAAAAATAAACACTTAATTGCTTTTGAAAATTCTTTCTGTATCGTTCTGTCTTAATATCTGTATAACATAATTTAACTGAAGTCGATATCTCTGCTGGTTCTTGAGATATGGAAGACAAAAAAAGCTTCCCGAACGTACAGACGTAAGGACGTACGAACGTATGAATGTACGTACACACTCACAAACATCTCTTAATAAATCTTTTAATTAGATTATATGGACCTTGAACCGTCGAGAAATGTCAAAATTTTCAATTCGACAAATCAGAAAGATTACAAGAACTTTCTATGATATGTTACTTATAAAATAAGATCAAAAGCGATATACGAGGTATGTTCAAAAAGTACCCGGAATTTTCGTTTTTTCAAAAAACTATTCATTTATTCGTTTACATCAATGTGGTCCCCTTCAAAGTAGTCCCTCCCAGATATAATACACTCATGTCAGCAGTTTTTCCAATCTTGGAAGGACTCTTGATATTCACTTTTTGATATGTCCTTGAGCTTTCTCAGCGATTTTGCCTTCATTTCTTCAATCGAGGAAAAACGCCGTCCTTTCATTAGTCTCTTCAACTTTGGAAACAGGAAAAAGTCACAAGGAGCCATATCTGGTGAATATGGAGGTTGGGGCATGACTACGGTATTGTTTTTGGCCAAAAAATTACGAACAAGCAACGACGAGTGAGCAGGTGCGTTATCGTGGTACAAAAGCCATGAACTGTTTTTCCATAAATCTGAGTGTTTTTTTCGGATTGCTTCACGCAAACTCCTTATTAACCGTACGACTTTGTGGTAAGAACTCTTGATGCACTATACCATTATAATCGAAGAAAACAGTAAGCAAAACCTTCACATTTGATCGAACTTGACGTGCTTTTTTCGTTCTTGACGTTGGATGCTTCCAGGTGGACGATTGTGCTTTGGTTTCGACATCATAACCGTACACCCATGTTTCATAACCAGTTGTGACCCTTTCAAGCAAACTTGGATCGTCGTTGACGTCATTTAACAGCTCTTAAGCGATGTTCATGCGATTGTTTTTTTGGTCAAAATTCAGCAGTTTCAGCAAAAATCGCCAAGCTCATAAAAACAGGTCGAACCTTAGCAACTACCACAGACAAAGTAAACAGTGAATATAGCTGAAAATTGCATCATACTTTAGGGGCATGTATACCAACACAATAAAAAAATAATTTTGACCTTCGGACTCTCCAGACCCGCGGAATTTACAAATTCCGGGTACTTTTTGAACACACCTCGTATATGTCCATTTCTTGGCTTTTATTTTTTTTTAAACTACTGAAGCTATTTAAAATAACAACAGTTTCAACAAATATAAATATTAACAAATTAAAACCGGGAACACAATTGTAATTGTATTATATTGCATAAACCAAACTTTTCTTTTCCACAAAATTCAGACTTATAAAGCAATTCTATAATCTAATTCAGTAAATTCAGCAATAATAACAAAGATGCAACCATAAGGTCCAAAAAATTCATGGAATTTTAAAATTAGGATAATTAGGTTATGTAAAGTCCAAAGTTCTTCTAAATCCCCCCTATTGACTTTTTGTCCAGCACTTTTCTTAAGAGCGTGAGAGTAAGAGCAGTTGCGAATATAAAACATTTTTTAAGGGTAATTATTATTATTTTATATCAATGAAATAAAAATCAAAATATTAAGAAAAGCTATAAAACAAAATTTTCAAGAATATACAAAAATATGTTTTTCTCTCAATTATTGCTTATTTTTTTAATTTGACGAGGATTTCAGGTATGTACAAACAATTGTACCAACCATTTAATTTCTGTACGCAGGCACTATTGTTTTAAAGAACACTTTAATTTGATATCGCAATTGAACTTATATTAGGTTCACCAATATCTACTCGTACCTCTTCATTTAACTCAACAATTTAAAATGGTCTTTTGTTACACGATAAAAAGTGCACATACGCCCAGGTGAACAATTCTTAAATTCTAGCACTTACCCACAGATGTATCTACACATGTAGGCGTCTAATTATCACTTAAATGAGCTTATTCATTAGCCTTGCATTCTCCTATTGTATTTCTTTTTCTTGTTTAAAACACTTTTAATTATTTTCACTTTTATTTATTTAACACCATGAACTGAAACACAATTAAATAAATTTTCCCGCCAAAAACTTAACTTCTCGTATTTTATCAATCGCTTAACAAACCAAGCAAAATTTAATCCAAATAGAAATGTTGGTATTGCATTTGAATGACATTCGATCCACGAGAGAGAATAAAGACGAGTGAAATGGTCACCATTATATTCTGGACTTAGAACTGGGATAGTAGCAACATAAACATAGAAATCCTCTCTCTTTTTCCAGAAACCAAACACAACCTGACAAAGAACCAGAATTTTTCCACCAAGAAGCATCTTAAACATTAGATGTATCGTGCTTAGAAGAAAAATATAAAGATACTACCTATAAAACCAAAAGCGGGATAACAACAAAAACTGAGAAAAAGAAGCAAAACAAAAACAGCACAAACTACCATCCAATAAATGGGAGAATGGCAAAGAATAACAGTGCCAATATTTATAATGTAAGTCCTTTATTCCGTAATAGATATGTTCTCAAGCTCAACTGAGTGGCTGATGTACAGGTGGTGGCTATGGCGATACAGAAAGATACTTTTCGCCAAAAGAACACAAAATTAGGTCCAAGAAATTACCTTGATCAAAGAGAACATAGAACGGCGCGGCGGCGGCGGCGCGAGGTGCAACAAAGTGGCATGCAACATAAGCAAATATGATAATAACGATCGTGTGCGCAGAGCAAAATGAGAAACCTATTTTTATGAGTTCGTATTACAGAACGATAGGTACTCTAGTCATGGAACAGAGCGACACACAGACCCAGTGTCAGTGCCATGGAAGTGAAGGTCCACGACAAATTGTGCATAAGCACATTAAGATGTTGATAAAAGTAACATGAAGACAATAAAAGGTTTGTTTTCAGAGATAATGTGTTGGCGTTTAGCAAATAATCATATTAAATATATGTTAGGAATGTACATTTTCCGTCAGATGTTTTCTTTGTTGAATGTTAAGACCATGTAAGTCTTAAAACTGACAGATTATGATACAAATGGAAATCATATAAAGTAGTCCGATCAAAATAGACATTTCACCTCGAAAAAAGATCGCATATTGATGTGGTACGGCAACGTCGTTGTTTACAAGTGACAAAAAGTCCCCAAAAACCCGAAGTGAGGGTAAAAAGTTATTAAAGTTTTTTTTTGTCAAAAATTTCCATTTTTGGCTGTAACTTACCTATACTACAAAATATTTTAAGAACATTTTTACTTTCGCCATATGGGAACTATATGGCAAGTTATTTATTCGTAACAAATTTCGAACTCGAGATTTTAATCAAACATGACATTACGATGGTAGAGAAGTCGAAAAAAGTAGGTCCCCCAATTCCGTCCATCTATCTGTCGGTCCTGGCCTCTATAGCCCAAAGCATTGGCTCGATTTTTATATATTTTTGTATTGCTTCAGAAGGGTACCCCCCATTAGAATCATTATTCTGTTTTAAGTGTTTCTCAAGAAGTAATCAACCGATTTCAATAATTTTTGTCTGCACAAGCTCTTATACTGTCTCAATAATGTTTGATGATAAAATATGTCATTGTTTTTATTTTTGGTTTTTAAGAAATAAAATTAATTTTATTTTCGAAATTCGATATCTTGAAAATGAGTCATCATACGAAATTGAAATGCAAAACGTATATTAATAAGCTCTTAATAATTGCATACCAAAAAATAGTTTTAAATTAAAATTGAAAAATGTTATATGTTTATACAAAATTATTTTAAAATAAAATCGCTCTAACGATTTTCAAATATAAATTTTGAAGTGTTAGGGTTTTTTTGAGAAATCAAATTTTTGAAAACAAACTTTTTTTGTAGGTAAATTTTTAAATTTTAAAATAAAGGAAATATTTTTAAACAGACTCTTTGGATACATGAGCAAGTTTGGTACGACCGAGTCGTTCAATTTATTTTTTCTACGAGCAAGCGTTTAGAAGTTACAGCGGTTTCAAAAAATGCTTAATGTCCAGAAATATCAATTTTTTCAACTGTAGGTATACATACTATATTTAAAAAAAAAAAAATTTATTTTAACTTTCAAATGGCAATGCTGTTAAAAATTATTTTAGCTTGTTTGTTAATGTGTTTGCAACACATAACAAAATATTGCGAAAGGAAATTTCGAAAACTTTGTATGTTTCTCATACAACTTCTTAATTCCTCTCTTCATATAAATCGTTGCCGTTCTATTAAAACTCCCTTAGTCCCTTTTTTTGTGTTTTGAGATATTTGCATTTAAAGTTTGAAATCAATATGCAAATTAATAGATTTTGGGAGTTTAAATTCTTTATAAATAACAAATGGTGCATTGTAGAGCTTCAGGAGTTTTAAGAATATATAAATGTTGTCATTTGCATGAACTTTATTTAATTTTTGCGGAAAATGGACTTAGGGAGTTTTCAAAGAACGACGAGTTTAGTAAAGTTTTTAAATTGGTGCGGGTAGATTTTGGCGCCCGTGGCCGCCATCTGGTGACATCTGTCAAATCTTTTGTTTATTATTCAGTTGCTTATGCCAAATCATTATGGAAAGTTACACGATTGAACAGCACGTTCAAATGATAAAACTTTATTATCAAAATAAAAGTTCGTTAACGCAAACGTTGCGCGCATTGCGCCCATTTTACGGTAGACGTTGTGGACCTTCACAGTCGACTCTTCAACGTTTGGTGGCCAAATTTGAGACGACCGGTTCAGTAAACAATCAGCCAACAGCCGTACGTTCAAGGAACGCAAGATTGGCCGAGGCAATGGCGTTTGCTCTCTGACTGGGCTTCGAATCCAATCGTTTGGAAGAGGACCCTAATTTTGGCCGAAAAATCTGATTTAGTGACGAGGCGTATTTTTGGATGAATGGCTGTGTTAACAAGCAAAATTGCCGTAGATGGGACGATACCAACCCACGCGAGGTTCACCAGGTGATAAGGCATCCTCGAAAAAGTTACCCTTTAGTGTGAATTTTGGGCCGGCGGCGTAATTGGTCCGTACTTTTTTCAAAACGACGTTAGTGGGCGGTCACTGTCAACAGCCAATGTTTCATGCCTTTCGTTGTTCTACCGATATTTTTATTATTTTTATAGTACGAATAGTACAATAAAAATAATAACAATAATAACTTAAATAGTCTGGTTCGTTACCGATCTTCCAACCTCTCCCCCTTTGATACGTACTACGAATTGTAAGTCTATCAAATAAGGTATGGAGAAAAATGGAGGCGGAACAAAACAGCATACTTAAAGGAGCTTATAAAAATGTTGATGCTTCAAATGCATTTGATAAACAATTAGCACATCTCGACCTGTGACGTCAGTGGTCTAAAGTAGTGGAGTGCGTAGTGCACACGACTTCTAAGACTGAGCTAATCTGATATGCGTGGGTTCGAATCCTATGTTGTGCATAAAAAGTTTTTCAAATAAAATTGGATTAAAGCTCAGCACCACAAAAAGGAGACTGATGAGTGCAAAAGTGGCAAAGCACGAAATAGCTCTATCTCCAGCCAAAAACAACGAGTGGTAGCACCTTTAAGTTGTTGTTCAAAAACATTCAACGATATTTTTATAAACAGTGTTCTGTCGAATTAGCCAGTTGCATTCCCCCCCCCCCCCCTCAAACAATTCAGCCGTTATACTCGTACTTCTAGGAATGCAAATCAGTTTAACCTTGAGTGACCATTAATTATAAAAAAAAAATATGAATACAAATTTCAAATGTTTTTAGATAATAAAAACATTTCTAGAGGCTCAAAATTGAAAAATAAAATTTTGAGTACTTAGCCATGACTACTAAAATAATGAAATAAATTCAAAAAACTTGAATAACTTTATATGCTCACTGAGGTTTTTTGGGGACCTTCTATAGTTTCTCAATAATGATGTTCAAAATGTCTCTACCAATTTCCATCAATATTGGAATTTTTTCAGAGGAAAGTTTCTATTTTAATTGGACTGTTCTAGAAAAATTGCGTTGTTTCGTTAAATAAAACTTAACTTTTTTGAAAAATGAGTCGTAGCTTTTGAAAGATGTAAAACTAAGTTTAAATTTCGAAATTTTATCAATACGTACTAAAAACTCTTCTAAGCCTAAAATTGTATTGTAAAATGAGCCAAAATTGAAACAAAATTGCGTATACGCCTGTGTATACCTTGACTAACTATTGTCTCACAATGAAGTGACCGGGGTAACCATTAAAAGTTTTAGCAGATCCTTAAAGAAATATTGTTTTTTCGAGATTGACTGAGTATCTGAGTAGTTCAAGTGGCTGCTTCGATAACCTCCAATTTTCAGAGACTTTTGTTGGTGGTTCTTGCCTGCAGCTTATTGTTTGCTTAAAAATAAATAAATTAGGTGGCGCAACAGTCCGTAGAGAACCAGGGCCTAGTGACTTACAACTCTCAACCATTCCTGTGTGCGAGTACTGTTGTCAGGGATGGAGGGGACCTACAGTTTAATGCCGAATCCGAACGGCTAATTTGAGAAAGCACTTTTTCATGACAAGCATTACTCTTGGAGAATTTATCAATTCCTCGCAAGAGGCAGTACCCGTTTTTTTTTTTTTTTAAATTAAGGTGGCACAGGCAGGGATCGAACCCAAGACCTCTCGCATGACAGTCCAACGCACTAACCATCATGCCACGGGTACTATTTTATTGTTTGCTTGGATGAGATTAATCCTAAGTGCTTGAATCAGTTCCAGATAATTTTCATTACACTGGTTCTTCACTGTTTCTCATTAAAGATGTCCAAATGGGTTAAGGCCTCCAATTGGAATCGCCAAAAATTTGTAATTTGGTGTACGGAATATCAGATTTCATTAACCTAGACATCTTCCGAATCCATGTTTTCGAGTAGCCTCAACCAAACTGTCATTCTCTGCGAAAGATTCGCAACAATATCGTGCCGGTTTCCAAGCCCCAGATGCGGTTATTTTTGTTTGTTAGCTTAGGCGTCGAGATTAATATGCGTCGCGGTTGGAAAACTAGCTGCTCTAAGGCCCAAACTGAGAAGCGACAACGAAGCAATTGCTAAGTCAAATATACCATGTGAAAAAGAGGGTGGGATGCGACCCACACTGATAACTTCCCATCCCGTCTGCCGATTGGTCTTGCTTTAAAGGTTTGTAGGTTTTCGTGTTTTGTTAAAAAAGTTGTCAGTTGAATTATTCTAAAAAATTTAATAATTACCAACAATATTTTGTTAACGAGATTTTTAGTCGAAAACCAATTTTTGCTGATTTTACTAGCATTTCTTAAAAGTTTGAAGTCAATATCTTCTATTGTTCAAGAGATATCGAGAACCGCACATAAATTTTTACCAAATTTTTTTGTAGATTTTATTTTTGTATGAAAAAACGGACTTATAGATTTTTATAAAAATTTACTGAATGTCGAAAACATTATTTTCTGTGAGATAAAATAAGTTTAAAGCCAATATTTTTATTTTTGAAAAGATATTTGAGTCGAAAATCAGTTTTTACTAACTTTTATTAATTTTTTTTAGGTTTTTATTTTGTGTAAAAAAACTGTCAATTCGATTTTTCTCAAATTTTTTCCAAATATTGAAACAATATTTCTTATAAGATGAAATTAGTTGGAAGCCATAATCTCAATTTTTTTAAAAAGATATTTGAATCGAAAATCAATTTTTACCAACTTTGAGTAATGTTTTTTTTTAGATTTTTATTTTTGATAAAAAAAACTGTCAATTCGATTTTTCTCAAAATCTTACTAGATATTGAAAACGTTATTTTCGTTGAACAAAATTGTTTTGGACATAAAATCATGTTTTGTTCGTACAATTCGAGGTGACAAACACTTTTTGATTTATAAAAAAACCGTTAATTGGATTTTTTTCTTAAAATATATTTGTGTGGTATCGTGTTACAATATATAATATAAAATTTAATTCAAGTCTCTAGCGTTATTGGTTCGAGAGATATTTAAGGTTAACCAAAATTTTCACCTTTTTTTTAAACTGCTATGTTAAAAAAACCACCCACGCAATTTTCTTGAGAGTCCTTTCTGCATTTTTCTGCATTATTATCTGTATAACAAAATTTATTTGAAGTCGACATCTCTTCTGGTTCTTGAGCTATGGACGACGAAAAAAACGTCGCGAACGTACGGACGTACAAACTTACGTAAACACGCACGCATTATTTCGACTCTAGGGGCCTTGAAACGTTGAGAAATGTCAAAATTTTCAATTCGACAAATCGGATCGATTACAATAACTTCCTATGGGAAGTTAATTATCCAAAATTTTTGTGCAGAATTTTCTCCAAGATATTGCGTCAAATGTTAAGCTATTCTAATCCATGCTGAGTTGAAGTTCGTCATTTAAATCTCACACTCTCAGCTACAGTAGCCATATTCTCTTTTGTATACACCCTGCGACTAAGTGGGCCATTAGTGTTGTCCACTTGCATCACGCTCCAGTAAACTTTTTTAACAAACTTACATATAACTGCACCGTGGTTGATTTATTTCGGCCAAAACTTTTTTTCAACAAAATGCACTGTAATGTTTCCCAACGTTGTTCAAGCATGAAACAAATCATTTCGTTCCGCTGAGGTCAAGATTTCCAGTTTCTAACAGCTTTCAGTGATGTCAAATTAACCTATAATTTAAAAAGAAACCAATGTTTAATAAAAAATATGTAATTTTTTGGTAAGTTAAATTTCCAAATTTTAGTGGTTCTCATTTTTTACTGGGGATATAAAATAAAAACTCTAATATTTAATTTTTTTTTAAATTCGATTACAATAGTTTATAATCAAAAAATAAAACCAACTTAGCTAAACTAATAAATATTATTCAATGAGTATAAAACACATAACGATCAAATCTTGCCCACCAAACAATTTATTGCAAAATATCTCTGTTCAAACACATAGGATTTCCAGTTAACAACCAGTTTCCATTTTAATACGTACATAAACGGTTCTTAAAACTTTTCAGTCATAATTTATAATAATAAATCGATTACAAAACAAACCACGAATCTAAAATCTCATTTAAGCCGTGTAACAGGGTACTGGTTAGTAATGTTAACCGGTCAATTTAACATATTTAACTACATTCGCAACCAGACCTGGATTGACACATATATCGCCTAGGCTAAAGTATCCTTGGTCTTTTTTCAATAGTTTGTAACTTGTTGTAGATACGCACTCTGGAGGATTGATCGACCTGTTTCTTGCGAGCAGAAACATTTTGTAAGAATAACTTCTTCTCTCGTAAGAGTTCTTCTTGAAAAGAGCATCTTATGTGATGTTGGCCATTCTCTGTCCGCAATATGTCTACGGGTATAAAATTGATTGCCTCATTATGCGCAATCAACGTATACAAAATCGTATGAGCAGGAAAAATTGTGCTCTTCACGTCATCCAGTGTGTAGTGCAAGCCGTGAAGTACAACTTATATGAAAATGAATGTCTGTAGGTATATTGATTGATATCAGTGTGACCAATGTTTCTGATATGAATGGACTTGGTGGAACAGTGGGATTTTGACAATTTTATTGGAATTGGCTAACTTTCATTCACTTCTAGCTTCACTTTTCTTCTTATCGATTCCGTAGACAAGGTAAGTTTAGAAAACATTACTTGAAAACTTCAAATAAACACTAAGCTGGTCACACTTTTTATCCATACTGTACATGAGAACTTAAGAATATAAGGTATAGTGCACCAAAGCAGAGTTATATCGGCCCATGTCGAACGCTTGTAACATTTCCAATTGTTTACCTATCTATCAAATTTCCCGCTTCTATCCTCAGACTCAGGCGTGCTCAGGCTAACTTTAAGCTCTACAGAATAACTGGTATATTATAGTCCATGTGTTATAGAAGTAAATGCAAACATCATGGGCACAGCTATAGCATGGTTTTTCTTTTAAGACGTGTTACACATGCAGTGGTAGTAAGTGCACGACAATTATGAGTAAAGTTTCGATGGCAAGTCAGGTGATAGGGAATGCTGATGCTGTGGCACACTTTCAGGAGACATGTGAAGCACGTTCGTGGAAAAATTCAATTAGATTTTTTGCGAAGGCCCGTGTATGTTCTTGTTAAGTTCCTGAGGGATTTTCATTCGATGTCGTTGTTATTTTTAATGTATACATACAGGTATCAAGTTCAAATTTAAAGTGTATAGATCGGAAGAATTCACAAGAGTATTAAGAGTTGGGAATCTTCACGATCATACGATAGGAATCTTAAATGTATTTTAAATGGTTTTAAATGGATAGAAGGTGTTAGGTAAATTAAATAAGTTCGAGGTATATTAGAAGAAGCGTAATAATGTGAAGACTTGGAAGTAAATGATTTTTTTGTTACTCGTTAAGATGCAATGTAGTATTAGGTCAATTGACTCAAAAGCAGTGGTTTGTTATATTCAACGGTTTTGACACATTTTCAGCTTTTCTTCTCTTAGATATTTAATTGTCAACGGAAACTTAATTTTTCTTAAGGATAACCTCACACAAGATTTATATTGGCAGTGATTTGTACTGTATATTGTTGGGAACCCTGACGAATAAAGTACACTATTTGACAGTTGTGGGAATGACGTGTTTTCATCAAATTCAAAACAAGGTCGACCGAAACAATCATTATGTTTTTTAACCAAAAACAAGAAAAATTAGTTTTATTTGATATTCTTTGAAATGTTTGAGTGAGTATTGTCAATCATCAACTAAATTATATTAGGGAACAAATTAATACTGAATGGATCCTAATTTCTAGATTCGGCCCTAGCGAGGTTTCCGTCAGTCAATTCTTCGATTTAATACGACTCACAAGATTTCAGCTTCAAGATATTCTTCTGAACAGCTGGTCGGAATTTGTCTCTAACAATCTTTAAAGCACCCGCCTAATAACTAAGTACAATTATTTTTCCAATTTCCACCGATACAAATTTTGAGTAAAAAACAGCACACAGCAGTACAAGCGTCTTTGTTTAAAATTATTAACTTCCCATAGGAAGTTATTGTAATCGGTCCGATTTGTCGAATTGAAAACTTTGACATTTCTAGTCGTTTCAAGGTACCTAGGGTCGAAATAAAAGATTTTTAGAGAGATGTCTGTGCGTGCGTGTGTACGTACGTTTGCGACGTTTTTTTCGTCGTCCATAGCTCAAAAACCAGTAGAGATATCGACTTCAAATAGATGTTGTTATACAGATAATAATGTAGAAAAATGCAGAAAGGACTCTCAAAAATTTCAGTGTTTTTACTTGCGACATATAGGAACTATATGGCAAGTTTTGCATTCGTGCAAAATTTCGAATTCGAGATTTTAATCAAACATGACATTACGATGGTAGAGAAGTCGAAAAAAGTGGGTCCCGCGATTCCATCCGGTCTGTTTTGTCTGTCTGTCCACGCTCCTACAGCCTAAACCATTGGGTCGATTGAGTTCAAACTTGGAAGTTAAGGTTTTGAGCAGATTCGCGTTAGGCGTTTTTTCATTTTTTTTTAAGATCAAAACTAACAGTGGCCCCCATACAATTTTTTTGGTCAAAAAAACGAAAATTCGAATTTTCTCAAAACCGAACCGATAGATTTTTTTAAATTTTCTTTAAAATTTTATTTTTTAACTTTGCTTCTTTTAATAAGAAAAACATATTTTTGTATTGCTCAGGAAAGGTACCGCTTATAAAACCGTTATTTTGTTTTTTAATTTTCTCAGCAACTTATGAACCGATTTCAATAATTTTTTTTTGAACGAGCTCTTATACTGCCTTAACAATATTCGATTATCAAAAGTCTAATTTTTTTTATTGGATTTTTAAAAAAATATTGAATTTTTTTTTTCAAAATTTTATATATCTCAAAAACGGGTCAACATTTTTTTACGAAATTCAAATGTAGAGTGTATATTTATAATCACTAAACAACTGCATATCAAAAATATTTTTAAAACAAAATTGAAAAATTTTATATATAAAAAATTAATTTAAAAAAAACCGCTTCGAAAAAAAAAATTGAAAAATCAAGGGTTTTTTGATTTATAAAATGGCATTTAAATTTTTGAAGACAAACTTATTTTTCAGGTAAAATTTTGAATCTTAAATTAGTTTTTTTAAAATTTTTTTAACTGTGTTAAATGTAACCCCCTCCCAAAAAAATGGAGGTTTTTTCGACAAATCAAATGGCATTTATATCTTTGAAGACAAACTTATTTTACAGGTATATTTTTAAATCTTATAAACATAGGTACTTTTTTAAACAGACTCTTTGAATACAGGAGCAAGTTCGTGCGACCCAGTCGTGCATTTTATTTTTTTACCATAGCAATTTAAAAAAAGGTGAACATTTCGGTTAACACTAAATATCTCACGAACCAATAACGCTAGATACTTGAATTATAATTATATATTGTAACGTGATACCAAACAAATATACTGTTGGAAAAAATTCCAATTAACGGTTTTTTATAAATCAAAAAAACTGAAAAAAATATTTGTCGCCTCTAAAATTTTATGAACAAAAAATGATTTTATCTCCAAAACAATTTTGTGCAACAAAGAATAACGTTTTTAACATGTGGTAAAATTTTGAGAAAAATCGAATGGGCAGTTTTTTTACAAAAAAAATAAAAACCTGAAAAAAAATAAAAGTTTTTAAAAATTTATTATCGACTCAAATATCTTTTCAAAAATTAAAAATATTGGCTTCAAACTAATTTTATCTTATAAGAAATATTGTTTTCAACATTCACTAAATTTTTATAAAAATCCAAATGTCCGTATTTTTCATAAAAAAATAAAATCTACAAAATCGCAAATTTAGTAAAAATTGATGTTCGATTCTCGATATGTCGTGAACAATAGAAGATATTGACTTATATAAGAAATACAATTTTTAAGAAATGTTACTAAAATTGGTAAAAATTGGTTTTCGTTGTTAACAAAAATAGATTTCGAAATCAAACTATTTTATTATAGGTATGCAAAATATTGTTGGTAATTTAAAATTTTTTTAAAAAATAATTCAACTGATAAATTTTTCAACAAAACACGAAAACCTACAAACTTTTAAGCAAGATAAATCGACAGACTTGATGGGAAGTTATCAGAGTGGGTCGCATCCCAGCCTCTTTTTCTTTTCTATAATGTACCGGTTCACTTGTCAAGCACCCCTCTGCGACGCTGGACAACATAATCTACCTAACACCTCTTGATATACTAAGCAAACATATAGTTGCAAGCTCTGCTTTCGCCTCAAAGCGTCATCACAGTGGATTAGTAACAACATTGGCTACTCCGAAATTCTTAAGTATTTAGAAACAATTACAAAGCATACAGATCCCGTCCCTTCTTTCCAAGGTCGTGGAAACGCTGATTAATTATCAGCTCAAGAAATATCTCGAAGATCGAAATCTTCTTAATGACCGACAATACGGCTTTCGTAGCAATAGGTCCACTGGTGATCTCATGGTTCATCTCACCGAACAGTGGAACAAATCTTTACATCGTTTTGGAGAAAGTAAGATTATTGCACTTGATATTTCAAAAGCATTTGATAGGGTTTGGCATCAGGCTCTCTTATCGAAAATGCGTGTTTTCGGTTTTCATGAATCCCTCCTTCATTGGATTAGTAATTATTTTTCGAATCTTTCAATACAAGTAGTATTGGATGAGTTCAAGTCTGAAAACCACAAAATAAATGCTGGTGTGCCCCAGGGCTCTGTTCTATCTCCAACACTCTATCTCATTTTTATTAATGATCTCCTGTCTGCAACTTCTAATCCAATACATTGTTTCGCTGACGATAGTACTCTTAGCTTCTCATATTCGTTTTCAGATTCACATCCCTCTTCTTCGGACGTGGAACTGCAACGAGAAAATATGATAAGCTCATTAAATTCCGACCTAAACAGTATTGTACAATGGGGAATAAGAAACCGCGTGGAATTTAATGCTTCGAAAACCCAATGCTGTCTTGTATCGTTAAAGCGAGATATAAACCCCTTGCCATTATCCATAGATGGCACTTGCATCGAGGAAACTGAACATCACGATATTCTCGGTATGGGTATCACCAACCACCTTTTGTGGAACGATCACATACGCGATGTCGCCAAAAATGCCGCAAGATGTTTGGGTTTTCTAAGGCGATGCATGAAGTTTGTCTCCCCTTCTGATCAGGCTGTTATTTACAAGACTTATATACGTCCAAAGCTTGAGTATAACTCCCATATCTGGGCTAGTGCTCCTGCAACTTACTTAAGCCTCTTGGACAGTATTGTACGTAGAGCATTTAGATTGATTGGTGATAATACCATCATAGGATCATTTACGTCGCTCGAACATTGTCGTAAAGTTTCTTGTCTCACCCTGTTTTACCGTTATTTTAACGGTTTATGCTCTAAAGAAATAGCCAGTTGCATTCCTCCCCTTAAACAGTTCAACCGTAATACTCGCGCTTCTAGGAATGCTCATCAATATACCCTCGAGCCCAACTTCGGTCGTACTGTCAAGTACAGAGATTCGTTCTTTAGCCGTACTATGCGAATGTGGAATGCCTTGCCACACTCACTCTGTCTTTCACAGCCATTGTAATATTCAGGAATTCAAAACTAATGTGCACCGACACCTCCTTTCAACCCCTCTCTCCCTTTCCTAGTGCTCACACTGTATCTACATAATAAGGGTTATCCCTTTGAGTGTACGCTTATTATTAAAAAAAAATACAGACTGCATCATCCCACAACTAAAGTTTGATAGAAAATTCTAGATTTCTATACCTTTCAGATCTTTCTGAGAGGATAGGGCATTCCTGGAAGATGAGTCAATCCAGATTTATACAGATGGATCAAAAACAAATGACGGGGTTGGTGGAGGTGTGTACTCAGAACGGCTAAAATTTATATTCTCATTTCGCCTTACCAATCATTGTAGCGTGTTCCAGACGGAACTTTTGAGGATAAAAGAAGTCTTGTCCTGGCTTAAGGAAAATATGATATAAACATCTGATATCCGTGTTTTCTCAGATAGTCAAGCCGCTATCAAATTTCTGGACTCTGTCTATATAAATCCCATAACAATCAATAAGTGCCGATCATCTCTAATAGAGATGGCACATCAGTTTATCATTCACCTTTGCTGGGTGTCGGGCCATAGAGACATTACAAAAAATTGTAAGGCAGATGAACCCGCCAAAAATGAGATGGGACAGTACAACCCATTTTACCACGTTTAGCTAATGCTTGCATACCAATCGCTACAAAGAATACAACTGGTCTTGCTATCTCTAAGCAGATCGTATATAAGCTCAATAATCAGTGTCATAACCGGGCACTGTCTAATAGAAAAGCACGCCACGCGACTTGGACTATTCTCAAATGACATTTGCAGAAGCTGTATGATTGATAAGGAAGAGGAGGAAACAGTTCTTCACCTCCTCTGTAAATGTCCTGTTCTGTCTCAAAAACGCAACACCTACCTAGGAGGTATACAATTTTGATCCACGTAGGCTAATTTGGAGGTTCAATTGATATTGATAATTGCACTCAATTTAAAGACCAATAATTGGTGATTGCAAAATTTTAAATCCCAATCCTTATGTGAAATCAACGAATGCAATCTTTAAGTTGAATTCAATAAATGATTTATAATGATTGCATTCCCAAAAAGATTTTATTCTTTTAAAAACCTACCTCCCGGAAGGTATTTCTGAAGGTGCTACGAGTATAACGAGTTGAACCCAAATACATACGTTTTGCGTAAAATTGGAATGGATCAAAAGTTTGAAGAAATAATTGTATGTAAGTATAGATATTGAGCTGTTTTGTTTATAAATATTCCATGGTAAACAAGTAATAAAGACATTTTCTGTAACGCTCCGTCTACTTTTTAAATTAAATAATAGCAACATTTATAAATGAATATGTTTGTGTTGGTAAAAAGTTATACTAAAAAGAAAAACAACACAAAGATTTGAAGGAAAAGAATCTTTTCAAGAACAACACCATAATAACATAACTTAAATTTGTTCTTGGGGCTATGTTTTAGCGTTGGTTGCAGTTAAGTTATTTGCCTGTTTATCTCTCTCCTTCTGTCTTTGGCAGATACCTATTTACGTCTCTACATTTTACCGAAGGAAAATAGAACTTAACAAGCACAGAGTTGGTGCGATGAAAGCAAAACATAAGTAGTTATTCTAATGACATTAATTGTAGGAATAGGTATGCCTTAAAGGATATTTTTTTTTTTTGAAGGGTAAACATAATGAGACTGCAACCTGCAACTGATGGAGGAGCAAGCAGAATAAAAGTAGTCCTTTTAAATTGGGTCAGCTGTTTCTTTAGTCTGGATTTTTATTAAATACCTATGTGTGTGTTCATGAAAGCTGGTATTTAGTGAGTGGGGTCGACCTTGTAAAAATATTTTCCAGCCCCTTAAGTCTTGTTTATAAGAGTAGAATAGTTTTGTACATAATATAAGAACTAAAAGAAAATATATGTACAATTATGTAAAAAAACAAGATAATATAAATGTTTTTTGGATTGAATCATCTTCACCTAACATAATAACTCTATTCAAAAAGGACCTATTTCAAAAATAAAATAATTGAAAGTGTTCAATTTTTTTTCATTTTTGAACCCTTTATTTTTGTTCAAGTTAAATGCATCCTTTAAAGAAAATAAATTCAAAATCAATATAATAAATAAAAATATCAAAACTACACCATTTTTGATTCCCTCAGCTTTCAAAAGTGTACCTATACACAATATTTTTCGCAATAAATAACTTGCTTTCCAATGTTAAAGTTCTGTTGGTTTGTGTCCTCTTGGGAGAGATGATGCACAAGTGCGCACAAACTGCTGAACATTGTGCCATTTTATTACTTTTAATCATCCACTATAAATTATTTTATTGAAAATGTCAGACAAGTTGCAAAAAAGTACAGATCCTGAACATGTATTTTATATGTACAACATGTATGTATATATGTACATTAGGGTGGGCCAGATATTAAGTGTGTGGGTTTTGTAAAAGGATAAGCTATAAAACGGTGCTAGATGGTATGGTTAATTTATACAAAACAAGTTTCATTTCATTATTTCAAATTTTATTGTCTTCGGAATGTGGTTGAATTTTTGAAAAAAAAAATCACACATTTTTTGAATTTTTTTCAAATTGTGGTGTAAGGTTTAAAATCGAACTTACCAATGTGCAAAACTGCATTAATTTAGTCTTGCGAGCGATCAACTTGAAAGCTGAATGTAAATTATGTAAAGTTGGTTTTCCCCCCAATTAAGTCTTCAATCTTTTAAATCCCAAAAAATGGAACAGTTTTGACGAATTTAATGAATCTTCACAAATTTGGCGCAGACAGGAAACTGATAGAAACATCAGTTTAAAGAAAAGTATTGACAGTTCCGAAAAGGAAAAAATATTAAACACCAGAAAATGATTAGACATCACAAGATTCCGATCTAAACTAAAAACAACACGAAATAGATAGAAAATTATTTGGCCTAAATAAAAAATTCGAAATCAATGTAGCCCGTCACAAAGTTGTAATTTGACAGAAAAAAAAAGGAAGGAAAAAGTGGAGGCGGTGGGAGCTGCTTTCCAGCAAGTGTACAAGGTGAATGTTAGCATTCGCCCCAACCACAACCTGGAAAACAGAGCCCTACTTAATCACTTTTATCTTCGAAATGATATAACACATTGGCGGTCTGAGAACCGCGGTTTTATGCGGTTCGATGACGATACCTTGGCAAATGCCATAATCGCCGAGCAAACGAGACCAAGTCCCTTGTTAGTGACGAAGGTTGAGCTTCAGCTCATCTTCAACTCAATAAAAAATAAAAAGTCAGCAGGTGTCGATGGTATATCCAACCTTGTACCAAGACATTTACCGATGGAGGCAATTGACATTTACACCACACTCTTCAATAATGCACTGAATAATGCATATTAACCAGTGCATTGGAAGACCGCTGTGGTTCATCCTCTCCCGAAAAAGGGAAAGGACAACTCCAACCCGTCAAACCTTCGGTCGATAAGTCTTCTTCCGAGCATCAGCAAAGTTTTCGAAAAAATCATTAATAGGGCTCTGACTAAGTGGGCTGCGGACAACAAAATAATTCCGGATAAACAGTTCGGGTTCAAGGCGGGTCATGACACAATTCATGCTGCATCTAAACTCGTTTCTGATATCCAATGGAATAAATCAAAACAACAATGCACAGGTGCTGTTCTGGTTGATTTGGAAAAGGCCTTTGACACCGTATGGTTTGAGGGTCTTTTCCTAAAACTGAGCAGGCTTGGCATAAGCAAGCCATTGTTGTATATACTTTATGATATGCTTAACTGTAGAAAGTTTGTTGTCAAAAGTGGCAATGTAACTTCTACCACAACATTCTTAATTAAAAATGGTCTTCAACAGGGAGCGGTGAATTCGCCGATTCTCTTCAGCATTTACACCAGCGATCTGATAGGTAGTCTTACAAAGGCAATTACGTACGCCGACGATCTAATTGCGTACAGAACCGCCCGAAAGGTTAAGGTTATTAGAATTCTCTTGCAGCGTGATTTCGACAAGATTCAGCGATATTGCGACGACTGGAAACTGAAAATAAATGTCCAGAAGTCGGAGACAATTCTGTTCCGGACTCCGTTGGCTGGGGCCACGAGGGATACGTGCAAGAATTGGCGCAAAATGGTCATCGTTGATCTTCACGGGCAGCAATTAGCGAGCAAAAGTGTAGTGAAGTACCTCGGTATCTGGTTAGATCAGTATTTATATTTCGACAGACATATAAATGCTGCTCTGACCAGGGCCAGAGGAGCCTTCGCTCTGACGAAACGGCTGTTTTTTAGCAGTCGGCTTGACCCCAGAGTGAAGGTAATTTGCTACATGGCCCTCATACGGCCGATGATCGTTTATGGTTGTCCTGTGTGGTTCAACGTTGCCCCTTCCCAGATGGAAAAGTTTCGGGTGTTCGAGCGGCAGTGTTTACGACGCTGCACCGGCTTATATCGAACAGCCGAATCTTCTTACGTGCACTACTTTTCCAACGAGGTCCTATACAACTGGGCTCGAATCAACAGAATTGACAATTTCGTGATAAAACTCGTTCGAGGTCACATTGCAAGAGCTATGTCTTCGACCAACAATTTAATTTTCGGGGCGTTCTATCCGAACGACTAGTATTTTGAAAGTGCACGCTTGAGCGGCTTCATTCCACCAGAGGCATTCCTCTTTTTAGATAGATGCGGTCTGATACAGGATAGATTGGCAGTTCCGTTAATCTACCACGTCAGACGACGAACCGTGGATAGGCGACTCCTGTACAATCGGGGCGTCATGGCACAAGGCGGAGCAGAGCTCTTCGGTTCAGTAGGACTGTGTCCGAACGGGACCGAACTGATAGGGTGAAGCAGGAGAACCAGTTTTGGTGGCTTCAATCGGCACTTGATAGTGGGTAGTCGGGATGGGGTTTAAAGCCTTGGCCGGCTTACATACTTGTTTTATAGTTTTAGGGTTAAGTTTTAAGTAGAATAGGCATGGTGGCACAAAAAAAAAAAATATACAAAAAAAAAAATACAAAAATACAAAAAAGAAAAATACAAAAAAAAAAAAATAAAAAAAAACATGAAATAAAAAAAAAGACAACAATATAAGAAAAACAAAAACGTTAGATAGTTAGATTTGCTGCTGTGGTTGTTCTAGTTTTAAGTAGTTTATAGGTAGAATAGGTAGTTTTAGTTAGCTTTAAGTTTTATATTAAGGACCTTATTTTAAGTAGTTTTTAAGTAAAAATAAAAAAAGGATATTGATATTAGTTTTTTTGAAATTTTCTAATGAATAAAAAAATAAATAAAATGGAATTGAAGTTAAATAGATCTTAGGGCCGAAAGGCATTAGCATTAAGTATTATTGTTTAACTTAGAGTGTCCGTATGGGACCAGTAAGTTAGTTGTAAGTTATGGTTAATTAGGCTAGTTTTATGAATTTTTTGTCTAGCTTTAAGATAGTCTTAAGAATGAATTAATAAAAATGAATACAAAAAAAAAAAAAAAGTCCTATGATCCTATGGAATGATCACATATTCGACATTGCCGAAAATGCTGTTAGGTGCCTAGGATTTCTCCGAAGAAGCAAGAAATTCGTCACCCCTTACGATCTGCCTGTACTTACAAAGCCTTCAATGGTCTTTAAACTAGAATAAATCTCGTGTATTTGGGCAGGTGGGCCTAAAACTAGTTTTAGTTTGAAAATGACAGACGATAGAACTATAACCGACAAATTTACAAAACTCGAAGACCGCCGCAATATTTTTTGCCTTTCGTTGTTTTACAGGTATTTGTACACAAAATGTTCTTTCGAATTAGTTAGTTGCATTTAACCCTTTAAATAATTCAGCCGTAATATTCGCACTTCCAGGAATGCTTATCAGTTTAACCTTGAGCTCAATTTCGGACGTTCAGTCCAGTAGAATTTTATTTGGAGATTCTTTTTTTAACCCCACATCGAGAATGTAGAAAGCCTTACCCAACTCTGTTTTTCCCTCTCATTTTGATATTCAAATCCTTAAGACCAATGTGCATCGATATCTGCTCTTAAATCCTTTCCTATTTTTCTAAAGCTCGCACTATGTTTAAACTTTAAACATGTTAAGGGTATTAATAACTCTTTGAGTGCCTAGTAGTAATATAAAAGAATACATTTGTCATTTAAAAATGCAAAATTTTCAACAAAGCTGCGGGCACAGAAAACGTTTTAAAATCTCTGACTGCAAATGTATCAGAGCCTTTTAGCCAACTTGCTTCTTATGTAATAAAAAGTACAATCACACATATCAAGATTTAAAAAAAAAGAAGATTTTGGGACGGCGGCGGTGGCGTAATTGGTCCGTACTTTTTTGAAAACGATGTTAGTGAGCGCTACATTACGATGATAACTAATTTCTTATTTCGATTTGAGGGTAAGGTTATCTCTTTGCCCCCGCTAGACTTTTTCCTGTGGGATTTCTTGAAGTCGCAGGTCTATGCAAATAAACCACAATCGACCGATGCCCTAAAGGTGAACATAACACAGGTCATCGCTCAAATTCAGCCACATCTATGCGGAAGAGTCATTGAAAATTGGGCCACTCGGATTCGTGCCACTGTAAGAAGCCGAGGCGGACATTTGAATGATGCCATATTCCACACTTAATGGCAACTTCAAATAACCCCTAAAAAAGATGCGATAAATCACATGATTTTGGAGGCCAATTGCCATCGCCACCACGTGAGATAAAACGAATTTGTCGCACAAAAGAACTATTGTTACGTTAGTTTCGGCAAATGGCACCGTCCCGACGGTGTCCTGTTAAAACGATGCTGCCAGCCCATAAACCGCACAAAACAGTCACTCTTTGTAGGTGCATTGGTTTTTCGATAATCACTCTTAGATTATCATTCGCCCAAATGCGACAATTCTGCTTATTGACGAATCCACTGAGGTGAAAATGTGCTTCATCACTGAAGATGATTTTCTTCGAATATTGATCATAGACACACCATATAAAGACCGGAATCTTTTGTACGTTTTACCCTCCAACACCCATTTGTTTACATTGTTGTATTTGTAATTTTGACATTACGTCCATTTTGAAATGTAAAATCCAACAACAATTCGATGCGGTGTATTTACTTGTTTTGACAGATGTTTTTTTTTTTATTAAATTGCTGTGGTGAGAATTTTAGATTTGATTTTAGCTGTCAAATGACGCACGTGTTGTTTTGTTTATTAAAGCCTAGTACATACTTCCTCGTGAAGTGAACGTTCGCCAGTGGAGAAAGTGAACTTTTGAAATTGCTCACTGGTACACACTTGTGAATACACGTTGTGAACATTTGTATTCTATTTCACATAAATGCATTTTAACTTTTTTTTTTAAACCACACGCAAAGCAGCCACAAACTTTAAATGAGGAATCAGTATCAGTATTCAGTACAAATTGAAAACTGTCCTTTTTTTGTAACCAAATGTCAAAGCTTCACCAACAGTTCCCGTACATTTTGCACGTGAATTGCCCGTGAACGAAAACTCTCCACTTTGTTCTCCACTCAGCTTCACCAGCACGTTCACGGGTGAACCAAAAACCGAAATTTGTATGGGTTCACGAGATGGTTCACAAGTATGTACTAGGCTTTAGAAGAAAGCCGGGTGCAAATTTGAATAGTTTTTTTTTTATTAACTCCAAATTAGTCGATTTTTTTTTCCAGTTAGAAAACATCACATCTGAAAAGTGATGATCGCAAACTCTATGCTCTTTTAACAATTCAGAGACACCCAGACATTGCCGCCATATTTCTCTGCTATTTATAAAAAAATGAAAACAAATTATGAAATGAAAAAAAAATTTAATGAAAAAATGTTTAAACATTTTTGATAGGAAAATGCAAACATTGGAACTCACTTGGACGTGTTCTTATAATTTTTTTTTTGATTTTTACTAAAAAGTGTGAATGCAACGTTCTTACTCACACTTCAAGGATTCCAGGAAGGTATAAACTATTCCTGTAGGACATGACCAAATGAATTCCAATGTTTGTATTTTCCTATCAAAAATGTTTAAAAATGCAAACATTGGAATTTTTGTTGACGTTTTCAAACTCACCTCGAAGAAATAAACAGTTATGTTATGTGTGATGTTGAGGTGATGTCACACTTTTATTATTTGTTTTATTTGAAAAACTTAACTTATAGTGAAATTGAAAAATATGATATTAAATATTATGTTACATTTCAATATAATCACCTAGGAGTATGTTGTTTTCCTAATAAGTGATTCATGTAAAAGAATTCATAAGTTCTTTGTTTAACCATATTTGATGACAGTTTACAGCAAAAATGTTTTTCGATGTTAGGCTTAAGCTGGCATCTGAAATGATCGGATTAATAAATATTTTTTAAAAATATAATATCTCAACGAACTATTTTAATTTGCATAGTTTTAACTTGATTTAAAAGCAAGCAAGAAGGCAAAAGTGTTGGGTTTAAAAAAAAGTATAAAACTTAGTTGTAAGTATATTACTATTATTTTTTTCCATTTAACGTACATATTTTTTTAAATTGCCCCTACCGCCTTAACGGGGGGAAATAGACTCCCTCCCATAGTAAAAAATGCTTGTTTTTAAGTGTTCTATACAAATCCGTCATTAAACTTTGTCGCCTGAGTTATCGTACTCTTCCCAAAAAATGCAATAGCTAATGTCGCCGTAGCCACTAGGTGCCTCCCCTTAAGAATTTCTCACCACTATGTGGTGAATTGACTTTAGCGGTGGTGAATTGACTTTAGCAGTGGGGAACTGATATTAGAATTAAGGGTGGGTGAAAATTGACGTTTCAGCTTGTAGGCAAACCAGAATGACAGATTGGTTTCCGGTCTTTATATGGTGTGTCTATGATATTGATCATCCACTGTTGCCATTTCTTGCCACCATTCTGACAATTGACGACGCTTGAAATGGTCAAGAGCCTTTAGTTCTTTAGAGAATTGTAACTTACAATCGGGTAAATGCAATTCCTTATGCATAATGTTCATCAACAACTAGCGTGAGAGGTGCAATTGTTGGGCACGCCGAAGAGTTGAGGTGGACGGCTCTTCAGCCACACTATCGCAACTAGCAGTAATATTTTCTGCAGTACCAGCTGAACTAGCATGGTGTTTTCAAATCTCCTACAGACCCGGTTTGCTCAAATGTTTGCATGATTTTTCCGATTCTACGCACATTTGGACAATTAAATTTACCAAAAAAATCACAAAGTGTACGATACGCATTTTAATTTGAACTCCCATTTTTATAATAAGCCAGAATAACTTTAACGCTCTGCTCGATTGTGTATCTTTCCATTGCTCAAATTGAGTTAATCTTAAGTAGAGAAATGTCAAATTAAATGCAGAAAAAACTTGACGTTTTGGTATGGGTCACATTCAACATTGGCCCTTAAAATTTAACCACCCTGTACTATAACTAACTACATTATTACAAAATTATTCTTCATACTACAATAATTTGTTAGTATTTTCAAAGTTGAGAAATTTATCTTGTATATAAATGTGACCCACCCTAATATACATATTGTGAACATATTTATGGTCTTTTATCGTGTTGATTGTTACGATGAAAAACATGGTTTATACACACATTTCCTATAAAATTTTACTACACAGACATTTAACAAATTCAAAAAAAAAAAAACATACAATATATGAACATATTTTATTCGACATTTTAATCAAGGTGAAATTATTTATTGAGAATAAACCCCTCAGGTATGGGACACGTTGTGGCTTTTTTTTTAATATCTAGTAATTATAGCGATTAAAATGATAATGATTACTTCCCTTCAAATTTCGCTTCTGATGGTGAGTTCAATTTTCTGGGAAATATACAATTTTCTTTTTAAATTTAATAAAGTTTATGTGTATTCTCTGTAAAATATATGTATGTAAGTCTGATTTTACACCACTAGCCATCAACTTTGAAATGAAGGGATATGACACAAAAAAATTAATGTTAATGACTTACGATGGAATTGGTTTTATTCAAAAGGTATAATTTTTATTCATTAATGCTTAAAATTGGCACCGCTGCTGGCTGGTCATTTCAATTATACTGTTATAAATCCATTTACTGAACCTACGAGGCACACTTTTTACGTGGTTCTTATTACAATATTTTAAATACCCTATCGATTGATAATAATCTTTATATGTCAAAATTGACAGAAATAATAAAAACATAAAATAGCTATCAAAAAGCTCAATCGTGAAACACTTTAAGCGATTTAAAAAAATTATGCGCGTTACTTTCAATAATTTAAAATTGAACCGACAGGGTTATTCAATTTTTGGTTTAAAAAGTAAAGTTAATTAAAATAAACATCGATATAGGTACCAAAACTTATCACTTTTGTAGTAAATTTTAATAATTTTAACGCGTTGTTGTTCAAATGTTAAGTTATCCATTGTTGTAAATGGCTTAAAAATGCAGTTAATATTATGACACTTTAAATGACAGCTGATTTAAACAAATGTCAAGTGACAGTACTTTCAACTTAAAACCATGAAATGAATTGTCCTATATTATAAACTTATGGTCGAGCGCGTATTTACAATTTGAAAGGCTTTGGCTAAATTGAATAAAATTATGTACTTGCTTCCAAAAATCAATGACAGATGGCTAAATGGAATACTTGAAATAAGTGGTGATTTATGAGGTTTTTTTCTTAAATAAATGAGATGAGTTATACTGTTGTTGGTAGTCCTTTTTTGAGTGATGCCGGTGACATCATCAGTCTACACTTTACCACCAAAAACGATGATGATATTGCTATCAACATCAACGAGAAACGCTTACGCTCGATATACATACAACCATACATTTTCTTTCGTCAACAATTGGGTGATATAAAATGTGAAATTTTAAATGACATGTGGGCATATGACAGCAGGATGTCACGTTTTGCTCCAATAATGTTTATACTCTTCCTTATAAATCCTTTTGCCTTCAAGTTATTACATATCATATAACCCAACAAAGTATGGGACTAATTTATATTAATTTTCATGCATCTACTGGCACAATTTATTCCGAATAATAATAATAATGTAATATACACTCGGTTATTATAATTTAGGATAGTTCCAAAAGGAGTATTCGATAAACTGTCCTGAAGGCTGATGGGAATGGCAGGCGAGTTTGAAGCCTTCTAACCGAAGAGAAAATATTTAAATATAATTAGTATAGATATTTACATATATGTGCATGTACTGTAGGTACATCATTTATGGGTCATTTGGCTAATTTTGATGAGGTGACGTGATGAGAAAATTGAAATTGATGTTGATAAATTGAATTTATAGAGTTATTCAGTTTGCAGGTTCACATACATAAATTGTAGGTACATACTGGGGTTGTGTCTCGTATTACTGGTGGTAAAACAATTTCATTTATAACGGTTTTTTCTTCTGTTTTACTAGTTACATTAAATGAAGTTTAATTAAAGCTATATATAGGGTATTCCACATTCGCGTAGTACGGCTAAGGAACGAATCTCTGTACTTGACAGTACGACCGAAGTTGGGCTTGAGGGTATATTGATGAGCATTCCAAGAAGCGCGAGTATTACGGTTGAAATGTTTTAGGGGAGGAATGCAACTGGCTATTTCTCTAGAGTACAAACCGTTAAAATAATGGCAAAAGAGGGGGTGAGACAAGAAACATTTTGACGATGTTCAAACGACGTAAATGATCTTATGATGGTAATATCACCAATCAATCTAAATGCCTTACGTTCAATACTGTCTAAGAGGCTTAAATAAGTTGCAGGAGCACCAGCCCAGATATGGGAGTTATACTCAAGCTTTGGACGTATATAAGTCTTGTAAATAACAGCCAGATCAGAAGGGGAGAAAAACTTTTTGCATCGCCTTAGAAAACCCAAACATCTTGCGGCATTTTTGGCGACATCGCGTATGTGATCGTTCCACAAAAGGTGGTTGGTGAATGGTGATACACATACCGAGAATATCGAGATATTCATTCTCCTCGATGCAAGTGCCATCCATGGATAATGGCAAGGGGGTATATTTCGCTTTAACGATACAAGACAGCATTGGATTTTCGAAGCATTCAATTGCACGCGGTTTTTTATTCCCCATTGTAGAATGCTGTTTAGCTCGGAATTTAATGAGCTTATCATATTTTGTCGTTGCAGTTCCACATCCAAAGAAGAGGGATGTACATATATCTGAAAACGAATATGAAAAGCTAAGAGTAGTATCGTCAGCGAAACAATGTATTGGATTAGAAGTTGCAGACAGGAGATCATTAATAAAAATGAGAAAGAGTGTTAGAGATAGAACAGAGCCCTGGGGCAAACCAGCATTTATTTTCATGGTTTTCAGACTTGAATCCATCCAATACAACTTGTGTTGAATGATTCGAAAGATAATTACTAATCCAATGAAGCAGGGATTCATGAAAACCGAAAGCACGCATTTTCGATAAAAGAGCCTGATGCCAAACCCTATCAAATGCTTTTGAAATATCAAGTGCAATAATCTTACTTTCTCCAAAGCGATGTAAAGATTTGTTCCACTGTTCGGTGAGATGAACCATGAGATCATCAGTGGACTTATTGCTACGAAAGCCGTATTGTCGGTCATTAAGAAGCTTTCGATCTTCGAGATATTTCTTGAGCTGATAATTAATCAGCGTTTCTATGACCTTGGTAAGAAGGGACGTTAGTGCAATCGGTCTGTAATAAGAGGGTGAGGAATATTCGCCTTTTTTGCGAATAGGCTGGACAAATGCGGTTTTCCATCCGCTCGGAACGAGACCTGAGGAGTAGGACAGATGAAAGAGCTTACGCAGTGGTTTTGCCAGCGTTGAAGAACACCTCTTCAGAACAATAGCGGGGATACCATCTGGACCAGTGGATGTGTGTATGTTAAGATCTTTTAGGACTCTCGTCACAGTACGAGTGCGAAAAAAGATTGGCCCCATAGAATCACTAACGCGCTCGATGACATGCGGAGTCATAACACTCACTGGCAGCGTTGAATTGGCCGCAAAATGCCTAGCAAAGGGATTAGCTTTCTCTTATTCTCTCATTGACAATGAGCGTAGGAACCGAGGAAGAGGAAGAATTCCTCATATTTTTTACAAATGACCAAAAATTTGTACTGCCTTTGCAGTATTTTTTGCCGTAATTTTTGGTCATGTAAAAATTTGATCCGTCGAATATGGGCGTTGCAGGCCTTCCTGGCTTGCTTGAACTTATTCCGGTTTTTCTCTGTTGGATTGGCTTTAAAACAACTGAAACTTACCTTCTTGACCCTAATAACCTCTTTACAGCTCGCATCGAACCATGCGTTTTCCTAAGGTCTGATACTTTTAACCCTATTCGGGATAAAAGTTCTCATTCCCAGGAGAATCAAACTTGTGATCATATCAGCGCTGGCGTCAAAGTCACTATCGAGGAAGCATGGTGACCAGTTAAAGATCCTAAAATAATTATTGAGACCGTCCCAGTTGGCTTACTCGTATTGCCAAACGCTTCTCTTAGGAGCTCTTTCTTTAACTGGAGAGTTTTGACACAAGAAATTTGCTGATATGACACGATGGTCAGATGTGCCTAGAGGAGATAGAACACTAATATTGTACTTACCAGGGTCAGAGGTAAGAAACAAGTCAAGAGTGTTTTCTGCTCGACCTACCACGTCCGATATTCAAGTGGGCTCGTTGACCAGTTGAGTTAGGTGGTTTAACTCAGCGAAGATTTCAGCACACACTCTTTCTGGTGTTGTCTGGCCCGAATGTTGAAGCCATGAAGAATTGTGTACATTGAAATCGCCTGTAATAACGATTTCAGTGCGAGGATAGGACGAAAGAAGTTTTGTTCACGGGAACTGCCATATCCTCCAACAGTAATTCTTATCATGAACAATTATTTCCTAAATTAGCTGTTAGGATTTGGCTTAAAACTGTAGGTCCCTCCCATCCCTGACAACATTGCTCGCACACAGAACTGGTTGAGAGTTGTAAGTCACTAGGCCCTAGTTCTCAACGGACTGTTGCGGCACCTAATTTATTTATTTAATAATAAGAAAGAAGCAAGCCACGCTGCAGGCGTATTCTTAAACGACTTTTTCCTCCTTTGTACATGTCCTACCCTAACTTAAAAATGTAAGACCTACCTTGGAGAATTCTTCTAACGATATAATATATAAATGATCTTAAACACATTAACATAATAAGTCTTTTACGTTTCATAAGTACCTCCAATAGTTCCATTAAGCTCAGAAGAAGGCCTCACAATGGACCAAAAACTGGTCTCAGTGTGCCCTACTCCATCACGGACACCCACTTCAACCATACCTAACCATGGCTGAAAAAGTTATAAGGCCATATATCAGAAAATTGCGGAGGACGATTTGCGAGGTTTCTTACACAACAATGTTCGACAACTTTTTGAGGACAATTGCAGAGCAAAATCCAAATTTGTGGTTCGAATAAGATGGAGTGACTAAACCGCTAATCGAACTATTGGACCTTAGAAGGTTTTATTAGGTCCCATCTGTAGTACACTATAATTTTGGAGTAAATAATTCCACGGCTTTCCTTTACACATCTCCCAATCAGCTTGACCAAGCTCCCATCATACATACAATCGAAGGCAAATTTGATTTCACACGAAAGCATTCAACAATTATTTTGAAATGTCGTGGAAAATGTTTATTTGACTCACATGATCGAACGAATTCTATTACTCAGTTTTCTATATAAAAACAAAACAAACCCCTGGTAATATAAAAACAAAAGCATTTATCACATGTGACCAGCGGCAGCTGGTAACTTTTAGCTTAGTCCTTAAAGCATTCCAATATCATCCACTCCTCTTTTATTGATTCTAAATTCCTGCGTTATATAGATACCTACATATTTATGTGCATACGTATATATCAAAACTTGAAAATTTAAGTTTGTCATTAGAGCTTGATAATAAAAGATAAGTAATCATAATCACCTTGTGGAAAAGACTAAGAACAAGGACATCATACTGTATACAATATTGGCCATTGTCCAAACAACTTTT
Source organism: Eupeodes luniger (assembly GCA_951509635.1). NCBI lineage: Eukaryota > Metazoa > Arthropoda > Insecta > Diptera > Syrphidae > Eupeodes > Eupeodes luniger. The sequence goes on from OX608074.1 coordinate 90,435,584, forward strand.
TTGTCTTAAAGAAAATCTTAAGGATATTTTGTTTTATTTGTCCTTTCTTTTATCTCGCACAAGTAGGTACCTGTGTATAGAAGGTATACTATATGTCTACTGTCTATATATGTGTATATTCTAAACAACTTTTGCAAAGGGCTTTAGAGGAAGTTACACAACAGAAAATTATTCAAGGATATTTTCTATACAAAAGCCAAAGACTCAAATAAGTTGATATTGACCCTAAATTACTGTAGAGATGAAAGAGACTAGAAAAATATGATTACAAAAAATTGTTCAAGGACTGCGGTATCGCAGAGAAAAAGCAGAATTAAAAAATGTTTATTGTTCAAGAAATTGTGGTGTTTAAAAAGTGGGATTCTCAAATATGTAGCAAACAGTTTTTATTTTTAATCAGAAGTAAATTAAAAGAACTTGTTACTTGGTCCCACAATACTGAACATATTGTAGGACAATTCTTCGAGATATGCTTTTTAAGACTGGGAGAACATTTTATTTCCATACATACATATGTATGTATGTATTTTCATACAAATAATTATTTTAATTGAAATGTAAAATTCATCTTTCTTAATGATTGTGCATATTCCGCATGACGTTTTTTTCATTTATGTTTTAAAATTAACATTGCGAACATGTCACCCATCCTTATTGCAAAATTAATTACATTATAATTTATGTGTTATTAAGGCTTATTTCCTGAGGCCACACTAGCGAGTAACCTTAGCAAATGGGTTACCAAGATAGTGCTTCTCAAATACTCGCTATTTTTGTAGACTTTAGCAATTAAAATAGTAGCACCCGTGGCGTGATGGTTAGTGCGTAGGACTTTCATTCCAGAAGTCTTGGGTTCAATTCCTGCTTGTGCCACCTTTAGTTATTTTCACGGGTATTGTATCTTGCGAGGAACTGACAAATTCTCCAAGAGTAGTTCTTGTCATGAAAAGTGCTTTCTTAAATTAGCCGTTCGCATTCAGCTTAAAACTGTATGTCACATCCATCCCTGACAACATTTCTCGCACACAGGAATAGTTGACAGTTTTGAGTCACTAGGCCCTGGTTCTATGTCTGTCTGGCTGTCCTGACCCCTATAGCTCAAACCATTGGGTTGGATTGTGTTGAAACTTAGAAATTAAGGTTTAAAACCGGTTCGCGTTAGGCGTTTTTTTAAGGCTAAAAATAACTGTATTTCTCATAAAAATGTTTTGGGCAAAAATCGAAAATGTCATTATTTTTATTTGGATTTTAAAAAAATATTATTTTTTTTTTAACTCTATACCTCAGGCGGAAAAGGGTAAATATTTTTTACAAAATTCAAATGTAAAATGCATATTTTTAAGACAAAATTTAAAATTTTTATAAATAAAAAAATACTTTAAAAAAACCGAGCTTTTCCAACATTCGTTGTCTTGTTGGCTTAAACCACTGACTTTACGTAGGCCCAAAGGAAATATTCTGGAACGAGGTGGTCAACAAACTGTCCCATTTTTTGAAATAACACGCTCTTCAAACTTACTCTTCAATAAATCACCATCTTATTGAAACTAAATGTAGCCCAAGAATTTATGAGCTTCGAAAATGAAAATGATTTTGTTATAAAATTCATCATCTATAGCCCAATCGGAAAACGTACGTTGCGTCGCTTCACATGGTCTATAGGCTTTAATTCTTTCATACAACGAATATGTAGACTCAAATTTTTGCACTAAACTTTTTATTGCTTGTCTTGTCGTTTGTATGTAAAAAAAAACATACCAAAACTTACTGTCGACTAAAAAGCAAACAGAAATATCGCAGTAGACGTCAAAATTGATAATAATAAGTAATATTTTGTTTAAATTATTTAATTTTATTTTTATAACAATTGTAGTCTCAATTTAATTTCAGGTGATGTAGAACGTTTAACTATATAAATTGGGTAAGTAACATAATATTTAAGTCGAAGGTTTAGAAAATTGTTCTTTTGTTTTTATAGAAATTAAAAATGTAAATAAATATGTTGGAACACTAGAAGAAAAATAAAATCAAAACAATAGAAAGGAAACAAAAACGAGGTACGTAACAAAATATACAATTGGTTTACTTTGTTTTTTTTTTTGCAAAAACCTACATACATATGTATGTGCTTAGAGGCAATAGATACTAGTACTTAAAAACGTATGACTTATGAGACAAAGAACTTAGACCAGCATTGGGTTTTTTTTTTCACAATTTTCGGTACTAATATTTATTGTTAATTTTATTTTTCACTTTACATTTGAGTTAGAACGGACCGTTCAAAAACCTCCCAAATTTCATAAATTTTTGTATTAATTTACTTTACTTATACTTTACTTTAATTATAATTTATTACCATGATTTCCAAACTGTGCCAACGCTCCCGCGTTACCGTTGGCCATGGCCACCTAACATAGGTTGACTTTTTTTCTCGAATATGGAAATAATTGCCGCTACAGGTACAAAATTTCTAACTCCAAATTTTAATCAAGCATGACATTCAATGCAGAGATGTCGAAAAAAGTGGGTCCCCTGATTCCGTCCGTCTGTCTGTCCTGGCTCCTATAGCCCAAACCATTAGGCCGATTGAGTTCAAACTTTGGAAATTAAGGTCCCCATAAAATTTTTTTTGGTAAAAATCCAAAATTCGAATTTTCTCAAAACGAACCGATAGATTTTTATTAAATTTTCTCCAACATTTTTTTTTCTTAGCTTGGCTTCTTATAGTAAGAAAGAAATAAAATCATATCTCGAGAATCGGTCAATATGTTTAAAGAAATTCCAATGTTAAAAGTGCATATACATACAAGAACTACAAAACTGCATACCAACAATATTTTTAAGACCAAATTGAAAAGTTATAATATACAGTGTTGGCCAAAACATTAGCAACTAAAAATACCTAGAATTAGAATTAGAAATACATTTTATTCATTCATTTTCATTATGCAACTAGTTAATAAAATTTTAACAATAAATAAAGAATAAAAAAGAGGCTGGGATGCGACCCACACTGATAACTTCCCATCCCGTCTGTCGATTTGTCTTGCTTAAAAGTTTGTCTGTATGTTTCAATTTATACTAAATTTGCGTACTATTTTTTGTAGATTTTATTTTTTTAAGAAAAAATGGACTGTTGGATTTTTATAAAAAAATTACTGAATATCGAAAACCATATTTTCTGTGAAATAAAATAAGTTTGAAGCCAATATTTGTAATTTTTGAAAAGCTATTTGAGTCGAAAGTAAATTTTTACCAAGTTTTAGAATTTCTGTTTTTCTTAGGTTTTTATTTTTTGTAAAAAAAAACTGTCAAAATTTTATCGAATGTTGAAAACAATATTTCTTATAAGTTAAAATTAGTGAGAAGCCATTATCTCAAATTTTTTAAAAGATATTTGAGTCGAAAACCAATTTTTACCAACTTTTGTTAAATTTGTTAAATTTGTTTAGGTTTTTAGTTTTTTGTACAAAAGTTTTCAATTCGATTTTTTTCAAAATTTTACTGAATGTTGACAAAAATATTTTTTGAAAGATAAAAGTAGTTTAAAGCCAATATTTCAAAGTTTTGAAAAGATATTTAAGTCGAAAATCAATTTTTAACAACTTTTATTAATTTTTTTTAGGTTTTTATTTTTTTGTAAAAAAACTGTCAATTAGATTTTTCTCAAAATTTTATCAGATGTCAAAAACATTATTCTTCGTTGCACACAATTGTTTTGAAGATGAAATCATATTTCAGTCGTAAAATTTTCGAGGTGACAAATTTTGTTTTTCCAGTTTTTTTGATTTATAAAAAAACAGTTAATTGGATTTTTTTCCAAAAATATACTTGTTTAGTATCACGTTACAATATATAATATAAAATTTAATTCAAGTCTCTAGCGTCATTGGTTCATGTGATATGTAGGATTAACCAAAATATTCACCTTTTTTTTAAACTGCTATGGTAAAAAAACCACCCACGCAATTTTCTTGAGAGCCCTTTCTGCATCTTTCTGCATTATTATCTGTATAAAAAAATGGTTGCCTCTAAAGTCGGTTTTACGGGCGAAGATTTTACGTGACAACGTCTTTTTCTCGGTAGAATATTTATTGATATGAATATAATTAAATTGCACAATAGGAACAAGGAATTGAATGAAAATAAGAATTGCACAAATTTTAACTATAGAAATATTTTTTGTTTACTAAAAAACTCAGTTTCTCAACTTTTGTGTCAATCTAACAATTAATCAATCAATCATAGTTTACGATAATGAAATATCAGTGTACAGTTATTTACCTTTATTGTTGTAGTTGTTGTAAATGACGAATCTAAGCACTCCACATTTTCACTACAGACACAGCTGACGATACTTTAACCACACGTGTGAACTTGTATTATGACGCTTTCTTGTTTTTCCAACGCCAAGAACGTTCGAGAAAGACAAAGACAGAGACACAAGCATGCGCCGATTCAATGCGCCTAATTCTCTAGTGCTGCGCGCGCGGCAGACCGATCATAGTTGAGTGGGAGAGAGACGCAAGGCATTCGGCGGGCCTCTCTCTCGTTCGGTGACTCATCGTAACGTTACCGGGCGTTACACTTTTTCATAAGTGACTCCCAGCCGCAACCTAATTTAAGACGTTGTCACGTCAAAAAATTTATTTGAAGTCGGTGCACGCACAGACATCTCTCTAAAAATCTTTTATTTCCACTCTAGGGACCTTAAAACGTCGAGAAATGTCAACATTTTTAATTCGACAAATCGGAACCCATTAGAATAACTTCTTCAATGGGAAGTTAAAAACTGACTATTGGATTTTTATAAACATTCAATACATGTCGAAAGCAATATTTTCTGTGAGATGAAATTAGTTTGAAGCCAATATTTTTAATTTTTGGGAAAATATTTAAGTAGAAAATCAGTTTTTACCAACTTTAAGTAATGTTTTTCAGTTTTGTTTTTTCAAAGTATTACCAGATGTCAAAAACGTTGTTCTTTGGTGCATACAATTATTTTGGAGATAAAATCATTATTTTTTCGTAAAACATTCAATTATTTTTTTATCAGATTTTTTGATTTATAAAAAAAAACCGTTAATTTAATTTTCTTCAAAATCACGCCACAATTATATAATATGAAATTTAATTTAAGTCACTAACGTTATTGGTTCGTGAGATATTTTGGGTTAACCAAAATGTTCAATTTTTTTTTATTGGTTTGGTAAAAAATCACCCAACCATTTTTTTAAGAGTCCTCTCTGCATCTTTCTGCATTATTATCTGTATAACAAAATTTATTTGAAGTCGATATCTCTTCTGGTGCACGCACAGACATCTCTCTAAAAATCTTTTATTTCCACTCTAGGGACCTTAAAACGTCGAGAAATGTCAACACTTTTAATTCGACAAATCGGAACCCATTACAATAACTTCTTCAATGGGAAGTTAAAAACTGACTATTATATTTTTATAAACATTCAATACATGTCGAAAGCAATATTTTCTGTGAGATGAAATTAGTTTGAAGCCAATATTTTTAATTTTTGGGAAAATATTTAAGTAGAAAATCAGTTTTTACCAACTTTAAGTAATGTTTTTCAGTTTTGTTTTTTCAAAGTATTACCAGATGTCAAAAACGTTGTTCTTTGGTGCATACAATTATTTTGGAGATAAAATCATTATTTTTTCGTAAAACATTCAATTATTTTTTTTTCAGATTTTTTGACTTATAAAAAAAATAGTTAATTTAATTTTTTTCAAAATCACGCCACTATTATATAATATGAAATTTAATTTAAGTCACTAGCGTTATTGGTTCGTGAGATATTTTGGGTTAACCAAAATGTTCAATTATTTTTTATTGGTTTGGTAAAAAATCACCCAACCATTTTTTTAAGAGTCCTCTCTGCATCTTTCTGCATTATTATCTGTATAACAAAATTTATTTGAAGTCGATATCTCTACTCGTTCTTGAGCTATGGACGACGAAAAAAGCTTCCCGAACTCAAGCACAGGCATCTCTTAAAAATCGTTTATTTAAATTCTAAGGATAATTTTTAAATATGGGAAGTTAAAAATTGATCTTCCTAAAAAGAGGCAATATAATATTTTTTAGTAGATTTATAAAATTATGTTGCTTGATGTGAGGCGTACTTTTTTGTTGTTGTTGAAAAGTGTCCAGAAATAGACTTTAGCATTTCAAATTATTTTCTATGATCATAAAGACGAAAAGTTATATAAATATGTATGTGTATACTTCCCTGACTCGAAATAACTATTTACTCTTAAAGTACTATTATGATATTTCAAGATAAGACAGAACTTTCTGGAGGTTTGAATTCAGATAAACACAATTCTTGAACAAAGAAATAATTTGTTTATGTTGGTTAAATGTTTATAATTGAAGATTTTAATTTAAAAACATTTTGACAGAAAATCAGCTATTTCTTTAATAAGAAACTATAAAGAAAAACATTGTTACCCATTAATAGCGTGTTTTGCTTCCGGAAGAGATCCTTTTCTTCAAAAATTACCACCTACCATAAAAATATACGGAAATACATATGTACGTATTTTATTATTTTATGTTGCCTAAGTTATCATATTCGTTACATGAAGTCAATTTTCTTCCTTTCCTCTTTTTTTTTGTCCGAGCCAAGGGCTACTTGTAGAATAAATGATAACAATAAGTTCAGTCACGCAGGCAGTCTTTTGATAGTATTTATTCTATAATTAATGTTTCACCTCAGTGAAATGTATGGCTATTCACAAATTAAAGAAATCAGAATCAATTATTAAAGACCAGAAATCATACATACATATGTATGTAGATAATAATTTGAGCAAAGGAAGAACACACCTTTAGTAAAATTTCCATTTTCAATGTCAAATAATAAAATGTGTTATCGCTCCAAAGTGAAAACACCTTTATTTTTGAAATATGAATGGGAAATTTCATTTTCGTAGATGTTTTTTAAATTACCCTTGAGATACAAAAAGTATCTACCCTTCCTGGATATATCGTGCCATGACATATTATATTCAATAACGCTACTTTATTCACTCATCTTTTGACATTCAATTTTAGATTTGATAAAATATAAGAGAATGTTTTTGGCGGTTAAGCTTTGATAAAAATACATACACATGGATTTAGAAAATATTTCGCAAAACTTTTTTTTCAAATAGGTATGTTTTCATTCAAGAGCCATGTGCAAATTCATCAATGTTTTAAATTCAACTGAAGCTAAGGCTTTAGACTGAGTCTGATAAGGTTTTTCTTGCTTCCAAAAGGTTAGGAGCTGTTTCGTTCATTTGAATAAGGGTTGTATAGAATTTGTCGCTGTTCGTAGGTCTTGTAAGTTGTAGAAGTTATATGGGAATTACGTTAAGGGGAAATTCGGAAAAAAGCTCTGGAAATGTTGCTGGCTGTTTATTATTTGGTATAAAATGTTTCGACTGGAAGTTAAAGTTGTACGTCAAAAATAATTTTTAAGTTTAAATTGAAATATATTACAGAAAATATTAATTTCATTTTATTCAATAAGAATTTAGATTTTATAAAAACAACAATAATAAATGGAATATTTTTTTCCATTACAATTCTAAAAACAAATTGTTGGTTCAAGAAAATGTTGTCTGCATTTTGTATGTTTAAAGAAGAAATGTTGATAAAGTAAAAAAGTTTCTAAACACCGCGTTTAACGAGTTGTCTTTAAAGCATTTCAAATCAAAACTATATAACTTTTTGGACTTCAGTGAAAGTTAAAAAGGCTAAGTTATCTCAGGGTTAGTATAGGTTTTTGAGATTGTAAATTTTTGTATTTTAATGCATTTTCTGAAGAAAAACCGTATATTGTAAAAAGTATTTTTTTTATCAACATCATTAGACCTTTATATTAAGTGGTCCATATATTTTCATTCCTGCAAATCTATTTTAGTATAGTTACACCAATTTATAAGTATCTATATTCAATTTAAATGATGTTTTCCGTCTAGGGAGTAAGCCTGGTAATTCAGGCCAATATTTCAATATTATTTAATTTATCGCTCAGTCTTGGTCAGTTCTTAGATACTTGGAAAACAGTCATTAGGCCAATTTATAAAACAGGCTCGAAGCGGGATGTCCTTAACTACAGACCGATTTCAAAGCTTCAAACTATTCCAAAATTTTTTGAAGCCATTGTCAAAAAAAGGATTTATGAAAATATTAAGCAGGGATTTCAGACAATCAACACGGGTTTGTGAGTAAACGATCAACTACAACTAACTTGTCTCTTTTTTCACACTTTTGTATGAAAGGTATTGAACAGGGTAAGCAAGTTGATATCATATACACCGACTTTTCAAAGGCGTTTGATAGGGTGCAGCATGACGTGTTATTAAAAAAAAAACTAGAACACCTTGGTTTTCATTCTCAATTATTGAATTGGTTAGCTCAATATTTAACAAATCGTACATAGTTTGTGAAAATTGGATATAAAACATCAAAAAGAATTTATAACTATTCAGGGGTTCCACAAGGAAGCCATCTCGGACCACTTTTGTTTGTTCTTTTTATAAACGACCTTCACGACTGTGTCAAATTTTCTGAAAATTTACTATTTGCTGACGATTTGAAAATTTACAAACGTATCAATTGTCCACTTGATTGCAATCTTTTGCAAGATGATCTCAATTGTTGTTTTCAGTGGTGTGAAGATAACTGCCTTCATCTCAATATCTCCAAGTGTAAGAAAATGTCTTATACTAGATCATGCAACCCTATTCACTTTTTTTTTTTTACACTTCAAAATTTTCAGAAAGTAGTAAGCTTATAGCAAGCGTCAAACTACGATCAGAGGCTCATCATAAGTGCATGTGTTAGTTGTTAGTAAAAAGATAATACAATTATAGCCTAACACACGCACAAAATACAAAATATAATAATTATGTATTAACATTTAACATGAATTATTACAGTACAAAAAAATAAAATAAAGACGTTTACGATAGTGGAGCACTGGTTCTAAACAATGATTTTAATCCCACCTTATTTAAATTTAAATCTATCGATGAACAGTTTAAGTTATATAAAATGCTCATTCGACTTAAAGCATCATTCTTCCCATAGTTAGTTCTATGGAAGTCTATATGTATAAAATCAAATGTACGCAGGTGATGAGTTCCGCCTCGGTAATTCAAATGTACACAAGATAGCAAATAAGGTGCATCAATTTCACCATTAATGAGTTGATGAAAAAATACTTAGTCATTATTAACACGCCTTTGATGGAGAAATTGCATTTGAAGAAGCCGAATACGATGCTCAAAGGGAGGCAGATCATAAGGATCATCCCAAGGAAGACCCTTTAGGGCAGAGCGAATGAAATTACCTATGTTGAATTGATTCAATACGTTTATTATGAATTTCGTAATAGGGAGTCCATACCTGGGAATCATATTCAAGATGAGGACGAACATGACAATTGTACAAAGAAAGAGTAACATAGGGATCATTGAACTCCTTTGCCCAGCGTTTTATAAAACCAAGCATAGAACTTGCTTTATGAACAATAAAATTAATGTGATGTGTAAATTCTAAGTTCGAACAGAAATGAACACCTAAATCTTTAAATGTTAAGACGCGACAGAGTTTTTGCTGTGATATATAATAATCAAATACACTACCGATTCGTTTTTTAGTAAAAGTTATCGTCTGGCATTTAAAAGGGTTGAGGGTAAGGCTATTTTTGCCACACCAGATGTGAAACTATCAATGTCGGCTCGGCTTGTAAAAGAATACGATCATTGGTGGACTTTATTATTTTAAAAATGTTCATGTCGTCAGCAAAAATGAGTACTTCACTTGAGCGTAGACATGACGATACATCGTTAATAGACAGGATGAACAGAAAAGGGCGAAGATGGCTTCCCTGGGGAACACCAGATTGAGCAACAAAAGGTTCAGAATGACAATATCTAAATTTTACCTCATAGGATCTGTTTTCAAGGTATGATTTGATCCAAAAATGGTGGAAAACCAAGAGCTTTAAGATTAAATAAAATAATTTCGTGGCTAAGTTGGTCAAAAGCTTTGTAAAAGTCAGTGTATATATGCAGTCAACTTCATAACCTTGTTCTAAAGCGTTTGAACATATGTTTGAGAATGTAAGGAGATTTGTAACGGTTGATCTTTTTTTCACAAAACCGTGTTGCTGTTCGCAAATGAGATTCTTACTACACATTCACAAACAACTTGTTCAAGCACTTTAGGAATGCAAGAAAGCTTTGCAATGGGCCTATAGTTGCTTATATCCGCCTTGTTTCCTCTCTTGAAAATTGGTGTTAGAAATGACTTCTTCCATATACTGTGAAATTTGCCTGTTTTTAGAGAAAGTTTGAATAAGAACGTAAGGGGTTCAACTAAAGCATTATTATCTTCACTTTTTTAATACTATCGGGGGAATACCATCCGGACCGGCTGAACAGTCATCATTTAACGCGTATAAAAGATCAAGGACCGAACTCCGTAGCACAGGTATATGACTACAGCTAGTTTGCGAAAAGGAGTGAAGATTATGAAAATATACTTCATCAACTTCTTCAGGGCTATTAACAAATGACTCACGGAAATTTGTTGCGAAGAAGGCGTTACAGATATCAACAGTTTTATCTAATGAAAGGTTCTTGTAAGTGAAGTTAACTGGAAAGCCATCTGATTTTTTCTTTAAGTTTACAAGTTTCCAAAATTTTTTAGGATTCTCTATCAAAGAGGTGCCCATATCAGTAACATATATAACATAACATAAGTAAACGCAATTCTTTCGTGTACCAAGGGTGGCTTAAGTTTGTATTTCTTGATTTCTTAAAAGGTAGATTTTTTTCTAAACAATTATTAAGGATCTTATAAAAAATTGAAACTGCTTCGTCAATATTAGAAAATGCTAAAGTATCAGCAATTCCAGAAATGGTTAAATCTTCAGACAACAGCTGGAAATTAGCTCTTCTGAAATCAAAATAATATAAGCAATCAAAGGAATTACTGTGTTCAGTAAGGTGATTACTTAAGTCAAAAAAAATTTCCAAAGGGGGGTGATATTTATCAATATTAGTAATTCCTGATCTAGATTCTAGAACAAGAGTACTAATAGCGTCAGAAGAAAAGACTAAATCTAGAATTCGATTTTTTGAGTTTTTAATACAGCTTGTTTGCTGTAAGTCAGTAAGAAGGATTTTATCGAGAAAAGATAGTTCCAATTGTGAAGAAGACAGAGAGGCTTCAAGGCAAGATTCGTCTTCGGATGGAATCCAGTCAATGTGTGGTAAATTAAAATCACCTAGAAGTAAAATATTGGTGTCAGAGCTGGACAAATTTATAAGAAAGTCTAATGCCAAGGAGAGATCGTTATAAACAGACTTCAAACTCTTTGGAGGAATATAAGGTTAATAATACAAGCCTTGATAAGGTTTCGGTTTTTAAGGATTTAGGTGTTGTTTTCGATAGGAAGTTAACTTTTAATGATCACTACGACTATATGATTTCGAAGTCAAATAAAATGCTGGGTTTTCTAATAAGAAATTCAAAGGAAGTTACTGATCCGCTTTATTTCTTTATGCTTTCTCATTGGTGAGATCTTCGTTAGAATATGCTAGTTACATATTGCATTTGGTGCCCAGTATATGCAGTAAGCATTAATGGAATAGAAGCTGTTCAACGTATATTCACTAGATATGCTCTACGTAAATTAAACTGGGTAAATAATATTGTAATGTGTATACACTCTTTATCTCTTTTAATATCGTGTTATCTATATCTATACTATTATATAAAAGCGAAACCATTTTAAAGTTTGTAACGCATGATCTCAGAAAGTAGTCAACCGATGTATTTGAAATATATTTTATTATTTTCTTTATTGTTATGAGAGTGTTTATGGCTTTAATTTGTTTTCATGAATTATTTGTCAAACATAAATATTATTAATTTTACATTTTTTGTCCATTTTTTTCATTAGTTGACTTATACAACCACTCATATCTTAAAACCTACACAATAATCGACAAAGATTAGCATTGCTTCATAAAGTCAATATTATTGCGCAAATTTTAAGCCTAAAATCACTTCTAAGTTAAACATACAACCTGAGAAATAAATAAAAACAAATTATAAAATTATAAACTTTTTGAATTTATTTTATCCAGGAAATTAGATTCCATCACAATCGCGAGGTCACTGCTTTGTTTCATTTCATTATCATTCCAACATTTTTAATTGTCTTTTCTTCCCATGCTCTTTCTTTCTTAATATGTGTTCCATTTAATAGTTACGTTTTTTCTCTTACCTACCTACCTACATATTCAATTTTTCTGTATTGTATTGTATAGTTCATCAACTAACCTACATATACATACACACACATTATTTTTTGTTTCTCTAATTCTATCGTCACATCGCTGAGCAGTGTGGGCTCTTTTTTTTAAGTTACTATGGACATTTAACTAACTACAGTGCCGTGCACATGTAATGCCGATTTATCTAAAGAAAAATTAGATCTTTTTTATTTTTCTGGTTCGAGGAAGTGAATAGATTATAATTCTTCCAATTTAAAAATAAAAAAAAGTTCTATTATAATAGCTTGAATTACCAATTTTGTATCACTTCCTCGAACAATAAAACTGAAATTAAGTTAAAATTTTCTTTACAAATAACTCGAAGAAGGTACTTACAATGACGTCGATTAAAAGAGCACACAAATGTGGGAAGGTTAAGTCAGTTGCACTGCACTGAACATGAGCATGAGAACATGATTAAAAGAGCACACAAATGTGGGTAGGTTAAGTCAGTTGCACTGCACTGAACAGGAGCATGAGCAGATGAATAAAAAAATGTGTCTATGGATATTTACACACGCATACCTATAAATGTATGAGAACATTAAAAACACAAATTTGTTTTTTTTTTTACCGCAAACTATATTTTTCGGTTGCAAAAAAACGTTTCTAGGTATGAATAAAAGAAAGAAAAGAAGAAAATAGACAAAAATTTCGTTCCGTTTTCAACTAAAAAATTGAAATGATTTTGTTTGTTTTCACGTGCGGCTTGGCCTTTACTACGTAATATTTTACTTAAGTTTTTTTTCTAAAGTGTTAATTTCGGTAAGGAAGTGTTTTTTGATTGATTTGTTTATTAAATACGAGTACATAACAAGCTTAAATTCGTTGTTTTTCTTTTATCGCATAGAAATATAAAATGGGTAAAAGAAAGGCTAACATCGGAACAAAAATCCATAAGCACAAAAAGAATGTGTTGGTTACAATTTGTGAAGCAACGCGAGCACGGGTCGGCTAGTAGTAGAATAAGTACGTAGCAACCGTTTATTTGTAGAAATAAACACTTGTGTAGAACATTTAGAATAAGCGGAAACATGTAGTGATTAAGAGGAGAACTCGCTTCGTTAAGCATCTAGTGATTAATAGGAGAACTCGCCTCGTTAAGCATCGAGAAACATCTAGTGGCTAAGAGGAGAACTCAATTCGAGAACATTCATCGCCTACAAGAACCTAGTAGTTTCTCGAACCAATTTAAGGTATATAAATAGGTGCTCGAAAGCGAAGCGGGGATTATTGGTTGTGAACTGCGATAAAGTAAAGACTGTGTTTAAAAAGGAATAATTGAAAGTAAAGACTGTGTTTGGAAAGTAATAATTGAAAGTGTTCAATAAATAAGTTTGGAACAATTTAAATAAAGTAAATTGTGTTTTATTTACAAGTGTGAATAAGTTTTAATTGTCATACCAAGCCGAATATTACAATATTATGCCCTCCTATAACCAGAGGTGCTTACTTTTAGGCTTGAAAAAGTGATCCTATATCTCGTTCTTGCACTTTAACTCTGTATGCGATGTAATTTACTTACAATGGAGTAGAGTAAAGTTTAAAAATGCTTTAAATGAAATTCTTTTATGAGGCTTTTTATTTTGTAAATTATTTTACTATCTATTTAAGATTATACATACATATACACTGAGTTACAAAAAAAGTGGCGCAGTCATACTTTTTGATGTGTTGTTATTATTTTGATAATATACCGCTATGTTTTTGCAGAGATTATTTTTTTTTCGTTTAACTGTATATTTGTGTGTATGTTTGCATATTCTTTTTTGATTTTCCTTATCACATTAGTGCATTAAGTGCATTATATTGAGGAAAGCCGCAACTTTATCATTTTTTTTATAATAGACGCGAGTTATACAAATTTTGGCTTCCGGGTTCCCGTAAATGTTTAAATTAGTTTATTGAAATGGGTTTATTTTAGTTTGATTCTTTATCAGTTTTTTAGTGATTTTTGTGAAAAAAAATGCAAATAACGGCAGAAGAAGTCGCCAGGGCACTGGCTTTAGTTGAGGATGGACGAAGTGCGCGGTATGCCGCTGTCATGATCGGAAAACTGGAGACGACGGTAAGAAGAGCCATTCAAAGGTACAGGAAAACCAACTCCTGCAACCGGCGGAAAGGCTCAGGTCGCCCCACAGCAACATCTGCAAGGGATGATTGATATTTGGTGCTTCAAAGCCTTAGAGATCGTGAACAAACAGCGGTTGAGCTGTCCCACAGACTTCGATCCGTTATGGGGAGAGCTGTGAATGCTCAAACGGTGAGGAGGCGATTAGTGGAGAGTGGCCTGAGAGCAAGAAGACCTGCTCGTGTACCAAGACTCACGTTACAGCACAAGCAACGTCGGATTCAATTTGCTCAACTTTACTGAGATTGGACCGAGGCCGACTGGGGTAGAGTTCTTTTCACTGATGAGTCCAGGTTTTGTCTGCGCTCACCAGATGGACGTAGCAGAGTGTGAAGACGATCAGGTGAAAGAAACTCTTCGGAAACGGTTGCCCAGCGAGAACTTTTCTGGGGTGGTTCGGTTATGGTGGGGGCGGGAATTTCCATGCACGGAAAAACCGAGCTGTGCATCGTGGAAGGATCGGTAAAGTCCAGTTACTACATCAATAACATTTTGGAGGAATATGTGGTTCCATTTGCACCATTTATTGGAGACAATTTCTTGCTAATTCAGGACAATGCTAGACCACACGTTGCTAGGTGCGTTACCGACTACTTACAAGAAGTGGATATCGATGTAATGGCTTGGCCTGCGATGAGACCGGATATGAATCCCATCGAACACGTTTGGGATCTTCTGGGAAAAATGATAAGGAGGCGACCCGCCCTTCCAGAAACATTCAATGGGCTGAGATCTGCCCTAGTGGCCGATACCATCGTAACAAACCTTATCCAAGGTATGCCCAGGCGAATTAAAGCTTTATTAGATGTTCGTGGAGGCAATACCCACTATTAAAGAAACAAGGACTAGTTTAAATTTAAAAACAAAACAAATTTAAATGTCAAGTTGTTTGCCTATTTTCCTTAATTTATGGTTTATTTCTAAGTTCTTCCTATTTTTTCCTTTTTTTTATTACATGAATGACTTACTTTTATGTTAATAAACAAAACTTTACCAGAAAAACGTTTATTTTTTTAAGTTACTTCAAAATTTCAAGGTGCGCCACTTTATATTTTCTTGTATATAAACATTATAATTAAGTATGTTAGTCTAAAAGAGATTGTAAAAAAAGTACGTGCTTTTCTTTTTTCCTTCTTGTTAGTAATTTTGAATACCAAGTAAAAAGTTGGTTGATAGTAAAAGTAGATGCAGTTCGCTAAAATTGAAAACTTTGTGTGGTAGAGCCAAAGCCAAAGACAAAAACTTATATCTTCATATAATCAAAATCATGAAGTCGTTTTAAAAAAATTCGAACTATCGACTTTGCCGCCCTCCTCTCTCCATTCAGACTCTATTGTTATCCGGGTATTGAAATTAAACTATTAATATTTCAATGTGCACTCTGGCGTATTTTTCTTTCTTCATTTATAAGATTACGAAATTACAACTTCGATGTTTCTGTGCATACATTCAAATGGAAAACAACGTTGTGTATCAAAAATTAAATACTCCAAGAAAACTAACGATTTTAAACTCACTGTCTTACTTTTATCGGTTCTTGAATATTTAATACTGCTTTCTTGCTTGTACCAGAAGAGGAAAACTTCTCTATATTCCCTTTAACTGATAATTGTCAATTAATTTATAGGTCAACGACTAGTGAACCTTATTTTCTAGAAAGAAAACATTCAATTGAATATAATTTAACTAAATTCAAAAAATATGTAATTAAAAACAAGAAAAGAAATCGAAATAAATGAAAAATGTCTTAAAAAACAAAATGCTTCTGCAGTTATTTCAGAAAAGTAATATTATTACTTCTACCTGGTTTGGTTGAATTAATTAAATAAATTAATGCGAACGTAAAAATTATCTGCTCTGGCAAATAAAGTTATCGAACAAAAAGAACCCTATCCATTACCGGGTGAGGGTGAGGGCGAGGGTGAGGGTGACGACCGACAACGATGCGACTTGCTGCCCTCTTTGCTAACTCCAACCAACACCAACGCCAACGTCCATTACTCAACTCGTAAGTCTTGTTATTTTGGTAGGTATATGCAATTTATGAGCAAAACTATTCACACAAAGAAAAAAAGGTAGAAGAGGAGCTTACTGACGAAAATGATGCTACTCTTATGTGAAATTTTCACCCTTACAATATTCATTTACCACCGGATCGGAAAGAATAAGGAAAAGAGCAGAACAATACTTAGTCGTCGTAGGTGAGTTGGATATACATATATAGTCGGGAATTTATGTTTGTACCTATACATATGTATTCCCTGTCTTCGGCGTCGTCGTGGTCATCGTCGTCCAGGAAAAAGGATAGGGATATCGGATGGTCTGATAGTCATGCTGTGACTTTGACTTTTTGAAAGGTGGTATTAAAAAGGCACGGTTGGGAAAACAGCATCACGCAGAGCTTGTTTCAGCAATAATAATAATAATCATTGTTATTGGTCATATTTTTTGTATTGAATTTGTTGGGTGGTATACCTTTGGAGATGAATTGACCCTTTTAACAATGGACACATTAAAAGTATTTTTAATTAATTTTTACTCCTTGTTCTGCTGGAAAATGATTGCTTTTTTTTCGTTTTGACCTGTTTTTAAGTGGTTTTAAAAGAGTTTCCAAGTAATTTTCAGGTAAACGTGAGGAAATGCTTATTACCACAATAATTTTTCTAGGTTTCCTTCTATCTGTTATATTACTTATAAGTATGCACATAGTAGCTACAATGTTACACAGAAAAATTAAAGCAGTTACCAGTTCTATGAAATAGGGAAGAAGAAAATTCAAGATCTGTGGGTGTTTGTCCGCCAGCAATTCAAGTGAATGTGTTGATTTTCTTTTAACTCGGTAACTTTTTAGCTTAATAAAATTAACCTCATAGGTTTTTGATTTAGTAAGTAATTAAGTAATTCATTTATTTACATTAATTTACAAAATTTTATACAATATTTTGAATTTAGATGCTATGACTATGCCCTCAGTCAGGTTCACACAAAAAATTAAGAATGTTCAAATGTATGTATGTTTTGAATTTAATAGAATTCTGTTATTAATAACAATCTATGTATACTTGTAAATATCTTTCAAAAATGTACTTATGTTTTCCAATCATGCTCGTTAAGGATGTTTATTGTTTATAGCCTCTTTTAGGGTAAGAGTATTTTTCCCAAAAAAGTAGCGTCTTTGAGTTTTGAATATTGGACAGATACCAATGACATTTAGACAATCTTCTTTTGATTTTAAGTTGCACAGCGTACAGAATTGGTTAAAACTACCATGATAAGGACTTCCATTTAAGTTGAGAACTTCACATCTTGCTTTAAAGATTAGGGATATCTCTTCATAACTCAGTGAATCCTTGAAATAATTTCTGGAACCAAGATTATAGCTAAGCTGACTGTAGATTAATCTACTGAATGAGACTTGAGCTGCTTCTATCAGTGAATGCCTCATTATGGACTCATTTTTCTCTCTGATGCTGTACAATTGTTCTTTCACATGGTTAACATTGCTGAAATCATCATCCAATCTCACTCCACACTCATTGCCAACAGATTGCCATCTTGCAAACCACCAGTCCTTGTTTCTCAGCTCATACAAAAGAAGTTTCTTCGAAAGTCTTGTGCTCTGATGGTTGCTGCAGACTTTGATAATCTAGTCAGCTTGAGACTTCAGGGTGCATGTTAGAAGTAGTGTTTCTAAATATATGGCATAACTAGGCGTATTCAGAGGTAGGTTGAAAAGTTTCTTTATGAAATTCCTATAAAATTTTTCGATTTCTTCATATTCTTCTGATCCTCAAACCTGAGCAGCATACAAGAGAGTAGATTTCACTACTGAAATAAATATTTTGTATTTTGTAGAATAATTAATTTGTTTGTTAAAGAAGATATTTTTCCATGTTAAATTTATCAAACTTTGTGAGCTTTGGGCTTTTTTCCGATAAATGAATTTTGAAATTTAATGTTGGATTCAATTTCAAGCCTAGATATTTGATCTCTTTTGCTACCTCCAGTTGCGTACCATTATATTTCCAGCTTCTTCCATTATAAGCGCTTCGTGTACGGGCAAATACCATTATTTTGGATTTTGTTGAGTTGATAGAAAGTCCCCATCTGTTACAATATGCAGATAACCGATTGATCATCAATTGTAAACCTTCGCATGATTCTGAAAGTATAATGAGGTCATCGGCGTATAGTAACATATTCACGTTCCAGCTTGCTATTCTTATTCCCCCAGGAAGTTTATCCGCAACATCATTTATAAAAAAACGAGAACAAAAGAGCGCTAAGTGGGCATCCTTGTTTGACTCCTGTGCTGGTGCTAAACCATTCTAAAAAGCTCACTCCATCCCAAACAGCAGCCTTCGTACCCGTGTACATCTCTAATTACTTTCAGGAACTTTGTAGATATACCAATTTGTGTTAGCTTATAAATAAGAGCATTCCTATTGATTAGGTCAAAAGTAGCTTTTAAGTCAACGAAAAATGCGAAGACCTTTTTGATACGTGCTTGAAACCCTTTGACTATGGATGATAGTGTAAAAATGTGATCGATCGTTGAAAAGTTTTTTCTGAAACCAGCCTGTAGATCAGATAAAATATTGTTGTGTTCGATCCATTTTTCGAGCCTTACAACTAGTATACTGCAAAATACTTTTGCAATTACATTCATGAATGAAATTCCTCTGAAATTTTCGGAAAAATCTAATGAGCCTTTTTTATAGTTTAGGGAAAATGACGGATTTTTTTTTGACGATGAAGGTATGTCTGCATTCATAAAGATTTTATTGAAAATAACTTTTTTTAGATAGATAGTTTATTGATTTTGTTTAAATTTTACAATGGGTTGTTGCCGCACATTTTACAATATAGTGATTTGATACAATGTATTTTTCAACTAAAATAGTATGTAGGTATATAAGGCAGACGGCAAATATATTTTTTGCCATGTTAATGTTCTTATATAATTTTTCAAATGTATTACGAGTTTTGGTCAGATAAAGAATTTGTAATAATGTAATAATATAAGTTTTATAATTTATCAATAAGGTTTATATAAATTTTGTCCGGAGGAAAAAACAATAAAAATTTCCATTTAATGTTAGAATATAATAAAATCTTAAAGCTAATGACTATTAAGGGTATGAAGTGTAACAGGTTAACAGATGAACCAATAAATGAATAAATGATAATTTTTGAACAATAAGTATGCATAAATATATAATAAATTACATAAATATGTAAATAATTGAATAAATAGAATAAAATAAAATAAATAAATAAATAATTTAAACAAAAATAATAACAAGTAAATAAATAAATAAATAAATAAGTAAGTAACTAAATAAATAAATAAATAAACAAACAAAAAATGAACAAATAAATAAATAAATAAATAAACAAATAAATAAATACATAAATAAATAAATAAACAAATAATCAAATAAACAAAAAAAAAAAAACAAATAAATAAATAATTAAATTAATAAATACATGAATTTATAAATTAGTTTACATTAATACATAGATATCACAGGTAAAAAAAAAATAGAATTTTTAATTTTGATTATTTAGTTCACTAAATAAATTGTTCTCACCAAGATCAAGTCGATCAAAGAATTTTTGTTGTGAGTTTAATTATTCTATCTTCGATCAATTCGACATTTGCCTTGACGTGGAGATCTAGGTGGAATGATGCCAGGGTAGATTGAGCATCATTTTTAAAACTTTACTTTAAGCAACTTGTAGTTTTTTATATGAGTTTAAGCTGCGTTTTTCCATACTGGACAACCGTACAAAAGTATTGCCTGAAATATTACCTTACAAATTATCGTTTTACTATCGACTGAAAGTAAAAACTTCCTATTAATAAAAGGGAACAGCAGTTTGGTTGCTATCTTGACTTTTTTTAGTGATTGTGAAATATGGTGATTGAATGTTAATTTAGAATCAAAGAAAATACCGAGATATTTCACTTGATTGTCCCAAAAAACCGCTCTACCTAAAATTTGCAAATTATTGCTTGGGAGATAACAAGCTTTTCTTTTTCTCGTGAAAAAGATGGCTTGTAACTTGTCAGCATTAAGTTTGATTTTCCATCGATTGTAATATTGGTATAATATTCTCATCGCATTATTTAAGTTCGTCTCAATGTTGAGACCAAACGTATGCGAAGAAAGTATTGCAGTGTCGTCAGTAAAAACTGATGCTTTACATAATGGTAATTTGGGAAAGCCAGAGGTATACAGGTTATACAAGGTCGGTCCAAGGACAGATCCTTGAGGGACACCAAAATCAAAATGTATTATTTCGAAACACTACTATTTACATGTACCATAAAACATCTACTTGAAAGAAAACTTTGAACAATTTTACACAGATAAGGTGGAAAATTGAGGGAAATCATTTTATAAATAATACCATTGTGCCAAACTGAATCGAACGCTTTTTCGATGTCTAACAATATCATTCCAGTAGACATACCTTGGGAGCGATTGCTTTTAATTAAGTTACTTACACGAAGCACTTGATGAGATGTACTGTGGTATCTCCTGGAACCAAATTGTTCATTTGGATATAAGTTGTTATCAGTTATTGTTTTAACAATTTTGGTTTTAATTATTTTCTCATATATTTTGCTGATATTGCTGAGTAAACTGATTGGTCTATAACTTTCAGTCCTAACAGAGTTTTTGCCGGCTTTGAGAATTGGTATTACCTTACCTATTTTCCAAGTACATAGTAGGAAAATATTGCATTTTCAAGCAAGCATTTATTATAAATGTAAGGAAGATTATTCCGATTTTAGGCAACATTTTTAAATAAAGATTTTTAACTTGATCGAGCCCACTAGATTTTCTTGATTTAAGTGTGTAAACAACTGCAGCTACTTCTTCTTGAGTTGCTAAAATATTTTGTGGTGTGTCAAAAATCATCTGGTTTAAGTTTTGAACCGTTGTATCTACCAGATGATCTGTTGAAACATCGTCTAGGTATTGTGCTACAGAATGGTTTTGGGAGAAGCTAAGAGCAAGAGCATTTGTTTTTTCCAAATCCGTATAATGGATTCTTGAATCGTTTTTCAGAAAAGGAACCTGTCGATGTTTGTTTTTTACAATTTTTACAATATTCCAAAAGGGTTTTGCATTTTTCTCTAAGGAACGTAGTTTATTATTCCAGACAAGATTTCTTTTGTTTAATAATTCATAAGCTGTACGGGCTGTACAGCGACGTAGACTTAGCCAGAAGGGTAAAAGTCCAACGACTAAGATGGCTGGGTCACGTAGAGCGCATGGAAACCAATGCTCCGGCCCGGAAAGTCTTCGAATCCACACCCACAGGACAGCGCAGTAGAGGAAGACCGCGAATCAGGTGGCGCGCACAAGTGGAAGGTGACCTCACCCAACTCGGAGCGCGAAACTGGAGACATCTAGCTAGGGACCGAGCTAGATGGAGAAGTTTGTTGGGTGAGGCCCTAGTTCACACAGGACTGTAGCGCCACCTTAAGTAAGTAATAATTCATAAGAGATTTGGCGATTTAAATATGTAACGTTATCACGAAAAATAGGTTGGCCAGTTTCTTCTTTGAATGTTTCTATTTTTATAAGTTCCAATATATGCGGCGAAAGACTTTGGTGAAATGGTTTTTTATTAACTTTTGGAACAGATCGATTGATAGAGGCAATGATGTCTTGAGTAAAGTTATGCACAATATTATCAACTTCATTATTGCTGCTTACACTTTCTAGACCAGTAGGAATATTTCGAAGGTTACTTTTTAAAATTGACCTAAAACGTGTCCAGTTTGCAGTTTTAAAATCTAGATAATGTATTTCTTGTTTTATTCCCGACCAAAGAAGTTCACATAATACAGGATAATGATCAGAGCTGAGCTCATTTAAAGTAATTGGTAAAGATTTTTTTTAGATCAAAAATAACAGTAGTCCGCATACAATTTTTGGTAAAAAATCGAAAATTCCAATCTACTCAAAAACAAAGCGCCTATATTTTTTTGAAGTTTTCTCTAAGATTTTATTTCTTAAGTTGGCTTCTTTCAATAAAAAAAATATGTGTTTGTATTGCTTCAAAATGGTACCCCTAATAGAACCGTTATTTTTTTTCTAAATTTTCTCAGGAACTCATGACAGTCTTTCAATATTTTTTTGTTGCAAAAGCTCTTATATTGTCTAAATAATATTTGATGCTCAAAAATGTCATTTTTTTGTAATTCTTGAAAAAAAATATTAATTTTTTTTAATTCGATATCTCAGAAATGGGTCAATAATTTTTATACATATTAGAATCCAATTTCAAATTAAAAAAAAAAACGTTCTTATAATGTTCAAAATAATTAAGGTTTCAGAAATCAAATTTTATTTTAAATTTTTGAACACAAACTTATTTTGAATATATATTTTTAAATTATTATCATTCAAACTTTATTTACTCTTAAAATTTTATAATTTGTGTGTGTTTTTTTCTTCTAAATTATACTTAATCAATACGCTTAATGAGTATGCTCCCCCCTCCCCCTTCATTTTCCACCTTCTCTTCATCGGTCTAAAGCTTTTCTTCAGTAATTTGGACAAAAAGCTAGTATTTCGCCTCTTCTCCTTTTGAACTGTCGTTCTACACTTCTTTTCTCGTCTAGTGAAGTCCACTCTGTTGTTAATTTGGTCTATCGATCATCTAACGTCCGAAATATGTGCCCAGCCCAATTCCATTTAAGTTTTCTCGTTTTGTGAAGAACATATTCAAATTTCATCTGGGTTTTTAATTTTTCGTGGTTAATCCATTGAATCGATCTTTCCTTTTCTTTTTTGACAGGATTGAAGTATATTTTCGAGGACTGTCATGGATTGCCGTAATCGGCAGCCATAGCTTAAGACTGGAATAATCGTGGAGTCAAAAACGCATTTCCTTGTTTGAGTCGAGATATTTAGATCAAGCTTATTCGTAACACTCCAAAATTGTCGGCAAGTGTTTATTATTTTTTGGTTAGCATTTTTCATATCTATATCGGCGAATGGTATTATTTGACTCAAATAGTAAAAGTCTTTTACGTTTTTTAAAATGAAACCATTTATTTGTATTTTAGAGTGATTGCCATTAGATATTATTTTGGTTTTCTGTCGATAAGTAGATAAGCCAATTTTTTTACATTTCAAACAAAGTCCGTTTAGCATAGTTTGTAGTTCATTTTTGTTTGTTGCGATTAGTAAAAATTTCAGATTTGATAAATATTTGCATTTCATTAATTTTCCCATTCCAACTTAGGGACATTTTTTCCAAGGGTGCTGAAAAAAGTGCTGGTAAAAGTGGATCACCACATCACATCTTTTTTAATAAACGCTTGCCAGATTAATACTTGCTCAACTATTTTGAATGTTTTGACGAAATCAATAAAAACCTTAAATTATATTTACTATTTTTAAACAGACTGAAAAATAAATTACTTACATTTCATATGCTTTAAAAATATAGTTCGTTTGACAAAAAATTTGTCGTATTAATTTATTAACAAATTTTCATCGAGTTTTGTTAAAAAACTTTACTTTGGCGCATGCATTCATCTAGCTTAATAACACAGTTAGTATACGCATAAAAATAAAATGCTAAAAATACCTCAAAATCTCTCAAAATCTTAGCCTTTTAGACATACCTCTTATATTTCTTTTACACAATAAATCAATAACTACAAACATCTTTGATTTGAAAACTTTAACTATTATTGTCTTACTAACCAGAAGTATTGCCGTGTCTGTCAAGTTATTACTCATTATCCAGTAACGATCTTTCATACGTCAACATTGAAGAACGAAATATGATATTCAGAAATACAACAGCCTGGAGCAGAATATTCATTGAATGGAAAACCTACATCAGACTTTAAAAAGAGGATTATTATTTTGCTGAAATAAAAGCAAACATTATAGGAAGCAAACATCAAGGTTTAAGCATAATATCAGACTCCTAAAAGAATAGTAGGACTATACAACTGGTACTGGAAGAAAAAAGCAAACAATTTGATGCTTTTAACTGTTTGGAAAAAGGCGTCACGTACTTACATATGTACATACATATAGATATGAGCTGAGACACGATTTAGAAGAGAAGTGAACTTGACCGCAAGTACCTTTTTCTCCATATTATATACAAAACAAAGATCTACATACTCTAAACGAATTAATTTTAAATCTTGATAAATATTTAAAATCCAAATTATGTTGCATGAAAAGTCCATATGTACAATGTACATATTTTCTGACCAAAAAGGTTAGGTATTGAATATTTTAAAAGTATAAGCATAATCGTATCATTTCAAGCAAACAAGTACCGACATTTTTTCAAAGGATCCCTCAATATTCCAAAGCACATAATTTATATGCAAAATTTAACCCCAACTTTGACCATAATGAACTTTGTCAACGACAGATTAAACAAACCTAATTTTTGAACCTTTTGCTTCCACGACCACGTTTTAGTGTTTTAAACCACACAAGCCGGCAAAATGTCAAATGAATTTTTTAGCCTAATAAATTTTTAAGTAGGTTCAACGGACATTTCATACCTATAAATACGTGTTTTTCTCCTAACAGTAAATTAACAAATTAACCTACACATATACACACTTAGGTTTGTGGTACGAGTAGGTAATCAATTTTTGGCTAATTAAACACCAACACGCCTTTTTCAAATTGTCAACAAATTAGGAGGACATCTAATTTTAAACTTAGATAAATTCACAATGCATTATTCTTTTTGTACTATGCTCAAAAGTAAATGGGGTTGAAAATGTTGGCTGCTGAATGGAAATCTCCTCGAACAGTGGGATGGGGAACTAACGCAAACGCAAACGCAGCGTTGCAAGCCAGCAACTTAAAATAAAAAAGTGAAGGAAGCAGGCATTCAAAATAAGTAGAGCAGTCACCATCGCCATTGCCATCGTCATCCGGTTTGCCTCGGGCTCGAGTAATGGTAAAAAAATATCGTTAGGTTACATGAATGAAATTTCTTGCCTCTGGACATGAGGTGGTTTTTGTTTCATCACGTTTATGCCAAAAATGTGAATGTGGAAGCGCACATCAGAGAACAAATAATAAGGGATGAAAGATCTGGGTTAAGAGTTTAAAATTGTATAGCGGGCGGCAGAACAGATGGTCGGATGAACAGAACAGTGATGGGATTTATAGGAGCATTGCATTTTTAAGAGCGCTACTTGAAAATTTTGGTTTCGAAGCTATATTTTTAGTGTGAATATTACAATTGGCCCTCAGAGAAGTGTTATCTCACTTTTAAGAGTATTACTTCCTTAGTGCCCTGCCCACCTATAGGGTATAGGATCTTTTTTATAAAAAAAAGAAGGAACTACCGACGAGAAGTGAATATTATACCACCATCAGCTGAAGAGAAAGGTTAAATTCTTTTGTGAAAAATGATGAAGCTGTTGCTCGAAAAAACCAAAAAGGTTTTAAATAACAGACAAAAAATATAACATAAAATGAATAATATTCAAACAAAATGGCGTTTAAGACGAAAATTGTGTGCTAGAGCTGTTAAGGGTTGTCAGGTCTAAGATTTTGTATTTATAAACTTAAAGACCTTGGGTATGGCCCGACAAATCAAACTGGTAAAAAAAGAAGAAGAAAGGAAGGTCAGAGATCTGATATTTTGAGAAAAATAAGTACTTTTATTTATTCGTTGATACTAATATGTATGTACATTATGAAAACTGTTTTTGATTTGAGTAAAAATGATGGCCAAAACAATTTTTATTGAATATTTGCAAAAGTTTTTGCTATTTCATTATATAGGTTCAGGTTATCCGGCTCACAATCCATGAAGGGTCTCAGCCTGAGATACTGCAGTCTTCCATCGTGAACGGTGCCTCGCATGTACTCTCCAGTCACCGAGACCAAGCGCTCTGGTATCCGCAGTCACTTGGTCCTTGTACCGTAAGTTCGGTCTTCCTTGTCATCTTGAACCTGGTGGCTGGGATGAGAAGACTTTCTTGGCTGGAGCGTTGTCGTCCATTCGCTCGATGTGGCCGAGCCAATGTAGTCGTCTTTTCTTGGCCTTCTGGACAACATCCACATCTTGGTACAGCTCATACAGTTCTCGGTTGTATCTTCTTCTTCATTCGCCATCGTCGCATACGGGACCAAAAATCCGTCGAAGAATTTTTCTTTCGAAAGTGCCCAGTATCAATTCCCCTTTTTTACTTATCGTCCAGCACTCGACGCCGTAGAGTAGGACTGGTAAAATCAAAGTTTTGTATAGCAGACACTTTGTCTTTCGAGTGAGGAGTTTTGAACCCAGTTGTTTGGCCAAACCGAAGCAACAGCGGTTCGCTAGGGTAATTCTTCTTCGGATCTCCACTAAGGTGTCGTTCGTGGGATTGATGTTTGTTCCAAGGTAGGTGAACTCCTTAACTACCTCGAAATTGCTGCTACCAACAGTGACGTTTTGTCCTAGGCGGTGGACAGATGTTGCTTTGTTAGTTGATAACATGTACTTTGTTTTGTCCTTATTCACTTCAAGACCAACTAATTTCGTCTCTTCTTCAATCGCTGTGAAGGCCTCAAGCACAGCTCTCTTTTATCGACCGATTATGTCTATGTCGTCCGCATAGCCTAGGAGCTGGGTGGATTTGTTGAAGATAGTGCCCTCCGTGCTCACACCTGCCTTACGCATTATCTGCTCCAGGACTATGTTGAAGAAGTCACATGACAACGCATCTCCTTGTCTAAACCCTGCGCAAGTTTGGAATAACTCGGATGAGCTGTTACCCATTTGCACACTGCACTGCGTATTGTTTAGCGTCATGCGGCACAGCTGGATCAGTTTGTTCGGGATCCCGAATTCAGACATCGCCATCATAAGCTCTTGGCGGTGGATGCTATTATAAGCAGCTTTAAAGTCGATGAAAAGATGGTGGGTTTCGACTTGAAATTCGTTGGTCTTTTCCAGGATCTGCCTCAGTGTGAATATTTGGTCTATCGTTGTTCTGCCTGGCCTAAAACCACACTGGTACGTGCCGATTATTGTGTTGCAGAAAGGTTTAAGACGCTTACACAGTACGTTGGATAGGATTTTATATGCAACATTAAGCAGGGATATACCACGGTAGTTTTTGCATAACATCGGATCGCCTTTTTTGTAGATGGGGCATATGGAGCTTATCGACCAGTCAGTGGGCATGCATTCTTCCTCCCACACTTTGGTGATGACCTGGTGCATGCGGTTCATCAAAACACCTCCTCCATATATATAACTATGTTATATATAAAGTCTAGCCCATTTGCGTTTCACCCGGGTACAACAGTTGGTCTTCTCAGTTAGATGCAACTCTTTGGGCGACAGTATCGACCATAAAATTTTAAACTTCATAAAACTAGACTCAGCCAAACGCTAATTTTCTGTTTTTTTTTTTTTAAATAAGTATTGGAGGTTTAGATTGAAAATAGTAGTTTTGTCTAACAAAAAATGTTCATTCTCAACCTACCGAAATATAAAAATTATGTTGTTGAAACCATATGTCTGCGGTGTCCATATCATAAAGGGTGATTTTTTAGCTATTATCTTTTTGGCAACACAGGTGTAAACAGCTGATGCACGTTTCGTGTTTTGCTTCACTATCAAACATCTTCAGTTTGGTCTATATAATTTAACCATGAATCGTCTTACAAACGAACAACGTTTGCAAATTATTGAATTTTACTATCGAAATGCGTGCTGTGTTAAGAAAGTTCATCGTGCGCTTTTTACCGAAAAATTGTGTTCAGCGACGAAGTTCATTTTTGGCTCAATGGGTACTTAAGTAAGAAAGAGTATGCCAAAATTGGACTAAGCTGATGGACCATTTGAGGCGCAGTCAAGGTCAACATTTGCATGAAATAATCTTCAAACATTAAATTATATGGACCGTACTATCGATTCAAATAAAGATTTCATGCATTTTTCTGAATTGTATGTGTTTTTTTTTTTAACTTTCCTACAGCTTTTAAAAAATCACCCTTTATAATTCAGGCCACAAGAAGTTGGTGATCATGGACCTACATATAGTGATTCCGTTGACGGTGATGGTTTGAAAGAAGTACGGACCAACGACGCCTCGAGTAAAAAAAAATTGTATTTTGATGCATTCGAAGCTCGAGAATCTCGCGTGAATTGGTGTCCTACCAAATCCGGTAATTTTGGTTATTCAAGTACACATTCATCCAAAAATGGGCCTCATCGCTAAAGATGATTTTTTAACCGAAATTGGGATCACTTTCCAACTGCTCCAAAATCCAATTAGTGAACACACGACACAAGGTCGTTCGGTATGAGCTCCTAGGTCATTTGGATTATGTATGGGTTCAGGCTTGAATCACTACTCAAAATTCCCTTTGATACTGATATACATTTTCATAAACAGTGGCGATGTTTTTAGCAGATCTTGCATTTCGTTAACGTATGGGTGTTGACTGATTGTTCACTTAGCAGGTAGACTCAAATTTGGCCATTAAATGTTAAATAGTTTAAATAGTCGATTTGGAAGGAAGACCATGTACCCCATAAAAGGAGAGCAACACGCAAATCCCCATTTTGAAAATACCCATTTTGATAATAAAGTTTTATCACTTGCTTTGATGATTTATCGTGACTGATTAAAAGAAAATATTTTAACAGAAACAATATAGCCACCACAAAGTGTAAGAAAACCAACTCGTCTCTATATAGGAAAACCTTTTATTAAAAATGCCGATCATTTACATGAAGTACAATTTAATCTTCTAACACAAAAATCTCAAAAGTAAAATATTTAGATTATACAGTTGGGGTGAAAAAACAGCACCGCGAAACATTTTAAAGTCTGTGAAGTGTAGTAACTGTTTTAGCACTTCCAATGCTATTGCCTCCTGTTAAATCAATTATTTTCTCTCAAGCGTTTTAGAAATTAAAGAATATATAAATTTCCAAGCCGTTTTTAAAGTCTTGGCAATCAACGAAAATAGCACCTTATCAAAATTAATCCACTATACAGCGCATTTCTATATACACTGAGTTACAAAAAAAGTGGCGCACTTTAAAATTTCGCAATAACTTAAAATATGTAAAAAAGATTCGCATTGTCTTAAATCAGAAAGAAATTTTTGCCAATAAATGATGCGAAAGGAACCTCATATTCTTCCAGAATGTTGGTGGTGTAATTATTGGAGTTCAACGATCATTTCACTATGCACAGCCCAATTATTCCGTGCCCGGAAACTCCTGTCCACACAATGACGTAACCTCCCCAGAAATTTTCCCGCTGGGCAACTGTTGTCGAATTGTATCTCCCACCTGATCTTCTCCATACTTTTTTACGTCCGTCTGGTGAGCTTAGACAAAACCTGGACTTATCAGTGAAGAGCATATTCCATTCACTCGTGCTGTATCGTGAGTCTTGGTATACAACCAAACCCCCTCACAATTAAACGCCGCTCACACTTTAAGCATTCAAAGTGAACCCTCTCACCGATTAAAGCCTTTGAGACACTTCAACTGCTTTTTGGTGACGATCTCGAAGGCTTTGAGGCACCTAATATCTCTGCAAAAATAAGGCTGTATATATTAAAATATGACTGCGCCACTTTTTTTGTAACTCAGTGTACTTTACAAGCCGTTTATATCGAACTAGCCACCCGTGCTCGCGTTGCTTCGCAAATTGTAACCACGAACATTTTTTGAATATTAGTATTAGCATATGAACAAATTTCTCAATGGGACTGAGAAATATTTTCTACAATAATATTATAATATAATATTCGCTTTTATATAATAGTATAGATTTGCGGTAAAAAAAATAAATTTGTGTTTTTATTGTTCTCATAGGTATGCGTGTGTAAATATCCATAGACACTTTTTTTTATTTATTCATCTGCTCGTGTTCAGTGCAGTGCAACTGACTTAACCTACCCACATTTGTGTGCTCTTTTTATCGACGTCATTGTAAGTACCTTCTTCGAGTTATTTTCAAAGAAAATTTTAACTTAATTTCAGTTTTATTGTTCGAGGAAGTGATACAAAATTGGTAATTCAAGCTATTATAATTGAACTTTTTTTATTTTTAAATTGGAAGAATTATAATCTATTCACTTCCTCGAACCAGAAAAATAAAAAAGATCTAATTTTTCTTTAGATAAATCGGCATTTCATGTGCACGGCACTGTACTTAATTAAATGTCCATAGTAACTTAAAAAAAGAGCCCACACTGCTCAGCGATGTGACGATAGAATTAGAGAAACAAAAAAATAATGTGTGTGTGTAGGTTAGTTGATGAACTATACAATACAGACAAATTGAATATGTAGGTAGGTAGGTAAGAGAAAAAAAGTAACTATTAAAAATGGAACCCATATTAAGGGAGAAAGAACATGGGAAGAAAAGAAAATTAAAAATGTTGGAATGATAATGAAATGAAACAAAGCAGCGACCTCGCGATTGTGATGGAATCTATCCCTGGATAAAATAAATTCAAAAAGTTTATAATTTTTTAATTTGATTTTATTTATTTCTCAGGTTGTATGTTTAACTTAGAAGTGATTTTAGGCTTAAAATTTGCGCAATAATATTGACTTTATGAAGCAATGCTAATCTTTGTCGATTATTGTATAGGTTTTAAGATATGAGTGGTTGTATAAGTCAACTAATGAAAAAAATGGACAAAAAATGTAAAATTAATAATACTTAAGTTTGACAAATAATTAATGAAAAAAATTAAAGCCATAAACACTTTCATAACAATATAGAAAATAACAAAATATATTTCAAATAAATCGGTGGACTTCTTTCTGAGATCGTGCGTTACAAACTTTAAAATGGTTTCGCTTTTATATAATAGTATAGATAACAGGGGTCGATTCCTAGAAGCTCTTAGGGATAGACCAGAATTTATATCGTTACTTGCCTTCCATCGGGACAGTTCTATTTTTGTGTCGCGCGTCAATGCGAAGATTTTCAATGGGTTTTAAATCTGGCTACTGTTTAGGTCATTCAATAAAACCAGTTTTGTTATCCAAACATATTTGACAAACAGTTTAACGGAATCTCCTCAGATGCATAATGCAACATACTCCAGTATCGTAACATAAAGATGTCCTTCGAATGTTATATGAAAAACTGCTCCTGACCATTCCACTAGCTCCCAATAGTTAGTTTTAATAGCTTTTCAAGGATTTGGGGTTCTTTTAACGTATGTCTACGAACTGCCTCCATAATACTTTAACGTATGTCTACGAACTGCCTCCATAATAATTACAACACAATTGAGGATCTATATTTGTAGCCTTTGGGGGAATATCCAGGCTTTCAAATATAGCTTTAATTACTAATATTGTTTACTTTTCCTAAAACATGATTCAAAAAATTTGTAAACTTTGAAATTGTTTAATAGCATATCGTTTTATTAAATTTTTAAAATAATTTAATTATAACAAAATATTTCGAGTTACTTACTTCAATACTATTTCCTTGACCGCAACTGTATAATCAGCTAAAAATTAATTTAATGTTGTGGATGTTTGACTTACACCCAGTTTCGAATGAAATAATTTCAATTTTTTAAGTTGGTTCCCGTCTTATAACGTCTCTAAATGCTTTAACTATTCTCTATGACATTCAAAACATTTGTATGACGTATGTACATCGGATACGTCCTCATAAAAACAAAATAATATTTTCTTGAAGTCATAAGTTAGTTTCAGTGAGATTTTAGATTATTTAGACTCACCTCAATCAAAACCATGTTGAATAATCGAGATTCGACCTTGTTCACCAATAATTACATTATTTAATTAAAATTATAAAAAATTCAAACTCAATCAATACAATCAACAACATGTATCTGAAATACATGCATAAACCTATTGATAAATGAAAACGATTTTTTTAAAACCTTTTCCAGATTAACAAACCTGATTTACGGAGATGTAAACCGTAACGTTTTCATTAAATTAAAAAAAAAAGAAGGATTTCCCACCATCAACCAACGCAACGCATCACAACGCCAGCTACACCGCGTCGGTCGCGGCCAGGCGTGCCTTACCATAACCATCGACATTATACCACACACACTATATTGCTCATCATTCGTCTAGATACACATTTATTCATGTAAATGAATGTGGCCTCATTTAAAAATTAAACAAAAGCATTCCTGTAATGCCAGAGTGCAGAGTTTTGTATAATTCATGGCAAACTTTCAATGCCGGAAGTAGGTCACTCACCTTAAATGTTACATAAATTAAAAAAAAAAAACAAATTCAACTTTGTTAATGCAGCTACGAAGTAACATATTGACGTGAATGCAAACAAACACAAAATGAAATGAAAAGTTTATGTTAGTTCACATTAAGTGTTGAAGTAGGACTTTTTCTCAAAGTTACATAAATGTATATGTCTTCTCTCAATATACAAACATATGTGGATAGAAAAATATTAAGCTGATAGGAAAATAATTTTAATGGAAAAGCAATGTTTTAAGCATTAGACAGAATAATATTGAAGCTAAGCGTTCCTATCACATTAAAAAAATATAATATCCTGAAAGTATTTAGGGCAACTATGAAGTTTCATAAATGAATTGAACTGAATTCACAACACTCTTAAGTATCAGAAATACTAAAAGTAAGTCTAACCAAGTGACTTGTAACAAGCGAGAACATTTTTAGAAAATCAAAGGAATTACCCAATGACATCCGCAGCTGTCAAAATATTGAATGAAGTTTGGTATTTTAGGTTAGGTTAAAGTGGCTGTCCAAGATGGAATAGGACACACTTAGGCTAGTTTAATGCCCCATTGTGATACCACATGAATCTTGAGGCTTCCTCCTAAGCTCAATGAAACCAGTTTAATACTACGTTTCAACCGGGCACTAAACCGAGATTTAGCTAGATTTGTCACAAATCTCCTTGAAATCTCGAAGATTTACCATATAAATTTGAATCTCCTCAAATGAAGATTTCAAATAAAATTCATTGAAATCTACTTGGAAACATTAGTTTGTCAAATCAAACAAACTTTTTTTTCGGAGAATAATTGTTGAACCGACCCATTTAAACGCCAATTTCGTTTATTGACAGATGGAAATGTCAACAAAAACTATCTGTCTCACTTCCATGTGACTCAAATTCAAAACAATAAACAACTTTCAAGAAAGTTGGTGAGTGAACAAATACATATTTTTTTTCTTTTCGAAAGGAGAATAATTTGAAGTTTGGTTGTTATGACATAAACCAAACGTCAAATTAATCTCCTTTTCTTTGGTGGAAACACCTCATGATTTATTTTAAATCACTTGCCTTAAATCTCGGATTATTTTTTGGTGGAAACGTACTATAAGTCCCTTACGAAACGTGAGAGGCTGATTATGCAAATATGATTTAGATCGTTTAGATCGTTATAGAAGAATTCTCCTAGGTAATTCTTGCGTTTATGACCTAGAGCAGGGCATGTTATGGACTGTTATAGAGTTTGTAGAGACAGAGTCCAGAGGTTTGATAGCGGCCTGACTATCTGAGAAGATACGGATACCAGATGTTGATATCACGTTTTTTTTAACCCAGGACAAGACTTCTTTTATCGCCAGAAGTTCCGCCTGGAACACGCTACAATGATTGGGAAGGCGGAATGAGAGACTTAATTTCAGTCATCCACCAACCCCTTCTTTTGTTTTTATACCATCTGTATAAAAATGGATTGACTCATCTTCCAGCAATGTGCTATCCTCCCAAAAAGATCTGGGAGGTATAGAAATCTGGAAATTTCTGTCGAATTGCAGTTGGGGGATGGTGTAGTCTGTGTGCTTTGGAATTGATTCTAAATACCTAATAATTACGGAGTTGCCAATGTTGTTGTTAATCCACTGCAACAAAGCTTTGAGGCGAATAGCAGACCTTGCAGCTATTTGTTTGCAAAATATATTAAGAGGTGTTAGGTAGAGCAAGGTGTCCAGTGCCGCAGATGGGGTCGTGCGAAGCGATCCGCTTGTAAATAGGCAAGCTGAACGTTGGAATTAATTTAATTTGTCGCGATTTATAGCTTTCTCTAAAGCAGCCCACCATACCACACCGTACATTAAAATCGGTCTAATTACCGATGTGTATAGACAAAGGGTGATTCTGGGTTGTAAGCCCCATTTATTACCAATAGCTTTTTTGCAAGAAAAGAGAGCTACAGTAGCTTTTTTGACTCTTTCTTGTACATTGCGTTTCCAATTTAGTTTTTTATCTAAAACAAGACCCAGGTTTTTAGCCTCGTTCGAGAATTTTAATTGGATTCCTTTAATATAGAGAGGGTTTTCAAACGGAATTTTGTATCTTCTCGAAAATAAGACTAAATCGGTTTTGTGTTGGGTAACACCCAGTCCACACCGATCAGCCTAAAGTGTTAGTCTGTCTAAGGCATTTTGTAAGAGTTCTTTTAAGGTGTAAAGATGCTTTCCTGAAACTGCTATAGCAACGTCGTCGTCCGCATAGGCGATCACTCTGAAACCCCCCGCATCCAGGCTAGTTAGGATTTCATTCACCACTAGGTTCCAGAGGAGAGGGGATAGAACATTACCTTGCAGTGTCGCTCTACTAACAAATCGTCTGCCAGAAGAGTTGCCCAGTTTCGAGTTAATTATTTTGCTAAATGAATTAACTTCCCATGCGAACTCTACGTTTAAAGACGTAAGTGCAGATGTGATTGCAGATGTGTCCACGTTGTTAAAAGCACCTTCGATGTCAAGGAAAGCAACCATAGTGAACTCTCTATGATGGAGGGAATATTCGATGGTGCGTACTAAGGTGTGTAACGCCGTTTCCACCAATTTACCTTACCAGTAGGCATGTTGAGACAAAGACACAAGTCTGGTATCAATACTTGTCCTTAAAATAGATATCAATCAATCTTTCCAAGGTCATAAGAAGGAATGATGACAGACTTATAGGTCGTAGATCTTTGACTTAGGAACATTCACCTGCTTTGGGTATAAAAACAACTTAAACTTCTCTCCATGCCGAGGTAATATGGACCAGATATAGACAGCTGGTAAAAATTGCCTCAAGGATATAATGTCTGATGTTTTTTGTAGTTCGGCTGGTATTATTCCATCTGGTCCTGCAGATTTAAATGGTTTGAAGCTGTTGAGAGCCCATTGTAGCTTGTCCCTTGTGATCAGACCTTGTGGATAGATTATATCGCTGGATTAGTTGAAAGAATTTTCCGTAACCTAGAGGCTTCAGAAGTTTCTTCTATCGTGCCTCAGAAGGATCGCCAGGAAGATCGCTTAAATTTCCTTAGTGCCTTCTTGTAAATTCTTAGGGATTTTGTATTTTATTAAGTATCGTTCTTCACATGAAAAATGTTCCGCTGTAGAGCTTTGGCTAGAGAATGTCAATAAACGTCGCTGAGATTCTTGAATAAAGAAATAAGTTCCGAAAATGATGTTATAGCCATACCATAGGCATAAAATATAAATCCTAAATAAAAGAGGAAACTTGTGCAAGGATCAACGATTGGAGGCAATTAAAATCTCATTTAGCAGCTGCGTTGAAGAACAACAAGGGCTAGAATCCTCATTTCTCCAGAAGATGAAAATAAATAAATAAATTGGGTGGCGCAACAGTCCGTTGAGAACTAGGGCCTAGTGACTTACAACTCTCAACCATTCCTGTGTGCGAGTACTGTTGTCGGAGATGGAGGGGACCTACAGTTTTATGCCGAATACGAACGGCTAATTTGAGAAAGCACTTTTCATGACAATAATTACTCTTGGAGAATTTGTCAATTCCTCGCAAGAGGCAGTACCCGTGAAAAAAACTTTAGATGGCATAGGCAGGGATCGAACCCACGACCTCTGGCATGATAGTTCAACGCACTAACCATCATGCCACGGGTACTACAATGAAAATAGTTTAACAAAAAAGCAGCTCATAAGAGCGGCAGCAGAACCCTCTATAGGATATCCAAAGAATTCGCTGGTGTTCAGAGCGTAAAACAACACCTGGTGAAGGATATAGATGGTTTTTTGCTGTCCCCGGGTGAGGATCAGAGGATCAGCAGCATACATCTGATATCTTTTGAGCTGTTCAATGTAACACATTACCGATTATGCACCTATCAGTAAGGAATAGATTTGTACCGCGATCAAAGCACTGAAGAACAACTGAGCGGTAAAGCTAGACGGCATTGAAGAAGAATAGTTGCAAACAACGTTGCAAATCAAGCTCATAGAAGCAGAATGGATCTCTGAATGCTTCCCCGAAGGGTTGAAAAGGTAATGATTGTGAAGCTGCTAAGAAAAGGAGACCTGATGATGGGCGAAAATTAGAGAGGCATTTGCGGTCTCCAAAACAGTATCGAATTTTGTCTTAGAACGCGTAAGAGAACACCTCGAAGCAACACTTGACGCTGAACAAGCCGGATTTCGCACTGGATGTTCCTGCATGATCATCAACATCAACACCTTGCGGATTGTCATTGAGCAGTGCGTTCAATATCAATCACCACTTGACCTGATGTCATCGTTTTCTTGAAGGCTTTTGACAGTGTCAACGTGGAGTTTATCAGGCTTGCTTTGCGGGGGGAGGTATCCCGAATAAACTCATTTCTATTTTAAAGGCGACTTATCTAAATGTTACGTCTTACATCGGAGGTATGTTGTCAGAAGAGTTTGAGCTCAAAAGTGGAATTAGACAGGGTTGCATATTGATTTAATATCAATTCTGATCTCATTGGTAATCAGTGATGTGCTGTGGGCAGGCAGCCTTGACAGAAAACGGAGGACTAATATGGACTATAACAAAATATTTGAAACATCTAGACTACTATTTTCCTGGAATAATGAATCTCCAAGAAATGAGAACAAAGGCAGAGATGGAATCTCCTGAGACTGAAAATCAGAATGATAAAAACTAAAATGTTCAGCCTCGGAAACTCCCACTCATCCTTTCTGATAAACATTGCTCAACAACCAGTAGAAAAAGTAGAGAGTTTTCAGTGTCTTCGAAGTATTATCTCTACTGAAGTTGGAACTGAACAATTTTGGGGTGGCAGTATTTGTAAATCTAAGGCTGCGTTTGGGATCTTGTCCAATGTTTGGAGGAACAACTCTCTCAGCTTGAACTAAAAGCCACGGTTGTATCCAGTACTATTACACGTTTGCAGCACCTAGAAAATAACAACAATAATTACCAGGAAACTACAATTTTATACAAAGGCATAAGTGTCAAAGGATTTTACACAATCTTTAAAAATTTAATGACTCCTTTACAGGACAAGCAATGAAGTGGAATCCACTCACTTAAGAAGGCAGAAGATTATGGTGAAGGAGAAACACGTAAAAAAGAACAGTCAATGAGAATTCTCAAGATCGGGGAATAGCTAGATGAAGCTAGGTGGCGCAACAGCTCGTAGAAAACCAGGGCCCAAAGACTTAAAACTCCCAACCAATTCTGTGTGAGATTAATGCTGGCGCTTATCGAGGGGACCTAGAGTTTGTATGCCAAATCCGAATGGCTAATTTGAGAAAGCACTTTTCAAATAACTATATAGGATATGTTCCTGGACTTTAATTTACAAATATTTTCCAATGATGGATCTTAATGAATGTTTTCAGTTGGATGACATTTTTAACTTTGACAGCTGTTCAAAACTAACAAATGAAAAAAACTATATCATTGCTATATGGTGATCCTGTGCAAATTATGTTGCAGAAATTGTTATAAAACTTTTATCCTCCCTGTTTAACAATAAATATTACTATGCCTTTATTTTACTATAACTAACTAATATTCCCAATACACCAATATAATAAAAAACGATAAAATATAAAAGTTCAACTGCAATGGCGCTAAATTGGTTATCATAGACGAAATAAAATTAACGACTACCGATGAAATTGTTCCATTTGATGATGATCTGTCATGATAAATTTTCCAAAACTTATCTCCTTTACCTATGTACGAGTATATAAAAAGAGATAAAGTTCTGCA
The DNA here is from genome assembly GCA_951509635.1 of Eupeodes luniger. Taxonomy (NCBI): domain Eukaryota; kingdom Metazoa; phylum Arthropoda; class Insecta; order Diptera; family Syrphidae; genus Eupeodes; species Eupeodes luniger. The sequence continues at coordinate 90,474,076 of OX608074.1, forward strand.
CAAAAGTTTATATATATGTACATTATGTATGTCTATAAAAGTGCACCAGATGCATATCTAAAATTGAGAAATACAAACAAAAAAGTGTATTTTCTACGTCAATAGTATATCGCAGGATGTCAGTGCGATTGGTGTGCGACTGAATCCAATTAATATAGGGATTTTTTAAATCAACGGAAATTGCTACACAGTGAAACTTAAATTGGAATTTAAAAATGCCACCATCATACGAATATAACTAACAGACAGACAGCATCAGCATCAGCGTGAACACAATAAAAATGTTACAAAAAATAAACATGCAGTTAAGTAAGTTTCAATACCTAAGGGGATAAAACTTCTATTAATACAAAAAAAATCTTTTTTGTAGGTTAGGTGTACTGGACTGGTATATATGATATTCCAAACTTGATGACTTGATGATGTCACAAAATAAGAAACAAAAAATGTGTTATGTATTCTCATATGGGTTTGAACTTGGTGTGTAATATTTGTATATACACTCCGTTTCATTTGAATGAATTCATTGTAATGATTTATCCAACAAAATTATATACTTTAATTCTATCGATTAAACATTTTGAAGCATAGTTTATTCATCAAAATTAAGTAAAATCTTATTGATTAAAAGATTAGTAAAATATTGTCTAAATTAAGTTATTATACACCACAATTTAAGGAACCATTTGTTATTACAAGTATGCTCACAGTTTTGTTGTAAGCCACTTAGGCGTATGCGCACTATTTTATCTTAGTGAATTCTAAAATGTTTTTTTCTATGAAAATAAAGAGGTAGTAAGTTTTATTGACCAGTTTTTTGGTAATTTTTGAAGGAGGTCTCATATTTTATAACAAGGTTGCTCATAATTTTACTAAGGGTCACTTAGGCGTATGAGCACTTTTTTTAATCTTATTGAATTTTAAAACATTTTTTCCTATAAACTTAAAGTGAAATGTATGTCTTCCTGACCAGTCTGTTGAAAAAACAGGAATACAAAAATAAAAACAAAATAAACATTGCTGGCAATATCAACTGCCCTAATGACCCCAATTTCATTTCATTTGCATTTGTAGTTTATATTTTCTAAAAACACTTCCAAAGAAATATTTTATAAAAAATACTCAAAAAATAAACATATACTATATGCATATGCAAGCATTTCAAGCTACTGAAATTATTATCTTTGCCCCAGAACTCCCAGATCAGAGTTTTACAATGTATGTAACACTATGTACGAACAATAAATATGGCCAGGGACACACGTAGGAGTAGACAAATTTATGCTAAAGACAATTGACTTTGTAAACAAAATCATTGTTATAGTTTTGCTAACATTTCTTGGCTAGTGTTAGTGAAGTAAATTACAACAGTACCTTAATTTTAACATATTCTTGTTGCTTGTCTTTTTGTATTTTAGTTTGATAAAGTGAGATATTAAATGCAAATGTTGGAAGTAAGAGCTGTGAGGAAAGGAGCAAAGGGAGAGTTATTTCTAGAAGGATTTTTTTTTTGTAAAATTAAAAGCAATTTCAAATTTGTCACATATGTATTTACATAAGTTTACTGTTTTTATTAAAATATGCATTTTGTCAACGTTCTTAAAATTTATTTTTAACCCATAGGAAGTTATGGTAATGGGTCCGATTTGTCAAATTGAAAATTTTGACATTTCTCGACGTTTCAAGGTCCCTAGAGTCGAAATAAAAGATTTTTAGAAAGATGTCTGTGCTTGCGTGTGTACGTATGTACGTTCGTATGTCCGTACGTTCGCGACGTTTTTTTCGTCTTCCATAGCTCAAAAACCAGAAGAGATATCGACTACAAATAAATTTTGTTATATTCAGAAAGGGCTCTCAAGAAAATTGCGTGGGTGGTTTTTTTTACCATAGCAGTTTAAAAAAAAGGTAAAAATTTAGGTTAACCCTAAATATCTTACGAACCAAAAACGCTAGAGACTTGAATTAAATTTTATATAATATATTGTAACGTGATACCAAACAAGTATATTTTTGTAAAAAAATCAAATTAACGTTTTTTTTTATAAATCAAAAAAACTGAAAAAAAAAAAAGTTTCACCTCGAAAATTTTATGAATACAAAATGATTTTATCACCAAAACAATTTTGTGCAAAGAAAAATAACGTTTTCAATATCTGGTAAAATTTTGAGAAAAATCGAATCGACAGTTTTTTTATAAAAAATAAAAACCCAAGAAAACATTTATAAAAGTTGGTAAAAATTGAATTTCGACTCAAATATCTTTTCAAAAATTTGAGATTATGGCTTCCAACTTATTTTTACTTATAAGAAATATTGTCTTCAACATTCTGAAAAATGTTGAGAAAAATCGAATTGACAGTTTTTTTTACAAAAAATAAAAACCTAAACAAAAAAATTAATAAAAGTTGGTAAAAATTGATTTTCGACTCAAATATCTTTTCAAAACTTTGAGATATTGGCTTTAAACTACTTTTATCTTTTAAAAAATATTGTTGTCAACATTCAGTAAAATTTTGAAAAAATCTAATTGACAATTGAAAAAGGCTTAGATTCATATAAGATTTCCGTCTAGTCGTAGAGGGTAGTCAAAGCAGAAAAAGTAGGTGGGAGCTTTAGGAGCTATCGATTAAATCCATATTTTTACCTCTAAACGTTTAAGATTTCCTGATAACTACATCAACTAAAAAGGTTTCTTTAGCCTAAATGTACAAGCAACATGTAATGCAGCTGAAGAATTCAAAGGTGTGGATGTTCAGTGGCCAGGCTCAAGGGTCTTGAAAACATCAACAATATAACGGGTGACCACACAAAGATGCCTATATTCCTTTTTTGTCTCGCTCCGGTGGTAACACTGCTATGGTGTCGAATGCGCGATCCAGTTGAAGTACAGGTCAGACAAATTTGTTTTCATTTGTTATCAGTCGTCATGGATAGTTATACCAAAAATGAACGAGCATTTTGCGTCGAGTTATATTTTCGCGAAAATTCGTATTTAAAAGCACGACGTGCATTCCGGCGTCAGTTCAAAGTTCCTCGTCATAAACGCGTGCCTTCATGGAAAACTGTGAACAGATGGGTTCAAAATTTTCGTGAATCCGCCAAGGCAACCGATAAATAGCGTCCGGGCCCGCCGAGAACGGTCCGTACAGCTGAAAACATTGAGAGAGTCCGTGAAGCGATTCAGGTTAGTCCGCGGCGTTCAGCGCGACGACACGCGTCTTCTTTGGGCCTAAAAAGGGAATCAGTGCGTAAAATTTTGGTCAAAGATTTGAATTTTCACCCGAACAAGCTCATGATAACCCAAGAATTGAAAGATACCGACTACAGACAACGTTTACTCTTCGCTCAGACAATGCTTCGAAAATTGGCAGATGGTGAGATCATTTTGGGTAATCTTTTAATGAGCGATGAAGCTCATTTCGAGCTCTCCGGCGCCGTAAACAAGCAAAACTTCAGGTATTGGGCCGAAGATAACCGAGTCTGGATACACGAACCGCCGTTACACAGCCAGCGTGTGACGGTTTGGTGCACGGTAGCGGAGTGGGGCATTGTCGGTCCCTACTTTTTTGATGGAACGGTAAACGGAGAGCGGTACAGAAACATGTTAAGCAACTTCCTCCTCCCCGAAATTTGCCATAGACGTCGTTTGAGTCGAACAATATTCCAACAGGATGGTGCGACGTGCCATACTGCCTGCGAAACGCTCGCTCTGTTGAAAAAAGCGTTCGGTACTCATTTACCCTCTCGATCGACAGATTTCGCTATGATATGACTGTTCCGGATTTTTTCCTCTGGGGATATTTGAAAGGGAGTGTCTACACGACTCGTGTACGTGATTTGGAGGATTTAAAAGCGCGCATTCGACAAGAAATTTCTGAGATTACGCCAGAAATGTTAAGAAATGTCCTCGAAAAATTTGTCAAAAAAATTAAACGATTGTGTAAGCCAAAACGGGCATCATTTAATGGATGTAATATTTCATAAATAATTTGTCTAATTTGTATTTTCGAATAAAATTTATATCGTTGTTGTACGTGCTTTGGTTCTGGAGTTATTTCAAAAAGAAATATAGTTATCTTTGTGTGGTCACCCGTATTCATTAATGAACTAGAATATGCTGGACAATAATATTATTCTTCTAGATTCTGGATATGGTATTATACTTTGGTTTCAAACGCCTTTAACAAGATGTAGTCAAATAAACCTTCGTAGACGAGGGCAACTGCGCAGAAATGAGTAGGCCAAAAATAAACAAATTCTGTCAAAAAACCTTAAACCTCTATTTCCAGTTTGGGTTTTCTTTGACAAAAACCTTAAAAGAAGTCTATTTAAAATTGCTCCACGGATGGAGAACATTGTAAACAATATAAACCGTTGTATTGTAGCTACCCGTCCTAGAAAAGCTAGCAACACAGTGCAATTCAAAAGAATGAAATTAAAATTCTCTGTATCCGTAATATATTTGATTCTTAACGGTAGATCCCACAGGCTCTAGCTCGATTAGCAGTGGACATATGTAAAGTACATAGCTGAAGGACGGTGTAACAAGAACTTTCTTGGACTTATCCATCAATCATTGATTTAATTTAAATATATTAAAATCCCGAAATGTTTTTTTTTGCACGAAAGCAATACTTACCATATAGATTGATTGATTTTGCTTTTCGACTACGAAAATGTCTGTCATGCCAGAGGTCATGGGTTCAAAATCGGCCTATGTCACATAAATTTATTTACTCCCAGAGTAAAATGAAAAGTGTTTTCTCAAATTAGTCGTTCGGATTCGGCTTAAAACTGTAGGTCCCATCCATCTCTGACAACATTACTCACACACAGAAATGGTTTAAAGTTTTAAGTTACGAGGCCCTAGTTTTCGACGGATTGTTGCGCCACCTAATTTATTTTTTTTTTTAATCCAAAACATGTGAAGTGATAAACGAAAACTAGAAATGTTAAGATTTACCTAGAATTTTCTAGCTAAAACAATTTATTGTAAGCTTTAGCTTTTAGTAATAGCTATGACTAGGTAGCTTTATATTGGTCCTAAAATAGCTTTACCTTTTTTTTTATTCACAAGGTCCAAGGTCAGAAAGCACCCGGAATTTTTTGCCAATGCTTCAAATCTTAATATATATAATTCTTCTGTGAGTGTGTATGCCACTGAACTTTTCTTAAACGACTGGACCGATCAAGGGGGTCTGAGAATGGTTTAGATTCACAATTTTGTCCGCTAGGTACACCTGTTATGCTTTTAAGAAATTTAAGCCCTCTCAATATGTGTAATGGTACAAGACTATTGATCAAAGAATTAAGAGATAATGTGATTGTAGCAACTTTCATTACAGGTCCCGTGGCTGGTCAGCTCGCACATGTTCTGCGGATTCCAATGATACCAACTGATTTGCCCATATCTTTTAAAAGGTTACAGATCACTTTAAAAATGTCCTTTGCCCTAACAATAAATAAATCCCAGGGACAAACTTTTTCCATAGTTGGTATCGACTTCAGGAAAGAGTGCTTTTCCTACGGGAAATTGTATGTGGCACTTTCTCGAGTAGGATCTCCTGAAAATTAATATATTTTGTTGCCACCTAGAAATACCACAGCCAACGTAGGGTACAGGGAGGCTTTAAGATAAGCATACAATTTTTTCTAATTTAGTGATTCGTGGTCGTTTTAATTAGCATGCTTATAACTTAAATATCTGTACCTAATTTTGTCTATCCGTGCGAAGCCGGGAGGACGGGCCGCTAGTGTAAACTAAAACCGTAGACGAGTACTATTTGTTAATATTTTAGGCTTCAAATTTTATGGAACTGTTTTTTTTTATTAACTTTTCTAACAAACTTCCACCATAGGACCGACAAAAAAATTAAAAATTGTGGAAAAAGAAGCGTCCTAACATAAATTTCCTTACCTCAATGATTTGAAAGCTCTGATACAAAATACATATCTATAAGAAATACAAATTATAAAACATCAATGACAGGCCCCTAAAAAATTGTTTTAATATCTAAAAGTCTAAAATTTGTACAACAATTTATTTTTCTCATTCTCAATGACATTTTTCCTACTACATTAAAAAATATATGTAAATATATGGAGTTTTTGGCCCATTCTTATGTATGTATGTGGGTATCTTGAAACAAGTATTCACTTCGTGATCATTTTTCTCATACACGATGAAGTTAATAACTGAGGAATATTAATAATTGAATTTCTGGAATCTGACAGTTTGTTAGTGGAAGATGTAAAATTCAATGTCATTAAATTGAACAATTTCACTTCAGAGATAGTTGAGATCTTAAAGATTTCAATTTTTTTAATATTCGCCATCTGAATTTTGATGAAAGTCCATTTTGTTCATTTATGACATTAGTATCCGCTAAAAAAAAATATTTCCAATCCATAATTCCTCTAAGTTTTAAGACACAAGGAAATATGTTCAGCGATAAAATATGCCTTGTTTTTTTTTTCTCAACTTTTAAACACAACTGATATTGAGGTTGGTAAATATGGAAACAACACAATAGAATTTAGAAATTCTAATGATGCAGGAATTTGGGGATGTTTTGCGCTAATTTAGTGTTCTAATCTCGGCTTCTTTCAAAAATACCTTCCCTCACAAACTTGTGATGATCCCAGCTTGACGTTAAGCTGAAAACATCACACCTGGAAAGTCTCCACAAATTTCAACTTTGCGACTTTTGAGCGAAATTAGAAGTCCAAAAAATCCTCATCATTATTTTTTTTTAAATTTTAAACCCTTAGGTGTGCTGTTTCGAGCTCGACGCACGTCAAGCTGGGATAATCACAAGATTTTGGGGGAATGGATTTTTGAACCAAGCCGGGATAGGAGCACTAAAATAGCCCTAAATATATGCATCAATAGAATTTTGGGATTTAATTGTGATTTTTCCAGCTTTACGGACGTTTCTTGAGTTGGCGATTTTTCTATAATAAAATAAAAGCAAATAAAACTCTACTTCTACATTGTTTCCTTAGAACTTCATTCTGATGCTTTAAATACTTGTTATTTCTTTGTCTACACTTTATTCTCGATATATAGTCGAAGTGAGAAAATAAACGATCTATAGGTACATCGATATTAAACTTATCTATAAATTCTGAATCAAACTAAAATCCCCATTGTGTTAGATTGAAGTTTAAAGCACAGGAGGATACATCAAGAGAAATACCGGGCTAACTTTTTTGGACGTTCGATTAAATTTCAAATTTGATTTCTTACATACTCAAAAACTTGCTCCATGTTACGATACGATTATAGCTAAGCTAGGTATATACTGTGGTACATATACTTAACCTACATACTTAACTTTATATAAACATCAAAAGAACAAAAAAATGGGGATAGAATGTAGTGCAGATATGTCCTTATGTCTTTTAAGGAATTATAAATTTATGTACTTCTTTACCCATTTCACATGCATTCATTTAAACATTTCGAGTTCACTTTCTCATATCTTTTAAATGCCTTTTTGCTCTTTGACATTGCATTCAACTAACTGCAACCCAAAGGAAGTACCACTCAATTGTAAGTCAAGCGTTTAAATTCCAGCAAAAGGACTAAATTAGTTATTCGTTTTCAACAATGTCACTAGGTCTCTGACCGTTTTCAAAAGAATTCCCAAAAACTCCAAAAAACAAGCACAAACACCAACACACGATTCCCAACTCATACAGATTCAATTCACTGAAAGTCAGCACAGTCACTTCACTATTTTCGGGAGAAGAACAAAAAATGTCCAATAACTGGTGGATTGCCTTATAAGTTAAGAACACACTCAAAAATAATATAAAAAAAGAAGAAGTCATAAAAAGGATGGAAAGGATGAAAAGTTTGTTGAGCCCTCTGGCCATATAAATGGCAATGGCAAATGGTTGGATAAAAAATCCAAATTGTCGGATGAATAGTTTGAAACAGACACAGAAAGATGAGAGGACGACTACGTTAAAAAATTTCACTTGAATTCTCGGAGTTCTGGAAAAAGAAACAAGAAAAAAACAAATGCAACTTTATTTCTTTCATTAAACTTTTGATTTAATTTAATAAAAAACAAAAAGAAGCTGACTCGGAATTGTTGTATCTTAAAAGATATTTGTGCTTCTGTATTGTGTTCTTCGTTTCTTTCATTCAGTTCGATCTTAATTAGTTGCGACTCTTTGTGTTTTCGCAACTTTGCGTTTTCACAAATTTTCAAAAGGAAAAATCTATTAATCAAATTTGATTTGATTTAATTGAAAGCTAGTTCGCTTCAAAACAGTTGATTTAAACAATGATTTTCATGAACGAAAAAATAAAACTTTTGACGACTTTTTTTAAGCGTGAAAAATTCTCTTAAATATTAAATGTTAAGAAATCCTTACAATAATTCAACAATTTGATGAAACAATCCATTCTTTTTAAAGAATACATAGACTTTGTATGTAAGGTACAGTGTTTTATATGGTAACCACATATCTTTACAGTTTATATAGAGCTGTGTATATAAACGAGAATGCAAATAAAAAGGAAATGCGTTAATCCGATTTTTGCAACAGATACGTACTTACATATATGGGAAATAAAATTCGAAAAGCTTTTCGAACACTCCATATAGTCTATACGAATTGTGTTGAGAGAATATGTGGTGTCATTTCCGTTACAAAACGGATTTACACTCCAATGAAAGTCAGTTCCAGAGTTGCAGTTGCAGGTGGACTCATGCAAACGAATGACGAATGACAGAGTCTGCATTTTAATGTGATATACTAGGAAAAGACTGAAATTTAATTTAGCAGATTTTGTCAGCAAGAAGTTTTATCTATCGCAAAACCCTTAACACGAAAAAAAAAGATACAAATATTTTACTTTGTTTGTAATGGAAATTAAAATTGATTTTTCTTTTTTTGAATATCTATCAAATCGAAATAAATTGAAATAACATAAAATGCACCTGCTCATAATTCATTTATGTAGTTCATCAGAATTGTTTCTAATTTTTACAAAAGGAATGTATCTTTGAAATTTGTTTTGAAATTGATTTTTTTTATATCAAAACTGAATATAATCTGAATGCTAAAAAGTAAAACAAATATCAATTCAAGCACTTGTACGACTGGGTCGCACAAACTTGCTCCTGCATCCAAGGTGTGTTTAAAAATAGTACGCATAATTTAAGATTTTAAAATGTTATTTCATTTTTCAAAACATTAACTTTTCAATTTTGTCTTTGAAAATTTTTAGGACGGTTTTTTTCTTATATTAATTTTGACATCTACAGTTTTTCAATTTTTTTTTTAATGTTTTTAGTATGCAGTTATTTAGAACATATTAATATGGGTCTATGAAATAACTCCCACGAAATAAGTCCCACTTTTAAAAACGAAATAAGTCCCACCAAAAATTGCTTAAAAAAATGAAATAACTCCCACGAAATAAGTCCCACTTTTGAAAACGAAATAAGTCCCACCAAAATGAAATGATTTAAAAATTTTCTTGAAATGAAATAACTCCCACTCAAAATGAAATAACTCCCCCTTGAATAATATATTTCTTAAATGAATTAAGTCCCACTTTCATAAACGAAATAAGTCCCACTAGTAACAATGTTTCGATTCGTAAAGGTGACGTGAAATAACGCCAAATGAAATAAAGCCAAATTCAAAAAATTTGGCATTATTCGTTTTTGAAAACGAAATAAGGCCAAATTTTCAATTTGGGTTTACTATTTTACTTTAGAAAACGAAATAAAAGCAATTTGGCATTGTTTCGATTTAAAATTTTGCAGAATTAGGAAAAAACATAAAGTAAAATTATCTTTTGTTTTCTCTCTATGCTAAAACAAGTTTTTTTGAATTGATAGCACGGCGTACTAACAGCTAGGTATGTAAGGGGGGCATGCTGCCCCACTGCAACCCCCCTGCTTGGGATCACTATAGGATTTGGGGTGGGTGCGAGTTTGGGTATATGCAAAGAACTTTTGCATTTGAGCACTAAAATCAAAGAAATTCCCAACAAAAAAAAAGCAAGAATGGCTCACAGTTATGAAAGAATCACAACGCATTCGTGTTCTTTGCATATACCCAAACTCGCACCCACCCCAAATCCTATAGTGATCCCAAGCAGGGGGGTTGCAGGGGGGCAGCATGCCCCCCCTTACATACCTAGCTGTTAGTACGCCGTGCTATCAATTCAAAAAACTTTAGAAAAGTAGCTATTCTAGACAATAAATCAACCATTTTTGCGTGTTCTTTTTAAAAAGCAACAAAAAAACATTATGAAATTCAATGAGAAACAACGTGAAGAGCAACAAATAACGGCAAAAATTATTAAGCATTCACTTTAAATGCAAAATTATGAAAATGAAATAAGTCCCACTTAAAACGAAATAAATCCCACCAAAATATAAATTTAGGGGTATGAAATAACTCCCACTTTACAAAACGAATTTATTCCCACTCAAAACGAAATAAGTCCCACTTAAAATAAAAACGCGTAACGAAATAAGTCCCACCAATTGACGAAATAAGTCCCACTTTTAAAAACGAAATAACTCCCACTTTCAAAATAGCAATTATTGGTGGGACTTATTTCGTTTTTAAAAGTGGGACTTATTTCGTGGGAGTTATTTCATAGACCCTATTAATATACAGTGATGGACAAAATAATAGAAACGATCTTACCTTGCAAATTCTATAGCAATAAAAAGCGTATTGAGGAGAGTATAAACAAATCTAAGAAATATTTTACAACTCTCCATACTGTAAGTAAAAAATATCATATTAAATTGTTAAACTTGAACAAAAGAAAATAATTATAAAAAATCTCCGAAGTATTCCCCACTAATTTGCCCTGGAAAAAATAATAGAAACGAATTAATAATGGTACTGTATACATAAATATTTGTAATAGAATTATTTAATGGTTAAAATGTTTGCTAATCCTTAAATACATGATCGTTGCACATTTATTTTAAAACGCATAATCGCATCTTTCAATATAGAATTAAAGCCTTGACACATGTCTTGCAAGCTAAAGGTGTTATTAAAAAGGAATGGAAATCAGTAAACAGTCTTCTTAATAAACCAAATTCTAACAAAAAGGATTTCAACATAGAAATTGATGAAGATGAAATGTCTAATAATAAGACTTTAGCTATTGCTAATAAATTCATTGATTACTTTGCCAATGTTTCAGTTTCCTTGCAATCTTCTTTTTGTCCCACCTGTGCAATCTGTAGCTCTTCTATTATTTGTGGTGATCCTTTGAACCAAAACACATTTTTTTTTCGAACCCATAACTGCATTTGAACTTTTGAGAAGTATTGGTTCGCTCAAAAATTCGAAGACTTGTGCAGCTGATGGTATCTCAAATAATATGCTTAAAACTATAGCTTGTTTCTTAGTTGATGTTTTGGCTTATTTATTTAACCTAAGCATCCTTTCAGGAAAATTTCCGGATGCGTTGAAGTGTGCAGACATTGTTCCTATTTTTAAAAAAGGATCAGCGAAAGAAGTGAACAATTATAGACCAATTTCAATTCTATCTTCTGTAAGTAAGATTTTTGAAAAAAGTATCAAAAACAGATTAATTGATTTCTTAAATAAAAACAACTTCTTTAGTTCCCCGCAATTTGGGTTTCAGAAAGGAAAATCCACGGAAGACGCTCTTCTAAAATTTTGCTCCGAGATTTTCATTAACCTAGATAGTAAAAAGTGTTCAGCTGGCCTGTTTGTTGATATCACTAAAGCTTTTGACATGGTTGATCACGAAATCATGTTGTCTAAATTGGGAAATGCTGGTATTCGAAGCTTAATGAGAGATTGGTTTAGATCCTACCTTGTTAATAGATCATTACGAGTAAAAATTAACAATACAAGAAGTGGCTTCAAATTTCTTAATTTTGGAGTACCACAAGGCTCTGTGCTTGGTCCAATATTGTTCTTAATTTACATTAACTCTTTATTTAAATTGCCATTCAAGTCGAAAATTACCGCTTTTGCAGATGATGTTGGTTGTGCCTATGGTGCTGATAGTCCCCTTGATCTTGTTGCAGATTTAAATTGAGATTTGAATCTTTTTAGGTTGTGGTTTGCTGAACATAAATTATTAATAAGCTCTAAGACGAAAATTATGTTTTTCAGCTTTTCTTCTCAGAATTTTTTCGAACCGGAAATATTTTTTCATGAGCCTGAGTGCAAAAAGTTTAAACTATACATAGTTGCTCTTGCTCTTCTGAAACAAGCACGATCACTTACTGTGACCACCTATTCTGTAGTGATCTTTGTTTTCAAATTGAAAAAGTGGATGTTTTTCAATATATAGGATTGCTAATCGATTCAAAGATGACCTTCAGTAATCAAACTGAGAATTTAAAAAAATATTTTCGTACTACACTCAGGCACTTCTTCTTTCTCCAAAAAGTTTGCTTACCCGGCCTTCTTAAAAAAATTTATGATGGGATCTTCCACTCTAAACTAAAATATGGAATTGCGTGTTGGGGCGGAACTCACTTTTGCAAAGTTAAACCAATTCTTACTCTCCAAAAGTATGTTATTAGAATAATAAGCAGAAAACGACGACTGCATCACAGTTTTCCATTATTTGTGAGACTAAAAATTCTTCCAATTTGTCACCTTTATTGTTTCAGAATCCCTTAAACATTTTTTTTTTGCGCTCAGGAAATCTAAATTTCAGAGTTTTAGACAGCCATAACCTGCGAAACAACTTGCTATATCTTGTACCTATTCCTAACTTCCGGACGACTACTTTTCGAAATTTTTACACAGTTGCTTCTTCTAGATTATTTAATAAACTACCTTGTATGTTAAGGTTAAGGTCACTTATTTTACCAAATCTTTTTATGAAACATCTTAAGAGTTGGTTGTTTGAATCTGATTTCGGTGATTTGAAAAAAATTGTGTTTTCATAAACTTTATGTTTTTTTTTGTCTTTTCTTTTTATTTTCTGGTGAATTTTTGGGAATTGGGTTTCTAATTTGTTGAAATTTTTGTATCTGGTTTTTCTCTTTGTAATACCTTAATTAATATTTTCTGGCACTTTGCTTAATAATTTTTTAATTGTGATTCTCTTTGCTTTATTTTTCAATTGTACATATTTATATTTATACTTGAAATTTAAATTAAGGGTCACCCTACCCAATTTATTTATTTGATTTTTTGTTAAATATCGAAGTGGCATTTAATACTGTTTTATTTTCTAACAATAATGCCACTACTTATTTCTAAAAAAATTTATTTACATTGTAGTCATATTGAACCTGCTGTATCTAAACTTATTATAAGAAATAAATGAATTTTAAACCTAAACAAAACCTAAGGGTGGAATAACATCAATTTGTTTTATTTTAAACCTTAAAATGTCCTTGTCATTGGGCCAGCAGTTTCTTTCCGTATTCCATTATAATTATAATTTTGATGGGCCTTTCATTAAGTACATTATATTTTGGAAATTATATTCTTTCTACAACTTTTATGAGTGTTTCGTTTCATTATCTTGCGAGGATCCTCATTAATGTTCATATCTTTTCGGCAAAAGCAATGCTTAGGTTCCGAATTTAGTCAACAGCACGTGTTTTTCATTTAATTTAAAAAATATACCTAGCTTTAGATGATGTAAAAAACTATCAAAAACTCATAGTGCATCAAAATCCTTAACTATCATTTCCGTGTATTGGGATCGAACTTAAAGTTCCTTGATCGTCTGACATGGTTTTTTCAATCTTATCTGAACAAATTTGTGTTTGTTTTTCTAAACAGATGATCAAAAATTCTAAATTCGATTCCAAATACACGGAGGTGATAGTTAACAACTTTGACTAGTTTTTGTTATCGTTTCTATTATTTTTTCCATCACTGTTAATTTATATTTGATTTTCGTAAATAAATATTGAAACATTTTCGAAATATCGAATTTTGAAAAAAAAAATAACATTTTTTAGAAATCCAAAAACAAAATAAATTGACATTTTTGATTATCAATTATTACTAAGACAATAAATTGAAATCGGTTCATGGGCTTCTGGGATCATTTGAAAAAAAAAACGGCTAAGTTCAAATGATAGGTATAAATTTAAACGTTCCTTCGGAACCGAATTCCGCTGTCAGGCAGGATGATCCATTCAACATAGACGACGAAAGCCAACAATCTTCCCGACTTGGACGAAGTAAAGATTGCCATATCTAAGCTGAAGTCTAACAAAGCCCCTGGAGCAGATGGCTTGAATGTCAAGCTCTTCAAAGCAGCTGGAGATAATTTTGGTTAGGAGCATGCACCAACTTATCTGTAAGATATGGTCGGAAGAAAGTATGCCCAATGAATGGAACCTTAGTATTGTTTGCCCTCTAAACTGCACCAACTATAGAGGCATCAGTCTACTTAACATCGCTTACAAAATCTTCCTCATCAGTGTGGTTTTAGATCAGAAAAGTCCTAAGTCGATCAAATATTCACATTATGGCAGATCCTGGAAAAAACCCAAGAACATCAAATCGATACCCACCATCTTTTCATCGATTTCAAGGCCTTATCTGACTGCATCTACAGGGACGAGCTGTATAGAGCCATGTCTAGTTTTGGCACCCCTGCCAAACTCGTTCGTTTGTGCAGTATGATCATGGAGAATTCACGCTGCACCATAAAAGTTGGAAACAACTTAACAGAACCTTTCGATGTCAAAAAGGCTTTAAACGAGGTGATGCGCTGTCATGCGATTTTTTTACAATCATACTTGAAAGAATAGTGCAGAGCTCCTACGTCAACACTATCTTTCAAAAGTCTGTCGAATTACTAGCATATGCTGATGACATTAACATAATCGGAAGAAATCAGCGTGATGTCAATGGGGCTTTTGAATGGGTTTAACGGTTAATGAAGGCAAAACAAACTACATGCTGTCGTCAAGAAAGGACTTACAACACCGACGACTACGACGCACGTCTCGTTCAAAACGTCACTATCGACAGACGTAACTTTGAGGTAGTAAAGGACTTCGCCTACCTAGGTACCGCTATGAACTCGAATGAAA
The DNA here is from genome assembly GCA_951509635.1 of Eupeodes luniger. Classification (NCBI taxonomy): domain Eukaryota; kingdom Metazoa; phylum Arthropoda; class Insecta; order Diptera; family Syrphidae; genus Eupeodes; species Eupeodes luniger. The sequence goes on from OX608074.1 coordinate 90,489,126, forward strand.
GCACCCTGGGTCGTTTTCGAGAGAAAAGTTTTTAGTGTGATCTAGTCCCGTATGCATAGAAGGCAGTGGAGGAGAAGATGGAACGACGAGCTTGGCCAGAAGGGTAAAAGTCCAATGACTAAGATGGCTGGGTGACGTAGTGCGCATGGAAACCAATGCTCCAGCTCGGAAAGTCTTCGAATCCACACCAACAGGATCAGGTGGGGGCACAAGTGGAAAGTGACCTCACCCAACTTGGAGCGCAAAACTAGAGACATCTAGCTAGGAACCGAGCTAGATGGAGAAGTTTGTTGGGTGAGGCCCTAGTTCTGAGAAGAATTGCGGTTTTTGTAGATGGAATTATAATTTTGACATTAGATCACAAAAGTGTTTCAATGCACGGAACTAATTATTCTCATTTTTTGATGCATAATTGACGTACATTTTACCATTTTAAATGTATAAATAAAAAAGATGCTAACTTCTCGTTGGTACCCGCTGAAAATTTTCAATTGGTATTTTTTGAAAAAGTAAATTTTATTATCAAGAGAAATTGAAAGAGCTAAATCAATTTATTTTTATAAGAAAACAATGATTTTAAATATAACAAAACATTAACAACAATATTTTTATAACATGAAATAACTTGGAAGTCAGTATTCTCAAGGTATCTAACTCAAAATATAATTTTTAGTACTTTTTAATACTTGTTTTGTTTCAGGTTTTAATTTTTGTCTCAATTGGTGTAAAAACTTTAGAAAATATTATTAACAAACTTTTGAGTATAAGATGAAGGAAATTTGAAGTCAATAATTGGTTTTGTTGATACTTGAGCCGAAAATGAATTTTTTAGTTTTTTTATTTTTTGAAAACAAACTGTCAATTCGATTTTTAAAAAAATTTTACCAAGAAACGTTATTCTTCGTATTATAATGTTTCATGGAAGTAATATGATTTCTTGTTCCAAAAATATTAGTGGTGACAAATTATTTGTTCAGTTTTTTTTTGATTTATAAAAAAACAGTTGATTGATTTTTTTTTCAAAATTATACTTAGTTGGTATCACGTCACATTATTCTTGAGATATGGACAACAAAATATGGTGTCCCGAACGTACGTACATATGCGCACACACACATATCTTTGAATTAGATTCTAAGGTCCTTGGAACGTCAAGGAATGTCAAAATTTTCAATTTGCAAATTGGATCGATTACAATAACTTTCTATAGGATGCTAAAAAAATATTATTTGATTCCACCATATTTCTTAACTTCCACAATTCATATCAGCTTTAAAATACATAATGTCATAGTGATCATCTAAAAAGACTTTTCTTATGCGAGCAGATTGGTGCAAACTACAAATTATAATATTGTGCTAAATTTGAAGCTCTATTGTGCTTCATTTTACTATACACAGATTATAGAAAATAATCCCAAAGAAAGATCCTTTAAATTTAAATTTATGAAAATAACAAAAATAAATAACAATGCAAGAGTGTATAAGTTGCTAAAGTTATAAGGGTATATTCACGATGATATCATAACCTCGAAACTTCTTTTCAAGTGAACTTATCCCCTGTCTTCTGAGTTGTTTGTTTGGTGTCTGTCTCCTAGAAAATTATTTATGCTATGACTAGAAAAATTATGGAAATAAGGTCTATGTGGCTTGTGTAGCTGATTGTTTACTTAATTCAATGAAACATAGAACTATGATTATGATCTGATGATGTTTATTTGAGAAATTAAGAGGAAATCCTTACTATAATTTAGGTGTAGAAAGTCTTGACAAATGACTATTCTATTTATTAGGATTGAAAAGGAATAAAATTTCTTGGTAATGCAGTCTTTACAATATGGTATATAGCATTTATTGACAACACTTTAAAAATTCAATATTTTAATTTGCTTTAATTTTAGTATAATTTGATTTGACCTAAGCACCTTTGAATGTAGGGGAAATTAAGAACATTTCAATAATTGATTAGTTAGAATTCATGATTCGGAGGAAAATTGTGGTAATCAACTAATATCAGAGTGGATTCAATGAATATTATTTTTTGATTGAATTTACAAGGTGGTGTCAGAGAATTGGGCGGGATTTGAAAAAAATAATAGCGTCACCTCTATATGAGTTAAGAAAACGAATCTAATGGTGTTGGTAAGAGGAAAGATGCAAAATTTCTGCAGTGTTATAAAGAACCACCATGGAGGACTAGTCTGCCAAAAACGCATTTGCAGTAAAGGTTTTTTTTTCCGCCATAGTGATTTTTACGCGGTTAAATTCCACTAGACGCAATTATGGTTATTATTATCATTCCGCAGCGAAAACTATGGATTGCTTAGGCAAAATGTTTCGTAACCAATTAATCTTTCGTGGCGTAGAAATCGTTTGACATCGTGGTTGCCTCATACATGACAAGTTTTGCATTCGTAAGAAAATTCGAACTCGAGATTTTAATAAAACACGACATTGAGATGGTAGAAAAGTCGAAAGAAGCGTTTCCGTCCGGATGTCTATCTGTCTGTCCTCGGTCCTACAGCCTAAACCATTAAGTCGATTGAGTTCAAAATTTGTTTGGTCAAAAATCGAAAATTCGAATTTTCTCAAAAACGAAAGGATGTATGTACATATACATACATATGTACATACATATGTATATTTATTAAATTTTCACAATTTTTTTTTTAACTTGGCTTCTTTCAATTTGAAAACTATATTTTTGTATTGCTCCAGAAGAACCGTTATTTTATTTTTAAATTTTCTCAGGAAATCATGAACCGATTTCAATAGCTTTTTTTTCTGTACAAGCTCTCATTATGAGTTAATAGTATTTTATGATTAAAAATGTCAACAATTTTGTTTTAGATTTTAAGAAAAACCTTACATTTTTTTTTTTAATGTATGTTTCGAAAACGGGTCAACAATTTTTTACGAAAATTAAATATGAAATATATGTATATTTATACAGGGTTATCCATTTTGCGGTTTCAAAAGTAAACGTACATAAATAAAACACATACCATACATGTACATAAAATGTTTATTTTTTATTATAAAGTTTGAACGTTGTCATTACGTGTAAAACACTACATCATTTAAATGACCACCAAGCAAGCATCGACTCTTTTGAGGTAATTTTCGACCACTTTTGACACATATTGGGCGGTATCTCAGCCATAACTTGACGAAAGTTGGTTTTTAAGTGCTCAAGAGTTAAAAGTTTGTCTGCATAAACACAGTCTTTCGAGTAGCCCCACAAAAAAGTCCGGTGGTGTCAAATTGCATGATATTGGTGACCAGTTGATATCGCCACGACGACGCGACGGAAATTACGCGGCCAGGAAATGTCTCTTGCAATAAAGCCATATTCGCTGGAGTTGTGTGGCATGTGGCACCGTCTTGCTGAAACCACATATTTTCCAAAGCGTATTCTCCAATAATAACACTTCGATTTGACGGTGACAGTCGTTCCATCGTCGTTTTCGAAGAAATAAGGTCCAATCACACCTCCGGACCATAGAGCGCATCAGTGACTTTTTGTGGATGTAAAGGCCTCTTAAACGAAAAAAAAGACGAACATTTTGTTTATTAACATACCCTCCGAGTGAGAAATGTGCTTCTTTGCTGAAGAAAATTTTGTGCGAAAAATCGCAGTCCACCGCCTGTTTTTCAAGCACCCATACGAACGTATCTACAACGTTGTGAATGGTAAGCTAGCTTCAGTTGTTGTGTGAGCTGGACTTTACATGGATGTAGGTGTAGACCCAAATGCAAAATACGCCATAGTATGCCGTTAGACAGTCATAAAACCTGAGAACGACTAGAAATCGACACATTCGAGTCTTCGGCAGCACTTTCACTTACAGCAGCGATATTTTCAGTATTACAAGGAAAACTATGATGCACAGGCCTTACAATATCTGTAACCAATTCAGTCTCTTCAAATTTATGTAAACCATAATCTTCTCTTAAAGCACAAGTGGCTGTGGCAGAATTACCATTTTTGTAGTAGGTTTTTAACAATTTTTGTGGGTTGTGCGATAGTTAAGCGATTCATTTTAGTAAAAGTCAGACTTTAAACAGAAAAAAAAATTGGTTTAACAACTTAGTTTGACAGATGTCAAATTCCTGCCCTATACTTTATTACCCATTTATATTTATAGTTCGAAGTGAAGTGAACTTTGATCTTTTTATAAGTAGAACTACATAGTGCTTTTTCAGTGGTCAATAACTGGTCGGAAATATGATAAACCTTTTAATAAATTATTCTTAACTCAAAAAAAGTTTGTCTATTTACAAAAATTTACATTATTGCAGTTTAGTTTACTCCAAATATCTCCCGAACCAATAACGCCAGCGACTTTAATTATATTATACAATGTTACGTGATTGTTATAAGTTTGAAAATAAATCAAGTTTTTTTTATAAATCAAAAAACTGACAGAAATATTTGTCACCTTGAATATATTACAAAAAAAACATATGATATTATATCCAATATAATAAATTGTATGCATCAAAGAATAACTTTTTAGACATGTGGTAAAATTTTGAGCAAAATCCAAGTAACAGTTTTTTTTCTCATGGTAGAAAAGTCGAAAAGTCGAGAAAAGTGGGTCCTCTGATTCTTTCCGTCTATCTGTCTGTCCGTCTTCGCCTCTACAGCCCATCCATTGGGTCGATTGACTTCAAACTTGGAAATTAAGGTTTTTAGCCGATTCGCGTTGGACATTTTTTTCATTTTTTAAGACTAAAAATAACAAATTTGTTTGTAAAAAAATGGAAAATTCAAATTTTCTCAAAAACGAACCGATAGATTTTTTTTAATTTGACTCTAAAATGTATATTACCTCAATAATATTTGATGATCAAATATTTCAACATTTTTAATTTTTATTTAAAAAAAAATATTAAACATTTTTTTTCGAAATTCCATACCTCGAATACGGGTCATACTTTTCTCACGAAATTAAAACATAAAACGTATATTAATAAGCTCTAAATGACTGTATGCTAAAAATATTTTTAAACTCAATTCAAAAAAATTTATCTATAAAAAATTAATTTAAAAAACAAAAACGCTCTAGCTATTTTTAATAAATTTTTGAAAAACTAAGTTTTTTTTGTTAAATCAAATATCATTTTAACATGTTAAAATTACCAACAATATTTTGCATCATATGCATATAGTTTTATTTCAAAATCTATTTTTTACTCAAAAACCAATTTTTACCAATTTTAGTACTTTTGCGTACTATTTTTTGTAGATTTTATTTTTTAATCAAAAAACTGACAGTTGGATTTTTATAAAAATTGACTGAATGTCGAGAACAATATTTTTATGAGATAAAATTAGTTTGAAGCCAATATTTTTAATTTTTGAAAAGATATTTGAATCGGAAGTAAATTTTTACCAAATTTTAGCATTATTTTTTTGAGGTTTTTATTTTTTATAAAAAAAACTATCAATTCGATTTTTCTCAAAATTTTACCAAATGTCAAAAACGTGGCATAAATTTATTTTGGAGATAAAATAATTTTTTGTTCGTAAAATATTCGAGTTCACATTTTTTTTAAGTGATTGGATTTTTTTACAAAAATATACTTGTTTGGTGTCTACTACACTACAATATAGAATATAAAATTTAATTCAAGTCGCTAGCGTTAATGATTCGTGAGATATTTGGGGTTAACCAAAATGTTCACCTTTTTTTTTAAATTGCTATGGTAAAAAAACACCCACTTAATTTCTTTGAGAGTAATTTCTGCATATTTCTGCATTATTATCTGTATAACAAAATTCGAAGTTTATACCTCTACTGGTTCTTGATCTATGGACGACGAAACAAAATTCCCGAACGTACGAACGTACGTACACACGCACGCACAGACATGTTTTTAAAAATCTTTTATTTATTTAGACCCTAGGGACCTTGAAACTTCGAGAAATGTCAATATACAAAATAAAGATCACAATAAATAATTCAGAAATAATGCAAAAATGTCTTTCTTGGATAATTTAAGTCTGTTTTTGGGAAATACCAATTGAAAGTTTTCAATGACTGTACACATTTTTGACAAAAAACGCAAACTATATTTTTATTTTCAATTTTAAATTGTTTTTAAGATAGATAGATAAAAAATTTGTTTGGTTTTGGCCCCTCTGTATATATGTACATATACATATGTATAGTTAAATGCATATCAAATATCAAACCCAAGTCCGATATGAGGTATAAACATCCGACTGTGATCAATGCTATCTGATGGATACATTCTCACGATTGAGTGTTTACATTTCAAATTGATGACTTAGTATTTTTACTCTAGATTTTAAGTCTCAGAGAATATCTTTCAGTTTGTATAAGTTAGTTCTTAAGATCCGATACTCCAGCTAACATCTAGTTAGCTGTAAATATTAATAAAACTTTTTTTAAAAATTAAATAATAAAACATTTAATTTAACTGGCGCCCAACGTGTAGAGCCTTTAGCTAAGCTAAGTTTTTGAAAGATACTAGTTACAACCGTACCATTTCGCCGAACCATTAGTAGTGCGTGACGAATAAAAAAAATCACAAACAAACGGGAGAAATTCGGGTTTGGTCAAACGAATAGCTTTAGGTTCTCGAATCGAAATAGGGTTTATTCCGTGCGCTACCCCGCTAAGTCGTTGCGATGACTAGGAACCTTTTTTTAGTGTAAGTGAAAAGAAATTTTGAAATATAGTAAAAATAATACATTTCAAATAAGTACAAAAATATTTAAAACGAAAATAAATGATCTTAATAAATAAAATAATTTTGTGAAAATACATGCAAGCCTAAACAGTGTAAAATAATAAAAGGAAAAAACAACCAACAACTTGTAATTGATAAAATAAAAGAAAATCAAATAAATACAAATCTAAGAAACGACCCCTGTGGAAAAAAGAAAAAATAATAATAAAATAATTGAAAATAAATGCAAGCTTAAAGAGTGCAAAATAAAAAAAAGAAAAACAAGCAATAACTTTTAATTAATAAAATAAAGGAAAATCAGTGGAAATCCTCTAAGGGAAGAATCTTATCAACAAACAATTGACGAAAACTACAAAGAGCATCAATATCAGGACCTGTTGTCCAGTAATGTAACTAAATGGAAATTGGGTGAAATCATCTTATATCATTATATTATTATATTATTATTAGGTTTTTGAAATTATTTTATTATAGATTTTGTTGTTCAAAATAATACTCTTATTATTGAAAAAATAATTAAAAAATTGAAACACTTATATTGGTAAAGAAAAGAAAAAATATAATTAAACATGTCACTAGAAGCAACTGTTGATCAGCTAAAAGCTGATATTATGAACCTTACCGGTTCAATTAATGCTTCAATTAAAGCAACAACTGATCTGCAAAGGCAATTCCTGCAGATGCAAACGCAATCCCAGTTCTTAATCGAACAACCGGAAGTTTTGGCCAGACCAACTTCTGAAGCGGATTTGCAATCCCAAAATAGAATTCCTGATCCTGTTAAAGAAATACGAACCTTTAATGGTGACCCGACAAAGTACGCTTCGTGGGTCAAATCAGTTGAAAACGTTTTAGAAGATTATAAAGTTATTAAAAAGAAGCCACTTTATAGGGCAATTATAAGGTCTATAAGACAAAAAATTACAGATGAAGCAGACACTGCTTTAATCGCTTATAACATACCTGACGAGGACTGGACGTCCATAAAGAAATGCTTGTCACTGCATTATGCAGACAAACGAGATATACGAACACTTGAATACCAACTATATTCCCTATATCAAGGAAGAAAAACAATCGACGAATATTTCGGTGAAGTAAACCACCAGTTAACCCTCATAATAAATAAAGTTCAAACCGAGTGTTTAAGCTTGGAAACAATGGCTAACACTATTGAAGGTCATAGAAATAGAGCATTAGATACCTTCATCAGGGGCCTTAACGGCGATTTATCCAGACTTATAGCTATAAAAAATCCAAAATCCTTGCCTGAAGCATATTCAGCATGTCTTGAATTACAAAACATGAGTTACAGAGCTACCAATTTTACGCGTAGTAATTCTACTAATCCAATAGTAGTCCCTCATAACTCTCTTGTATCTCCAATACAAAATCCAAGAAAATTTACGTATCCGCAACCAATGCAAAACTCACAATCTAGACAACATCAATTGACACAACAACAAAAAAATTTGTTGTATTCTCACGTGAATAGGCAACAACACAATAACTACAGACCTGTACCACCACCTAGACAACCTAGACCAGAACCAATGGATGTAGACAGAAGCATTCAGACTAGACAAATAAATTATATGAATCGACCACGACAATTTACTCAGTTAAGCCCTCAGAATAATTGGAACCAAAATAGATGGAATACAAATCATCATCAACAACAACAACAACAGCAATCACAACCACAACAATATAAAAGGCCAATACCAAACAATGACGCTCCACCAGGACCTCCAAAACAACAAAGAGTATTCCAAACCAATGTTGAAGAAAATAAGGAAATGGAACAATACTCAGAACATCTTTATGAAGAATTCGATGACATAAATGAACTACAAGGACAGGAACTAAATTTTCTCATGATAGGGTCAGCGGAACTCCCTACATAAAATATAATGCACCAAATGGAAAATGCTTACATTTTCTCATAGACACAGGCGCTAACAAAAATTTTATTAAACCGGAACATACTGCTAAACAAATAGTCTTAGAAAAACCTTTTTATATTAATTCAGTAGGAGGAAAGGTAAAAATTGAAAAATCAGCATCAGGGAAAATATTTTCGACTTATGGAAACAATACATTAATAAAATTTTACATTTTACCCTCATTAACATCATTCGATGGTATCATTGGGGATGATACACTTCGAGAATTGAAAGCAATTATTGATAGAAATAAATCTATTTTAACTATCCATCCAGGTATAGTGATACCTTTAGAAATAAGACGGTCAGTTGACGTCAATTCAGTTTTAAATAACGATTTACTTAACTCTTTACAAAGACAGGAATTCAATAATATTTTAAATACATTTTCAAACATTTTCACAAAACCCGATGACAAAATTACTGCCGTAACAAACGTAAGAGCAGAAATCAAAACCTGTGTAGACACCCCTATATATGCAAAATTATATCCATACCCAGTATGTATGAGACAAGAAATAGACAAAGAAATTAAGAAATTATTAAGAGACAATGTTATCAGACCCTCAACTTCACCATATAACGCTCCTATTTGGATTGTACCCAAAAAACTAAATAAGGATGGCGAAAGAAAATACAGAATGGTAATTGATTATAAAAGATTAAATGCAGTTACCATAGCAAATACATATCCTATACCCGATATAGGAACTATTCTTGCAAATCTAGGAGAATCTAATTTCTTCACAACTATTGACTTAACGTCAGGATTCCATCAAATACTAATGAATGAAAAGGACATAGAAAAAACTGCTTTTTCTACCCTAAACGGAAAATATGAATTTCTCAGATTGCCTTTCGGATTAAAAAATGCCCCGGCAATATTTCAATGTATGATAGATGATGTACTTAAAGAATGCATAGGAAAAATATGCTACGTGTACATCGATGATATAATTATATTCAGTAAATCTATTGAAGAACATCTTTCACATATTAAACTCATTTTAAGTAAACTCAGTAAAGCAAATTTAAAAATAAATCTAGAAAAAACAGAATTTCTTAAAACGGAAATAGAATACTTAGGTTTTATAATTTCGGGAAAAGGTATCAGAGCAGACCCAAAAAAAATACAAGCTATTCAAAATACCCAAGAACCAAAAAACCTTAAAGAATTAAAATCATTTTTAGGATTAGCATCCTACTACAGACGTTTCATTAAAGATTTTGCAAAAGTTGCAAAACCATTAACCCTTCTCACATCAGGTGAACATGCAAGAATTAGTAAGAATCAATCAAAAAAGGTGCCGATTAAATTTAATGAATATCAAAGGAAAGCCTTTAATGACCTAAAAAACTACTTAATATCAACCGATATATTAATATTCCCCGACTTTGACAGACCATTTATATTAACAGTAGATGCTTCGAACTACGCATTAGGCGCAGTACTATCTCAAGGTGAAATAGGTAAAGATAAACCGATAACTTTCATCTCCAGAAGTTTAAACAAAACAGAACAAGGTTACGCTACAAATGAAAAGGAAATGCTTACAATAATATGGGCATTAGACCACCTAAGAAATTATCTCTATGGAGCAAAAAAAATTAAAATAATAACCGATCACCAACCTCTAACATTTTCTTTAAGCAACAAAAATTATAATTCTAAATTAAAAAGATGGAAAGCGAGACTCGAAGAATATAACTACGAGCTAATTTACAAACCAGGAAAAACAAACCACGTTGCTGATGCACTATCAAGAATGAATATTAGTGAATGTAACCCAGCATCAACTTTAATGACACAACACAGTGCCGAAGAAGATAATACAGATCTAATAATATGCACAGAAGCCCCACTCAATGTCTTTAAAAATCAGGTAATAATCATAGAAGGAGAAGAAGAAGACAGAATATATGAACTCCCACATCCTGGATATCATAGGAAAACTATAATAAAGAACTTTTTTAATGCTGAAATTATAAAAAATATATTTAAGAATGAAATGAGACCAGATATAATCAATGGACTAAAAGCTCCAGAAAAATTAATGCAACTTATACAAGAAGTTTATAAAGAAAACTTTAATAAAAGTTTAAAAATAAGATTTACACAAAAAGTAGTAACAGATTTAATCGATGAAGAACAAATTGTAGAAATAATCCACCAAGAGCATAGAAAAGCTCATAGATGTATTAAAGAAAATAAAGAAAAAATAATCCAAGAGTATTACTTCCCAAACATGAATACGAAAATAAAAGAAGTTTTAAAAAATTGCAAAATATGCAAGGAAAATAAATATGACCGTCATCCAACACAAAAAGAACTCCAGGGAACACCCGTTCCAAACTACCCAACTGAAATAGTTCACATTGACATTATGGAACTAGATGGACAACTATTTCTCACATCCATAGATAAATTTTCTAAATTTACAAAAATATTTCCCATAGAAAACAAATCTGCAGTTTATCTTAAAGACAAAGTATTTGAACTCATATACTATTTTACGACTCCTAAACTCTTAGTAATGGATAGAGACAAAGCTTTAACCAGCCCAATCATAACAGACTTTTTATCAAATTTAGGCATTAACATTTATTTGACACCTTCAAGCAGAAGTGAAGTTAATGGACAGGTGGAACGAGTCCACTCAACCATTCAAGAAATAATACGGTGTATACAAAAGGAATATAATTTAACGCCAATTAAAGAATTAGCAGCAATAGCAACAGACAGATATAATAATACGATACATTCAACAGTAAAAGAAACTCCAGCAAATATATTTTTTGGAAGAAAACCATCAAACTCCTTAGAAGAATTAAACAAAGCCAGAGAAGAAACAAACATAAGAACTAAGGATTTAATAGAAAGAATCCAGCAGCAAAGATTAAACTATGAAAATAAACACAGGGAAAAACCAAAAAAATATAAACCCGGAGACATTATTTATGTAAAAGCACCTGGAAGAAAAGGAAAATTAAAGCAAAAATTCATTAAAGAAATAGTTAAAGATGATCATAGAGTAACAATTACAACTATGACTGGAAGGAAAATACATAAAACAAATATTAAAAACGATTAATTATATTTCTTTTCAGATTTATCGCTATCTGTATAACGTATACATTTGCGGACATGAACATCTATGAATATAGTAACTCCCCGATAATATCATTAAAATTAGGACAAGGAAAAATAACAGAAGGCAGCTTTAAAATTATTCATTTAATAAACCTCACAGATTTTATAACAGTCCAAAGATCATCTATCTCTATCATTCTACTCAAATTCAACAATTCGTCGCCATTAAAACAACAAATACTCTTTCTACAAAACAAAATAGAAAAAGAACTAGAACTTTTATTACCCCATCGCAATAGAAGATCCATTAAATGGATTGGATCCGCTTGGAAATGGTTAGCGGGATCACCAGACGCTTATGACTTAGACGATTTAATAAACAAACAAAACGAACAAATTAGAAACAACAACAAACAATATGTAATCAATAGAGACATACTAGATAACACAAACAAGATAATAGAAAATTATAAATTTATTTTAAAGAAATTTAATGAAATTCCTAAAGAAACCTTTATGCAGGCAATTTTCAATAAACTATTAATGTTAAAAGAAGAATTAGAAGAAATTTCAAATGCGATAAATTGGGCAAAACAGGGAACAGTTAATTCAAAACTTCTTTGTAAAAAAGACCTAACACAAATTTTAAATGACATAGAAAATTTACCTTACGGTAACGATGCACAAGCATTGAACTATGCAACCCCTTCCGTTGCAATTAAAGGCGAAGTGATTCTTTATATCATTTCATTGCCTATAACTACTAATGAAACTTATAGCCATTTAAAAATTAGACCAGTAACAAAAGAAAATAAACAAATTTTAATTCCTTATCTAGATATATTAATTAATAAAGAAGAAATGTATGGTATAAAAGAAAAATGTTTTAAAGTTCAAGAAATTTTAATTTGTAAACAAACCCAAATTATCAAATTATCTAAAAATTCCTGTATTTCCAATCTACTAAACAGTATGAATGCAAATTGTACATATATATTTAACACTAAAACAACCATTGAACAAGAAACAGAAAATTTAATTTTTATAGACAATTACAAAGGAAAGTTATATGATTGTGAAAACAAAACAAGAACGTTAAATGGAACCTATATTGTACAAATTTCTAATTGTTCAATAAATCTTGGAAACTTAAATTTTATAACAAAAGAAATAACCAATTATGTACCATTGCCATCAATATTCCAAGGACAATTAACAGAATCAAATATAAAACTAAATATCGATCAAATACATCTTGAAAACATTAAACAAATAGAAGAAATAAAAACAATTGGCAACCAAACTTTCATTAATAATATAGTTTTGTACATTTTGATAATAATTATTGTAATCATTATTTTTGCAAAAAAGGGTAAAAACCATAAAGAAATTAATGTAATTAATGAAATACCAAAAACAGAAAACATTGTATTAAAAACTCTCCCAGTAAAAAAATTTGATGAAAGGATGTTTATAACATTAAATTAGATTATTTTTCGGGACGAAAAATTTAAAAGAAGGGAGGAGTTAAATGCATATCAAATATCAAACCCAAGTCCGATATGAGGTATAAACATCCGACTGTGATCAATGCTATCTGATGGATACATTCTCACGATTGAGTGTTTACATTTCAAATTGATGACTTAGTATTTTTACTCTAGATTTTAAGTCTCAGAGAATATCTTTCAGTTTGTATAAGTTAGTTCTTAAGATCCGATACTCCAGCTAACATCTAGTTAGCTGTAAATATTAATAAAACTTTTTTTAAAAATTAAATAATAAAACATTTAATTTAACTGTATATATGCAATTGTACAATGTACACCGGGTAAATAATGTGTCAAACTATTTGAATGGTATTCCCGGTTTCCGTTTACAGTTCACACTAAAATCATACATTTATCTCAATTTTCCCTCGAATACATGTCATAATATGTTTTTATTTTTACTTGTATAAGAGAATGATTTGTAGCAACTAAGGAAGGGATTTTCTTCTTCTATTCGTTAAGCTTCCATAGCTCCAAAAACACAGACATCAGACATTACTCGTACTCGTACTACGGGTATGTTTCTTCTTTTAAGTATTTTAAAAGCAAGGGTTGTGAACAATTTTTGTATTGTTGGTTGAACAGAACACCACGAGGGATATTTATTAATCCAGCATGAGAAGATGGAAAGTATTGAAAAATGGAAGGAGAAGAGGAAGTATGTTACATTTTTCTATATTTTGTTTTTGTTTTAAAAATAAAGGTTCAGTAGATGTCAGGAATTAAATTCTAAAAAAAATAACTGATAAGTAGTGAAAACAAAAAGACCCTAATATTTTGAATTTTCCACCATTTGCGTGAAAAAATGTTTACAATCATATGAAAATTGCTTAGAGTTTATTAATAATCAAAATGTTGCAATATTTCGAATTGAAGCTGACAGCTGTCAAGTTCAAATTTTTCATACATTTCTAGGCATCGCCCATTACACCCTCATTTGTTTACATTAAAATTATGAGTTTATTAAAGTCAAAAGTTATTGTTCCCAACCAATAGTTATCCTTTATTTCTAGATTAAAACTGATAGATTTTTCTTTATAAATAAAGACCATTAATCTCAAAATACAAAAAAAACAGTCTTTCCATCATTACGATTAAGATATTCTATTCTAATATAAGCTGAGCATTAAAGGGAAGGATTTCATTTAATATTTTGTGTTACTTTACAACCGATTCTAGAAAACTTACCTATTTAACTTTTTTATTGTTGGTTAGGTACTTTTTTCGATAATATTTTTTTTTTCGTCTTTCGGATGGTTTAGGTTTTGCCTTCATGCTTCACTTCCTTTGTTCGATAAAATATAAGTTATGACCATTGAAAAAGGGTATGTGATTGACGCTGTCTGAATTCAAAGAAACCCCTGAATAAAAATGTGATTTATATGTTTACTTTGAATAGAAGTTTTTTTTTTCAGTTTTGGTTTTGGTGGAGTTTTTCATTTCTGGGTTGGAGGGTTGAATTTAAAAAAAAGAATAAAGAAAAATAGGTCACCAACAGCTAAAATAATGTAAAATTGAAAAACTCTGTATAGATGTGTACAAAATTGTGCGAAAATATTTCATAGTTAAATAATTTTCAATGATAAATCTTTTGGTAAGTTAATTGTAAAAATGGAGCTAATAAAACAAAATCAAAAATAAGAAGAGCGGCATAGTTTTAAAAGAATTGTTTATAAATTTAATCCTTAAAAAACGCGCCAAAATACAGGGTAAGTCACAGAAATCGAAGAGATTTTAAAAAATAGTAACTCAATTTTTAATTGAACTAGAAAAACTAAATTTTAAAAAGAGCAAAGACGCCCAATTTTGTATTAGTATATATGTACATACATTTATTTGGAAAGCGTGTGGGCTTTAAAAATAACATCATTCAGATAAAATAAATAAATTAGGTGGCGCAACAGTCCGTAGAGAACCAGGGCCTAGTGACTTACAACTCTCAACCATTCCTGTATGCGAGTAATTGCAGGGATGGAGGGGAACTACAGTTTATATGCCGAATACGAACGGCTTATTTGAGAAAGCCCTTTTCATGACAAGAATTACTCTTGGAGAATTTGTCTATTCCTCGCAAGAGGCAGTACCCGTGAAAAAACTTTAGGTGGCACAGCCAGGGTTCGAACCCAAGACCTCTCGCATGACAGTCCAACGCACGAACCATCATGCCACGGGTACCATCATTCAGATGACAATCCTCATTTTCAAGACATTCGCGCAAACTTACTTATTTAAGGTGGCGCTACACTCCTGTGTGAACTAGGGCCTCACCCAACAAACTTCTCCATCTAGATCGGTCCCTAGCTACATCATTCGCGCAAACTTTACACAAAATTTTCCCAGACTATCCTTAACATAACCGTTGGCAAAATGTTGTCAAATTTTCAATCAAGTCCTGCGGACTATAAATAGCACAGTTAATAAAATGCACGACTGCACCGCACGAACTTGAGCCTATCTTAAAATAATTCCTATAATTTAAGATTTAAAATTATACCTGCAAATTAAGTTTGTCTTCAAAACTTTAAATGGCATTTGATTTCTCAAAATACCTTTATTTTTCACAGTTTTTTAAATTCACATAGGAAGTTATTGTAATGAGTCCGATTTGTCAAATTGGAAATTTTGACATTTAGCGACGTTTCAATGTCCCTAGAATCGAAATAAAAGATTTTTAGAAAGATGTCTGTGCGTGTGTGAGACTTGAATTAAATTTTATATTATATATTGCGACGTGATACAAAACAAGTATATTTTTGGAAAAAAATCCAATTAACGGTTTTTTTATAAATAAAAAAAAATGAAAAAAGGAATTTGTCACCTCAAAATTTTACGACTAAAATATGATTTCATCTCCAAAACAATTTTGTGCAACGAAGAATAATGTTTTTAACATCTGGTAAAATTTTGAGAAAAATCGAATTGACAGTTTTTTTTTACAAAAAAATAAAAACCCAAAAAAACATTTATAAAAGTTTGTAAAAATTGACTTTCGACTCAAATATCTTTTCAAAACTTTGAGATATTGGCTTTAAACTTCTTTAATCTTTCAAAAAATATTGTTGTCAACATTCAGTAAAATTAAAAAAAAAATCGAATTGACAGTTTTATTACAAAAAAATAAAAACCGAACAAAAATTTAACAAAAGTTGTTAAAAATTGATTTTCGACTCAAATATTTTTTCAAAAATTTGAGGTAATGGCTTCTAACTAATTTTTACTTATAAGAAATATTGTTTTCAACATTCGATACAATTTTGAGAAAAATCGGATTGACAGTTTTTTTTACAAAAAATAAAAACCTAAAAAAAATACAATACTAAAACTTGGTAAAAATTTACTTTCGACTCAAATAGCTTTTCAAAAATTAAAAATATTGGCTTCAAGCTTATTTTATTTCCCAGAAAATATTGTTTTCGATATTCAGTAATTTTTTTTATAAAAAATAGTACGCAAATTTGGTAAAAATTGATACATATAGACAAACTTTTAAGCAAGACAAATCGACAGACGGGATTGGAAGTTATCAGTGTGGGTCGCATCCCAGCCTCTCTTTTTTTTTAAATTTTTGTTTAAAAACAATTTCGTTATGCAGTTATTTAGAATATAACGGATTATCCATTTTTCGGTTTTAAAAGTATAGGGTTGGAATTCGATGCCTGTCAAACTAAGTTGTTAAACCAATTTTGTTTGTCAGTTGAAAGTCTGACATTTACGAAAATAGATGGCTTAACTATAGCACAACGTATACAAATTGTTAGAAACTACTACAAAAATGGTATTTCTGCCACAGCCACATATTGTGCTTTAAGAGGAGGTTATGGTTTACATAATCGTTCAACTACGCAAGAAATTGGCAAAATTGTGAAGACGTTTGAAGAGATTGAATTGGTTACAGATATTGTAAGGACGGTACCACTAAAAATATCGCTGCTATAAGTAAAGGTGTTGCCGAAGACCCGAATGTGTCGATTCCTAGTCGTTCTCAGGCTTTAGGATTGTCTAATGGCACATTATGGCGTATTTTGCATTTGGATCTGCACCTACATCCATATAAAGTCCAGCTCACATAACAACTGAAGCTAGCTGACCATTCAGAACGTTGTAGATATATATGGGTGCTTGAACAACACGCGGTGAACGGCGATTTTTCGGAAAAAAAATGTCTTCAGCTACGAAGCACATTTCTCAATCGGTGGGTACGTTAATAAACAACATTTTCGTATTTGGGGTCCTGAGAATCCTCAAGTAATTAAAGAGAGTGATAAAAAGTCAATGTGTGGTGCGCTCTTTGGTCCGGAGTAGGTGTTATTGGACCTTACTTTTTCGAAAACGACGATTGAACGACTGTCACGGTCAATTTGCAGCGTTGTTTTTGCCTGCTATTGAGAAAATGACTTGGAGAATATGTGGTTTCAACAAGACAATGCCACACAACTCGAGCAAATATGACTTTTTGCAAGAGATATTTCCTGACCGCGTTATTTCTCATCGTGGCGATATCAACTTGCCACCAAGCTCATGCGATTTGACACCGCTGGACTTTTTTCTGTGGAGGGCTAAGCGAAAGACCATGTTTATTTATATAAACCTTTAAATCTTGGGCACTTAAAAACCAACATTCGTCAAGTTATGGCTTAAATACCGCCCAATATGTATCAAAAAGTGGATGAAAAGTACCTCAAAAGAATCGATGCTTGTAACAATTCGCGTGGTGGTCATTTAAATGATGTAGAATTTCATTCACACATAATTTTAACGTACAAACATTGTAATACAAAATAAATATAATGAAAAATATTTAATATGTATTTTATTTACGTTTACTTTTGAAACCGCAAAATGGATAACCCTATAGTTTTAAATTTATTTTTGTAAACAAGTTGCCTTCAAACGATCTGTTTTGCTCTCCCATATATTTTATTTTCTTTTTTAACATCAAAGCCTCTATTAATAAAAACTCAATATAAATTGAAGTTATTTTCTAAATTAAAAGGATTTAAAATGGTAACAAATGTAAGAGTTGGTCATAGATCCTTATAACAAAAACATATACATAACTAAATTTTGTCTGTTTTTATTTACATATTCATACTTAATTTAAAGAAATAAATGCATATGCACTTCCTTAAAAATAATAACAAATAATTCCACAAATGAGAAGAAAACTTAGTAATTATAAAATTTTATAAATTGCTATACCAAAGGCTTTAAATTAATTTTACATCAAATCCACGATAGTAATTAAAATTTACTAACTGAATATAAGTAAGTAAATGAACTCAAATATATATTAAATAAATAAAACACTAATAGTATAATGTACATAACAATGTGCCTTGCATCTGTTGTCCACTACTTTTATTGTTTTCGTATGTTCATACTATACATACACTTGTTATTGATATATTACATATTTTTCATATACATAAATATATTATTGTAATCCAGTTGAATGTTTAAAACCAAAATAACTGAAACGCATTGTGGGATACAATTGTTTCATTTAATTGCCGTAAAATTTTATTTATTAAAACGAATCATACAAAAAAAATGCTAACGCTTAAAAAAATATCAATTAATTTTTCAAACAGATTATTTATTCATTTAAAAACTAATAAAATAAATAACCAGTATCTCTAATTTATGTATTTAATTTATAATTGCTTTATAAAACAAACGAAAAAAACTAATTTAAATTTTATAATTGTAGGTATTTATCGATTTATGTATCTACACTATGCGTATTTGATATAATTTCTGTTTTATGTTATATTGAATATATTGAAAACTAATCCAAAGCAACAAGAAAATAAATAGTTGATAAATTTAAATCTACTAAAACAAAAATAAAACCTTCATATGGCGCAAGTTCTAGAGTTTTATCAATGCTCTGATTTAAACTTCAAGATCTGTTTTTGATTTAAACGAAAGAAATATTTGTCCTCTTTTAAATATTTAATTTAAAACAAATATGCCGCATACATTTTTCCTTGAGTAACAAAAAAAAGTCTATGCGATCTAGCGGTGACTTTTATTTTAAATAAATTCGTCCTATATGCCTATAAGCTCATAACAGATATATTTTGGTATTCTTCAAAATGTGTGACATCCAGAGTCATCTTCACTTAAGCAAACATTTTTATTTCAACAAAATTATTCAAGCACAAAAGAAAACTTTACGACAAGAGTAGTAAAAATAATTAAATCTTATAGGAAGAGCATCATCTATAAAAAAAAAAGTTTTCAAATTGTAATAAGATACAAAAATCGTAAGTTTCCTGTTAAATACTTAACTCTATACTACATTTGCATCAAATAGAAAATAGAGGCATGTACTGAGAAATATTCTTTTTATATGTATACATATATAGAGCTATCTATGCTTATAAATTTAGATGTATCTTATTTTGAAAATGTACAATGAGACAAAATAGAGACTGATTTTACTTTGACGGAACGGAAGCATCACATAACTGATGTTGACGACTTTGCTCTGTGAAGGATTTAATTTATGTAAACTTTCTTTCAACTTACTATTTGGATTTTGTTTTTACATATTTTTGACTTTGTTGAAATTTTTAAAAGTCTAAGTGAAGTGATTCATAAGTTTTCAGATTCTTATCAGAGTCTCAGTTACACAACTGTAACTGAAACCACTGAAACTTTTATGATCTGTCAAAGTCTTCTTCTCCCATCACATTCCACGTTAAACGAATTAGTGAATAAATTTATTTACTTACGATATTTGAACAAACGTTTTGAATTCGTAAATAACTGTAGTTTTGAATCTGAACACTTTTTATTACTATTATAGCTATGAAACCGACATTCAAATCAAAATTTCTAGTTTTTAGAGAGTTGCCTATTCTTGTGTGTAAACAGTTTTTTTTCCTTAACTCGAAAATTAACTGGAAAAATATTGTTGTCAGCTTAAATATTTTACGAACAAATAATGATATTATAGAAAATATTGTTGTTAACGTTTGATAAAACTTTTAGAAGAATTGAATTTAGAGGTTTTAATTTTTACAAAAATTAAGATAACGGTTTTGGAACTCTTTTAATGAAATTTTTAAAAAATATCATTCCCACATTTTGAAGGACAACATTGGGAAAATTGTTATTATTAATGTAGATGGACAGGGTTATCCATTTTGCGGTTTCAAAAGTAAACGTTAATAAAACACATATTAAATATTTGTTTTCATAACATTTCTTTTTTATTATAAGGTTTGAACGTTGAATTTATGTGTGAATGAAATACTACATCATTTAATTGACCACCACGCGAATTGTTATAAGCATCGATTCTTTTGAGGTACTTTTCATCCACTTTTTGACACATATTGGCGGTATCTCAGCCATAATTTGACGAATGTTGGTTTTTAAGTGCTCAAGAGTTAAAATTTTATCTGCATAAACTAGGTCTATCGCGTAGCCCTACAAAAAAAGTCCAGCGGTGTCAAATTGCATGATCTTGGTGGCCAGTTGATATCGCCACGACGAGAAATAACGCGGCCTGGAAATCTCTCTTGCAATAATGCCATATTCGCTCGAGTTGTGTGGCATGTGGCACCCTCTTGCTGAAACCACATATTCTCCAAAGCATATTCTCCAATAATAACACTTCGATTTGACGGTGACAGTCGTTGTCAAACTTTCAACTGTACAAAACAAAATTGGTTTAACAGCTTAGTTTGGCAGATGTCGAATTCCTGCCCTATACTTATGAAACCGAAAAATGGATAACCCGTTATTATGCATAACTTATCAATTAGTTCGCATTAGGGGGAAGAGGGGTGTTCACTAAGCACCTCTCCGGTTCCAGACGGCAGCAAAATAATTCTTAAGATGGAATAAACGGTGGCGTCTTCATTTCCAGTTGGGTTGAACTACATATCGCGCTCTACGACACATCCAAAGCTCAGGTCTGAAACTTGCGGTTATACTGACTTCCGCCATTGTAGTTCAAATCAAGGACCTGGTCCTTCATGTTGAAGGTCGTGCGCCGGATACGGAAAAATGTTCTATTTACTTTGGGCTAAGAAAGCAATTGAGTAGAAAAGCCCTCTCTCGAGGGACCAAAGTGTCGCTATATAAGACCCTCATCATCCCCGTCCTGCTATACGATACAGAAGCATGGACTATGACAAAAGCGGATAGATGCACCTTGGGTCGTTCCAAGAGAAAAGTTCTTTGTGTGATCTACGCTCTCGTATGCATAGAAGGGGAGTGGAGGATAAGATGGAACGACGAGCATTACAGCGACGTAGGCTTAGCCAGAAGTGTAAAAGTCCAACGACTAAGATGGCTGGGTCACGTAGAGCGCATGGAAACTAATGCTCCGGCCCGGAAAGTTTTCGAATCCACACCCACAGGACAGCGCAGCAGAGGAAGACTGCGGATCAGTAGGCGCGCACAAGTGGAAAGTGACCTCACCGAACTTGGAGCGCGAAACTGGAGACATCTAGTTGGGGACCAAGCTAGATATTAAAGTTTGTTGGGCGAGGCCCTAGTTCACACAGAACTGTAGCGCCACCTTAAGTAAGTAAGTAAGTTGTAAAATAACCTAAGCTAAAAAATGAAATACGAGTAACCTGCTCTAAAAAATAACACAGTTAGTATAATAAAACAATATAAATTAATAAAACAAAAAACCTGTGTCAGTCTAGTCGGAGCTTTTAGCTGTGAAAGACATCTTTATCTCACTCGTGTGTTGTGTTGATCTGTGCAATCATTCCCAAACGTGTAAGATCCCCAAAGCCTGAGGACAATTTATTGTCCTCAGATAAAAAACTTTGTTCCAATATGGAAAACGTCAAAAACATTCCGCAAAATTGGAAGGGCCCCAAATTTTGGACCCCTTTACAATGTCAGCCTGAAGCTGAAGCTGATGATAACATTGAAGAAATGGACGATATTATCTCGCCAAGTAGTGCTAAAAAAACTTATGTGCCACCAATTAAACTTTTGCAAAAGTCAAGTGATTATGTTCACAAAATGATGAACTCATTAAATATCAAAAACTATTGCATAAAAAATCTATCCATCGGTATTAAAATTCAATGTGATTTGTTGGAATCGTATTTTAAAGTGTTGGCTAAATTAAGAGACGAAAATTGTCAATATTTTTCGCATGATCTCAAATGCGCCAAAGCTTTCAAAGTTATTCTCTACGGGTTGGGAGAAATTAATGTAAATGAACTTAAAACTGAACTCATTAAACTCGGTCTTATGTGTTTAGATGTTAAAGCCATAACTAAAAAATATGAATCTTATACAGACACTTTCTACATAATTTCGCTTGAAAATGGTACAATTAAGTTAAATGAATTGAAAAAAAACTATCGCTCTGTGTTTCATACCCAGATAAGTTGGAAATTTCAAAGAAAGCTTAAAGGTAAAGTCACGCAATGTCACAACTGTCAAATGTTTGGTCACGGCGAAAGAAACTGCCACGTAAAAACATATTGTGCCAACTGCGCTGGCTCACATAAGACTGCTGAATGTGTCAACCCCACAATTTCAAAATGTGCAAATTGTAATGCAAACCATAAAGCTTCTGACGTTACGTGCGGAAACAGAACACAATACCTGCAATTGAGAGATAAATTAGCAAAGAGAACACATCCAAGAACTCTCTTAACTACACGATCATCGCGATTGCCAGCAGCAGCAACAGCAGCAGCAGCAACAACAACATCATTCGGTGCTGGACATCACATTTCAAATCAACAAATCTCAATATCTTCTATGGAAGATTTCCCGTCTCTCCCTCAACCACGACAGCGTCACTGGTCATCAAACAATGTGCAGAGTAATGTAAACACACTCTCATCAAATGTTTCAGGTAATCTTCCTCATTCTCCAAATTACAATAACGTGCATACAGATGCAAACTACAACAGTGGAACACTTTTTTCCCTTGAAGAGCTAAATTCGCTGCTTATGGAAATGGTTACTAAATTATCAACATGTAAGACTAAGCTAGATCAATTCAACGTTATCGCACATTTAGCAACTAAGTTTTTGTACAATCATGATAAATAACGTAACAGATAGATATATAAAAATTATCACTTGGAATGCTAAAAGTATTTATAACAAACGTTTAGAATTTATTTATTTCTTAAACAGGCACAAGATTGACGTTGCTTTGGTAACGGAAACTTGGCTTGATAATGATATTCACTTGACTTCACCTAATTATAAGTGCTATCGAGTTGATAGAACTGAAAGACAGGGTGGTGGAGTTGCAATTCTCATCCGAAAATCAATTCGACATTCGCTTTTGCCAGTAATTCGAACTAAACTAATAGAAAATATCGGTATTGAAGTCCAATTATTGAATCGTAGGTCAGTTAAAATATATTGCGTGTATTTTCCAGGTGGCTCATCATCGTTGCAAAAAAGATTATGCTTGAATCATGACTTGAGAAAACTTTTCGCTGTAAGTGGAGACTTTCTTATTGGTGGTGATTTCAATAGCAAACACAGAGAATGGGGTTGCATTAGGGCAAACTCCTTTGGAAATATTTTATATGATCTGTCCAATACTTTACCAGTAAATGTGTTGTTTCCTCCTAGTCCTACTTATGTCCCCAATAGTTCTCGTGGAAGTCCCTCTGTTCTCGATATTTTTGTAACAAATGTGTCTAGTCAATTAACCTCACCAATTACTTTAAATGAACTCAGCTCTGATCATTATCCTGTATTATGTGAACTTCTTTGGTCAGGAATAAAACAAGAACTACATTACCTAGATTTTAAAAATGCAAACTGGACACGTTTTAGGTCAACTTTAAAAAGTAAACTTCGAAATATTCCTACTGATCTAGAAAGTATTAGCAGCAATAATGAAGTTGATAACATTGTGCATAACTTTACTCAAGACATCATTGCCTCTATCAATCGATCTGTTCCAAAAGTTAATAAAAAACCATTTCACCAAAGTCTTTCGCCGCATATATTGGAACTTATAAAAAATAGAAACATTCAGAGAAGAAACTGGCAAAGATATCGCCAACCAATTTTTCGTGATAACGTTACATATTTAAATCGCCAAATCTCTTATGAATTATTAAACAAAAGAAATCTTGTCTGGAATAATAAACTACGTTCCTTAGAGAAAAATGCAAAACCCTTTTGGAATATTGTAAAAATTGTAAAAAACAAACACCGACATGTTCCTTTTCTGAAAAACGATTCAAGAATCCATTATACGGATTTGGAAAAAGCAAATGCACTTGCTCTTAGCTTCTTCCAAAACCATTCTGTATCACAATACCTAGGCGAGGTTTCAACAGATCATCTGGTAGATACAACTGTTCAAAACTTAAACCAGATGATTTTTGACACACCACAAAATACTTTAGCAACTCAAGAAGAAGTAGCTGCAGTTGTTCAAACACTTAAATCAAGAAAATCTAGTGGGCTCGATCAAGTGAAAAATCTTTATTTAAAAATGTTGCCTAAAATCGGAATAATCTTCCTTACATTCATATTAAATGCTTGCTTGAAAATGCAATATTTTCCTACTACTTGGAAAATAGGTAAGGTAATACCGATTCTCAAAGCTG
The DNA here is from genome assembly GCA_951509635.1 of Eupeodes luniger. NCBI lineage: Eukaryota > Metazoa > Arthropoda > Insecta > Diptera > Syrphidae > Eupeodes > Eupeodes luniger. Next base: position 90,514,014 of record OX608074.1, read on the forward strand.
GCAAAAACCCTGTTAGGACTGAAAGTTACAGACCAATAAGTTTACTCAGCAATATCAGCAAAATATATGAGAAAATAATTAAAAACAAAATTGTTAAAATAATAACTGATAACAACTTATATCCAAATGAACAATTTGGTTTCAGGAGATACCACAGTACATCTCATCAAGTGCTTCGTATAAGTAACTTAATTAAAAGCAATCGCTCCCAAGGGATGTCTACTGGAATGATATTGTTAGACATCGAAAAAGCGTTCGATTCAGTTTGGCACAATGGTATTATTTATAAAATGATTTCCCTCAATTTTCCACCTTATCTGTGTAAAATTGTTCAAAGTTTTCTTTCAAGTAGATGTTTTATGGTCCATGTAAATAGTAGTGTTTCGGAAATAATACACTTTGATTTTGGTGTCCCTCAAGGATCTGTCCTTGGACCGACCTTGTATAACCTGTATACCTCTGACTTTCCCAAATTACCATCCTGTGAAGCAGCAATTTTTGCTGACGACACTGCAATACTTTCTTCGCATACGTTTGGTCTCAACATTGAGACGAACTTAAATAATGCGATGAGAATATTATACCAATATTACAATCGATGGAAAATCAAACTTAATGCTGACAAGTTACAAGCCATCTTTTTCACGAGAAAAAGAAAAGCTTGTTATCTCCCAAGCAATAATTTGCAAATTTTAGGTAGAGCGGTTTCTTGGGACAATCAAGTGAAATATCTCGGTATTTTCCTTGATTCTAAATTAACATTCAATCACCATATTTCACAATCACTAAAAAAAGTCAAGATAGCAACGAAACTGCTGTTCCCTTTTATCAATAGGAAGTCTTTACTTTCAGTCGAAAATAAAACAATAATTTGTAAGGTTATATTTCAGGCAATACTTTTGTACGGTTGTCCAGTATGGAAAAACGCAGCTAAAACTCATATACAAAAACTACAAGTTGCTCAAAATAAAGTTTTAAAAATGATGCTCAATCTACCCTGGCATCATTCCACCTTAGATCTCCACGTAAAGGCGAATGTCGAATTGATCGAAGATAGAATAATAAAACTCACAACAAAATTCTTTGATCGACTTGATCTTGCTGAGAACAATTTGGTTAGTGAACTAAATAATCAAAATTAAAAATTTACCTGTGATATCTATGTATTAATGTAAACTGATTTATAAATTCATGTATTTATTAATTTAATTATTTATTTACTTGTTTCTTGTTTATTTTGTTTATTTATTTATTTATTTATTTAATTATTTATTTATGTTATTTATTTATGCATTTATTTATTTATTTATTTATTTATTTGTTTATTTATTTATTTATTTATTTATTTATTTATTTATTTATTTATTTATTTATTTATTTATTTATTTATTTATTTATTTATTTACTTATTTGTTTATTTATTTATTTGTTCATTTTTTTCTTGGTTTATTTATTTATTTAGTTACTTACTTATTTATTTATATATTTACTTGTTATTATTTTTGCTTAAATTATTTATTTTATTCTATTTATTCAATTATTTACATATTTATGTAATTTATTATATATTTACGCATACTTATTGTTCAAAAATTGTCATTTATTCATTTATTGGTTCATCTGTTAACCTGTTACACTTTATACCCTCACTAGTCATTAGCTTTAAGATTTTATTATATTCTAAAATTAAATGGAGGTTTTTATTGTTTTTTCCTCCGGTCAAAATTGTATAAACCTTATTGATAAATTATAAAACTTATATACATACTATTTTAGTTGAAAGATACATTGTATCAAATCACTATATTGTAAAATGTGCGGTAACAAACCATTGTAAAATTTAAACAAAATCAATAAACTATCTATCTATCTATCTAAAAAACCTGTGTTGAAAATTTACTAGGGTCTTAAAATAACCTAGGTTTGAAAATAACCTGTTTTTTAAATTAAACTGGGTATATAAAAATATAAATATAAATATAACCACGTTTAAAAAATGGCCTATGTTATAAATAAATCTGTTTTTAAAATTAACCTGGGTTATAACATAACATGGATAACAAAGTAACTTTGATTAAAAAATACCCTTGTTCCTATAATAACCTGGGGCGCAAATTAACCTGTTTTAAAAAAAACACCATGGATAAAACGGCCCAGGTTAAAAAATAACATGGCTTATGAAATAAAATGGGTTATTAAAAAACATGGGTTATAAATTAACCAAGTTTAAAAAATAGCCTGTGTTATGAAATGATCTGGGTTTCAAATTAACTTTGGTTAAAAATAACCTAGTTGTAAAACAACCAGGTTGAAAAAACAAACTGCGTTATAAAATAATCTAGGTTAAAAAAACAACCTCTGTCAAAAAATATTCGGGGTAAAAAAATAAAATTACAGTGAGATTTAAAAAAGGCACTATGCAAACGTATTGACTCCTGAAAAAGAAAAATTAAATAAAACCTAATATTTTCCAATTTATTAGAATTAAATTCACATGAAAAACATCGTAATTGTTAATTTGTTGCATTAATGTTATGTTAAATAAATAAATAAGGTGGCGCAAAAGTCCGTTACTAGGTCGGTCAGTAAATAGGGCCTAGTGACTTACAACTCTCAACCATTCGTGTTTGCGAGTTATTTCAAGAATGGAGGGGATTTACATTTTTTATGCCGAACGGCTAATTTGAGAAAGCACTGTTTGTGACAAGAATTACTCTTTTAGGCTTTGTCAATTCCTCACAAGAGGCAGTACCCGTAACCTGGGCCTCAACCAACATGTGTCTCCAGCAGTGGCGAGGCGTGACTTATTTCTAAAGGTAAGTCGGAGAAAAATGAGCGGCTAGAAAAAATATCAGAAATGTACTTAATGAAATTTACTTGCTGAAAAAGATTTCTCAACTGAAACAACACTTATCGGAGTTGTTAAAAACAATCTACTTAAATAAAAAAATTGTGGAAATGTGGAAATGTGTCACGTAACATATCATTCTTAAAGTGTTTATGGAGTGCTACAACTTTAAGGTGACGAAGAGATGGAGTTGTATACAAAACTTTAAGTTAATTTTTTTACGAATAAAAAATGATTATATCTCCAAAACAATTTTGTGCAACAAAAAATAACGTTTTTAACATCTGGTAAAATTTTGAGAAAAATCAAATTGACAGTTTTTTTATAAAAAAATAAAAACCAAAAAAACAAAACATTACTCAAAGTTGGTAAAAATTGAATTTCGACTCAAATATCTTTTCAAAAACTTGAGATTATGACTTCAAACTCATTTTATCTTAAAATAAATATTATTTTCAACATTCGGAAAAATTTTGAGAAAAATCAAATTGACAGTTTTTTTTTACAAAAAATAAAAACCTAAAAAAAAACAATACTAAAACTTAGTAAAAAATTTACTTTCGACTCAAAATAGCTTTTCAAAAATTAAAAATATTGTCTTCAAACTTTTTTATTTCACAGAAAATATTGTTTTCGATATTCTGTAGTTTTTTTTTTTTATAAAAATCCAACATTCCGTTTTTTTCATAAAAAAATAAAATCTACAAAACCTAGTACGCAAATTTGATAAAAATTGATGTTCTTTTCTTGATATCTCTTAAATTAATTTCATTCATCCAATTTGTAAAAATAAAAGAAATGCTACTAAAATGGGTAAACATTTGTTTTCGACTAAAAATCTATTTCACAAAACTATTTTAATTTTTAATTTTAAAATTTTTAAGAATATGTAATTCAACTGACAACTTTTTTAACATAACGCGAAAACCTACAAAAATATTTGCTTTCTTATTTAATAGATAAGCTCAATGGAGGTGTGGAGCATCCTATTTCTATCACTTTTTTTTCTTTAAGAAAATAAGTTTCCCAAAGCCATTATTTTTATCTAACAGCAAATCTATTCCTATAAGAGCTATTGTGAATTTTGAGTAACTAAAATTTAAACAAAATGCAACCACTTTTCACAAATCACTTCCAATTCAAACTTTAATTAACTTTTTATCTTTAATTAATAATTTTGTTGTTCACACTTTTATTCATATCTACACCTTGCACTGCAATCTGCTTGTAAATTGTATTTTAGAACAAAATCTCATTTGCCTAGTTAATTTTGGCTACTTGTGCCACTTAACTAAAATTACAGTAACTTTCTGCCAAAAATTATTCCACTACCCAATTTTCTTTAAGTGGCAACCCCTACTTCTTAAACTTCATCCGCCGAGAATGAAGGAAAATGTCCAATAAGTCCATAAGAGACGGGTTACGTTTGTCTTTTTTCCTATACAGAATGGTTAAATTTGTGTTTACTCTATGAAAATGAATAACAAAGTGTAGTGCGTCAACGTACTGCTTTGCTTTGCTAGGCTCAACCTGACCTGACATGCGCAATGCGTATTTCTCCATTTCCAACACTCTTGTTTGTTTTTTGCACAAGCAAGTGAATTTTCAGATACATACAAATTCATCGGATGAAAGTCGGTGAGCATCGGGTTATTTCTATGCTTAAGAAAGCGTTGGTTGAATAAAGAAGCACGCGCCTAGCGAGAAGTAGAAGAGAAAACGGGAGAGAAAACAAATTTTGTTCTATTCAGCGATAAAATAATAACCCGGCATACCTTTAAAGAAGAAAATACATGTTGATTGAATTATTGTAAAGTTATGTCGATGTCACAAGCGTTGCTGTTGTATGATTTGTTTATATACATGTTGCGTGAAGTTTGTTGGTTGATATTGAGATTTACAAAAGGTAAGTCGATGGGAATCGACTTATATGGTGCCATCGCCACTGGTCTCCAGCCAGCTCGGTCCCTAGCTAGCTGTCTCCAGTTTCGCACGCCATGTTCCGCCACCTGCGTGCGCCACCTGAGTCGCGGTCTTCCTCTACTGCGCCGTCCTTCGGGATTGGATTCGAAGACCTTCCGGGCTGGAGCGTTGATGTCCATGCCTGCATGACCCAGCCATCTAAGTTGTTGGACTTTAATTCTATTAAATAGGTCAGTGTCGCTGTACAGCTCGTACAGTTCGTCGTTATATCTTCTCCTCCATTCTCCATCTATGTATACGGGACCAAAAATAACCCGAAGAATTTTTCTCTTGAAGCATCCTAAGACGCTCTCATCTTTCTTTGACAGGGTCCAGGCCTCAGCGCCATAAATGAGAACCAGGACGATGAGTGTCTTATAAATGGTGATTTTAGAAGCTCGAGAGAGGACTTTACTACTCAATTGCCTTCTAAGTCCAAAGAAGCAGCGATTTGCAAGAGTTATTCTTCGTTTGATTTTAGCGCTGGTGTCGTTGTCTGAGTTTATAGCGGTGCCTAGGTAGACAAAGTCCTTAACTACCTCGAAGTTATAGCTGTCCATTGTGACGTTTTGTCCAAGACGTCGTTGTTCAATGTCCTTTTTTGACGACAGCATATACTTAGTCTTGCCCTCATTGACCACTAAACCCATCTTCACCGCTTCCGTCGCAATGCTCAAAAACGCTCCACTGACATCACGCTTTGATCTTCCAATTATGTCAATATCATCTGCGCATCCAAATAATTGGATGGACCTTTGGAAGATTGTGCCTCTAGTGTTAACGGTTGAGTTTGGCACAATTCTTTCCAGAACGATGTTGAAGAAGTCGCATGACAGTGCATCGCCTTGTCTAAAACCTTTTTTGACATCAAATGCATCTTTGGGATCTTTTCCGACCTTGATGGAGCAGCGTGCATTCTCCATCGTCATTCTGCACAAACGGATAAGTTTGACAGGGATGCCAAAACTAGACTTTGCTTTGTAGAGCTCTTCTTTATAGATGCGGTCATACGCGGCTTTAAAATCGATAAAGGAATTCAGGGTTACGATTTGAAGTTCCTGGGTTTTTTCCAAGATCTGCCGTAGTGTGAATATTTGGTCGATAATGGACTTTCCTGGTCTGAAGCCACACTGATAAGGACCTATCAGGTTGTTGACGAACGGCTTCAGACGTTCACATGATACGGCAGAAGGGATATTATAAGCAATGTTCTCAGAGACTGATGCCTTTGTAGTTGGCGCAATTTAGAGGGTCTCCTTTCTTATGTATTGGGCAAACTATGCTGAGATTCCACTCATCGGGCATGCTTTCTTCCGACCATATTTTGCTGATGAGTTGGTGCATGGTCCCTACCAAGTCATCGCCTGCTGCTTTGAATAGTTCGGCAGCGATACCGACAGATCCAGCAGCTTTGTTTGACTTCAGTTTAGATATAGCTATCTTCACTTCGTCAAAGTCGGGTAGGCGGAATTGTTGATGTGCGTCATTTAGGTGGAGTGGTTCTATCTCCCTTACAGCGGAATTCGGTTCGTCATCGCCATTATATAATTTGGATAAGTGGTCTTTCCATATTCTCAACATAGACTTCGGTTCTATACTACGATGTTCCCCTGATCGTCCTTACAGGCTTCGGTTCGTGGCTTGTACACTTGGGAGTTTTTTTTTACCTTTTGGTAAAATTTACTAACCTCATTCCTGTTGTGACATCCCTCTATCTCCTCGATTGCACTCTTCTCATGCTCTCTTTTCTTTCTTCAATATTATGCATATGAAACCCTTTATAAGGTTTGTTTTTATGAGTGCAAAAAACTAAATGTGTTTTAACGCTTTAAAAAATCAGATTTCATTAGAAATTATTTTATATGCTTAAAATAAGCACAAAAAATTTTAAAAATGTAAAGTTCAATCTGAACGTCTTATTTGAGATTCCCTGTTTAGAAAAGGTTCAGAATGTTTGTTGAATCTAATTTTTTAAAGGAAAAGGTTTTACAAGAAAGTGGTATTTTTTCTAAAAAAGGAACAATTGTTCTGTCATTAAATTCAAAATAAGTAATAAGTATAACAAAGAATGTGTTATCTTCTTTAAAACAACCCCAAACCCAATTTCTTCATAACTCCTAAAACCATAAGACTTTAAAAATATAGTTTTATTTTGCTTCTCAAAATAAGAGGTGTGTCTAAATAAACATTGAAGGTATAGTGATACCTTTTAAACACTATTTAAAAAGTTTAATTACATGATACCTGCTGAAATCGGATTTTTCGAGGACATATGCCGGAAGTTAATGGCAAATTAGATTTTTTCTTTAGCTTTTTGTTTAATGTTCTACACAAAATATCGGAGAGTAACCCACCATAAGTCATTAAAGAAAACTACCCCCTTATTGTTCCTCTAATGGGAAAAGGATTATAATTTTTGTATTGTTATTTTAGAATGTACGAACCTTAAAATATCTGAGGTAGAATAATTTAATTTCAAGCCAATATACGTTAGTTAAAAGCTTATTCCAAATTTGGTTGTCATTCAAAAACATGATTTATTGATATATGTATATCCTAGAAACCCAATTGAAAAGGCTTGTTGGATTTTTACATCGTTAGAGGGGATGTGAAATATATTGCTTGCTATCAAATTGTTTACTTTAACGTGATGACGACAACGTGTATAGGCAATACAAAAAAAACAGATATATTTTTTTACTCATGTTAGCAAGGTAAATGGATATCCTTGGGCCAAGCTAAAACAAAACACACATTCATCTTTTACATTTGCTGTTGCGAATGTGTAACTGTCATCAATGTCAATAATTTACTAGCAAAATGCCATAAAGCTTAAATTGAAAATTTAAAGCAAAACTTTAAAAACAACACAGGAATGTATATTTTCTGACTTTAATGAACTTTCTGTAAATTAAAGATTAAAGTTAAATTTTATAGCTCTTATATGGGTAAGTGTAACTGTTGTTGCTTAAAATCTACAGGTCATCAAATATTGTTACAGAGATAGGTGATGGCTTTAATTAAACTCCAACAAAAGTAGAATTCGGGTCATGAATTTAAATTTTTTTGATTATGAGTATTAAATTGTATAGATACTATAGTGTAGAAGATAAATCTTAATTTTTAGTTTAGGTAAAGTTGTGGAAAGCTAAACGATATTTATTCTTGAAACACAAGATTTTATACTTAAACATGGAATTTAATATTTATTTAAAACTTTTAGGAGAACCTTTATAGATTCCTCACTTTATTATGTAGTCATGTATTTAAGATTCATCAGGACTAGGCAAACAAATGAGTTTATAGATAGGTACATATATACATACGTATAGGTAAATCACTATTTCTCAAATAATTTATTTCCTGATTGCCAAAATGGAATATTGTTTTGGGAATTCAATTATGATACATTAACTCTAGGGAATGATTTTATTCTGCTCTCCTCCTATGCGTATGTATATACGTGTGTGTCCTTTTCTGTGATTCTTATGTATCAAAACCTGACACGATGCTTCTGAAGAGTCATAAATTGTAATTACTGTAGAATATTTAGGCCTTGATTTATGTTCTGCAAGTGAATTATGGTTTTGTCTTGAGGTAACAACTCCCAATACTCTCTACAACAACAAAAAAAAGTAAAGTGTGTAAGGAAAATATTGGATATAAATCTGAAAGATTAAATTTTTGGAATAGAAGTGTGTTGAAATTAAGAAAACAAATTCAATTTATAGCTTTGAAATGAAAAATTAGAAATGGATTTATGAATTTTTGTTTTCATATGAGATCAACATGAATATTGTGTTAAAATTGAAGAGACTTCAAAAAATATCCAAAAGTAAGATAAACAAAATTTAATAATATATTCGAATCTATATTTTCGTTATGTATGTAAGTTGTTAAAAAAAAACTTTAAACAATCTTTAAATGAATATCTGTTGAATTTATTTTGGAAACAATGCAGAAACAAATTGTGATCAAAATCATTGTTGAAGTTATTGAAAAAATGATCGCAATTAGCTGTATCGTTTTTTGCAATTATCAGCGCTTTAAAATCGTTCAGAGATCACAAAATTAATTCTTAAAAAAGAACAAAACAACAAGGTCAAATAAACACTTTTTATCGATTGAAGCAATCAAATTAAAATACAGAGCTGTTTGTTATTTAGATTGACCATTGAAAACAAAATAAAATGCTGGATGCGACCCAGACTTATAACCCCAATCATTGATTCCTTTAAAAATTAACAACTAAATTTGTTTGTAATGAGCCAAATTTCTCTTAAGATATAGTCCAGTCAAATTAGACTAAAAAAGAGGTTCAGCTCGGAAAAATTCCCACCTAGCTGAATTTTGGTACACATATTTTTTATATTGTTGTTAACAATGTGTAAAAAGTCGACCTCGATATCATGTACGCGTCAAAGGTTATTCGAGGTCAAAGGTCACGGAATTAGCCTTTTGTTTAATATCTCGTTTTTTATTGGTCGTACAAAAAAAAGTTTTAGACACAAATTGTAGAGGAGGTAATTATCTACAAAAATGGTCTTCTAACATTTTCACGTCAAGTTGATAGTTTTTCCGTTATAAAGCCAACAAAGTGTACACTTTTAATGAAATATGATTTTTTCGCTAAAAACAAGTAGCCTTTGCGTTAATATCTCGCTTCATAATGTTTGTACAATAAAAAGTCTCGAACAAAAATTGTAGAGGACCAAATTATCTACATAAATCTACATACAAAATTCAGCTAGGTGGGAATTTTTCCGAGCTGAAAGCCTAATTTGACTGGACTAATACTTTTGCAATGAAAAACTTAGGTTTAAGTTGTTTTCTTTCGAAATATTCAAGAAGTTCAACTATTGCAAATATATTTTTTTCAAATTTCAACAAAAACATTTTTTATTAGAGAAAATAAGTTCGAAGTCAAACTTTTGTCTTTGTCTGTTCTAAGTATATTTCAAGTTATTTGAAGGTTTATATTTTTGTTCATACAAATATTTGTTTCTCATTTAAATTAATCGAAGCATAATGACAACAATTTTTTTTACTAACATTTTGAAAGCAAAAGCAATAAAAAAAAGAGGCTGGGATGTGACCCACACTGATAACTTCCCATCTCGTCTGTCGATTTGTCTTGCTTAAAAGTTTGTCTATATGTATCAATTTTTACCAAATTTGCGTACTATTTTTTGTAGATTTTATTTTATTGAATATCGAACACAATATTTTCTGTGAAATAAAATAAGTTTGAAGCCAAAATTTGTAATTTTTGAAAAGCTATTTGAGTCGAAATTCATTTTATACCAACTTTTGTTAAATTTTTTTTAGGTTTTTAATTTTTTGTACAAAAGCTGTCAATTCGATTTTTTTCAAAATTTTACTGAATGTTGAAAACAATATCTCTTATAAGATAAAATAAGTTTGAAGCCTTAATCTCAAGTTTTTGAAAAGATATTTGAGTCGAAATTCAATTTTTACCAACTTTGAGTAATGTTTTTTTTAGGTTTTTACTTTTTATAAAAAAAACTGTCAATTCGACTTTTCTCAAAATTTTATCAGATGTCAAAAACATTATTCTTCGTTGCACAAAATTGTTTTGGAGATGAAATCATATTTTAGTCGTAAAATTTTCGAGGTGACAAATTTTTTTACAGTTTTTTTTGATTTATAAAAACAACTGTTAATTGGATTTTTTTCCAAAAATATAATTGTTTTGTATCACGTTACAATTTATAATATAAAATTTAATTCAAGTCTCTAGCGTCATTGGTTAGTGAGATATTTAGGTTTAACCAATATTTTCACCTTTTTTTAAACTGCTATGGTAAAAAAACCACCCACGCAATTTTCTTGAGAGCCCTTTCTGCATCTTTCTGCCTTATTATCTGTATAACAAAATTTATTTATAGTCGATATCTCTTCTGATTCTTGAGCTATGGAGGACAAAAAAAATGTCGCGAACGTACAGACGTACAAACGTACGGACGTACGAACGTACGTACACACGCAAGCACAGACATCTTTCTAAAAATCTTTTATTTTGAGTCTAGGGACCTTCAAACGTCGAGAAATGTCAAAATTTTCAATTTGACAAATCGGACCCATTACAATAACTTCCTATGGGAAGTTAAAAAGGTGAAAATTTTGGTTAACACTAAATATCTCACGAACCAATAACGCTAGTGACTTGAATTAAATTTTAAATTATATATTGCAACGTGATACCAAACTAGTATATTTTTGGAAAAAAATCCAACTAACGGTTTTTTTTATAAATCAAAAAAACTGAACAAAAATTTGTCACCTCGAAAATTTTACGAACAAAAGAGGATTTCATCTCCAAAATAATTTTGTGCAACGAAGTATAACGTTTTAAACATTCGATAAAATTTTGAGAAAAATCGAATTGACAGTTTTTTTTTTACAAAAAATAAAAACCTAAAAAAAAAATTAATAAAAATTGATTTTTGACACAAATGTCTTTTCAAAACTTTGAGATTATGGCTTCCATCTAATTTTATCTCTTAAGAAATATTGTTGTCAACATTTGGTAAAATTTTGAGAAAAATCCAGTTGACAGTTTTCTTACAAATAATAATTAAAAACCTAAAAAAAAATAACAAAAGTTGGACAACATTAATTTTGGACTTAAATATCTTTTCAAAACTTTCAGATATTGGCTTAAAATTGATTTTAACTTTTAAAAAATATTTTTTTCAACATTCGGTAAAATTTTGAGAAAAATTGAACTGACAGTTTTACAAAAAGTTAAATCCTAAAAAAAGCATTACTAAAAGTTGGTAAAATTTGCTTTCGACTCAAATATCTTTTCAAAAATTAAAAATATTGGCTTCAAACTTATTTTATCTCACAGAAAATATTGTTTTCGACATTCAGTAAAGTTTTTATAAGAATCCAACAGTTACGCAAAAATTGATGTTCGGTTCTCGATATCTCGTTAACCATAGAAGATATTGACTTCAAATTAATTTCATTCATCCAATTTGTATTTGTGTATATAAGAAATAAAATGTTTTAAGAAATGCTACTAAAATTGCTAAAAATTGGTTTTCGACTAAAATTCTGGTTAACAAAAATAGATTTCGGAATCAAACTACTCGTATTTCAATATTTGCAAAATATTGTTGGTAATTTTTAAATTTTTATGAAACAAAACACGAAACCCTACAAACTTTTAAGCAAGACAAATCGACAGACGGGATGGGAAGTTATCAGTGTGGGTCGCATCCCAGCCTCTTTTTTTTTTTTGGCCCATCTTGGGCTGCAGCTGCTTCAGGTCGAAAGTCTATTTGTTAGACCGACCATTTTTTAAAATAGATAGAGTAACTATGCATTTGCCAACATTTGCTTCTTAACAAAATTTTGTGTCTAGCAGCAATCTTATTCATCAAGTCCACTCCTCCCATGTGATAGTTGTATCACAAATAGTCGTTTAATCCATGCATGCTTTTTCGATTTTAAAATATCTTTCAACATTGGTTCTTACTAAATGGATTCGTTGGGAATTTTATAATTTGGAATTTTAGTTCTCCTCACTGTTCCAAGACTATTAATGCTGTTCCTAGCCAAAAATTTAATAAACGGTAAGGAGGTATTAAAGTTGTCGAAGTAAAGCCTGTAGATGTTTAAAATGCAGACTGGTTCAGTTGGTTAAGCTGCTTAAAAGCTATGTTCTGTTAGTACAATGCTTATCGTAGATAATGTAAGTTGATATAAGGAAAATTCCTATAACTATTTATTTGGGCGTATACTTACTATTTAGAATATTATTGTTCAATTAAACTTTCAACACATCAATTTGAATGGTTGATTATAAAGTTAAGATTTTATTCCTTGCATATGAGATATGACCTTATATTTAAACCGAAATAACTTCTTGTAACTTCTTACAGTTTTCCCTACTGTTTTCATTTATCCCCAACATTTCTTTACAAAAATAAACACTTAAACTATAAATTTCTACAAATAACATCGCTTTAAACAACAAATTTATTTGTACAAATCAAAACTTGAATATTTTTGTAATAATCAATTAATAAAAATTATAGAAATGTCTGACCTGGAATCCTCTCATCATCAATACTTTGACTGCAATCGAACTTCAGTTATTATTGTGGTTAAAGTTTTTATACGAGGGTAGTACCTTACCTACCACAGGAAAGGGTTCAAGCTTCAAGCCATCAACAACAGCAATTTGAACAAAAGAATTCAAGAGTGGAGCATGATGATGACTGCTGTTAGCAGCAAGGTAAGTGGGTATAGTATACTTTGTAGTAGTCATTGAATGGCTTAACTTTGAACCCTTCTTTAACTTTTTCTTTAGGTTTTCTTTGAGCACAGACAACAACAAAAGGAATTGATTTTCATAACTTTATAAACTCTTTACTTTGAAAAACCATCAAACAGAAAAAAAAAACAAAATAAAACACCCCTTAAAGACATTTAAAGGTAGGTACATACTTTAATTCCTATTTTATGTTTTAAGGCTTTATATATATTTATAAGGTGCATATTTAAGACTAAGACTATGCTATCTTATAACTTTGTACCTTTATAAGAGTATTAATTTGGTACTTTTGTCGGAACTTGTGTCTTTGGTGTTTGTGGTTTCTATACATTTTGAATGAAAATACTTTTTAAGGATATAAATGTAAACACCTGACATATTAATGTTGTTGTAGAATTTACGAGGATAATTACATAGATAGTTTATTTGTTTATATGTCTAGTTTTATTAACTTCAATTTTTTTATTGTTGTGTTAACATCTTAAAGCCTATACATGTAAATGGTAAAATTATATTATATTAAATATGATCCATTAAAGTTCTACGTTTGGTTAAGTGTCTTAATCCTGTACACCTACAGAGAAGCCCACAAGCAATACTCTGAAATAAGGATTTAAGGAATTAAATATACAATAGATACTTTATTTGACAAACATAATATTCTAACAAAACAAAGATTATGTGGGATACTAGGAAAATAACTTTCTCGTGCGTTTATTTTAATTTGGTTAAATAGAAGACTTCAAATTTTAAAGAGTTTAACACCTTAAAATAGATTTTGAAGAAACTATCTTATTTCTTAAGAAAACATTAGTTATAACAATTTTTAAAATATTATTAAAAATTACAATTCTATCAGAAATATGTTCAACATTTTACCTATTATGTGTAATTCGTTGGTTAACATCATTTTTAACAACTTGTTTTGAGAAGTTTGCAACCTTCGAATATAGTTTTTGCGCAGTTAACCCAAGCAGGTGATCCATATAAAATGATTGCTTGACTTAACTTTGATTTACGATTAATAAAAGGATAGAGAATTTTAATGGTTAAGTTTCCTTTTTTTATGATTTCTTGGACATGAATTCCAAAAGTTAGTTTACTGTCCAAGTGGACGCCAAGGTATTAGTCATTTGATTTCCAGTTTGCTTCTACGCTGTTGATTAAGAGGGAGTTACTTGGCAAAAAACATGCTTTTTCGTGTAAAAAAGATGGCCTGAGTTTTCAAAGCATTTATCTTAATCTTCCAATCGTTAAAATATTGTTGAAGTACATTCAACGAAGATTGCAAATTGGTTTCAATAACGGAACCAAGTGAATCAGAAGAAAATACACAGGTGTCATTTGCAAAAATAGCTTAATTTTGCAAGACAGGAAAATCAGCAGTAAAAACTGTATAGAGTATTAGGCCAAGAACGGATCCTTGAGGCACGCCTGCTCTGCACTCAAACATTTTCGAAAGATTTTTGTTAACAGAAACAACTGTAGTTCTTGATGACAGAAAGGACTTCATAATTTTTATAATATACATGGAAAAGTTGAGCATCAAAAGTTTGTGTAAGAGCCCCTCATGCCAAACAGAATCAAATGCTTTTTCAACGTCAAGTAAAACCATACCTGTAGTTTTACCATTGGTAAAATTGGTGTTAATGATTTTGGTTATTCGATCGATTTAGTGGACTGTACTATGGTACGCTCGAAATCCAAATTGCTCAGGAGGCAGAATATTATTATTGTTAATGTGTGCCATTAGTTTGTTTTTAATTATTTTTTCAAAACACTTACTTACAGAATTTATTAAACTTATAGGACGATAACTAACAGAATGGCTGACGTTTTTTCCAGGTTTTAAAATTGGAATAATTTTTGCCTTTTTCCAATCTATTCGAAAGTAGCTTGACTTGGTACAAGAATTGAAAAAAAAAAGAAATTTTATCCCTGACCTTGGAAGGTTTTTTAAAAAAAGATTTTGTATGTTATCAAAGCCAACTGACTTTCGAGTTTTCAATTCAAGGAGTGTGTCAATAACTTCGTTAACTGTAACATACTCGTCTTGATCATTTAAGATGCTTGAGTTGATCAAATGCAATGATTGCAGAATACTAATGATTTCACATTGCTATTTGTTGTGGAGTTGTTTGTTAGTGTATGGCTATCGGTAAATATTTTGCCTAAAGCATTTGCCTTTTCAGTATCAAATAAGGCTACTAGACCATTATCTAGTTTTAATGCGGGTATATTTAAGTAAGGCTTCTTAATAAGCTTTACAATGTTCCAGAAAGGTTTGCCACCTTTTTCTAGCCCTCTTTATTTTTGGTTCCATTAATTGTTTCTAAAGCTAGCAATACCTTCTTTAATCAAATTTGTAAGAATTTTCATTTCGGTTAAGTAATAATTATTTCTAGTCCGTATTCATCTGCTTCTAAAACTGTTTCTGATTTTAATGAGTTCAACTAAGTTAAGTGGAAGAACCGTCTTGCTATTTACCCTTATTTGTTTCAAAGGAACGGATTGTTTAACACTTTCTATAACAATTTTAGTAAACAATGAAACATTTTGATCAATTTCTGAAATGGATATATCAGAATGAAGATAAGGAACATTTCTTAGTTTTTAACTCAATTGGCTTTTAAACATAGTCCAATTGGCATTTTTGAAGTCAAAAACTTCGTTTCTTCTGTTATAAGGCAGTAGAAACGTACTAATGCATATAGGCACGTGATCAGAACTTAATTCATTTAGCACTACAGTTTGATTTAACAGTCCCGGCCTATTTGTTAAAAAAGGTCTATTGTAGAGGGGTTGGCGCGGTTGTTAGGAGGGTAATAAGTGGGATGGGGAGGGAATAAGATATCGATAGTATGAGTTGAATGTAGATTTGCAAGAATGTTACCCCAGGTATTAGCTCTTAGGCATCCCCAATTTCTCTGTTTGCAATTAAAATCTCCTCCGTCTAGAAAATTACCGTTAATATTTACAAGCTTTCGTAAATCATTGTTCAAGCCGAACTTTTTATGAGGAGATGCGGGACCACCCGGGAAGTATGTTTTTCAAATTATTTTTTGCTTCATGATAACAATTTTTATTAAAACCATGTTTGTTTCTGGCCAAGGAATTAGGTACATGACCGAGTTTTAATAATTCCTGTTAGCGTTGCAATCTTGCTATAATAATTTACTAAAGAAATGTCAAAGATAGCTATACGAAATCAATACTAAAACCAACGAAACACAATTAAATGAACTATTGTAGTATTTTTTGTTGAAATTAAACACGATTTATTAGGCGCTAATTTCAGTTGTTTTGTTTTTAAAGAGTTTTTGTTCTAAACTCTGAATACAAATTTTGAAATCTTCCAATTCATTAAACCTAGCACCTATCCATACCTGTAAACCTCACTGTTTGCTAGATGTAAGTATTGCGTTTGTAAAAATTTCGGCGTCGAGAATTTGTAATCAAAAATGATATTATGGTGGCAGGGAACTCGAAAAAATTGGGTCTGGAGAATCGGTCGGTCCGTCCGTCCGTCTGTCTGTGGCCCTACACCTTAAGCCTTTGAGTCGATTGAGTTCAACTTAAGAATTACAAAATTTCGTAAAGTTTACAACAGAAGGCTGAAAGTAAAACGTCGTGTACACACTTTCTTGTAATCAGGGGATTTTTTCTGATTTTCTGATATATCACTTCGACCCAAAATCGGAAAAATTACCATTTTCGACCGCTTACCCCCGACCGCGATTGAAATAGAAAACTTGCCAGACGGTTGAATTTGATGTAAGGGTGCGTATATCTACACATTCACATCAAGGAATTTTGGTTATCACTCCACTCCCAAAATTTGCTCGGTTCTAGTTCCATTAGTCTAAGAGCTGAGGGCTAATTTTTGGCGTGAAAGGAAACCAGTTGATATTAAAGTGGCAGATAGTCTTAATTGAGGTAATAACAGAAACCTTCCTTTGGCAGCATGTAGTGGCAGCGTTTCCGAGAAAAAGTGCATAAAAAGAACAACTTTTCCGAAAGTTAAAATAGCGAAGGAAACCTTTTTAAATGCCTACATAAAACCGAAATTTAATTTGAGCCTTAAGTTCTACTCAAATATGACCTAAGTCCCAAATTTGTTTGTTAAAAATGGATCATAGTTAAACTCAACAGGCTAGGCTTACCCTATGTCTATTGGAAATCAGTTTGACCTCCATTTTTATGGTGACATTAGACTTTTGGGAATCCACTTTAAATTGGTGTTATCCTGAAACACCTAAACTTTAGGTGCCAACATTTTTTTGTCAGATGTCGCCGAAAATGCGTTCTTTTTGTTTTTTTTTTCACTTTTGTGGAAACCACTTGTTGTTTAAATTTAATTTTTAGTAATGGTATTTTAAGGTACATATATCACGAACAAAATCCCAGAAGATTCCCTAACTATTTTAATTGTCGGAAAAGTTGTATCTTTGATGCACTTTTTTTTCGAAAACTCTGCCACTATGCGCTGGCAGACGAATGTTCCTTTTATCAACTTAATTAAGATTATCTGTAACTTTAATATCAAATGGTTTTCTGTCACGCCAGAAATTAGCCCTCAACTCTCGGTCTATGTGATAATTAAAAGTATTTAATTTTGTTTGTACAATTATTTTTACCAAAAATCTTTAAAAAAGAAAAAAATAATTTTATACCACAAAAATAATTTAAAAAAAACTGCTCTAACGATATTCTAAGAAAAAAAAAAACAAATAGATTAAAAAATGAACAACTCTTAAAATGAAGGAAGGTACTATTTTAAAATAGACTCTTTTTTAGTGAGGACTATAATCTGGATGGTCCAGTAGTTCATAAGAATTTTTCTGAACTTTTGGCCCACGCATTTTTAACCCACCCAAATAAGCTAAAACACAATTATGGACTTATAGACTTTTAACACTGTGCCCATTATCAATGCTCATACCAATATAATTTCACCTTAGAACAAATTATATTGAAAGTCTGAGTGCGTGATGTTAGTCCCCCTTCCCCCCCCCTTTTTGATTTTCCAATTTTGGAAAGTTGTTCCCTGTTTGTTCCACGTTGTTCCAAAGTTTTTTTGAAAAATACCCAAAAATGTGGGTTTTAGACCCCAAAAACTGTTTTTGACCTAGCCCCCCTTTTTCGAAAATCGATTTTTTGAAAATTGTTCCAGGTTGTTCTAGTTGCTCTGAACATTGTTCCAAATTTTTGGATATGGGCAAAATTTGAAAAAATTCTTTTTCGAAATTCCTACTTTTTTTATTTTTTTTTAGATTCTAAAAAGTATTCTAACCATTTTGTTCCAAAAAATAAGAGTCGTGACATGTATATTTGTGTGATTTTGGATAGGGAACAAGTTTAGGATTTTCGATTTTGGAAAAGGGGGGCGGAGGAGCATTTTTTGTAAATTTTTCATACTAAAAATAAATTTTAAGAAACAAATCTCTGGAACAATTTAGAAGAGCCCCGAAACAATTGGGAACAAGTTTTGGAATTTTGAATTTCGGAAAAGGGGGGCCAGAATATGGTTAACAGAATGGTACGCTGTTAAGTTTTTGAATGAAACTTTGGAACAATTTGATCTGAGTGATTATGCATATACAAATATTTTTTAAATGTGGGTGTTTATAAAGGGGGGGTTGGGGATGTTTTCATGTAGACATAATCATTATTAATTTCATAGAGTCGGAGTCTTAAAGACCTTTTGGTCTTTGCTGAAAGAATAGAGCTTTGGCTTAAAATTTTAAATTTTTTAAAGGGGGGCACTAGGGAGGGGAAATATAATTTTTTTCGTTTTTGTGCACCTTTAGCTATATTTGCTTATGGTTTTGGACGAAATTTGGACACGAACTGGGGGAAGTATGGTTTGACTCGGAACATTTTTTGAATTTTTGATTTTTGAAAAGGGGGAGCTAAAATAATTTTTACAAAATTTAAAGACATCGAGATTTTTTTTGAAAGATCGATCATTAGCGTAAATAATAGGTTATAAGCCTAGTTTTGGTTGCTGTGCATGTGCTTAATAACGTTTTATTAAAATGTAGGCTTAAAAGAAAAACAAAAAAAATGGGGAGACGTATTTTGCATTTTTGAAAAAAAAATTTGGGGGCAATATCTTTCAAAATATACATTTCACGACTCTTATTTTTGAAACAATGGTTAGAACACTTTTTAGAATCTAAAACAAAAAAAAAAAAAGTTGGAATTTCGAAAAATATTTTTTTAAAATTTTGATCATAGAGGTCAAAAAATCGATTTTCGAAAAAGGGGGGGCTAGGTGAAAAACAGTTTTTGGGGCCTAAAACCATAATTTTTCGGTATTTTTCAAAAAAATCGATTTTTTCAATATTTTACTCAATGTTGAAAACAATATTTTTTATAAAATAAAATTAATTTGAAGCCTATACCTCAAATTTTTGAAGAGATATTTGAGTCGAAAATCAATTTTTTACGAATTTTTAGTAATGCTTTTTTTTTGGGTTTTATTTTTTTGTAAAATGTTGACACTAATATTTTTTTAAAAATAATATTAGAGTAAAGTCAATGTCTCAAATTTTTGAATAGATATTTGAGTCGAAAATCAATTTTTACCAACTTTGAGTAATGTTTTTTTTAGGTTTTTATAACAAAAAATTGCCAATTCGGTTTTTCACAAAATTTTATCAGATGTCAAAAACGTTTTTATTCGTTAAATAAAATTATTTTGGAGAAAAATAATTTTTTGTTTGTAAAATATTCGAGTTTACAATTATTTTTTTTTCAGTTTTTTTATGTATAAAAAACCGTTAATTCGATTTTTTCCAAAAATATACTTGTTTGGTGTCACGCTACAATACATAATTTAAAATTTAATTCAAGTGTCTAGCGTTATTGGTTCGAGAGATATTTAAGGTTAACCAAAATGTTTACCTTTTTTTTTAAACCGCTTTGGTAAAAAAAAACCACCCACGCAATTTTCTTGAGAGCCCTTTCTGCATCTTACGAACGTACGTACACACGCTCGCACAGACATCTTTCTAAAAATCTTTTATTTCGACTATAAGAACCTTGAAACGTCGAGAAATGTCAAAATTTTCAAAAACAAAATTTGACAAATCGGTCCGATTACAATAACTTCCTATGGGAAGTTAAAAAATTTAAAAATTAAGGTATTAAGCAGATTCGCATTAAACGTTTTTTTCATTTTCTTAAGACTAATAGTAACAGTAGCCCCCATACAATATTTTTGTAAGAAATCGAAAATTCGAATTTTCTCAAAAACCAACCGATGGATTTTTATTAAATTTTCTCTAATCCGTGGAGCCCAGTAGTGTATTTTATTTTTAATACGGAATAGTAATCAGTAGACAAATATGACCGTCTTTCAGCAGAGTCAATAAGTTACACAAAAAATAGAAAACATTTTTTTAAAGTATACATACATATTAAAGTGCGTTAATTTTTCCAAACTAAATTTCCAGCACTAATAATTACCCAATATATTTCCAATTCAAAAGTTATTGCATGTTTGTTATCTTAACACGGTTGAAAAGGTAAAGATTTGCTGATCTGTGTTATTAGATTTATCAAAACATTTTTGTATGCAAATATTGTTAGGGGGATTCCCTCTCAAATCATTGAATTGCCTTCATATACCCTTCTTACATATTTTCAAAACTACAGATGAATGTGTAAAGTTCATATAAACTCTAACTTCGATTGCCTTCGTCCATCTTAACGATCCAGAACCATTAAGGGCACTTTTAAACTAAGCGCCATGACCCTTATAGTACCTGCTCCATTGAATTTGTTTTCCATGCCCTGCCCATATACACAACCATCAATGCCATGAGTCATGAGACGTATAAAATCTAGCCATTTACATCCGTTTTGTTGAATATTCAACACAATTTTGTGTGTGCAATAGTCCTTCGCCCACATCACCAAACAACATCAGATTATTCAACAATGCTATTGAAAATTTCATGAGTAGATTCACAATGCATCCTAGAATAATTTCTGCTGTTATACTCACATAGTGCCTATACATAGATTCATTTTGTAGGACGATATGGAAGGAATAAGGAGCAACAATGCAACGCCAACGTTATACGACAAAACAATGCGATGCGATACGATACGATGGTTTTGAGTTTTTGACTTCAAATGGCATGATGTCGAAAAGTATTTTTGAAATCACATTTCGGTGTATATACTGAAGTGCACCTGGTGGAGTTTTGAAGTTGGGATATTGGAACATACTCGTCGTCATCATCATCGTCATCGTCCTCGTCCTCGTCGTAACATGTAACCGGAATATTTTCTTCTTGAAATTTTGATGACCGGCTGCATAGAATGGAATGCAAAAAGAAAAAAAGAATTTTCATTCATTCATATTTTTTGAATACGCATGTTTTTATTTTTGAGAAATTTTTCATTTTCAAAATTTTGGTTTTACTATTAAATTTTTGGTTACAATATTGTTTTGTGCACACTCAAGATCGAAATCAAAAGAGGAAAACATTTGAAAATTGCAAACACTTGGTTAGGAAAGTATTGGCAGCCCTAACAACAATTTATAAGCTCACTGTTAAGGGATGGTAAAATTAGAGAATTGCTTGAGTTAAGGCTTCTTTTGAATCTGGGAAAATATTTGAAATACAGAGTTTGTCAATAGCAGGTTTCATTTTAATGTTAAAATGTTTAATTATTAGTATTTCTTTAGGGAAATCAATGGATATTTAATCTACGTATATATACGAGTATATAAAAGAAAGTCGTGTTTAGTTACACTATTTATAACTCAAGAACGGCTGTACCGATATGGCTGAAAATTGGTGGGTAGGTAGCTTAGAGCCAGGAGACGGACAAAGGATACTGTTTATCCCGTTCGACAGCGTTCCCGTGTGACTTGACATAAAACGTCAATCACTATAAAGCTTGGTATAACAAAAAAGAATCAGACTTGGAATAACAAAACGCATAATTGGCACAACAGTCCCTTGAGAACTAGGGTCTAGTGACTTACAACTCTCAACCATTCCTGTGTGCGAGTATTGTTGTCAGGGATGGAGGGGACCTACAGTTTTAAGCCGAATCCGAACGGCCAATTTGAGAAAGCACTTTTCATGATAAGAATTACTCTTGGAAGATTTGTCAATTCCTCGTAAGAGGCAGTACCCGTGAAAAAACTTTTTTCTTTTGGCATGACAGTCCAACGCACTAACCATCATGAAACGGATACCACAAAAATGACATTACGATGGTAAAAAAGTCGAAAGTGGATTCTCCGATACCGTCCGTCGGTCTGTCTGTCCTGGACCCTACATCTTAAAGCCTTGTTTCGATTGAGTTCAAACTGAGAAATTATGGTTTTAAGCCGATAACCGTAAGGCGTTTTTTTCATTTTTTTAATACGAAAATTCGATTTTTTTTCTAAAATTAAAAAATTTTATATGTAAAAATCAATTAAAAAAACGCTCTATTGATTTTCCAAAAAAAAATTAAATTAATCTAGGTTTTTTGAGAAATTAAATGGCATTCAAATTTTTGAGAAATACTTATTTTGCAGATACATTTTTAAATAATAAAATATAATAAATATTTTTAAACAGACTTTTTTAATTTTTTTTTTTTCAAAATTGATTTTTTTTAATACAAAAACTTTTAAGATCTTAAAAAATTAATTAAATCTCCTTTTTGAAGTGAACACAAATTTCAATAATATAAATATCCCAAAAACAGCAAAAGAGACACTTTTGTTAAACTAATGGCTAATTTAAAAACATAATGAGCGTTTCATATCTATTGATATAAAAGCCTTGAATCTCTTGAGAACTGAAGTGAAAAGAGATTCTGAAACGCTTATTTTGTGAGTGCCACACAAAAGTTTCTTCCCAACTTATTTGTTTACCTTAATTTGTTTTTTTATTTAATTTTTAGATAAATTAAATTCGTTGTTCATTAATGATCCAAATTAAATTCAAGAACCAAA
This sequence comes from Eupeodes luniger, assembly GCA_951509635.1. Lineage (NCBI taxonomy): Eukaryota > Metazoa > Arthropoda > Insecta > Diptera > Syrphidae > Eupeodes > Eupeodes luniger. Next base: position 90,537,105 of record OX608074.1, read on the forward strand.
CATTTTTATCTCTACAATTTTTAAGTGTTGTTAAGCAGATAGATAGCGATTGTAATTATAACTCCCGAAAATTGAGTTCGAAAAAACTACGTCAAAAAAGCACGAAAATTCTTCATATCAGATGCTCTCTCATTTTCTGGGTTATGGAATTTTTGTAGCGTTCTTCGCATTATTAGAAACGGAAACAAGAAAAGTATATATTATTTTTGAAATAAACTACGTTTCAAAACAATTTCTTACATTTCTGCGTGAAATGCACCAAACACCCTCTAAACTATTTTGTTTTATAGCTCTTGAATGTGGCATTTTTAGAAAACTGTTAGAATCTTGGAATTCTTTCATATGTAGGGAGTCGTCCAAATTAAAAAGTTAGACCAAACCTTGCTGTACAACAGTGTTCTAAAATAATTTTATAACTAAAGTTTTCACTTTAGCCCTTGAAATGTGTAAATGTAAGGTTAAGATTCAGATTATTTATTTTAATTTTGTCAGCCTCCTTTACAGAACATTTAAGAATATTTTTAAGTGGTGAGTAGAAACTCATCTATATGTTAAGTGTGTGACCCCCCCCTCCCGATCATCGCACAAGTTTTAGATTACAGTTCCGAGTTTTCTGAACATTTTCATCTCGAACAGCTTTTAAAGGGCCCGCCAAATTACTTTTTTTTTTGAAAATGCTGTAAAAAAAACTACTGAATATTTTCACAAATTTCTTTTTTATTTGAAAGTACAATCCTTCCGGTTAGTAATGAAAAATAATGTCATTCAAATGGCGTCAATTGTCTCTGGCTTGTCGGCGTAACACTTATCTTTTACGGCACACCACAAATAATAGTCTAACGGTGTCAAATCGCAACTCTGAGGTGGCCAAACGACATCAGCTCTGCAGCTGATAATTGCTCATTTTCGAAGTAAAATGGCGCAATTATGCCTCTGGACCAAAATCCGCACCAAACAGTGACTCGTTTTGGGTGTATCGGCTTTTCAATGTATATGCGTGCGGGTTTGCTGTGCCCCAAATGCGACAATTTTGCTTGTTTACATACCCGCCAAGATCAAAATGAGCTTCATCTGAAAAGATAATTTTTTTTTGCAAAATCGGCATCTTCTTTAAGTCGATCAAAGGCCCACTTAGCAAAGCGAAAACGCATTGGATGGTCAGTTGACTTATACCAAGGTCTTTATGCAAAATTCGTCTCAATGATGTCTCCGAAATGTTCAATTGTTGAGAACGACGGTGAATTAATGTTGATGGCGCTTCATGCACACTTACTGCCACAGCAGCAATATTCTCGGGTGTGTACGTTAGATGGCGGCCCCTTTATATCAACGATTTAGTATTTAGTGGAGTATATAATTCTAAGGCCTACTAGATATTCTTTGATAAGATTTTTTAAATCAATCCACGAAGTGAATCTTTTCTGCAAGAGCGTTGTAAAGATTTTGTATGAAGAATTCGCTTTGACTCCTTTCTTATAAATAAGGAAGATGAGGGCCTCTTTAAATTCTTAAGAGATAACACCAAAATCTAATACTTCATTGAAAAGCAAAGGTATGACTTTAATAAGTTCCAATGATCAATTTTTATAGAACTTCACCGGTACACGATCTAATCCTGGAGCTTTGTCGTCTTCTAGCGATTTGAGCGTGCTTTTACAACTTCTGAAATCGTTAACTGAATCCAAGATGTCGTTGTTCTTAAAAGAAACCTTAAGATTGAGCAAGTTGTTAAAGTGAGCTCGTAGCACATCGGGGCTTAGTTATGAATTGATTGTAAGTAGCGCGTTGTTTCGTTAGTTTCGTTTTTACATTTCGATAAGCACAAAGCTTTTGCTTCATAATAGACTCTGTTCTTTTAAACATATATTTTTATAGTCTATATTTGCCTGGATGTAGCTAATTCTATAAGTCTCGTCATTTGAACTTTTTTTTTTTATAATAAGCACACACTCAAGGGGATAATACTACCCTCATTATGAATACACAGTGTGAGCAAAGTTTGAGCCATTTAAAATATAAATTTCTTGCTTCTCGCAGTATCTTTTAAACCAAGGTTTTTAAAAGCTTCGGTTAGTAGATACGTCATTCCAAGAAGATGGGTACGATAGCTTAATCAATTTCACTAGTTGTTCAAAGTCAAATTAGAATCAAAATCTGGTTCTCAGTTAAGCTGAGGTAGAAGTTTCATATTCTTATTTTCAGCATTACAAACAGTCTCTATCTTAAAAATCACTACCACTGGCAAATGATCAGAATATGTTTCCTTACGAATTCTAATCTCCTCCAACAAGACTTAAAACGATTACTGAAGTTCCTTGAAGACCGATCGCTATAAAAGCATAGCTTTTATCTCCATCAGACGGACTTAAATTACATTAAACTACATACTTCTCAGCACATAAATGCACAGAGTAGAGACACAGCACCTTGAACGACTAGACTAGAGGTTTTCTTTATTATGGTCTACAGCAGCAATAATCCCAGTTGTTCTTGGGGAAGGACTTATGCCAATACTTTCACATTTTGTTTTGATACTGTTATTTGAAGAAATTCAAAATCAATTTCATCTTCCTCCAGTTTTCAATTTCTCTTTTGGCAGGGTTGAAGAAATTGAATGAACGGACACTTTGTTTTGTTCGTGTTAGGCTCTATTGCCAAAAACTTTCTTGCTGAATCCTCCGCAAGTATTTCTTATTGTAAATAAAAGACGCAGTAATCGTGGGGCATAATGGTTATTGCGTAGGACTGTTATGCCAGAGGTCTTGAGTTAAATCCCTGCCTGTACCTTAACGTAAACTACCTAAACGTTTTTTTCACGGGTACTGACTCTTGCGAAGAATTGACAAATGCTCTTAAGTAATTCTTGTCATGAAAAGTGCTTTCTCAAAAAGTTGTAAGTCACTAGGACTACAGTTCTCTATAGACTATTTATTTATAAAAGTCTTCTTATATTAGCTTTTAAATATTGGCATAAACTTGTAGGTCGCCATAAGCTTCCATTACTCACACAGTTGCAAATCACTTATTACTGGCAAACTAACACTAAATTGTATTTATTTAGTGAGTTCAAAAATAAAGCTCATTAAATGCAGAAGTAAATGTTAAACTAAATGAAAAACACAACGCAAGAGGACGAACACAATATCCTCTTTAAGTAAAATATTGAGTTATATCTCTAGCTACGGATATTCTCATCTGGAAAAGGCTGTAACGGTATAGTTGACCCTATCCTAAGATACCATCGGATACATTTCCCACTAACACAAAAAAAGGAACAGGACCCTCTTTAGATTCAATAAGACGTAGGATAGGTTGTCCTGGTAGGTAAGTGCTGCAGGCATGCTTGCGAATGCGCGACTCTAGCGCGACTCTTGCACTGCTACCGTACCCGTTAAATTTTACATGCCTATTTTGTTTATAATTAATTAACCATACACCCTTCTAACAGAACTCGCAAAAATGAAACCAAATATGAAGTTGATTTACCTAATCTGAATGTATTTTTGGAAACCATGAGATGATGAAAGTTTCCATTGCGAACCCACCCTCAGTCGAGTTATCTAAAACCGGACCATTTTTGGCTAATGTCTCGCAAATACTATTACATTAGCCCCTAAAGCAAAGTTGAATAAATTATTAGAATTTACTCACTACCCGTCAAATATATCCTCTCATCGTACGCCCCCTTTTAGCACAAAACACTTACTCAATGAATCATTTATCAAGTATTAAATAATAATAATAAGAATTTGAAATTTTGTTTAATTTTTGGTTAAGTTTTATTTCATTTTCAAATATTTAGGTTCAATTATGTAGTATTGTTCTCTTTTAAATCTAACACATATTTATCAAGAATATCTATACTCTTTGTGATCAGCTGTGATACTACTCTACATAGGTTTCCAAACCCCTTTTATATCTAATTTATTTTAAATAAGATTCTTGTCAATTTCCTTATTGTTTAGCTTTAATATTTACTCTATCTGTGATATTGACTTTTAGGTTTTATTTATTTTAATTCGTTTTTAAGTTTCAGTTATTTTAATTCATTTTTAAGTTTTAAATGTAGTTTTGCTCATTTATCTACTCAAGCTTATAAAAAAAACTATTCGGCAATTTCTTGTATTATGTTCTTGTATTATATTCACTCTCTTTATCTCTAAAAATTCTACATTTACATATGTGGTCACTGTTCTCATTGCATCAAGTGTAATTTGGGTACTCATTTTTTAGTATTACTGGCTACTGCATGAGATAAAAGTTCCTTTTTTTTCACTCTCTTTTTATTCCCCTTTTTCTTTGAAACAAAAGGGTTTGCTCTTCCTCCTACTCAAAACAATGAGAACTCCCTCTTTCTTTCTGTTGAGCTTTATAATTTTTATGTTCACTTATCAACCCCCAACTACTTTCGTTCAATATATTTAAGATATTGTATATAAAATAAAAGAATATTTGACTCACCATGTTTTCTCTACTTTAATTTAATCCAAGTTGGCTGGTATCTCCGACGATGATGTGCACAGCATACGTGGAAGATCGGCTCTGACTTGTTGGCTAAACGCTAAATGAATTAGAGAAACAAAATCTTAAGAAAATTGAACGTTCTTATTATTTTTTCTTGTAATACTTAACTTTTCTCTTTTTTTTTCTTTTGTTTTGTTCTTTCTTTCGTTTATCACTGATCACACAAGAGCTTACAATATAATCTATTGCCTATATGCTAATCGATACTTATGTATGTTTGAACAGTGTGTTCATAGGTAATGATAAGAAGTCGGAAGCAAATCAATATATTTGACTGAAGCTGGGTGATCGTGTGGAGCACGTACACGCTTCTGGGTTTGCGCGCGTCGCCGCCGCCGCTGGCTTGTTTGTGTGGACGGTGATGCGACCGATGCTGCTTGGTTAACAATTGGCTTGATATGTTCGTGTCGGGATTGTGTTTATCCACAGGTACTTGAACAGCTAGACCAGAGACGAATAAAATTTCTACGCTTAAAGCGCACCACCTATGTTGTAGCCTCTTGCTCATACGCCGTGGATGACGTTGTCTATTGGTAGATTGCGGCAAATTGGACGGTATCGCAAGCCTGACAAACACCTAGTATGTGGCGAACGCTTGAGTAGCTGGTCTTTAGAAATTTCTCAGTCCAGTGGGACTAGGAGATTGGCTTCTGTTGAATCGGTGACCGAGTATCACGTCAGCGACAAGAAGGGTTTTGGTACACCACGTGCTGAGTGTTCGGAAATAAATCCCTTTTCTTTCGCGATCACTTTTTTTTTTAGATTTGCTTGATGAGTAATTTACACCAGATTGTGGTATTTCCTCAAACTTATTTTGAGGAAAGCTCTAGCCTCTGAACGCGGGATTATTTCTTTTATTTTTATTAAAAATAAATTTAATTTAAAGGTGAACTATAAGTAATATGACTGTACCTATTTGGTGGCTTAGCTTTACACTTCTTGACTCGGCCGGGGTTGGAATAAAAAAGCCCGATCGATTGATATTTTCGATGATGGATGGGTCAGATAGAAATTGTCGCCCATTTCCTTTTCGATATTTAACGAAGGAAAACAAAAGGTATAAATTTCGGGTAAGATTTTTCATGTGTACAGGGTGATTCCTTTTAGGATTATTTTTTTGTGTGGAATTCCGTACGTCTGTTTTCGATATTATCTTTAAAAAATTTTTTACGGGGTCCCTACAAGGCACTCGGGACCCTAGTAACTCTACACCTTCTCCTTGGAAAAGACATTTACTACCCATCGACCTTAGTCTGTTGGATTAAAAAAAAGGAAAACACACCTGACCAATAATTTATTGTGCCTCACCGAAAACAAGTCGAAACCATCAAGCCTTTATGAACTTTATACACGAATGGGTCCTATAAGGAAAACAACTCCTCCTTTTCTGTTATAGAACTTTCAAATTCAAACGAAGATATAACCCTCTGCCAAGGCATACTCCCAAACGCAGCTTGTAGTTTTCTAGCTGAAATTTTAGGAATTTTTGTCTCAATCCAGGACAGTTTAGACGTTGATCCTTACAGACAACCTAAACATTTTAACGGGAATAAAAAACGCAGACAACAACTGTCCAGTTCTTAACTACATGTGGAATGTTTTATACAGCACCGTCAACATCGTAATGGGCTCCAAATCATGTCGGCATAAAAGGTAACGAAGCAGCAGATGTAGCAGCTAAGGAAAAAATTCGCTTTCGTCAAAGATTTGCCTAATGCGAAAAATCTTCAACAATATTGAAACGGACGAACTTAGTGCCTCATGGCTAAGCTAAGATAATTTCCTTCGGAAGCATCAACCTACCCACCTCAGAGTTCCTTACAATAAGGCTTTTTCTAACAATAGAACAGAGTGTATTACACTTTTCAGGATTAGAGTAGGAAAAACTTTATTTTCAAGTCGCCACTACTACAACCATTAACCTCCCGAAGAATTCGAAAACTGTAAAGAAGTCCTGTCTGTCTGTCATATTCTTGCGGATTACCCAATTTAACGCCAAATCCCGAACACAGTTTCCTTAGTAGACAAACATCTACATATAGCCCAAATTCTTGGTCCCTCAAACACAAGATCCTTGAAGCTATATTAAAAGAAGCCACAACGAATCACAACAAACTTAACGGCATCAAATGGCCTTGTTAGCCTGATGCCATCTATTTAAATAGCTTATACATTTATTTTGTAACTTATTTTTTCATAATTTAATAAATAAATGAAAATCACTATCATCTTTGTCACTATATAACATTGATCTTGCTAAGTTACTGTACTGACTGAAAACTGCTTTAATTGGCCTTACTTCCACAAGCACGAACGTTTAACCCCAGCTTTTAAAATCACTTAAGTATTTAAATTATTTGTATTTCCTTGTTTTTTTTTGTAATGCTAAACTATTTTCAACAACTTATAACAACTTGAAAAGCTCCTGCCATCCATTCAGGAAATTGTAACTGCGTGTATAGCTTAGCTAACACAATGACAGGACACGAAAGAGACTTCCCACACTACGGCTATAGAGTTGACTTTAAAACAGTGTAATTCATCGAATCATATGCTGCGTTTAATCATAGAAAATAAAGCAGAGTTGAAGTTTAAGCTCGTTTAGTTTTATTTTTATTTCATAAACACTTTTTCAGAAATGTGTACCTTTCATGGATCTGTCCTAAATGGCAAATATACTTTTATTTCATATACGACGTATATGTAGTTTTGTGTACGAACTTAATGCTCTTTCAGCATAACACTCTTTTGCTCATGTGGGGAAAATAAACAGCTTTTAGACAAACATTAAATGTCATTAGCATAGTTTGCTTTTCACTTTTCTTAACGAGACACACATTTATCCTAAAACACCATACGTAACGTAGATCCAGAACCAGATGCATGCACAAGGACAGCACCACCTGCGTGATGCTTGTTTTTAATAATGTCTTCAACCATAAAGAAAGGTATAAGGTATAAAAGGTAGCTCATATATTCATTAGTCTTATGGGCAATTAACTACAGAAAATACTAAGTAACATTCCCCTCCAAAATAAGTTGTTTAGTAATAATATTATCCTCTGTGATACTTGCTATTTCACACGTATAATCTGTAGTCCTTCAAATATATGTTCGTAACAGAAACCAAAATGTATTTAGGCAATAAAGTATCTACATATATATGCAATGCATACTTATTTAGGTAGTAAAATGTTGAGAAGGAGCACTTAAGTTGACACATTAATCCAGAGAAAATGTCTTAAAGCATAAACACATATTAAAGTTTATCATTTTATATATGTATTTCTTTTAAAAAATAAATATAATATATTTTTAATTTGATAATGAAAAAAGAGGCTGGGATGCCACCCACACTAATAACTTCCCATCCCGTCTGCCGATTTGTCTTGCTTAAAAGTTTATAGATTTTCGTGTTTTGTTAAAAAAGTTATCAGTTGAATTATTCTTAAAAATTTAAAAACTACCAATAATATTTTGCATATAATGAAATAGTTTGATTTCGAAATTATTTTTTTGTTAACGAGATTTTTATTCGAAAACCAATTTTTACTAATTTTAGTTGCATTTCTTAAAAGTTTTTATTTCTTATATAAACAAATACAAATTGGATGAATGAAATTAATTTGAAGTCAATATCTTCTATTGTTCACGAGATATCGAAAACCGAACATCAATTTTTTCCAATTTTGCGTACTATTTTTTGTAAATTTTAATTTTGTATGAAAAACTCTGACAGTTGGATTTTTATAAAAAATCTACTGAACGTCGAAAAAATATTTTCTGTGAGATAAAATAAGTTTGAAGCCAATATTTTTAATTTTTGAAAAGATATTTAAGCCAAAAGTAAATTTTTACTAAGTTTTAGTATTGCTTTTTTTTGTAGGTTTTTATTTTTTGTAAAAAAACTGCCAATTCGATTTTTCTCAAAATTTTACCGAACATTGTAAGGAATATTGCTTATAACAAAAAATTACATAGTTTAAAGCCAATATCTTAAAGTCTTGAAAAGATATTTAAGTCGAAAATCAATTTTTACCAACTTTGATTAATGTTTTTTATAGGTTTTTATTTTATATAAAAAAAAACTATCAATTCGATTTTTCTAAAATAAATAAAATCGTTTTTTGTTCGTAAATTTTTCGAGGTAAATAATATTTTTACTTGCGACATATAGGAACTATATTACTTGCGACATATAGGAACTACATATATGGCAAGTTTTGCATTCGTGCAAAATTTCGAACTCGAGATTTTAATCAAACATAGTATCACGATGGTAGAGAAGTCGAAAAAAGTGGGTCCCCTGATTCCATCCGGTCTGTTTTGTCTGTCTGTCCACGCTCCTACAGCCTAAACCATTGGGTCGATTGAGTTCAAACTTTTAAGTTAAGGTTTTGAGCAGATTCGCGTTAGGCGTTTTTTTCATTTTTTTTTAAGATCAAAACTAACAGTGGCCCCCATACAATTTTTTTGGCCAAAAAACGAAAATTCGAATTTTCTCAAAAACAAACCGATAGATTTTTTTTTAATTTTGTCCAAAATTTTATTTTTTAACTTGGCTTCTTTTAATAAGAAAAACATATTTTTGTATTGCTCAGGAAAGGTACCGCTCATAGAACCGTTATTTTGTTTCTTAATTTTCTCAGCAACTTATGAACTGATTTCAATAATTTTTTTTCTAAATAAGCTCTTATATTGCCTTAACAATATTTGATTATCAAAAGTGCAATTTTTTATTGTTTGGATTTTTAAAAAAATATTGATTTTTTTTTTTTCAAAATTCTATATCTCAAATTCTATATTTCAAAAAAAAAAATTCAAAAATCAAGAATTTTTTAATTTATAAAATGGCATTAACATTTTTAAAGACAAACTTATTTTTCAGGTAAAATTTTGAATCTTAAAATTTTTTTTTAAATTATTTAAATTATTTTATTTTATTTTTAATTATTTTAATAATTTATTTTTTTAATAATTTTAAATATTTTTAACTAGTTGAATACACAAACAATAATTGTTTTCGTTAAGTATGCTTACAAGTATTTTTCATTTTCGGGATGAGTTGTCCTAGGATGAGTTGTGTCTTGGGATGAATCACAAGTTTTTTGTCAAATCAAATGGCATTTACATATATCTTTGAAGACGAACTTATTTTACAGGTATATTTTTAAATCTTTTGGTAAATTTTTAAACAGACTCTTTGCATACAGGAGCAAGTTTGTGCGACCCAGTCGTGCATTTTATTTTTTCAGTTTTTTCGATTTATAAAAAAAAACGTTAATTGGATTTTTTTCCAAAAATATATTTGTTTGGTATCACGTTACAATATATAATCAGCCCTATCATGAATTCCATCGTAATCGGAAATTTTTACGAATCCCGAAAAACTGTATCATGAAATCCGTTCGTAATGCAAAATTGTATGAGATTTTCAACTACGAACGGATTTCAGGATACAGTTTTTCGGGATTCGTAAAAATTTCCGATTACGATGGAATTCATGATAGGGCTAAATATAGAATTTAATTCGAGTCTGTAGCGTTATTGGTTCGTGAGATATTTAGGGTTAACCAACATTTTCACCTTTTTTTACTTGCGACATATAGGAACTATATGGCAAGTTTTGCATTCGTGCAAAATTTCGAACTCGAGATTTTAATCAAACATGATATTACGATGCTAGAGAAGTCGAAAAAAGTGGGTCCCGCGATTCCGTCCGGTCAATTTTGTCTGTCTGTCCACGCTCCTACAGCCTAAACCATTGGGTCGATTGAGTTCAAACTTGGAAGTTAAGGTTTTGAGCAGATTTGCGTTAGGCGTTTTTTTCATTTTTTTTTAAGATCAAAACTAACAGTGGCCCCCATAAAATTTTTTTGGTCAAAAAACGAAAATTCGAATTTTTTCAAAAACAAACCGATAGATTTTTTTCAAATTTTCTCTAAAATTTTATTTTTTAACTTGGCTTCTTTTAATAAGAAAAACATATTTTTGTATTGCTCAGGAAAGGTACCGCTCATAGAACCGTTTTTTTGTTTTTTAATTTTCTCAGCAACTTTTGAACCGATTTCAATAATTTTTTTTCTGAACAAGCTCTTATATTGCCTTAACAATATTTGATTATCAAAAGTGCAATTTTTCATTGTTTGGATTTTTAAATAAATATTGAAATTTTTTTTTTCAAAATTCTATATCTCAAAAACGGGTGAACATTTTTTTATGAAATTGAAATATAGAGCGTATATTTACAATCACTAAACAACTGCATACCAAAAATATTTTTAGAACAAAATTGAAAAATTTTATAGATAAAAAATTAATTTAAAAAAAAAACCGCTCTAACGATTTTCAAAACAAAAATTTGAAAAATCAAGGGTTTTTTGATTTATAAAATGGCATTTAAATTTTTGAAGACAAACTTATTTTTCAGGTAAAATTTTGAATCTTAAATTAGTTTTTTTTAAATTATTTTAACTGTATTAAATGTAATCCCCTCCCAAAAAATTGAAAAATGGAGGTTTTTTCGACAAATCAAATGGCATATATATCTTTGAAGACAAACTTATTTTACAGGTATATTTTTAAATATTATATATGTAGATACTTTTTTAAACAGACTCTTTGCATACAGGAGCAAGTTCGTGCGACCCAGTCGTGCACTTTATTTTAAACTGCTATGGTAAAAAAACCGCCCACGCAATTTTCTTGAGAGCCCTTTCTGCATCTTTCTGCCTTATTATCTGTATAACAAAATTTCTTTGAAGTCGATATCTCTTCTGGTTCTTGAGCTATGGATAACGAAAAAAACGTCGCGAACGTACGGACGTACGAACGTACGTACACACGCACGCACAGACATCTTTCTAAAATTCTTTTATTTCGATTTAGGGGCCTTGAAACTTCGAGAAATGTCAAAATTTTCAATTTGACAAATCAGACCCATTACAATAACTTCCTATGGGAAGTTAGTAAATTCCAATAATTTAATATCCATATCAAAAGTGGATCATTTGTATCATAATTTAACCCAACGTTTGAGAGCTAACGAAATAAAATCACTACGTTTAGGAGGCTCAAATTCCTAAATGTTAATATCTTTCTGCTTTGAAATATCTAAGAAAATAGAATTGAATGCCCGTAATACAATTTTTTAAAGATTTGTAATCAAATAAAATATTTTCATTTCAGTTTTGGTTTAATCTGTCGTACTTTTTTAAGACGCTTTAATTTACCTTGATCATCTACGGAAACAGAAACTTCTTTATTTGGCACAAATATATGTTGTTGTAGTGCTGTTTTTGACCAAACAATACCTAGTATGTCCTAGCATTCCCAAGGTCAAGCAATTCAGCTATTTGAGTCACTTACATTATGTAGTAAGAGATTTTTGCCAGGACGTATTGTCACTGATTCCCGATAAACTGGTCTTATTTGACCTCAGCCTTTTCTTTTGTTGTTCCTAAAATATGACCAAACCTAAAAAAGAACACACAATTAGAAATAATATTAACCTTAAATATTCTATTTTCTTCCATCCTTTGATGTCCCTCACGATAAAGTTTTGGGATAAAGTTCTGCACATTTGGTGAGATTTTTGTATCGCTTCTGGGCTCTTTAAGTGCCCTTTAGATAAGTCCCGATGATTTGTCATATATAGCAATTGACCACAATTTTCAGTAATCAATTTAAATGCAATCAATCAATACATTAAAATTTACTTACATTATTAAAGTAGATAAATTTCCTTTGATTTTTCTAGCAAAAAGACTTGATATCGAATGAGAAATTCTAACGATTTCGAAATTAATTTTCGAAAAATGTAGTTCCCCGAATCTTCGAAAAACACAATTAAAATGTCAACACGACTCGATCTACTAGATTTTCGTATGTTCGAATATTTTCAAAATCTTCTACTAAAAACATATTGATGAAAAATTCATGACTAAAAACGTCTTATTCGGTTTTTAACGTTGCACAGCATAAAATCGATCTTTGGGCTCCTTATGCTTCCTTGTGTTATTTTTTATTATTAATTGTATACAAAAAAATATATATAGTACATACATCGCTTTATTTTTCTAAGTTTTTTAATTATACAAAAAGCAAAACGTTGATATCATACAATTTTACAGTTTATCAACGATAACGCTATTCCATGTGAAGAACCATTTTACTTAGACCATAATTTACGAACGAATTCATTTCCTTCCGTTCTTATTGGATTCATATTCAATTTACAACATGAAAAAGATAAAAACAGATTAAATATAAATTCTTTGACGTTAGGAAAAAAAAACTTTAATCACACAGACTCAATGAAATTAAGACGCTTATATCAAAACAAATATGAGTTTGTCTTTTTTATTGTTTTAAAGCAAAATCAATATTATTAATATTAATTATTAAACAAAAGAGAGACAAAAACGCCATTACACAAAATCAAAGCCATAAATGCATTTTTTGACTTAAAACCTTTTACCTAACGGCAAAGAATTATTCCTGATAATTTCTTGACATATTCTCTTTCAAATTGCCAATTTTATAAAGTTTAAATTTGGTCTGGTTTGAATTTCGTTAAATTTGGTAAAACTTTGTTTTGAGTTATTTTTCAATTGTATCGATTTTCAATTATAAATTACTCACTGTACTATATTTTGAATCCCAAAAACCACGGCTATTGTAATCTAAAAATGTTCAAATGGTAGACATGTGGGGGGGGAGGTGTTTCCACTAAGGCACCACCTCTCCTTACTCAGACGGCAGCGGACGAATTCTCGAGATGGAATCAACGGTAGCGTCTACAGTTCCAGTAAGGTTGAACTACTTAGTGAACACCTTATAGGGCTTCTACGACTTATTCGGAGCCCAGGCCTATAAGGAGCGGTTTATCCGGCTCCCCGTCCTTGGAGTTATACTAAGGATCTGGCCCTCCAGGTTGGGGGTTGTGCCGTCTTGGTGACTTCCTGACCACGTACAAATCTTTCTAGTTGCGAAGCATCAACAAGCCTCGGATACGGACGGATTCACTGTTGACAACCCAAGCAAACGAAATAAGGACAACGAACTTCGGATCTGTACGTGGAATGTTAGGTCCCTTAACAGACCACGTGCATCCGAACAATTAGCGGAAGCCCTAAACTGCTGCAAGGCAGATATTTCCGCCATCCAAGAAGTGCGATGGGATGGACCGGGCAGACGCAAACTAAAAGACTGCGAAGTATACTACGGCGACTGCTACCAAGAACAAAGACAGCGTCTATTTGGGTGTGGATTTGTTGTTGGAACTAGAGTCAGGAAAAAAGTCTTGAGTTGCAACAGTGTGGGCGAGCGCATCACGACAATCCGCATCCAGGCTAAATTCACCAACATAAGCCTAATATGCGCTGCGCGCATGCCCCAACAGAGGAGTAAGATGAAGACACCAAATACATATTATTCGAGCTTTTGGACAAGACATATGAGTAGTGCCCTGGCTATGACATTAAAATTGTCTTAGGAGATTTTAACGTCAAGCTAGGCTTTGGTGGCACAATCTGGAGATACAGCCTACGACACCACCTCCGACAACGGATTCAGGCTGATCAATTTCGCTGCGGGGCGAGACGTTCTGGTAGCTAGTACGCAGTTCACACCTCTCAATATCCACAAGGGGACATGGAAATCTCCTGATCAATCAACTGTCAACCAGATTGACCACATTGCGATCGACGCACGACACTTCTCCAGTATACAGGATGTCCGAACATTCCGAGGGGCCAACATTGACTCGGACCACTTCTTCGTTTTAGCCAAATTACGGCTACGGATATCCCGATCCAAGCCAAAACAAGGAAGTACTGTGAGAAGTTTCGACGTTTCCGATCGAGTCTCTAATAACCTCTTAAGGAGTCCTATGCTGCCTGCATTAAGCATTGAAAACCACACGGCCACCACAGCGAAACCCCTGGTTTGACGACGAACGTCGGCGAGAGCACGCAGCGAAACATCAGGCATACAAAACGGCGCTGCACAGGAGGACCAGAGCTGCTCGCGAGCTCTACGAGCAGAAGAGGAGAGAGGAACACCGGCTTCTTAGATGGAAAAAAAGAGAGCATGAGAAGCGCGCGATCGAGGAGATAGAGGGATGTCACAACAGGAATGAGGTTCGTAAATTTTACCAAAAGGTAAAAAAAACCTCCCAAGGGTACCAGCCCCGAACCGAGGCCTGTAAAGACGATCAGGGGAACATCGTAGTAGAACCGCAGTCTATGTTGAGAATATGGAAAGACCACTTCTCCAAATTATATAACGGCGATGACGAACCGAATTCCGCTGTAAGGGAGATAGAACCACTCAACCTCGGCGACGCAGATCAACAATTCCGCCTACCCGACCTTGACGAAGTGAAGATACCAATATATAAACTGAAGTCAAACAAAGCTGCTGGAGCTGACGGCATCGCTGCCGAACGATTCAAAGCAGCAGTCGATGACTTGGTTGGGAGCATGCACCAACTCATCCGCAAAATATGGTCGGAAGAAAGCATGCCCGATGAGTGGAATCTCAGCATAGTGTGCCCGATACATAAAAAAGGAGACCTTTTTAATTGCGCCAACTACAGAGGGATCAGTCTCCTTAACATTGCGTATAAGATCCTTTCTGCCGTATTATGTGAACGTCTGAAGCCGTTCGTCAACAACCTGATTAGTGTGGCTTCAGACCTTATCAGTGTGGCTTCAGACCAGGAAAGTCCACTATCGACCAAATATTCACACTACGGCAGATCTTGGAAAAAACCCAGGAACTTCAAATCGATACCCACCATCTCTTTATCGATTTTAAAGCCGCATATGACAGCATCCATAGGTAAGAGCTCTACAGATCAATGTCTAGTTTTGGCATCCCTGTCAAACTTATCCGTTTGTGCAGAATGACGATGGAGAATGCACGCTGCTCTATCAAGGTCGGAAAAGATCTCACCGATGCATTTGATGTCAAAAAAGGTTTTAGACAAAGCGATGCAATGTCATGCGACTTCTTCAACATCGTTCTGGAAAGAATTGTGCAAAACTCAACCGTCAACACTAGAGGCACAATCTTCAAAAGGCCCATCCAATTACTCGGATACGCAGATGATATTGACATAATTGGAAGATCAAAGCGTGATGGCTGTGGAGCGTTTTTGAGCATTGCGACGGAAGCGGTGAAGATGGGTTTAGTGGTCAATGAGGGCAAGACCAAGTATATGCTGTCATCAAAAAAGGACACTGAACAACGACGTCTTGGACAAAACGTCACCATGGACAGCTATAACTTCGAGGTAGTTAAGGACTTTGTCTACCTAGGCACCGCTATTAACACTGACAACGACACCAGCGCTGAAATCAAACGAAGAATAACTCTTGTAAATCGCTGCTTCTTTGGACTTAGAAGGCAATTGAGTAATAAAGTCCTCTCTCGAGCATCTAAAATCACCACTCATCATCCCGGTTCTCATTTATGGTGCTGAGGCCTGGACCCTGTCAAAGAAAAATGAGAGCGTCTTAGGATGCTTCGAGAGAAAAATTCTTCGGGTGATTTTTGGTCCCGCACGCATAGATGGAGAATGGAGGAGAAGATATAACGACGAACTGTACGGGCTGTACAGCGACACTGACCTAGTTAGCAGAACTAAAGTCCAACGGCTTAGAGGTCATGTAGAGCGAATGGACATCAACGCTCCAGCCCGGAAGGTCTTCGAATCCAATCCCGAGGGACGGCCGGCGCGGCGCAGGTGGGTGAATACCTCAACCAACTTGGCGTGCGAAACTGGAGACAGCTAGCTAGGGACCGAGCTGGCTGGAGACGCATGTTGGTTGAGGCCCAGGTCCGCACCAGACTGTAGCGCCACCTTAAGTAAGTAAGTAAGTAATCTTTGAGCTACAACCCTAAACCATCAGCTTGGTTTTGGTCTTAGAAAACTGCAATGACAGAATGCACTACTGCGAAACCAACTGATGCCTTTAATTACTTACTTACTTACTTAAGGTGGCGCTAAAGTCCGGGGCCTTTAATTAGAATATTTTTATAGAGCCATAGTTCATGGACAAAATTTACCCACCCTTGTGATGATCGTGTGTATCGGAATCGCTCAAAATATACATAATACATAATAAGTGTTTAAGGTTTTGTTCCAATTTTCGGAATTGAAAAAATAAACAGTTTTAAAAATTGTTGACAAGTAGAAGCGTCCTAACAAAAAGATTCCATTTTTCCGAATAACAAAATTTTTAAACATTAAAAAAAAAACTCAAGTGTAAGTTCTTTCAAAGTTCCAAAATAAGTGTTGGTATTGAAAGTCAAGACTACCGTTTGTATTCCTCACGAAATTCCTCACCATAAAACATTAGTTCTAGAAAAATCGAAGTCTTTTTTTTTAAAGCTGTGTTCAATGTCGAAATAATAATAACCCAAATAAAAAAAAAACCTCTTCCTAACTACATTTTCTGGACTATCAAGACAGGTACTATCTTTTTCCTTTTTATATGCATGATGGCTTTTTAAAATTATTTATTATACCCAAAATAAAGTTTTTTGCCAGATTTAAGTATCAAATCATTTCATATAATTTATGTGAAAAATTATTACACTGGCCTACAAAAATAAAAAAATGAAAAAAAAATAATTTACTGTCATAATTTATGACTTTTATAAAGTATATAATGTATGTTTGTGTCGAGAAAGAATAAACAAACAATATCGTGTGGATATATAAACTTAAGGCAACACTATAAAACTCACCCGAACAATATCTTTCTCTTTTGGCAATGTAAGATTTATTCAAAAAGACGGATCAATATGCCCAACAAAACCCAACCTAAGAACCAAACAAAACCTCCAGCCGCCGCCACCGCGCCGGCCGGCCACCGACGTGCCACACCGCTTCACTCTGTGAACATCTTGGATAATAAATGAGCCAAACACCTCGTGCCAAACATTTTCCTCGAATGAATATGCAAATATGTAAAAAAGGGTTTTTAGGTTTACACAAAACTAAACTAGAACATTCTTTGGATATTAAAATTCATAACACTATCAAGCTCTTATCTTTTCAAATTCAAGTTTTTCTTGTTGTTGTTTTTTTTTGTTTTTTTTTTTTTGTTTGGCTGTTTTTATTCTTTAAAGGATTGAAGGCTTTAATAATATAAGGATAGGTAATGCGATGAGTAGGTCTAAGTACACGCATAGGAAAATGTTCATTTTTAATTCTACAAAAGAAATGAAACGTTAAAGTTTATGGATTTTACCTTTTTCTATCGTCAGTTTCACTTAGGATTAAATTTTTTTATTTTTAACAACAAGCTTAAATTCAAATTCTAGAGTCAAAAAGATATAAAAAATCATGTGTTTTGAATCTTGGGTCTTTAAAGGTGATCCTTAAAAGTGCTTTAATTTTTATTTGTTGTTTTATTCATACATATTTTCATACAGCTTATAAATCTTTTTTTTCAAAATTTTTTCTAAGACCAACACAGCTAACTATAATCTCAATTATTTTTCTATGTGTATTTATGTACATATAGATTTATCAACATCCTCTTAGAATCTTCTTGAATTAACCCACCAAAGGCACACAAAATCTTTTCAAAGATAACCACAAGAAGAAATTTTACAAAACAAAAAAACCCATTTTCTGCTTTTCAAAATTAACCAAATTTTGTTCATGAGCTTTGTTAATTGTTAAATATTAAATTATCTTCAACAAACGAGAATAAGCAACATTCTGTTTATCAAACTCATAAACTTAAGTTTCTCAAATATTGTAAGCGATTGAAGTAGATGCATTCACTGATGGCCAGGGTTGTAGCTAGGAATATGTCTTTGAAGGTGAAATTTCAGAAAATTTAATTTTTAAAAAGTTTATTTTTAATTCTGTTGATAATTATGTGTCGATATTTACATTCAGTGGTGGAAAAATAATTAGAAATTGTGAACTATTTTCCTTAATGTTGGCTATATTAACTACTAGCGGCCCGTCCCGGCTTCGCACGGGTGAACATAAATAGGTACAGATAATGTAGCTTTCTAATGAAAAAAGAATTATTAAAATCGGTCCAGTACTTTTTGAGTTTATTCGTGTTTATAATATTAGTATAGATATTTAATACAAATAGGAAGTTTTTAGTTAAACATAACTATTAATATTCTCTTCTAAAAATGTTTTTAAATTTAGCGTTTTTCCTAAACCAATACTCGATTTCCCTGGGAAAAATTATTAGAAACGACTTCAATATTGTTAATTATCTGTAAACGTGGTGAGTAATGGAACTCGAGAAATTCTTCATTCATTTTTCTGATTCATGAACTTATACCTCCAGTACGCAAAATGGGTGAAAACAAAAGCTGCAGACCAGAAATGCGTAAGCTCATTGTGCAGATATTCTATTAAAAGAAAATATTCCAAGGAAGCCATTGCAAGGCAGTTAAAATGCTCAGGGAAGATGGTACATAATTTTATAAATGTTTACACTTGGGTCAATGGTTTTTCCACCAGGCCAGCAGTTTGTCCCAATTAAGCTAATAAATAACAGCACTAACTATAGGGCTTTTCAATAAGAGCGGGTAGATGTTGTGTGTAGATGTGGTGTTGTTTGCTGTGTGGCACGTAGCGCCGCCGCCGGCCGCCGCCGGCCGTCCTGCTGGAACCACATGTCATCTAGGGCCATATGGTTCAATTTGGGCCATAAGAAATAAGTTAACATCGTTATGTAACGCTCGCTGTTGACGGTGATCACCTCACTAACGTCGTTTTCAAAAAAGTACGGACCAATTACGCCACTGGCCCAAAATCCACACCAAACGGTAACTTTTTGAGGATGCATTATCACCTGATGAACTTCGCGTGGGTTGGTTACGTCCCATATATGTACTGCAATTTTGCTTGTTAACACAGCCATTCATCCAAAAATGCGCCTCGTCACTAAATATGATTTTTCGGCCAAAATTGGGGTCCTCTTAAAACCGATTCGAAGCTGAAGTCTGCGAAAGGTCGAGTTCTTGTGCACGGCGAGTAAAAGACTTCCTCTGGTTCTGTTGTACACTTTCACAGACCGCGGCGATGTTCTCGGCCGATCTTGCGTTCCTTGAAGGTACGGGTGTTGGCAACGTTTACGTTAACGAACACTCATTTTGATAATATAGTTTTACATTTGAACGTTCTGTTCAATAGTGTAACTTGAGATGATTATTTGGCATAAGCAACTGAATAATAAACTAAAGATTTGACAGATGTCACCGAAACAAAATGGCCGCCACGGGGCGCCAAAATGGTTGGGTAGGAAAATGGTGAGGTGTTGAACCAATAGTACGAATTAAAAGACGTATGGATGAATTGGTTTAGAGAAATATACTACATAATGCTATGAAGTCGTATGCGTTTACCTGTTTCTTATATTTTTTAACAAGACAACGATTGCACTTCACGTCTAGTAAAGTGTTGGTTTAAAAAATACAAAAGAGGCTTGAATGCGACCACACTTGTAACTTCCCATTCCGTCTGTAGATTTGTCTTGCTTAAAACTTTAACAAAATATTCATAACAATATTTTGTGTGAGATAAATAATTTGAAGTCAATATCTTTCTTTGTTCTCTTAATACTTGAGTCGAAAACCATCCTCATTAGTTTTGTGTTGTTTTTGTAGGTTTTCGTGTTTTTTTTTTAAGTTATCAGTTGAATTTTTCTTCAAGAATAACTTAAAATTAAACCAACAGTATTTTGCATATGATGAAATAGTTTGTTTTCAAAAACTGTTTTTGTTAACGAGATCTTTAGTCGTAAAACAATTTTTACTAATTTTAGTAGCATTTCTTGAAAATTTGTATTTCATATGTAAACAAATACAGATTGGATTTTTCTAAGAACAATATCCCACGTTAAAAACAAAATTTTCTAGATTTTAATTTGTATGAATAAACTGACTGTTGTAGTTTTATACAATTTTTACTGAATGTCGAATGCATAAAACTATTTTGGAGATAAAATCATTTTTTTCTTCGAAAAATATTCGAGGTGACAATTATTTTTGTTCAGTTTTTTTGATTTATAAAAAAAAACGTTAGTTGTATTTTTTTTTTTAATTTTATTTATTTATATAATACAAAATTTAATTCAAGTCGCTAGCGTTATTGGTTCGTGAGATATTTTGGGTTAACTAAAATTTTGTTAAGAGTCCTTTCTGCATCTTACTGTGTTATTATCTGTATAATACAATTTATTTGAAGTCGATATCTCTTCTTGATTCTTGAGATATGAACGACGAAAAAAAGCTTCCCAAATGTACACCCGCACAAACAGACATCTCTTTAAAAATCTTTTATTTAGACTCTAGGGACCTTGAAACGTCAAAATGTTCAATTCAAAAAATGAGACCGATTACATCAACTTCATATGGTAAGTTAAATATACTGGAAAATGTAATGGAGTCGTATGCTTTTTACATTTTTCGAAAGGACAGCGATCTAAAACGCACTTCACGTCTACTAAAGTTTTTGTTTAAAAAATAAGAAATGGAAGTTTCGGATTGGTCAGCTTTAAATCCGAACCTCAATGCAATAGAAAATTTGTGGGGAATGTGTTAAACAAATTTAGGAAGTACCTTCAAAATTTCCCGTGAAAAGATGTCAGGACCTGGTAGAGTAGCCAACCTTTCAAGACGTTGTGCAGCCTTGATTAAAAATTAGGGTCACCCGGCCAAGAACTAAGAACAATTGAGTGAATCTTGTGGTCAAATGTGAGGTGTTTGTGAACAACTCAAAATACTTCATCGTAGCCCGTAGCGTGAAAATCTTGGTTTGTTGATCCTTCTTTGATCTTCTAAGTGGAAAAGCATAAAGACATGTATTTTACGACTATCAAAGTTCAGTTTAAACAAGAACTCCAGAGGTTTGATCTCAGCTCTGTCATATCTTTGATATCTGATCCTAAAAACACATGAGTGATAAGCACCAATTTCACCACTGTGTTTTATTTAGAGGCTTCGTTAAAAAGCAGATTTGACGCGCTTAGGGATCGGATAATTCAAAATGGCGCTGGTACAACTATAATTGTGATACTGAGGATTACGTGCAACAGAAGTAACGAATCAATAGCAGTTTTGCAATAAAAGTTTTTTTGACCTTATCATTTCCTAATTAGTCACCGAGATTCTGTATTTTAAAATCTTTAGAATTTATCATGTGGGACCGAGATAAGGTCCATTTTACTATTTCTATCGAAAGATCCGCATATCAAAGCATTAACTGTCTGAAGCTGTATTGGAAAAAGTCTAAATACTGCATTTGTTCCAAACTTCATTCCACTTACAAAAGGTATACCTATCTCCATCTATTCAGCTCCAGATAGTATGTCGATCAAAGCTTAGGTTTCACCTATTATAGAGACGACAGCTTTTACAGCTTCTTGATTATTTTGATAATGTCTAATATTAGTGAAGTAAAAATTTGAGACGCGGTAACAGACATATTCCATACTACAATTGGAATGCTTGGAAATTCACCAGAAATTAAAGAACTCTTACGGTCCATAATCCTTATGCTCTATGTCTTATCCTCCCAATAATTTCGATAAACCCATTTTAACCCTTTAATGATAATTTTACTTGTTAAATACCTCATACACAATATTTCTTTTCTCAAAAGAATATTTACACGGCTCTGAACTGATACCATGCTTCATACTGTATTTACTTCAATAATTTCCATTGCATAAAGACTTAAAAATCCATCGTATTCTGGTTTTGAAACCATCAAGAAATACTGCATCTCTTAACCTAAATCTCCATCTCTCCTCCTCTATAAATGTGTATATAGATATTTTAAAATGTACAATGTACTTACTTGCAAATTTTTTGGCACAAAAGGATGAAACTGAAACCACCTTAAAACCTAAGGGAAGTTATTTAGCTCATGTAACCCAACGATCTTCCCGGTTTTGCATTTCTGTGCACCCAATGCCAACGGCAAGAATTGGTTGAGTATGCTCTACTTACAAATATTTATAGAATAGGGAAAGTTTGGAGGCATGAATCGTAAAAGAGGGAGACTCGGCTTTATTGGATTTTCTTCTTAGTTTTAATGTTTTGTTTTTATATAGTATACTTTTTTCCCTTAAACATTTTTAACATTCCCCTTTAATGACTTATCCTCATCAGCCCTCAACGAAATAATTTGACCTTTGCTCTTCTGGAAAACAATGGCGAAACAGAATGCAATAAATTTATCTTAATTTGAGTTAACTACTAATTTGTTGACAATTAGTTTTGGGGCGTGTTGCGCTAGATTAACTTTAGTTTGGGGGTGGATTTGTTGATTTTGTTGCAATATTTGGAGTTGAAAACTACTTCAATATTTATTGGAGTTAAAAAATGAATGCACTCATTCGTTGTTTGTTGTTTGTTGACAATAACCATTAAAAAGTTAATCTAATCTGTGGTTTGAAAAAGTCCATTATAGAAATGGTCAAACTTTAATCAGAAGTGTATAATTGTTAATGTTTTACATCATTTTTGCTATTTCAAAAGTGTATACATAATTGAAAAGTGAATATCAACTTCAAAATGCAATAATTCAGTTGATTGTTTTTGCTGGGGGTGAAACGTGAGCGAGAATATAAACTGTGGCAATTGAATTTTACTGTAATGCTAAACGCACTTAATAGTTCAAGAATCTTTTGTTTTAAAATATACAATTAAGAATTGATAACAAAGGGTGGCACCGTCTTGTTGAAACCACATGTCATGCAAATCAAGCTCTTGCATTTTGGGCAAAAAAAAAGTTGGATATTATCTCACGGTAGCGCTCAACATTCACAGTTACGTTACGATTCACATCATCTTTGAAGGAGTACGGGCCAATGATGCCACTGCCACCAGCCTATAAACCGCACCAAACTGTGACTTTTTCTGGATGCATTGGTAGCTCTTGCAATGCTTCTGGCTGATATTCACTCCAAAATCGACAATTCTGCTTATTTACGTAGCCATTGAGAGAAAAATGAGCTTCGTCGCTGAAAACAATTTTTCGGTAAAAAAGTGGATCTTCGGCCAACTTTCCAAGAGCCTATTCAACCAAAATTTTACGTTGCAGCAGGTCGTTCGGCTTCAATTCTTGCACCAGATGTATTTTGAAAGGCATCACACCTAAATCCTTCAGCAAAATGTTTCACTTTGTTGAGTAACAGAGGCCCAATTGGTGCGAACGGCGACGAATCGATAATTGATGGTCATCATTAACACTGGCCGATACAGCTGCGATATTTTCTTCAGTTCGCACTCTACGTAAGCGTGTTGGTGGTTTAATGTCCAACAATGTAAATTTGGTGCGAAATTTAGTCACAATAGTCCGAATAGCCGCTTCAGTGGGTAAATTAAACTGATCATAAAATGGAAGAAGCGTGCCATGAACACATTTTGATAATAAAATTCAATAATTTGCAAGCGTTGTTCATTTGTAAGACGATTCATGATTAAGTTATAGACCAAACTGAAGATGTTTGACAGTGAAACAAAACACGAAACGTGCGTCAGCTGTTTAAACCAGTGTTGTCAAAAAGATAATAGCTATAAAATCACCCTTTATAAGGTTAAGGATCCAATTAAAGATGAATTAAAAAAAGACCTCTTGAGAAACTAAAAATTGCAACTTAAACATTTTAAACGATTTAGTAAAATGTTGAAGCCATTTTTTGCAATTTACTAAAAAGATGATTTAGCTAATTTTAAACGAAGTCAACATTTTACTTTCTCTTTACATTTTTATAAAGTTAAAATCACGCACTGGCCACTTTAACTTTTTGCAATTTATTATATTATAATAATATAATATTATGACATCAGCCATTATCCTAGAAAAAACGTCTTGATAATTGTACTTGAAAGAGTTGAATTGTGTGTTTTTTCATAATTCGTCATCTAAGTTTTAGATAGACGAAGATTTGTAATTATTTGAAGACTCGGTTTTGTGGAGAAAAGTGTGATGTCTTAATTCCCGAACAAGTCCCTTTGAAGAGCTGGATGATGAAGAACTTTATTCTAGGTATATGTTTGACTAGGTTACAGTTCGATTTTTGGTTAAAAACCTAAACACCTAAGACCGAATTACAATTCATGGGCTTAGTTTTCACCGGAATTACAAGTACCTTATCACTACTAAGAAATATGCTTTAGGCTGATGTTGGTAAGTAAACTTCCTAATAGAACACGAGGTTGTACCTCTGTACGTACAATTGATCTTATCCTAGGCCCGTTTAAGTTTGTTTGCTTTGTTTATTTTCACAAACTTTCACAAACTTGAACATCTTTTGATCCCCTTTTTTTAGCAAATCGAAAAGAAAGGTTTACAGTTTTGGATTCGTTAGTCAGTAAAATCTTAAGCCCTTTACAATGGGTTGTTCAAAATTTTGAAAGAAAAAGTCTTTAACTTCGATTCTAAAATAAAATGAGAGGATGAGACCCACACTGATAATTTCCCACTCCGTCTGTCTATTTTCAAACAAAAAACTGATAAGAAATAGGTTTCGACTCAATTATTAAGAAAACAAAGAAAGATATTGACTTCAAATTGTATATCCCACACAAAATATTGGTAATAATTTTCATTTCATTTCTTTTCAGTTTTTTTTTTTTTTTTTTAATTGCATTTTTTTAAAAAAGAACGTAAAGTTAGCCAAAATATTTTGCATATGATAAAATAAGTTTGCTTTCAATATCTGTTTACCAATTTTAGTAGCATTTTTGAAAGTATTTATTCAATATACATTGAAAATCGAGCATCAATTTTTACTAATTTTGTGTAGATTTTACTTTTATGAAAAAATTGACGGTTGGATTTTTATAAAAAAAAATTACTGAATGTTGAAAACAATACTTTTTACAAGATAAAATTAGTTTGAAGCCAATATTGGTTTTTGAGTCGAAAATCAATTTTTACCTACTTCTAGTAATGTTTTTTTTTGGGGTTTCTATTTATTGTAAGAAAACTGTCGTACTATAGTAGTTCTTTTGGAGGTAAAATTATTTGTTGTTCAAAAAATATTGTTAGAGGTGACAAATATTTTTGTTCAGTTCTTTTTTTTTGATTTATTAAAAAAACGTAAGTTGATTTTTTTTTTCAAAATTTTACTAGTTTGGTATTCCGTAAGGTCCGTAAAACTGAAAACACCACAATTAAATTTCGAAATTCTAAGGATGCAGAAATTTAGGGTTCTTTTTGTGCTAATTTAGTGCTCCCGACTTCCCGACTTGGTTCAAAAATCCCTCCCCCTCAAACTTGTGCTGTTCCCAGCTTGACGTCAAGCTGGAAACATTACACCTTTAAATTCATAATTTCAAAAAACTGATGATTAGGGAATTTAGGGCTCTTTTTGGGCTCCTAAGTTAGTGAAACCCAATTTGGTATCTCAAACCCTTACCCTCTTAATCACCTCGCAAAGTTGAAATTTTTGGAGACTTTCTAAACCAAACAAAATTTTAAAAATCTAATGATGGTGTAATTAGGGTTTTGTTTAAATATAATTGGTTGATATACAGATCTCCAAAATAAAATAAGAGTAAATATAAATGAGTTAAGCCCGTGGAGTTCAGTTTGCTGGGAGTGACGTCATCACAAACTGATTTTCCCCTGTAAAACACAAACCAGTGTTAATAAAAACACGAAACTGGTATATTTGTTTGCAAATTATCTTATCTTTAATGAAATATTTTAACGTCGGGTACAGAATTTCTCCATTAAAAATTGTTCAAATTTCGTCAGGGTAATGCACTAAAAATGTTTGAACTTTTGAAATTAATTTTTAGGGGAAAGGGATTATTGAACCAAACCGGGATAGGATCACTTAACTAGCATAAAATGAGCCCTAAATTTCTGCATTATTAGAATTTCGAAATTCGATTTTGGTGTTTCCAGCTTTACGGACCTCATCCCGTAACATTATGCAATATACAATTTAATTGAAGTCACTAGCATAATTTATTCGTGAGATATTTTGGACCAACCAAAATTAAATATTTTTTTTTGAATTACTGTAGTAAAAAAACACCAACTCATTATTTTATGAAAATCCTTTCTGCATCTTTATGCTTTATTATCTGTATAACAAAATTTATTTGAAGTCGATATTTTTACTTGTTATTGAGATATGGACGACGATAAAAAGCTTCCCGAACTTACGAACGTACGTACGCACACAAGGACATCTCTCTTTAAACCTCTGATTTACATTCTAGAAATGTTGAAACGTTGAGAAATATCAAAATTTGCAATTTGACAGATCGGAACGATTACAATTCCTATGGGAAATTTATAATTCCATTCGAAGTCATAACACAAAACGTAAATGTAAAAAATTACCCAATGAAACCGCACCATACAATTATTTTTTGTATAAAACGGCGGTTTCTTGAAGCTCACATCAGGCGTGGAATCAACCTAAGTGATTTGATAAATGACAATCAAAAACGACCAATTTGATCTGATAAGTCACTTATGATAGCTTAACAATCAAAAGAAAAAAATTATTTACAATTTATATCGAAGTCAACATTTTTGTTGTAATCTGAAAAATTGACATAGCAACCTTTATTTAGACAATTTTAATGAAAACGTTGTCAACCAAATTAAACTAAGTTAAAGTACCTAACACAAATTTTGCTAAAAAAAAATGCAATAATCTTTATAACCTTAAACGATTTCAACGCATTGTTCTCACCTGGCCAAAAATGCAATTTTTGACAACCCGTAGTTTGGTATTACATTTTGATTATTTTAAAAAGTTCTTTGTTCTTGAACTTCAGCATGATGAACACATCTTTTTTAATGAACATTTTGACATTGACAGTTTGGGCATAAGTGTAAGGTTGCGTTCTGGTTGTCAACTCCCAGATGGATTACTCTAAAAAATAGTGAAAG
The DNA here is from genome assembly GCA_951509635.1 of Eupeodes luniger. Taxonomy (NCBI): domain Eukaryota; kingdom Metazoa; phylum Arthropoda; class Insecta; order Diptera; family Syrphidae; genus Eupeodes; species Eupeodes luniger. The sequence goes on from OX608074.1 coordinate 90,564,550, forward strand.
GAAATATGCTGCTTATAAGTAAATCTATTCAAAAACCCTCTTTTTTTTTGAAAGTTCATTCCAAAATCACAATGTGGATTTAGTTCTCAAAACTCTTAAAATGTTACATAGACTACATATTTCTTTTTGATTAAGAAATTGATAAACTGTAAACATTCGTAATATACAACGTATGAACTGTTTTAGTGACATGACACGTATAAATAATGAAGACGACCTACATTTTTTGTTGACTTTTTTTTTTAAATTCTCAACAAGTAGCATAGCAGTTTTGTATGCACTTTTAAAATCTTTATTGAAATGCGTGCTCGTTTTTGAAGTCAAAAGTTTAATGTTGCTTACAAAAGCCTATTTACCTTGCGATTGCATGATGCACGTTTTATGATTAGTTTTCTTTTTTTTACGTGATTTACATCTTTTAATATTGATTGTTTTGGAAAGAATCTTATTCAAAATTTCGTAATGAGTCTTATTTAAAATTTCGAAATGAGTTATTATTTCTCACAGAAATGGGAAAAGTGATGATTCTTGTATAATACGTCTTAGTTCGATATTTTTTCATTCAAAAGAAGTTGCAATTTATGGAGCTATAAAACATTTAATGTGAAAGGAATGATTTCAAACAATCAAGTATGTATTTGAAAGATTTTATTAAAATTGAAGTATTTTAGGTACTTCTTGAATTTCTTTTTAAAATTTTGTCATTGCTGTATGCGATTTATTTTGCTTCAAGCAAGTTTATATTTTGTTTCTACATAAAGTACCAAAAATAATAAAAATATACATATAAATGTATATAATATTATATAGTATTTTTTTTCTTATTTAAAATAATTTAAGAATTTGATTGTCAACTGAGAGTTTAATTTTCGGAGTGTTTTTCTGTTCCTGATTTGATAAAAGAATTTGTGTAAAAAAATCCCGTACTACAAAGCGATAATAAATCTTGATTTTTCTTTTCTTTTCCTTAAGGTTTTTTTCTATTTTTTCTCAAATACCCTATTTTGAGATGACTAGCCGAAACTCGTAATCAATTAAATCGCTTGAGATCGTTTCTAACTTACTTAAGGTTGCGCTACAGTCCAGGATGGACCTCATTCTCAGCCAACATTTCTTATATGGAATGACTTTAGTTACTTCAAAGTCCAAAGAAGCAGCCATTTGCAAGAGTTACGAGTATATTCCGTTTGATTTTAGCGCTGGTATCGTTATCTGAATTTATAGCGGTGACTAGATAGACAAAGTCCTTAACTACCTCAAAGTTATAGCTGTCCATGGTTACGTTTTATCCAAGGTGTGCGTCGTAGTTCAATGTCCTTTTTTGATAACATCATATACTTGGTCTTGCCCTCTTTAACCACTAAACCCATCTTCTCCGCTTCCTTCGCAATGCCCAAAATGAGACACTAACATCACGCTTTGGTCTTCCAATTATGTAAATATCATCAGCGTATCCGAGTAATTGGACATCCTTTGGAAGATTGTGCCTATAGTATTGACTATATGAGAAACCCGAACTGGGACGGTTTCAACGAATTCTTCAGGAACTTTAACTGGTAACTATACATTCTGTAAAGAGGTTATTAGGTTCAGAGATTTAAGTTTCTGTTGTTATAAAACCAACCCGACTGAGGGAAACTGGAATAAGTTCAAACAAGCTAGAAAGACCTGAATGGTCATATTCGACGAACTAAATTTTTGCATGATCACAAATTAAGGCAAAAAATACAACAATGTCCCAAAGGTAGTACAAATTTCTGGTCATTCCTGTTCTTGAGAGCAGACCTACTCTACGGGTCTCTTTCCGAGCGGATGGAAAATAGCATTTGTCCAGCCTGTCCCTAAAAGAGGCGAATCCTCCTCCCTCTCCAACTATCGTCCAATAGCACTCACGTCCCTTCTTTCCAAGGTCATGGAAACGCTGATTAATTATCAGCTTAAGAAATATCTCGAAGAACGGAAGCTTCTTAATGACGGGCAGTATGGCTTTCGTAGCAATAGGTCCACTGGTGATCTCATGGTTTATCTCACCGAATAGTCGAATAAATCTTTACATCGTTTTGGAGAAAGTGAGATTATTGCACTTGATATTTCAAAGGCATTTGATAGCTGTCCTTATCGAAAATACGTGCTTTTGATATTTATGAATCTCTTCTTCATTGGATTAGAAACTACCTTTCGAACCGTTCAATTCAAGTAGTATTGGACGGGTTCAGATCTGATATTCACAAAATAAACGCTGGTGTGCCCGTTTATCCGTTTTGTCTCCGACTCTCTTCCTCATATTCATAAACGACCTTTTGTCTGCCACTTCTAATCCATTACACTGTTTCGCTGACGACAGTACCCTCAGTTTTTCATATTCGTTTCTAGATTCACATCCTTGTCCTTCGGATGTGGAACTTCAACGGCAGCGTATGATAAGCTCATTAAGTTCTGATCTCGACAGCAATGTCTAATGGGGAATCAAAAACCGAGTAGAATTTATTGCATTAAAAACTCAATGCTGTCTCCTGTCGTTAAAGCGTAACCCACCCCCGATGCCGCTATCTGTGAGTGGCACTTTCATTCAGGAAACTAATCAGCTGTCAGTACCCGGTATGTGTATCACAGATCATCGAATGATCACATATTTGATATTGCCAAAAATGCTGACAGGTGCTTAGGATTTCTCCGACGGTGCAAGAAATTTTGCACCCCTCTGATATGGCTATAATTCACAAAGCCTTCAACCGTCCAAAGCTTGAATAGAATTCGCATATCAGGGCAGGTGCTCTGAAAACAAGTTTAAATCTCTTGGATAGTATTCAAAAAAGGGCTTTAAAATGATAGACGATAGAACTATAATCGAAACATTTACATCGCTTGAACACCGCCACAATGTTTCATGACTTTCGTTGTTTTATCGATATTTTTACAAACAATGTTCTATCGAATTAGCTAGCTGAATTCCACACCTTAAATGTTCGGGCGTACTGTCAAGTATTGAGTTTCTTCCTTAAATCGCACATCGAGAATGTGGAATGCTTTGGCCAACTCTGTTTTTCCCTCCCATTCTGATGTTCAGAACTTTAAGACCAATGTGGTACGGTATCTCATCTTAAATCCTTCCCTATTTTCCTAACGCTCGCACATATAAAGGGTACTAATAACCCCTTGAGTGCCTGTAAATAATAAAAAAAAAAGTGTTGATGATTAAGTTTTGTTTACACTTCAGAGTTTTCAGAAAGTAGTTAGCTTACAGCAAGCGTCACACTACGATCAGAGGCTCATCATAAGTGCATGTGTTAGTTGTTAGTAAGAAAATAATACAATTATAGCCTAACACACGCACAAAATACAAAACAAATAATTATTAACATTTAACATGAATTATTAACATGACGTTTACGATAGTGGAGCACTGGTTCTAAATAATGATTTTAATCCCACCTTATTTAAATTTAAATCTATCGATGAACAGTTTAAGTTATATAAAATGCTCATTCAACTTTTGCACTATTCTTCCCAGAACAATGTTAAGAAGCCGCATAACAGTGCATCACCTTGTCTAAAATCTTTTTTGACATCAAAAGCATCGATGAGATTTTTTCCAACCTTGATGAAGCAGTGTGGATTCTCCATCGTCATTCTGCACAAATTTACATGTTTGACAGGAATTCCAAAATGTTTCTTATTATAGAAAATTTTCGGAAGCCATTTATTTAATTTTCTTTGTATTTCATATCAATTGAAAAATATTCTCCTAATTTTTTTTTCACATTTTTCCTTAAATCAGTATCAATAATGAGTATCAATAACCTATTGAGTCACAACTGAAGGCAAAATTGTGCAACAGGAGCTAAAAGAATATTAGTCATGTTTTTAACGAGGAACGCAGGCAATTCTTTTTTTTTAGAACTTTTGAGGAGCGCATTTGCAAAACAGATATAAAGTTTAACTTTTGAATTATTGTAAGTAGGACTTTTACGCCTTAGACCCAAATACAGTTTATAGATGAAGAATAGAACGACCAACCGCCAATACGCCAACGCACAGCGTACGAATTAAATTGTTTTGTTTTTGAATTGTATTTTTTTTAAGTTGCATGAAACTATAACTTGTTTTTGCAGACATCTGCCTTTTTGGTTTCCAATGATGATCTTTACGCATTTTTTCCCATTCTCGTACCTTACTAACATAGAGCTCAACAAAAAAAGGCATCATATCAATCCACCTGCATCATAAAACAGATCCACTTCAACCAGTTTTACTCTCGATATGGTAATAGAAACCAATACCCTACCCAGCCATCGCCATAAGTTTACTTTTAGATACATCAAAAGAAATTTGACATGACGCTCAATGTGAGCAAATTTAAAGCGGATTGCCCCGATATCTATAGGGAAAGTTACCCCAGACTATTAAACCAAACAGATGAGTCTGAGCATCTCGCGTCCGTCCAGTCGGTCGTACATTTGGCTTACAATATTGCAAGACGTAAACAACTTTGCAACACTGACGTTGAAGCTGAAGCTAAAGCTGATGCTTATAGATGGTTTTAACGAGTATCTCTGCGGCTAATTGATTTTTTACTTCGCGTGTCGTTAGCCTTCTTTGGCTGATATGGCATGGCGTGTTAGTAAACGAGTTTAGGTACCCCATACCCATAAAGTATATATGGAAAAAGTAAAACATCTTTTCTAAATCTCTCGTCCGTCTATGATTGCCGACCTATACCTATATAGTTGCATTGCGCTAATTGATCTTTAGCAAGTGCAAGTAAACGCATTTTTCACTCCAGCGCAATTTAACTTGATGGTTGATGGACAATTGAATTTCCATAAAAAGAGGAAATCCACAAAGTGGGGAACAAATTTTGCTGAAGCTGTTTGAGAGGTTCAAAAATAATAATATAATTCAACCTACATCCGTGAAGTGTATAGATGGTTTATTTTGAGTTTGAGCATCTTTATCATCTTGCAGTGGCGACTTCAACTTGACTTGCGAATAATTGTTCAAAGAAGGAGACATTATTTGTGTTCAGTTTGAATAGCGAGGGATTGTTTGTGGCTTGTGGCTTGTGGCACTTTCACGTGAAAGAGACGCTGCTGGCTGGTTGGACGACTTTCCAATTTGTATCTAGATGATATTATTACTACACTAAACTAGATATTTACCTTTTTTTTTTTAAATATGGTTGTTAGTTGTGAGTGAAGTGAGTTACCTTGATAATTTGAAAAATATGTGGAAAGGTATTGGAAAACTTTTTGAAACCTTTCAAGTTTTTTTTTGTAACGAAGTCGTTTTTTTTAAATAGCCGGAATGTTTTTGTTGAAAAATAAAAATTTCTGGGCTTCTTACTAGTCCTAAATGTCTTTTAATACGATACAAATGTATTTACTACTATGGTTTGTTACTTACCTGTCAACCAATAAACTTTTATGAGTAGGATTTTTAAGGATCTGCAAACATATTATTAACTTCCCATAGGAAGTTATTGTAATGGGTCCGATTTGTCAAATTGAAAATTTTGACATTTCTCGACGTTTCAAGAAAGATGTCTGTGCGTGCGTGTGTACGTACGTCCGTACGTCCGTACGTTCGCGACGTTTTTTTCGTCGTCCATAGCTCAAGAACCAGAAAAGGTATCGACTTCAAATAAATTTTGTTATACAGATAATAAGGCAGAAAGATGCAGAAAGGGCTCTCAAGAAAATTGCGTGGGTGGTTTTTTTACCATAGCAGTTTATAAAAAAGGTGAAAATTTTGGTTAACCCTAAATATCTCATGAACAAATGACGCTAGAGACTTAAATTAAATTTTATATTATATATTGTAATGTGATACAAAACAAGTATATTTTTGGAAAAAAAATCCAAATAACGTTTTTTTTTATAAATCAAAAAAACTGAAAAAAAAATTTGTCACTTCGAAAATTTTACGACTAAAATATGATTTCATCTCCAAAACAATTTTGTGCAACGAAGAATAATGTTTTTGACATCTGATGAAATTTTGAAAAAAATCGAATTGACAGTTTTTTTACAAAAAATAAAAACCTAAACAAAAAAATTAATAAAGTTGGTAAAAATTGATTTTCGGCTCAAATAGCTTTTCAAAACTTTGAGATATTGGCTTCAAACTAATTTTATCTTATAAATAATATTGTTTTCAACATTCGGTAAAATTTTGAGAAATGTTGGATTGACAGTTTTTTTTACAAAAAATAAAAACCTAAAAAAAAACAATACTAATACTTGGTAAAAATTTACTTTCGACTCAAATAGCTTTTCAAAAATTAAAAATATTGGCTTCAAACTTATTTTATTTCACAGAAAATATTGTTTTTAATATTCAGTAATTTTTTTTTATGAAAATACAACAGTCCGTTTTTACGTAAAAAAATAAAATCTCCAAAAAATAGAACGCAAATTTGGTAAGAATTGATACATTTAGACAAACTTTTAAGCAAGACAAATAGATAGATGGGATGGGAAGTTATCAGTATGGGTCGCATCCCAGCCTCTTTTTTTATTTTTGTATTAAAATCGTCTCACCAAGTTTTTCTACTTTATAGCACTGTATTAGAGCATTTCCAGACATTCTAAAGGGTGTTTTTTAGAGATGTGGGTTTCGAGAAGCAGGGCCGTCGAGAGGAATTCCGGGCCCGGGACGGAAAAATCTCGGGCCCCCCATATTTACCATTTTTTTTTAAATTTCATGCCTACATAAAAATGGTACGTTCTAATTTCAATTGCGAATAGCATGAAATTGATTGGAATTAATGGAAATAATAATTTTTCATTTGCAAAGTAAACCGAAAAAAAAGTGTTTATCATCAAATCAATCTCACGGGTATAGTCCAGTTTCGTTGAAATGGAGGATGGATAGAAAATAATTCTAAATGCGCTTAGACCAGAATCCGAACAGAATCATACATTCAATTCGATATTGCCAACGACATGTTAGTAACTGATAATACTGTCGACCAACTATTAAAAAAAATAGCATGAAGATCTATTACCTACTATGAAAATAAAATAGAGCGAAGCAAAAGTATTTGAAATTTGTCTTTAAAAAAAACTATATATTTTAAAAGTTTTACATTAAATACTCTTTATTGTTTTTCTTTATATTAAAATATTATTACAATGTTTTATTAGAGTTAGTTTGCATTCAATGAAATATTTTCTTCTGAGCAGCAAAACAACTTATAATTGCAATCGAAATTCAATTTCCTTGCCAAAGGTCCTTCGAAGCATAGTGTAGCAAGTCCAGAAACACGATCTTGTGATGAGCACGAACGATGAAAATTCTTTGTTCTGGCAAGGACGCTAAATGAACGTTCGGCACTAGCTACGGTTACATTTATGGAGGAACACACACGGAGAGCAACACAAATGTTGGGGAAAATCGTCTTCAAGTTCTGGGAATAAATGATGATGATAAATAAATAATGAGCAAACTCAATGGCGGAAGTTCTGCTTTAAAATTGGCTTCATAAATGTGTTTTAGATGAATTATTTCTTCTTTCAACTCTTGGGACACATGCGAGTTATACTTTTGCATAAACCTTGTAGCGGAGTTTTTAATCTCACGTTCGTCCATTGTTGAAAACTGTCATAAAAATAAAAATGTAGCATTCCAATTTTTCATCGTATTGAACCGACGAGAAATTCCAAATATAATTGAATCAACTACGACGTAAAAGGTGTTTCTCTTGAAATTTATTTCTTCGTCTGTTTCAATTTGCTTTCCAGCTCCTCGGTTTTCTTCAAAATGTCTCTTTAATTGCCTTTTTCGGTTCGATGGGAACGATTCTGGAACATCCCCCAATCCAGTAGCAACTGCTTTGCATTCAGATAAAAATTGATCTCATCCGTTTTGAATAATGTTGAAATCGAAGATCAAGTTGTTGAGATCTTGAATTTCAACGTCAATAGTACTGTTTCTGGCTCGAAGAAGGAAATTTCTTTCATTTATTGCGCTAAGAACCTTGCACCAAATCGAAGACATCAGGACGTATTCAAATTTGTGCATATATTTTAAAACGCCATTTACATCTCTTCGAGCTTCAGCACTTAAATTAATATCACTTAAGGCTTCTTATGATGTTCTAAGGTTTTTCAGATGGTTCCACTGCCTCAATTCTAGCTGACCATCTTGTATCGGAAAATTTGTGAAGGGATCCGGGCATATTTTTCTTAAGAATTTCCCAACGTTGAGCACTGCTCCTAAACAAGTTGAAACACTTTTAAACAACACCAAAAAATGTGATTGCCGCAATACAACATTCCGCTGAATCGACTCCACGCAAGTTAAGGCTGTGAGTTGCACACTATGAATACACGGCATTCGGAGTTTTGTTTAAAATATGACTGTGCACCATTATACTGACCTTTCATATTGCTTCCATTGTCATAGCCTTGTGCACAACAGTCTTCTAAAGGGATTCCGTTCTTTGCCAATGTTTCGCATATCAAATCAGCTATTGCGGTGCCAGTTTTTTTTTGTTGCAAATTCCATAAACCGTTCTTGGATGGTGAACACATTTTCTTCAAAGCGCAGATATCGCAAAAATTTGTTTTGTTCCACATCACTTGAATCGGGTGTTGCATCGACAATTGTAGCGAATTATTTGGCGTTTTCTCTCTCCTTCAAAATAGCTGAAATCACATGTTGGGCACACATTTTAATGAACTCATTTTGAATCTCAACGGAAAAGTAGTGGACTTGGAAACGTTTGTGCTCTTGTTGTGAAATTCTTACTTTTCCAAGTGCTCCTGACGTAAGGGGTCATAATGACTAATTAATTCCAAAATGCCCAAAACATGTTCATTATTTGGCTCTCCAATAAGATTGCTATCGCCTCGTAGTCCTAGTCCCCTTTCGCCAAGGAAGAAAATGGTGTCCAATATTCTATATACATAGAATTCCTTGCTACTTTTGTATGGCTGGTTTAATATACACACTTTGAAGTGACTTGATATCCTTCAAATCTTCAGTAAACAATTTATTCAAAATATTAATTAATTAATATTACGGAAAAACGTTTGCGTGGGATTTCCCGGTCCCCCGAAACCGAATCAAAAATTTCGTTCCCAGCAGAAACAAAAATAGAAGAAAAGAAACTTTGTAAAAACAGAAACCGAAACAAATATTTGTGTTTTGTTTTAAGTCCGGGTCCCTTATTTTTATTTTAAAAATTTTAAAAATAAAATAAATTTTAAATTTGTGTTAAATTAAGAAAAAAAAGCGAAACAATTTATTATAACTTTCTTTCAATAGTTCAGAGTTTCCCAATTTTTCATTAAATATAATCAAAAATGTACGCCAATAATAATCAGGGGCCCAAATCGGCAAGCTTGTGACTGAAAGATTGGTAGATAACATGCAAACAGGGGCTCGATTGCGAAAGCATGAATGATTTTAAATTTTCGGGCCCCTCAAAATAAGTGGGAATAGGTATGTTGATGATGAATTTAGAGTACCTATATTGAAAAAAAACACTTCTCATTGCTTTCAATTTTACGGGCCCTAGAAAATCCCGGGCCCGGGGGGTTTCACCCCCTTCCCCCCCCCCCCCCTCTCGACGGGCCTGTCGAGAAGAAATGAAACGTATATGATTCAGTTCCATGGCCAAGAATTCAACTTTATTATGAAGATAAGGATTTGCCATTATTATTTAAAAATAATGTCAAGCTCGAGTAAATTAAAGCCAAGCAGCCCAATTTTCTACCACGTATTGGAGAGATTTGGGCAGTTTGATAGCAATAATGCTTCAAATATTTTGTCCGTCTTTTGTTTATTTGCATAGACAAGTGACTTTACATGACACCACAAAAAAAAGTTCAGCTGTGTGAAATCATACGATCTTGGAGGCCACTCTACAGGTCCACGGCAGCAGATAATGGGCTCACTAAAAGTTTCTTTCAATAAATTAATGCTTGATTCTCCGCGCGAACAAAACCATTAACTGGGAAGGTGTCCCAATAAACAAGTTTAAATCCCTTGGATCAAAACAAAAAAAAAGCTTTGAAAATGATAGGCAATAAAACTATAACCGAGACATTTACATCCCTCGAACACCGCCGCCGCAAAGTTTCGTGCCTTTCGTTGTTTTATCGATATTTTTACAAACAATTCGGCCGTAATACTCGCGATTCCAGGAATGCTCATCAGTTTACCCTTTTGAGCTTAATTTCGGACGTACTATCAAGTATAAAGATTTTTTTCTTAAACCACACGTCAAGAATGTGGAATGCTTTCGCCAACTCTGTTTTTCCCTCACATTTTGATATTCAGAACTTTAAGACCAATCACCATTGGAAAACATTGCTTAGGATCTATTCATTGGCTGCGTTCAATTTCAGGCAGATAGGGTATCCAGAAATCTTTTAGTTAGTCTTTTACGTGTAAAAGAACAGCTCATCCAAAACAGATGGGATGTCAAAAAAGGGATCCAAAGGTCTCAGAGAATTTTTGGTACATGTGGGTATATGACAGAACAGCTGATTCATCATATGGTTGAATTTGAAGGAACCCGAATATTTACACACACGGAATTAAGTATTGGCACAGCTATGGTTCTTAAAACTAAATTACTTATAAAAGAAAGCTAACAGAAATTCATTTAAAATAATTTGTATTTGTTATTTTTCTTATACATTTTATATAAAAATAAAACTTTGCATCATTTTCAATACAGCCAATTTTTAATGGTTTAAATAAAGTCCAGTTTTTTACGGAAAAAAGTATTGGCACATAATTTTTATAAACAATTGTTGAAAATAATGACAAGGAAGGGTATGGAAACTACCATCTGCACTCGAAAGTAAAATTATTTTCTGAGATAGGGGGTATTGTCAACAGCAGCATTGTAAACCGGTTTAAAGATGCAAACAGCTTAGAATATAACAAAAGAAGCGGCTGACCCAGGAAGTTAAGAAGTAAAGAACAAATGTATGTCGTTAGTATACTATAAAAAAAATCCGAAAGTCACGTCCTCTGAATTAGCAGCAGATATTTCCGAACATTTGGAAAAACGATTTCGACGAAAACCGTTAGAAACATAATACATGATGCTAGTAAATTTTCCCGGATTCCGAGGCCAAAACCGTTTATTAGTAAAGTTATCAAGATAAAGCGTATAGAATTCGCAATAGCTTAAGTGAATAAGGAATCGGACTTTTGGGACAAAGTTATATTTTCCGACGAAAGCAAATTTATTATCTTTAGGAATGATGGTCGAGAATTGATGTGGCGAAAACCAAACACTGCCCTTAACAAAGAAAATTTTCTCCCGACAGTCAAGTATGGAGGTCATGGTATGGGGGTGTGTGGCGGCATCGAGGTTAGGGCAGTTAGTTTTTATAGATGCCATTATAGATAAGATGGTATTTCTAAATATACTTAAGAATAATCTCAAGAAAAGTGCGGAGAAATTGGGTCTTGCTGAGAGTTTATATTTTCAGCAAGACAATGATCTGAAACATACTACTCATGTGGTCAAGGAATGAATCCTCTATAATTATCCTCATACTCTCAAGACTCCGCCACAGTCTGTAGACATGAATCCCATTGCACATCTTTGGGATGTGTTAGATAGAAGAATCAGAAAACACGCTATTACCAGTATTTGCTCAGGAAACAACAAAAAACTCGTTTTTTCGATGCAGAATAGACTCAAAGAAGTCATTAAAAATCATAGCCTTATCGCTATTAATTTTGTTTCTTTATTAAATAAATCCATTTTGCTTAAAACTTCTAAATTTGTGCCATTAAAATAAATTATTATAAGCTAATTTTAAAAAAAATTACTAAATAGTTTTTAATAAAAATAAGTTACTTTTTTAAAAATATAGGTGTGCCACTACTTTATTCCATGTCTGTATTTAAAATTTTTACGGTTTTTCGTAAAAATCCTGTGAATTATTAAAATTATCCATTGAAAATTTTTGTTTAGGTACAATAATTTTGAACCTCGAAATCTTAATGTTTGTCTGCTATTCTTATGAACACTTGAAAGTTGTTTTAATTTTTTGCCAGCTTTCTCAATTTAGCTATCCAACTCGTTCAATAAGGTATCTCAAAATCCACTTATCCTGGATAGCCTATGTAACACTAGATTGAACGTAGCAATTATTAAATTGCAAACCAAACTGATCACAAATCAAGTGACACCTGCCAAAAGGCCAACTCTGGAAAAAAGTATTGCTAAATTGATAATCACACATTTAAAATAAAACAACCGTTAGAATGTTGATATTGTTTTTACTTTGTAAAGTGTTTCAATTAAGAGGTTCTCGTGATTTTTTTTCTGGAAAAGAATTTCATTTGGGCAAACAGAAAGCCTACTGCAGTAATGTGGCATATTGTAGCTTCATATTTCGATTCCTTGGTTTTAAAAATATTTACTAACATTGTCACTATAGGATATCTTCTAAGTGTCCGTCATTGATCAAAGTATTTTCGGTTTTGATTATCTGAAGTGTAAAAATCAACAATTTGAAACCTATAAAAAGAGGCTGGGATGCGACCCACACTGATAACTTCCCATCCTGTCTGTCGAGTTGTCTTGCTTAAAAGTTTGTCTATATGTATCAATTTTTACCAAATTTGCGTACTATTTTTTATAGATTTTATTTTATTGAATATCGAAAACAATATTTTCTGTGAAATAAAATAAGTTTGAAGTCAATATTTTTAATTTTTGAAAACCCATTTGAGTCGAAAGTAAATTTTAACCAAGTTTTAGTATTGTTTTTTTTAGGTTTTTATTTTTTGTAAAAAAAACTGTCAATTTGATTTTTCTCAAAATTTTATCAGACATCAAAAACATTATTTTCGTTGCACAAAATTGTTTTGGAGATGAAATCATATTTTAGTCGTAAAAATTTCGAGGTGACCAATTTTTTTTTTCAGTTTTTTTGATTTATAAAAAAACCGTTAATTGGATTTTTTTCTAAAAATATACTTGTTTTGTATTACGTTACAATATATAATATAAAGTTTAATTCAAGTCTCTGGCGTCATTGGTTCATGAGATATTTGGGGTTAACTAAAATGTTTACCTTTTTTTAAACTGCTTGGTAAAATAACCACCATTGCTATTTTCTTGAGAACCCTTTCTGCATCTTTCTGCCTTATTATCTGTATAACAAAATTTATTTGAAGTCGATATCTCTTCTGGTTCTTGAGCTATAGACGACGAAAAAAACGTCGCGAAAGTACGGACATACGGACATACGGACATACGGACATACGGACATACGGACGTACGGACGTACGAACATACGAACGTACGTACACACGCACTCAAAGACATCTTTTTAAAAATCTTTTATTTCGACTTTAGGGACCTTGAAACGTCGAGAAATGTCAAAACCTCACAACCATTCCTGTGTGCGAGTAAAATTGTCAGGGATGGAGGGGACCTATAGTTTTAAGCCGAATCCGAACGGCTAATTTGAGAAAGCACTTTTCATGACAAGAATTACTCTTGAAGGATTTGTCAATTCCTCGCAAGAGGCAGTACCCCTGAAAACTTTTTTTGTATTTAGGTGGCACAGGCAGGGATCGAACCCAAGACCTCTGGCATGATAGTCCATGAAGAATATATCTAAAAAGGTTATGGTAATATTTTATACCAATTTTTGTGTGCAATTCTAGTCACCTACTTTGAGAAAAACACTTTTGGAGTTTAAACTTAGTACTCGCGTATCTAAGATTTGTGTTTAACTGTACATAGAATCAGCTAGTCCGGGTCCTTACGGACTAGCTGACTTTGCAAATATTTGTACATTCCGAAAATGTGAAAAATCAAATCAATTTTATAATAACTGCATTTAACCCCTTAAGTGTGTGAGACTTATCTTCTTTCTATTCAATTTCTAAGGATATTACTAATATGCTTATTTAATTTTACTGATAAAAAAATCGTTAAGATCAACTGTACTAAAAAATTGTCTATTAAGAAATGGTTCTACATTAAACTTAGCTTGAAAAGAATTATTCCTCTTAAAAAAAGAACTAACTACTTGTCGTTATAGTTCTGATCGCTTGTCCTCTTACTTATAATATCTTTATAAAGACTTAATAAAACAGGAGAATGATTTTTCTTATACAGAAAATGTTAACAAAAAGTTTCCAACATGAAAATCTAGAGACATTTAGTTTTTGCCGCCCAAGGGTTCTGTAACAAAATTTGGTCTAAAAGAAATTCCACCATACAACACAACTACAGCTGCAAACTACAAAAGTTAATAAACTTTGTTTAACCTTAAATGTTAAAATTTGACTTTAAATAAATAGGATATTGTATTTTTCTTTTTTAAATGAAATTAAGAAATATTAAAGAATGTATAGATCTAGTGCTACGAGTGGTTTTAATTTTTTCTATTAATCAAATTCAGATCCCTTAAAAAACTTGAGAAATACTTTTAAATATGGTTTTTGCTTACAAATACATTAAACGAAAGGCACACTTCACTGCAAGCACTTGTTTTTATTTTCAATTCAAAGTAAAGGTTAAAGATGTTAAAAGGCAGGATACTATGTAACTGTTTGGAGTCATTGTCATAAATAGTCTTTTACAATTCCTGTCGAAATAAAGATGATATTATTATTACTTCTATACAGTTCCTGAAATTTCTTTACAAAAACTATACCTCAATTATCATTCAAAAAAATGCTGTATCTGATTAATTTCCTAAGCCATAAACCACACTAATGCCCAACAATTTTAACATTAAGCATTCACGATAAGATCTATTACAAGTATATTTCACAAAAACAAACAGAAATCCAGGTTTCTTTCATGACGACCGACGTTCATATTTGGGGCTGCTCTATACAAAATTAACTTTTAGTATAATTAAATTTTGAAATATCACCCAAAAGGAAAAAACAAACGAGAAAAAAAATGATGATTTTCCTGGTTTATTTGTCGCTCCTGGACGAAAGATAATACATATTTCAACCCTAATCATAACCTCCTGTCAACTTCTTTATTCCAACACACACAGACCCAATCTAAAGCTACTATGATGACCTATTCAGTCAGGCTTACTTATACCTTATACCTTGCCTATATCCGATCTCGAATCTCTATGTTTTCCATTCGAAATCAAAAGAAACCTTATTTTGAATGGTTGAATGAAGCCTTTTATTTTTCACTTTTAATTCGGTTTGATCAAATTAATTAAAAAAGTAAAATTATTTGAAGTGGTAAATAGGAAAGGCAGACAAAACGACCGCCATAATAAACGATTTTAGGACAACTCACCACAAGCTTTTGTTAGTATACTAATACAAAGTTCCAGTACATTTTATGTACCCTATCGTTAAGGGTATAAGTTAAATCATTGATGCAGTTTGTCCAGGCGATACTTTCACCCTCCGTACTTAATTTTTGTGCCATTCACCCAATCTCCTTGCAACAGCGATACACACAGTTTTTGGTTGTTAAAAAATTTAGGTTGGTGTGTGGTTAGAATAATAGGACTTTTACTCTTTGAAGCTTTCAAAATGAAAATACAAATAAAAAATCCAGAAATGTTGGTAATTAAAAAGCACCGTTAATTAACTCAAGTAGCACACTGGTGCATATTTTGGTGTAAATTCAATAATTTTGGTGCAAAACTGAGAAAATTGAAAAAACATTTAATATTTTGGTGTATTTTTCAAAATATGCCGGTAATCAAAATACACCATTGCCTTTTCTGTGCAAAATTTCAACATTTTTTTAAAATTCGGTGTACAAAATAAACTGATTCTTAGATGTTTTTATAATACACCATTAATGGTGCATAAAATTATTCGATTCTGAAACAAACCAAAGTTGTATATGTTTTACACTATATTTAGTAGATAAAATACACTATCTGAAATGGGCAATTATATTTTGGTGTAAGATTTAAACCCCGTGGAAATTCAATACACTAAACTACATGGTGTGAAAAATAAATATGAAAACATTATTGAACTTATTCAGTCGCCATTGGATTGTTAATGTGCTCACACTACAATTATTGATAATTAACAAAATTGAGTAGCGCAAAATTTAATAATTATTTGAAGTGTTATCGTAGGAAAAAAAACTTTTTAAAAAATTGAGAATTGAGAATAGGTGTACTTAATACTCATTTTTTGTGAAATATGCACCATTAAATACACCACACAGGGAAGAGGTGTAATTAATACTCTTTTTTGGTGAAATATGTACCAGTGAATACACAACACAGAGAATGGGTCTAATAAATGCACTATTTTGGTAGAATTTGCACCATTCCATACACCAAACATAGAATTGAAATATATCGTCTCATAATATTCAGTCAATTGTCGTGTCAACATCAACTTAAGCAAATATTTTTTTAATAAAAATATGGCTAACGAAACCAACATATTCGGGAAGTTTATTTGTGTGGTTTGCGAGGAAAAGGATAAATCACAGTTTGTCGAGGCCGTACCATTCAATTGGAACAAGGAAAACTATATTTATTGGCTGAGATCTAAAAAAAATCAGAAAAAGCAATGCCAATTAGATTTTCCGGCAAATTTCAGCGATGCTAGTGAGTGGGAGCCGTGTCGAATGTTGCGACTTAAAGGCGTTTTTGATTATTATGAAACAGCCTCAGATGCTGCAAAGAAATTAAGTCAGTTTGAGGATACTGACGAAGAAACTCAAAACATAACGCATATAAGTCGCACTCGTCAACAATTTCATACACAGGAAAAGGCTCCCAATGCCTACGAAAATATTATGTCAGCTCACAGCCAGCACCAGCAAACGATCTCAAGCCAAAAAACTCAGCCACTTCTAATTTTCAACCACCGCAATCAACTTCAACTCTCCAGCCAATACAGCAGTTTGTGAGTTCACATCGCTTCCAAGTTCATCATTGTCAATTTAATCCCAAGCAAATAATAATGCAAACTCCTTGAAAATTATTGAAGATGAAATATAGCTAAATACCAATGCAAAATGCAAAAAAGTCCGAGAATGAGAATTTTACATTCATCGTCGAACCGAATGATGTGGATCTACCAAACGAAGAGGAGCTATTTCAATTTCTTAAGACTAATTCAAAAGAAGCAAATAGTAAGTAGTTTATGATGATAACAGAAATTTTTAACTTCATAATAATAATTTTTGCAGTTTTGAAGTACTATTTGGCGGGAGTTTCAAACATTGTCAACCAAAACTGGGTCAGCACCAACGCACTTAAGTGAAGTATTTTCCTTACAACAGTTAATACAATCAGAGCCACCAATCAAATCAAAGAATTTGGAAAAGAAACGTTCCATAATTTTTGATACTGGTGCAGAGGAATGGGTTGCATCTGAAAATTACGAAGGCGTATCGTTTCCAAGATTCCCAATCACTTCAATTGATGTCTTGAATCTCTTCAATGAAGAATTAAGTGAAGACAAAGATAGTTACGTTCAAAAAGCGACAGACTACGTTCTATAAAAACTGAAGCTGTTGAAAAACTCAACAAAACAGTTCACGCGAAGAACACAACTTAAGTCAATGCTCTTTGCTGATTCCCTCCTAAGAACGTGCTCTTGGAAAATACCTGGAGAGAAAAAGCCTAATAAATTTTCCCAGTTCAGTTCGATCTTATCGCTATTTATAAATGTTGTGAACGAAAATGTTGAAGAAACAATAAGTTTAAATGGCACCCAAAAGTATTTTCGGGAACTGTTGAAGCGGAAGGAGGATACTGTCCCAAAGAGTAGAGAAAAGAAAATAAAAGTAAAAGAAAATAAGGACGATGACGATGAGGAAGAGGATGAAGAGATAGACAGAGATCAGGTACCTATCGAAGGTGAAAACGTCGTTATTGAACAGCAAGAAGATAAAAGCATTTAAGAAATTTAAAAAAAATTATAAATGCAATTACATATGTACCTTAATATAAATAAATATTTTTCTACTTCGTATGTACCTAAATATTAATAAATATTTTTACTTCTTATGAACCAATTTTTTTTTTGTTTTGAATAAACTTTTAGACATTTCCTACACCATTTAGAATATATTAAACTTAGCGAAAAATATTACTGTATATATTTTGCACAATGGTGCATTTTTTTCATTTCTCCTTTGGCTTGGAGCTTTTTTTATACCATTTTCTCAAATTGATACAAATCAGTGAATATTTTGCACAGTTTTCGGCAAAATAAATGTACCGAAAATAGAAGATGGCATATAATTGTCTCAAATGGTGTATTTTGTTCTTGTTTTTCTAATTTAGTGCATTTTATTCTCTAGATTCAGGAATCAGTGTATTTTTTACACGGCAGCCATATTTTTCAAAAAATATTTAGGTAAACATGAGATTCCACTGGCCGCCATCTTCGAAATGAAGACTATGATTAATTATTTTATTATATATTTCGAATGAATTATTCCACTTTTTTGGTATTTCCGACTCTTTTTTAACAGCACGTATTTAAAAAAAAATAGGAACAACCAAAAAACTATGAATTTTGAAAAATGAATTTTCACGAATCGATTTAGAAAGCTTTAATTAAGTAAAATTATTAAGGCGCTCGATTTTTAGATGGGGTAGGACCGAAAATCAGTCGACAGAATGTACTTCGTTTTGAAATTAGACACTCGAATTCATATTAATTCATGATTTTATTGCGCACATATTATGTATTAGAATCATAGAAAGATCAGAATTCTTTTATATACATTTTCCATGAGGAAATAAACCATGGTGTAAATTTGAATTCATCAAACTAGTTTCCGTTTAAAGAAATAAACTTCGGTGTATATTTTGTTTCAAAATGAATTCTGAGTTTTGGATTTTTTACACTAATGGTATATTTAATCCATCAAATCATGGTATATTTCACACTCTTGGAAAAGATTTTCCACCAAAAAGTGGTGTAAATTGTATACCATTTAGGTGTAAGAATTGAGCTTATTTTCAGAACATAATATACACCTCTGGAGTATTATTTATTCTAGTTACCAGAACAATTTGTATACCACTAGCACAATTTAAATACCAAAATACGGTATACTTTTTGTACAGCTAGTGTAAATTTTAAACGGGGACGAGGTATAATATACACTGAATCGAAATTAAATGTTCAAATATTGCACCAAAAAGTGGTGTATTTTTTATATTCAAAATGTATATCATGAAAGTGTAAAATATACCCCAAATATTTTGGTGTATTTTGGAATTTTGTGCTACTTGAGAAGTAAAAAACGGTCATTATGCATTTTTGGTATCGTCTGAAGGTTAACAAATTTTCCATATAAAATTTAAATATTTTTCGACAATTTGTCGAATTGAAAATTTTGACATTTTTCGACGTTTCCTTCAAATCAAAAGTCTCTTAAAGGGATGTCTGTATAAGCGTGTATACGCAGGTTCAAAATTAATTTAATGTTCTCGATTTCTCCAGAATCAATGGACATATCGACTTAAGGTACATTTTGTTATACAACTAAAGACATAAAAATTTGCTGAAAGGACTCTCAAAAAAACTGAATGTGTGGTTGAAAACAAATATCTCATGAAAAAATTACGTAGCGAATTTAATTAAATTTTATATAATATTTTGTGACATGATACCGAATGTCGTCTCGAACATTTTACGACCAAAAAATAATATTGTCTCCAAAATAATTATATGCAACAAAGAATAACGCAACAAAGAATTTTTAATAAAAATCGAACCAACAGTTTTCTTGCAAAAAAAAATTGAAAACCTAAATAAATTACTACTAAAAATTGTTCAAAATTGAATATTTATTTATTTATTTCTTAATTCATCAATGGATACATAATCTGTTGACTACAATTAAATTATAATTTATCATTATACATCATTAAAAAAGTTTAAAGCAATACTCTTAAACATATCCCTTCATTTGAAGGTCGACTTCACTATGAATTAAATTAAAAAGAGATAAATTACGAGTTATGGGTTCATTAAGTCCATAGTTCGTCCTGTGACTAGGAATCAAAAAGAGAACGTCCCTTTTTCTTAGATGTCTCTCAGGAACATAAAAAGACATAAGAACTAGTAAGTCTGGAGATTTTATTTTACCATTGAGTATGTCCTTGATAAAAATAACCCCAAGGGTTTCTCTACGGCTTTTTAAAGATTTTAAGTCTATCAGTGCGCACCTAGAGCGATAATTGGGCAAACCATCTGACCACCTGAAATTCCTTAAAGCAAAGCGCGTGAAACTTCCTTGAATATTTTCGATCCTCTTTCTGAGGAATTTTGATAAAAAGGAGACCAAATAACACAACAGTATTCTAGTATGGGTAATATTAAAGATATGTAAATGGATTTCAGAGTATAACTATCTTTAAATACCCCCGTGTTGCGTTTTAAAAAACCTAGCAACGAATTCGCTTTTGAAATAATAAAATGTATGTGTTCAGAAAAAGAAAACTTAGTGTCAAAAATAACACTAAGGTCCTTTATTTCACTCATGGTTGAAGGACTTTCTTTGCCGAGACTGTAACTGAACAGCACTTTAGGTGTTGTACGAGAAGCTCTAAATATTTTACATTTAGAAATATTTAGCTCGAGATGATTATATTTACACCAATTGAAAAACGCATCTATATCTTTTTGAAAGTTAACACAATTTTCAACTGAAGAAATTTGGGAATATAGTTTCAAGTCATCTGCGAACAATCAAACAATTAGAAAATTGCAGACAGTTCGAAATGTCATTGACGAAAAGATTGAAAAGGAGGGGTCCCAAATGACTTCCCTGAGGCAGTCCCGATAAGACTTCAATAAAAAAGGATTGATTGCCTTCGATTTTAACAATCTGTTTTCGATTTGACAAATAAGATTCTAACCATTTAAGAAAACCGAATCTGAATCCCATCCTCTCCAACTTTCTTAATAGAAGTCTATGATGGACTCTATCGAACGCTTTCACAAAATACGTGTACAAAACATCGACCTGCATTCTTTTTTCCAAAGCAGATAAGCAAAACTTGTAAACAGACACAAATTCTTAGTAGTGGAGCGACCACTACAAAATCCATGCTGTCTCGAAGATATTATGTCTTTCACCGTGAAACTAAGTCTATTGAACACCAACTTTTCAAAAAGTTTTGGAATCGCTGAAAGTTTTGAGACTGGTCTATAGTTCTTAATTAAGTGCTTGAGACCACTTTTATAAATAGGGCTGATGGATGATATTTTCCACTCTTCTAGAAAAACCCCAGAATGGAGCGATTCATTGAAAATAATTTTTAGTACTTTACAAAGCGAAACAGCACATTCCGATATCAAAAGAGGAGGAATCAAATCTACTCCAGCTTTTATATTAACATCAAGAGAAGCTAAGCTGTCAAATACCTCTTGATCAGATAGAGAAAACACATTAAAATCAACTTAAGAACTAATATTATTATACAGGTTTTCACTATTAGGTATAATGTCTATATTATAATTCGCTTGAAAAAACTTAGCAAAAAGATTGCATGTAGCTTCAGTACTATGGGAGGTCCTTCTATCAAGCTCCATAGAGCTAGGAAACGCAGAACTTTTGCATTTTGAATTTAAAAAAACCCAAAAAGATTTCGAGTTGCATTTGATATTCCTTTCAACTGAACTTATATATATTGTGAATATAGAAATCTACTCAAAAAATCAAATTCCCGTCGCAGTTGCATAAAACGAATTCTATCATCAGATTTGCCTGTTACCTTACATCTGTTTAAAGCCTTGTTTTTTTACATTTTCTAAATTCTTAAGTCTTTTATTGAACCAGGGAGATTTAAAAGACGATCTCTTTCGAACTACCGGAACGAACTTTTGAACACCCTCAAACAAAAGTGTTTTAAAGATGGTATATATTTGATTTAAAGATTTATCTGCAAATAGTTGCTCCCAATTTATGGTATTAGAATAATTATTAACCGAAATGAAATCAGCCTTCTTATAATTAAATATAAAACAGTTTTTTTTTAATAAAAAAAAATTTAAATCTACTAAAAATTTGAAAAAAAAAACGATTTTATTCGAATATTTCGAGAACAAATGAAAGTATTGACACAAAAATTATTTGGTTCTATAGAAAATATTGTTCTTAAATTGTATTTTTTTTTTGACAAACATTTAATACAATTAAAAGAACTGGTAATAAAAAAATTCCATCTCAATTATCTTGAGAACAAAGAAAGAACTCCAATATTTTTTGGATCTTATTCAAATTGTTGTTGTTGTTCCGTTCTTTTGTAAGTTCTGCTTCTGTAAACATTGATAGATCACGTAAAAGTGATAATTGACATTGTTGGTTTTCCGTCCTCGTATTGATTGTTGTGACATACTTTTTGACTCTTTGAGGACGTTTTATAAAGTTTTTAACTACCTTTGATGTATCAACATATGCCGTCTTATGCAACTTCATCTGTGTAGCATAAGCCAGCTCTTCTACACCTTATACTCTTTAAAATAAGATGATATTTTTTGACAAACCTGAAATTGGTAATGTGACTATCCAAAATGGTTTTACCTTTCAAACATAAATCTGCAAAACCCCAGTTTTCAACCCATATCTCCTAGCGACAGAAGCGTTGACACAAACATTTAACAGACGATTAATTTCGAAATCAATCTGCATTTATAAAGCCAGCCCTACTAAGGAAAACCGCAATAAGTTCAAACAAGCTAAAAAGACCTGCAACGGTCATATTCGACGAACCAAATTTTTGCATAAACAGAAATTAAGACAAAAAATACTACAATGTCCCAAAGGTAGTAAAAATGTCTAATCATTTGTAAAAAATGTACGAAACACCACGTCATCCTCGGTTCCAACGCTCTTCCACAATGACACTCCCTATGTAAGCTCGATTGATAAAGTCAATTTGCTTGCAGAAAAGTTTGTTGTTAATTCGACGCTACCGAAGAGTCTCATGAGTCCTCCTGTTCTTGAGAGTGTAAATTATTTTATGGGATGAATCTTCTTTCGCACTCGTGCAGTTGCAAGGGTACTAAAAGACCTTGACATACACAAATCCGCTGGTCCGGATGGTATCCCCTCTATTGTTCTCAAGAGGTGTTCTTCAACGCTGAAAAAACCACTGCGTAAGCTTTTCCATCTGTTCTACTCTACAGGTTTCTTTCCAAGCGGATGGAAAACCGTATTTCTCCAGCCCGTTCCTGAATAAGCCGAATCCTCCTCTCCCTCCAACTATCGTCCAATAGCACTTACGTCCCTTCTTTCCAAGGTCATGGAAACGCTGATTATTTATCAGCTTAAGAAAAATCTCAAAGAACGGAAGCTTCTTAATGACCCGCAGTATGGCTTTCGTAGCAATAGGTCCACTGGTGATCTCATGGTTTATCTCACCGAACAGTCGAACAAATCTTTACATCGTTTTGGAGAAAGTAATATTATTGCACTTGATATTTCAAAGGCATTTGATAGAGCTTGGCATCAAGCTCTCCTTATCGAAAATGCGTTCTTTTGGTATTGATGAATCTCTTCTTATTTGGATTAAAAACTACCTTTCAAACCGTTCAAAACAAGTTGTATTGGATGGTTTCAAATCTGAAAATAAATGCTGGTGTCCCCCAAGGCTCCGGTTTGTCTCCGACTCTCTTCCTCATATTCATGAATGATCTATTGTCTGCCACTTCTAATCCATTAAACTGTTTCGCTGACGACAGTACCCTCGGCTTTTGCATATTCGTTTCTAGATTTACATCCTTGTCCTTTGGATGTGGAACTTCAACGGCAGCGTATGATAAGCTCATAAAATTCTGATCTCGACAGCATTGTCCAATGGGGAATCAAAAACCGTGTAGAATTTAATGCTTCAAAAACTCAATGCTGTCTCCTGTCGTTAAAGCGTAACCCACCCCGATGCCGCTATCCATTCGCGGCACTCGCATCCAGGAAACTAATCAACTTTCAGTACTCGGTGTGTGTATCACAGATCACCTTTTAAGGAATGATCAAATATTCGATATCGCATAAAACGCAGCTTAGGATTTCTCCGACGTTGCAAGAAATGTTTCACCATTTCTGATCTGTCTATAATGTACAAAGCCTTCATTCGTCCAAAATTTGAATACAACTCACATATTTAGACAGGTGCCCCTAAAACAAGTTTAAGTCTTGTAGATAGAATCAAAAAAAGAGCTTTGAAAATGATAGGCGATAGAACCATAACCGAAACATTTACATCACTCGAACATAGCTTCAATGTTTCATGCCTTTCGTTGTTTTATCGGTATTTTTACAAACAATATTTTGTCGAATTAGCCCAGTAGCATTGCCCGTAATATTCGTACTTCCAGGAATGCTCATCAGTTTACCCTCGAGCTCAATTTCGTACGGACAGACGAACTGGTTAGGATAGAGATTTTTTTTTAACCACTCATCTGTTTTTCCCTCCCAATTCAATATTCAAAATTTTAAGACCAATGTGCACCGGTATCTCCTCTTGAATCCTTTCCTATTTTCCTAACAATCGCACTGTGTTTAAACGTAAACTTGTTGAGGGTATTAATATCCCCTTGAGTGCCTGTACAATGTACATTATAAAAAAAACTCTCTTATGCATCAACACAGGCTTAAGTGAATTTAAGTTGTATAGGGTTTTCTAAGAAGGTCTTGACAGCTTGCCCAATCGGTTAACGTACGTCACTTCAAATGGTCAATCAGCTATGGTATGAGTGTAAAACAAGATCATTACGTACAATACACTTCAATGTGGTCTGAGCAACGCCCAATGCTTGAGAACGCCGCCGTGGAATTGACTGATTTGGATCCTTTTCTACGGACGTTTAAACGGCAGTGATATTTTCAACACTTGACCAAACGGTTTTATCACTTATATGGAAATATCACACATCTGCTAGGGCTAGAATTACGACTGAAAATGAAGATGTTGAATTTACTGAATAAATTGACAATGTCAGTTCGAAGATTAGTGAAGAGATGCGTTCGTCAATTAAATTGAAAATTTATAGGTCTCTATTAGAAAACCCGATATCTCCAAACCAACATTTTTTTTTCAGCTCTCAGACTATGTAGCTAGTTCTGTTAAAGAACCTAAGCAATGAGAATAAGTTACTGAAATTTTTGTCCCAAAATCGTTCAGCTCATGTCCTATAGGTGCACCAAAAATAAAACCAACGTGTATTGTCTTTCCGAATAAAGTGAATTACATCAAGCCCATAATGAACTTAAGTCTTTTGTATGACAGTGACGAACTCGTCTTTTATTTTGTTTGTTACTTAAGGCGATGCGTGAATGTTTGAATAAATATTTGTGTGGTTATTTCATATATAATTATGATTTTTGTTCAACTTTTTTTCCTGTCGAAACTCGGACTAAAACTAAACGTATTCTATGCAATTGTGTTGGCAACAAAATGATTTATTTTATCTTTTTTAACACTGCCATGTGTTCTAAATCTCCAACGGTCTCATACAAAACTTAGTTTTATTCAAAAATAAATACAAAAAGTCCTTCAAATAAAAAACTCTTCATCTGATGGTTAGTGAAAACAAACGTACGATTTTTCATATATCGTGTTTTAACACTTTTCCAGAAACTGGACAGTGCAATCATGTGCACACAAAAATACTATGCCAGGGATGAAAAATAAAACGAATGTACGAATTTGACTTTAAAACATATTCCCTCCAATGCCAATGGTCTCTACATACGAGTATGAGTACGAGTACTCTATATACCTTACCACCTGATGGGCAAGGCTAAGGCTATATAGCCGGAAAAAATCACATTAAATGCCAGAGTAAGTCTTTTTTTCTTCCATGAAACACGAACTCCGAGGGTAGTACGAGTATCAAAAACTATTTAGAATTGAAAATAAAAAATATAAAAAAGTAGAGAACTAGTAGAAAAGTTCTCTCTGATGCGTCACTAAAGAATTATATGGAAATAAATTCTGAACACACTGACTGACGTTTGCTGTCCAGGTGGAATTGACACGCCTACACATAAGAATTCTGATGCATATTATATTTGACAACTGCTGAACATCAGAACGTCGGATGCATGTTTTCCAAAAAAGAAAACACAAAACAGAAAAGCTGCATGCTAATTTCCATTTTTGGAACAGACCAAAATTGAAGAGGTCAAAAACGTCGACGTGAATAAGTTTTTGTACTCTCTGTTTGAAGTATATATGTACATACATATGTACGTATGCGGTTGTGGCCAATTTATTTTGGTTGAAAAAAAGACTCTTATTTATGACGATTTTACCTAACTTTTCGTTCAGTAAAGATTGCGAAAGATTTCAGGGATGCAATCTACCCACAGTTTTATGTGCTTATTTAAAAAGCACCTTCATGAAAATATTACTCTTGGGTAATTTGTAAACTGCTAGCAAGAGGTATTTACCGTACAAAATAAACTCAATTCAATCCGTCTCCAAAATTGTTAACGGGTGTATATTGCTTTTTAAAATTCGAAAAAAATATAAACAAGTGTTTTTGAGACTAAATTCAGAAAGTTTATTTTTGTCCATTAATTTCATGATAGTTTTTAAAATCTATAATGACTATCTTAAGAATTTAGTTATAATATTTTAAGTATTTCATAAAATGTTCAGTAAATCTATATATCTTATTAGTTTTCACCTATCTAACAAAAATGGTTGCCTGTAAAGTCGGTTTTACGGGCGAAGATTTTACGTGACAACGTCTTTTTCTCGGTAGAATATTTATTGATATGAATATAATTAAATTGCACAATAGGAACAAGGAATTGAATGAAAATAAGAATTGCACAAATTTTAACTATAGAAATATATTTTGTTTACTAAAACATTGTACATGTAATCTAACATCACATCTAACAATTAATCAATCAATCATAGTTTACGATAATGAAATATCAGTGTACAATTATTTACCTTTATTGTTGTAGTTGTTGTAAATGACGAATCTAAGCACTCCACATTTTCACTACAGACACAGCTGACGATACTTTAACCACACGTGTGAACTTGTATTATGACGCTTTCTTGTTTTTCCAACGCCAAGAACGTTCGAGAAAGACAAAGACAGAGACACAAGCATGCGCCGATTCAATGCGCCTAATTCTCTAGTGCTGCGCGCGCGACGTTGACACGTTGTCACGTCAAAAACATTAAAGTAACGTTGAACCATTTAAGATTGAACTGTTTTTCACAAAAAAAAAAGTGTCGCGACGTCTTAACAAGGGTATCACATCATATTGAAAAAATTATAAAAATATAGTTGAAAACGGGTGTTTTTAAAATTTGAGTAAATAGTTAAAATCGAGGTTCGGATTAGTTATCAGCCAGAATAATAAACCCCAAAATATTTTTAATTTAATAATTTACCCCTTGAACACAATGGGAATCGCTCACTATGTAGCAAAGGTCGCCCACAATGGTGGAGCGCATAGGAAGAACGTGTGTTTAGTTTTATAAGACTATTCATATTTTTGGGCAACTTAATTTTCAATTTTTAAATTAAAAAAATGGACCAACGCGATGAAATTGCATTTATTGCAATGATAATGCAAATGTGCTACTGCGGAATGAAGCTTTTAAAGCTTTAAAATGTAGCGTGACTAATAGCGGAAAGTAAAAAATTATTCAAAAATGGCGACAGCGATCGCTGCAGCAACAGCTTCCCATTGTGGCGCTGTGTACTATTTTCGTATGTTTCAACTTTGACAGCGCGACAAGCGGCCGCTACAGTGACTCCATTCTGCTGGGGAAGTTATTGTTAAAAACACCAATTTTAAAGAGGCAAAAGACTGATATGATAGAATCATCAACTCTAAGATGGGGGATTTTTGTACGAAAAGGTCTGTCAGTAGAGGCACTTCGCAAGGTGGTGTTCTGTCCCTTCTCCTGTGGAACATAGTGGTCAACCAACTACTAATATCCCTTGAGAGGGAAGGCTTCAGAGTGGTTGCGTATGCCGATGATGTTGCTATCGCCGTCATAGGAGAACATCCTAATACACTGAGAGACCTCCTCCAAAACGCACTCAATATGCTCACTAGATGGGCAGATAACTGCGGACTTAGTATTAATCCTCAAAAAACAGACATCGTCCTTTTTACACGGAAATACAAAATCCCAAAAATTGTACCTCCTTCAATAAAAGGTGTACCACTAATTTTTACCAATGAAGCCAAATATCTTGGTCTGATATTGGACAAAAAATTAAGTTGGAAACCTAATATTCAGGAAAGAGTTAAAAAGGCTACAGCAGCTCTCTTCCTTTGCAAGAAAGCCATAGGAAACAAATGGGGTTTTCAACCTCGCATATAACCTATTGGCTATACACATCGGTCATCCGACCAATACTTATGTACGGGGTTTCAGTATGGTGGACTGCACTGGAGAAAGTTACATACTACGACAAACTCAGCAGAGTCCAACGCACTGCATGTCTCTGCATAAGCGGGGCATTGAGAACCACACCCTCAGCAGCGTTAGACACTCTCCTCCATCTGACACCCCTCGACATCTTCAGCAAACAAGTGGCAGCGAGTACAGCTATAAGACTCAACGCCTCATCTCAATGGACCAACAACAATGTGGGGCACTCCATCATTTTGAACACTATTCCAAAACCCCAATTTGGAAAAAATTTCCAGGTATCCATTCCATTCAGAGATGAATGGGAAGACAAAAAACTCCTGGATGACAAAAGCATCCATTTTTATACAGATGGATCCAAGACAAATGAGGGAGTTGGTAGTGGTGTGTACTCAGAAAAGCTTAATCTAAGCATCTCAATCTCATTCCGCCTCCCTAATCACTGTAGCGTCTTCCAAGCGGAAATTTTAGCCATCAAAGAGGTTCTCTCCTGGCTAAGAGAAAACGTGATATCAACTTCTGATATCCGCATCTTCTCTGACAGTCAGGCTGCTATTAAATCTCTTGACGGTGTCTCAACCAATCGATCGTCTTTTATGGAGATGGCGCAGCAATTTAACATTCACCTCTGTTGGGTGCCGGGCCACAGAGACATCACAGGAAATTGTAGAGCCGATGAACTCGCTAAAAATGGAACCGTCATACCTATTGCACCTGAAAGGGAGAAGATAGGTATACCGATAGCTACATGTAAACTTCTGCTAAAAGTAACAGCTTTCAAGATAGCAAACTCTAGGTGGTACAATTTACCAACATGCGCAGCCACAAAACTCATATAGCCTTTATTGGACCTAAAGCGCTCTAAAGACTTGTTATCTCAAAGCAGACTTCATATTAGCTCCCTAATAGGTGTCCTTACGGGACACTGCCTTATAGGCAGACACGCAATACGACTTGGTGTAGCCTCAAATGACTTCTGCAGGAGCTGTATGGACGAGGAAGAAGAAGAAACAATATCTTGGATTGCCATCAACAGGGTTTTTTTGTAATTGATGATCCACAAGCGTTATGCTTGCAGATCCAAAAGCCACCGGGAGCATATCTGATTCAAATTTTCAAAAGTCTCTTGGTAAGAATTGGTACCGAGTAGTGTGAATCTCTTACCGCTCTTAAACCACCGCCCGCCGCCGCCGCGCCGCGGGTTAAACAGGGCCAATCTATGAAAGATCGATTAATGATTTTCGTTATTGATTTAAAATTTACTTTAGGGGAAGGTTATAGATGTAAAACTATTCCCATAGCTTTTAGACCATTAGCTTATGAGGCTTGGTTCTTCTAAATCTCCAAACATTGTCTCTGCCTTTCGTAGTTGGTATGACTTTGCAGTCAATAATTAGGTAATTGAGGCATTGAGAGCAGAAGTGGCGTAACCCCAAATTGCAATAATTGAGAAAATGACGGTTGAAGAAAATAAAGAAAAATATTTGTTTATTATTGTTTTCCTATTTAAAATAATGGCTAATAAACTTCAGCTATGTCATATCTGGTGGAATATCTTCTATTTTAGATCTTAATCTTGTCTGTAAATGTGTGATTTACTGGTTTTTTTGTAGCTTACACCACTTCTGCTTTCTGGATACAGAAATAATTTTAAAAAAGTAAGTTGGTTACACCAATAGTTAAAAATACAAGTTATTAAATTTTTTTCTATTATGACTTTCTAAGTACAAAACAGTTACAAGTTATGAGTTAAGACTGCTATGAAACTATCACTCTTCATCCTAATCTACGTATTCAACTAAGCCAACGTCTCTGTTTGTAGAAACACTTGTCAAGTTCTTATAAAAGTCCTGGTAACTCGGGGGAATAAAATGTAGTAAGTCGAGTAAATCTTTCGATTTCGCTTCATTTACGACATAACCTTATACCAGTCCATACGGCCAAAAATGTCTTTTAAATACTTCTTTTGTTTTTCGATAAGACCAAAGTCTTGATCACACTGAATAGAAATTTGTGATCAATTTTATTTACAAAATAGTCACTATGCAAAACAATATATTGGCACAAAACGGACATTTTAATATTCCTATTTTGCCCACCACACTGGTCAGTGTACATAATAAAATTTGAGGTACTCACAAAATGTTTAATATAATGCAATAAGCAGCTGCCAATTTCTTGGGGACCTCTTGATCCAACCGACTTATCCCAAACATACAAGTAAGCTTTGTTCTTTATCATGTCATGGATACCTAGACAATTTGTCCAAAGCTGCCTCTTATAATAGAACACACCCCTTGAAATGACTGGAGTTGGCAAGGTTTTCATAAGATCAAATGCAATTACGGAAGTGTCATTAGATTCCTTTGCTTTTGCCGCATAATATCTAATGCCATTTCTATCCGACTCCGCTTTTCTAAGTATGCAGTTCATGTTTGATCTGGCTTACTGTACAATTTTGGTGCAGAAATGGCGTATGTGTTTGGAATTGATTAATTAAAAAAAAATGCATAATGCAGAAGTGGCGTAAGCGGGTTACGCCATTTCTGTCCTACAAAAAATTGCGTGCAGAAACAATGTTTCACAATTTTGTGTAGGTTTATGAACAAATATGAGCTACGCCACTTCTGCATAGAAAGAAAATTTAATTTTGGTCATGTTAGTGTAATGACCTCAAAATTGAAGAAATGAGGTTTACGCCACTACTGCTCTCAATGCCTCATATAACATTTGATTGTTTTGGATAGATAGGTCAAAGTTTTTTCCTATTATTCAGTACATTCTCCTGTACTTCATGTTTTGCTTTCCTCTTTTCTCTCTCTTTCCATCTAAGATTTGTACCAAAAACCATTCCAATGTATTTGGCAGTATTGGAGTAAGGTACTTCTGTACTGTTAATAGAAATTGCAACATTATTTATGTTTTATAATAAACTGTACATATGTGTAGGTTTTGTTTTATTTAGTTTGATACGCCATTTTTGCTTCCAAACACTTCCTTATACCTACACTACATTTTGCTATTTTTGTGAAGCCCTGCCCTTTCAACGGATGTATCTGGTATCAATATTGCAGTATTATCACCAAAGACTTCCATTAAAGACTTGATATCAACTGGCATATTGCTTGTTTATAAAGAGGTACAAGGTTGGTCCTATGACACTTCCTTGCGGTACACCGGCTTCAATTTTTTTTAGTTCCGAGTAATTTTGGCAGTACCGTACTCTAAGGAGTCGGTTCTTAAAGATAATTTCAATATTTTTGGGAAGATCCCTATGCAGTTTGAAGTCAAGTCCCAAGTGCCAAAACCTATAAAAAGCTTGAGCAACATCTAAGAATATAGCTAAGGATAATTCTTTTTCTTTTCCACCACATCCGTATATCGATGAGCATGGTCTATCATATGATGTTTATTTTTATACTCAAACTGACTTTCTTTTTAACTTCCACACCTTGTACATGCTTACTCTTGAACTTGATGAAACTATCAGTCAAAGTTGACAATAATCCCCCTTAGAACTTAAATCAATATAATTAAATTAATTTTCGATTAGTAGTTCCGTTAAAACTGTTATCCAATGACCACAGTATTCTGCTTAAAGTTTAGTGTTGGGACTAAATTCAGTTGATATTCTTTTTTCAAATATTTGTATTCATTTCGAATTAATTATAGGCTTCTTGTGGACGTCCTTGAAAGCCAAAGTTATTTTGTTAAGAAAATTAAGTTTTAAAAATAGAAGAATGTTTTACTAGATGCATTATCTCCTCATATACGAGTATGTACCTAAGTAAAGCATCCGTTAAAGTTCAAAAAATAACTTTCTATAAAGTTATAGGAAACAGCAAAAACATAATATGTCAGTAGTAAATTTTTTGTTGCAAATTGAGAGTTTAAATTGTTTGATACTATTTCTTCTATATGAAAGTCCAGAAAGATAGTTTTGTTGAAGGAAGAAATTGGATAGGAAAGTTTGTATGTTAAATAAGTTTGTATATAGTGTCGTAAGGAAGGTAAATCTAAAAACAACAAAACTAATATACAAGTACAAGAACTTTTGTTGAATCTTTGAAAGTGTTTTTTTCTTTTTGTCGAGCTTCGGAATTAACTTAAATTGAGAATAGATTTTGTATAAGTTTAAAGACCATTAGGTACATACTTTAAGTGTATCATAATTTCACTTTGGATACAGTCTCCCGATCTAAGGAAGTGGCATTTAAGTTTTTCGTTATTAATTTTTCATGAGAAATTATAGAAATAGGTCCAATTTGGGAAATAGAAAATTTGGCAACAGTAATATTTTTGACTGATCAATGATGCCAAGGCTACTGATGTCGTATCAGTAAGGCTCCATTCTCTTCAAATTTCGTCACAATTTTACGAATTTCTTGCGTGGTCACTCGATTATGACGACCATAATCGTCTCAAAACGTGGCTTCTGTTGAATCACCACTTTTGTGGTTGGCTCTAATTCTTCAAATGACAGTTTAGTTACCAACTTGAAACCTTTAAATGAACGACAGCATATTACTGAAAAGTTAATACAAATGAGTAAGGTCAAATTTTATTGCTTATCCTACGTTTTTTTCAATTATTTTGCCGTCAAATGTTTTTTGGATATAAAAACAACAGAAAGATAATAAATACATATGAGAAAGAGACGCGGTTTTAAAGTGGAACCCTGTGGGACACCACACTTTTTTTTTGATAAAAGTTGAATTGTCTCTTATATTAAAATTAAATTCTGTTAAGATGTCAATTAAATGATGAAAACATTATACAACGTACGAATATAACAAAACTTAGTTCCCCTAACTTAAAGACTTCTTTTTGAATATCGTCGTCTTCTTCGACATACTTTTATTAAGACTTCTGTTTGGCTGCTTATATTCATCCATCTTCTTTGATTACTGCCTAGCTTGTCTGTACTATGTACTTT
Organism: Eupeodes luniger; assembly: GCA_951509635.1. NCBI lineage: Eukaryota > Metazoa > Arthropoda > Insecta > Diptera > Syrphidae > Eupeodes > Eupeodes luniger. The sequence goes on from OX608074.1 coordinate 90,597,823, forward strand.
TTCTTCATCCTTTCTCTTGTTTAGTTAAGCATCATCAGAATGTCGTGTTACAAGTTCCACATACTAACCTATCTTCTACTGTAAACAAAAAAAAAAAAAAGAAACATAATGTTGAACTTATAGTTGTTAACATCATTGCTGATGGGCGGTGGCGGCGCGGCGGCGGCGGTTACACCTCTCCTATATTCTCGAAAAGTGTTTCACATTGTGTTTTGCATCATGTTTTACTTCAATGAAAATGTACCACATCAAGACGAATATATGTTTATATGGCGGGCATGGCATGGGTTGGGGGTTTGTGAATTGAAAACTTGCACACTGTTAAACATCATTGCCAACGCCAAGCCATATTCTCTAGGGGTAAAAGAAAGTTCAGTAGGTCACCTGTCAGAGTTCATTTTCAATCTATGAATTCTTGTTTTGACAGAATATACTGACGGGTTGTTGTACGTTGAATACCGTTAACCTATAGGTACATATAAATCTATATTAATTTTGTACTTACAGTAGCGAAAAAATAAACATTGATCGGTGGAATATGTGCGATGGAAGTAAATATTAAAGAAGATATTTACCATGCCTATTTTTTTTTTTTGTGAGAGGGTTTACAGGTGGTATTGAGGGTTTGATTTTTTTTTGTGTAAGAATTGAACAAATTTATTTCAAGTGGAAAGCTAATCATGGAAAAGTAATATTTGTGCTAACGTCTATATTCACATGAGATAGGTTTTGCATATTCGAGTAGTATTTCAATTTTCGTATGATGACTCAAAACAGACAAATTTACTAAATAAGAAAAAGGCTTTGAAAAGGTTCTGTCTCTGCAAAAGGTGATAGGTTATAGGTGCCTTAAAAATATATAAGTTCTAATTTTGAACAATTAATTACAAAAGTATCATTAAGCAATTTTAATAGCAATTGTTTAGTAACTAATTCAATAAAAATTCTGAAGTAACCTGCTGAAGTAAAGGGTGATTTTTTAGCTATTATCTTTTTGGCAACACTGGTTTAAACAGCTGACGCACGTTTCGTGTTTTGTTTCACTGTTCAACATCTTCAGTTTGGTCTATAATTTAACCATGAATCGTCTTACAAACGAACAACGCTTGCAAATTATTGAACTTTTTTTTATCAAAATGCGTGCTCTGCTAAGAAAGTTCATCGCGCGCTTCTTCGAAAAATTGTGTTCAGCGACGAAGCTCATTTCATTTTTTTTTTATTTTCGAGATTTTCGGCATTCGAGATTTTTGGCATTCTAGATTTCGTCATGATCCCATATATGCCATTTGATTTGTCGCAAAAAGGGATCATGACGAAATCTAGAATGCCAAAAATCTCGAAAATAAAAAAAAATTATCTAGAACGCAAAAATCTCGAATCCACAAAAATCCAGAATTAACAAAAATCTCGAAAGACTCTATCTAGAAAAAAATCTCGAAAAAAAATAAAAATTCGATTTTTTTTTTTGTATTTTTAACAGTTAAAACTCAATAAAACACAAATACATCAGTTTACCCAATATTGTGCTTGTCATTATTCTTGACAGTGATTACTCTGGCACGACAATAATGCGATTTGTTAAGCTCACACAACCAATAATATTTATTATTATAACGCATTTGTTACAATGGTAAATAAATCCCTAGATTTCAATTTTAATATTTCTATATTTGTGACAATTTCATTTACTTTCATCTTTATAGAGGTAATTTCAAGCTCACGTTAGACAATGTGTTTAGATGGGTAGCAATGTGCAATTGTATGATTGATAACTTTACTTGTCAACTTTAAGTTTGTTAAGGAGAAGTAAGTTATCCAGAATGTATGTTTGAATTTTTGAGACAATGTTTAAAATTCGCGCGAATTTTAAACATTGCCTCAAAAATTCAAACATGCATTCTGGATTTTTGCATTCGAGATTTTTTTTTTTCTAGATTTTGGCATTTCGAGATTTTATTTTCTAGATTTTTGTTTTCGAGATTTTTTCCATTCTAGATTTTTGTTTTCGAGATTTTCATATTTTTTTTTCTAGATAATTTTTTACTTTCTAGATAATTAATTTCTAGATATCGTGGTAGACCCGTCGAAAAAACCTCCATTTTTCAATTTTTTGGGAGGGGGTTACATTTAATACAGTTAAAATAATTTAAAAAAAACTAATTTAAGATTCAAAATTTTACCTGAAAAATAAGTTTGTCTTCAAAAATTTAAATGCCATTTTATAAATCAAAAAACCCTTGATTTTTCAATTTTTTTTTTTGAAAATCGTTAGAGCGGTTTTTTTTAAAATTAATTTTTTATATATAAAATTTTTCAATTTTGTTCTAAAAATATTTTTGGTATGCAGTTGTTTAGTGATTGTAAATATACGCTCTATATTTCAATTTCGTAAAAAAATGTTCACCTGTTTTTGAGATATAGAATTTTGAAAAAAAAAAATTCAATATTTTTTTAAAAATCCAAACAATAAAAAATTGCATTTTTGATAATCAAATATTGTTAAGGCAATATAAGAGCTCGTTCGGAAAAAAAAAAATTATTGAAATCGGTTCAAAAATTGCTGAGAAAATTAAAAAACACAAAAACGGTTCTATGAGTGGTACCTTTCCTGAGCAATACAAAAATATGTTTTTCTTATTAAAAGAAGCCAAGTTAAAAAATAAAATTTTAGAGAAAATTTAAAAAAAATCTATCGGTTTGTTTTTGAGAAAATTCAAATTTTCGTTTTTTGACCAAAAAAATTGTATGGGGGCCACTGTTAGTTTTGATCTTAAAAAAAAAATGAAAAAAACGCCTAACGCAAATCTGCTCAAAACCTTAACTTCCAAGTTTGAACTCAATCGACCCAATGGTTTAGGCTGTAGGAGCGTGGACAGACAGACAAAATTGACCGGACGGAATCGCGGGACCCACTTTTTTCGACTTCTCTACCATCGTAATATCATGTTTGATTAAAATCTCGAGTTCGAAATTTTGCACGAATGCAAAACTTGCCATATATGTAGTTCCTATATGTCGCAAGTAAAAAAGTATGAAAAAATGTATAAACATTTTTGCAAAGCGGTCACAGATTAGTTTAAGTTAAACGGTTTTGAAAAAAGGCATTTGTCTTATAGCCTTATACATTATTTACATATATCATGGAATAGTAGGCTAAAATTTTACATCATTTTGGGGAGGATAAGATTGTGGCTTGTAATGTTATAAGTGAGTCTATACGAATTTTATCTTGGGTGTACCCCAAGGTTCAGTTTTTGGGCCCATTCTTTTCTTGATTTATGTAAATTCCATTTCTAATATAAGTAAAAGCCTTTGCTGATGATATATTTATTGAATACAATTAATTTATTCTATTTAATTTGTTTTTGGATATAAACCATGATGTACATTTATAAAGGCTATAGTTTGCAGATCATAAACTTGTAGTCAGTAACAAAACCAAACTCATGATTTTCATTACTGAACTTTATGGATTAAATCTTGTTATAGTTTTAAGCTCTTTAATAGCAATTGTTTAGTAACAAATTCAATAAAAAGTTTCAATTCTGAAGTAACCTGCTGAAGTAAAGGGTGATTTTTTAGCTATTATCTTTTTGGCAACACTGCTGGTTTAAACAGCTGACGTACGTTTTGTGTTTTGTTTCACTGTTAAACATCTTCAGTTTGGTCTATAATTTAACCATGAACCGTCTTACAAACGAACAACGCTTGCAAATTATTGAATTTCTTTATCAAAATGCGTGCTCTGTTAAGAAAATTCATCGCGCGCTTCTTAGAAAAAATTGAAATTCAGTGACGAAGCTCATTTTTGTCCCAATGGGTATACGTAAATAAGCAGAATTGTCGATTTTAGAGTGAATATCAGCCAGAAGCATTGCAAGAGCTACTAATACATCCAGAAAAAGTCACAGTTTGGTGCGGTTTATAGGCTGGTGGCATCATTGGACCGTACTTCTTCAAAGATGATGCGAATCGTAACGTAACTGTGAATGGTGAGCGCTACCCAGGGGCGTCTTTAGACTTTTGGGGGCCCTGGGCCCAATAGAATTTGGGGGCCAAAAAAAGTAGGTAAAATAAAGGTTAAAAAAATCATTTTGAAATTAATTTGTGTGTTTTTTTTAAATATTTTTACTTTTAAAAAGAACTAAATAAAACATAAAACAGATATTTTTTTAATACTTTTATAATTTTTTGCATTTACTTCAATAGTTGAACATTTTTCTTTATAGTTGATTTTTGATAATTTTTATTGGTTTTTTGGTTGATTTCTAATGTTTTTATATATTTTTTTTAAATTTTATGTAAGTTTATTTCTTTGTATTTGTTTTGATTTGTTTTTTATATATAAGTTTAAGTATATATAGTTATAAGTAAGTTTAAGTATACAATAAAATATTATTGAAGGCATACTTTCCTGACTTTATCAGTTGAAAAATAATGAATTAAGTCATCAAATTCAATTTCCTGCAGAAATTCATTTTCAATTGATAAAATTGACAAGCTGTTTAGTCTATCTTGTAGCATTGTGCTTCGAAGTTAATTTTTTATCCGGTTCAATTTCGAAAATGAACGCTCTCCACTGCAGTTTGAAACCATCAAAGATAAAAAAAATTCTACAGGCAGTTTCTACATTTAGAAATGTGTTAACAATTTTATCCACTGCAATTAGACTGAACAATTTTGATCTTTTAAATACTATTTGAGGTGCAGGCAGAAGTTCTTCTGCATTAACACCGCTATGGTATTTTTTTTAAAACTGTTCGCAAGAATTTTGCAACTCCACTGAAGTCAAATATTGCAATCGACAAAAAAAGACAAACAATGCATTAATTTCTTGATAGCAATTGGATCGTATTTTTAATTGCAAAGCAATAGTGTCCATACTTGGAAAAAAGTGCAGGACCATCAAAATATGTGGCACGCGAACTTCGTACTATTTTTTGTTGCATTAAATCTTTATAATTAGCATCCGGAATCTGAATTTTGCCACACGCTTCAAATGTATCAAAATTCTCCCTTAGATCATTTATGAAAGAACATAGTGAACAAAGCAATTTGGCAGCAACGTTAATCGTTATTGTTTTTTTTTTGAAGGCTCTTGCTGGTTTTATGAATTCTTTCTAATATTGTGCTCCAAATTTCTGTTAAAATGAGGAACTCCAGTTTTGACATTTTCTTAGACAGGCTTAGCGCTTCGCTTTTTATGTCTGGAGCTTGCTCTGGATCTCTAAAGATAGATGTCAAACTTCAGTAATTTGCTTATAACCATGATGGAGCGCGTTAACTGCATCAGCTCGTGCAGACCATCTTGTTTAAGAAAGGTTTTTAAGAACTCTATGTGAACCTAAACATTCATTCAATTTATTCCAGCGATGGATGGGTAGAAGCAGAAAAAAAGTTGTATATTTTTTGAACCACTTGAAAGAAACTTTTTGCCTTCTGCACACAACCAGCCGCATGAAGGCTTACTAAGTTAAAAGAATGTGCTGCGCAAAGGTACAAAGGTAGCAAATTCGCACTTCTCCTTTAACATTGCTTGCAAACAAGAATATTTTCCCGATATTAGACACATTATCATAGCTTTGTCCTCAACAATCCTCTATTGAAATATCATGATTTTCCAGAAATGTCAAGATTGTGTCAGCCAAATATTTAAAATTGTTCTATCCGACTCATCATGGTACAACTCATCATTTCGCAACTCATCATGGGACAACTTTGTGTTTGTTTATGGAGTGAGTTAAAAGCCAACATGTGTGCAAAACTGTAGAGTAGAACGAAAGCAGAGTTGTAAAAATAATGTTGACAAAGTGAGCAGGTGTATGATTAAAGATTCATGTTGTTGTTGTTGAAGTTTAACATGTTGAGGAGGAGAATTTTAACGGAACGGAGAGTAAAATGAAACTTTTTTTTCTGTTACTGTCTACTAACCTTATTCGTTTTCTATATAATTCTTGTATAAATTCATTCATTTTGAGTTGGTGGATTTGGGGGCCAAATAATTGCGGGGCCCTGGGCCCTGGCCCACCGGGCCCATGCCTAAAGACGCCACTGGCGCTACCGTGAGATGATATCGTACTTTTTTTTGCCCAAAATGTAAGAGCTCGACTTGCATAACATGTGGTTTCAACAAGACGGTGTCACATGCCACACAGCACGCGCAACAATGGACTTATTGAGAGGCGAGTTCGGTGAACATTTTATTTCACGTTCGGGACCGGTGAATTGGCCTCCTAGATCGTGCGCTTTATCGCCTTTAGACTATTTTTTGTGGAGTTATGTTAAAGCTTATGTCTATACAGACAAGTCCGTTTCAATTGACGCATTGGAAGACAACATTGAAGCATTTATTCGTGAGATACCGGCCGAAAGAGTATGCCAACATTGGACCAAGCGGATGGACCATTTAGGATTGAGGCAGTCAAGGTCAACATTTGCATGAAATAATCTTCAAACAATAAATTATATAGATTGTACTATCGATTCAAATAAAGATTTCAAGCATTTTTCTGAATTTTATGTGTGTTTTTTTTTTAACTTTCTTATAGCTTTTAAAAAATCACCCTTTACATGCTTCAATATTGAAATAGATAAATATTTTCAGTATTTAAGGCGTCTAAATTGACCAACATTTAAATGGTCTCAACAAATTATTAATAGCATATCTTATTTCAAACGTAAGATGCTTTAATTGATTAAAAAAATATTGTTCATTCTCATAGTTAAAAAAAGTTTACTACAGTATTTTCTGCTCAAAGTTAAAATATGGTATCAGTTGTTGGGGAGGTGCATACTTTAACAAAATGTAACAATCAATAATACTTCCAAAATTAGTCTTTAGAAAGATATGCAAAACTGCCCGCTTAAAGCTCACTATGCAGATTTATTCGGACAAATAAACAGTAAGATACTTGTTCAATTTTAAGGTTTAAAGACATTATTCATACAAATAGGTGTTCTACCAGTAAAACACTTGTTCAATTTTAAGGTTTAAAGACATTTTTTTTTACACTTCGGAATTTTCAGAAAGTAGTTAGCTTATACCAAGCGTCGAACTACGATCAAAGGCCCATCATAAGTGCATGTGTTAGTAAGAAAATAATACAATTATAGCCTAACGCACGCACAAAATCCAAAACATAATTAAAATTTATCATGAACTATTATTATTTACGAGGGGTTGTTATTCGGAAAGCCCTATAATGAATTCATATAACACGCGAGAAATGCTAACTTGGTACGATCAATCAATTTTCCAACTACTCTTGTTTTAGGAATTCGTACAATATTGTCTTCGATTTCTACCGAAGCATTAGAAATCGTTCGCAATTCTTATGATCCACAACATTTAATATTTTTTTTTTTTTTAAGAAAAGACAGAGTGTGGTAAGGCATTCCACATTCGCATAGTACGGCTAAAGAACGAATCTCTGTATTTGACAGTACGGCTGAAGTTAGACTCGAGGGTATACTGATGAGCATTCCTGGATGCGCAAGTATTACGGTTGAATTGTAAAAGGGGAGGAATGCAGCTGCATTTCACTAGAGCATAAACCGTTAAAATAACGGTAAAAAGCGGCCAGACAAGAAACCTTACGTCGATGTTTAAGCGAAGTAAATGAACTTATGATGATATTATCATCTATCAATTTAAATGCTCTACGTTCAATACTATCCAAGAGGCTTAAGTAAGTTGCAGGAGTACCAGCCCAGAGATAGGAGTAATACCCAAGCTTTGGACGTATATAAGTCTTGTAGATAACAGCCAGATCAGAAGGGGTGAAATATTTCTTGCATCGCCTAAGGAAACCCAAACACCTTGCGGCATTTTTGGCGACATCGCGTATGTGATCGTTCCACAAGAGGTGGTTGGTGACACACATACCAAGAATATCGAGGTGTTCAGTCTCATTGATGCAAGTGCCATCCATGGATAATGGCAATGGGGGTATATCTCACTTTAACGATACAAGACAGCATTGCGTTTTGAAAGATTAAATTCCACGCGGTTTTTTAATCCCCATTGAACAATGCTGTTTATGTCGGAATTTAATGAGCTTATCATATTTTGTCGTTGCAGTTCCACATCCGAAGAAGAGGGATGAGAGTCTAAAAACGAATATGAAAAGCTGAGAGTACTATCGTTAGCGAAACAATGTATTGAATTAGAAGTTGCAGACAGGAGAACATTAATAAAAATGAGAAAGAGTGTTGGAGCTTTCGGTCTTCGAGATATTTCTTAAGCTGATAATTTATCAGCGTTTCCATGACCTTGGAAAGAAGGGACGTAAGTGCAATCGGTCGATATAGAAATGTTGCTAAACTACATCCTTTGATAATATTAGTTCTCTTTATTCATTTACATATAATTATTTAAAAATTCTTTATGTACTTGAAATTAATCTTGGTCTATAAAATTTATAATGTTTCTTGTTCCTGTACATTTATCATACGCTTATCATAACTTCACAATTTAACGAAATCTGTTAATAGGCCTTGATTCAATTTTAACTTAAGACTCCCTGTTTATATCTAAAAAAAGTTATATTATTCAATTAGAAATATGTAAGTTATATAAAAATTGTTAAGAGAATATGAAATAGTTAAATAAATAATATAAGCATTTGGCATCAGGCTGAATCACTCCTTCGTTGGGTTAGAAATTGCCTTACAAATAATTTTGCAAATGTTAAATTCTGACATCCACAAAATAAATACTGGTATGCCTCAGGGCTTTGTCCTTTCTCCGACACTCTTTTTTGTTTATTTTTATATTTGTTTTTATATTTAGCGGCGATGTATAATAAGTTGATTAAATTCTGACTTTCACAATAAAACTTAATTCGTTGAAAGCTCAGTACTTACTGTTGTTGTTAAAGAGTAATTTACTACCTCTTCCACTATCCATGAAAAACACCTGCACGAAGAAACGTGAACATCTCGAAGTTATCGGTAACTGTATCACCAACCACCTATAATGGAATGATAACACGTGATGTCTCTGAAAAAATCTTCACAATTCCTGAGGTCATGTAAGATGTTTTTCTCCCCCTCTTACCATCTATTAAGCTGATATATCTGGCATCTTTCGGTTTGAGCATTTCTAACTCTTTACCAAAGTCTCTTAAGCAGTGAAAAGCGTTCAAAATGATTGTTGATACTAATATCCTATTTGCTCTTGAGCAACGCCGCGCCGTAATATCCCTTATCTAATACATTTTTAATTGTCATTCTAACGGATTATGCTCTAGTTAAGAAGCCAATTATTTTCCACCCCTTAAACTTCTCCATGAATTCTAATCAGTATATCCATGAGCCTAACTTCGATGCTAGAAGAAACTTAAGATTCAATCTCATTTATAACACGAAAAAAGTGCGTATACGCCTTAGTGCACAAATATTATTCTATCGTTGTAAACATAGTACAATTTAGACATAATGCCGTATTTTGATAATTTACTTTAAATGGGATTGACCATTTAAAAAATCTGTAATGTAATACAATACTGTTACTTTCAGTAGCTGTTAAAAAAGAATCTAACCTCAAATGTCCCTCTGAGCACTGTTACAAAGATGAAGATGTTTGTTCCCAGATTTGATATAGTGTTTCATTTTATTTTATGTTATTTCATATTATGGTATTTTATTTTGGTTTTATTAAGTAACATTTTATTTAAGTATAATTTTTGTTAATTTTATTTTATTTTATTTTATTTTCAAATCAAGTTTTGTATAATATATTTTACTTATCTAAGTTCTTTTAAATAGATTCGATTTCGCACATAATTTTATAAACTGCAAAAGTACTAAAGAAAAAACTTTTAGTTCCTGTCTTGATCCCATTGGTCTATACGTGAAAATTGCTTTGACAACTTTTCAAATACACGTGAGTATACAAATTTTCCCCCTCGACACTTTGAATTTTTTTACAAAAGAACTTTTTTGTTAACAGATTTTATTTATTTTTCTTAGTGTTACTTCGGTGTGTTTTTTTTTTTATTTTTTTAAACCAACAAAAATGGAAACACACATATACAATATTGTACATACATGCATACATTTATGTATATATAACATACAACTAGTAAGGACTTGAGTAAAAATGAATTTCACTTGGGAATCAAAATGTCGTTGGTATCGCAACGTGTCGTCTATTTGGACGTGTTTTAAAAAAGTTGACAATACGTAAGCAAATTGCCTGTTTTTATGTTGATATTGTTTCATGATTTAAACTGAAATTAAATTTATAGAGTTTTTCTCTATAAAAAAGTATAGTACTGAATTAATGTACCTTACGAGAGGGAATTTCAAAATGTAGCATGTAGCATACATTTTTAAATGATGGAAGCTTATTTTGGAAATCTACTTTACTTATTATTGTAACACTGAAGTTTTGACATTGAAAATTGTTTCGACAGTATAGGGTTAATATAAATAGGCTTGGGGTCAAAATACTGTATGGATCATACCTAATACTGTATCTTAAAATACTGTGTTTCAAAATAGTGTATGTACAAAATACTGCATTATCAAAATGCTATATCTCAAAATTCTGTATTTCAAAATTCTGTTTATCAAAATTCTGTATTTCAGAATGCTGTAATTAAGGCTGAAAAAAGTGCACACTTTTTTATCAAAATGATTATTATTTTTAGCCTATTAACAGCATTTTGAAATACAGAATTTTGAAAACCGAACACTTTTTTTAAAGAAAACATCATGATTCATGATAATTTCGGGAGCGGGTCGAAATGTTGTATTTTAAAATACTGTATGGTTAAATTTCTGTATGATACTGTAAGGTACTGTATGGTCATAATACTAAACGGAAGGTCTAAGGGTGATATCAAAGGAGAGTAGATACACCTTTATAAGAGGAAATGCATGCTCTGTAATAGACTATTGCCTTGTTGCTGATGATTGGTTTTACGAAATATCTGACTTTAAAATGTATGCAAGGATTTTCTCCGATCATATGCCAATCTCTGTAACTTTGAATATGTCCAAAGTGAATCATTCGCTAGATACCAATGAACTCTTATGCCCCAGACTAATATGGCGAAATAATTGCAAAAGTTCGTACCAAACAGCATTGAATTTGCAAATTAATGCATTGCTATCGAAAGGAGAAGCAGTATCGATAGAAAATATGCAAGATGTTATTCGCAAAGCAGTGCCGAAAGTTATCAAAAGAACTCATCAACTTCAAGCTAAACAGCAATGGTTTTATAATGATTGTAGCCGAGCGAGAGATAAGGTATTTGCTTTTCTTAAGCTATTTAGAAAGTATGATACCTGTTATTTTAAACAAGAGTATGTCAAAGAAAAAGCGACGTTCAAAGAAATCTGTTCGCTTAAGAAAGCTCAATACTACAAAGAAAAAGCACAGACCATAATAAATTGGGAGTAGAAATACTAAAGAGTTTTGGAAAACAGTTCGTATTTTAAATGGATCAAAGCTTAGGATTGGTATAAACATACCCACATCGGATTTAAAAATACATTTTCAATCCCTTTTAAATGTAGAGAAGTCAGCTCTACCTTTTCAGTATTGCGTCAATTACATCAACGATAAAAAAATGGACCAGCCTTTCACAATTACAGAACTAAGAGCAGTATACTAGTTGAAATGAAGGAAGCCAAAACGTCTGGAGAAGATACAATCCCTCACGAATTTTATAAGTATTATTCTGACGATTTTGCCAACTGTCTTTGACATCAGCTCAATGAATTGTATGAAAATGATTTTATCCCTACATGCTTTGAATCATCTGTTATTCTTCCAGTTTTCAAAAAAGGAAACCAAAATGTGGTTGAAAACTATAAAGGGATTTCACTACTCAATACAATCCGCAAGATATTTGGAAGTATTTTGTATAAGCTCTTAACCAACTGGGTTGAGGACCATCAGATACTAAGTGAATTTCAAGCTGGCTTTCGTCAAGGATATTCCACTGTGGATCAAATTTGTACACTTAGTACTATTGTCGATATCAAACGCAATCAGAGTAAAAAAGTTTATGCTTATTTTATAGACTTTAAATCCGCATTTGACAGTGTTGATAGAGATTTAATGTTTTATAAACTATCGGTATTAGGTCTACCATTTAAAATGTGGAAAACACTAAAAAAAATGTATACAAATTGCTCAGTAAAAGTTTGGGACGGGACTTCGATGTCGGAAAGTTTTTTGACTCCTATGGGATTGAGATAAGGATGTATCTTGAGCACACTACTGTTCTCCCTCTTCCTTGATGATATAGTTTGTTATTTAAATGGTGGGATTGATATACGAGGCAGTCTAATCAAAGTCTTGTTGTATGCTGATGACATTGTGATGTTAGCCGACACTCCCATAAAACTTCAGATGATGATTGCCAAATTGGAAAAGTACTGCAAAAGATGGAACCTAACCGTAAATCGTGCAAAATCTCAGATAATGGTGTTTGGTAGAGGTAAGAGACTTCGGAGTGGTAATTTTAATTGGAAACTTGATGAGGTTCCTGTAGAAATAGTAGACAACTAAAAATGCCTTGGCTTGATAATGACGCCACAAAATAGTTTGAAGTTTCATTTAGGAGAAAAACTAAAAAGTTAAAAAAATGCTATCAACTATACTTGGTTCAGCTGCATGAAAAATAAAAATATTGGTCTAAGTGCAAAATACCAGATATTTGAGGCTACTGCTCGATCAATTATATTGTATGCAGCCCAGGTTTGGGGATACCTTCAATATGAGACTGTCGAACAACTGCTTAGATTTTTTCTCAAACGAGTACTACACCTGCCCATGTCAACGTCCACTTATATGTTAGTTACATATTGAAACTGGACTTCCACCAATATACATCACAACACTGAAACTACATTTGGACTACTTCCTTAAAGTGCTTACCATGAATGTATCTAGTCTTCCTAAAATAGTAGCAACCTGTGCGTTGGAAAAAAATCATCATGTTTTGAAAAGTGGAAGGAATTGGCTGAGAAGACCGGATGTCCGCTCAATCTAGAAGCGTTTAACTTTCATCAAATGAAATCAGAGTTATACAATATTCTTCGGGTTCTCTTATTCCAAGCTCCAGCACGATCTCACCAAGATAAGTTATTTCGGAAATAATGAGAGTGTTAATAAAATGTATACCCCACCGCCCATATCTCCCAATCCAATGTAGTATGTGTAATCTGAATACTCGTGAAGATATAATGCATTTTGTGGGAATATGTCCATTACTTAAAGAAATACGAAAACTATACCTAGGAAAAGCTATTTTCACAACGGAAGAAGTTATTTATCTTTTGAATGGAAATGATTGGTCTGCTCTTTTCAAATTTGTAAAATCCGCATTACGATATCGAAACCAAATTTTAAGAGAAGCATTTTAATTATAGGTAACTTGAGTAACTATTTTGTTAAATTACATTTACATTGTCAATCTGACAGACAGCTTTTGTCATGTCATAAAAGATTTGTAAAACTTATGTAAATTCTTATAAATTATTGTATCTAATAAAATCTCTAATAAAATCTAATCTAATCTAAATCTAATCATAATACTACAGTACGTTCTCGATTAACGCAACTCTCGATTCACGCAACTCCTCGATTTTCGCAACAGCTGAATTTTTATCATTATTGACGCGGTAATCGCAACTCTTCAAAAACAATTGACTTGATAAGTGCAACTTTTGTTTACACAGGTTCTTTGCTATTTTTGTTTTTGTCTGTTGCGTTACACTTTGTGTCGGCAGTTATTTTACCGCAACTTTTGAGTAATGGGTACGATGAAGTTTTATGAATGTACATTTATGTATCTATACAATGCAAAATGTTCTTATTAGTTTTAATGAATTTTGCTCAGTGAGTCAAAGAAAGCAAAATCTGCCGATTTCCAGCGAGGGCCTAAAAACAAAGGCGTGCTCATTGCATGAACAAAATAAAGAGAGGCCAGGATCTTTTAATGCGAGCAAAGGTTGGATGACAAATTTTAAGAAAAGACACGGAATTCACCTGTTAAAAATTTGTGGAGAAAAACTTTCAAACGAACCGCAGCTTCTAGATCCATTCTTGATTAAATTTAAGGAAAAAGTCAGAGAACTGGATTTGACTCCCAATCAAATTTATAACGCTGATGTGCCCTTAATGAACAAATTTTGAGTTACTCTTCAAAAACTTCGAGAAATGGCTATTTTAAAAAATCTAAACTAAATTATAATTATGTTAACATATTTATGTACTTATGTATCCACTTTTATATCTTATAATGAATTAACTTATTTTAGTTTTGTTTCTTATTATTCATGTTGTATTAAATAATTGTTTAACTTTGCATCTCGAATTGAGCCTAAAAAAATATTTACTCGGTTATTGCAACAACTTCGGTCATTGCAACCATCCTTGTTTTAATTAGTTGCGATAATCGAGAACGTACTGTATATGATAAATATTCTGTATTTCAAAATACTGTAAATTTAAAATACTGTGTCTCGAAATGCTGTAATGTCAAAATGTATAATACTGGAATTTTTGACAGATCAATTAGTTTTGTGCAATTGTTTATGCAATTGTGTTGATTATGATAGGAACAATTTATGTAAAAATGTGAGAGAGATACAAATAACTTAGAAGAAGAAAATGGTAAAGATAAAATAAGAAGTAGATACCATTTATATTGTTTTTGTTTTTATTATTTTAAAGTCTTATAAATTATTACATGCTTATGCTAATGAAAAATTATTATGATGTTTTCTTAAAAAAAAGTATTCTGTTTTCAAAATTCTTTATTTCAAAATGCTGTAAACAAGGCTAAAAAATAAAAATCGCAAAAAGTGCGCACTTTCTTACATTTTTAAAAACGATTTTTATTTTTTAGCCTTATGTACAGCATTTTAAATTACAGAATTTTGATATACAGAATTTTGATATACAGAATTTTGAGATATAGCATTTTGATAATGCAGTATTTTGCACATACAGTATTTTGAAATACATTATTTTGAGATACGGTATTTTAAATAGAGTGCTATGACCCATATAGTATTTTGACCCCAACCCGTCAAAACCATCATATTATGAGCTACAGTACTTTGACAATACAGAATTTTGAGATACAGTATTTTAAATGTACAGTATCTTGAAATACAGAATATTACAAATATAGTATTATGATCATACAGTATGATACAGTATTATACAGAATTTTGATTTTACAGTATTTTAAAATACAAAATTTCGACCCGCTTCCATATAAATACTTTAGCTCTAATGCACAAATTAAAGTCATGAGCTTATTTTGCTACACCATTTATAAGACCTAGTTCCTGAATTTTAATTAAGGTAAATAAAAAGAAAGTGTTACAAAAACCCACATCATCATAGTGTCTTACCACACATCCTTGGCAATTTACTTGTCCAAACAAATTCAGATTCAGAAAGGAAAGGAGTGTTAACTTTCAAAGCCAACATATTGCTTCACCTCAACTATACTACTTGAGTGCACAATCTAGTTTTGAATACCAAATGTCCGTGTATTTCAAAACCTCAAATTAACATTTGGCATTCCATTGTTTGTTTGATTTCAAACAAAACATGTTGACAAAAACTCATCATCATACAGCTTTTGGTCCTGCCGAAGCCCAATAGTCCACAATTCTACACAACACCACACAATTTATACCAATCAACTCGAACTTTCCCAGCAAGCTTTAGACCAATCCCCCACCCACATTCCCACCAACATTCCGCTACATACCCATCGCCCATCGTAAATCTGCAACCTTGCCAACTTTATGAATGAAAAGTCACTCACTCACACACACATTTTTGTGTTTTGGAACTTGGAAGGAGCAAAGCCCCAACCAAGAACTGAACAAACCTGCCGCAACTAGGTATATCCAAATCCAACAGAGTGCATCATCTCATCGCGTCTTCATCATCAGTTGAATCAGATACATCGCAGATTTCACACGGTTCGGTCCAGTTTCCAGTTTCATCGTCATCGGCAGTGTCCAATATATAAAGCAACAAAATTAAACTCTAAAAATCATGATGTTTCGCTATCTCACATCGAAATCGCTAGTTTGCTAGTTTGTCATTGATGATAGTTTGTCGAGTATACCTACTCGTAGCTAGGTAAGGTAACTTTTCGCGCCAAAAATGGTCTTCAACACGAACTCGAACTCAATAGATGAATGAACGCGAATAAAAGCACCATAAGTATTATAGCACACGCATAGATACTTTTCGTATTTCTTGGTTTTTGTTTTTGTATCTTTGAATACAAAAAGAGGATGCTCTGCTGACTAAAATATTCATGAGAGTGCTCTGTTTACAGATGGATGTGATTTCTTTACGGATGTTTGTCGATTAATCCTTTTGATGTGTGATGTGCAAAAGGGGATGAAAACCAACCTCGAAAGATTAACGAGGAATCAGATGTTTGTGAAAGTGTTTTTTGTTTTTGTTTTTGGTTTGTGTGTGTTTTGTTTTTAACCTATCTACATTTTTACAACAAAATGACCTAAAATTTCTGTTAGCTTAATAAATTTACGAGTGCATATATTTTTATATTTTTCCCCATAAAAAAAAAAAACAAATTCTTATAACAAAAATTTTAAATGTAGATGAATTGAATAAAAAAGTAGTTAACTGTAATATCATTCAGTTTTAGAGTTTAAAAAGTGAAAACGAATTTCAAATTAACACGCAATGTTGAGGTGCAACCAAGTGCAACCGAAATATCACCTTCTTTGTTGGCGATAAACCTAAAGCAATAAAATCACTGTAGAACCAAACAATAGCTATAATACCTGCCTAATGTTGATCAAGTTCACTCATCCGTTCCGCCTTCGCCGTTATGATGATGGTCTCTACATGCGAACTTCGGTGAAAACTGAAAATATTTTTTAATTTTAATTAACTTAAAAAAAAACTAACACGCACAGCAACTTGTTAAAAAAAATTATTATTATTAATTGTTAAGAAAAATAAAAGCAAAATGCTCACCCAAGGTTAACAACAGAGATGCATTACAAGAAGAAATAATGCAATAACACAAGTGAAAAGTGAAAGATACAAAATAAGATACATCTCTATCAATCTTTTTTTTTTTTTTTGTTAATTGTTGTTTTCTTGTTTTCTTAATTACATCAGATAAATAAAATAAAATAAAATAAAATAATAAATAGTAAAAAATGGGTGCAAAAGCGAAAGTTTTTTGTGGTCTAATGCTGTTCGTGATCGTATTTGGATTGCGATTCTTTTGTGCAAATTGTCAGAGATATCCACCGCAGCAGCAGCAACAGCAACAGCTACAGCAGCACCAGATACAGATGCAAAATTTCCAACAGCATCACCTGCCACTCCAGCTTCAGCAGCATCAATTACACGCGGTGACAGTACCGTTACAAAAGGATTTACACTCCAACGAAAATCGATTGCAGTCGCAGGTGGGTTCAGTTCATTTTAATGTGCAAATAAAAGTGAACATGAGTGTGAACTATGGAAGATACGTAGCTACATTTGTACATATTATTATCTCTTTATATCGTATAGAAGGGAAAAAAAGGAAACATTTTAATTTAATTTAATTTAATTTAAGAGATATTTTGTTGTTGGTTGTGTTTTATATATATTTTGCTACATAGAAATGAGGAAGTAATGAACACAAAAAGAAAAACTCTAAACGTTTGTACTTTTCCTGTCATTTTTGAATATTATGGGTTTTCTTTTTGAGAGCTTAGTTCGTGTGCAAACGTTTTCTTTTTTTTTAGGAATATGTACTTTTCCATTTTTATGCGTCACAATTCAGCAACTGAAATGGTATTTAAAAATATTAGAATATTTTTTTGTCTTGGATTTCTGAAAAGATTGAAATAAAATTGGTTGGGGATTTTAAGATTTTCTGGGGGGATTATTGGATTATGAACGATTTTCTGATGAATTTTGTGTCTTAAACTGCATTTCAAATAGTGTCCTTCATAAGAAATCTGGGAGAAAGAACTTGCGTGCATAACTTTTGAAAGGAAATTAAATGTGATAGATAGATAGATAAGATATATTTATTTTAACAGAAAATATATTACATTGATATCTTTACCTTTATTGTACAATTTACAGAGTTACGGTATATAACTACTTTGCTACTGACAATAAGAATAACATTATTTTAAGCAAATGAAAATGTAGAACAAAAATAAATTGAAGGAAAAGCTTCTAAAAACCTTCATTAAAAAAGTTGAAACTGATGGGAGGCGGTGAAGCTCTAGACTAGATAGAACAATATATTCAAGAAATAAATAATAAATAAGTAAATAGATACATAAATATAAATAAATGTATAAATAAATACATAAATAAATAAATAAATAAGTAAGTAAGAAATAAATAAATACAAAATAAATAATAAGTTAACAAATATTAATTATTATAACATTAACTAAACGGATAGCCAAATACATAAATAATGAATAAATTACTTTTATAAAAACAAATAAAGAACAGGTTGATTAAATAAATAAATCAAAACAAAAGTAATAAATATAAATAAAATAAATTAAAAAAAGAGGCTGGGATGCGACCCACACTGATAACTTCCCATCCCGTCTGTCGATTTGTCTTGCTTTAAAGTTTGTAGGTTTTCGTGTTGTGTTAAAAAAGTTGTCAGTTGAACTATTCTTAAAAATTTCAAAATTACCAACACTATTTTGCATATAATGAAATAGTTTTATTTCAAAATCTATTTTTGTTAACGAGATTTTTAGTCAAAAACAAATTTGTATCAATTTTAGTAGCATTTCTTAAAATATTTTATTTCTAATATAAACAAATACAAAATGGATAAATGAAATGAATTTGAAGTCAATACCTCCTATTGTTCACGAGATATCGAGAACCGAACATCAATTTTTACCAAATTGGGGTACTATTTTTTGTAGACTTTATTTTTTTTATGAAAAAATGGACTGTTGGATTTAAATAAAAATTTATTGAATGTCGAAAATTATATTTTCTTTGAGTAAAATTAGTTTGAAGTCAATATTTTTAATTTTTGAAAAGATATTTGAGTCGAAAGTAAATTTTTACCAACTTTTATTAATTTTTGTAGGTTTTTATTTTTTTTGTAAAAAAAACTGTCAATTCGATTTTTTTTCAAAATTTTACTGAATGTTAACAACAATATTTTTAAAAATATAAAAGTATTTAAAAGCCAATACCTCAAAGTTTTGAAAAGATATTTTAGTCAAAAATCAATTTTTACGAACTTTTGTTAAATTTTGTTTAGGTTTTTAATTTTTTGTAAAAAAACTGTCAATTCGATTTTTCTCAAAATTTAACTGAATGTTGACATTAATAATTTTTAAAAGATAAAAGTAGTTTAAAGCCAATATTTCAAAGTTTTGAAAAGATATTTGAGTCGAAAATCATTTTTTACCAACTTTTATTAATTTCGTTTTTAGGTTTTTATTTTTTGTAAGAAAACTGTCAGTTCGATTTTTCTCAAAATTTAACTGAATGTTGACAATAATAATTTTTAAAAGATAAAAGTAGCCAATATCTCAAAGTTTTGAAAAGATATTTTAGTCAAACATCAATTTTTACGAACTTTGAGTAATTTATTTTTTAAGCTTTGATTTTTTATAAAAAAAACTGTCAATTCGAATTTTCTTAAAATTTTACCGAATGTTGAAAACAATATTTCTTATAAGATAAAATAAGTTGGAAGCCATAATCTCAAAGTTTTGAAAAGATATTTGAGTCGGAATTAAATTTTTACCAACTTTGAGTAATGTTTTTTTTTAGGTATTTATTTTTAATAAAATTAAATGCACGACTGGGTCGCACGAACTTGCTCCTGTATTCAAAGAGTCTGTTTAAAAAAGTACCTATGTTTAAAAGATTTAAAAATATACCTGTAAAATAAGTTTGTCTTCAAAGATATAAATGCCATTTGATTTGTCGAAAAAACCTCCATTTTTCAATTTTTTTTTTTGGGAGGGGGTTACATTTAATACAGTTAAAATAATTTAAAAAAAACTAATTTAAGATTAAAAATTTTACCTGAAAAATAAGTTTGTCTTCAAAAATTTAAATGCCATTTTATAAATCGAAAAACCCTTGATTTTTCAATTTTTTTTTTGAAAATCGTTAGGACGGTTTTTTTTTAAATTATCTTTGTATATATAAAATTTTTCAATTTTGTTCTAAAAATATTTTTGATATGCAGTTGTTTAGTGATTATAAATATACACTCTACATTTGAATTTCGTAAAAATATATTCACCCCTTTTTTGAGATATAGAATTTTGAAAAAAAAAATTCAATATTTTTTTAAAAATCCAATCAAAAAAAAATTGCGCTTTTGGTAATTAAATATTGTTAAGGCAATATAAGAGCTCGTTCAAAAAAAAAATTATTGAAATCGGTTCATAATTTACTGAGAAAATTAAAAAACAAAAAAACGGTTCTATGACCGGTACCTTTCCTGAGCAATACAAAAATATGTTTTTCTTATTAAAAGAAACAAAGTTAAAAAAGAAAATTTTAAAGAAAATTTTAAAAAAATCTATCGGTTCGTTTTTGAGAAAATTCGAATTATCGTTTTTTGACCAAAAAAATTGTATGGGGGCCACTGTTAGTTTTGATCTTAAAAAAAAAATGAAAAAAACGCCTAACGCGAATCTGCTCAAAACCTTAACTTCCAAGTTTGAACTTAATCGACCCAATGGTTTAGGCTGTAGGAGCGTGGACAGACAGACAAAATTTTGCACGAATGCAAAACTTGCCATATAGTTCCTATATCTCGCAAGTAAAAAATGTCAATTCGATTCTTCTCAAAATTTTACCAGATGTCAAAAACGTTATTTTTCGTTGCACTAAATTGTTTTGGAGATGAAATAATTTTTATTCGTAAAATTTTCGAGGTGACAAATTTTTTGGTTCAGTTTTTTTGATTTATAAGAAAAACCTTTAATTGGATTTTTTTCCAAAAATATACTTGTTTGGTATCACGTTACAATATTCAATATACAATATAATTCAAGTCTCTAGCGTCATTGGTTCGTGAGATATTTTGGGTTAACCAAAATTTTCACCTTTTTTTTAAACTGCTATAGTAAAAAAACCACCCTCTCAATTTTCTTGACAGCCCTTTCTGCATCTTTTTGCATGACTATCTGTATAACAAAATTTATTTGAAGTCGATATCTCTACTGGTTCTTGAGCTATGGACGACGAAAAAAACGTCTCGAACGTACGTACACACGCACGCACAGACATCTTTCTAAAAATCTTTCATTTCGACTCTAAGGACCTTGAAACGTCGAGAAATGTCAAAATTTTCAATTCGACAAATCGGACCCATTACAATAACTTCCTATGGGAAGTTTAAAATTAAGTTAAACAAATAAGTTGGAAAAAAACTTTAGTGAGGTACTCACAAACTACACGTTGCAGTATCTCTTTTCACCTCAGTTCTCTAAAGATTTCAATTAGCCATTAATTTAACGAAATTATCACTTTTGCTGTGTTTGGGACATTTATATTCTTCAAAGTCGTGTTTGTAGGTTTCTTTAATTTTTTTTAGATCCCACAAGTTTTTTTAAGAAAGCTTTACACATAAAATGCGTAAAAATAAAATAAGATGGAATTGAAGACGATCTCTCATTCAAGGTTACTTCTTAAAAACCTGAATATTTGCTATTTTCTCTCATAAAAGATCTTATGCAAATAATTTAAGCATTACTAAAGATTTAACCAATTCTAAAATATGTGAAAGCATGTCCATTAACGCAATAAGATACGTTTTGAATTCAAGGGAATTCCTACGAAAATTTAAACAAAATAATCTCCCATGAACCCAACGACCCCCTCCCAAGGATCCGCCATTGTATTTGGGAAACCTGAATACAAATTTCGTTTCACCAAATTTTATTCCAAATGTTGAAATCAACACAAATCGTACTTCTGAATCGGAGTTTCAAGGGCCCATAAATTCGAAAAGTTAAAATCCCGAAAACAAAAAATTCAGAAAATCTTAAATGACGAAAACCCAAATTTCAGAAAGCTTAAGATGTATCACTGACACAAATTAAAGTCTTTTCAATTTCAAAGCTTCATATTTTGAACTCACCAAATACATCTTTAAGGAAATACGATTAAAACAGTAAAACACGCTTGTCGAACAATTAAAATATTCTTAATTGAAATATAAGCGTTTTGCAGTTTTTTAATTAAAAATCAATAAAGTAGTGGTAGACTAAAATTGTGACGGGTAGAATAAATTTAATAAAAAAGTATAGTCAAAGTAATTACGCCGCCCATCATCTTACAATAGTTAATTTGCTTAAACAAGTCAGTTTCTTTGTGACGGTATTATGCGATAACTAAAGTTGAAAATTAGAATTTCACTATAAAACTTGGAACATACATATAACAATGAATCCTTTTTGCTGGTAGAAAAATGACAGACAATAAGAACACAAGGATTGAACGCTTTTTAAGTTCTTGGCACTCAGCCAACTATGTGCTCTTGAATTGAAGGGCCTAAGAAAATTATTTTCAATGCCTTCTTACAATGTATAGGTACTCCTAGTTTTCTTACACAAGAACAAGTCTTACAAAAATAGTTAAGGACAAAAAGAATCTTTAAATGCGTCACACCAAAAGACAATGAGCTTGTAGACGGAATATTTTAAAAGGAATATTTATATGTATGAACAAGTATATACCACCTAAGAATTACGAATGCAACATAAAATTGATTTATTTTTTTATTTTTTCCACATGTTATAAGCTCAATTAGGAAAATTTGTTCTTGTTCTTAAGATGTTGCGTTTTTTGGTACTCGTTTCAATGATTGAATTTAAATGCAGATATTTCAAACCAATATTAGATATTGAAGGACTAAGTACCAGTAAAAGCATTATATTGTTAAAAAGGGAGAAGGGAAAACTAGAATCCAGAAAACTCAAAATCTCGAGAACCCATAATCCCGAAAATTTTAAATATTTACAAGTACACATTTTTTAATGTTTTCTGGATTTAAGCGGCATATATTTTAATTTTGAGATGAATAGACGTGCGGTTGTTTTATCGGGAAAAATATTTTTTGCGAATTTGATCGTAATTAATTTTCCGATACCCGATGTTTCCTCTTCGACAAATATTAAAAAATAAGCTTGCTTGATCAAGCAATCAATTTCGAATTTATACATTTTGTCAATGCTGTCTATCTGATTGAAGAAAAATCAAAACATTTTGATTTTGCTTCAAGCATACACACATTGTATACGTGTTTCATTTTAACTAATACTCTCTCACATGCTTGACAAGCATTTGAACAATGTATATGCCGCATTAGAATCATTGGAGAATTTTGGGCTATTGAGTTGCTAATTAATGCTAATCTTTTGTAAAATAAGAGACGAATAAACAGTTCTCTAGTTGAAAAACGAGGGATTCAATTAGGGGTATAATTTGTTATAGTTATCCAAATGATTTCAATTTTCATATACACTTTCAATAGTCTTTTACGCTTGGTAACTTGAACACGTTATATGATTGCAATTGTGATCATCGTTATTGAGAAACACGTGCATTTTTTCCAAGCAAAACCAGCTTACTATGCTTGAGCCAAAAATCAGTTGATAAATTAAACGCCAAATCAAATGAAAGGTATTTTCTATAAGTTTGGATACAACTTTAGTTATTCCTCTATATTATGCAGATTTTCTTATGAAAATACTATGTAAAAATAAAATGTACGAATAAGTCCTACGAATCTGATTCCATGTCCAAAGTCTGTTTAAACATACTACCTATATTTTAAAATTGAAAAATATACCTTCAAAATTAGCTTACTTCGAAAATTTAAATACCGTTTAATTTAATACAAAAAAACTTTAATATATTTTTTTTTTCGAAAATCGTTAGAGTAGTTTCAAATGTTTGATTTTCAAATAATATTTAAACAATTTAAGACCTTTTTCAGAAAAAAAAAATTATCGGGTCATTAGTTCCTGAGAAAACTTTAAAACAAAATAAAGGTTATAGGTAAAGGAGTGGACCCTTCTAGATGTCTTAAAATGTATCAGTTGTTTTTGATAAAAGTCGAATTTTCGATTTTTGACCAACAAATTTTTAGTTTTGGTCTTAAAAAATGAAAAAAAAAAAACGAATGCAATACATACTATACAGTTCCAATATGTTCAAGTAAAAATCAGTTATGACGTGCACTTCTACACTATCTACACTAAAATTATAAGGAGGAAAGATTTGTATTATTGTATTTTTGTATGTAACGAATAAACTCAAAAAGTACTGGACCGATTTCAATAATTCTTTGTTCATTAGAAAGTTACATTATCACTGAGTAACATAGGCTATATTTAGTACTATATTACCATAGAAATCTTTAGAAATTCCTATTAAAACCAACCGAAGGTGTAAAAAAATTGCCATAAAATGTCTTTCATCGCATACGCTGCGAAGAGTATTAATGCTATGACAAAAAAATGTTTCCTAATTTATTGATTCATGGTCGTTTTAACTAGCATGCTTATAACTTAAATATCTGTACCTATTTATGTCTACCCGTGCGAAGCCTGGACGGGCCGCTAGTAGTTAATCAAGCCAACTCTATGCTTGGATTTGTTTTCCGTTACTCTAAAGGTCTAAGTGATCCCTATATACCTTAAAAACGCTTTACATTGCTTATGTTAGATCAGTTCTGGAGTACTGCTGTGTGGTATGGAATCCGTTTTACAAAACTCATTCTGTTAGAATTGAAAAAATTCAAAGAAAATTTACAAGAATAGTTATTTATTAACTTAGATGGAACGTTGATGTTATGCCACTTTATAATACTCGACGTCAACTTCTTGGCATTCAGACCTTAGAAAACCGCCGCAAAATATTTCCATAATGTTTTTTAAAGATATTTTATCCTATCACTGTCCGTTTTTATTGTCTCTTATAAATTTGCATCCTCCAACTCGAGTGCTTAGAAATCGTTATTTATTCCATGGGGTACTTCATAGAGTAAATTATGCTGTTAACGAGCCAATATCTCGCTGTGTCAGAAAAATTAACCAAATATCTGATTTTATTGATTTTAATTTTCATTTGAGTAGGGTATGCTCAGCCTATTGTTTCTGGTTAATTAACTAAAATTTATGTTAAGACAAATTTTGTATTTCGCTAGTCTGTAAGGAGTTACTATAATCTCTAATTGATGATGATGAAAATAAATAAATAAGTTTAAATCTTTTTTTAGGACCTTTAAATTCAAACAAATTTACTTCATCCCACTTTTTTAATACATAAGTGTTTTTTAAATAGCTATTTTTTTTAAATACACCTAGGGGCTCAAATAAATCAAAGAAAACTTATTACAGGGTTAATTAAGAATTAATTTACGAGATCTTGAGATTGGCATATAACAGAGTTGGGAAATAGTGATTACTTTTCGTAATTAATTTCAAGTTTCATTTCAATTTCAGGTAGTTACGACTGTCAAGTTAGCACTTTTTAAAAAAAAGTGGTATCAAGTTGTAGTTGAAAAAGTATGTATTTTAATTACTAATTAAAACGGTAATTGAAAAATATACGTTTCAATTACTTGTAACTCTTCAATTCCCATAACTTTGTTTATGAAAAAAAAAAAGTTTCTCGTACTGAATAGTGTAAATAGATTTAATATAAAGCAAACAAAATTATAAAAATAAAAAAAATACCCCCACCCCTTTTTTGCAGGGGGGGTCACCTACAGGTGACACTGGGCACTGTTTTTCTCATTTTGCTTGCAGAAGTAAAATATCAATTTTGAACAAGAATATTTATTTATGTACATATGTAGGTAAAAGAAAAAATTATTGCAAAAGTAATAAATTGAACACTTATTTGTTGTGGAACTTATACCAACACTTTTGGTGCAAACCGATATTGCACTTAGCGCACATTTTTCGCGTACGTTGGTGACAGGATCCATAACGTCGCTGGGAACAGTCAATTTCTGAGTGGTCTTCGGCTGCACCTGCTGATCTCACCTCAAATGGCACTCTTATCTGGACTGGAATTCCACAAGCAGAATCACGGGTTGGAGGCTTACCATATTTTTGCAAGTAAACAGTAGCGATATTTCTGCAAAAATCACAGTAGGTCCAGTTGTTTTCTGTTTGCCTTTTGATAAGCCATGCATTTTGACAAGCAGCATCTATACCAAAAGCAAACAGGGGGGACCACCACTTCTTGCCGCGAAGACCTTCTCTCATGGAGTCAACATTTTCGTCAAAACGGTCAACTCCACCCATATACTTATTGTACATCTCGATAGAAGCTGGACAATCTACTTGAATTTTCGATCGCTTTTTACTTATGAAACCAATCCGATCGACTTTGGTGATGGGAGTCAAACAATGACAGTTAGATGCGATGGTGACGACACTGTTATCATGCCACTTAGCTGCAATAATTTCCGAAGACATTTGATGACATAGCTCACCTCCTTTGAACTTGGCAGCTTGCAATTTTCTAGGCAATTTTCTCCAACAGTACCAGTTCCTCCAACATTTTGATCCCGCAAATACTTTAGTAATGGAAAGCCATAAAAAAAAATTATCAAAATATAAGTTGTAAGGTCCCAATTCTGGTGGTAATCTAGAATGGAGTTCCAAAATAATTGCAGCTCCTAGGCCCATATCTGACTGCAGCTTGAATGTAGGCTCAGACGCACCTTGATAAAGCTCACAACTTACTAAGTATCCATGGCGAGTTGCTGCTGACCAAAGCTTGTAACCAAACCTTATTGGTTTTCCGTGGTTGTGCTGCTTTGTACCGTGTCTGCCGAAGTATGGCACTATAGTCTCATCAATAGAAATATGTGAAGAACCAGCCTTTTCGAAAAGAGCTTTGAAGTTTGTGTTCAGTTTCGTAAAATACTCGCGAACTTAAGCAAATTTATCGTTGGGCGATAAAGACGTACTATCACAGAGATGAACAAATTGCTGAATTTCGAAAAATCTATTTCGTCTCATGCTGAAAGCTACAAGCTCGTTGTGGGTGTCACTTTTTATTTCCCAGAACATTCTCATATACTTTGGTGTCAAGTATCCTGTCAGAAGCAATATTGCAATGTAAACTCTAATTTCTTGAGTTGCAACATTTAGGGAGTGATTTCTCTGCAAAGCGTACAAATTGCTCATATCTGCAATAAATTGAACAATTTCGTCACTATACACAGTTCGAAGCACTCAATGGCAGTCACGTCTTGCTGAAAGTTTGTAAAGACTTCTTCATCACAGTCCTTTTTTCCACAAGTAGTAAAAGAAGTGCTGGTGTACCATTTGCTAACTGTGTTTTCTTTTTTCTTTTTTTTCGGTGCTGGAGCTGGGACATTGTCTTCTTCTATCTCTTGGTTTCCCCCAGAAACAGAACGTCTGCTTTGTCGCTCTACTTGTGACCGAAGCATGCGACTAGGAAGATGCAGAATGTCAGCATCGTTTTCATCTCCACTGTCTTCGTCTGTCACCGCCCCATCGTTCGGTGGAAATAAAATTACATCACCAGAGTCCTCTCCGGAGAGCAAATCCTCTAGAACTTCATCTAAAGTCAACCTGTAAGACGTACAATAGCTCTAAAATCCCATCATAATCAACGCTTTAATAATTGCTCTAATTGTTAACGCAATGCTCATATTTATGATGTTATATTTTATTTTTGTCTTGAAATGCGACTATATCTAACTTTATATATTCATTTAACAAATGCAATAAGAAAAAAACAATACTTACTGTTCGGACATTTTTTATCTAAGTTCATATTTCACTAAATCACACAAAGTAAGAAAACTTCAACTACGCTCAAAACAATGAAATGAATTTGACAAATGACTTGAAGTTAGTAATTTCAAAAAATATTATGACATACTAGGACCCATAGACTTTGCATAAATGAAAGTAGAACAACAAAAAAATATAACGGTACGGTACAAAAAAAATTTAAACATGTGTCACCTACAGGTGACACTGGGAATTGAAGAGAATAAACTCTTACTAATTAAATGTAATTTAAATTTGTTTATTTAATTTCATGAGGGAAATCACTCTTAAATAATTACAGTTAATATAATTGATTTCTTTATTTATTTATTGATTCAAGGCAATACACATTACACACTTATATAAGAACTTAGCATTTCAGGAAATTAATTTGCAATATCGGCTAAAATATAATTAACAAAAATAACTACTAGAAAAAAAATTCATTACTGCTTTTTTATCTTCATTACATTTATGTAATTAAATTGCAAGTAATTCAATTACATGTAAATAGTAGTTGAAATTTTTTAATTACATTTTAAAGTAAATGAGAAAGAGATTTCAATTACAATTAACTGTCATTGATTTTTGTTTGTAATCTAATCATTTTTGTTCCAAGTCCTTCCCCTAAAACACGACATATTGTTTTTTTTTAATTATTGACTAAATGGATGGATTTTGAAGTTATGTTTTAAATAAAATAAATAAATAAAAAAATAACGATTTAACCATACCACAAAAATGTATCACTGATATTTTTTTTAAAGACATTTCAAAAGTCAGTAGAAAAATGGAGTCACTTAGTTACATAAAATACCAGTCACTTCTCCAGAATATTTGTTGTCATTTTTAAAGCTGACTGATTCATTAATTTTTTTTATCACACCATTTCAAACATTTCAGTTAACAAAATTATCCTTTACCCCAAAAAATATGATTTTTGTTATCTTGCCGTATATTTTTACTATTGACCTCAGGGTCGGATTTAAAGGTCCAGAGGCCTCGGGGCAGTAAAGGAGTGGAGGCCCCCTCACCCCAAATTATTTTCAAAATAAAGTAAACCATTTTTTTTCACTCGAGTTTTTCTATAAATAATTTATTGTGAAACCAAGTAGATTCCTTTAGTATTGAACAAACACATATAAACGGAAAAAAGAATTGTCTGAAATTAAATTTAAGGGTTAACGAACGAAATCCTTCGAGCTTCATTCGCCGAAAAATCGTTGATGATTTCGTTGAAATCCAGTTCTCGGAGTAAATCGCTGCTCAGGAGAGAAAGCTTCGATAGACGGTTTTGTCCCATCGTTGTTCGAATCCTATTTTTATAATTTTCATTTTTGAAAATGAGCGCTCTCCAGTGCAATTTGTTACCATCAAAACCAAATACATACTCAATGCAATTGGAAGTGCTTCTTATCAGGGCCATTTGAGATTTTAATATTTCACTGATTGCCTGATTGGAGTGAACAAATATAGATCAATGATTTCTGTTATTTAAGATAAATAAAATGTAGGTACAGAGTACTGTAGGCTGTAGGTAAAGGTAAAAGAGCAACAAAAAAAATACATATAAAAGGGAAAGATGTTTACTAGTGTTTACTAGTTGGAATTTGAAACAAAAATTTTCCGAAGTCTCTATTGTGGGGGCCCCCTGTTTTTGGAGGCCCCGAGGCTTCTGATCCAGTTGCCCTTCCCTAAACCCGGTCCTGATTGACCTTATTAATTCCTTATCAAATTCAGTTAACTGAATCGAAAAACATGTTTTAATTTTTGTAAGAGTCAGAAACGGCGAAATTTACTAAATATCTTGTAGTTGAAAAAATAAATTAAGATTAATAATATTTTTTTTTATTAACTTCCCATAGGAAGTTATTGTAATCGGTCCGATTTGTCAAATTGAAAATTTTGACAATTCTCGACGTTTCAAGGTCCCTAGATTCAAAATAAAAGATTTTTAGAGAGATGTATGTGCAGTGCATGCGTGTGTACGTACGTTCGTACGTTCGCGACGTTTTCTTCATCGTCCATAGCTCAAGAACCAGTAGAGATATCGACTTCAAATAAATTTTGTTATACACAGATAATAATGCAGAAAGATGCAGAAATGGCTCTCAAGAAAATTGATAGGGTGATTTTCTTACCATAGCAATTTAAAAAAAAGGTGAACATTTTGGTTAACCCAAAATATTTCACGAACCAATAACGCTAGAGACCTCAATAAAATTTTAAATTATGTATATATTGTAACGTGATACCATTTTTGGAAAAAATCAAACTAACGTTTCTTTTTAATCAAAAAAACTGAAAAAAAATATTTGTCACCTCGAATATTTTGCGAACAAAAACTGATTTTATTTTCAAAATAACAACGTTTTTGAAATCCAGTAAAATTTTGAGAAAAATCGAATTGACAGTTTTTTTTATACAAAATAGAACCTAGAAAAAATTTACTTTCGACTCAAATATCTTTTCAAAATATAAAAATGTTGGCTTTAAACTAATTTTATCTCACAGAAAATATTGTTTTCGACATTCAGTAATTTTTTTATAAAAATCGAACAGTCCATTTTTCATAAAAAAAAAACTACAAAAAATAGTACGCAAAATATACCAGAAATGCTACTAAAATTTTAAAAAAATTGGTTTTTGACTAAAAATCTCGTACATAAAAATAGATTTTGAAATCAAATTATTTCATTATATGCAGAATATTGTTGGTAATTTAAAAATTTTTAAGAATAATTCGACTGACAACTTTTTTAACAAAACAAGAAAATCTACAAACTTTTAAGCAAGACAAATCAACAGACGGGATGGGAAGTTATCAGTGTGGGTCGCATCTTAGCCTCTTTTTTTTTATATTTTATAAAAATGATTAAATATATCATTATAAAAATGTTGGTAAAAAAGATGGTAAATTTACATACATACTTAACAGAAAAAAATCCTCTTTCCACACAGTTCTCTTGTAAACTTTTTCTTAGAAGCGATGTTTAGAAGGCTTTCTTCTAAAGAGTTCAAAACATTTAAAAAGTATTCTATAGAATTCATCCCAAACCAGAATCGTTTAAATTTTGTCTTTTCTTTTGGTATACATTGTGCACCTATTTCAAAAATAGGGTATATAGTGTAAATTAGACTTAAGAATTTACCAGGTTCCAAGTATAGTATTTATTTAAAATATTCTCTTTGGACCCTTGAAAGTTTTGCCATCAATCAAAGGTTTTTTGCTTTCGTTTAAGATTTCTTCTACAAAAAAAAAATAGAATTTAGAATTTTTACAATTCTAAAAAGTGCTTCCAAAAACCACAATCCGTGCTGGTTGTCGAAAATTCAAAATAAGTTCTTATAAGCACCAGGCGATTAGAGCGGGGAAGAAAGAGTCTGATTTTTTTTGTCAACTAGACACTTCCTACTTATCAGGGTATTCAAAAACCAACACAAGACTTTACCGTTGAAGGTGGGTGGAGATATTAGCTGATTAGCCCGAGCAAAATAGAATAAAGTGAATGTTGACAATTGCCACTAGTGGGAAAAGAAAAGAAAATAAAAGAAAAGAAAAGAACAGGATAGAAAAATCAAACAAAAAAACTACCTCACTACACGAATATTAGTGTTGTGTGTCGTTAGAAGAAATTTGGCGGCAAAATATTCTTATAAGCAAATGTAAGAGGGTCCCCTTCCTTACTAGTCAATTGCTCAATCCGCAACCGCAATAATGGTAAAAACTCTTTGCGATCACTATTTCTACCAGGAGATCATGATTTAAAGTAGGTGAACTATTTCGCTTTTGTTTGAAATATCAATTTCTCTTTCTATTGTCTTCTCTTTCTTTTGGCTCTGATAGCGAAGCTCCAACCTCTAACTGTGTAGAGACGAGACATGCGCCGCCGCTGTGTATGACATTTTATTCGCATTTGCATAGTGATGGAAAAAGTTGAATAATTCGTTACTTTTTGGACAAACTAATAGTTGATATTGATATACATTTTATCAGATTAATTTTTGTCCTAAAAACTTGTTCTTTGTATAAGCTTTAGATTTTTAAAAAGTACAGAAAAAAAGCAAAAACCAACATTATTGCCCATGTTCTGCATTTCACTTATTGTGAACACACTTTGCGAAAGTAAATTCGAGTGTTCCACAATTCGTTATCGTGAATTGGATTTTCGAACATGCAAATAGATGTTCTGTATTTCGGTTTGTTCCATTTTTTGAACGCATTCAAATAACATTTTCAATGGATGTGTCATTCACCACTAACTTCTAGTTAAAGAATGAACACTATTATTCACCTTTCTTATTAATTAATTGTTATATAGTTTTAAGTTTAAATGAATGAATAAAAATACAATACAATACAATAAATACAATACAATACAATACATTTTTTATTTCTGTGAATTGATCTTTGATAGCTTCCCACTGCTAGGAATCGGAGGGTTGCAGCAAGTTTTTGAATTGAAGGAATCGATGAAGGTAAAAGGTTCTATTTCCCTTAAAAGAGGAAATCAAGAATTTACTTTATTTATCAGAACAATTCTACATAATTTTCACACTTTTACCTACATTGTGTCAAGTAAATCCAATATACATATTTGATTTGTCTCGCAAAATTCGTCTTCTTATTTTTTGAATTCTGCTCACTTTTTTCACTTAAAATTGCCAATAATATTGCATCCATCTTCAAAGCTAGCAAAAATTTTACTTCAGAAACAAAATAAAAATGGATGATTCTTCAGTTCTGACAGGTCGAAGCAATTTCGAAGTTTTCGATCGAATTGAAGAACATGCAATTTCATTTCACGTGAAATCGAAAAGTGATTTAAATTCACTTTCTATCGAAATTCGGAACATGGGCGTAAAAATACTAATAAATAATGAGCCTAACTTATCCCTTTAAAAGAATACACGCGTAAAGTGTTTTTTTTTATCAGTAAAATAAATTAATTTGGAAAGAATTGTCAAGATCAAACCATTGTTTGTGGGACCACTATGCTTAAGTATTGAATTTCTTCGTTATTGTTGAAAGTAACCTAGGAAAATAATACAATTAAAAGTAACGATTGACTGATAGGGTAAAGTATCGAATTCAAGAAATTTGTACATCACTATGCCTTACCGCCGTCAATGTAAGGCGCTTTCGGATTAGCAGAAACAGGATGACAATACAAAGCGAATGTTTACATACTCTTCTTTCATGATCGTAGAACGGTAAAACGGGGCAATAATTTTGAAATTTCGTTACTGTTCAAGAAACATGTGTAGTTGGGTATTTGTTATTGGGCAATAGAAAATTATATTGTACGCTTATAGTTATATCTTTATATTTATATACTTACATACCTTAGGTATTTTATTCTTCCTAAGAACATTCCTCCTAGATTCTTTTATATTTTATGGAGTTCGCACAGTTATAGGGCGGAGCTATGTAGACTTTAAGAAAATAAAAAGAGAGGAGCAAGCACGTAATAGTATACCTACTCGCCAACATGATCTCCTGGTAAAAATTGAAAATGTTATTTTAATAGTATCGAGGAAATGACGACTCTTTTTGTGATAAAAAAAAGACGCTGGGATGCGACCCACACTACTTAAACTTCCCTTGAGTGCTTGATAAAAATATCAAATTGGTATTTTTTGATTTATAAAAAAAGTTGAAGACTCTGTATCAGTTCGTGAGATATTATTTAAAGTCGATATCTTTACCTAGTTCTTTAGATATGGAGGACGAACAAAAGGTATTCCTAACTTATGGACATACAAACGTACGGCTATCTTTTTAAAAACATTTGATTTAGATTCTAGAGACCTTGAAACTTTGTAAGATTGTCAATATTTTGAATTCAAAAAATCAGACTAATTACAATAACTTCCAATGGAAAGTTAAAAACAACAAAGTTATATGCAACTTAATCTATAATCGCTTTTCTTCAGAACATAGACATTATATTAATTCTAAAAAAACTGAACTAGCTTCGCTTCTATTTGCATTTCAAAAACTTCTAGAAATTAAAAATTGATTAGAATAAATCTTTCCAATAAAATCTGGTAGATAAATTGCATCAAACTGAAAAGCTTCTGAATAAACTTTTCAAAGATTTTATCATACTAATATTGTATTTACATTTTGATGAAATCTTGAGAATCGGTATACAAAAACTATGAAGACACACATCGATTAAAATGAAAATAAGATGAAATTGTATGTTCTTGGTATTTATTTTGAGTTCTTTAAAGGCAACTGGGAAGATTTTCAGAGTTCCATTAAATCTGTCCTTATTCTAAAACATTGCCCTCACTATAAAGAATTTTAAATTTTTATTTATAACTGAGTGTAAACAAAAACTTAAGGAACCTACTGAGCAGGTACTTGCGACACAGTAGTCTATTTAAGCATATACCTAGGCATGTAATACAAAATATCATAATATCTGCGATGACTTAGCTAACGTTATTAAATTCGCACAAAACGCATCGAAAAGAAAACCCTCAAGGGAAGACCAATTCGGGGTTTTTATCGGAAAATTCGCGGCGCAAAGCAAGTACATATGAAGGTATTTGGAAAATTAAAATTAAAAATTCCCTCGAATCTTTGATTTTCAAATTCAAACTCAAAACCCAATTTGGGAATTGATAAATTTCCAAAATTTCGCCGGAATCCTCCGATAAAGCAAAAGGGACTATAGGTCGATGAACAAAATGCTAATACCTACATACGCAACGCACAGCACAGTGGTCTATGCTAACGCGTAAGTCCCGATTTTAAAATCATTGAGCTTAGTGGTGAAAATGGCGAATCAGTAGTAATGAAATGATTGTGCATGCGAGCAAGCCGAGTGGAGCCTTTTCAGTGTCAACCATCCACATCAGATGAAAAAGTTTTTGGTAAAATTCTTTTTTTTTTTTTTTGACGCTGTGCATGAAAACTTAAAATTAAAATGAATTTCCTTCTGGTGTTTTGCACAAACCACTTTAACCACGTACAGTTAATGGCCCACATGTACATTATTGTACGTCTGGAAACTCGTCGTCATCATCGTCATCGTCGGCATTGGCATCAACCCCACTGACACAATAAACATTCACAGCGACAACGATGAAACGAACATCCCTGAAATCCTAATGAGATTACCATTGAAATATAACTGCACTTCAGAGCCGGAGCCCCCAATTCAACGGGCTAAGGCTCCCAGCTCCCAGCTACCCAGCTCCCAGCTCCCACTGCCACCCAGTTTGCTTGCCTGGCTGTTAAATCCTCATGGAATTTAAATTTATGTCGTGCAGTCAGTCAGGTGTACACGTTGTCGTCATGCTTCTTGTGCAAGATTTTCTTCAGTTTTTTTTTTTTATTTTTAGGGTTTTCAAACAGGAACTGGGTCGTCGGTCGTCGTCGGTGTTGGTGTCGGTGTCGAGCGTTGTCAAAAAACAGCACAACAAAAAACTGAATACTGAATACTTGTTGGCCAACAATGCAATAAAATTCAATTTTCTAAATTAGCAAAGCTGACAGACCGAGCTTTTGGGTTTCGCCCGGCAGGATATTGTCCTGTGTACAGTACACCCTATAAATAGAATGTAGGTGATCCCATAGTGTTAGTGGCAAGAACAAGAGAACAAGAAGAGTGTATCATCAACTATACAGAAACTTTGTCGTTTATTGCCCAAATTGTGGCTTATGTTGGCTTGTTAATTTTATGTTGCCAAATCCTTTTTGGGTTTTCCTAGATAAATATAAATAATGTTGACGGAAATAAAACATAAAGAAGTAAATTTACAAAAATAAGATTGATTGCTTTGAAAAAATGAGATACCTATGATTTATACTCATTGTAGTTTGTGGTCTTGTTAAAAGATATAATAACAAAAATAAGGTATAAATTGGAAATTTGAATGATTTTCGTAGGTTTTCCATAGAAATTTATTAATATCGGAAACACAGTTTCCAGGGAAATTTGACTGTCCTGAATATTAAATTGAAGTTCTAATAAAATTTATTTCGAGCAAGATTCATGATAGCGGAAATATTTCCAGAAGAATGATGCCCAGTAAGTTTTATATGTATATATCTCTGAATATGATCTTTTTATGAAAACCTAATTGATGTACTACCAGGCACGTAGCCAGGGGGAGGGCTAGAGGGGCTCAAGCCACCCCCCCCCCCGAAATGATTTAAAAAAAATATATTTGAACAAAAGTTTGTATATTCTCTTATTAGTTCCTCACTACTTACGTATATTGTTCTGAAATCATGTTGCTTTAATAAATGTTTATCCCACAAATATTATAAACTAGCTGGAAACCCGTCGAAAACGACGGTGCATTATCTATCATACGCCACATCAGAAAAGCAGAGCTACTATCCGGCAGATTTCATGCTTTTTCTATATGCATAAATGCATTTTTTTATATACGCAAGTAGGTATAAATAAGAGTACATACTATTTAAGTTCGAATTGTGTTTAAAAATAACTCTTAGCAATCTGGTTGCAACAGACTCTTTTTTTTCATCAAAAGGAGACTATTTAGGTACTATTATTTAATAAAGACAAATACACATTAATGTTAAGAGACTATCTATCAGATATCCAAAACGAAATCTTGGATATAATGCTCTGATATTGTCACCAGAAAAATATCTAACCGGGTTATAAGATCGAGTTGTTTTAGCATTCTGGCTGATGTTTCTGGCACTGAGCAACTTTCAATATGTGTCCGATATGTTGAAGATTTTGTAGGTTTTATTCCTGTTGATGACCAAACTTCTGAAAACCTGACTAAAACCATATTGCTGCGATGTGAGGAACTACATCTAGATATGAACAAGTGTGTTGGCCAAGGTTATGACGGAGCGGCAAATATGTCAGGCCACTTAAGTGGAGTACATAGTAGGATAAGGCAAGTCATCGCTTGAACCTGGCTCTGTCTAATGCCATGTCAACACCCTCGATTCGTAATTGTCTTGGTGTAGTAAGCGAAATAGCTAATTTCTTTCGAAACCATTCAAATGCAAATAAGACTTTCCAAATCGCCATCCAAAAATACGCACCAGAAAGCAGAAAAAACGACTTTTGCGCCTTTGTGAAACAAGGTTTATTGAAAGGCATGACAGCTTTCTTTCATTTGTAGAGCTCTTCAAATGTATTGCTATTAGTCTTGAAGAAATATCCACCAAGACGTGGGTAATGTCTTCAAAAGCATCAACTCTGTTATCATCAATTCAAAGAAGTGATTTTCTGGTAAGCCTCATGGTATGCGAAAAACTTTTTAGTTTAAGCCTACCCTTATCAATTTTATTCAAAAATGAATCTTTAAATTTCGTGTCTGCAATAAATCACACGAAACAAGTCTTAAGTTCTCTTAAGAACATAAGAGAAACTGCCAGAGACTTTTTCAGAGACGCTTTTCAATCCGCATCACAACTTGCCAGGGATTTATTTGAAGTCAGCATAACAATTCCAAGGCTTTCTTTGAAACAAACAACGCGCTATAATCCAGAAACATCATGTCCAGAAGACTATTTTAGAGTTTCTATACTTATTCCCTGTCTAGATTCTCTTATACAAAATCTTACTGACAGATTTATTTATCTAACACTCTACTTCGATAACGCAATATCCTTGTCAGCTGTTAAAGCGGAGTACATACTCTGGTGCGAAAAAATTTCATCGATGGATCCCTCTTCCGATGTTCTGAAACTGCTAGATATATGTGACAAGACCTACTTCAGGAGCATAAGCTACTTGCTTACAATTTTGGCCACACTACCAGTTACAACAGCTAGCGTTGAAAGAACCTTTTCAACGATGAAAAGGATCAAAACAGTATCCCGAAGCGTTATGGGCCATCCAAGACTAAGCGCACTTGCAATGCTGTCTGTTCACTCAGGTATTAATGTGGATCCAGATGAAGTGATCGACATTATGTCTAAAAAAAAAAGACAAGGCGTTTATTGCTGTAAAAATCCAAACTATTTATTTAATTAAATAAAAAAAAATACAAACAAAAATAAAACATTTGCATTATGTAGTTTTTTTTTTAAATTTTTTTATATAGAATTACTTCTTCGAAATTGAACAAGACCCCCCCCCCCCGAACAGAAATCCTGGCTACGGGCCTGTGTACTACACAACTTAAAACATTTGTACTTAAATTGTTTAGGTTTTATTTATAGATACGTTTTTTATTTGTTGTTTTGGCATTTCAGATTTCAAAACACTATTATTACTCATACCAATATTTCTTTGGATTTTAAAAACAAAAACTGTTAAACAAAACAATAATCCATGGTTTTCTCGTGCCATTAGAGACTTGATGCAACAGCGAGATGACGCTTATAAGAATTGGAAAAGATATCGACTAACCGAGCTGCGTCGGTCGTATGTTTTGCTCACTCCGTAACAGAGTAGTAGCTATGATACGCGAGGCTAAATGCCAACATTTTTCTCAACAGCTGAGCACAAGTTCAAATGGTCGCCAGCTCTGGAAAAATCTACGCAGAATAGAAATCGGAAAGGCAAAATTCGGTGCTGTTGAGGACATTGATGGCAACAAACTTAATGAAAAATTAATTTTTTCTCCACCGCCACAGGTCCCACAAATTTGGCCTTCAATTTCTTCAATTTCTTTTACTGACCAACGCGATAGTAATGAGCCTGGTTTTGCATTTTCTGCAGTAGATAGTGCTGATGTAGTCGAAAGTGTTCTTTCTATTAAGTCAAAAGCTGTTGGGCTCGATGATATACATCCTACCTTTTTGTGTATGATATTGCCAGTTGTATTGCCATATATCTCTTTTACTTTCAATACTATTTTAACGTCCTGGATATACCCTGAGTCATGGAAAGTTGCTAAAATCATTCCCCTTCCCAAAAACGCTAAAAGAGATGAATTTAGACCTATTTCGGTATTGCCATTTTTGTCAAAAGTTTTTGAAAGGATCTTTCAAAAGCAAATTAACGTCTTTTTATCTACAAACTCACTGCTCAGCCCTTATCAATCTGGTTTTCGGAAGAAACACAGCTGTGTAACCGCACTTTTAAACGTTACTGATGACATTAGAAAAGCATTAGATAAAGACGAGGTTACGTTTCTAGTTTTGTTGGATTTTTCCGAAGGCTTTCGATTCCGTTAATCATGTCAATCTATGTAGAAAGCTCATGCAAAATTTTAGTTTTTCATCTAGTGCAACTAAATTAATTTTTTCTTATTTAACTGATAGGAAGCAAGCAGTGCAAGTTGGTGACACCCCCTTTCAAATTTGTTGCCGAATGCCACTGGTGTACCACAAGGTTCCATACTGGGTCCTCTCTTGTTTTCTGCTTATGTAAATGAACTTCCATCTTCATTACTTCATTGCAGCTCTCACTTGTATGCTGATGACGTTCAGCTTTACTTCAGCTGTCCACTTGGCCTTATCGAACATGGAGCTTTCTGCGTCAATGAAGACCTGAATAGAGTGGCAAATTGGTCTTTGTCAAACGGACTTATGTTAAACCCTAAAAAATCCAAATGTCTTGTAATTAATAGAAAATCTCTTGACCTTTCTTATTTTCCACCGATTGGTCTGAGCAATGCTCCAATCGAATATGTGCTTACAGCAAAGAATCTTGGTGTGACTTTTAATCGTCTTTTGACTTGGGATGATCATATAAATGGGATCGTTGGTAAGGTTTATGGAGTACTTCGTACGTTATGGGTTACACAATCTTTCATTCCATTAAAAACGCGTTTGCTCTCGCTAAAACCTTGGTAATTCCTATCCTGGTTTATGGTTGTGAAATCTATTGTAACTGCAGTTTCACGAGCAGCCGAAAACTTAATGTAGCTTTCAACTCAATCGTTCGTTATGTTTTTGGATTAAGTAGATATGATAGGATATCGGATTTTTCCTCACGCTTACTAGACATGCCTTTCGAAAGATATACATATAGAACTTCGTAGTTTGTTTTTGCTTTCCGACATACTTATCGCACACCAACCACAGTATTGTTTTGACAGAGTAAGAAGGGCGACCTCAAGCAGATCTCATCAGCTAATTACACTGGTTGACAAAATTACGTTTTTTTTCTGTTGCACAAACAAAAGAATACTTTTTTAAAGAGTTAAGATGTCCTAAATTCGAATCTAACCTTTAAATTTTTCTATCACATCAGGTTTTTAAAATATGCCACTTTAAAAATGCTAAAAACAAACAAAAACGGTTTTTTTTAAGCCTAAGTTCAAACTCAAAATATCTCTTAACAATAATTGTATGATGATTTTGAAAAGTACAAACCTTTCTCTTTTAGATACAATTCAAAGTATTTTAGTATCTTACTTAGTTTCTGGAAATTCGCATTAGTTATGAGTCTTCATTTGAATCTATATGAAGTCTCGAAAAAAACTTGAATTTGATACTTTAATAGTTTTGTAAATTACGTTTTGGACTACATTTTTAGTGCTGATTTCGAATCCAAACTCATATTTTAACTATTTGCTCAAGTTTTAAAAATACCCGTTTTCAACATCATTTTTACATTTTTTAATATATTTCGAAAACTTGCTATAATAGAATTATTAAGACAACAGATTCGTTACAAGAACCAAACTTACTTTCAAACCGTTTTGCCTTTTTCTGTTGAAAACTATTTTAGCAAAAGTGGTTAAGCGTTTCTTTTAGTTTTTTGTTAGACATGTGATATCTAACAAATTTTGAAGTTTTTTTCGAATATTATATGAAATAATATAAATATTTCAATTTAATATTGAATAAAGGGATTTTAGATTTGGAAAACATTCACGGATTTGATTGAAAAAAAGCTACTTAATAAATTTAGACAGCCTCAGAAAGCCGAATATACGTGTTTTTTCGCATTTTAAAAAGTAATATCTGACAAACCTGATGTGATACATTAATTTTAAAGTCGGATTTAAATTAAGGCCTCCAAAACCCTTTGGAAAAGTGCAATTTCAATGCCAGTAGAAAAACCTTGTCGACCAGTGTTATCCCTCCTTTCTCATATTTAACATCGGAACGTCAATTTTTTGTAAATTCTGTTAAGCTTTGGAACACTTTACCTCGTAGCATTTAAAACAAAATCTGAACACAACAAGCATAAAAAGATTGCTTAGATCTCACTTTTCAATTTGAACACTTAAAATAATCATTGA
The DNA here is from genome assembly GCA_951509635.1 of Eupeodes luniger. NCBI lineage: Eukaryota > Metazoa > Arthropoda > Insecta > Diptera > Syrphidae > Eupeodes > Eupeodes luniger. Next base: position 90,638,788 of record OX608074.1, read on the forward strand.
ATTTTTGTATCTTATGATAGTTTTAATAATTAAAGTAAATTTTTTTTATTATCTTGGCTCAGCCTTTTTGTAAAATAAGCTTACAGCTTCTTTATAAGATTTTAAATCTTACTGTTGTTAAGCAATTACGATATTTAAAATAAAATAAAATAAAAAAATATGTATAAACGAACGTATTAAAACGTATAGAAATAAATCCAAATGCATTCAAAAATTGATTTAAAAAACAATATTGAAAAGAAATTGAGGCCAACTTTTAATTAAACTACATTAACATTAATACTCTAAAGTTGATCTAAACTAATTTAATTAATTTTATAATTAGCACGCACTCAAAGGATTTGTATGACTACCCATTAAATGATTTTTACGCATCGTGAGTGTTTAGCAAATCAAAATGAGAGAATGAAATGATGGCGATACATATGTATGTACATATGTTTGTAAATATTTTAAAGGCTTAAATAATGACTATTCAAAATATTTAAGGTTCTGTATAATATACGCCTATATTTGCTATTGCAAAACACAATACATATTTTTTCATCCGTATTATTTCTAAATTGAATAAATATTCCACATACGCCACAGGACACCAAAAAATGTTCTCATTTTCAATAACTTTTTTCGGGTAACTGAATGTGCAGAAATTGTATGCTTCATAAATGCTTTGGTAAGTAATTTTCAAATAAGGCAATTTGTAAAAGATCCTGATCCTGGGTTTTATTCTAAGGAAACTTGAGAAAAAAAACTATTTTTTTTTTTTTTTTTTGACAGGAGGAAATCTTCAAAAGACACTTGGCAGTATTCGACACCAAGTGGTGTGGGACTCTTAACCACTAAAACCACCTCTTCATCCGGACCAATCTTGAAGGATCGACATCAGATTTTTCTTTCTTAACTTTTTACAATCACTTTGGGGGAAGTTTAAACTTTTGATACTTTCCCATGTTTTTTTTAGACCATAAGCTCATGAGGCTTGGTTCTTCTTAATCTCCGAAGTCCGAACATGGTTTCTTATATTCAAGACGGACTCCATTTCAGAATTAGTATGACTTTGCAGTCTCTGGTTGTGCGATATAGCGTATTTTTTAACAACTTCTCTGACCATTTCTATTTGTAAGTCACGATGTAGATCGGTATTTCTTATGTACCAAGGTGCATTAACTTATTCCACGAAGGACTTTGTTTTGGAATTTTTGGATGATTTCGGTATTTGTTTTCTTTGTACAGCCCCATAATTGGATTCCATAGATCCAAACAGGCTTTAGTACTTGATTATAAAGCATTACTTTGTTTCGGATTGATAAATCAGAGTTGTTACCAAGTAACCAGTACAATTTTCTATACTTCAAGTTCTCTTTTCTTTTTGATGTGCTCTTTCCACTTTAGCTTTGCATTCCAAGGTATTTGGCCATATTGGCGTAAGGTACAGCTTGATTATTAATGAATATTGGAATATTGTTTATCTTTTTATTAGTAAAGTTTATATGTGAAGATTTTGCTTCATTGAGTTTGATACGCCATTTTTCGGTCCAGTCTCTCACTGTGTCGACGGCATTTTGTAGTTTTACTGCTGCCTTAGAGACACATTTGTCGGGAACCAAAATTGCGGTATCATCTGCAAAAGTAACCATTATGGTGTGATTACCAACTGGAATATCCCTTGTGTATAGTAAATACAGGGTAGGACCTTGTGGTACACCGGCTTCTATTTTCTTCAATTCCGAGTATTCTTGATCGTACCTTACTCTAAACAATCGGTCTGAGATGTACGATTTTAATATTTCAAAGTACTGCCTGTGAAGATCCCTTTGCAGTTTGTACTCAAGTCCCTCATGCCAAACCTTGTCAAAAGCTTGAGCAACATCTAAGAAAATAGCTGAACAAGCTAGAAGCCCTGGTAGCTATTAGCTTTAAGTATTGTATTGTACATTTATGTATAGTTCAATAAATAATAATAATAATAATAATAGCTGAACATACTTGTTTTTCTTCTAATGCTTTTTCTATTACATCCGATATTCTATGAACTTGGTCTATCGTGGAATGTTTATTTCTAAAGCCAAACTGATGGTTTGGGATTAACCTTCTTTCTTCTATGATTTTGCTAAGTCTCTTCAGAAGCAGTTTTTCAAAAACTTTTGCCATAATTGGTATAAGCGATATTGGTCTGTAAGACGTTACTTCTGTAGGTGGTTTACCTTTCTTTCATAGCCTGAACAGTAATTAGATCGTAACCTGGTGATTTTTTATTTGATAGTTGATGTAAACACATACTTTTTATTTTTTTAAGTCTTACAATTGGTATTTCACTTTCATCTATCTTATTAACAAACTGTAAGCTTTTTAACTATGAAAAAATATTATTCGTATATAGTATCTTCAGTTTACAATATTTTAAATTTAATGTACATAATGGGTGATTTTTTTGAGGTTAGGATTTTCATGCATTAGTATTTGACAGATCACGCGGGATTTCAGACATGGTGTCAAAGAGAAAGATGCTCAGTATGCTTTGACATTTCATCATGAATAGACTTACTAACGAGCAACGCTTGCAAATTTTCAGTGAATGGGCCCTAGAAAAGTTTGCAGAAAATCCGCTTTTTTATCGACAAATTTTGTTCAGCAATGAGGCTCATTTCTGGTTGAATGGCTACGTAAATAAGCGAAATTGCCGCATTTGGAGTGAAGAGCAACCAGAAGCCGTTCAAGAACTGCCCATGCATCCCGAAAAATGCACTGTTTGGTGTGGTTTGTACGCTGGTGGAATCATTGGACCGTATTTTTTCAAAGATGCTGTTGCACGCAACGTTACGGTGAATGGCGATCGCTATCGTTCAATGCTAACAAACTTTTTGTTGCCAAAAATGGAAGAACTGAACTTGGTTTACATGTGGTTTCAACAAGATGGCGCTACATGCCACACAGCTCGCGATTCTATGGCCATTTTGAGGGAAAACTTCGGAGAACAATTCATCTCAAGGAATGGAACGGTAAGTTGGCCACCAAGATCATGCGATTTGACGCCTTTAGACTATTTTTTGTGGGGCTACGTCAAGTCTAAAGTCTACACAAATAAGCCAGCAACTATTCCAGCTTTGGAAGACAACATTTCCGAAGAAATTCGGGCTATTCCGGCCGAAATGCTCGAAAAAGTTACCCAAAATTGGACTTTCCGAATGGACCACCTAAGACGCAGCCGCGGTCAACATTTAAATGAAATTATCTTCAAAAAGTAAATGTCATGGACCAATCTAACGTTTCAAATAAAGAATCGATGAGATTTTGCAAATTTTATGCGTTTTTTTTTTTTAAAAAGTTCTCAAGCTCTTAAAAAATCACCCGATAGATGTGTTGAAATACAGAATTTTAGACACACACCATTAAGACCAACAGTTTCATACATAATTTTTAAATACAGTATTTCTATTCACTATTGTACAAAATAAGGTCATCCGGTTCACAAAAAGGCGAGTGAAGGGAATAAAATTTAATAAAGTTTTATGTTTTTGAAAGAGAACGTTTTTTTCGAATACAGACTGGATCTATCTCTATCCTAAATGAATATTTGATGGTGTTTTTGACGGCGAACTTAGCAAATTCGTATGAAGTTTTTTATCTTGTAGATTTACTATACGAGTAACTAAAAACAAATAAAATGCATTATATGTGGTACACTCGGGCGTATACGCACTTTTTTAAATTCTGTATCTAATTATTAATTACATAAATGCGACAAACTAGAAGTGCATGTTTACACTAAGTAAAGCCAAAATGGACATTTACAGCTAGGTTCCACATTTCACTTTCACTCGAAATAATATTAAAATCGATTCAAAATATAAATTGGAGTTCTGAAATTCACTTTTATTAATATCGATTTTATTTTTTTCAAATTCAACATTTCGATATTTGCAATTTTCAAGTGATTTGAACTCGACAAGAGGAATTTTTAAAAACAGTTATATTTTAAGTCGAAAGAAACAGGGGCGAACGCAGGAAGGGGTTTTCTTGTTTTCATTCATACTAACAATTAAAATGTTTAGTATTTTTATTTTTCAACACTGAGGTAGAAATATAAGGGTTTTTAACTTTTTGTATGAAACTAAGTATTATCATTAACCCAGAGATGCTCTCTTTTGAAATGTTTCTTATAGCTAAAAATGAAGAATTGAAAACACAAAATGACCTTTTTGTTTTTGTACTCGTTTTTGAAACGATCTCACAGACACTTATGACACATTTAAAAAAAAAATGAATGTATCAAAACACCGACAAATTGTTCGGTTCATTTATGTTAGTTTTAACTGTAAATTAAAAAAAAATCTTTTAACTTAACTCTTTTCACTTCTTAAATTGTGACACAAGAATATTTTAAAACAAAAACAGCTCTTTGCCTTTAACGCGTTTTTTCCATATTTTTCAAGAACAAGAACCAAATTAATAAAGAAAGTTACGCGATGTTTCTTAAATTCAATATTTTTAAACATTTGAATGCGTTTCTGCATTTAAACATACCTTAATGTAAGACACAAAACAAATTCATAGTCATATTTTAAACCCGAGTCTATTTGAACTGAAGTCTAAATTTAACATATAGGTTAGACACAGCTGCTATTCATAAAGAATTTGCCAGGTCTGTTTAGTTTGAAACAGGTGAAAAATTTTCACTTTGTAGAGGGCAACAAAATAAATTGCGTTAGCTAGAGAGCCAAAATCTTTGAAACCCTTTAAAATATTTTGTTTGCTGTTAGTTAAGAAATTTTATAAAGTCGGGCTGGTGGTTTTAGACTTGGAAGCACGCAGGTATTAGCAAACATTTCATTGAATTTCGATCTATAGTATTTAGAAGGTCAATCATAAACTTGACAATTTTTTTTCTTGAATCGATATCTTTCATACAAATCGTCTTCATCTATTTCAAAGGGTTCCGATCGGGTTGAGTAGAGCTTTCGTTTTTTGTTAGTTGGTAGCATTCCAACATCCAGCAAAATATCAAAATATTGATATATGCTTAAGTCTTTTGACATTTTAATTTTTGTTTTTAAATTTTTAAATAAAATGTCTCGTAACTTAATTTTCTCAATCAGTTTGTTTATTTTTGACGTTTAATAGATTTAGAAACAGCTTAAACATAGGTTCCGTCGTGTTTATTTTTAGACTCCAGATTATCGTTTTAAAATGGGATTAAATTGTCTATGAATAACATAAACTGAAGTTTAATTTATCACAGACAAAATCAGAACTTATCAAGGAACTATGAATATGACCCTATGTCTTCGGTCTAAAGGTTCGGAAATCGGAACCCATTCAAAATCATTACTTCTAGTATTTTCATGTTGAGTTTAAGAAAAACGTGTTTGACAATTTCAAAATTCAATCTACGGTAAATTTGAATATGCGAAAACAAACAAAAGAGAACTGTGAAAATAGACAAATCTCACCTCATCTCTTTGTTTCTGTAACTCACATTTATTCATGTGTGAGTTCAGAATGATGGGATCGACAACGGGAACTATTAAATAAGGCATACAAACTTATACATGCATAATGCATATAAAAATTAAGTTTTAGCTTTGAAGTCAAAGTCAAACTGTTTTGTCAATCGTGAAAGCAAGTCATATGTGTATACGTAATTTTTATTCTTTATACATACATGTTTCTTAGTACTTATATAAAAAAAGAAAAAAAAAAACACTTGACATTTAAAATAATATAATATTAATTTTTTGAAACCACCTCCCCCCCCCCCGAAAGGAAATAAACCAACACTATTGCCCATGTTCTGCATTTCACTTCTTGTGAATACACTTTGGGAAAGTGAATTCGTGTGTTCCACAATTCGTTATCGTGAATTGGATTTTCGAACATGCAAATAGATGTTCTGTATTTCGGTTTGTTCCATTTTTTGAACGCATTCAAATCACATTTTTTATTTTTATGAATTGATCTTTGATAGCTTTCTTCTGCTAGGAATCGGAGGGTTTTAGCAAGTTTTTGAATTGAAGGAATCGATGGATGTATTCTAAAAGGTTCTATTTCCCTTAGAACATATAAAAAAGCTTCTTTGCTTAATCTAAAATTACCATGAAAGCTTAAAAGAGGAAATCAAGAATTTACTTTATTTATCAGAACAATTCTACATAATTTTCACACACTTACATTGTGTCAGGTATAAATCCAATATATTTTATTTATCTTGCAAAATTCGTCTTCTTATATATTTTCTTTGAATTCTGCTTATATACGAATGTAATTAGAATATTTACTATAACAATAATAAAGCTATAAATAATGAGCCTATTTTCTCCCTTTTAAAGAATACACCCGTAAAATGTTTTGTTTTGATCAGTAAAATACATTGATTTAGAAAGAATTGTCAAGATCAAACCATTGTTTGTGGGACAACTATGCTAAAGTATTAAATATCTTCGTTTTTGTTGAAAGTAACCTAGCCAAATATTAAAATTAAAAGTAACGATTGACTGATAGAGTAAAGTAACGAATGTAAAAAATTTGTGCATCACTATGCCATACCTCCGTCAATGTATGTATTTTTTTGCTTTTCCACAGTTACAGGGTGGTGCCTAGCTTTCGGATTAGCAGAAACAGGAGATGACAATACAAAGCGAATGTTTACATACTCTTCTTTCATGATCGTAGAACGGTAAAACGGGGCTATCATTTTTAAGATTTCGTTACTGTTCAAGAAACACATGTAGTTAATTATTTGTTATTGGGCAATAGAAAATTGTTATTGTACGATTATAGTTATATCTTTATATTTATATACTTACGTTAAGTATTTTATTCTTCCTAACAACATTCCTCCCAGATTCTTTTTTATTTTATGAAATTTGCACAGTTATAGGGCGGAGCTATGTAGATTTTAAGAAAATAAAAAGAGAGAAGCAAGCACGTAATAGTATACCTACTCGCCAACATGATCTCCTGGTAAAAATTGAAAATTTTATTTTAATAGTGCCGAGGAATGACGACTCTTTTTGTGAGGCTGGAATGCGACGAACACTACTTAACCCTTGAGTGCTTGATAAAAATATCAAATTGGTATTTTTTGAATTATAAAAAAAGTTAAAGGCTCTGTATCAGTTCGTGAGATATAATTTAAAGTCGATATCTTTACCTAGTTCTTAAGATATGGAGGACGAACAAAAGGTATTCCTAACTTACAGGCATACGAACATACAGACATCTTTCTAAAAAACATTTTATTTAGATTCTAGAGACCCTGAAATTTTGTAAGATTGTCAATATTTTGAATTCGAAAAATCAGACTGATGACAATAACTTCCAATGGAAAGTTAAAAACAACAAAGTTATATGCAACTTAATCAAAAATCACTTTTCTTCAGAACTTAGACATTATATTAATTCTAAAAAAAACTGAACTAGCTTCGCTTCTATTTGCATTTCTAAATTTTCTAGAAATTAAAAATAGATTAGATTCAATCTTTCCAATAAAATTTGTTAGATGAACCAAAAAACTATCTCACTACACAAACATTAGTGTTGTGTTGAGTTAGAAGAAATAGGCGGCAAAATATTCTTATAAGCAAATGTAAGAACCACGATAATAATAAAATCTCATCGCGATCACTATTTTTACCAGGAGATCATGATTTAAAGTAGGTGAACTATTTTGCATTTGCCTAGTGATGGAAAAAATTGCATAATTCGGTACTTTAACATGGGCAAAAACAATACAAAACAAATAAAGCCATACAAAAAATAATGACCATGTCTTATCCCTTTAAAAGAATACACCCGTAAAGTGTTTTTCTTGAGCTGTAAGGGAAATGAATTAAGAAAGAATTGTCAAGATCAAACCATTTCTGTTTGTGGGACCATTATGCTACAGTATTTTATTTTCTATCCTTTTGTTGAAAGTAACCTAGCCAAATAATAAAATTAAAAGTAACGATTGACTGATAGGGTAAAGTATCGAATTTTAAAAATTTGTACATCACTTTGTCATAGCTCCGTGAATGTATGTATGTATATCTTTGAATAGTTATAGGGTGGCGCCCAGCTTTCGGATTAGCAGAAACAAGAGATGACAATACAAAGCGAATGTTTACATACTCTTCTTTCATGATCGTAGAACGGTAAAACGGGGCAATCATTTTTAAAATTTCGTTTACTGTGCAAGAAACACGTGTAGTTGGGTATTTGTTATTGGGCAATAGAAAAGTATAGTGTACGCTTATAGTTATATCTTTATATTTATATACTTACCTTAAGTATTTTATTCTTCCTAAAAACATTCCTCCTAGATTCTATTTTATTTTATGAAAGTTGCACAGTTATAGGGCGGAGCTAGATGAAAAGAAAATAAAAAAAAGCGGGAAGCAAGTACGCAATAGTTTACCTACTCGCCAACATGATCTCCTGGTAAAACTTGAACATTTTATTTTAATAGTATCGAGGAATGGACGACTCTTTTTGTGATACAAAAAAGAGGCTGGGATGTGACCAACACTACTTAAACTTCCCATGAGTGCTCGATAAAAATATTAATATTATATTATTAAATTGGATAAATATTTCACACACGCCACAGGACACCAACAAATTTTCTCATTTTCAATAATTTTTTTTCGTGAAACTGAATGTGCAGAAATTGTATGCTTCGTGAATGCTTTGGTAAGTAATTTTCAAATAAGGCTTTTTGTAAAAGTTGTGTTACAGTCAAAGTTCCTTCAGTAAGTATGCATGAAATGTAACAAGTAATATAAGAATAGTACTACATTGGTCACTAACTTATCATTCATTTTCCTATTCCTGGTTGGACTTTCCCTGGAGTGAAATCGGAAAATAAAAAAGAGGCTGGGATGCGACCCACACTGATAACTTCCCATCCCGTCTGTCGATTTGTCGTGCTTAAAAGTTTGTCTATATGCATCAATTTTTACCAAATTTGCGTACTATTTCTTTTAGATTTTATTTTTTTATGAAAAAACGGACTGTTGGATTTTTATAAAAAAACTACTGAATATCGAAAACAATATTTTCTGTGAAATAAAAAAAAGTTTGAAGACAATATTTTTAATTTTTGAAAAGCTATTTGAGTCCAAAGTAAATTTTTACCAAGTTTTAGTATTGTTAGGTTTTTATTTACAAAAAAAAAAAAACGTCAATTGGATTTTTCTCAAAATTGTAATGAATGTTGACAACAATATTTTTTAAAAGATAAAATTATTTTAAAGCCAATGTCTCAAAGTTTTGAAAAGCTATTTGAGTCGAAAATCAATTTTTACCAACTTTTATTAATTTTCTTGTTTAGGTTTTTATTTTTTGTTAAAAAAAATTCGATTTTTTTCAAAATTTTTCAGAATGTTGAAAACAATATTTCTTATAAGATGAAATAAGTTTGAAGCCTTAATCTTAAGTTTTTGAAAAGATATTTGAGTCGAAATTCAATTTTTACCAACTTTGAGTAATGTTTTTTTTAGGTTTTTATTTTTTATAAAAAAAAACTGTCAATTCGATTTTTCTTAAAATCTTAACAGATGTTAAAAACGATATTTGTCGTTGCACAAAATTGTTTTGGAGATAAAATCATTTTGTATTCGTAAAATTTTCAAGGTGACAAGTTTTTTTTTTCATTTTTCTTTTATTTATAAAAAAAAAACCGTTAATTGGATTTTTTCCAAAAAAAATATATTTGTTTGGTATCACGTTACAATATATAATATAAAATTTAATTCAAGTCTCTAGCGTTTTTGGTTCATGAGATATTTAGGGTTAACCAAAATTTTCACCTTTTGTTTTAAACTGCTATGGTAAAAAAACCACCCACTCAATTTTTTTGAGAGCCCTTTCTGCATCTTTCTGCCTTATTATCTGTATAACAACATTTATTTGAAGTCGATATCTCTTCTGGTTCTTGGACTATGGACGACGAAAAAAACGTCGCGAACGTACGGACGACGTACGGACGTACAAACGTACGTACACACGCACGCACAGTAATCTTTCTAAAAATCTTTTATTTCGACTCTAGAGGCCTTGCAACGTCGAAAAATGTCAAAATTTTCAATTTGACAAATCGGACCCATTACAATAACTTCCTATTGGAAGTTAAAAAGCAGCAATTTTTGCCTTCATCTTAAAATAATAGAAAAATATTTTTGGGAATTGTATAGTTAAAACATATGCCAGTCATCAATTGCCTTAACCGAAACGAATCTGGGGCCTGATTATGGGATTTTGCGGCGAATCGTTTTGTTAGCGAGTTTGACATTTTTCAATTATTGCTTTCACTTTTACTTTCGCTTTCGCCTTCTTCGTTTTGAATTCGACCAATTAACCAATTCGAAGTCAAATTTGAAATGTCATAATGTTTGTTGGCGAGTTGAAATCTGACAGCTTTTTTTTGGCGGATTCACAGGCGAAAGAGTGTTTATTATTATTCACTGTTCGATTTCGTGGATTTTGTCTTGATTGCAATTATATAAAAATGTGAGTTAGCTTTTTTTTAATTTTCTTATAATTTATCCACAATAAAAAAAATCCACTTTTAAAATTCAATATTGTTTATTGAATAAATCACCGCAAATTTCACAAATTCAATCAAAACAAAACAAAATTTTGTGGAAAGCTGTCAAACCAAAAGTGTGAAATCACTGGAATATAGGAAAAAAAGTCAAACCAAAAGTGTCAAATCACTGGAATATAGGAAGAACTATTTTCGCTTTGCCGCGAATTCGTTAATAAGGAAATACGACGCGAGTCGAATTTGAAAGGTCGAATTGAAAACGATCCGCCGCGAACCTCATAATCAGGTCCCCCTGTTAAAAAATTTAATTTACGATAAGAAACGGATGTGATGGAAGATAGTGGCTTTTCTTTAAGGGGGTATTCTAGTGTAGAATTTTGAAAAAATCAAACATTTTTTTTCATATTTCCAAAGTTTAGACATTCAAGAATATTCGTTTAAAAGGATTTTTTAATATTCCTATTATTTCACAAGTTAATTGAAGGTCATAGAAACTGGTTTTGAAGGTCATAGAAACTGTTTTGTCCTTTTAGTTCAAATTTACTTCAAATTTGGAGAGGATGTTCTTTATACATCTCTTTATCGTGTGGTCCTTGCCCAAAAATATAACTTCTCATTTAGTATTTTTAAAAAATTCGGAATTGTTGAAAAATATGCAACAAGAACATTTTTTTTTCAAACTGCTGCCATTTTGTAAAAAAGTTTTTTTTTTTAACTTATCCAAGGGTGAAACAATAGCGACATCTATAATAATTAAGAATCCGTCTGGTTTTTGTTTTTCAGATCACCAGGAGGGTTAGTAGGATGCACGCTAGGACACCCTCTTTTATTTAGACCCCCCACTTTGGCTGCTTGTAACTTTGTTAATTTTAATTTTTTTTTTTAATTCATTTTTTTATGTATGAACAACAAATCAATAAACAAATGATAAAAAAATTGATATTAAAAATATTTTTTGTTTCCTTTATACAACGCTTTAAAAACCGGGCGAAATTCATGTCTCTACACTAGAATACCCCCTTAACATTAAGATACTACTCTAGTCACTTTATTGAAAGAAATACCGTCTTGAAAAAATATGCCTAATAAGACTATTTTAGACTTTTTCCGAATGTCGAAATAGACTCCAATAGCAACTAATGTATGAACAAATCTTTAATTTTTCTTATGAAAATTCTAATTAAAAAATAATTCAGTTAGAATGTTCAAATTTTAAATTGTTTCTTATCCTGTTTTAAATTGTGAATACATTTTCCGGGTCTTTATTTTCCAAAACTGATGTTTTTCCTACTAAGTTTCTAGTCCAAAGTATTTTTCTAACGTTTAAAAAACAATTTAAAAGAACTTTCATCCATTTTGTGTATATATTTATTTAAATAAATAAATCCATGATAAACAAAAATATACTTGCACTTAAGTATCTAGAGTAAGTAAATTAAACAAAAAAAAAAAAAAAAATAAATACGTAAATACAAAAAAGGAAAAACACTCAAAATACATTAAATTGTTCGTTAATATTAATACAACTAAGAAACATTAATTTTGAACCTACAACTCACACTTTTTTTTATTTACTGCCAATAAACAACCAAAAATGCACCAACAATATTCAAACAGGGTTACAAGTCTTTGTGATATGGCTATAAAATGCTCAAAAAATTACAAAAATATATATTTATTCGTTTTTGATTCGACATCCAGAGAGTTTAAGAGTCCAGCACCACAACAACATTTTCATTTATGTATGTGGTGATTGACAAAATGTTTGCACGTACGAGTATCTCTAAGCTTTTGTTCTTTGTTTGGCATAGTCTAGGGCGTTTTTAAGAATTCTTTTTTCCAAAATTCGATATTGCAAGATGAGACCTTTCAAATAGCCCACTTTTGTTTGGCCTTTCTCGTGGTTTTGAAGTGCCAGTTCGTCTTCTTCCAATGTTGTTGGGAAGACTCTTAGTAGTAGACTCAGTCGAGTCTGAAGGAACAGCCATGTTTTTGACTCAAGACTAGTTTCTAATGCACAATCGATGTGAAAGAGATCTGCGGCACGGTTTTCTATCCAATGTTCTAATTGTTCTTTGTTCATATTGAAAATCCGAACAAATGCCAGCAATTTAGGTGAGATGAAGAGTGGAGCTTGGTAGACTTTAAGCTCCGCATTCTTTGGTATTTCTAGGATTTCTAGTAGTTTGGTACGTTCGGCCAGGAGCTCATCAGAGTTACTCAGACCAAGTTTTATACTGACGCTGTCTTTTTTATTATCCGGATAAACAAAACTGCAAAAAAAAAAAGAAAATTAACAATTGAAAAATTTGTATAGAATCAGGACTCACCCATTATGCACAAGTAAATCAGCATTTGAACGATCTCCATAGTAGATAAATATTTGTTCACCTTTTTGAAAGTCTGTCAGAGCAGAGCTTTCAAGTTGACATAGTTCCATATTGAAAAAGGACGTTATGGTGCCGTCTTTGTGATTGGCCATGTCCCAAAAGGGTATCAGTGAAGCTATTGTATCGAATCCGTGGGTTGAATCTTCGTCCTCGGGTTGATCTAGTCGCGGGATGATATTCTCTCGTGTCATGACCGTAGAAACACCCCATCTAAAAATATTATAAAAAAACCAAATTAAATATTAAAATGTCAAAACTCTGAGATTACAAATCTCATCTTCTTCAAAAACATAAAAATCCTTGTCCATATGGCTAAGAAATATTAAATGTAACCTACTTCGAGAAAATTAATATGACCTACATATCTTCCCATTTGGAGGGAACATAATTGCTCCTTATTCTATCTTTCCGTGACTTTGTTTTTCAAGCAAAATTGCATCCGTAAATAATAAACTTTCCGACGACGTAAAACAAAAAGATTTGCTTTTAGTGGAATCAACAAAAATTAAGGAACAACATTCAATCATTCGTGTATAGATAAAAGATTCCAAACAAAAATAATATTTCAATTGCCCATAATCAGGAGAAGAAAATAAAAAGTAAAAACAGGCATAATTGAGGTTGACAGGATTAATTTACGATGCTTTTAAGAAGAGAAAAACCTTGTTCTATATGTATGTATGTAGGTAATTTTGTTTTGCTTTTTTTCTTTTTTAAATTTATTTGCTCCTGGTCGCTCTGACGTTAAAGATTTTCCTCCCTATTGTAGGTCATGTTTGCGACAAAAAGTTAGGTATGTCTACCTTCACTTAAAGTTTGTACATTCTTTTTATTGTTTGCTTCTATTTAAAAAAAAAATAAAATAATTACTTTACTTTCTTCGATTAGTTTGTATAGAAGTTTTATGGATAAGGAAAGATTTTATTACTTTTTCATGAGACAAAATGTCAATCAAAGTTGATAATATAAAAAATGTAAATAATTAAATTACAATGAATTATAAAAAAAAAAAGAAAAGGTCGTCGATCAACAAAAGAAAGAAAGAATATTGTCATTCAACGTAAACAAGTCACATCGATGTGTATTTTGTGAATTAATAGACATATTTATTTTGTTTTCTTTCGTACTTTCGATAGTAGGTATAATGTATACGAGAGTATGATAAGATTTTAAGCCCTTTTTAATTTAAAAACATCAAACACAATACCCTTTGAATGTATACAGGCTTGAGAATTAGAACACAATTTTATACGGGTAGTGAAAGTAAACAATTTTCAAATCGTAGTCGTTGGTTCAAAGAGGTTAGGTCATATTTTTAGCGGAAATAACATTTTGTAATATAAAACTTTAAAACTGGTTATCAATTTTGCGGTTTCAAAATTGGCTGGAATTCGACATCTGTCAAACTAAGTTTTTAAACTAATTTTTTGTTGTTCAATTTTTTGTTGTTGAAAGTCTGACATTTACGAAAATGGATCGCTTAACTATTGCACAATGCACATAGCATAAAAATTTTTAAAACCTTCTACAAAAATGCTGATTCCGCCACAGCTACATATCGTGCTTTAAGAGGAGATTATAGTTTCCATAATCGTCCAACTATGCAAGCAATTGGCAAAACTGTGAAGAAATTTTAAGAAACTGGATTGGTTACAGATATTGTAAGGCCTTTGCATCATCCTTTCACTCGTACCAGTGAAAATATCGCTGCTGTAAGCAGGGCCGGCACCAGCCAAACCTGCGCCCTGTGGAAGATTTTTTGAAAGTCCTTTTTTATATTTTCACATATAAACTGATGCATAAGCCTTTTCCACATTACCCAGGAGGTAGACTTTCAATGCTGTTTTTTTATTGAGGTATCCCCAGTAGGCCAAAACCATAAACTAAAACGCAGCGAAGAAATCAGCAGAGGGGAAACGTTTAAACTTGGAAACTTACTTTTCTGGCATCTGATATTTTGCAAATTTAGAAATGAGATCATCAAAGTCTACAGAACTTAATAATTCCTTTTCAATGGATATTATAGATAAGCCTACCAGTCTCTCTTGAGTCATGGTTGCCCTAAGATAATTTTTAATAATTTTAAGCTTAGAAAAACTACGTTCTCCTGAAGCTACCGTGACCGGGATTGTTATTAAGGATTTGGAGAGCAATTACTAAATTTGGAGCAAAATCTTCAAGGTTTGAACTAAAAATAAAATTTAACACATCTAAACTTGAGCTTTGTAGTGTAACAAGCGGAGATACATATGCTTTGTCCGGCCCTGGTTGTAAGTGAAAGTGTTGCCGAAGACCCGAATGTGTCGATTCCTCGTCGTTCTCAGGAATTAGGACTGTCTAAAGGCACATTATGGCGTATTTTGCATTTGGATCTACACCTACATCCATATAAAGTCGAATGGGTGCTTGAACAACAGGCGGTGGACGGCGATTTTTCGAACAAAATTTTTTTCAGGCCATTTCATCCACAAAAAGTCACTGTTTGATGCGCTCTTTGGTCCGGAGGTGTGATTGGACCTTACTTCTTCGAAAACGATGATGGAACAACTGTCACCGTCAATTCGGAGCGTTATGGTCATATGATAACCGATTTTGTTTGACTGCTACTGAAGAATACGACTTGGAGAATATATGGCTCCAACAAGACGGTGCATCATGCCACACACCTCGAACGAATATGGCTTTATTGCAAGAGACATTTCCTGGCCGCGTAATTTCTCTACGTGCCGATATCAACTGGTCACCAAGATCATGTGATTTGACACCGATGGACTTTTTTTTGTGGGGCTATGCGAAAGACCGTGTTTATGCAGATAAACCTTTAACCCTTGAGTACTTAAAAACCAACATTCGTCAAGTTATGTCTGAGATACAACCCAATATGTGTCAAAAAGTGGTCGAAAATTACCTCAATAGAATCGATGATTGCAACAATTCCCGTGGTGGTCATTTGAATGATGCAGTGTTTCACACATAATGTCAACATTCATACTTTATAATAAAAAAAAAATATCATGACAAAAAATATTTTATATGTGTTTTATTTACGTTTAATTTTGAAACCGCAAAATGGATAACCCTGTATTTTGTTATACAAAACCAACAAATGTATCGATACGTTTTGGTGGTTTCAAGAAGATATTGGGAAATTTAATGTGATGTTACAAGACGAGCGAATATTATCTAATCGTCAATCTCGTCAGTCTCGTCAATAAAAAAAGTCATTTACATTCTTTCAAACTCTGTTCATCATAATCCTGTTATTTTGTTTTTTTTTCATCTACATACGTTAACCATTGCAAATTCAAGAACTCGAAGTTTTTATTTCATAAATTCAACATAAATTACTTAGAAATATTGTAATCTTAGTTGAATTGTATAAATTGGCTTTCTGAATTTCAAAGCAATGGGCTCGATTTAAATGTTTGTTAATTAAAAAGATTTGTAAGTTCAGCCAGCCTTAAACAGTTCTGTTCCTTTAGTTCAAAAAAGGTCGACTTCTAGTCCAAAGTGGTATAACTACCGCTTTAAACGCATAAACTTTATACAAAATGTAATTGTATAAATGACTATGTAGTTTTCTGTCTTTTAAGGAAAGAGTTTGTATTCTTTTCTAAATTGTTATATTGCAATTATGTTCAATCAATTGATTTGAAATTAAAATCTAATCCAAGTTAGTTTTCGAATTTTATTAACTCAAATAGCAATGCACTTTAATCAGAGCTTTTCCTGTGAACCTTATGAAATCGCTTATATGTTTGCTGATTACTTTCTGATCACCGATCTGAAGATTTGTGTGTGCTTGGTAATAGAGAATAAATATTTTCGCAATTTTTTGCTGCAGGAGAAAATCAGAAAACAAAATGTGAACACGCTTCGTATAAAATTATATTCATTGTAGCCCCTAACAACTTTTGACGGCATGTATAGCTCTAAACATTTTCTACACATATACATGACAAATTGTGTGTTTCCGAACTGTTCAGATGATACAAATTTCATACATTTCGTACAAATCCAATAACATGTCTCTCGCACTCAAGGGTTTCTTTGTTTCCCTCCTTTTTATGCCGAAGATACAGTGCGAGTACTAAGAAAGGAAGAGAGGGCTTGAAAGGATGTGTCCGTGGACATTGGTTTTGAATTCCTGAATACTGCAATGACAGGAAAAGACAGAGTGTAATAAACTACACTCTTAAAAACGGAAGTTTTTTTAGATTGAAATGCTACAGAGGAGAAACGCAAAAGGCTACTTCATTGAAGCAAAATTCGTCAAAATAACGGTAAGAAAAATACAAGGAGCTGCAGCACCAGTCTAGAGATGGGAGTTATACTCAAGCTTAAGATGTGCATTGATTTTATAGATGATATCCAGATCAGAGGGGAGGAGGGGAATTTCATTCATAACCTCCGAAAACCTTGGAGCAATTTCGGGACATCAGTTGTTTTATTATTTCGAGATACTCAATATCCTTGAAGCAATTGCCTCTCAAGGATAGTGGCAAGGTTGAAAAATCAAGGTTTTTGTATTAACGACTAAAATATATAAAACAAATTGTCGAATACCAAAGTCTGGCAAGTTTATAGGGAGAGGGGTTGCGTGAGGTGCTGAAAATAGGGTATTTTGTTAACTTTGGCGGTTTTTGTGATATCAAAAAAATATCAGAAAAAAATCTTCAGATTACAGAAATATAAGTCTCAAAAGTCTTGAATTCAGCCTTCCCACTCCAGAAGTAACAAAAGTAAAAGAAATGGCTTCTTGATGAATAACTAAAGTGTTGTATGCCTCAAATCAAAAAAATCTCTAGATTACAAAAACATAAGAGTCAGACGTTTTACTTAGTCCATTTATTAAAAAATATTTTTGTCAATAGTATGCCAAGGAATTTGCGCATCAAGTATCCCTAGAACTGTCGCTAAATTCTACCACTGATGAGTTGTGACCAGAAGCCCACTCGCAGCTTTGCAAAAATTCCAAGGACTTCCGTCAGTTCTACGTCGACAAGAGAAGGGATGAAAACCACTTTCTCGAAAAAAGAAAAAGTACCATGAACAGCATTAAGTCGAGGAGATCCAGACATGTTTTAGCAGGAATCAGGTACGGATTTTTACAGAGGCTTAATAATGAAAACAGAAGCCTACAAAAACAAAGAAGGGAATGCCATAGTTACTTAAGTTGATGTTTAAAATCTGGGTAAATTATTTCAATCATTTGCTTAACGGTGATGAAGTCCAGTATCCCGCCAACGTGCAGACTCCACAAATCCATCTTGTTGATGATCAGGAGTTCTACCCACCTGACTTAAATGAGATAAAGATAGCATATACGAATTTTTAGCATGTAAAATTTGCTCGGAATAAAGTATGACCGAAGTGTGCAATTTAAGCACTATTTGCTCGATCCATATAAAATATGATTACGTTCCCTACTCCAACTACAGAGGTATTAAGCCTTTTGAACATCGCAGACAAGATCAAACAAGACATTAATATGGCCTTGTGTGTGATTTCCAACACGGGTTTTGGAAGGTCAGATCTACTGTCAATGATTTTACAAAGGCTTTTAGTAGGGTCTACTTAAAAAGCCTCTTAAGAAAACTTGAGACCTATGGAATTAGTGCGTCATTGTTGAAGTGGTTTGGTTCATAATTATTTGGGCGTAATCAATTTGAAATTGTTAATTACATTTGTTCAAAAATAATCCAAGTTACCTCTGGTGTTCCTGAAGGCAGCCATCTGGGTCCGTCTATCTTTCTTATTTCTATAAATGATGTGTCTAAAATTCTGCAAATGTTTTTTATTCGCAGTTGACATAAAATGTTTTGCTATCTACTCTAGTGTCAATGATTACGTTCTCTTCAACATTGACCTAGATGAATTTTGTAGGTTTTGTAACCTAAGTGATCTTAAATTATAAATGTGTGTCAATGTCCTTGAATAGGTCTTTATATTACATATATAGTAGTTCCATTATATCCTTTGCAAAATGTTAAAGTTAAAATCTTTCATGATGTTAAGGATCTTATTGTCATCTTTGACGAGAAACTTACATTTAAAATTCATACTAGCTGACCCGGCAAACTCTGTTCCGCCTTAAAGGCAATAAATAACCAGATTTTTGAATTTCATATTTTTCTTTTTATTGGAAAATACAAACAAAAATCAATTACCTACATTGATCATTCATTATTGTTTCTGTATTTTAGTACATATATAGGTTGCTCTTTAGTTAAGTTCCTTGTGATACACGACATTTTTTGTTTTATTATCAGGCGCGAAAGCAAACAACGCAGATGGTCTTCCGAACATGCCACATATAATTGAACATGGGAAAAACATGGATGTTCTAGATTCAAACCACAAACTTTTAAGGATTGGCCTTGTGATTTGTTGATGGTGATGACAAATGCTATCGGAAATTGAAGTCTTTGAAATTCAAACGGTATGTTGGTTGGGATCATCGGGATCCTCGGAATGAGAACTTCATCACCTTTTCCTTTCAGTATCGCCGCGTAAATTACATTGTTCATCAATTTTCTAACCACTAAATTCGTACCGTTGTACAGTTTTGGTTGGTTTATGTTTCGAAGCATGATTACTACAGAGCCAACCTTTAGGCGTTAATTGTGCGGCGATAAGCCAGGCACATCCAAGGAGTTTGAAAATTCAATTGAATAGTTGGTAGCTTCGTAGTACCCGTGGCATGATGGTTAGTGAGTTGGAGTGTGTGCGTTCGATCCCTGCCTGTACCACCTAAAGTTTTTTTTCACTGGTACTGCCTCTTGCCAGGAATTGACAAATTCTCCAAGAGTAATTCTTGTCATGAAAAAGTGCTTTCTCAAATAAGCCGTTTGGATTCGGCATATAAACTGTAGGTCCCCTCCATCCCTGCAATTACTCGCACACAGAAATGGTTGATAAGTTCGTCTTTTGATGAGACAAAACTACAGACATTATTTGGAAATGATATCAATCCGCTCGATTTATCGACATGTACTTGACCATTACCGATAGTCAGCAATTGCTTAGAGAAATCTTCAGCAGAAGTATCACTAAGCTATGCAATTCTCATGTTTGTTGTCAGCTGCAATTTCTTCACATAGTGCCATAGATTCTACGATTTGAGGCAAGCGTTTATTTCTCCAACAGCTGTAGATCTTGGAATTACTGGCAATGTTTGGCGGAAATCTAACTAACTAACTATGTTCTATATGTAAGTACAAAAATAAATACCTTAAATGTCGGATGAAATCCTCGTTCTTCGATAATATCTGCCCCAAATGACTTCATTTGGAAACAACCATTGTATTTTTGAGTGTTTGTAAGAAAGTGGCGTGATTCATTTGTTTCCATACAAAGCAATAAATACAATGGCTCAGGTGGCGGAGTCAACAATGGCAATATAACTTTACCACTAAGGTAGCATAATCCGGGAGTTTCTCCGGAAAACTTTAATGCACCACAATACTGGCAAACAACGTCCATTTGCCCAACGTAAAGCTGTAATCATTGCTGCAATCGTATCGAAAAGCTACTCGATTTAAATCAGCACTTGATTTACCACCTTTTATAGTTCACTTCACTTTTTATTTAAATGAGCAATGGCTCCATCATTACATTATGATTGTTAATTATTTATTTAATAGAAATAGTTTTAATATTGATTTCTTACAAAAATCAAATTGTCACCCATACGTCCATTTGCTGTCATTTGCGTTTTGTGATTCCAAGTCTGATTATTTTTTGTAATAGGACGTTTTATAGTGACTGACGTTTTATGTCAACTCACACGGGAACGCTGTCGAACGGGATAAATAGTATCCTATGTCCGTCTCCTGGCTCTAAGCTAACTACCCACCAATTTTCAGCGATATCGGTACAGCCGTTCTTGAGTTATAAATAGTGTAACTAACACGACTTTCTTTTATATATTTTAAAGATCCTTATACTCTTTAATCCCGTTAGTGAAGTATTGTTAGGCCTTTGTTGGAATATGCTTGTTTTTAATGGAACCCAACAACTCAATGTGATATAAACAGAATTGAAAGTGTTCAAGGGAACTTTTTGCACTTTGCTTTAAGAAAATTCTTCGGTAGTGTTAACACTCATCATTCATATCAGTCAGTCAAAATGTTTGTTACTATAGGGATGAAAACTCCGAATTTGCGCAGAGAAATGTATAGTGTAATATTTTTTGGTGACATTCTTTGTAGTTTTGTAGAGTGCAGAAATTTACTTGCTCTTATTTCTTTATATGCACCTTCGAGAGCTTTAAGACTTTCACGTATGGCAACGTTTTTAATGAATTGAAAATTGTGAGAAATACAGGATTTTTCAGAAAGACGTATCATTTTGATATTTAAAAGATAGAGTAATTTTATTAAAAATTCATTGCAAAAAGCAAGCTATGAAAATAACAATTTAAAACGATGTTATCCAAATAGCCACAACGGCTAAGGTTGCAGTAGCACAAACTTTTCATAATGTTTTCCATGACCAATTCGCATATTTAGGGCTTTATGTCGTCAATAACTTCACGAATTCCAAGTGTTGAATCGATTTCATAGCATAGACTTGATCATTTACGTGACCTCAAGGAAATAAGTCTTAAGGTGTTAAGTCAAAAGAATTTGGTGGCAGATTGTGATTCCTTCTTCAAGAAATAACACGGTAAGGAAAAAAAGTGATAGCTGCCCAAATAATGGGTTATTGTACATATCATAATAAAATAGTTATGTTCATATTTTCGTTGACAACTTCGTCCACTTTTATACATTTAATTTTTTTTAAACCTTTAAAATTTAAATTAATTTTTAAATTGTAGTCATGAATGTTTTCCTAATTATTCACTTTTATATTAAAAGGTGCAGCCAAGTGGGGCAGTTCCGACAGATGTCTCTACAATAACGAATATAGTTTGAATCTTTGTATTTCAACAACAAAAGTCCATTTGTTACTTTAAAATTTTGAAAAACTCAGTAATAAAAGAATGAACTCATTTATAAATTAGAAATCACAAAAAAAAAAGGTTTCGAGGACTTCCATTAAATTATTCTATCTCGCAGTCTTTGCCCTCAGTCAAAACTAATTCCAAGTCCAGAAAACCATCAGCAATTTCCTTTACGTCCTTTTACCGAAGGGACCGAGCTCGGACAGTTTCAAAAAATGCCAACTTCAATTTTTATGACACACAACGCTACTTAACCCCAATTAAAACCGATGCTATTTCTATTTTTACAACGAATAAGCTCGTTTAATGTCTTAAATCGTCATTATATTTCTAGTCTTAAATTATTTTCATTTTAAAGAAAATCTCACAACCATCTACATTAAAAGATTTCCCTCCACTCTCTCTTTCTCCCTCTAATGGGACTTTGGGGAAAAAGAAAAACATTAAATGAAAAAGCCAAAAGCACATTAAATAGAATCTTAAAAAAAAAAGAACATCCTTCGCTTACACATTGGAGCACTTTCCGCAGTTTAATTCACTACATCACTACTTCTTAATGCAACCGACTAGACACTAGACTGTGGCAAAGGTATACCAACCAGGGAAACAGGACATCGAAGAAGTAATTCACATTTAATGGAAATGTTGCACTTAGGTTAGGTACTTACGTACTATATGTATGTACGTAAGTGGCAGTTGCCAGGATGCTGTTGCATCTCACGGAAAACGGAACGGATGAATTCTTAAAGCTTATACCTATGCAATGCATGTTGCTTCCAGGATACAGGTGTGTAGCAAATAGAAAATAAAATATATATAAGGAACTTGTTCGGTGCAAAGAGATTGGGTTCGTGAAGAATCTACAAGTAATTTATAACATTTAATGTATTAAATCTTTTTTGCATAAACTTTATACATACATGCATAGCATATGTGTGTATTTTGTGTGTGTATGTAGTTGTGGTGGAGCTAGAAAACATATTAAGAATCAAGACAAATAAAATTCAAAACTCAGGTTGTGGTTTCTTCTAACACTTTTGATACGAACCAAGTAAACATTAATTTATTTATATTTCAAAAAAGCTTTTAATGATTTGTTTTTGGAATTAAAATTCGTTGTTGGTACAAACATATACAGTTATGGCCAAAATAATAAAAGTGGAATTCTTCTACCACAATTTTATCACAACAGTTTTTATTTTTATCATAAACAGTCTTAAAATGTTCTCAAATACAGGGATATCCATTTTGCGATTTCAAAAGTAAAAGTAAATAAAACCCATATAAAATATTTTTTGTCATGATGTTTCTTTTTTATTATAAAGTTTGAATGTTGACATTATGTGTGAAATACTGCATCATTCAAATGACCACCACGCGAATTGTTGCAAGCATCGATTATTTTGAGGTAATTGTCGACCAATTTTTGACACATATTGGGCGGTATCGCAGCCATAACTTGACGAATGTTGGTTTTTAAATACTCAAGAGTTAAAGGTTTATCTGCATAAACATATTCTTTCGCGTAACCCCACAGAAAAAAGTCCAGCGGTGTCAAATCGCGGCCAGGAAATGTCTTTTGCAATAAAGCCATATTCGTTCGAGTTGTGTGGCATAAGGCACCGTCTTGTTGGAGCCATATATTCTCCAAGTCGTATTCTTCAATAGCAGACAAACAAAATCGGTTATCATATGACTATAACGCTCCCTATTGACAGTGACAGTCGTTCCAACGTCGTTTTCGAAAAAATACGGTCCAATCACACCTCCAGACCAAAGAGCGCACCAAACAGTGACTTTTTGTGGATGTAATGGCCTGACAAAATTTTGTTCGGAAAATCGCCGTCCACCGCCGACTGTTGTTCAAGCACCCATTCGACGTATCTACGACATTGTGAATGGTCAGCTGGCTTCAGTTGTGTGAGCTGGACTTTATATATGGATGTAGGTGAAGATCCAAGTCCTAATTCCTAAGAAGGACGAGGAATCAACACATTCGGGACCTCGGCAACACTTTCACGTACAGCAGTGATATTTTCAGTGGTACGAGCGAAACGATGATGCACAGGCCTTACAATATCTGTAAACACCCCACTCTCTTCAAATTTCTTCACAATTTTGCCAATTGCCTGCGTAGTTGAACGATTATGTAAACGATAATCTCCTATTAAAGCAAGATATGTGGCTGTGGCCAGAATCACCATTTTTAACAATTTGTATGCGCACAGATAGTTAAGCGATCCATTTTCGTACTTTTCAACTGAACAAAAAAAAAGGTTTAACAACTTAGTTTGGCAGATGTCGAATTCCAGCCCTAAACCTTTGAAACCGCAAAATGGATAACCCGTTATAAGTTAAAGCATATCAAAGACACAATTTTTGTTTACAAAATTCTTTTTAAGGGTAGCCAACCTTGAGTTCTGATGGTCCTCCGTTCGTCTTTTTACTTCATTAGTTCCAAATAAAGTTCTAAGTCTCATATTGAATACCTTGCATATTCTACCAAAAGACGTATTGTTTTGCATTTTATCCTTAATGGAAATACTTATCAAGATTTTTCAATATGCTAAATTAACTTTTATACCCTTAAAAAACCAACTCATTGGCGCAAGTAATTTACGAATAATATGTATTTATTACAAATAATAAAAATGACAACCCTAAAGTTAAGCACGATTTAATGTAATAAATTAAATTGTGTTTTTCTTTGTACAAAATTTTTCAACCAACCACTCAACCTTACTCAATCTTCTTTGTTTTAAAAACGGAAGACAAATTACATAGGTTTGAATTTAAACCCATTATTATTAAATAATGGACAGCAAATTTCCGGCTGAGAGGCCAAGAGTTTTTATTCACAAAAAAATGAAAAACCTATCCTTTGTTGTTCGATACTTTTTTGTACTTTTAAAGCTCTCATCCTTTGAATTTATTAATGAAGGCTGAATCAGTTTTTAAAATGTCCATCAATATTGACCCGCATTCATGAACTGATACATAAGTAAACTGTTTTGCAGAAAAAAAAAGATAAATCAATAATTTTTCTCTTTTGTCTCTTAGTTTAAATTTCTTTACATATTTCTTTTTTAATATGAAGTATGGACGAATGAATTTGAAATATTTTCAAAATTGATTTTTACGGTTTTTATACATTGATTTTTTTCAGTTTCTATCCGATTATATTTTAAACACCTGAAATCTGTGATTTATTGATATGTGTTAAGGTCAAAAGAATCAGTCTTTATCACCATTAGAGACCGTTCAATGATTTAATCGGTTTAAGAATGAAACAAATAAGTCCAATAATTTGTGAAGTTAATTATTTAGGGAATAGATGTTAATCTTCTTTATAACAAAATTCCTTATCACGAAATTCTTCTCATAAGAAACTAATTTTTTTGGCCCGAAAGCAAACTTGTTTCTTTATAACGAAAAATATCAATTTTCAAATTTGAAATTGTAAATTGTTTTAACAAGCTGAGTTTGCTACTTTTGATAGTTGGTCCGATGAAGGCTCAGTTCCATTGTCAACGATAAGATCAACAGTAATCGAGAACAACAGGAACTTTAACAGAATTTTACGAAGTGATGATTATTCCATTTGACAATTTTGACAATTATGTTACAGGGGAAGCAAATTTTGTTAACATGGAACTTCCTTCTGAAGACAAAAATTTTGAATGGTATCCGAGAAATCGGGCTGATCAGATGACAATGCTGAAATCGAATTTATGCAACGATAATGATATGAGAGCTGCAATTGATTTTTTGAAATTTTATTGAAACCAGAAATGAAATCTGAGATGATACATCGCGCATGTAGGTACTCGGTAATACGAGGAATTCCACACGATTTTCCAGAAAGTATTGGCTGGAATGGGTTCGAAGGTGAAGAGCTGAACTCACTCACTGAGCTACTGGGTGATCGCATCACCTCTTTACAGAGATCGCGTGCCATGAAAGATACCTGGCTTCTCGGTAGTACACCCCAATCTTATGGATGGAGGAAGTTGCGGGACCGAGACAGATCGATCACCACGCATAAGATCAGAGAGGATTGCCTGAGGGCAAGTAGCCGGAAGGGTCAAGCTCGCCATAATGATGGCACTTTTTTGGATTGCGCCCAAAGCTATCAGACGAACGAAAGGAAGGATTTTTTTTAAAAAAGACCTACGTAAAGTAATTTTTTTGTACGATAGTTTTTCTTTAAGTTTTTATTGAGTTGAAGATTTTGTTCTGCTGTGGAGAAAAATTGTTGAGGAAGGACTACGGTAGCTGTTGTGCAAGTCGAAAAGCTAAGTGTAGTGTTTGCTTTTTTTTTGTGACCTTCCTTTGTCTCTAATTCGTCCGTTTAACCTTCGAGTCGAAGTATCAATTTTCCGATATTACGGGACGCGTTTACCGCTTTGGATTTTTTTTTCTTGTCGACTAACAACTCTCAACCATTTCTGTGTGCGAGTACTGTTGTCAGGAATGGAGGGGACCTACAGTTTATGCCAAATCCGAACGGCTAATTTGAGAAAGCACTTTTCATGACAAGAATTACTCTTGTAGAATTTGTCAATTCCTCGAAAGAGGCAGTATCCGTGAAAAAACTTTAGATGGCATAGGCAGGGATTTTTTATATATATAAGCCTAGTTGTCGATGTCTGTGCTCTATTCAGACATTGGAAATACAGGGAATCATCTATTTTTACTATACAGCTGTAGATTAAGTCCTGCCAATTGGTATGGGCTGTATTATTAAGGTCGAAGACTACGCTGTGTCTAAAAGCTAGATCATTCCATTCTTTGAAAGGCGATATTTGACGTCTAAGTGCATATTTTAATATCTGTTTTTGAAGATTTGAGTCAAACCTTTTCATAACTTTTATTATATAATCAGCATTTGATTTTAGATTCTTTAAAAATACTTGTGGCATACCGGATTCAGTATGGATTGAATTATGTAGGTGTTGAGTTATCCAGTTTAAAAATGCGCTTGAAAAATAAGCGTTGAATTATTTCAAACTCTTCTAAGTTTTGATAGCCAAATACTTGATTTGCATAATACAGGCATGTTTTATGCAAATCAAACACTTTAAATTTAGCAGTTGCATCCACATACTTGTTACAGAAAAAGTGACTCCACATAAGATTTATTGCCGTTTTGGCTGCAGGGAATTTTTCTTTAAGATGTGTGCGAAATCAAGATTACGAGTTATCAAAAAAACCTAAGTATTTGAACTGATTTACTATTTCTATAGGTTCACGTTTCAAAAACCATTTTTCTTGAGAAGTTGTTCTTCGCTGAATGTTTTCAAAAACCATGATTTTCGACTTTGCAACATTTATACTTAAATCACAAAAAAACTTGAGCTTGTTTATTTGTAACTGCAAAGCTATGGGATCATCAGCCAATAGCACAATGTCATCCGCATATAGAAGCATTTTTATTAATATTTCACCAACCTTAATACCACCAGGGAAATCTTTGGATACGTCATCAATATATAGTGCAAATATTAATGGACTTAATCCACAACCTTGTGGAACACCAGCAATTGTATTAAAGAAATTAGACATTCTACTTCCATTCCATTCAGCAGCAGAGGTATCGGTTCTAAGAAGCTATATAAGTTGAGAAATTTTGTTGATATGCCTAGGACAGAAATTTTATAAATTAAAGAATTCCTGTTAACCGTATCAAAGGCCGCTTTTAAATCGAAAAAAAAGGTAGTTTTTTTTGTTCTCTAAAAACATTTTGACTTAGTAGTGAGTGCAAATATATGATCAACTGTTGATAGACCTGATCGTAAACCGGCTTAGAAAATACTAAGTAGTTGATTCTCTTCAACCCATTTCGTCAACCTATAGTATAGAAGATGGGTGAATATTTTCCGAAGGCACGGTAAAATCCATATGTCCCTGTAGTTGTCTGGGCGCTGGGGATCACCTTTTTTTTCAAATATTGCGCAAATCCATGCTCTTAAAAATGATTTCGAAATAGATTCTTCCTCAAGAAGCCTTTTAAAGAATAAATTAATATGAACCAACAAATTTATTGATGAGTTTTTGTAAAATTCAACGGGAATACCGTCAATTCGCGCAGACTTATCATTTTTCATTGATTTCAAAGTATCTTGCAACTCTTTCAATGAAATTGGCCCATCAAGTTCAGGGATTTTCACTTAAGGTAGAGCATATTCAAACGTTTGGTGAACCGATAACGGGTTCAGAAGAATTTTGAAGTGATCAGCTTTTCAGTTTTTCAACTGCCAAAACCGAAGATGCCACATTTTTACAGCCACCTAACAACCTCACCTTTGACCAAAATGTTTTTGAGTCCTTACATAATGAGAACACCGTTGCTACGCCACTAAAATCAAGTTTCTGTTGTTGAACTAAAAGCTGTTTGAATTGTTTGTTCGCCTCTAAGTAAAGTGTTTTGAAAAACACGGAATTGTTCTTCCTAAAAAGGTTAAGAAGAGCGAAAACTTTTTAACATCTTTATAACGAAGCAATTTCGTGTTCTCTTGAAGGTTCGTTATAAAGAAGTTTCATTGTATTATATGTTCGGTTAAATATTTAATTACTTATTGAAAACAATATTTTCGACCTAACAATGATAACACAATAATTTTTAATAAAAAATCGTTTCATAGTTTTTAATCAATTTTATCAAAACCATAAATACATTTTGGGAACCTTTTTCCACATAGCGTGAGAGACCTTTAAAACATGATTTCAGCTATTTTTGTGTAGAAAATCGTTGTTTTCGAAAATTAATTTATTTATTAACATTGCCAGTTTTCCACAGCACCAAATTTTTTCTGGCACAACAACTGATTTTGGACGATGTTCGGAGCGCTTGAAGTTAGCCCCCCTTTTTCGATTTTCCTTTTTTGGAAAGTTGTTCCACGTTGTTACCGGTTTGTTCCTCATTGTTCCAAAGTTTGTTTTGATGGGGGCTTTAGACCCGAAAAACTGTTTTTGACCTAGCCTCCCCTTTTTCGGTTTTTGAAAATTGTTCCAGGTTGTTCTAGTTGTTCTGAACATTGTTCCAAATTTTTGGACCTCTATGATCAAAATTTTAAAAGATATTGAATATTCAATATACAATATTCAAGAGATTAATTTTGACAAGTGGCAAACATGATCGAATCCATAAAATATCAAAGCAAGCAACAAGATTTTTCTGTTAAACTTTTTTACGTTTTAAAATCTTCATTTTTTATTGAATCTTTGGACCAATTTGATTTGAGGGATTTTGGATAGGAAACAAGTTTATGTTTTTTGATTTTGGAAAAGGGGGAGGGCGGGGGAGCATTTTTTGTAAATTTTTCCTACTAAAAATCAATTTTAAGAAACGAATCTCTGGAACAATTTAGAAGAACCCCGCAACAATTGGAACAAGTTTTGGAATTTTGAATTTCGGAAAAGGGGGAGCCAGAATATGATTAACAGAATGGTACACTATTAAGTGTTATTTGGACTTAATATCTTTATTTTTGAACATATTTGAATGAAGCTTTGGAACAATTTGATCTGAGTGATTATGCGTATAGAAATATTTTTTAAATGTGGGTTTTTGTAAAGGGGGGGTTGGGGATGTTTTTTTGAATATAGGCATACCTAATCATTATTTATTTCATAGAGTCAGAATTTTAGAGACCTTTTGGTCTTTGATGAAAGAATACAGCTTTGGCTTAAAATTTTAAATTCTTTCAAGGGGCGCACTAGGGAGGGAAAATATTATCTTTTCGTTTTTGTGCGCTTTGAGCACGAACTGGGAGAAATATGGTTTGACTTGGAACATTTTTTGAATTTTTGATTTTTTAAAAGGGGAGTTAAACACATGTTTACAAAATCAAAAGACATCGAGATTGTTTTTGAAAGTTCGATCATCAGTGTAAATAATAGTTTATAAGCCAAGTTTTGGTTGCTGTACATGTGCTTATTTACGTTTTATTAATAATGTAGGCGTTAAAAAAAAAAAAAACAAAATGAGGAGACGTATTTTGCATTTTTGAAAAAAGTTCGGGGCAATATCTTTGAAAATATGCATTTCACGACTCTTCCTTTTTGGAACAATGGTTAGAACACTTTTTAGAATCTAAAAAAAAAATAAAAAAAGTTGGAATTTCGATTTTTTTCAAATTTTGCCGATATCTTTAAAAATTTTGATCATAGAGGTGCAAAAATTTGGAACAATGTTCAGAACAACTAAAACAACATGGAACAATTTTCAAAAAATCAATTTTCGAAAAAGGGCTAGGTCAAAAACAGTTTTTTGGTATTTTTCAAAAAAAAACTTTGGAACAATGCGGAACAAACCGGGAACAACCTGGAAAAACTTTCCAAAATAGGAAAGTCGAAAAAAGTGGGGCTAACTTCACGCACTCCAATCTTCGTTGTTAAGCGAAAAGGACGACCGGGATTGAATGCGTTATATCGGATTTTCTAATAGCGTCTGGGCAATATGTGCAACGAGAATATAGATTTGTTCTAAGTTTAGAATCAGTTAAAAAAGATTTCGAATGTCTGATGTGTTTTAAATCTCACTTAAATAAGCAAAGCGTATGAAATATTGCAACGTTACGTACAAATTTTGCTTATACATACATACGTTTATCACCCATATGCTAGTCAGACAAAACTAATGAGTAATGACATATGACTTGAATGAAGAAAATAAAACAAGGTCCTAGAAGAAGATTTTTTCAGTCTTTTTTTTTAATTCAATCGCTGCAGACGTTCTTTTACATTAAAAACTTTATTAAAACTTGATGGTTTCCTCATCCCCTTTGCCCATTCAAAATTATATGAATATAAACGACCCACGACGACAAGTTCTCTAAAAAGATATCAACCTGGTAATAGTTAAAGGAGTACGAGTAATAGCGCCGCTCCGCATCAACTTTATCCCCTTCTGCTCTACCATCCCAAACCCCCTCATCAAATTTTGTTCAGTAGTTAAGGTTAACCTGTCATCTAGCATCCCTCATTATTTGACACATACGGAAGCAGCAGCAGCAGAAATAGCAGGTGTGTTTTTTTGTAAGCTCATTTCTATAACTAGGTGTATGCCGCATATGCGGTGTGTTTCAATTTCAAGAGATCTCTGATTTTATATTCCGCTTCCACTTAAGAGAGTATGTCATTAGAGTCGTAAACTTATTCATGGCCTGACATACAGAAAAGGTGAGTGAAGAGAAACACACAAATTTATGGGTGATAGGGGATGGGAATGTGGATGAGGGTGGATACTTTAATGTCTCGGTTTTGAATTTTACGAGGGAGTAATAACTTTGAAATATGTGTGAATGGTATAGTAAGCATTTTGTTTAATCTTTATGGTTCTTGTATTTAAAGGTGAATTTGTGTGTTTAGGTTTATTTTTCGTTTTTTGAAGCTTGGAAGAAACGTGCGTTGAATAGAATATGTTTCACTTTAAGAGGACTATTAATCATACGAGTACTTTATGTTATACGATTTTATACCAGATCATAATAATGAAATGTTTACATCAGTATTTTGGCTCAAATAGATTTTAACTTGAAAGGACAGTGAGCTGATGATGGTATCTTTTATATTAAAATCATTTGAAGTTGTAGATATTTATTATTTCAAGGATCTCATTATTTGTACTTAGCGGGCCCTAAATTGTGTGCTAAGAGCGCTGTGTGTCGATTCTTTATCTTTCTGGGATTAAAAAATGTACTTAAGTTTTTGTGTTTTCGGAAAAAAAAAATTCAGTAGTTGAAAAACGATAACAATGCCAAGGAAATGTCAGACAACACTGATCCACAAGGTTCTGTAGGTGGAAATCAAATTATACTTTTTCTAAGGTTTTCAATGGCTTTAGTTTAATTTCGACTTCAAAATCAATTTATAACATCAAGTTTTCGAGACAAAACCCAAGTATTGAAATAAAACTTAAATGAGGCTTTTTGAAGCTATGTAAATTCATGAAAGTTTTTTCTTTATTAAAATTCCCGATTATTTCTAAATCTACCATCCTTTACTTCAATATTCCAATTATAAATGTTCAGTATCTAATATATGTATTACTCAAAAAATTCTCATTAATTGTAAGTATTCACCTACCGACATAAACCTTAAAATAACTTTAAGGTATTGATGTTAAAAAGGGTTTTTAACAGAAAAACACAAAACGGTATAAAAGAAATTTTTTACTTGCGACACATAAGAACTATATGACAAGGGCGTAAAAAGATTCGAAGCCGAGATTTTAATCAAACATGACATTACAATGGTAGAGGAGCCGAAAAAGTGGGTCCCCGATTCTGTCCGTCTGTCTGTCTGTCTTCGCCCCTACAGCCTAAACCATTTGATCAATTGAGTTTAAACTTGGAAATTAAGGTTTTGAGCCGATTCATTTTAAGACTAAAATTACAGTAGTTCCCTTACAAATTTGTTGGTCAATAACCGAAAATTCGAATTTTCTTAAAAAAGAACCGATATACTTTTATTAAAATTTCTGTAAAATTGTTTTATTTCACTTGGCTTCCTTTAATAAGAATAAGAGTTTTCTCAAGAACTAATACTTCTGCACACGTTCTTATACTTTCTTAATAATATTTGATGATCAAAAATGTCATTGTTTTCTTTTTTGATTAAAACAAAATATTAATTTTTTTGTTTCTATAATTTGATTTCTCACAATGTTTTACGAAAATTAAATGTAATACGTATATTAATAAGCCCTAAATGCATAATAAAAATATTTCTGAACTAAAATTGAAAAATTGTGTATATGGCTCAAAATCACCAAGGTTGCAAATTTCAAAAATTTTTTATGACAAAAAAAATTGCAACTGTTGCAAACATTTTATATTAATAAATTTTTGACAGGGCAGCGCACAGAATTCTATACTTTCTTAGTATTATTGTTTTGTACTAAACTTCATACAAAAACCATCAATTCGGGAACGTTTTTCTAAGTTTGATAAAATCAACAAAAACAAAACAAAGTACATAATTTAAGCTTTGTTTAAGAACATGGGTATATTATGTATGTGTATTAAATAAGCAATAATGAAAACAATACATACAAAATCTTCTACAAGCAAAATACGTAAAAATCATGTCCGGGAACGTTCCCGAAATGACCGTTCCCGAAATGACGATTTCAACTAAGCGCGCGCTTTAATTATACGGCGGTCATCTTAAATGCAATCTGACTTTGTCAATAGGAAAATATTTTAGGTAACTTTGAAATTTCGTGTCGTAGAAAAGTATTTCATCAATAATTAAATGTAATAAATGCGTTCACGGAATGACGGACTATTGATGTACGCTCTACGAATGATGAATAGAAATGTAATTACCATTTAGATATAACTTATTTTACGATAAATACTCTGACAGCCGGCTTTGTTATTGTTTTCTTCCTCGACTGACGTTTGACACAGAATTATTGCGTTCACTTAAATTAATTTTGATCGATTATCGATATGTTCCCTGAAATGACTTGTGCGGTATCGGACAAACTATTTTTGCATTTTTATAGTTAAAAAATAAATAATTTCTTAGTATCCTTTCTAAAAATTGATTTTGTATATAAAATACGGTGTATTAAGTGATGACCGGGGTTGAATACCTTACATTTTTCAATTATATTTTGAACTTGTTGTTGAAGATTGTACATTAGGACGCGTTCCCGAAATGATTTTCTATGCGTGTATATTGATTTCATTTAAAATTTAGTTTATTAATAAATTATATTGTTTGATAGAAACAAAAAACAGGTTAGTTTTAGTATTTCATTATTTTTTTTTTTCTTAATTAAGTCAAGATTTAAGACACTAAATTGCTAGCGAAGCCAATTCTGCACCTTGGTGATTTTGAGCCATATATTAAATTAATAAAAAAACGAGGCTGGGATGCGATTCACACTGATAACTTCCCATCCCGTCTGTCGATTTGTCTTGCTTAAAAGTTTGTCGGTTTTCGTGTGGGGTTAAAAAAGTTGTTAGTTCAATTATTCTTAAAAATTTCAAAATTACCAACAATATTTTTCATATAATAAAATAGTAAAGTTTCAAAATCTAGTTTTGTTAAATAGATTTTAAGTCGAAAACAAATTTTTACTAATATTTAATAGCATTTCTTAAATTTTTACAAATTAGATGAATGAAATTAATTTGAGAAATATCAAGAACCGATCATCAATTTTTACCAAATTTGCGTACCTACTATTTTTATGTTTTTTATAAAAAAAATTACTAAATATCGAAAACAATATTTTCTATGAAATAAAAAAAGTTTGAAGACAATATTTTTAATTTTTTAAAAGCTTTTTGATTCGAGAGTTAACTTCTACCAAGTTTTAGTATTGTTTTTTTTTTAGGTTTTTGTTTTTTGTAAAAAAAACTGTCAATTAGATTTTTTTTTCAAAATTTGATCAGATGTCAAAAACATTATTCATCGTTGCACAAAATTGTTTTGGAGATGAAATCATTTTTTATTCGTAAAATTTTCGAGGTGACAAATTTTTTATTCAGTTTTTTTTTTATTTATAAAAAAACCGTTAATTGGATTTTTTTCCAAAAATATATTTATTTGGTATCACGTTACAATTTATAATATAAAATTGAATTCAAGTCTCTAGCGTCATTATTTCGTGAGATATTTAGGGTTATTCAAAATTTTCACCTCTTTTTTAAACTGCTATGGTAAAAAAAACACACGCAATCTTCTGCATCTTTCTGCATTATTATCTGTATAACAAAATTTATTTTATCTCTTCTGGTTCTTGAGCTATGGACGACGAAAAAAACGTCACGAACGTACGTACACACGCACGCACAGACATCTTTCTAAAAATCTTTTATTTCGACTCTAGCGACCTTGAAACGTCGAGAAATGTCAAAATTTTCAATTCGACAAATCGGACCCATTACAATAACTTCATATGGGGAGTTAATAACGCTCTAAAGATTTTAAAATACAAATTTAAAAAAATTATGGTTTTTTAGAAATCAAATGGCTTTTAAAATTTTTGAAAACAAGCTTTTTTTAAGGTAAATTTTTAAATCTTAAAATACAGGCAATATTTTTAAATAGACTCTTTGTGCATTTTATTTTTATCGCACGAATTCTTAGTCTTAAGGTTATAACATAGAGTTTTTGGAATATATTAAAAAAAATATTAAAAATAATGTGGAAAACGGTCTTATAGTCTTAAAAAACGGCGTATTATGTATTTTTGGAGTTTTCAGAGAAGTATATTTAAAAAACGTGATCTAATAGACAAATTATGACGTGGACGACAAATTCTTTTGTAAGAGTAGTGTGTGCACCACAATACAGAAGTACAATTTTCAATATTTGCAAGGCACTTACATGCATATCTTGAAATAATGTTGCGCTTTTAAGACATGGATTCAATAAATGAATGAAGGTTGAAGATTGGAATTGTATTAATAAGAGGCGTCTTATGGAGTGGTTGTCCCACGGGAGCTGATGACACTTTTTACGGAACATCTTTCGAATATCGAATACATCAACTAATTTTTTAAATATTTTGTGAATGAAGATGTCGAAAAGTTTACGTAGGTCCATTTTAAAGCTCAAGCTCTACTAAAGTCTTAGAGTCACTTGTTCAGATTTGGTGGAGTTTTGGTTATCGATAGAAATTATATATCCGAATTAAATATCAAAAACTTTCAGAATATTAATTTTATTTGCAACATCATTTTTGGGTGAAGCTAGATTTTCTGCTGTAGGTAGGATCATGAACAAATATCGGTCAAGGATCAAAGTAAGAAATGAGAGTAGCAGAATCAAATATTCACCGCTTTGAAAATCTCTATGTTTCCTTTTTGTTATTTCTGTTTCAATCTTTCTGAAGGCTTATAAAGATAATACAAATCTTTGTTTCATAATTTGGATGTCTTCTATTATTTTAGTAACTTATTTCTTTGTACAAGATTAAGATAGGGTGATAAAATACTTAAACTGTAGGTGGGTCAAGGGTTGAACTAGTTTTTAATTTAAGATTTTCATATGAAAAGAGAAAAGAAAAACAATTGATTCAATTTAGCAAACCATAAGTTAATTGTACATTTGACAGCTTATTGAATAAATAATTTTTAATATCTCAGTAAGTGGATATCATTGCTTTCAATTAATACGATGACACATTGTTGATGTTGAATAAATTAAGACGTACTCAATTATGAATGAATGATATGATTGACATAACATGCACTTATAAATAGGCTAATACAATTTTGTATATGAATTTTCTATGAACTACTGAATTTCAACATTAGGTTAGATATAGCAAAATGAAAAAAAATATACTTTTCTTACATAATACACAAATGTACAGTGATTTAAAATTACCATTTAATGATTTTGAAAATCAAACACATTCGCCGCATAATATAGTTAATTTTTTGTATAACTAATTTCGGTTTTGAAAGTTATTTCTTTTTAAAAGAATCACTGACAAGAATAATATTTTCAAAAATTAAAAAGAAAGATTATTCTTTTTGTATGTAAATCGCCTTTCCCTCCTTTTAAAGTGCTGAAATATGTCCCCCTTTCACTGTTAATAATGCTAGTATAGAACTCCGTTTTCAGCATCAAGGCGATACAGAGAAGCAAACATTTTGGGAACCACTTTTTTCGAATACACTTTCATCATAATGCCCTTTAACAGATTCTTAAAGTAGTTTGCGAGAAATAAATAGTAAAATAATTTTCAATTAAAAATGTTTGAGTTCAAAAATATCACACCTAACAAACACAAATTCCAACTTTAATTTCTATTGAGCTATGAGTACAGATTTCTTTCTAGACGAAATATAAAATCTAAGCTAAATTTCTAAAATTTTTCAAATAAAAATATTGACAGTTCCGCAATTGGGAAAATGAAGTAGAATAGAATATAATAATTTATTTTTGTTCAAATATAAAGTTTACAATTAATGTTTATAAACATAATAAATAGAATTTGGCCTTAGTTAAAACCGTCTGTCATATGCCAACTTGTTTTTAACATGTTTAATTTTACTAAAAAAAAAATTCTTTAAAAAAGCTTTAATAAAAATAACATAATTTTCTATTTTAAATTAAAAAATATTATACAAAAGTGATTTTAAATTATATATGCTATGATAAGGAGTTTACATGAGTTAATTTACATTACAATGTTAATTCAAATTTTAACATTTTAAATAAATTTTAAACAATTAAACAATTTTAAATAAATTGCTCAAACAAAAATGGATATTTATTGAATATATGCAATGTATTTAAGGAAAAAAAAGTTTTATAAAATTTGTCAATTGTCAACAAAATATTTTCTATACTTTATGGTTTCAATGCAATATTGGGCGAGGATTTTTCAGTTTTCTCCATTTAGGACACATATCGACTCTGCTTCATTTAGTATTGTTTTTTGAAAGTATACAAATCTGAATTCTTTTAAAATGGGACACACAGATAAAAAGTGATAGGATGTTTCTTGCTCTTGCAGGTTACACAAGGAGCAAAATGTTCTCCGGTCGTTAAAGTAAGGTCTATAATTCAAATTGAGTAGCTCTCCTCTAACACGAAAAATATATTTGAAATTTCAAACAAGCTCAATTCACCGGTGAAATAATTAAATTCGTTCAAATTATACTCGAGTTTTGGGTATAAAGACCGACGCGATGACCCCTTGGTTTCCTCTATTAGATCTGATCGTATTCGAGCATCAATTAATTCTAGAATGTTTTTTAATTTTTCCTTAAGAGATCCATTAAAAATATCTAAAGATTCCAGAGATATCCCACACAACAATGATATATCCTTCGATTTTTTAAACCAGCTGATATTTTTTTGTATGCTGTGTTTTGCAAGAATTTTTGGTAGACGGTTGACATTAAATGAAAGAACTTTCATAACATACTCGAAGTGCATTCTTAAAGTAAAGAGATATACAGGTGGCAGTCCGGTTTTAAGAAGAATCATATAATTGGGAGTTGTCTGTGGTAAGTAAAAAGTTTTTTTAAGGAAAATCCGTTGCAATTTTTCCACCAAATCATACTGTTGATATCCCCTTACTTGAGAGACATAAGTCATTACTGACCTTAAAGCAGCTTCGAATACTTTAAACTTAACGCTATGTGCAACTTTTCTGTGTCTAAACAGGGATTTCCAAGTTGAATTTATAGCAGCCATTGATTCTCTCAATTTTAAATGGAAGTGCTTATTTGGATTTAGGTTGGTTGTGACTATCATGCCAAGGTAGTTATATTCATCAACAACTTCTAATTTGTCTCCATTTAAGACCCATCTCTCATTCCTGCAATGCCTTCCTCTACTTGGTTTGAAAATCATTAACTTAGACTTTGCCGTAGTTATCACCAAATTCCACCTTTCACAATTATATACTTAGTTTGTTTATCTTAAGCTGTAGGCTTTCCGGTGTGCCAGCAAACAATAAACAACAATAAAACTGCCGACAAAGTATTTCCATACATATTCTTCAAAACATTTAGAACTTCCGATGAAATTCCTAGCATACTTAATTTATAAAAAAGTGATCTCCGATCTATACTATCAAAAGCTGCTTTAAAATCAATAAATATAGCATACAATTTTTGTCTGTTTTCAAGATAAGAATCAACTATGTTTTGAACAGTAAAGAGGTGATCAATCGTTGAATAACCTACACGAAAGCCTGCTTGAAACTCATTAAGTTATCTGTTTTCCTCTACCCAAACTTCAAGCCTCTGTAAGAGGATGCCGGTAAATATTTTAGCAATACCATTCATGAAAGAAATGCCTCTATAATTCTCGACACTATTTATATCACCTTTCTTATGTATTGGAAAGACTACTGATTTTTTAAAACTTTCAGGTACTGCTCCCGTATGTAATATTTGAGAATATGACTTCGCTAATTTCTCTATAAAATTATGAGGAGCATTTTTGAAAATCTCGTAAGGAACCCTATCATACCCTGGAGCCTTAATGTTTAAGACAATGCGTATCTCTTCTGAGCTTATATCTTCGTCTAACGCGTTTACATCTGCGAGATTTTCAGAGTACTGCACAGAATTTGAAGTGAAAATAGGGTTAAATAGAGTCTGAAAATAATGAGCTAGTATATTGGCATTTAAAATTTTACCAATCTTAAACTTTGTTCCATTAAGTTCCTTAACAATTTTCCAGAAATGGGGAGAATCTCTTACATTACTTAAATTCGTTGCAATTTTCGAAAAGTATTCTTGTTTTCTACTTTTACAAAGTTCTTTGTAGTAACTATTAGCTCGAAAATGAGATTTACGGAATAAATCTCAAGCAAGCTTTAGCAATTTGAAAGACTTAACTAAGCTTTCTCGCAATCTAAATCGAACCATTTTTGTTTTCCCCTGACAACACACATTTTATCAGTTGACGTAAGCGAATATTTAATAGCATTGGTGAACAGATCAATTTGTTCATTAAGACTAACTGAACTAAAATCGGTTTGTTGAATAATTTCATCCAGTCTTGCATGATAACTGAACTTATCCCGTTCTTTCCATAAGAGCCAAGGCAGAAGAATGATATCGTTTTCTGGTCTTACTTTTTTTGTAGTAATGGTTACTGTTAAAGGCATATGGTCCGAAAAACTTAATGTACCTACATTAAAATCAAATATCTTTTGAAACCAATTGCCACTTATTCCGCAATATAGTCTGCAACCGAGGAACCTGGCCCTTCTATGAATGTCAATTCCCCTACCATGTCACTGTTAATTGGAAAATGAAGTATTTGAGCTGATTTTTAGCATTGCCGCTGAAAAAAATAAGATTTTTTTAATTTTTGGCTATGTTGCGTTTGTCGCATGAGGTCAGAAACTTGAATTATTATAAAAGATCATAAACAAATTAGAACTAAAATATTTAACGTACGGTCTGATATCTATATTTACAAGATTAAATACTGTATAATGTTTATTTAATGTGTTTATTTTATAATTTAAAGAAACATATCTTAGATGTTTTTAATTCAGAGAAAATTTTCCTGAAACAAAAATCAACCAACTTAAGTATCTCGCTCAAACTGTATAAAATATGACAAAAAAAACGCTTTAAATAAGACGAAATCCGTTGTAGCAGAAGCAGCAAACAAAAATATTTTTTTTTTCGCTTCACACGGGATCTATGTATGTAAAACGAAAATACAAAATGAAATATACAAAACTGCAGTTAAATTCGTGGATGCGCTAAAATATGAACATAGTCGGACTAGGCTAGACCTAGAAAAGTATATTCAATAAAGAGAAGGGGGCCTCCGTTACACAAGTCTCTTACGCCCATATTTTAATGATTTTTTTTTCAAAACTTGTTTTAAGGAAAAACTAGGTTTCAATGGCTTCGTTTTTAACGTTTTTTCAAAAATTTGTTTATTCAAAAGAAAAGTATTATGACTTATGACAATTATCTTCATAAGCAAACGGTTGGGATGAATATTGTTCCTTTAAAAAAGAATCTTATGAAATGAAGTAAAAAACATTCCCTACAAAAATGTTTAGGAAACCTACTTTAATGAAGTTCAAAACAGGCTCCAAATCTAAGAAAGCAGAATGGATCTGTCAAAGACATCTCTTAAATTTCAAAACTGACATATTTATTTAAATTAAATAAACCAAACAATCCGAATCAATCGGTCAAAATTCTAAAATATTGTGAACTAACAGCCTTAAGAATATTATTTAAAATTAATTAACAACTTAAAATCTTAAAATCACGAAAGCCTTATAAAATGTTATCCTTTGTCGTGGTGAATGCCTTTTTTTATTTTTATTAATCCGGATCTGAATTTTAAATCACTATGAATATCCTCGAAACTTCCTCCCATGTTTTCGTTTAGACTCTTTATCTTTTTTTTTCGGAGTATTCGTTGGTTGTGTGTTTCTCTTTTTTATTCCAATGAAAAATGAGGAAGGACTGCAGAATTCTTATCCGTATGAATTTCGAAATCCATTCTTTATGATATAGTAAAGGAGGGAAAGTGCAAAAAAAAAACTGTAAAAAGTGCGATTTGTGCAACTGATAGTTCGTTGAACACAATAAAATAAAAAAAATAAAAATAAAACCACCCATGAATATGTGTATACGAGTATTATAATTTTTTTGACACCCTCCACTTAAGGAACGTATAACTTACCAAACTCATTCCTATTGTATTTCAGGTCGTTATGATTTTTTAAAGTTGGAAATGCACTTTTTTTTTTAATAACTGATTTACATAACTATAACCAACTTTGTGGTGTTCAAAAGGACAACTTTAAATTGTTAAGAACCTTATTTAAGGAAGAAGGAATTATTTATAACATTTACATACAAACAAACATAAATATGTATGTTACTTGAAAGGAGTCTATAGGGTGGAAAATTAATTCAAACAAATTCACAAAAGGGAAGCTTTTATCAGTTCGTTTCTGTGTCAACCTTCACTACAATTAAGGTTCATCAAATTATTATTTATTAATGAAACCGAAATAAGTAAGCAAGCGGATACTCATCACCTTTTTGGCTTACATTTATGAGTCATAAACGAGCCATACTTCCTTGTTCGATATTTTCGAATCTGTATATATATATGTATGTATATATATATTTTATTTTTGACAACGATGACGGTAGGTTTGCCACATGAATTGTTAATGTAATCTGGGCCTAATTAGTTTTTGTGTTTTTTTGTAAAATTATTTTGTGATGATGATACGATTAATTTTTCATTTATGCAAATACTTGTACATTGTTTTGTAAGACACCGTTGTCACATATTTTATTTATGTACATACATATGTACATATGTATGAAGGTGTATAAAATGAACATTGAAAATATCAATTAATAAATAATTTATGTTGCTTATTTGTTGAAAAATAAAAATAATAAATTGCCAAAGTGTTCAAAATGGTTTCATTAAGAAAATGGAAAATAAATTACTCATACGCCTCAGAGTACACATCAAAAATATAGAATTGTTGATTTTTGTGTTGAAAAATGTAGAACTTTTTTTGATTGATTATGAAGGTGTTTTAAAGAGTGATCATCTGTGTTATAATTTATGTTTAGGTTAGTAGAAAGTGACATGCATGTACGCATATATGTATGTACTTATAACACACAATTTGACTAGTGGAATTTAATGATCATAATTGTTATTTACGTCTTCTCGGATTAATAAAACAAGGTTAACAAATATTTGATTAATCTTAAGACACAGTCTTTTTGATGAGCTAAACTGTTATAATTGATAAAACTAAAAAGAGGCTGGGATGCGACCCACACTGATAACTTCCCATCCTGTCTGTCGATTTGTCTTGCTTAAAAGGTTTGTAGGTTTTCGTGTTTTGTTAAAAAAGTTCTGAGTTGAATTATTCTTAAAAATTAAAAAATTACCAATAACATTTTGCATATAAAGAAATAGTTTGATTTCGAAATTATTTTTTTGTTACGAGAAAAAAATACTTTTTAAAAAATAATATTAGTTTAAGGGGGTATTCTAGGGTAGAATTTTGAAAAAATCAAAAAATTTTTTTTCATATTTCCAAAGTTTAGACATTCAAGAATATGCGTTTAAAAGGATTTTTTAATATTCCTATTATTTCACAAGTGAATTGAAGGTCATAGAAACTGTTTTTTTTTTTTCTTGAATATTGTCCTTTTAGTTTCATTTTAAGTTACTTTTCTGGCAACCTTTATACTGAGTGGAAGTGCTAGCTCTGACAACGTGTTTATTTTTGAAGTGATAATTATTTTGTAAATTTTGTAAAATGGATAGAAAATCTTAGAAATTCAGTTCTGCACGGCCATGCAGATAAAAAAAAGGAGATTTTCAGGTAATCAATTTACTGTAGAAGAAGAAATCAGTTTCACTAGTGCATCTGCAGCAAAACGCGTTTTTCTCGAAACTACTTTTTTCGAGCTGGCGCGGCGGTAAGGATATATCGAGTTCTAATCGACCGATTTACTTCAAATTTGGAGAGGATGTTCTTTATACATCTCCTTATCGTGTGGTCCTTGCCCAAAAATATAACTTCTCATTTAGTATTTTTAAAAAATTCGGAATTTTTGATAAATATGCAACAAGAACATTTTTTTTTAAACTGCTGCCATTTTGTTAAAAAGTTTTTTTTATACTTATCCAAGGGTGAAACAATAGCGACATCTTTATAATAGCGACATAATTAAGAATCCGTCTGGTTTTTGTTTTTCAGATCAGCAGGAGGATTGGTAGGATGCACGCCAGGACACCTTTTAGTTAGACCCTACACTTTGACTGCTTGTAACTTTGTTAATTTAAATTTTTTTTTTTATTAATTTTTTTTATGTATGAACAACAAATCAATAAACAAATGATAAAAAAATGTATACTAAAAATATTTTTTGTTTCCTTTATTCAACGCTTCAAAAACCGGGTGAAATTCATGTCTCTACACTAGAATACCCCCTTAAAGCATATACATATCTTAAAGTCTTGAAAAGATATTTGAGTTGAAAATCAATTTTTACCAACTCTTAGTAATGTTTTTTTAGGTTTTTATTTTTGGGTAAAAAACTGTCAATTCGATTTTTCTCAAAGTTTTACCAAATGTTAACAACAATATTTTTTAAAATATAAAATTAGTTTAAGGCCAATATCTCAAAGTTTTGAAATGATATTTGAGTCGAAAATCAATTTTTACCAACTTTTATTATTATTTTTTTTTAGGTTTTTATTTTTTGTAAAAAAAAACTGTCCATTCGATTTTTCTCAAAATTTTAACGAATGTTAAAAACAATTTTTCTTATAAGATAAAATTAGTTGGAAGCCATAATCTAAAATTTTTGAAAAGATATTTACGTCGAAAATCAATTTTTACCAACTTCGAGTAATGTGTTTTATAGGTTTTTATTTTTTATAAAAAAATACTGTCAATTCGATTTTTCTCAACATTTTACCAGATGTTAAAAACATTATTCTTCGTTGCACAAAATTGTTTTGGAGATAAAATCGCTTTCTGTTCGTAAATTTTTCGAGGTAAATAATATTTTTTTTCAGCTTTTTTTTGATTTATAAAAAAAAACCGTTAGTTGGATTTTTTTCCAATATAGACGACGAAAAAAACGACGCGAACGTACGGACGTACGAACGTACGGACGTACGAACGTACGTACACACGCACGCACATACATCTTTCTAAAAATCTTTTTATGATCGGGTTGGCCCCCGTGAAATAGCTATAACTCCAGCCTATGAACTTGGTGGTAGCACACACAAGTTGTTGTTGTTTCATTCTAAATTTTCAATTAAAAATCTTTTGTTTCGACTCTAGGGACCTTGAAACGTCGAGAAATGTCAAAATTTTCAATTTGACAAATCAGACCCATTACAATAACTTCCTTTGGGAAGTTAAAAAAACAAGGTTTTAAGAGAGATGTATGTGTGTGCGTGTATACGTCCGTTCGAACATTCGTGATATCGGCCATACATCAA
Source organism: Eupeodes luniger (assembly GCA_951509635.1). Lineage (NCBI taxonomy): Eukaryota > Metazoa > Arthropoda > Insecta > Diptera > Syrphidae > Eupeodes > Eupeodes luniger. Next base: position 90,683,132 of record OX608074.1, read on the forward strand.
AAACCGTCAGAGATATTGACTTCAAATACATTTTATTTCGCAGGCAATAACATCAAAAGATGTTGTTCTTTTTAATCTGAGACTGAACACCTCGATATTCTCGATATGTGTGTCACCAACCACTTCTTGTGAAACGATCACATACGCGTTGTCGCCAAAAATTACGCAAGGTGTTTGGGTTTCCTTAAGTGATGCAAGAAATATTTCACCCCTTCTGATTGGGCTGTTATCTACAAGACTTATATACGTCTAAAGCTTGAGTGTAACTCCCATATCTGGGCTGGTGCTCCTACAACTTACTTTAGCCTCTTGGATAGTATTGCACTTAGAGCATTTAAATTGATAGGTGGGAATATCATCATAAGTTCATTTACTTCGCTTGAACATCGACGTAAGGTTTCTTGTTTGGCTGCTTTTTACCGTTATTTTAACGGAATGCCAGCTGCATTCCTCCCCTTTAACAATTCTAGGAATGCTCATCAGTATACCCTCGAGTCTAACTTCAGCCGTAGTGTCAAATACAGAGATTCGTTCTTTAGCCGTACTACGCGAATGTGGAATGCCTTAACACACTCTGTTTTTCCAAGTCATTGCAATATTCAGGAATTCAAAACCAATGTGCACCGACATCTCCTTTCAAACCCTCTCTCCTCTTCCTAGTGCTCACACTGTGTCTCTGCATAATAAGGGTAATAATATTCCCTTGAGTGTGCGCTTATTATAAAAAAAAAAATCTGCCTTTCTGTCTTGTACTATTGTCTTTTCTCGTATCGGCTTACACAAAAAAAGAAAGAAAAAGGTTCACCTCGAATAACTTGCAAACAAGCAATGATATTACCTCTAAAATAATTTTTTCATCGAAGAATAACGTTTTTGACTTCTGGTAAAATAATAGACTAAGAAATACTACTTAAAGTTGTTAAAAATTGATTTTCGACTCGAACATCTTGCCAACAAATAAAAACATTGACTTCAAATGAAGTTTATATTATGAAACAAAAAATTCATAACATTTGGTAACACTTTTAATCTGATTGATTTTCAACTCAAAAAATTTCGAAAATATTGACTTCAAAATTGTTTCGGTCTATGCAAAATGTTTTTAAAATAACTTTCAAATCTATTGAAAATAAGAAATCAAAACCATTACAAAATGCTACTAAACATTTAAAAAAAATGGTTATGGACTAAAAAAAAACCAACATTGAAATCAAAGTTATTTTATCATATTAAAAATACACTCCGCTTCAACATTTTTTTTTCACATTTTCTTCAAATACTGCGGGTTTTTCTGCCATCCGTTGGTGCTAACTATACTCCTTTAAGATGTTAAAAAAAGATTTTCAAAAGAATTATCCCAAAAACAACCAACAGTTTTTCTTTCACCCATTTGCAAAGCTTCCTACAAGGTCAAATTAAAATTGTTATTGGATTGGACTAAAATCAGTTTTTGTTAAGTTTGGTAGTGGGTATTTCCACCAAAACTTTTGATATAGCTCAACGAAATTTCACTCCACGCTAACATAATTGCAAAAATTAAGGATTTTTTGTCTTCAAACTGACTCTTATTAACTGTGGGCACTAGCTATCTTTGAATATATTTAATTATGTTTAGGCTAGAGAAGTAAGGCAGTCATTGAAGAAAGTGCAAATTTTGCTCCTCTTTCTCTTTTATTAAAATATCTTTCCAAGATTCCCTTTTACCCAGCTGCAGTAAATTTTAATATAACGATCTTACGCCCACGTTCCGAATTTCGATCGAAAGTGAATTGAAATCACTTTTCAATTTCACGTGAAATAAAATTGCATGTTCTTCAATTCGATCGATTTCGAAAACTTCGAAATTGCTTCGAACTGTCAGAACTGAAGGATCATCCATTTTTATTTTGTTTCTGAAGTAAAATTGTTGCTGTTTTAAAGATGGATGCAATATTATTGGCAATTTTAAGAGGAAAAAGAAGCAGAATTCAAGAGAAAAAATAAGAAGACGAATTTTGTGAGACAAATCAGAAATATTGACACAATGTATACATACATAAGTGTGTGAAAATTATGTAGAATTGTTCTGATAAATAAAGTAATTTTAGATTAAGCAAAGACGCTTTTTTATAGGTTCTTAGGGAAATAGAACCTTTTATAATACCTTTATCGATTCCTTCAATTCAAAAACTTGCTAGAACCCTCTGATTCCTAGCAGAAGGAAGCTATCAAAAATCAATTCACAGAAATAAAAAATGTGATTTGAATACGTTCAAAAAATGGAACAAACCGAAATTCAGAACATGCATGTTCGAAAATCCAATTCACGATACCGAATTGTGGAACACCCAAATTCACTTTCGCAAAGTGTATTCACAATAAGTGAAATGCAGAACATGGGCATTAATGTCAACTATTTTATTATAACTGGTAGCCTTAAAAACCTTTTTATTTTCTCAAATCCTAGAAATAAAAGGTTGACCATCAAGGTAATCAAAATTAAATAATTTTTTTGTCTGAAAAATCCAGATACCATTCTTTTTTCAGCTTATTTGAGTTTTGAAAAACTCTAATCGCATAACTTTCCGTTGTTTGTCAAGTAGCAGATTTTTCTTATTTTTATTTAGTTTAAGATGGCTCGAATTTTAATAAGTCTTAAAACTTGCTTTTACGCTTTTTTTCTGATGCACACCTTAAAATAGCTCGTTTTTAAACTTTTGTTCTTGCATTTTTTTACCTTCATTTATGTTTTTTTTTTCTGTACAAATCTTTATTTTTGAATAAGAAAAGGCATTAAAATTTCTGCTGCTGCGCGCCTGGTTAGGTCTTGGTGTTTAAGCAAGCAGATTTTAGCTGTTGAAATACTGCTAAGGTATGTAGATCTACCGATTGGTCTTCAAATTTTAAATCTGAAATTGAATTTCACTGAAGACACTAAAAGTATTGTTCTATTTTCATATATTTTTTTTTTGAAATTTTTATTTTGACATCTTAAGGGAGTATTGACATATGGCACAAAAACCCGAAATATGTAGAAAAATATATAAAAAAGTATTTTTAAAAATGTTTGTGCAGATTCAGTCAAAGCGTTGTATATTGTTGTATTTAATCTTTTAGGAAAATCTAATAGACAATCTTTTTTTACAAAAAACGAAGATCCACAAAAACCAATTACAAACTCGTAAACACATGTTTTTGACTTAAGTGACTTAAATTTTGTTTATCTTTAACAAAATGTTGTTATTAATATTTTCTAAAACTTTTAAAAACATCGACAGAAGTGCACGAATGGGGAAAACCTGTGTGGGTCCTATCTCAGCCTCATTTTCAGTTTTAGCAATTAGTTACTAACTAATTTCTTCATGGATTTGTCTAGTTTACTCAAATAAGAAAATTAGGTGAAATTCATTACTTGACTATAAAAACGTTGGTCTTAAGCTCTGTTTCAGTGAATAACATCATAATTTATTTAAAAATCTTAAATTAATAAATAAATAAATAATATGGCGCAAGCATCCGTAGGGAACTAGGGCTTAATGACTAACAACTCTCAGCCATTTCTGTGGGCGAGTCATGTCAGGGATGAAGGGGATCTACAGTTTTAAGCCGAATCCGAACGGCTAGTTTGAAAAAGCACTTTTCATTACAAGGATTACTCTTGGAGGATATATCAATTCCTCGCAAAAGTACACGTGCAAAAAAAAACTTTTGATGGTACAGCTAGGGATTGAACCCAAAACCTCTGGCATGACATTCCTACGCACTAACCATCACGCCACAGCTGTGGTACCTGTGCACAGGTACTACTACTGAATAAAATATCTCACAAAAAAAAAAATAGATATTGAAGTCAAGCTTATTTAGTCATATTTAACAAGTACAAAAATCAAATAACAAACATCGAAATCCCACAAAAATAACTAAAAACTGGTAAAAACAGTTTTCAACTCAAGCGTCTTCAGAACAAACTTTTTTTTATCTAACACAAAATATTGTAAAATATTTTGTAAAACTTTTAGAACCATCGATAGAAAGCAGTTAGTTAGTTAGTTTTATTGACTTAAAGATACAAGAACAAAACATTATATTCTTAATTGTAAGATTACACAAGTCTTTAAATGGTCTGGCGGAAGGCCGTCTACCAGACTGGCATTTTTTATTTATACATATATACGAAAAAAAGCTAATTAGATACAATTCAATAAAATAATCTTTATAATTAGGGAGGTTTTTTTTGTATGAAATTTTTATACTCGCAGTTTAGGCAGCTGCTTGCCGAATTTACAATTGAAAATTTAGAATGAAAATGAATAATTTTTAAACTTAAAACCTTAAAAATTTTCCTCAACTATTCTGGTTCTATAGCGAAGAGCGTTCAATGAGTCCAAACCTAGTTCTCCATTCAAGATGTTGATCGTTTCTTCTAAACCGAGTATATCAATACCAAAATAGCGCTTTCGGAACTCCTTGAGTATTGGACAAACTCCCAGGAAATGAAATACATCTTCGCGTTCTTTGCGATTGCATAAATCGCACAATATTGGCAATTCTGGACGGTGAGGAATATAGTTCAAATTGATGAGTTCACCCCTTACTTTAAGTAACAAGCTGATTTTTTGTGTACTGTTTTTGGCCAAGATGTAGGTGTTGTGGTTCAAGAAATGGTTAACTTTACTGTAGTAAGATCTGTAAATAGATGCTTCAGCTTCACTCATAAACTTATCGTACATCATGTTGCCGACTTTTTTCAGCAAGTCATCAAAATTTAACTTAAGCACCTCGATACTTTCGTTTGCTGATATTGAAAAAGTAGTTGAGCATTCAATTGCCAGTTTCTTCCACTCTTTAACACACGAAACTTCAGAATTGATAGCTTGTGTGAGTACTATTCGCGAAATTCTTTCGTCACCCATCGCCAAAACTCTTGACGTAGTTGAAATGTAATTTAAGTGTGTCTAAAAAGATGGGTCCTATTCCTAATTTGTAAAAACTTTAGTTGCTTGAATATACTGAATATACTGATACTCTAACCGTATTATAATTCTTTAATATTGAGCATATCAATGAAACACAAATTTCATTGGTATCAGTTCTCATAGCTCTGTGAATGAACAAAAAATGCATATATCGTCTCCTATTTACTAAAAAACTGTGCTGAAAAGAATTATCAACAAATTCTTGAGTTAATGCAGCAGTAACTTTCAACAAAACTTTCACATAGTCAAATATACTTTTAATATAAAAACCACATCCTTGAAATGTCAGCTAACTCTCTAAACTTCACTTTTCGATTATTCAAAACGAGGCTCACCAAGAGACGAAACTTAATTTTATTCAACTTTACTGAAATTTTGTTGCCATTTTGGGATCGAAGCGAGACCAGACTAACGAAAGCCTCAATTAATGTTATCTCTTTGGCAAGCTTTATGAACTTATCTAAATTACATTTTCTAACACAGGATTGCCACAAGTATGGCTCAAAATAAAAAGTTGTACAAATGTACCTTTAATTTAAAACTAATTTTTACCTTAAACTCGAAATCGTCGTTTACTTTTTGGTACCTCTTGTAACGATATCAATAGAATGAAAATTAAATCTCTAATCTCAAAAGCTTAATGTTTCGATGAGTGGCTCTCCGCCAACAAGGACATTTCTACCAAAATGAAATAACAACTCCCCAAAAATTAAAATTATTCATCTAACTTAATGTTTGTATTTCAAAAAAGTCACAATAATGAAAAAAAAATTGTATTTCATAACACTGCCATCTTTTTACTCTAAAGCTTTTTATATTGTGTTTTAGTTTTGTTTTATAAATCCTGATGTGTATTTCCTTTGAACCAAACATAAAGCAACAGAGCAAACAATTGTTTTCTAACAATATAAAAGTCATGATCTCAACAAAATATAACAGAAGGGTGAAATAATAGCGAGCCACACTGGGTTATGCAAATAAAGATATCGCAAGGTCTTCTAAATGTACGAAAGTATTTAACCAGTGCCGGATTACTCGCGTAATTAGAAAGTACTTTAGTAACGCCTAAGGGCGATCAATTCTATACTTTTCGGTTTTATATGATTATTTTTTAATAACGCGGCATCACAAGTTATTAATTCATATCGACCAAGAATACTTTCAGCTTTACAGATCAAATAATACTATCAAACATAAAGTAAATAATATAAAAATGTTTAAGGATGGATTAGTCCAGCACTGCTGGAAAATGTAGAACAGAATCGTGTCAAGCTAATGCGTGTGACTTATGTGTTTGCACATTTTCCCTCCTTACTGGAGATGCTAAATCATTCTCTCATATCATCCTCCTTTAAAAAAGTACACAAAACATAAAACATACAAAAAGAAAATGAAATGAATATGAATTTTATATAAAAGTCAGAATAGGAGCGCGCTCACTTCGAAATAAAAACTACAACTTCACGCTGACTTTTAGTTTTGAAATTATCTCTGAGGCAGTTGGCAGGAGAATAACGGAAGGATCTCTGAAGCTGAAGGATAATAGTTGGAAATAAGCAGAACATAAAAATCCAACCAACCAACCCAGGATAATTTTAGTGGACAACTTTTGTCTTTCGTTCTGTGTTCAAAGTTTCTGTTTTTTTTTTTTTTTTGTAAATCTTTGGTAAGGATGTTTTTAACTTCTTTTTTCATTCACATTTTTTTGAGACACGACGACGACGACTAGGACGACTGCGACGGCTACGACAACGACAACGACAACGACAACGACAACGACAACGTTGAAGAAGTGCAATGTGCACTCGTAATCTTTTATACTTGGAAAAAAATTAATTTGGAACAAAAAAAATATAAAAATTTAAACAAAACAAAAAGTTGAAATAAAAATGAAACTATATTTTTCCCTCATCATTGTTGTGTGTTTGGAAGTGATTCTCTTCTCTTCTTTTCATTTGTTTTATCACTTCAACTTTTAGTGTTTCGTCGTGTATTTGAAAAGAGATATATTTTATTTTACAACGAGGGTAAATTTGACCAAGTTATAAATAGTGGAAAAAATGTAGGTTGAATTTCGAAGACAATAGACTTACATTGTTTTTGAAGATAAATGGGGGAGCTTACGTACCTGAAAATAAAAGAAGAAAAAAAAATACAATAAAATTTAAAAAATAGAATGTTCTGTTATTGTTGTAGTTTTTTTTTTTGTTCTTTCAGAAATAATAAAAAATGATACAAAGAATAATACTGCATATATAATTGTTTAAAACAAAACAAAGAAAAATGTGGATTATTTTAATATAGTCCAGTGGATCACAGCCATCATGGGACATAAGTTGTTGATGGTGATTCATTTATATTTTATGTATGTATTTATTCCAACAAGTCAGAAGCTTATTTTTGAAAAAGTTTGAATGTGTGACTTATCGTTGTTAGTTTTGTTTTTCTAATGCAAAGTTATACAGATTCATATTAAATATTGGAATGTATACTTAAGCATTTGTTTAACTTTTGTTTTGCAAAATGGATCTGTGAAAAGTTGGCAATTCTTGAATTTATCGAATAATTTGAATTATCATGCCAAAAAAAACATACATGGCGTATGTGGAACATTTTTTTTGAATAGTTCGTTGTTAAGAGAACTGTTTAAATTTTTCTAAATATTTTATATGAATAAAACTGGTCAAACACTTGGAGATTATTCTCCAGAACGATTCAGAGGAGCAGTTATACAACTTCATGCTTCCGTTTCATACTCATCAAGGCTTTCTAAAATATTATTTTTTAAGAAAAATCAATTGGTGTTTATTTCATTGTAATGGTTGCCACGCTTACAACCTGTTATCATTTTTATAAAATTTTGAATGACAAATTAACACATTTGTGGTATGTCTTCGACAACTTCAAGAATTCAAGAAGAAAGGTGTAAAATATAGAATGGTAAGCTTTTTAACGAGAACGAAATTTTTCAGTGATGTTCAGTTTGGTTTTCTAAGCAATAAATCAACCGAAGATGCGTTGTTACACTTCTGTTTTCAAATATTTGTAAGCCTTGACAGAAAAAAGAATACAGCCGCATTGTTTGTTGACATGTGTATTAAAAGCCTTGACATGGTTAATTATAAGATTTTGATTAGAAAATTTGAAAGTGCCGGGTTTCGAGGTTTCATTAATGATTGGTTAAGATCTTATTTAAATATAAGAGCTCAAAGTGTGAAGTTTGATGGTATTAGCAGTGAGATTTGTGAGTTCCACAAGGTTCGGCTGTCTGTATCTTATATCTGATATAAATTTAGATCTGAGCTTGTTATAAATCTGGTTTGCAGAGAACAAATTGATAATTAGTTCTACTACTTAAAATTTATTATGGCATTTTTCATTCGAAACAAGGATACGGAATTTCTTGTTTTGAAGATTCATATTATAACAAAATGCAACCTCTATTAAAAAAAAATAAAATTGGGTGGCGCAACAGTCTGTTTGAGAACTAGGGCCTAGTGACTGACAACTCTCAACCATTGCTGTGTGCGAGTACTGTTGTCAGGGATGGAATTGACCTACAGTTTGAAGCCGAATCCGAACGGCAAATTTGAGAAAGCACTTTTCATGACAAGAATTAGTCTTGGAGAATTTGTCAATTCCTCGCAAGAGGCAGTACCTGTGAAAAAAACTTTAGGTGGCATAGGCAGGGATCAAACCCAAGACCTCTCGCATGACAGTCCAACACACTAACCATCATGCCACGGGTACTACACAACCTCAAATAGTTTTGCAAAAAAGTGTTCTGAAGAAAATATGTGTTTAATCTCGCTTGTACCCTAGTTTTCCCCTATTTAGGAATTTGAAAATTTTTCAGTGCGACATAATGTATTGTTATAAAGTTCTAAAAATTTGCTTTAAGAGATCAGGTAATCTTAATTTTAGAATAATTGATAATTATATTTTACGTGGAAATTTTGTAAACCAATTTTCTATACCGGTATATCTTACAACCGCAATTAGGAATTTTTATAAAGTTTCCTCTTGTCGGATATTTAATAGACTTCTCCATTCTATCAGGATGCAAACTTCTCATTTATTATTTATGAAACAAGTTAAATACTCGATCCTTAGTCTTAGTAATGAGAGTATTGAATTGTTTGTAAATGGTTCTACCTGATGTTTTCTTCAAATGTTTAACTTCAATTTAATTAAATTTGTGTAGGCATTATATAAAATTATGATATCTATTTTATTAACTTTCTTTTATCCTTAGAGTGGCAATAACTTTAATTTTTATAAAAATGTTTTTGACATTTATTTCTTTTCTTACTTATTGTACTTATTTCGATTTTAAGAAATAAAATAAAATTCCATTTTTAAGCTTTTGATTTGATATTGGAGCAAAAGCAATTCATTAACCGCCACTTTATTTTCAAATAAGCAAGATCCAACTACACTACTGACGCATTTCTAATGAAAAATGCGTCAATTCTGCTCATTGACGGAGTCTCCGAAGTGACAATGAGAGTCATCACAGAAAATGATTTTTCGATGACAATCCGAATAATTTGTATGCATTTCAATGACCCAACCAGCGAAGATACAAAGTTGTTGGTGATTGAATGGCTTGAGTTTTTTTATTAACCGAACTAATAACACCTTAAAAAGACCTTAGCTTTTATGGAAATGCGGTATAATGCCGATTGTGGAATACCTTATTCCTTAGATTGTCAAGCTTCGACTACTCAAGTCAACAAAATAAAAATTACAACAGATGTGTTCTCAGTTTTTCTTGAGCGACGCCCGCGGTTTCGGTTCTCTATTTGTATTTATTTATTTATTATAAAATACGTTAAATGCTAACGTTTAGTTTACAATATTAACTTGAAACATAATTTCAACTACTTGCAACAAAAGAATTACATTTAAAACTTGCAGATTTCAGATTTTCAAAGGAAGCCTTTGAGGAGGTTATAACAGTCTATCAGGCCAGGGGAAAAACGAAGACAAAACTTTAAAAATCTACATTGAAAACTTTCTATTCTATCAATATGAACGGAATAGTATGGCGATCATACAATGCAAGCGTGCTCAAGAATTGGCCAGACAAAATAAACATATATAATTTTAAAAACATATGGATCAGAAAAATCATTTAACGAAACCAAGTGTTTTATTAGCTTCTTTTTTAAATATAATTATAGTGATCAGTACACGTTAATTTTAAGTCTAGTACAACACCAAAGGTCAGAAAAACTGGATTCTCTATTTAAACGCGAAGAATTGAACATATACATAGTCATAATTAATTATATTGCGTTTGCGTGTAAAACACATTCTCTTATATTTGTCAATATTTAAAATCAAACGATTTTTATTGCACATTTCCCAAAATTGATTTAAATTCTCTTGTAGATCTTTATAATCCTTGATAGAGTTAATAATTCGAACATTTTTAACATCATCTACATAAATTAGCAATGTAGCGATATTATTCAAAACCGAAGGCAAATCATTGATAAATAAAGTAAACAGCAATGGACCAAGGTGCCTCTCTTGAGGTACACCAAAATTAACTTTAAATTAACATGAAGGGTTACCCTGAAAATGACGCTATAATATCTATTTTTAAGAAGAAATTCACATAACGAAACGGTAGTTAAGTCCAATATCACTTAATTTATTAAGAAGAATTTCATGGCTTAATTTATCAAATTTCAACTAAGGAATTGCAATAAATTAGTAATTTTGATTTTTGTTTTCACAAATTTATGTTTATTTTCACACATAACAAAAGAACAATTAAAATTCAAACAATTTAACAATAGCAGACAATTTTGCTATATAAGGCCATAATTCGTAACTAAATTTTTAGAACTCTTTTTTGGACTGGGATTAAATATTAATATTTTCAAAGATCTAAGAACTTAAAACATTAAAAAAAAAAAAAACTAGTTGAAATGAAGAAACAATGGATAGGAAATATAAGGCACACATTTTTTCAACATAAATGATGGTATTCCATCAGGACTTCATTTAGCTTTCAAATATTTTCACGTAGGCTCCAAAAATCGAAAAATTATTGATGTAAAATGACTGTATTCAGAAGAAGTGCTTGCAGAAGAAAAGTCTTCAAAAGCATTTTTTGGAGATTTAATTTTTTTATGAAAAAACGGACTGTTGTATTTTTATAAAAAAATTACTGAATATTAAAAACAATATTTTCTGTGAAATAAAATAAGTTTGAAGCCAATATTTTTAATTTTTGAAAAGCTATTTGAGTCGAAAATAAATTTTTACCAAGTTTTCGTATTGTTTTTTTTTTAGGTTTTTATTTTTTGTAAAAAGAAACTGTCAATCCAACATTTCTCAAAATTTTACCGAATGTTGAAAACAATATTATTTATAAGATAAAATTAGTTTGAAGCCAATATCTCAAAATTTTGAAAAGATATTTGAGCTGAAAATCAATTTTTACCAACTTTTATTAATTTTTTTGTTTAGGTTTTTATTTTTGTAAGAAAACTGTCAATTCGATTTTTTTCAAAATTTTTCTTAATGTTGAAAACAATATTTCTTATAAGTTAAAATTAGTTGGAAGTCATAATCTCAGATTTTTGAAAAGATATTTGAGTCGAAAACCAATTTTTACCAACTTTTGTTAATTTTTTTTTCAGTTTTTAATTTTTTGTAAAAAAAACTGTCAATCCAATTTTTTCAAAATTTTACTGAATGTTGAAAACAATATTTTTTGAAAGATAAAAGTTGTTTTAAGCCAATATCTCAAAGCCTTGAAAAGATATTTGAGTCGAAAATCAATTTTTACCAACTTTTATTAAGTTTTTTTTAGTTTTTTTATTTTTTGTAAAAAAACTGTCAATTCAATTTTTCTCAAAATTTTATCGGATGTCAAAAACATTATTCTTCGTTGCACAAAATTGTTTTGGAGATGAAATCACATTTCAGTCGTAAAATTTTCGAAGTGACAAATTTTTTTTTCAGTTTTTTTGATTTATTAAAAAAACGGTTAATTGGATTTTTTTCCAAAAATATAATTGTTTTGTATCACGTTATAATATATAATATACAATTTAATTCAAGTCTCTAGCGTCATTGGTTCATGAGATATTTAGGGTTTACCAAAATTTTCACCTTTTTTTTAAACTGCTTTGGTAAAAAAACTACCTACGCAATTTTCTTGAGAGCCCTTTCTGCATCTTTCTGCCTTATTATCTGTATAACAAAATTTATTTGAAGTCGATATCTCTTCTGGTTCTTAAGCTATGGACGACGAAAAAAACGTCGCGAACGTACGGACGTACGGACGTACGTACACACGCACGCACAGACATCTTTCTAAAAATCTTTTATTTCGACTCTAGATACCTTGAAACGTCGAGAAATGTCAAAATTTTCAATTTGACAAATCGGACCCATTACAATAACTTCCTATGGGAAGTTAATAATCTATGAACATATTCGAAATTGACTCTGGAAGATGGCTTAAAGAATTTTGAAAGGTCATACTTGCTGGATATCCGTCAAATTTACGTTTACTATTAACGTATTTCCAAAAACATATGGGGATTAATTTTTAGATCACACTCACTATTCAAAATAAATTTAAAGAACAAAAAGTTTGAATAAGTCATAAAGTCGTATTGCAATTCTTGGTAAACTCTAAGCGTCGTCTCATCACTCTTCGATAGATTGAACTTCAACCAGGCTTAATTTCTTTTTTTATTTTTTAAAGTTTTTAAATGCGATTGAAAAAATGGCGGGCTACTATTTAAAGTTTTAAATTCGCAATCAAATAAGATTTCATAAAATCTATAAATCTTTTTATCGAAACACAAATTTGAAAAAAAAATTATTTTAGTTAATTTCGAGTAATAAGTTAAATAGCAGAGTAAAGAGACTTTTTTGAAAGTCAACCTCGATATGATTTTTACATAAGTTAAAAACATTGCATTAAAGAAATAGTAAGGGCGAGTTTTGAAGTAGACAAGACACATTACTTACTTATTTCAAGAGCTTACAATTTCCACTAGTTTAACTATTGCCGGCCGAGATCTTTCACGACGACCCAAAAATGCTCTAGTTTTGCGAACTGTGGTTGCAAAATGTTCACTCCTTTTAATACGAATTTCAACAATTTGCAAAGAAATAAAATGCACGACTGGGTCGCACGAACTTGCTTCTGTATGCAAAGAGTCTGTTTAAAAAAGTACCTATATAATATTTAAAAATATATCTGTAAAATAAGATTGTCTTCAAACATATACATGCCATTTTATAAATCAAAAAACACTTGATTTTTCAATTTTTTTTTTTCGAAAATCGTTAGAGCGGTTTTTTTTTAAATTAATTTTTCATATATAAAATTTTTCAATTTTGTTCAATATTTTTGGTATGCAGTTGTTTAGTGATTGTAAATATACGCTCTACATTTGAAATTCGTAAAAAAATGTTGACCCGTTTTTGAGATATAGAGTTTTGAAAAAAAAATTCAATATTTTTTTTTTAAATCCAACCAAAATCCGTTCAAAAAAAAAATTATTGAAATAGGTTCATAAGTTGCTGAGAAAATTAAAAAACAAAATAACGGTTCTATGAGCGGTACCTTTTCGGAGCAATACAAAAATATGTTTTTCTTACTAAAAGAAGCCAAGTTAAAAAATAAAATTTTAGAGAAAATTAAAAAAAAAATTTATTGGTTTGTTTTGAGAAAATTCGAATTTTCGTTTTTGAACAAAAACATTGTATGGGGCCAGTGTTAGTTTTGAACTTAAAAAAAAAAAAAATGAAAAAAACGCCTAACGCGAATCTGCTCAAAATCTTAACTTCCAAGTTTGAACTCAATAGTCCCAATGGTTTAGGCTGTAGGAGCGTGGACAGACAGACAGGACAGACGGACGGAATCGCGGGACTCACTTTTTTTCGACTTCTCTACCATCGTAATATCATGTTTGATTAAAATCTCGAGTTCCAAATTTTTTACAATTGCAAAGCTTGCCACATAGTTCCCATATGTCACAAGTAAAAAGTGACATCACGCGCTGTTCAAGATGACAGTTCTTAGTGGAAACCTCTTTATTAATCATACAATGCACCTGTTTTGAAAATTAAGTTTTGAGAAGGTGCTTTTTTATATGAATGGAACTCAAAATGGGAAAAATAATAGTTCAAAACTGGTATTTTTTGAAATTTTAACAGTTTATGAATACTAGGAGCGTTAAAATACTAGGTTTGAAGCCTAAAAAAAACATCTTTTAAGCCATGTATTGGAAATATTGAATCACTACGAATGCGAAGATGTATGGCACTTTATCGGGAAAACAATATGAGCAACACAAAATTAATACCTTTTTCATAATTCCCGCTCTTTGCCTTCCACAAGCAATTCAAAAGCTAGCAATAAGTGTACCTTTCAATAACCCTCTATTTTAAAAATTCATTTTTTTTTTTAAATCTGTAATTTCTTCTGGAGCTAAAATTGAAAGAAAATGTGAAACGTTTTTATTTATTTTTTTTTTTTTGAATATTTTTTCTTTCATCTGAGGGAAAAAACAGAACCGGTAAAAGAAAAATCATGTCAGGCAGGATTATCGGAAAGAAAAATTATATCTATACTCGGAAGCAGCCGGAAGACAGTGAGAAATCGAACTTTGAAGGAAATTAAATTATCGCTTATAACTTTATTTTTATTTTTTGCCATCCGTTTTTATGCACATAAGCACATCCTATAGCATATTTCTTCACCATTTGATAATAACTTAATAACAGAGTTTTGCCCCCCTTAAGAGATAAAAATATACTTTTGCGGGTATCTTTTGCAGGATGCTAACTGTAGGTATAATATAGAGTGACAACTTGAAGTTACAAGAAAAAAAAAGACACATTCATTGCAAGGTTTAGTCTCATAAATATACCGATAAACATACGACACCGAAGAAGGCCAATTAAATTTCCTTCGAGGCTTCAATATGAAATTATATTTTTATTAGCTAATATTCGTAAACGAAGGGGAAAAGCTTAAGAGGGTATTTCAATCTGTTGGGAATTCAAAGTGCTGAAAGAAAACAATTATTTCGAGGAGTTATCTAATTCGTTTTTTCATAATTTTTTTTTAATATATTTTGAAAGTAAACTTGATAATCGGAGGAATCCATTAAAGAATTCAATTTTAAGATATCAAAAGTGTACAGAGACCCCATTTGTATTTCTTAAATTTAGTAAGGAAGTGTGTAGAGCTTTAAACTTAAACTTTTTGTTGTTGTTGTTGTTTTTGTTGTTTGAAAAGAAACCCACAAAAATGTCAAGGATAAACAATCTCCCCATTTACAAATTCACTCACCCACAAGAAATATCAGTTTTAAATGACAGTAATTATGTATTGATCCAAAATTAGAACGATTCGATGATGGTATAGCAAATGGAAATACACATCAAGCGCCACGGATAGTGATTTTATGCTCAATTAACTGAAAAATTGTGATCTATCATTCATAGTGAATTGCCCTAAATGATAGAGTAATTAAAAGAAACAAAAAAAAAACAAATTCTGCTAGCCTGATTGTAGTAATTAATCGTACGGATAAAATTATAATGCCTTTTGGTATGTTTATGCATAATGCCAATACATTAGGGTAGGGTGGAAGTGGATGTAAATCAAATAACTTAAATTTAAGTTTATTGAGAAAAAGTGAAGCTAAACTTGAAATGAATATAAAAATATAAGGCTAAAATTCCATAATTTCAATTAAAGTAGGATTTTGTTAGACACGCCGGAAGTGGTTCAAGAGTAAAACTGCGTTTTAAAGATAGACAAGCGAGAATGAATCTCCACTCTTAACAAATAATAGTTTTTATCTTTTCATCCGATTCTAAATTTTTCAGTGGTAACTTGCAATTATTTAAATTTAGAGATTTTTCAAGATAGTTTTCTTCCTTACTGAAATCATGGAAATAGCAGCTATATTTATCAGGTATGTATAAATAAAATTTTTTTTTCATCGGAAAAAACGACGGACGGTATGCTAAGCTCGATTACACCTGATGTGATTTGTTGCAAAATTAAGGCGTTGGCTCTTGCATGCAGCATTTAATGGTGGTGTCATTCATTTTTTGGTGAAGTATATAGTCTGCCTTCTGCATCACTTGAGCAACAGTCGATCTACTAGCATTTACCTCAGCTTTTGCCTTGATTTTACTAATGGAAAGCCTCGAATTTGAAGCAGCTCTCACTATCACGTAGTACCCGTAGCGTGATGGTTAGTGCGTTGGACTGTCATGCAAGGGGTCTTGAGTTCAATCCCTGCCTGTGCCACCTAACTTTTTTCACGGGTACTGCCTCTTGCGAGGAATTGACAAATTCTCCAAGAATAATTCTTGTCATGAAAAGTGCTTTCTCAAACTAGCCGTTCGGATTTGGCATATAAACTGTAGGTCCCTTCCATCTCTAACAACATTACTCGCACACAGGAATGGTTTAGAGTTGTAAGTCACTAGGCCCTGGTTCTTCATGGACTGTTGCGCCACCTAATTTATTTCTCACTATCGCCAGCCTTTCCTGAAATAATGTGGTTTTCTTGACTATTCCTTTGTGGTTTTTTCATACCTCTCTGGGTCCTTGAGGTAGCTGTATACAACATTTGAAAGTCTTCTAATTATGCTGGATATAAAACAAATGATTTTGCCAAGCTCGAATTTGGCCTATTTCCTCCTTGATTACACCCTTACCTCTACCCATACTTCTTGATTCTATCAAATAAATACTCATACTAAGCTCCCAAACAATCAGAGTATCTTTTTATTTGATTTAAAACACTCTAATACGTAAATTTAGATCGTGTCCCTATTCATGTGAAATAATAAAAAAAAAACAGTTACTTTTTATGACCTTCTTCGGAAAAACCGTCATAAAACTTGTATTTATTAACTTAATCCAAAATTTTTGTTTGAAATATAAACATAATATATACATACTTAATTTATTCCACATTTGAATTTTTTCAAAAAACCTAAGGGTTTAAGAAATATCGGCAAATAAAAAAAGAAAAAGCTTGTCCCTATTCATGTGACACGAAGTGTATTTGGAAGTACTTCGAGTATTAACAACTTTTTTGGATTTCGTTCATTTTGTATTTTACAGTGGACTGTTGTTTAGCTTCAGGACATTGGCCTAATCTACACATTAACATCTGAATCTATAGATTCTGGCTCAATATTTGATTTTGGGGGACGACCACCTGCACGAATCTTATTGTAGAGCAAAGGGGACCCAGGATTGATCGATTTTGTATAATAGTGTTAAACAGTATTTCCAGGAGAGGGCTCCAACACCAAACTTGGTAAAAGCATTTTTGCATTGATAACACAGATTTACAGCAGATTTGAGTCTGAGATGTGACTATGCAATTTGTACAGGTTTATTTATACTCATTTCTGGAAAACTATTATTTTTTTTCTAACAAGTTTGATTTTGCAGACAGGGGGGACATTTTTAATATATTTTCCCTAATGAAAAAAATCAATTAATTTCAGTTTCAGTTAATTTCGTAAAATCTCAATCTAGTCTCTACTGACTTGGTTGTCACCTACTAGAAAAATACATAGTATTTTTGCGATAAATTGTTTTTGGACAAATGGCGCACTTCTAAAGTAGAAAATGTGAAAATTTATCTTCAAAATCGTACTTTCAAAGATACATATATTCTAAAATTTTAAGTTAAGGTTAAAAATTGTCTGAGTTATGAGTCTGGAAAAGTTTAAAAAGGAAGTTTTTTAAGAAATGATTTTCAAATTTTGAATAATAGAAAATCATGAGTAATTTTTTAATATCTTCATTATGCAAAACCAAATATACTAAGAGGTTTTTCCCGGAAATAATTTTTTGGCACAACATTTTTGAGATACTAGGGAATAATAGTTGAGATAAAAATAGAGTTTTCGAAAATTCTAGGCCAAACTCCTTAAGAAAAAATTGGACTGATTTGAAAAAGAAGTCAACAAATTAATAATTATTGTTATCGTTTTTATGGGACTTTAGTAGATTATTATTTTTTTAATTTTACTCAGAGTAGTCAATCAAACTATTACTCCGAAAATCCTAGCGGAAATGATATTATAAATACTATCGATGGATTATTTTTGTATTATTATCTATTTCAGAGATTCGTTTTTAGCCGTACTACACGAATGCCTTGCCACGCTCTATCTTTCCTTGTCATTGTAATGTTCAAGAATTCAAAATCAATATACGCCGACACATCTCTATTTTCCTAACACTCTCACACTGTGTTTTTGGTATATTAAAGTCACACAAAAACCCTTTGAGTGTGAGCTTTTTATACAAAAACTGTAACTTTCGAAACCATATTACTGACTGACTACAACACAAGCTTCATTAAGAGGGATTTTTGGACATACTTCTATCATTATAATAAACAAAGTTTTTAAATTTATTTTACCAAGGCCAGAAAATAAAGAACAGCCTTTGTAGCAGTTTGAAGAAATAATTTTAACGTTTGTGCATCTTGTATGACTTAAGAAATATATGTATTTAATGAATAAATATAAAACCTCTCACGCATCGTGAAGGTTGTATAGTTGTATAGGTGTATCAAGAAAATGTTTTAAGTTTTCCGTAATTGTTTTTTTTTGCTCTTAATTCCCACCTTCATTGCAAAGTTTATTGTGGACTTTTTGGCTCAAACTTTTAACTTAAAAAAAATAACAAAACACCTTTAAATTCCAAAAACCTAGCATTTCTCAAAATTTCTCACTTATTCTTACCATAGTCGAAAAAGTCTACTCAAATGTAACCTAACCAAACTTAAATAGAAAATGAAATATTTTTTAAAACTAAAAAGAAATTGTTTTCTTTTGCAAGCTGTTATAATGTAATGTTTAGGGTTGCCAACTCTTAAGTTCAACGTAGGCGGTACGTTTAAATATATGTAGCTGTAATGTTGAAAACAAAACGTTAAAATAAACATATTTTGAATTTGAATTGAATAATCATTTGGTGAACTTACAAGAAAAAAAAATGTATTGAAAATTTCAATAATTGGAACTTTCTTGCATGTAAAAGTCATGGTTTTACATTTGTCAACATTTACTCTCTTTTTGTGATCTATCAAGTAATTTATAAATAAAATAAATAAGATTAGGCCTAGATGGCTGCCCTGGGGCACACCAGGGTTCACACTAGACGGAAATTCGAAAATTCATTACGAAATACTACACTATGTTGACTATTTTCTAAGTATGATGAAATCAAATTTATAAAATTGTCGATACAGTCTGTTTAAAAATTAGTGCTTTCCGACACAGCTTGTAAAACGCTTTACTAAAATCAGTTAATACACAATGTATGTACTTATTCGTGTTTCTCAAAAACCTATAAAGGGACGTAAAATTAGTAACAATATAAAGTTTTTTAACAAAACCATGCTGGTTATCACAAATAATTGAACAACAATGAAAGGTAAGGACACTATATACGATTGACTCAAACAGTTTATGTATCACATATAGCTTAGCAATAGATCGGTAGATCATAATTTAATTTTTAGGACATTTCTTGTGCACTGGAGTTATAAATGAGGTTTTCCAAATAATTGGAAAACACGAACTTATTAAAGACGTGTTAAAGAGCACGCATAAAGGGTATGACAAATAAGAAACGTATTTTTTTCACAATACAAGATGGCACATCATCAGGGCCACGACTAAAACACTCACCTAGTTTTAATATGTTTTGCACAACAGTATGTTCACTTATTTCAAAATTAATATCATTAAGATGTTGAAAGTTTAAAACTAAAAACTAAGAAGAAGAACAAGAATAGTTTAAAGTATTTTATTCATAAAACGCTTTTTTGAAATAGTTTGCAAACATGTTGGTTGACATAGTGTTAGGGAACCCACAATTTGTTTTCTAATAAATTTGTATATGTCAATAATGAAAATTTTGTGTAGCCTTGATCTAAGAGTACAATCCCGAAGAAAATACAAAACAAATCTGATATATAAAAGCTCTCGACCTTTTCTAACGATGTGTTATATTTAAAGTTCATCAAATCAATCAATAGACGAAACGACCTTTATTATACAAAACTAACCTTAAAAGTATTATGTAGCAATCATTCTTAAGGTCTTTATACTAGCTTTATATAAGTAGCTACAATATGTCATCATATCCTATAAAGTCATGTACGGTACGTCCAGTTTTGGGATTTTAATTTGTATTCACCTGGAGCAACAATATGTCTCCATTCAACTAAAACGTGCTTTCTTGAATAAAGATTCACTACAATCCACATATACTATTCCCACCCATCATAAGTCGTTAGATAGGCATAAACTATAGCTAGTCGAATGTTCGCCTACTAAAATATAAATCAAAACACAAATATTGATGGTCATAATTTATGACCACTTCGAAGGATAATTAAGTACACACAAAAATAATAAAAGGCAATAGAAAAAGCTATTACATCCATCCAAAACAATATCCCTTCGAGGAATAATAAAATTAATTATATAAAGGATTACTGCCCTTCACACTCACACTCACCTACACACCCATACACATACACACACACACACACACACACACACACATATCCATACACTTATGAAATGTCTTGTGTGGGTTATGAATGAATGAAGGAAAAATCTTCTTCCAACTCGCAATTTCACCCGAATGAATATGCAAATAACCGAGAAGAAGGACCTTCAGGTCACACAAAACTAGAACGTTTCATGAATATTCAAATTTATAACACTTCATACTCTTATCGCTTGGAATTCAGGTTCTTGTGTTTTGGAATATTTCAGTGTGATTTTTTTTATATGTATATACATATTTTCGAAGGGTGGAATATTTAAGGAACGATACAGAACAGATACAGATACTTTTTTTTTTGTTTTTGGTTTCTTTTGTTTTAAGATATGGATATAAAATTGAATAAAATTATATCCGGTGTAGAAGTTAAGGGACGAAGCAGCAAAGTGGGAGGAAGAACGTAATTAGTATAGACACTGGAAATGTTGAATTTATTGTTTTTATGTACATAGGTATGTTTGAAAGTACGAATGCGAAGGACAATGGATTGCTGTGGTTTTTTGAATTATAAATGGATATTTTTGAACATTGTTAATCTTCTTTGTGGATGTTTTAATATTCAATCTTAGTTCAGGTGACATCTTTATTTTTTGTGTATATTTTGATAAATGTTCTGTTCATCGTTGATTGAGTTTCAATACGACACTGAATCGTTTTGAGTGAGATTTTCGTTTCAAAAACATTCTGATGGACAAATAAAAAACTGCTTAAGCATGAAAAGTTTTATATATTTATGCGTTAATTTTGTAACTGGAAAAAGTTTAAATCTAGATATGGTGCTTTACAGGAAGAAAATGAGAACAAATGTTTTAAAAATTATTATTTTCAAAATCCGGATAATATAAAAATACTACTTTTTATGTCTACTATAGATAGTGAATGATTTTTAAGGAATCGAACAATTAAAAAAAAAACGTTAATTATTAAAGAAAGGAAGTTTCATAAAACGATTTCAAAAGCTCTAAATTCGTGACTTATTGCTTCAGTAAAATGTATAATATAATAACACTATGCCAAAAATTTACTTTAGGAGTGATCATATAAAGGTATTCCTTTTTAATTAATTTTTAGTGATTCATTTTTAAAACTATCTCAAATCTAGATGAAAATTCATAAAACTAGCCTACTTAACCATAACTTACAACTAACTTACTGGCCCCATACGGACAATTTTAGTTTAACTATAATACTTAATAAAGGCATTAGCATTGCCTCTCGGTATAAAAATACAAAGTTAAAGTTATATATGACTGTGATGGTCATTTAGTGGCACTTTAAGACTTCGTAGGCAAATATTCTCCAAACCTTTGACATTGTTTACTTTAAAGTTTAATAGTTTTTTAATTTTTTTATTAACTTCCCATAGGAATTGTAATTGGTCCGATTTGTCAAACTGAAAATTTTGACATTTCTCGACGTTTCAAGGTCCCTAGAGTCGAAATAAAAGATTTTTGGAAAGATGTTTGTGCATGCGTGTATACGTACGTTCGTACGTCCATACGTTCGAGACGTTTTTTCGTCGTCCATAGCTCAAGAATCAGAAGATATACAGATAATAATGCCGAAAAATGCAGAAAGGACTGTCAAGAAAATTGCGTGGGTGGTTTTTTTACCATAGCAGTTTAAAAAAAAGGTGAACATTTTGGTTAACCCTTAATATCTCACGAACCAATAACGCAAGAGACTTGAATTAAATTTTATCTACACTAATGTTATAAAGAGGAAAGATTTTTTTTTGTATGTAACGAATAAACTCAAAAAGTACTGGACCGATTTTAATAATTCTTTTTTCATTAGAAAGCTACATTATCACTGAGTAACATAGGCTATATTTAGTACTAGATTACTATAGAAATCTTTAGAAATTCCTATTAAAACCAACCGAAAGGTGTAAAAAATTTGCACATAAAATGTCTCATCGCATACGCTGCGAAGAGTATTAATGATAGGACAAAAAAATGTTTTCTAATTTAGTGATTCATGGTCGTTTTAATTAGCATGCTTATAACTTAAATATCTGTAACTATTTATGTCTACCCGTGCGAAGACGGGACGGGCCGCTAGTATTATATATTGTAACGTGACACCAAACAAATATATTTTTGGGAAAAAATCCAACTAACAGTTTTTTTTATAAATCAAAAAAAAACGAAAAAAAAAATGTGTCACCTCGAAAATTTTACGAACAAAAAATGATTTTATCTCCAAATTTTGTGCAGCGAAGAATAACGTTTTTAACATCTGGTAAAATTTTGAGAAAAATCGAATTGACAGTTTTTTTCACAAAAAATAAAAACCTAAACAAAACATTACAAAATATTATCAGATGTCAAAAACATTATTTTTCGTTGCACAAAATTGTTTTGGAGATGAAATCATATTTTAGTCGTAAAATTTTTCAGTTTTTTTTATTTATAAAAAAAAACAGTTAATTGGATTTTTTTCCAAAAATATACTTGTTTTGTATCACGTTACAATATATAATATAAAATTTAATTCAAGAGTCTAGTGTCATTGGTTCCTGAGATATTTAGGGTTAACCAAAATTTTCACCCTTTTTTTAAACTGCTATGTCAAAACAAAACCACCCACGCAACTTTCTTGAGAGCCCTTTCTGCATCTTTCTGATTTATCTGTATAATAAATTTTTTTTGAAGTCGATATCTCTTCTGGTTCTTGAGCTATGGACGCCGAAAAAAACGTCGCGAACGTACGAACGTACGTACGTACACACGCACGCACAGACGTCTCTCTAAAAATCTTTTATTTCAACTCTAGGGACCTTAAAACGTTGAGAAATGTCAAAATTTTAAATTCGACAAATCGGACCCATTACAATAACTTCCTATGGGAAGTTAAAAATCAGAACCAATTTATTTTGATCTTTATTCAAGTAAAGATGTTCAATGCAACAAGAAGAATAATTTTAAAAAACACCAAACTTAAACCAAATCAGTTAAAACACAATTTTGATTTCGAAAAAAGTGAGATTATTTAGAACTAAATCCTGTCAGAATTTTAAGTCGGAACTAGCTACGGGGCTCTACAAAAATAGCAGAAAACACGTTAGAACTCAGATGCATTCAACTGAGAATTAAACTTTTTAGAACTCAAAAATGATTTCAAACCGAGTTCTGATTAGATGAAATGCTCGATTTAAAAATATTTTCGAAATGAAGTTCCAAAGATAAACTGAGAATTACTCGTATATTTAAGAATTATTGTTTAATTTATTTTAGAACTTCGTCGAGAATGTTGTTTACATTTATGTATCACAGACAAAAAAAAGTATATTAATAAATAAAAATAAATAAATTAATAAATAAATAAATAAATAAATAAATAAATAAATAAATAAACAAATAAACAAATAAATAAATAAATAAATAAATAAAAAATAAATAAATAAATCAACAAGTGAATAACAATTGATTAAATATAAACGAGAAAGTAAATAAATTAATGACAAAATGGACAAATAAATAATAAATTAATAAATAAATAAATAAATAAATAAATAACAAATAATTAAACACGAATGAACAATTATTAATAAATAAATGAACAATAAAATCGTTGAAAGGAGAAAGTAACAAAAAATAAGTTTTATCAGAATAAGTTGAGATTTTCGTGGTCTACGATAGTTTTAAATACCATAAAAGGATTTTCACGACTATAGCTATAAATATTATTAAATCAGTTCAAAACTATTAATAATAAAACTTTAAAACACTAACATTGGTACAATTTCCTGTTTTTCATATAATTGTTGAATTTTGAACTTATATAGCTACATAAGAATTGTATGTTTGAAAAAAGAAAAAGGAGTAAGATAAAAGACAGAAAACTTCACAAGACTTTATTAGTACACTCTTTAAAAACTCTCAAAGATTTGAAAGAATTCTAGAGCTCATTTGTATTCAAGTTTTTAAGTAGATTAGGCTTCCAATTGCCCAAACTCTGTTTTTCAAGAATAATTTAAAAACTTTGGAAATTCTAAATTGACTTACTAAGAAAAATCAACATTTTATAGATTTAAGCACTTTATTCAAGAAAAGCTCTATTTTCTTTAATTAAGCTTAAATTTTAATTATTTTTTATTAATTTACTCTTTTATTTTTATTTTAAAGCAATTGTATACTTGATATTTCTGTCGCACTTCATGCAAATCAGTCAACAACAAATTTTGTTAGGAAAAAGTAAAATAATGAAGCTTAAAATTTCTCTCAGCTGTTAATTTATTATCTAACTTATTTGAGAAAGAGGTTGTATTAAGAGCACATAAGTTTATACAGAACATAAGTATGTGATGTTTAAGACTACAAGAAATAAGATTTTAACCATCATCACAAAACAGATGTTTATATTTCAATGATGAGAGAAATGTGTGTGTTTTCTTGAAATATCTTTGGGATCTCAAAACATATAATGTAGTAGATATCTTTATCTGCATTTATTTATGTCTGTTATTTGTTATCTTTATTATGGTAATCAATATTTTAAAACAAATATACGAGTACACATACGAATATTAATGGAAGGCGTTTTATGAGCATAACAAAATGTGACCGACTAATTTTGTGGTGCATTCTTGTGTTTGAAAAGTTTAAAATTTTTCGGTGAAAGGGAAAAAGGACTTAGTTAGTAAGACTTTATGAAACTAACTTTAATTGTTTAAATTGGTGTAAGATTCATATTTAGGAAGATAAAGGATAAAATACCAACGACCCAACATTTCACAGCACTTTAGGGTAACAAATTAATATAAGTTTAGTAATTCTGTGGGTTCTTTAAGTACTTAAATGCTTTTGAGTATTTGACGAAAATGGAATATGTTGTTAAGTTTAAATCGCAAATTTTCAATATTCTGTAATAATACTCATTCATAGACATCTTTTTTAAAATAATGCTCAAAAACTGGATAAGAAATAAAAGATTTATTTTGAAATTATGCCATTATTAAAAATGTAACAACGCATAAAACAGAATTAACGAAACAATCTCAATATTGCAAGAAAAGTTTTCTGACCACGTGAAAGATGAGGCCTATGCCAATGCTTCAATATTGATTCAAAACCTTTAAGATAGAATTGTTGAAGAAAAGATTGATCGTTAAATAAAATTTAGAAATCTCAATACCTGCCCACAATTTTTATGGACACACCAACCTCATTTTATAACAGCGTGACAATTCTATGACCATTTCTAAAAATAGGTTTGTTCGCTCTATAAATATTTACTAAATATCATACGAATTGTTGCAATTGTTCGATTTTTAGGATTTAAAACAAGTTTAATACAATAAAATATTTTAAATTTAGATTAATTATAAAAATAAGGGTTTGTTATTATGTGTTAAAAATTATTTCGTGGCTTGCTCTAATAAATCCAGACAAAAAGCCCATCACTTTTCGTGGCAAACCAACTTATTTGCAAGGCAGTTCGCCGAAAATTCCACCTTACCAGATAATGTCATAACTCCCCCAGTTCTTGAACGCGTAAATGATTCTATGGGACCAATCTTTTTTCGTACTCGAACTGTGGCGAGAGTTCTTAAAGATCTCAACATTCATAAATCCGCTGACAAAGATGGTATCCCCGCTATTATTCTGAAGAAGTGTTCTTCCAAGCTGGCAAAACCACTGCGTAAGCTTTTCCATTTATCCTATTCTTCTAGACTCGTTCCGAGTAGTTGGAAAGCTGCATTTGTTCAGCCAAACCCAAAAAAAGGC
The DNA here is from genome assembly GCA_951509635.1 of Eupeodes luniger. NCBI lineage: Eukaryota > Metazoa > Arthropoda > Insecta > Diptera > Syrphidae > Eupeodes > Eupeodes luniger. The sequence goes on from OX608074.1 coordinate 90,709,435, forward strand.
GAATCTTCTTCTCCCACAAATTATCGACCACTAACGTCCCTTCTTTCTAAGGTCATGGAAACGCTGATTAATTATCAGCTGAAGAAATATCTTAAAGAACGGAAGCTTCTTATTGACCGGCAACACGGCTTTCGTAGCAATAGGTCCACTGGTGATCTCATGGTTCATCTCACCGAACAGTGAAACAAATCTTTACATTGTTTTGGAGAAAGTAAGATTATTGCACTTGATATTTGAAAGGCATTTGATAAAGTCTGGCATTTTGCTCTCTTATCGAAAATGCGTGCTTTCGGTATCGACGGATCTCTTCTTCGTTGGATTAGAAATTTTCTTTCGAACCGTTCAATACAAGTTGTTTTGGACGGATTCAAGTCTGAAACTCATATAATAAATGCTGGTGTGCCCCAGGGCTCCGTTCTTCCTCATTTTTATAAATGATCTCCTGTCTGCAACTTCTAATCTAATACATTGTTTCGCTGACGATAGCACTCTTAGCTTTTCATATTCGTTTCCAGACTCACAACCCTCCTCATCGGATGAGGAACTGCAACGGCAAAATATGATTAGCTCATAAAATTCCGACCTACACAGCATTGTACAATGGGGAATACAAAATCGTGTGGAATTTAATGCTTCGAAAATGCAATGCTGTCTTGCATCGTTAAAGCGAAATAAACCTTCTTTGCCACTATCTATGAGTGGCACTTGCATCAACGAAACGGAAAATCTCGACATCCTCGGAAAGTACATCAGCAAATCAAATACCTTTTGTGGAGCGATCACATACGCGATGTTGCCAAAAATGCCGCAAGATGTCTAGGTTTTTTGAGACATTGCAAGAAATTTTTCTCTCCGTCTGATCTGGCTACAATCTACAAAACCTATATACGTCCGAAACTTGAATATAACTCTCATCTCTGGGCTGGTGCTCCAGTAACTTATTTAAGCCTCTTGGACATTATTCAAAGAAGAGCTTTTAAAATGATTGGTGACATTAACATCATCAACTCAATTACGTCACTCGAGCATCGAGGCAAGGTTTCTTGTCTCACCCTTTTTTACCGTTATTTTAACGGACTATGCTAGTGAAATAGCCAGTTTCATTCCTCCCCTTAAACAATTTAACAGTAAAACCCCCGCTTCTAGGAATGCTCATCAGTTTACCATTGATCCCAACTTCGGCCGTACTATAAAGTACAGAGATTCATTTTTTAGCCGTACTACGCGAATGTGGAACGCCTTGCCACGCTCTATCTTTCCCTGTCATTGCAATGTTCAGGAATTCAAAATCAATGTACTGTACACCGACACCTCCTATCCAAACCTTCCCTCTTTTTCTAATGCTCACACTGTCTTTGGCATATTAAAAGTATATAAAAAACTTTTAGTGTTCGCTAATTATAAAAAAAAAAAAGTGGGGCATGTCAGCAATATTCTCTTCCAAGGCATCAATCGTCTCGGACTTATCTGTGTAGACAAGCGACTTCACATAACATCACAAAAAATAGTCCACCGGTGTTAAATCGCACGATCTTGGAGGCTACGTCAGCTAAAGGCCCACAACGCCATATAATGCACTCGCCAAAAGTTTCCTTCAATAAATTGATACGTCGCGCGAAACGAATAATTGCTTGGTTGATAAATTTGCACGATTTGCAAGCCAACCTGATTAAAAATGAAATGACAACTGTCAAAAAGATCGGCTGAAATAGGAACGATAGATTGAAAACCATCACAAAAATCACCCGTTATATACTAAAATATATTTTGATTTGTTGCTTCGAGACAAAAATGGAAATACGTTAAAATCTAAACTTCAATTTACGGGTCGACAAGGTTTTATTCCTGATAACCAATTGTATTTTTTCGATGGGGTTTGATGGCCCCGTTTTTAAAACGTCTCTATCACGTCAGGTTTTTGAGGTTTAAATTTTCTTAAATGTGAAAGAAAAACACATATATGAAGCCTTTTTAGGCTATCCTAAATTCATGAATTCAATAAATGTCGTGATGGGATGGTTTTCCTTTCAAAATGTATAATCCTTATCTTCAATATTTAGTTATTATTTCAGTATTTCATAAAATTTTAGAAAATTCTTCATTTTATTAAAAACCACGAAAGCGTGGAGATTTTTCAAAACTTTATATGTATACCTAAAGTCAATTGAAGACTCATAACTAATAACAATTTCCAGAAACTAAGTAAAACACTAAAATAATTAGAACTATATCTAGAAGACGAAGATTTGTACTTTGCAAAATCATCATAGAATTTATTGTTAAGGAATACGTTGTGCCTCACCTTAGCCTTAAAAACACTGTTTTTGGTTGCCTGTGGTAGTTTTAAAGGGGCATATTTTAAAAACCTGATTCGATAGACAAAATTTAAACATTGGTCTTAATGATAGACATTGGTCAGGTCTTCTCTGAACTAAATGATAGAAAAGTAAAGCTTTGGTATAATAAATTGAACATTTCTTCTTCTTCTTTTGAAATACATTTAACATCCATTTTCAGTTAAAATCTTATTAAGAATACAAAACCTTATTTAATACCAGTAGCATTGTAAACAGACACATATACATAAATATTAATGACAGTCCAACGTTGACAAATAGTAAAACCTTTGAGTTTAAAATTGAGAAGTTTTAAGTCACACAAAGCGCATGCAATTATTTCACAACTCAAAATGCCTAAGGACTATAATGAATGAATACCTTTACTGAAGAACCTACCTCTAAAAAACTTTTCAAAAGACAAAATTTTCAAACTTTTAATTTTAAATTATTTCGAAAATACCTACAACCTATCTAATCTATGTATACAAGACCTACAGCAAGACCAACTGGCTTGACCATTTTCAAAGATATGTCATTATAGGTAACTATTATTTAGGAATTTTGTGACTTCCTGTTGGACATGGACACATGAACACTTGAGCAGGCATCTGAAAATCTCATATGCACATACTATATATGTAGGCATAGGTTAGGTATATAAGATACATATGTATATAAAATCTTTAAGATAACTTTCATTTATTTTCAATTTTATCTTTCTTATGCATATATAACATAGAATAGATATGAAAGTGACATAGACATGGACATTGGATGGAGACAGAGACACGTTGTGATCTATATTTTCATTTTATTTTGGTTAATCTTTAGTGAAGAAGCCAAGGACTCATCCTTATGGAACGACCAAAAAACAACACGAGAACGACCGACGATGACGATGACGCCAAGCCAAGAGTGCCAACTTGGTTACGTCAGTTTCAATTTCGGACGTTATGTACTCGTACCTACCTACGTTTGCATCATCACAGTCAGTCGGTTGAGTGCCAGATTTAAACAAGAATTTTTAATTTATAAACACACAGTGCCGTGTCTGGAATGGAAAGATATATTCAGAGAAAATATAAACACACTGTACATATCCTTATACGTATAGTATATATAAACATACAACGATAAAGAAAGTATAATATGGATAAAGCTTTCATCATGAATAATTTATCGGAACAGAAGTAGGTTTATGAAAGGCTACCATTATATACTTTAAAGGTAGCAGAAGCAGCAACGGCAGCCAGCAGCAGCGGTAGCATCAACAACTATATAAGCCCCAAATAGCATTGATGGCTTTAAAAACACAAGGGCCATGTGGAACGAAAAAGCTTACCTGTGTCAAATCGTATTTTGAATCCTTTTGGGAAGGAAAATATGCTTTTGTTAGAAGTTTAAGAGAATGTTTGATTTAAGCTGGTTTGTCACTTAGAGCAAAAATATATAAAAAAAACAAAGAAACGGCCTAAAATCGTGACTGATTTTCAGAACGTATTCAAAAAGTCGGTATAAGTTGGCGTAGAGGTGAAGATATTTTCATGAAACGACCCGGTTTCGAAATTATATATCGATTTCTGTTACAATTTTGACCAAATTAAAGCTGTATTTTATAGATTTTCTCGATACGTATTTAAAATTCTTAGTGCATTTATGTTAAAGAAAAAATATTTTAATGAGAAATTCATGCTTACTTGAGAAGTGCCTTATTCTATTTATTTTATTAATTTATTAAGTCAAAAGACTTTAATTTATTAAGTCAAAAGACGATTAAAAGTCACACCAAGATTCTTTGCTGTAAGCACATATTCGATTGGAGCATTGCTCAGAACAATCGGTGGAAAATAAGAAAGGTCAAGAGATTTTCTATTAATTACAAGACATTTGGATTTTTTAGGGTTTAACATAAGTCCGTTTGACAAAGACCAATTTGCCACTCTCTTCAGGTCTTCATTGACGCAGAAAGCTCCATGTTCGATAAGGCCAAGTGGACAGCTGAAGTAAAGCTGAACGTCATCAGCATACAAGTGAGAGCTGCAATGAAGTAATGAAGATGGAAGTTCATTTACATAAGCAGAAAACAAGAGAGGACCCAGTATGGAACCTTGTGGTACACCAGTGGCATTCGGCAAAAAATTTTAAAGGGTGTCACCAACTTGTACTGCTTGCTTCCTATCAGTTAAATAAGAAAAAATTAATTTAGTTGCACTAGATGAAAAACTAAAATTTTGCATGAGCTTTCTACATAGATTGACATGATTAACGGAATCGAAAGCCTTCGAAAAATCCAACAAAACTAGAAACGTAACCTCGTCTTTATCTAATGCTTTTCTAATGTCATCAGTAACGTTTAAAAGTGCGGTTACACAGCTGTGTTTCTTCCGAAAACCTGATTGATAAGGGCTGAGCAGTGAGTTTGTAGATAAAAAGACGTTAATTTGCTTTTGAAGGATCCTTTCAAAAACTTTTGACAAAAATGGCAATACCGAAATAGGTCTAATTTCATCTCTTTTAGCGTTTTTGGGAAGGGGATTGATTTTAGCAACTTTACATGACTCAGGGTATATCGAGGACGTTAAAATAGTATTGAAAGTAAAAGAGATATATAGCAATACAACTGGAAATATCATACACAAAAAGGTAGGATGTATATCATCGAGCCCAACAGCTTTTGACTTAATAGAAAGAACACTTTCGACTACATCAGCACTATCTACTGCAGAAAATTCAAAACCAGGCTCATTACTATCGCGTTGGTCAGTAAAAGAAATTGAAGAAATCGAAGGCCAAATTTGTGGGACCTGTGGCGGTGGAGAAAAAATGAATTTTTCATTAAGTTTGTTGCCATCAATGTCCTCAACAGCACCGAATTTTGTCTTTCCGATTCCTATTCTGCGTAGATTTTTCCAGAGCTGGCGACCATTTGAACTTGTGCTCAGCTGTTGAGAAAAATGTTGGCATTTAGCCTCGCGTATCATAGCTACTACTCTGTTAGGGAGTGAGCAAAACATACGACGCAGCTCGGTTAGTCGATATCTTTTCCAATTCTTATAAGCGTCATCTCGCTGTGGCATCAAGTCTCTAATGGCTCGAGAAAACCATGGATTATTGTTTTGTTTAACAGTTTTTGTTTTTAAAGGGGCATGGATATTATACAGTTCAGAGATATTATGTGTTAAAAATTCAATCTGATCATTTGAGGAAGGCATATAATATATAGAATCCCAATTTGTTTCTCGTGTTTGAGTTTCTAGTTCTTGCACATTTATACCTATTATAGAAATCTCGGTAACTGATTTTTTCATCTGAATAATTAAGGCTGAAGTTAAGTATTAGAAAAATCAAATCATGCTTAGAAAAAACAGGAGCCGAAAGTTGATCATACAATGCAACATTATTCTTATCACTCACAAACATAAGATCCAATAACGAGGAATCCCTTCCAAAAAAATGTGTTGGGGAACTAGTGTTAACTAGTACTAAATTGAAAGATAACATATGATTTGTGAAAACGTTAGGATTCAAGAGATTGCAGTTGAAATCACCACAAAGCACAATATTAGGAGAGCTCAAAGAAATTTCTTCCAATACCGCATACAGCGGTGAGAAATCAATATATCTATTTGGCCTGTAGATGGCACCCACTATAGTAAATTTCCCTGACTACCTATGATTTCAACGAATAAAAATTCGGCGCAGTGTCATAAGTCCGTAGGTCATAAATCCGTAAGGGACTTATATTGTGTTTTTAAGCCCAGAATTGGGTAGCATTTTAATATATTTGTTTTTGATTCTGTCTGGTCCAACAGACTTCTTCGATTTTAGATTGGAAACAATATGTTTAACATCTTCTATGGTGATCAGTTGATCAACAGGTGTATAAACAATTTGTGTGTTTATAGAACTTATTGATTGGCTTACAAGGTTTTTGGTTTCATCATCATTGAGATGTTTGGACACTAAATGGTTATTCAAAAAAGTTGTTCCGAGGATATTAGCCTTTTTTGAGTCTTCGTAAACTAAATCATTGCCATTTTCTAGATTTGGAATATGTCTGTTTTTGTTTTTCATTATTTTGGCAATATTCCAAAATGGCTTCTCATTTTTATCTAGTTTGCTAAGATTTTCATTCCACTTCTTATTACGAAACTTTTGTATTTCCTCAGTTATTTTTGTACTGTAAAGTTTAACTTGAATGCGATTTGAAGGAAGTCGATAACGTTGCCATTGTCTCTTAAAAGAATTTCTAATACGAATATATTCAAGAATGTATTCGGGAATCTTAAAAACAAAAGATTTTCTTATTTTCTTGGGAGCGCATGATTCTATTGTTTCTAAAATAGTATTAGAAAAAGAATTGATCTGTGTTTCCATATCATCTTTTGAACACACCCTACTATTTATATCTAAAAACAAACTTTAGAAACTTGAACTAATTTTTCCAAATATTTGTTTTCTACTGCCGTAAAATTCGAAGGCGGAAAAAGTTTCACATTTATTTGAAAACGTCTTGATGTAAATTTTAGTAGATTCTAGGAAAGTGTGAGGATTTGTAAACCAGCTGGTTAAATGTTATAAGTAGGTCCCCGTTTAAGCTCCGGACTTTATTTTAACCTTGCACTTAACTATTGTCGACATAAGTGCTTGGTTATTTACTAATGCCCATTGTGTTTAGTCAAGTTAGTTATGTCATCAAGGGTGGTTGATATTCAGTTCAAAATGGAAGTTCATATGAACAAGAATGAGTTCAAACTCAAACTGCTCTATAACAAACTTTCATTCAAATGGATACAAGGGTTAAAGCTTTCAAATGGAACATGCAAAAAAATACCACCATTAATAATTGTTTGACAGCTTTATTCACACCTTATTGAAACATTGAAAAATGTATAAAAACAAAAAAAAAAATCAATACAAAACATAGCGAGAGTAACCTTCATATAAAAACAACTCAACTTAAGGGAAAGGATTTTGTTTGATTTTGATTTTTGATTTATATGCAGAAATCGAAACGCAAAGAAATAACTACGGTACATAATGTGATCCTGATGATGGAAAAAGGAGCTATACATCTTTGATATGTGTCATACTTTTCAAAAACATAAACTTGTCTGAAGAAGAGAATAATAAATAAAATCCTTCAAAATCTGTCAACATAATCGTCCTTCCAAAAGACGTTTGTTGAAACTATTGTCACTGTTCTCAAGAGTATGGAAACTACTTTAACCAGGCTATCACGGCTAGCGCTATGGGTCTATGATGATAACTATTTTCTTTTAGCCCGAATAGCATAATAGTCCAGCCAAAATAGACATTCCAATTTGAAATAATTCGCATATCGACACTGAGAAGATCGTTAAAAACAGGTGACAAAAAGTTCTTCAAAAATCACAAGAAAGTATTTTGTCGAAAATGATAGTTTTTAGGCTGTAATTTTTGAACGGCTAATGAGACAAACGTTTTTCAGCTAAAACTTTGTAGATTATAAGACGCACTAAAAAATAATTATAAGTAACTTTTTTTACGAGCAAGCGTTGATTCATCACGTTACAGTGATTTCAAAAAATGTCAAATGTCGAAAATATTGATTTTTCGCATATTGTGTCTAAACTGTTTATTCTTTCATCTTAGAACTCAAATGGCAATGCTGTTGAAAAGTATTGTAAAGCTTGTTCTCGATGTAATTATCGAGAAACGAGGATAAGACTTTTTTCTAAACAAGCAACACAAATATTGCAATAAGAAATTGTCAAAATTTCGAAAATTTAATTTTTTCGCATACAACTTCTTGATTGTTCTCTTTATAGAAATTATTATCTGAACTTTTGTATAACCTTATTTATTTTTGAAAATCTACGTTGTCTGATATTATTTAGTAGTACCAACTCAAACAAATATTCGTGTTCGAGTTAGTACTTATTTTTTTTTTTAAATGACGGAATTTTCGATAGTATGATAGTTCAAACATTTTTTTTTACAACCGAATAATTTCTATTTCATACCATTAACATTCAAAAAATTATTTGTTTGCATTTTCGTTCGAGCCCTAAGTTTCAATGTCTAAAGATTTAATTTTTATATTGAATGACTTTTTTATGATTGTAAGTGGCTTGTTCCCGTGGCATGATGGTTAGTGCGCTTGACTGTTATGCCAGAGGTCTTTGGTTCGATCCCTGCCTATGTACCTAAAAATTTTTTCACGGGTACTGCCTCTTGCGAGGAATTGACAAATTCTCCAAGAGTAATTCTTGTCATGAAAAGTGCTTTCTCAAATTAGCCGTTCGGATTCGGCTTAAAACTGTAGGTCCTCTCCATCTCTGACAACAGTTCTCGCACACAGGAATGGTTGAGAGTTGTAAGTCACTAGGCCCTAGTTCTCAACGGACTGTTGCGCCACTTACAAATTTATACTTATAAATTTAATAATTCAGAATCACTGTATAGGACGCAAAATAAAACACACACAAGTTAAAGGATCTTGACCAAAAAGGAAGTGCGAAAATTGTGAAATATATTAACTTTAAATTCATGATTAAAAATAACTTATTATTTTTGTTTTTCATAATATTGAAGTCAACATATATGTATACAAATAAAACATTATTTCTAGAGCCTAAAAATTTGAAACTTAAATTTTAAGTAATAAGCCATGAATACTAAAATAATAAAATAAAATCAAAAAAAAAACTAATTTTCATGAATATGGGAATTTTCCCTGAGCAAGTTTTTATTTTAATTGGGTTGTACTCGCAAGACTATAATTATTTTGTTATGTTACAACTCTTTCTAAGTCTAAAAATTTAATGTTATGTAAATTAGATTAAAAAAAATTAAAAAAATTACGTATACGCCTGAGCATACCATACTATTTATTTTCTTTATATGAAGTGTACATATTTAACTAAAAGAATTAAAACAAAATTATCTTAAGAAAAAAGAATTCATGTTTTCTGATGGAGAAAAAATAGAACTAACGGGTTATCCATTTTGCGGTTTCAAAAGTATAGGGCTGGAATTCGATATCTGTCAAACTAAGTTGTTAAACCAATTTTTTTTCAGTTGAAAGTATGACATTTACGAAAATGGATCGCTTAACTATTACACAACGTACACAAATTATTAAAACCTGCTACAAAAATGTTGATTCTGCCACAGCCACATATCGTGCTTTAAGATGAGATTATGGTTTACATAATCGTAAAGGCCTGTGCATTATCGTTTTGCTCGTACCACTGAAAATATCGCTGCTGTAAGTCAAAGTGATGCCGAAGACCCGAATGTGTCGATTCCTCGTCATTCCCAGGAATGAATACTGTCTTACGGCATATTATGGTGTATTTTGCATTTGGATCTACACCTACATCCATATAAAGTCCAGCCCACAACAACTGAAGCCAGCTGACCATTCACAACGTCGTAGATACGTCGAATGAGTGCTTGAACGACAGGCGGTGGTTGACGGCGATTTTTCGGACAAAATTTTCGAAGCACATTTCTCACACGTTGGATATGTTTATAAACGAAATTTTCGTATTTGGGGTTCTGAGAATCCTCAAGTAATTGAAGACAGGCTATTATAACCACAAAAAGTCAATTGGTGCGCTCTTTGGTCCGGAGGTGTGATTGGACCTTACTTCTTCGAAAACGACGATGGAACGACTGTCACTGTCAATTCGGAGCGTTATGGTCATATGATAACCGACTTTTTTTTGCCTGATATTAAAGAATCTTGGAGAATATTTGGTTTCACCCAGACGGTGCCACATGCCACACAACTCAAACGAATATGACTTTATTGCAAGAGACATTTCCTGGCCGCGTAATTTCTCGTCGTGGCGATATCAACTGTCCATCAAGATCATTGCGATTTGAAACCGCTGGCGTTGGACTTTTGTAGGGCTACGCGAAAGACCGTGTATATGGAGATAAACCTTTGACTCTTGAGCACTTAAAAACCAACATTCATCAAGTTATGGCTGAGATACCACCCAATATGTTTCAAAAAGTGGTCGAAAATTACCTCAAGAGAATCGATGCTTGCAACAATTTGCGTGGTGGTCATTTAAATGATGTAGTGTTTCACACATAATGTCAACGTTCAAACTTTATAATAAAAAAGAAATATCACGAAAAAAATATTTTATAAGTGTTTAATATACGTTTACTTTTGAAACCGCAAATTGGATAACCCTGTCTATTTATTACTTGAGACGCTTTTAGATACAAAGTACTGTTTATGTAGGAAGAATATGCGAAGAAATCGATATTATTTTTTGAAACGGCTGAAAACTTTTTTTGAAAAAAAAACCTTAATTACTATTTAAGCTTACTTGGAATGCTGGGAGATTTTTTGTCACTTGTGAATATGAATGTCATCAGTGTTTCTAGGTTTGATAAATTTTATATCTATTTTGACTGGACTACAATAGTAACACCGAGAAAATATGGTTTCTACAGGATGGCGCTATGTTTCAGACAGCCCCTGCCAAAATTACAATTTTTCAAAATTGAAAATGAACCGCATAGCACTTCCTATAATAGGCCTAAGGTTAAAATCACAATCACCACAAAAATTAATTAGTAAATTCGTTAATCGCCGATTAAAACAAAAAAAAAAACAAAAAGAAAATTACATACCCATACCTCTTGCATATGA